>OZ010787.1:19530822-20924155 GCA_963932465.1 Maratus speciosus
GTGAAAAGTTCGATGACCTGAATCGATTCTTAATCGAATCGTAAAATGAATAACTGAACTGCGTTTATGGCTTCCTCTGAGGTTTCTGACGATATATATAAACAAAAGGTAAGTGCAAATATATTATTTACGTTTGCGATATAATAAAGAATTACGCCTTTCTGATCCGTCAGAAAAAAAAATCACTCGCAAGATAAAATTTTTGGTATTGATCTTGACGTGCGCACCGAAATTTTTTTGCAGGGAGGGCGCTTTCTTGGGATTTCTAGAATTTTCCAGTTTGTTTAAAAAGTGGGAGGAGGGCACTTAATTGGGAAGGGCGGATTAACGGGATTTTACGGTACTCTTTCAGATTACATTCATTAAATTTTATTTTTTACTTGGATGTTTATTTCTATATTCATAACCATGGAGTAACCCAAGCCATACTTTTGGTAAGTTCAATGATGCCGCTTCGTTACATATACATATTGAATTTTTATGTATTACAATCTCTATGGTTTCTCCCATTATGGATGGATAGTATAGATTGAAAGGAAAAACAATCTTACTTTCATTGAAATTTATTTGCATGGTTTCTTCTTAATATAATCTTGCCTTACATCAAGAAGAGTCTATCCAAGTAAATTTCAATGAAAGTAAGATTAATTTTTCCTTCCAATCTACACTATCCATCCATAATTTAAAAAAAACATAGAGATTGTAACATGTAAAAATTCAATATATACTAATGATGTAGCATCATTTAACTTACCAAAACTATGGTTGTGAATACGGAAATAAACATCCCAAGTAAAATATAAAAATAACATGCGTAATCTGAAAGAGCATGTGAAAAATTTAATGATGACGTTTTAAATCATTACTTCATAGATCGTGCAATTTTATAATATTCTTATTTGTTTTGATAATGGCTTTGATGCAGCCGAAACATGTAAATAGTCTAATAAAATTTTTTTTTACTGTTTTTAAAGTTTTTATTTTATACCTTTTAGTAATTAAAAGAAGTATAGCAATATATTCTTTTAATATATATATTATGTAGCATACACTAATCAAACAACAATGACAAACTTAAAAAGAATTTTCAAAGTGGACAATGTGTAATCGTAGTAGAATATGTAAAACTTATGTAGGATGATTCAGAACAATATAATTAATACAATATAATAGTATAGTTCAATAATAATATAGTATAAAAAATATAATATAGTTCAATAATAATATAGTACAAACAATATAATATAGTTCAATAATAATATAGTACAAACAATATAATATAGTTCAATAATTTTCAGTGTGGCATAACTAACAGATTTGTGTAAACTAGGTTCACAATTCATTTATTCAGTCACAAATAAAAGTGTCTCATACCAATCTGAATCCAAATTTTTGTTCATGAATTTAATAAAAATATTTTAACAAAATTTGCAGTAGATTTACTTTACTTTCTGTGAAATGCAGCGATATCATGGTTAATTGGTGGAAGTAGCTACCATCCACATCCAAACAAAATACAGAGTTGAACGTCTTATTTTGGAATGTAGTTACTATTATATATGTGTCACCTACAGATTTATTGTGTTCTTTCAGCAATTTTCATAATTTCTTCGAATTTCAGAGAAGGAACGGTAAGTCTGCTACAGATTTCATTGAATATCTGTATTATTGTTAAAATTATGAACAAAAATCCGGGTTCAGATTGGAGTGAGACATCCTTCATTTTTTATTGAATAAATATATTGATACTAGTTGTAGTTTGCAGAGTATTCTAACATCTTGCAAATTATTGGGAAATTGTTCTGAATCACCCTACATACTTACTCACCTCAATTTCTTATAAGTTCTATGCTACTCTTTATATGAAGCTTAATTTTTAAATAACTATGAATATATTTTAAATTTGATTTAAGACATGCAAATAAAAGACTGGTACAGTAGAACGCCGATTAACTGAACCTGTCGGGACTGGACCCAGTTCTGAAGTTCAGATATTGAAAATATTTTTATAATATGCAAATAAAATTAATATTTTTAATTTGTTTTAAAATATGCAAATTAAAAAAATTTTAAATTTCTTTAGATAGAACAAATATTAAAATATAACATATAAAACATTCATACGGAATTGCTATTAAGAAGCAAATAGAAAGATAAACAGATACAAAAAGAGAGAGATAAAAGACATCTAATTGAATTAAAAAATATGCAAAGGTTGGGTTGCCTGCCATCCTGTATTTTACAATCTATTTTCCTACTGTATATGGAGGTTGTACAGGATGAACATTTGTCCTGTATTTGCTTATAGTAACTAAAGTCAAAATGTTAAAGGAAAATGTGCCTAATTTAAGAGAACAAAATGTAGATATACACAGCCCCGTAACCAGGTGGAGTGGGCTGAGCACCCCTCCCTAACTATTTCACTATTAAAAAAAAAAAATTCAGCAATATATATATATTTTTAAGTAATACAAAAAAAAAAAAATAGTTGCAAGAAAAACATTTAGATCTTTCAACTGCCTTGAATCGAATGTGTCAACATTTTTTTATTCAAATGCATATTAGTTTTTTTATTATTATCTTATGGTAAAATTCTCGCTAAATAGGAACATTTTCTTCAAAAACAATCGAGACCAGGTCACCACCAATTAAACCAGTCACCACATGTTTTGGTACATAGTAAATAATCTATTGAATCTTGTTAGGAACATTTTAAAAGCAATGATCTCATCTAGGTGAATAGAAATAGGCATGTGTTACTCAAGCTCATTGGTAATTAGTGAAGCGTTAGCCACTAAAAAACATGCTTTAATAAATTTTAATGGTTTTGCATCTTGACAACATGTGTTTAGCTAACCGTAGATTTAGTTAACAATAAAATATCGCTTGCAAATGAAAATGTTTATAGAAACAAATTATGAAGAAATAAAATTATCAATTTATACAAAATGAAAAAGAAAAAACATTGTTTGGACTCCATTAATTGTTTCAACCCATGGGTGTCGGCAGGGTATATTAGAGAACTGAACTACATTTTATGGGTTTAAACAATCCAACACTCCTTAATGTACAGCACCAATATTGTTTAAAATTTTTATGTCATTTCTTGTTATTTGTTATCTTATTATTATTTCTTTATTGCCATACTTAAAAAAAATTAAGTACTTTTTAGCTCACAGGCTATCAAAGCCTGAGAGCTTATGTGCCCACCAGTTCTGTATGTATGTATGTACGTACGTAACGCGATAACTCTTGATAGAAACATCCTATTTGCTTCAAATTTTTTTTCTAGTTTCGTTCTGATAAGGCGCTTCCCTGATTAGTTTTGGGGGTTCATTGGTTAAGAATAAAGGGGGAAAAGGGGGTTAGTCCAACCCCCCTCCTTAATTCAGATAAATGGGTTTTTCATGCAGAATTATTCGATTTGCTCCGAATTTGGTATACCGGCTTATTATGTTAAGGAACTTCCCTGATTAGTTTTGGAGGTTCATTGGTTAAGGATAAAAGGGGAAAAGGGGGGTTAGTCCACCCCCCTTAATTCAGATAAATGGGTTTTTCATGCAGAATTATTTGATTTGCTCCGAAGTTGGTATACCGGCTTATTATGTTAAGGAACTTCCCTGATTAGTTTTGGGGGTTCATTGGTTAAGGATAAAGGGAGGTTAGTCCACCCCCCCCCCCTTAATTCCCATAAATGGGTTTTTCATGCTGAATTATTCGATTTGCTCCGAAGTTGGTATACCGGTTTATTATGTTAATGAACTTCCCTGATTAGTTTTGGGGGTTCATTGGTTAAGGATAAAGGGGGAAAAGGGGGGTTAGTCCACCCCCCCACCCCCCTTAATTCAGATAAATGGGTTTTTCATGCAGAATTATTCGACTTGCCCCGAAGTTGGTATACCAGTTTATTATGTTAAGGAACTTCCCTGATTAGTTTTGGGGTTCATTGGTTAAGGATAAAGGGGGGTTAGTCCGCCCCTTAATTTAGATAAATGGGTTTTTCATGCAGAATTATTTGATTTGCTCCAAATTTGGTATACCGGTTTATTATGTTAAGGAGCTTCATTGATTAGTTTTGATGGTTCATTGGTTAAGGATAAAGGGGGAAAAAGGGGGGTTTATCAACCTCCTTTAATTCAGATAAATGGGTTTTTCATGCAGAATTATTCGATTATCGATTTTGGTATACCGGAATATTATGTTAAGAAACTTCCCTGGTTAGTTTTGGGGGTTCATTGGTTAAGGATAAAGGGGGAAAAGGGGGGCTAGTCCACCCCCCCCCCTTAATTTAGATAAATGGGTTTTTCATGCAGGATTATTCAATTTGCTCCAAATTTGGTATACAGGTTTATTATGTTAAGGAGCTTCACTGATTAGTTTTGGGGATTCATTGGTTAAGGGGGCTAATCCCCCTTCACTTATTTTTTGAGGGGCATTATTCTTTAAAATAAGAGTATAATATACAATTAGTGCAAAGAGCCTGTGAGCTCAATGCCATCAGTTTAGCTGGGCACTTTTCTTTTTTATTTTTTTGTAAATTGTATTCTATCTAGATCATTCTCCAAAACCTTTGAGTTTTTTAAGGTAGGTAAATATATATTATATATCTGACATTTTTAAGCTTGATAAGATTTGCTTCAATTGATTTCATGACAGCTATTCTTGTAATTTAACCCTTTGAGGGGCAAGTAATTGTGTTTCTGTAATGTCGAATTCACACCGGAATCTGCAAGAAGATTTATTACAAAATAAGGAAAAGCATATTCAAAGGTGGAGTAGCACAGTTGAAGTTTATTCCAACAGAGCGAAAAATGTCCAGACCAGGGATCGAACCTGGATACTTGGCGTGCCGTGCCAATGCCTTACCTGTTAGGCTATCCGGACCGATACCTGGCTGACATAATTCACTCTTATTAGTTGGACTTGGCTGCGAACTGCAGCACTATTTCATTCATCCGAGCTATAACTATAGCATTTACATGATGAAACTACTTTAACACGGAAACTCCTGTATACCATGTAATTAGGTCATAATGAAGGGAACGAATATTTTTTCCAACTGGATTAAATCATATTCAAAGGTGGAGTAGCACAGTTGAAGTTTATTCCAACAGAGCGAAAAATGTCCAGACCAGGGATCGAACCTGGATACTTGGCGTGCCGTGCCAATGCCTTACCTGTTAGGCTATCCGGACCGATACCTGGCTGACATAATTCACTCTTATTAGTTGGACTTGGCTGCGAACTGCAGCGCTATTTCATTCATCCGAGCTATAACTATAGCATTTACATGATGAAACTACTTTAACACGGAAACTCCTGTATACCATGTAATTAGGTCATAATGAAGGGAACGAATATTTTTTCCAACTGGATTAAATCATATTCAAAGGTGGAGTAGCACAGTTGAAGTTTATTCCAACAGAGCGAAAAATGTCCAGACCAGGGATCGAACCTGGATACTTGGCATGCTGTGCCAATGCCTTACCTGTTAGGCTATCCGGACCGATACCTGGCTGACATACTTCAACTATATAATTCATAATAAACTTCAACTGTGCTACTCCACCTTTGAATATGATTTAATCCAGTTGGAAAAAATATTCGTTCCCTTCATTATGACCTAATTACATGGTATACAGGAGTTTCCGTGTTAAAGTAGTTTCATCATGTAAATGCTATAGTTATAGCTCGGATGAATGAAATAGCGCTGCAGTTCGCAGCCAAGTCCAACTAATAAGAGTGAATTATGTCAGCCAGGTATCGGTCTGGATAGCCTAACAGGTAAGGCATTGGCACGGCACGCCAAGTATCCAGGTTCGATCCCTGGTCTGGACATTTTTCGCTCTGTTGGAATAAACTTCAACTGTGCTACTCCACCTTTGAATATGATTTAATCCAGTTGGAAAAAATATTCGTTCCCTTCATTATGACCTAATTACATGGTATACAGGAGTTTCCGTGTTAAAGTAGTTTCATCATGTAAATGCTATAGTTATAGCTCGGATGAATGAAATAGCGCTGCAGTTCGCAGCCAAGTCCAACTAATAAGAGTGAATTATGTCAGCCAGGTATCGGTCTGGATAGCCTAACAGGTAAGGCATTGGCACGGCACGCCAAGTATCCAGGTTCGATCCCTGGTCTGGACATTTTTCGCTCTGTTGGAATAAACTTCAACTGTGCTACTCCACCTTTGAATATGATTTAATCCAGTTGGAAAAAATATTCGTTCCCTTCATTATGACCTAATTACATGGTATACAGGAGTTTCCGTGTTAAAGTAGTTTCATCATGTAAATGCTATAGTTATAGCTCGGATGAATGAAATAGTGCTGCAGTTCGTAGCCAAGTCCAACTAATAACAGTGAATTATGTCAGCCAGGTATCAGTCCGGATAGCCTAACAGGTAAGGCATTGGCACGGCACGCCAAGTATCCAGGTTCGATCCCTGGTCTGGACATTTTTCGCTCTGTTGGAATAAACTTCAACTGTGCTACTCCACCTTTGAATATGATTTAATCCAGTTGGAAAAAATATTCGTTCCCTTCATTATGACCTAATTACATGGTATACAGGAGTTTCCATGTTAAAGTAGTTTCATCATGTAAATGCTATAGTTATAGCTCGGATGAATGAAATAGCGCTGCAGTTCGCAGCCAAGTCCAACTAATAAGAGTGAATTATGTCAGCCAGGTATCGGTCCGGATAGCCTAACAGGTAAGGCATTGGCACGGCACGCCAAGTATCCAGGTTCGATCCCTGGTCTGGACATTTTTCGCTCTGTTGGAATAAACTTCAACTGTGCTACTCCACCTTTGAATATGATTTAATCCAGTTGGAAAAAATATTCGTTCCCTTCATTATGACCTAATTACATGGTATACAGGAGTTTCCGTGTTAAAGTAGTTTCATCATGTAAATGCTATAGTTATAGCTCGGATGAATGAAATAGCGCTGCAGTTCGCAGCCAAGTCCAACTAATAAGAGTGAATTATGTCAGCCAGGTATCGGTCCGGATAGCCTAACAGGTAAGGCATTGGCACGGCACGCCAAGTATCCAGGTTCGATCCCTGGTCTGGACATTTTTCGCTCTGTTGGAATAAACTTCAACTGTGCTACTCCACCTTTGAATATGATTTAATCCAGTTGGAAAAAATATCCGTTCCCTTCATTATGACCTAATTACATGGTATACAGGAGTTTCCGTGTTAAAGTAGTTTCATCATGTAAATGCTATAGTTATAGCTCGGATGAATGAAATAGCGCTGCAGTTCGCAGCCAAGTCCAACTAATAAGAGTGAATTATGTCAGCCAGGTATCGGTCTGGATAGCCTAACAGATAAGGCATTGGCACGGCACGCCAAGTATCCAGGTTCGATCCCTGGTCTGGACATTTTTCGCTCTGTTGGAATAAACTTCAACTGTGCTATTCCACCTTTGAATATGATTTAATCCAGTTGGAAAAAATATTCGTTCCCTTCATTATGACCTAATTACATGGTATACAGGAGTTTCCGTGTTAAAGTAGTTTCATCATGTAAATGCTATAGTTATAGCTCGGATGAATGAAATAGCGCTGCAGTTCGCAGCCAAGTCCAACTAATAAGAGTGAATTATGTCAGCCAGGTATCAGTCCGGATAGCCTAACAGGTAAGGCATTGGCACGGCACGCCAAGTATCCAGGTTCGATCCCTGGTCTGGACATTTTTCGCTCTGTTGGAATAAACTTCAACTGTGCTACTCCACCTTTGAATATGATTTAATCCAGTTGGAAAAAATATTCGTTCCCTTCATTATAAGGAAAAGCAATTTTACGACTTTTTTTGGCCAAAGATAGAAAAGTAAAATTTAATAAAATTTTTCTGGTGCAAATCTTCGTAAATCGTAGGTGGGATAAAATATATCCCACCACCCTTCAAGGGGCTAAATTCATGTTTTCCATTTAATGAACTTGTAGGTCATAAGATCTCCAAGATTCATCAGTTTTTTGGGAGGGGGTATAATATTACAAAATATAAATTTTTGCACTTCATTAAAATTATTCTATATTTTCGGAATAAGGTGGTCCATTGAATTTATATTTATAATTTATTTTTGTAAGCATTCTCAAACATTTCCCCCCTCTTTTCTTTCTTTCTTTATTGTTTTTATTATTTGCTAACTAAAAATTTAAGTTTTTTTCTCTGATAAAAGTATTTAAGAATATGACATTAGATTTATAACAGTTTCTTTCCCAAACAATCACTTAATTGAAGTATGTTTTGAAAATATGTAGGGGAGGTAGGGGAGGTTTGATACATACGGAGGGTTGATACATTGACAATTTTTCTCAACAAATGGTATTAACAGCCATTGTAACAGATGTAAAGTCTTCTTTTATTAGCAGAGGTCATCATTAGCTGGACTTAGCAGTGAAGAACTGACAACCTTTTTCTTTCTTTTAATTTTGAAGACTTTTGGAATATCAATGTAATTTTTTTAAAATATTGATTTTCTTTCATAACTCTTATTATTGTGAAGATAATATCGTGTGATATTTTTTATTTGTAATGCACATTGTTAGGGTGAGTTTTACCAGAAAGCAGATTGGCATTTTGCAACTGCATTAATACAAAGTGATTGAAAATCCAATAAGGCATGACAGGGAGAAATGATACACTTGTATATTTGAAATTTAATAGTTTTTTTTAAGTTGTAAACTAATATAGGACTGTAATAGTCATTATTGTTTTACAGCAAATGCTACTGAAATTGGTAAGGAAGAACAAAGAGACTATTCATAGACATTATGTAGGTTACATAGAAAAGCAGTGCGATGATAGATGGTTAGTTCGTTTTGCTTGTCATGTAGAAGGAAAAAAATTTAAATGGCCTGAAAAGGAAGATGTTTCTATAATTGACGAAATGCAAAGTAAAAAACATTAAATCCACCCGATTTTATTTACCAAAATGATAGAGTTATTAGTTTTTCTTTTAACCATTTCAGGGGTGGTGGTATGTTTATGAAACCACTTAATTTTAATTCCCAAACGCAACATTGGCACCAGCATTTTGTAAAATATTTTCCATTTAATATGAAAGTGAAATATAGCCCTTTTCTTATTTCCAGTTAAATTTGTTGGTAAATTCTGGTGCCATTCATCTATTCAACATTTTAGCATTGAAAATGCTTTGACCTGAAAGGGTTAAAGAAATCTTAAATGTGCTAAATTTATGTTAAATTGTTTGCAAATCAGCAATGTTCACTTCATTTTTTCTTGCAGCAAGATCTCTAGGGTTTTTATTTTTCATTATTTATTTTCTAAAAAGTGTGTTAATAGAATTGTTTAAATAAAAGCAATTGTTTAAATATTTTTGTAAAAAAACATTTCTGAAACAAAAATATGTCAATGTCATTTCTTTTTAAATTTTACTTAAATATTTCAAGATTTATCAAAAAAAAAAAAAAAAAAAAAAAATTGTATAACACATAAATTGAATTGTCTGCGTTTTTTTTTTTTTTCAATTTACATAACAATGTATGAAACCTCCCTTGCTAGTGTATCAATCCTCCCCAGCAATGGGGAGATTTGATACAGTAGTAACCATTCACAATAATTGGAATATATTTTTTAAATGATTATTTTTTAAATTCACAATATTTTTAATAAATGAATAAAATGTCACTTTATAAGAAAACACGAAAAATTTGTTTAAAAATAGGTTTCTAAGGGTTGTAAAAAAATTAGTAAAAAAAAAGTGTATCATACCTCCCTTACCTCCCCTAATTATTATATATTTATAACTAGCTGATCTGCCCAACGTTTCCCCAGGTTCTACAAAAAATAACACATTACGCGAAAAAACTCTAAAAATCACGAAAAAAATTAAAAAATCGCTGCACGAATTCCAATTAAACTTTATCGAAAAGCAAACAAAATGTACTGTATTGGGCTAAAAGTTGAAACTGGATTATTTTTATTAATGTGAAAAAAGCGCAACGAATCGCAAAAAGACGCATAAAAATATCGCTAAAATTTCAATAATCACAAAGGACAAAATTTGCTATATTGGGCTAAAAGATTAAAACAGGATCTCTTTTACGAATGTCAAAAAATCGCCCCAAAACAAGAAAAAACTCCGGAAATCAGAATAATAAAATCTTGAAAAATTAAAATTACTCATATGGTTGGAATAATAAATTTTGCCACCCTAGGTAGCACAGTAATATTGGTCCCATATCGTCCAAACCCCAAGCATGGGCTGCATCAGCGAAGATCGATCATTTTTTATCGATTTTGGCCAATATTGTATTGACAGATGTTTAGCAATGTTAGATTTAAACTTATGGCGGAAAACTCATATCGGTCAATAATGGGAAATATTAGCCGATCTCGACAAACAATGACGAACTATAATCGGGGAAACTGTGCATGCTTCCTTTTATCCAGTGTGAAAGTTTATCCCTAGTTAAAGATCTCGAAGATAAACTTGAAATGTTCATGCAGCGTCCAGGGCCTGATAACCAGAGAGGCCGACTAGTCCGTGGCTTTCGGCCTACCGCATAACCATGCTCAAAATAAAAGCAAAATGATTTAGTAAAAATTTCTTAAATCAACTAGGAAAAAAATTAATTCCAAGCTGTGATAGCTGAGTAACAGATACAGTCAGAACAAGTGGGTAAGTGTGATCACAGATCGCGCAGAGGGTTTCGTTTAATATTCCTTTCAAAACACTTTATCCTTTCGCAAGATCTGTTAGTTCCACATTTCGCAACCAGGGGCCGCACTCTATTTTACACAAACCTCTATCCGAATGAAACTCCGTTTTACAACCTATCTGTAGATATATTAGTTGAGGGGATTGGGCCCATAGCACCCGAGATAGGTAGGCGCCCCCTGGCGGTAAAAAGTGGAACTGAAAGATGTAAAGCTATGTGCATAATATGAAAGAGTGGTCAAAGGGGTGTCGGCAAAAGTTAGAAAAGTACCCACCGGGTGCAATGGGGGGCAGGTTAGAAAAATTGCTTAAAATACACAAATTAGAGCCCGGAGGGGTAAATAATATAAGAAATTTTGAAAATTTTATGATTTTTCGTGTGATCACAAGTGTTCTGCTATAAGTATGCAAAATTTCAGGTCTTCAACTTAAATAGGGGCTCAGTTAAAAAAGCTTAAAATACACAAGCTAGAGGCCAGAAGGGTAAATATAAGATTTTTTAAAAATTTTATGATTTGTCGTTTGATGTGAGGTGTTCAGCTATAAGTATGCAAAATTTCAAGTCTTCAACTTAATTAGGGGCTCAGTTAGAACAAAAAGATTAAAATACACAATTTAGAGGCCAGAGGGGTAAATATAAGACTTCTTTTAAATTTTGCGATTTGTCGTTTGATGTAAGGTGTTCAGCTATAAGTATGCAAAATTTCAAGTGTCCAATATATATAGTTTCTGAGAACGGGCTCTTTGAGACTGTGACGGACAGACAGACAGACAGAGGAGCGAGACGAATAGGGTTTCGTCAAATGAACGAAACCCTAAAAACAACCTTTTATTTTATTGTAGCGAACTACAGGTACAACTACTTTATCAAAAATATAATTAACCGTGCAAGACTACTGACCTCACAGTCAGGGCCGGCGCAACCATCGAGCAAACGAGGCGGCTGCCTAGGGACCCGCGGAAATTGGGATCTTGTTAAGGGTCCCGAGTCTCTCTATGCAATTCGAAATAACATTTCATCTATATATAATATTTTTGCTCTAGATTTGTTTTTAATTGTTTATTCGTGAGAAAGAAATGAGTATTAAATTGACTTCTTACAGTTAGAGTTGACATAATTGTCGGGAAATATATAGATTTGATGATCCTGAAAGTAACCGTGAAAGCAATAAATAGACATTTAGAATATTGTAGAGGATAAAGATTTTGCGAAATTAAAAATAATTATGCACATTAAGGGGGTCCGAGAGACAAAAATCTTCAAATTTTCTAAAAAAAAAAAAAAAATTATTGCATTAAAAATTTCTATGTTTTTTTCTGCTTAAAATGACGCTTAAATCATATTTCTATCTTAATTGAAATAGGAAATATTAATTTTTTCGTTTTGGCTTGTTTTTAAAATCTAGCTTTCAAAAATTGTTGTCGTGGAAAGTGGAAACGACTTCTTCTGAAAATGCGTCTTTCTTCGTGATGGGTTTTTTCCCCATTTCTCGTATTAAAATTGTTATAAGTCAAGAACCGTTAAAGATAAATGGTTCAAACTTGGAACATGTCTTTTTCGATTGTTTTATTTTAATTTTGATTGAGCAAATTTGAAAAAAATATTTACTTTTAAAAATATTTTTTTTTTAAGTCACATCTTTTTTTTAAACATCTTATTTTAAATATTTTTAATTTTTATTTAAATTAATATTTTTAAAAATCCTGAATCAAAATTAAAACTTATATATTTCTGTTTATTTAAATGAAAAAAAATTGAAATTCTACAAATAATATTTCGAGTTATAACGACTTTAAATTACCCCACTTTTTTAATAAATTTTAAACTTTAAAATTTTTTAAAAAGAATATGAGAAGTTTTATCATGTGATTTTGTTTACAAATGATATGGTTAACCATCCCCAAAAATTTCAAAACTTTAACTCAATAAATAAAAATTATTTTAAAATGTGTCCCGGGCCCCCTTAAATGTGAAGGTTATGGTATTTTTGCAGAAATTTTATTATCTATCTATAGACGGGTTGCACATGACGTCACATGTCTGAAATCGCTTCATATGGCGCCCAAATATAAGGCGAATATGGTGCTCTCCATTTGATTTTTTAGACTTATTTGCACTATAATAATAAAAATAAGGAAGCTCTAAATTAAAGAGAAAGATAACACGTGCTTTTAACGGCAAACGGGGAGTTCTGTGCTCCACGTGTGTGCTCCAGAAGCTATAGTATCAGTCGTTGCTAATAGCAACGTGACGTCAATGCAAGGGGTCTTACACTAACGTACGTATATATTACACTAACGTACGTGGCACAGAAATCGCGATTATTTGTTATTGTTTAATGGCAACGCCCGAGAAACGCATCTCATTGGTTGAGAAGAAACAAGAATCCCGCGATTACTTCTCGAGGTTACAAGTCCTGATAATTAAGCAGTGGTAGATACTTCTTCCTAACAAATCAGAGGGCACATCGCATTTCAACACCAAAACAAATCGCCAAATGTCATTTGAGATTATTTCAAGTATTAAGTTGCAATCATATTAAATTTTCTTTGCGGCATGTAAGGAATTTTAATTTATTTCTCATATAAGGTGATTCACGGAAAACAATGATATGATATTTTTTTAAATATCTTTTTTTCCCTGCAAAAAATTGATAAAACTGACTTTCTTTTAAAAAAGTAATCAATTTAAATATTTTAGACTTATTATTTTGTAACTTATTTTTAAATTACACATTACTTTTTTCCTTTTGTATATACAGGTGTATGTAAATTTAAACTTAAAAAAAAAAAAAAAAAAAAAAAACATATCCCATATTTTAAAAGTATAAATTTGATATTTATACGAAAAGTAAAATTAATAATTTTTGATTGATAGCTTTGCATCAGGACAGAAGCTTGGGGGATTAGACGCACCCCCCCCCCCCCCCCCGAAATAATATCCTGGCTACGCAACTGCATTTAATTACATATGTGTTTTGACTGTAGCTATGTGTGCAAAGCAACAGTAAACTCAAGCGACCTCCCCCCCCCCCCTTCCTTGATAGCTGTGTTTTTTTTAAATAAAAAATATACATAAAACAATTAATAGAACTACCCAGTCAAATTTTATGCATTTTCTTTCTTTTCATGGCACTTTGTGTGAGTAAATATAAATAATTAAATGGTCAAACTAGTACTCAAATAATCAAAATTGTCAGAAAGGAATTTAGATCATGTGAATTCTACCTTTCCCGTATAGTAATTTGCAATATTAATATCTATTTATTATTACTGCAAAATAACAAACAGGGCAAAAAAAAAAAAAAAAAAAGGGTGTTTCTTAGATAGTGAATGAAAAAGGTCAAGCTAAAATAAATTATAGTTCACACTTGTAGTGAAATATAATGAAAAAATAAATTAAATAATAATGACAGAATTTTCTTTTTATTTCACATACCCAAAAGGGAAAAAAAAAGTTGGAACCAAAAACAATAATATCTGAGCAATAACTACCAAAAACTATAAGAAGTTTTTATAATGTATTTTGTTGCATTAAATATTTCTAGTTAATGATTACTTGGACAATATTTAGGGTGGTAATAGTGAAGGGGAAATTTATAATAATTTTTTTAATAAAAATAATTTATGTTTTTGACAGAGTTTTCACATAATATATATATATATTGTTTTAAAAAGTAGTTTATTAGAATTTAATAAAAACAATTCAAAAATTTTTAGCAAATTTTAATAAAAAGTATTTAACAATTAACATTTTTTAACAATTACATTACAAATTGATTTAAATAATTAATTACTTATTAAGTTAATAATATTATTAATATAAATTCATAAATTAATAAAATTTTACTTTCAAATAAAATAAACTGATTATAGTTATGTATTCAGATACATTGCTAAATAATATAACATAAAAATAAAAATATTTTATATAAGTGTAAGAAATAACCTTATATTTTCAAAAATTTATCACTTTAAGGAATTGAAATAAATAGCTTTTAAGTAATATGAATTTTAAAAATTAATTTCATTAACAGTATTTTATTCATAATAAAAAATTACAAAGCATTTGATAATAAATTAATAAAGTTTTTCTGTATGAAAAATACTAATTAATTTTAAAAGAAAACTTTGATAAATTAATTTTGCTAATTTAATATTTATCTGATACTAAAGTTATAAGGGGGAAAAAATGTATGTAAGTTTAGGAGATATCATTATTGAATTACAATAAATATTCACTTTAATTCATAAAAAAATAGCTTATACGAATTTTGAAATTTATTAAAAACTAAATTTTATTTTATTTAATAAAAATTAAATTTCAATTTTATTTAAAACTAAATTTCCTTTTATTTAATAACAATTAAAACTTAATTTAATCAAAATTTTATTTAATTATCTAATTGACAATTAAAAAAATTGGAAATGAACGGATAATAGAAGTCTATAAATCTTTATTAACTAACTTAATAAAAATTGAAACAAAACACAAATAAAAAATATAAAAGTAACAGGGAGGATAGAACCCACCTACTTGAGTTTGCGACAAGATCGCCCACACAAGACTCTTACCAAAATAGCATGAATTAACTAGGTATGGTATTTCTCAAAGTGCTTGCATTTCATCGCCAAATTATCCCTGAGAAGCAAGCCAACACCGGTTTCTGATCAACCAATGAGAGAATGGAACCTTTCACTCTTGAGTCGCTTCCCAAACACACAGCATAAGCGATCTGCAAAGTAGGCTTAATAACCGTCGCACGGGCGAACGCGTTGCTTCTGAAATCCAAATTACTGATTTAAACGTTCCGGAGAATAACTGTGGATCTATAGTTATATTGGCGTGGTGTGTATTTGACATATGTGCCAAATAAATATTATTCAGTGTTTGTTTATGAAGTCCACCCCAGTGATATATATTTCAATGACAGTGCCGGCACAGTTTCTGCCCGGGCAGCGCCGGGCGGGTGAGCTAGTATTACATATTATTCTATGATATATACAATTTAAAAATAAAATTTATCAACCCAATATTGCAGTATACTTTGGAGCCCCACTAACTGCTTTGTCAGGGCTCATGTGACGTCGCCCTGATCACAGTGGTGAATTGGTCAGTAAGTACTAATTGCATTAATAAGGATGTAGTAAATATTGGAGGTATTGTCAGTGTCAACTTTGCAGAGTTAACTACAACTACAACTACTTGTTTTAAAAAGTAGCGATTAGAAACTAGTTTTCAAAAGTAGTCACTACTTCGCTATACTTTAAGGTTTTGTCAAAGTAGCGTTCAATCTACACCAGAAATTGAGGATACTGACTAAATAATACAGTCATCCCTCGTTATATCGCGCTTACTGAGATACAATCAAATAAGTGCGATATAACCAAGGACATAAAAAAAATTAAGAAAGCTAACAGATAAACTGGAATTTGTCCTCAAAATGTTAAGATTATACACATATTACAATCTTCTTTGCGAAATTAAGTTGAGTTGAGTTGAGTTGATTGTTGACGGCCAATTATCTACACGAGGGATATGGGCCCTAGGGGGAGTGCCTTCCGTGGAGGTCTTTATAAGGGAACCTAATCCGTATTAACGCATGGAAATACACGGTTCGAAGAAAACTCCGAACGATTAGGCCGACGGGCGCGATTGGGTTCGAACCCAGCACCTCCCGTCTACCAGCTTCGAGAGCAGAACCTCTCAGCCACTGGTGGGGCTGGCGAAATTAAGATAGATATACGAAATACAATCAACATTTAACATTAAAAAAAATGCGATAAACTACGGCTTATTTTTTCGGAGGGCGATTCTCAAAAATTTACCAATCGTCATCGTAAAAAACACAATCGATATAGTCATCGATTACTTCCGAAAATATACAATCGAGATGTTCTACAATCAATTATTAAAATCATTGTTTTTACATGTTCATAAAACAGTTTTTAGTAAGTACATGGTAACTGAAAACAGATGGAATTAAAAAACAACAAACCGAAGAAGGCTATAATGGAGCCACAATACAGGAAAAGTCATGTGACGGCGTCCCTTGTTTGCAAAAAGTTGAAAAAGGCGCGAGTAGGTATGAAATGGCAAAGGGACTTCAAGTATCAAAATTAGAATTTTTCGGCAAATAGCAGCAAAATGGCTAACGAAATAAGAATCAAAAGCACCCCTAGTGAAAGCATGAAATAAAAGGATGCTAAATAGGATCAATATTATTGATTTTTCTACGTCATTTGAGATCAGTTCTATAATTTTCCCTATATTAGAATACCCTCTACTGGAATACGTTAAACGAACCCCCCGGGGGGGAAAGTGGGGGGAGGGGAAAGGAAAGTGCATAATATGAATAAGTGGTCACAGGGCTTTCCAACAATATATCACATGAGGGTTGTCGGCTAAATTTAGAAAAGTGCCCCCGCGGGGGTAAAGTAGGGAGAAGGGTGAGGGAGGTATATAAAATGAAGTAGTAGACACAGAGTTTTCCAATGACATATCACATGAGAGATGTCGGCAAAAGATAGAAATGTGCCCCCCAGGATTCCAACTGTCGCCTCCCACCGGAAAAAAACGAGCCCCCGCTCTCTTTGAAATTTTCGTGCATTATAAATTATTTATCGGAGGGCTCCATAAAAGAATCCGATCTAAAATGATAAAAAACGCTACGATTTCAAAAACATTCGAAAAGTGCCTCCCCCGGGGGGCCAAATTGGGGAGGGGAGAAGAAAGGTTCATAATGTGAAAGAGTGATCCGAAAACTTTCCGATGATATATCACATGACGGGTCCAAAAAAAGTTTGAAATTTACCTTTCCCGGGTGGGTTCACTTTTTCTTCCCAGAATACACACGGAAATCACGCAGCCTCCCCCCACACTTTTAAATTTTTATATTTAATAAATAATATTTACCAGAGGGCTCCATCAAAAAACCACATCTAAAATCATATTTATTGTAGAAATCGCTACGATTTAAAAAAAATCACACACTCACCACTCCCCTCCCCCCCCCCCTTACCGAAATTCAACTCCGAGAGGAGAAAGGTTCATAATATGAGAGTGATCAAAGGGCTTTCCGATGATATGTCACAGGAGGGGTTCGGTAAAAGTTTGAAGATTAATCCCCGTCGGTCCAATCTCGCGCCACACGGAATTCACTCACCTTCCTCTTTGAATTTTTTTTATTTAATAAATAATATTTATCTGAGGGCTCCAAGGTATGGGGCAGCTTGGCAGAGCTAAAATAAGAGAATCATTGAAAATTCGGGGCAAAATGACATTAAATTCAACAGTAAACATTGAAACTAGGCATATACATAACTGAATACATAAAGAACTGTGCCTCCTAACCCATATCGGTTAATAACAAAAAAGATTGGATAAGCAGATGCACTGCTTTGAGAAATTATGACAAGTTTTGACTCTGAAAGCTTCATTTCTCTCTCTCTCGCATTTCGGCAAATCTCATCTCGATGATTTCTCTGGCATCTCGACTTCTGGCTTCTCGATTATTTCTCTCGCGTTTTTCAACATTTCATATGATGGCCGAGAATGAAAAATCAATTTTCTTCGCTTCTCGGTATGTTGTTCTCGATTATTGCCTTTTCACACGTTGGCCGAGAACGAGAAATCTCGTTCTCGGCAGAGAAAAGATGTGAGAAGATTTATCGAGAAGATATACAGGGTGCAAAGGAAAGTCCCTTTAACCTGAAAATACTTGCGAAAGGAATGAGCTACAACTATGCAAGTGAGGTAACAGTATAGCAAAGCGACCAAGCCCGACCTAATGTAAATGACAGCAGAGCCCCTAGTGGCGAAATTTAAAGATAACTATTGCAAATCGAAAACAAAAAGAGATAGAGCAAAATTTCCAGTTAGAAAGTTTTAGAGTATCAGTTAATTAGTACGAAAATACATTTGGTTCACACGGATAAGATAAATCCTCACCTGTATACCCCAAAATATCCGAAATAGATGAGCGACGATTCTACTTTGCATATTCACATTTCGGAAATGTAGCAGTGCGCAATTGCAAACTGTGACGTTGACCTATACTGTAATGTCTGTAAAAATTTAATTTCCAATGCATTTAAAATTTTAGTTTAATCCGTTTCAGGGACAGGAGAATTCTGGACGTAAAATGATGAAATAATTGACTGGCACCAGATTCAAACGAATTTCTTAGAAAATAAAAAAAACGGTAATTTGAACTTTCATTACAAAATCAAAATTTTATTAAAATATTCTTGGTGTCATTTGTCAATTTTGAAATTAAAATTAGGTGGTTGACCATCTAGCCACCACCCTCGAAAGGGCTAAATCTATGTTGTCGTATTGAAGAGGCTCGCAATAGACGTTCCATGCTGAGAAATGTGCATACAGATTTACTCTCACGAATAAAAACTTGTACCGTGAGCAATGGCGAACTTTTCGAACATACTGGATATTAACTTTTTATCACTGTGAGACAGTATTTTCTGTTTTTTCTGTGATGTTATAAAAATTTATTGAGATAAGTACGTATTTATACAATAAATCGTGCGTATTTCTTCATACTTCTGGTTATTCCATTCAAACGTTTACACAAAATAGAGTGCATCAATTTTGGACATTTTTGGGTGTACAGGCGAAAATTTATCTTATCCATGAAAACCAAATGTCATTTCGTACTAATTAATTGATGCTCTAAAATATTCTAATTGGAAATTTTGCTCTATCTCTTTTCGTTTTCTATTTGCAATGGCTATCTTCCAAATTTCGCCACAAGGGGTGCTGCTGTCATTTGCATTAAATCGGGCGTAGTCGCTTTACTATACCATTACTTCACTTGCATAGCTGTAACTCTCTCCGTTCGCAAGTATTTTCAGGTTAAAGGGACTTTCCTTTGCACTCCGTATACCAGGGGACGAGATAGAGAAAGGGGCATGACAATGAGCTGTGAAATGAAGACCTAAATTTCAAAGTTTCTCTTTTTTTATCCCTACCAAGATGTCACATACCTGGAGCCCTCCGATAAATATTATTTATTAAATATAAAAATTTCAAAGAGGGAGGTGGGTCGGGTGAATTCCGGGGGCGCGAGAGTGGACCCATGGATGGGAGCAATTTTCAAACTTTTACCGAACCCTTTCTGTGACATGTAATCGGAAAGCCCTTTGACCACACTTTCATATTATTAACCTTTCTTCCCTCGAAGTTAAATTTCGGAGGTGGGGAGGGGGCGAACAAATTTTTAAAACCTCAGCGACTTCTACAATAAATATCATTTTAGATGTGGTTCTTTTGATGGAGCCCTCCGGTAAATATTATTTATTAAATATAAAACTTTTAAAGTAGAGGCTGCGTGAACCAACGGAGGGGAGCAAATTTTCAAACATTTTTTGGACTCGTCATGTGATATATCATCGAAAAGCCACTCTTTCGTATTTGAGACTTTCTTCCCCCTCCCCAATTCGACCCTCACGGCGGGAACAGTTTTCGAACTTTTTTGCGTTTTCATCATTTTAGATCTGTTTTTTTTACGGAGCCCTCCGATAAATATTATTTAAAATATATGAAATTTCAAAAAGGGGGGTTGTATTCCGGGGGGGGGGGGGTAGCGACAGTTGGCCCCCTTGGGGGAGCACTTTCATAGCTTTTGCCGACACCCCTCATGTATTATATCATTGGACTGTCCTGTGACCACTTATTCATATTAAGCACATACCGTGCCACTTTCTCCACTTTAAAACCCCGGGGGGCATTTTTCTAAATTTTGCTGACACCCTCATGTGACATATCGTTGGAAAGGCCTGTGACCACTTATAAATGTTATGCACCGCAGGTGACCCTCCCACCACTTTGCCCCTATGGGGGGAGGACTTTTCTAAATTTTGCCTACACGCCTCATGTGACATATTGTTGGAAATGCCTATGGCCACTTATTCATGTTATGTACCTCCTGTGCGCCTCCCCCCACTTTATTACCAGGGGGACACTTTTCTAAATTTAACCCAGAGTCCTTATGTGACATATCGTTGGAAAGGCCTGTGACCCCTTATTGATGTTATGCACCTCCGGTATCCCTTCCCCCACTTTGCCCCTACGGGGGGCACTTTTCTAAATTTAGTCGAGATCCCTCATGTGACATACAGTTGGAAAGGGCTGTGACCAGTTACTCATGTTATGCACCGTCCGCGCCCCTCCCTCCCCCACTTTCCCCCCACGGGGAAGACATTTCTATAAATTTAGATCAAGACTTCTTATGTAATATACGGTTGGAAAGGCCTGTGACCCCTTATTGATGTTATGCACCTCCGGTGACCCTACCCTCACTTTGCCCTCCCGGGGGCACTTTTTTAAATTTTGCCAATACCTCTCATGTGATATATCGTTGGCAAGCCCTGTGACCACTTATTCATATTGTGCAGCTCCTGCGCCCCCCCCCCTCTTTGAACCACCCAGAGATAGATCCGGTCCGAGGTTCGTTAGGTTCGAGATTATTATTTTTTTGTTATAGGGGTACACAACCTTTTTAAGAGAAGGGCCACTTACAAAAATGCCAGGGTTGTCGAGGGCCACATCAGTAACACAGATATAATTTTATTTCGGAGAGGTGGGGAGATATGTGGCCTATAAAAAACATGGTTCCAGAGAAGTGGCAGTTTTACCCCTTTAGGTTCCCCTACCCAGCCAGCGTACCATACCCAGTTTATTTGGCAAGGATATAATAACAGTTTATGTTTGTATATATAACAGAGATATAGCAAATATTATTTTCAAGGAGTGAATTATTCCTTGACTTTATTTGGAGGGATTAAATTTTGCTTTATTAAAAGTGGTAAAAAACAAACATATGCATGAAAGTGTCTTGTGCCGAAAAAAACGTGAACTTTATGAACGAATTTAAATTAACGAAAGTTTCAATTTTTCTGTGGAGCCGATCAACAAAATTTTATATTTTCCAGAACTTATCAACGGAATTCGCGATTTTTCCGCGCACAGTCAATGATATTCGCGATTGTTAACTGACTGGCGAAATTTTCAATTTTTTCCGGTGGCGAATTGTGGAAATTCACAACTTTTTCTCGCGAGAAACTGCCGAAACTTGAATTTTACCGTAGCCGATCGACAAAATTTGCAATTTTTTCGCACTTAATCGACAAAATTAAAAGATTTTCCTCTGCCCGATCAACGATTTTTTTTGCGCTCGATCAACAAAATTCACGATTTTTTCCTGCCCGGCCGACAAAATTCGCAATTTTCCGCGCCCAGTTCACGAAATTCGCGATTCTTAACTGACTGAAACCCTGGGCAAATTGGCAAAATTTGCAACTTCTTCTCGCGATAAACTGACGAAACTCACGCTTTTTCCCCAGCCGATCAACGAAATTCGCAATTTTCCCGTTCCCGATCAACGAAATTTGCAATTTTTCCACGCCCTATCGACACAATTCGCGATTTTTCAGTACCTGATCGAAGAAACTCGCAACTTTTCTGTGCCCGATCGCGAAATACGTATATCTTAAATGACATACGAAATTTGCAATTTTCCCGCAGCAAATTGGCGAAATTCACGACTTTTTCTTACGATAAACTGCGGAAACTAGCGACATTTCCGCGTGGGGTCGACGAAACGACTTTTCCGCGCGCGATCGACAAAACGCGCAATTTTTCCGCGCCCGATCGATGAAACTCACGATTTTTTCGTGCTTGATCGACGAAACTCTTGATTTTACTGCACCCGATCGACGAAACTCGCAATTTTTCCGCGCACGATCAACGGAACTCGATTTTTCCGCGCTCAGTCAACGAAATTTGCAATTCTTAATTGACCGACGAAATTTGCAATTTTCCTGCGGCAAAAATGGGAAAATTCACGACTTTTTCTCGCGATAAACTGACGAAACTCACAATTTTCCCGTGCTCGATTAACAAAATTCGCAACCCTTTTGCGCGCGATTGCCGAAGCACACGATTTTTCCGAACCGGATCGATGAAATTCGAGGTATTTTTAGACTAGCGACTGACGAAATTAGCAACTCGGGAATTTCCTATATAGAAACAAATGGTATCGGCTGGGCGATTAATGAAATTCGCGATTTTTAACTGACTGACGAAATTTGTAATTGTTTTCCGCAACAAATTGACGAAATTCACGATTTTTTCCCGCAACCTATGGTAAAAAATCGTAATTTTTGACAATTATAAATTGACGAAGTTTGCGGGCCACTTGTTAACCCATCGCGGGCCACAGGTTGTGCATCCCTAGTTTACAAGATTTTGCAGTGCGCGCACCACGGTGCCGTATGCAAGGGGGACCCAGTTCGAGATTTCATATTACAAGATTACGTATAAATTAGAGGCCCCGATTAAAGGAGGGGCCTGCTAGCGGGTGAAGTCACCTAGTCCTTATTAACGCCGACTCATTCCAGTTCACCTGCAGACGATTCTTGATAAAATCGAATCAGGTATGGTATAAAAGCAATTGGCAAACTGGAGTCACCGAGAAAAATTTTACACAATCGAAAAATATCGAGATGTCCATGCAATCGAGAAAATCGATAAAAACATCTTGTTATCGCCCATCAGTATTATAGCCTATATCTGAAAGAGCGATATAACGAAAAGCTATTTTTGTACATAACATATTTATGCACTTGCACAACCATATACTGCATAAATTTTGTTTACTTTTCTTACAGTAATTATTGGATTGGAAAATAAAATTACTGCTGATTCAGGTATTTACCAACAGCTTTGCTTATATAACTCTCTAACACACTCTTAGTATGTTATTTGTATTGAATACCGTTGAGACGTTGAGAGTTAATTATATTGAATTGTCTAATGTTATAATCTAGAAACTTACCGAAAAAAACCTCTAAATGAAAACAATAAATAAATCTGTAAATAAAGCAATTTCCAAAGGGAGAAACCCGGATTAAAACATGACAACGTAATAACGAATAAGTAGTCAAGTCTTGCCTCTTGCCAGCAAGAAAATTAATTTCTTTGGTAGTTTAGCATCTTGTTTTACCAACAAATGTCAATGAAAAAAATCTGTGATTCCATGCGATGCGCCGCTAAACACTGCAGCTGAGAATCGCAAATTGTTAAGCAGAACATATTTTGAATAAAAGAAGCAAATTACGATCACGTTTCTTGTAGAATGGCACTTATTTTCTTACTGAAATAATATTAAAAGTAGCGTCAGTGCATGCTACAACTCTGATTTTTGATATCGCGCTACTCGGTACATTACATTGTGCAAAATGTAGCACACTACGCTACAAACTAATGGAAAAAGTAGTCATTACTGTACAGTTTCGCTGTCCATCATTGCAGATACCTAAATACGCACTTTGCCTGTACTTTTCCGTTCTCTAAAAACAGCTTAAATTAGGTATGCGGTAGACAAAATAATTTTATTAGACCTACTTTTTAAAGAAATGCTTAAGATAAAGATATATTTGTGGTACTATAGCATCAAATAGTGTTTTCATGAAATTAATGAATCAAATTAGTAAATGAATTTTAATTAAATCAAACTATTAATATTTGGCATTATTAATGTACATATTAAGAAATATGGGAGACCTTGTAAAAGTAGATTTATATATATATATTTTTAAAAAATTACAAAAATTAAAAGAAAAATAGAATGTCTAAATAATGCTACTTGATTTAAATAAAAATATGAAGCATCAATAGACTATTTAATAAATAATTTTCCATAACATTTTACGGAATACTTCGGTATTGCTTTCAAAACAGTGCAATTTCCGTAAATGATGTTTAGAAGTTTGTGGACAGAAGTTGTTGTGCTTGGAATGGCGAAATAATTTATTGCGCTTGGATTCACCAACTACTATTTTACATTGGGAATACTATGTTCGTAGAGTTAAAAACTACCGGTCATTAGTTGAATTTTTCGACCAAATGTTTCATTTTGAAGTTTAAAATTCCCATTCTAGGCGCCAAAAATTTTTTTTTGTTCCTGCGTATAATTCCCACCCTACGCGCATTCTTTACATTTCTGTGATATTCTTTTTTCTGACATCACACAAAAAAAATTCAATAATTAAAAAAATAATACCTGATAGTTGATTTAGTAGCAATATCCCAAAGGACAACATTTTCATCATCACCTCCAGTAGCAAACATTGCAGATGAAGCTGAAAATGCACAAACACGAATAGGGGAACCACTTGAATGTTGAATTTCACAGACTTTTTCACCATCCTACATGGAAAAATAAATATTCCTCTCTTAAAATATTTTTTAAGCTAAACAATTTAAATTTTCGATATGTTATAAAAAATATAATTAAGAATAAATTAGATTTTTATCAAGGAAAAAAGAACTAAATTACTTGTTATTTATATATTCCTACGTATAGAGTAAAAGACCATAAATCTGCATATGTTGGTTCCAAGAATTTTATGGATTTTAGACTTTTTGCAGTCATATCTATTTAATCTTTGTTTACAAATTTTTTATTCATGCTTGGGCAAATTTAGATTGTTAATGCCTAAAAATAATCAAATTACGCAAACATATATAAGGTATGTCATAAGTTCGTGAAAACTTTAAAAAAATCATAATGAAAGATGTAATGCTCGGAAAAAATTTCGGTTTGCGAGAATATGATAAGAGGGACATTGGATTTCTTTTCCATGTATAAAAAAATAATTCCAACAGTAATGGTAAGAGGGCGCGCTCACATGTCATACTGAGACGTTTTATGTAAATCAGGCAAACACAAACAGACAAAGAAACAAATCACACATAATATGACACTCTGCATTTATTTTCAAGTAAGGCAGATGTCAGACGAGCGATTTTGAAAATCTGCATTTTCGACGCTCTCTCTTGAGAGCAGACGAATCTTCTGGTCTGTTCAGACGAGCGCCCACAAATCGTTGCGGTAAAAATTCCGAAAAGCTTCACGTCGAGGTTCGGCGTTTCCCCCAACTCGCTGGGAGCTGGTGGCGTGCTCAAGTCTTTTATTTCTTCTATGTTGTCCAGACGAACCGAAGTTTTGACGCTGGCTTTAAGTTTCTTTATCAGTGATTCGTCAGTTGTTGGTTCTGGTTGCGTATCGAATGTTTTCGCTAGAATTTAAAATGGATTTAATACACGTAGATTAACTAATTTTTGAAATACAAAAGTGTTCAATATAGTTGGACACCTCATGCTTACATTATATAAAGATAAAAATTAAAATGTAATAACTTGGTTAAAGGCATCCTTGATTTACAAAAAAAAAAAAATAAAATAAAATAAAATAAATACATAAATCAGAAAAATCTAAAGAAGATTAGGAAGTTATCGATAAATTATATGAATTAATTTTGTTTCATATAAACAAACAAGTTGGAAATTGCTCGTCAAACGTGGTAAATGAGGTGCATTCGTAATATAAATAGTTTTATAAATATTTTTTGCACCGAATTGTACTGATTGTATATTTGAGTGCATTTTATAAGTGCATATAAATTTCATTCTGTTCGAAAGGCTGTAACATCATTAAAATACACTTGCGATAATTTTTTTCCCATCGGCCGTAATGTAACGGAAGATTTTGACTGTCTCTGTCATTAATCTATACATCAGATTTACATAAAATTTGAAACGACTCGACAAGATTTTGCAAAAATTCTATATTTAAAATTTCAGACCATTCGGAAGGCTGTAACATCATTAAAATGCACTTGCAATAATTTTTTCCCATTGGCCGTAATCTGGCGAAAAACTTTTGACTATCCCTGTCATTAAACTATACATCCGATTTTCATAAAATTTGAAAAGACTCGACAAACTTTTGCAACAATTATATATTCAAAATTTCAGGCTATTGTTTTTGCTCTGTTATATGCGGACAGACGGACTGAACGACGACTATAGGTGCTACGTATTTATATAATTTCGAACGCACCTAAAAAATCATTTAAAATTATGCTAATGTTGCAAGTTAACGTTTTATAAGAAAAGTATTTAAATAGTAAAGTATTATTATAAGGAAAAACTGAATGTAATCTTCATCAAATACTACTACTAATAATACTATTTTGTTCTAGTATGTATACTAAATTAAATTCATGGATAATTGCAGGGGTTTTTCTTTGCGGGGTAGGGGGCGAAGGAGGCATTTTGCGAAAAGTAAATGCTAAAGTTTTCGTTTCGGGGGAACTTGTTTTCTTTACAAATTACAGATTTTTAAACCTAACAATGTTAAAATAATTAATTAATAGCATGTTTTTATGGAATATAATTTTGTGAAAGGGCCTGTTTTATAATTACGATTTTTGAGAAGCCTGTTTTATTAAATGGATTTTTGTGACGGGGACCTAAATAGACAGCAAATGTTGCATTTCTTAATAATAATGAATTCTTAGTAATAATTCTTTGAAATTAAAATCATTACAAGTTATATCTAGTTTTGAAAATCCAGTATGGGAAAGGAGACAGCAAAACAGAGCCTCTGCGGTCATATCCGGTACCGGTTCTATTTACTGCGAGCATGTAGTTTTAAAAATACTGTAATTTATTTTTTATTTTTTTAGCTCACAGGCTATCAAAGCTTGAGAACTAATGTGCCCGCCGGTTCTGTTACGTACATACGTATATACATACGTACGTATGTACGTAACGCGATAACTGTTGATGGAAATATCCAATTTGCTTCAATTTTTTTTCTAGTTTCATTCTGATAAGGCGCTTCCCTGATTAGTTTTGGGGATTCATTGGTTAAGTAAAAAGGGAGACAACGGGGGGATAATTCCAACTTTAATTTAGATAAAGGTTTTTTTATGCAGATTTATCCGATTTGCTTGACAAAATTTGTCTACGTTCATTCCGATAAAGCTCTCCTCTGATTAGTTTTGGGGGTTCATTGGTTAATTATAAAGTTGGAAAAGAGGGGGGGGGGTCTAGACTCCCCTTTAATTTAGATAAATGGGTTTTTCATGCAGAATTATTCGATTTGCTCCAGATTTGGTATACCGGTTTATTATGTTAAGGAGCTTCCCTGATTAGAGTTGGAGGTTCATTAGTGAAGTATAAATCGGGAAAAGAGGGCTAGTCCCCCGCCCCCTTTAAATTAGATAAAAATGTTTTTCATGCAGAATTATTCGATTTGCTCCAAATTTAGTACAAGAGTTTATTATGTGAAGGAACTACCTTGATTAGGTTAGGAGGTTTATTGGTTAAGTATAAAGGGGGTAAAGGGGGATAGTTCCCCTTTAATGTAGATAAATGGGTTTTTCATGGAGAATTATTCGATTTGATTCAAATCTGATATACCGGTTCAAATCTGATAAACCTCGTTAAAAGGAAATCTATCTTCTTTGCTATTTTTGAAGAAAATATAGTTAAGTTTGGTAAAGTGGCCGTTCCGTTTTCTTTCCTTTTTTTTTTTTTTTTTTTTTTTTTTGTAAAATTTTGTGTACAGCAAAGTTAATTTTTTACCGATTACTTAAAATAGGATGAACCTAGTACCGTCTGTGTATATTTCTTTTTTCTAATTTCTTGAATAACTAATATAAAATTACAAAATCATTTATTTCCTGCAAAAGATCCATTTTGCTTATTGAAAACATCGAATGGAAATCATTCTGTTGCGGCGAATAATGTCGTCTGCTCTGTGTGGCGGGAACGGTTCATAGATCGCTCGTCTGACCGGGATAGCGCAGGTGTTTATTTTTCTTGTTGAAACCACAAGCGTTCAAAAAGTCGTTCGTCTGACATTTGTCTAAAAGATCACCACCAGGTATTAGGCAAGTGAAGCGCTTTTGCGTGACCACGCTGCGCCTGCATTGCAGGAAAGACATGCGTTACCTGTCGCCACCTACATGCAGGATGGTGTCCCGCCCAACTTTCCACGCGAAGTCAAGACGTTCCTGTTGGACACTTTCACTGAAGACCGAGTGATAAGTCGAGGTTGTAACTTCGAGTGGCCCTCACGATCTCCAGACTTGACCCCGGCAGATTTTTGTTTGTGGGGATACTTAAAGTTTCGTCGTGTGTACCGGGGCTCTCCAGCCACTTTGGTGGAACAGAAAGATGCCATTCGAAGGATCGACGGTGGCACCACATACTACACTCAGCTGTAATAGGCGTATTGACGCGCCTCACTTGCCTACTACCTGGTGTTGTTGATCATGTTGAAAATCTTTTGCTTTAAAATAAATGCACAGCGTCGTTATTTTGATTTGTTTCATTGTTTGTTTGTGTTTGCCTGATTTGCATAAAATGTCTCAGTATGACGTGTGAGCGCTCTCTTTCGTTTACTTTTGGAATCATATTTTTGTACACATGGGAAAAAAATCCAATGTCCCTCTGATCATATTCGCGCAAACCGGAGTTTTTCCGAGCATTACTTCTTTTATTACGAATTTTATTTAAGTTTGCACGAGCTTATGGCGCACCCTATAAATAAAGCAAGAATTATTTAAAAAATAAATTATTGATTTTTTTTATATTTTTAAACCTATCACCAATAGTTGTTTGTATTTAAAAAATTGGTTTATGGTTTTGCATTGTGTCTTGCAGTCTATAAATAGCCATAATTGTCTGGTGAATCACAAAACTTTGTTTGTAGAAATTTCGATATCCTTGGCTAAATATTGTAAATACATGTGTAAGGATTAAATAAGAATTTATTGATTCTCATATTTATCAAGATTGATTTAAGGAATATATTGCTTGGCTTATGAATAAATTGTTTTTATTTTCCATTCTATAAATGGAAATTATTTCTAGTTGAGACATTAAATATATTGTCCAAGTGAAAATCTTTCTTAATTTGTCGTCATCTTTCATTAATATAAATACTGTTTTGAAGAATAACTTTTCGAAGGAAAGAATTTTTTGTAATTTACTATATGAATGATTAAATAAATGTATTTTGTATATGTAATATCATTATAAATTATTAAAACAGTATTAAATGATATATGGAAATATATAACAGGAATAAAATTAAAGTTGGAGGTTCTCAATTTGTCACCATCTTTCTTTAAGACTACTATTTTCAAAGAATAAATTTTTCGAAGGGAAGAATTTTTTTAATTTACCATATGAATGATTAAATAAATGAAGTATTTGTATATGTACTATTATTATAAACTATTAAAATAGCATTAAATGATACGTGGAAATATATAACAAACATAAAATTGAAGTTGGAGGAAAAAAGAAAAAAATTCCATTGGTAAATTATTTTTTAAGATATAAATTTCTTTATTTATATTCATATATACAGTGCAGATTACAGATTTTCGGTACTCAACTGTGCATTTTTCTTTGAGACAAATAAAAAAAGGGTTAAAATTTATAATGCAACAAAAGCCGTCAATTTCATTTATAACAATAAATCACGCTCATTAAAGTTGCTAACGCAAGTGATTTTGTCAATCTCAAATAGAGTCCTGATTTTACCCGACCATCTAATCTATTAGTTTCAGGTTGAGTTGAATCTTACTTTTTGCTACGGGTCGGGTTTGAATACCGGGACTTTAAATCCCGAATAGTTTTTTCAGATGTAAGACTATATATTTGGATAAAATAAACATAAAAGCTCTATATTTCAAGTTGAAACGATAAATTCATCTTAATAAACTAAATAAGCAATATGAATATTTAATTCCCAATGTATATCTTTACTAAATATGTGCTAATATACATAAATGTTAAAAACATTTAAAACAATCAAAATGTTAAAACATTGGAGTCAGAAGATGTTAAAACCCGAGTGCTTTTCAACTAAAACATTAGTCGTCATCAGGGGAAACTGCTGCCGGCTGAAAGACAACTGCTGGTTTAATACAGAGGGCGAAACCAAAAACCACAAATAGGAGGGTGGGAAGGAAAAAATAGAGGAGTAGCTATAGAAACCTGAAAAAAAGGGGGGGCGAAGGGTTATTCAAAACCAAATTCACCAGTTACACCTAGCATGTTAAACCATATCCGTAGTATATTATAGGACAGAACGTCATTACAGGTACACTTGCCTCTTGTCAAAATTTCCAAAGATTCTCTGATTATACAAAGATTATATTGTGATGCATGTGCAATGACTTTGACTTCTTTAAATAGGATATCAATATCTGTATCTTGATTTAACCGGGATAGAGCTGTGGATAATTTACCCTTTTTGATATCTGTCACATATGTTCTTTAATCCTTTCTAGTAATTTGCGAGTGGTCATGCCTACATAAGTATACGTTTTTGAACTGCTATTAACTTTAAAAGGGATAATATAAACTCCAGATTTATGATATTTATCTATAGGGTCAATCATTCTGAGTACCAGATACTCAATTTTGTAGGTTGTTTAGCGATAAGAATTACACTATTTTTCTTCAAAGCATGTTTAGTCCGCTCAAAAAGATGTGGAATATATTCCATATTGAAAAATTTAGTAGTAGGTCTTTCTTTATCGTTACTAACATTCGTAGATATTTTATTACTATTTTCATATTCATAAATTAACTTGCTGATAAATTTATTCGAAAACCCATTTTCACAAGCAATCTCTTTAATTTTAATCAATTCATCACTTAGATAAACCTCCGACAAACCTGAAATGCTCTTTTAACATAAAATCGATATGCAACAGTTTTATACACTGCTCAAAACAATTAAAGGATATTGCAGTTTTAGGTGGATTTTGTATCTGGTAAACTGTTTAGCTGATTGATACATGGTCGACAGACATAGTAGGTTATATGAGAATAAATTACACATGTTTGGCAGAAAAAAATGCATTTTATTGCGCATTTGTGTACTAAAGGAAAAAAACACAATTTGTGCATATGAGAAAAAAAAGAAGAAAAGGTGTTTTCTTCAAAAAAATCATTTTCAGTAGGGGGTATGGTTTCCACGGGCGGCCAGCAACGTTGAACACCTTTGAGGCATGGACTCAATGAGGCTATTAATGACGAGTTGGGGTATTCTGCCCCACTCTTCCAGAAGAGCTCTTTCCAGTTCTTGGAGAGTTTGTGGGGGTTGTTGGCGGCCAGAAACTCGTCTTCCTAGAGCGTCCCAAACGTGCTCGATTGGATTCATGTCTTGAGAACACGCTGGCTATTCCATTCGAACGATTCCTTCCTCGAAAAGGAAATCCTCCACCAGGTTTGCACGATGTGGCCTGCAGTTATCTCCGATTGCTGCAGCGTAAGGGACTACAATAGGTCTGAGGATCTCATCCTTATATCGGCGACCAGTCAGAGCTCCATCTCGAATGATGTAGAGGTCAGTGCGCCCGTCAATGGAGATGCCACCATACACCAACACTCCTCCACCGCCAAATCTGACACTTTCGTGCACGAACGCAGGATTATTCCTACTGCCACGGTCCCTCCAGATGAAAATACACCTATTATCCGGATGCACAGAAAAACGGGACTCGTCAGAAAACAGAATATTGCTCCATTCATTTCTCCTCAAGTTGACATGCTCGGTTGCCCACTCCCTGCGATCGAGACGATGCCTTGATGTTAATCTAACACATACCATCGGTCGGCGAGCATACAGATTTACAGCATGGAGCCGGTTTCGGACAGTCCGAGTTGAAATCGTGGTGCCTGTAGCCGAGCGAAGGTGTTGTTGGAGAAGAGTAGCGTTCATGGTTCGGTGTCTCCGAGTTGTTAACGCTAAATACCGATCTTCATTGGGCGTTGTTGCCCGTCTACGACCTTGCCCTGGTCTTCGGCCTGCACATCCACTCTCCAAAAAACGGTTCCAGATCCTGGAAATGACACTTTGTGACACTCCAATGGCTTGCGCTACTTCGGCTTGAGTTTGGCCCCCTTCTAACTAACCAACAATTCTCAAAGCTTCTGAATCTGTCAAATGACTTCGCTGAGACATCGTACTCATAGAAACAAAGCAATCACTGAATGCTGATCATCCTTGTCTTCATTCTCTTTTATCCAGTTGAAAGTCAAATTTCATTCGCTGCCGCTGAAGCGACGTTTTTGACGTCGAACTCAAAATTTGCATACTCCACAGTTTGAAAACCAGAAAAATTTGCATTTATGATTCTCTTCTTCTATTTTCGGCAAAAAAAATTTCGTTTATATCTTTATTTTATATAAAACTTCAAATATCCTTTAATTGTTTTGAGCAGTGTAGTTGAATGGAACATTGAATGTTCCATTGAATGAATGTTCCATTCAACTATAAAACCGCTGAAATTTTTTGTGAGAGTGTATGCATACAGCGCAACTGTGGCTGATGTCCTCGCTGGTTATGGGCAGGACTTGTTGACGATTTGTTAACTCAGCCTGAACGTGGGGATGGGAAGTGCTCTATCATCACCCATATTCCCCTGATTTAAGTCCCTATGACCTTGATTACACCCCCAAGATGAAGGAACCTCTCCATGGTATTCTTTTCCATACCATTCCAAAGAAAACCCTAAGTTCATGCACCTTAATTGCTACAACGCCATGGCGGTGGCGAACCAACTCTCTGACGACATTCTTGTTGCGGGGAGGATGTGGTCTCTCTTAATGAGCCATATATTTACGAGGGATCCGTTCGTCTAGTTCCCAGGCGCTACGCGGTAGTGAGCTCGGCAGGTAATCGCTTTCGGGCGTGCCTCCTTGTAAGCAACCAAGTATCCTTTAACTCGGTCTTAAGACTACCTGACGTGGTGGCCATCCGCTGCAGATGGTCGGGTGTTGATAGGCTCGTGCTATTGCGCCCCCCTCCGAAGACATTAACCTTGTGCTCGAACAAGTAAACATCCTGTTGCATACCTATCCAAACGACAATGTCGTCTTGGTGGGAGATTTTAACGCGAAGTCCACTATCTGGGGGCAACGTCCTACGGATCCGCGGGGGCAATCTCTGATCGCTTTCGCCTCGAACGCTAACCTCGCAATTGTGAACGACCCGGACAGTCTCTCTTCTTTCTGCGGTCCGCAGGGGGAGGGATGGATTGACGTGCCTCGTGCATAACCGACTGGACGATTTCCGAGGTCGAAATAGCGATCATCGTGCCATGATGTGGACCTACGTAGGCAGGCCGAACTCACGACTTCCTGGCGGCGCCAACAGACGTTGGAGGCCCGGGAATTTGGTCTGGAGTGATTCTTTCCACGATTTGCGCACAGCAGATCTGGCCACATATGATTTCGCCACCTCTGAGGAGGGAGTTGAACACTTGATGTCGACTTTGTACCGACTCTGTTGTATGCACAAGCAACGCAGACCAGTCAGGCACAAAGGGGCAATTTGGTGGACAGCCACGCTTACCAGCCAAAGATCTCAGCTGCGCGCGCAGCGCCGACTCTACCAGCGAGTGCCGGACCCGGCGCAGAGGGTGAGACTTGCTGTCCTTATCCAGCGTAAGCGGGCGTTGTACAAGAAGGCGATCCTGCACGCGAAGCGTCCCTCGTTCCGAAGATTTATTTCCGAGGGACATGTCACGGACAAACTAGGTCAAGTAGTCGAGGTGGTGCGAGGGAAGTGGAGGCGGGAAGCACCAGTCACGCTGGTTCTCCCCTCGGGAGGCTAGGCCTCTACCTGGGAGGAATCCCGGGATGAACTTGCCAGACACCACTTCCTACAGGCCGATGAAGTTTCGCAGGTCAGGATCAACAGGACTGGCGGACCAGATTTGTTTACTGTCGAAGAGCTAGAGCTTGCAATGGAGTCGCTGCTGCCTAACAAGGCACCTGGCCACGATGACATCAGTCTAGAGATCTTTCGTAAAGTCCTCCGGTTCCACCCTCAGTTTCTACTGGTCCTGTACAGTCACTGCCTGAGGACATCTTGTATTCCGTGGACATGGAAACGTGAGGTTGCTGTTTACTTCCCCAAACCGGGGAACGAACTCAGCGACCCGTGTTCCTACCGCCCAATCTATCTCCGACCGGCCTTCGGGAAGGTATTAGACAAGATGTGCGCAGCGAGACTGGCGCTCTACACTGTTAAAAATATCGTAAAAAATTACCTCTGTTTTTAAAGGCTATCTATTTTCTGACCAATGAGAACTTTTCATTGGTATTAATTTAGCGTTCTCATTGGTCAGAAAATAGAGAGCCTTTAAAAACAGAGGTAATTTTTCACGATATTTTTAACAGTGTACTTGGAGAACAACAACTTGCTCAGTGCTGGGCAGTACGGATTTATAGCAAGAACATCAGTACGGTCGATGCGTTGCGGTCAGTGTGGGAATACGTAGTTGAATCGAAGCGGCGTGGAGTTTACACATGTTTACTCACACTTGACATCAAGAGTGCTTTCAACAGTGTTCGAAGAACTGACATACTCCCACTTTCGAAAGGGGTTAGGAATCGAACCATACCTCCTGGGTCTGATCGACGGCTACCTATGGTACCGCTCGGCCATTCTCCACGAAGGGGAGCACTATGACAACATCGGAGTAACGTAAGGCTCGTACCTCGGTCCCGTACTGGTTGGTGGTGATCAACATCCTGTTGATGCGACTCACTGAAGAAGAGGCGTTTATAGTTCAGACCTTCGTTGATGACACTTCTGTATCGACACGAACCCCCGCTGTTTACCGATTCGCAGACATCCTGGCGCCGGTTCTGTCAGAGATCCACAGCTGAAACACCGAATGCAATCTGGAATTCAGCTACGGCAAATGTAACTACACGGTCGTTCCTCCTCAGGGCACGCTCAAAAACTAGGCTTCACGTCCTGTACTCATGTCGGGCAATAAAGTAGCATTTAAGTGGCAGTTGCAGTACGTAGGAGTTACGATCGACGCACACCTTAATTGGATGGCCCATCTAGACAATGTTCAAGAGAAGGCGTTCAGAGTGTTGCAAAAGATGAGTCGCCGCTCAGCCTCTAACTGGGGTCTGAGGCCGAGGATCAGAAAGATGCTCTATTCAGTCGTGGTGGAGCGAATTATCTTGTACACAGCCTCCATATGGTACTCTGACAAAGAAATGTTGGCGCGTAGATTGCTTAGCTTACAACGACCCTAGCTCTTGTGTGTGACTAAGTGTTATTCAACAGTTGCGACGGGTTCCCTGCATGTCTTGGCGGGGGTTCTTCCTTTAGACTTGCGTGCGGGAATAGACAGGGAATACACGGTCCTCGGCCACTGGCATGAGGAGATTGACGGCACAGGGTTCACGCTGACGGCACAGGGTTCACGCCCGAAACCGTTGATCTCTGGCGGCCAATTCCTAGACGAGAAGATATACGACGGATCCAATGGACCGCGGACCTCAGTTCAAGTACCACGTGTTTTTACTACACGGACGGATCAAAACAGGAGGACGGCACGGCTGGTTGCGCATTATTGGCTGTGGTCGATGGATCAGATCGTTGTGGAAAGCCAGTTCTGCCTCACTGATGGCGCAGAAGTGTTTGCGCCGAAGGTCCATGCGATCAAAGAAGCAATCACAGACGCCCATCGACGAGGTCTCTGTGAGCTCGATATCTACTCAGATTCGAGCGCTTTATGGGCTAGTGTCACGACACAGGGACATAGCTCAGATTAAGGATTTGATTAAGGCAACTGAAGTCGAGGTTCATATGCACTGGTTCAGAGCTCACGTGGGGCACACCTACAATGAGAGGGAGGACGAGTTGGCCAAGGCAGCCACAACTCGAAAGTTTGTCGACTTGGAGGTTAAGGTTACGAGCCGCCAGGACAAGAAAGATCTACTTCGCCGAGCCCTGTCTATCTGGCAGGAGAAGTGGAGCAACTCGAACAAGGGCCTTGTGACGTACGAACTGTTCCGTCGAGACGCACTTAGCACACTGCAGGACGACTTTTATGTCAATCAGGTCTTTTCGGGACATGGTGCCTTCGACAGCCACCAGGCTCGCTTCTTCCACAGGAGCCCTCAGTGTTTCTGTGGAACTAGTGAGAGCTCAATCAAACACTGTCTGTACGAGTGCACAATCTGGAAGCCTACAAGGGATAAGTTTTTCCCGCGTAACTTTCTACTTGGAGACACGTAGCTACTTGGAGACGCCGCGATCTTTGCCTAGATGGTTACTGCCGGAAGGGAGTACGAATCATAGAAATGATCTACTCCTGAAGACACTTGATCACAACCTGGGTCGCAGAAGGGCTGGTCGTTTTCCCAGAACCTATCGTGGTCTACGTTCGCGCTTAAACGCAATAGTGCCGCCCGAGGCTCCCGCGGAAATGGTGCATAGTTCGTAGACCGGAGACTCTGTCTTACGTGTCTACAAGGAAACGGTATGGTCTAAAAGGTAACTGGTTTTGGCTTGTAATGTATATTGTATATGCCTGTTGTTTGTATATAGTGTATCATATGCTTGTCGTTATATTTAGTTAGTGTTCCCACCTCGGCCGGATTCTCACTCAAGGATTCGGCTTGATGTGGAATGTATATAGTGTATGTAGTTGTATAGTTTGCTCAAATCCGCCAAGACCACACACAGAAGACTGGTGTGAGGAGAGCAGTTGTAGTTAAGTTTTGTAGTGTTCATTTTTGTTTTGTTTGTTATATGCTTGTCTGGACTAGCGGCCAGACCTCCCTCAGGAAGTCGACGCGTAGGCCTTCCCTTAGCGAGGCGGTGACTATGCCGTCTGGAGAGGATTTACACTACTCTTCGGGATTCTGCTAGTGGCACCTCCTCTTCTATTGGTCTCCTTTCAAAAATGTCTGCTCATTATAGCAGTTGATCTTGAGAGGATTCCGTAAAGCAACTCCCCCTTGCAAAGCTTCGGAAACGGCGCGTGGGCTCGACTCCTTTATAGGTTTCGAATCTCGTGCGTCCCTGAGGTCGACTGAGGGGGAAACCAAGCGTAAGGACCGCTTGGCTCCTTGAGCTGGGTGGAGTTTCTGGCGCTGCGGCCGAACTTCCGACGCTTGGGCTCAGGTGGTGTGACGTGCAATGGGCAGTGCAACTCCTTGGACGATTGCGGGTTGACGGCGGCATCACGCAAGGCAACCCGCCCGCGTCAGCGCCACGCCCTTATGGGCTCTTCAGAAGCCTCCATCGTCGGACGAAGGCTCGGTGCTTCGCGGCGAGAGCTAGTATTATACCATTCCAAAGATTCTGAAGGCTGTAGATTGCTCCATTCCAAGGATAAACAGAACAGGTGCTGCCAACATCGTCATGCAGCTTCCAGAACGATAACAATGGGTGCTACACATCGCTAGATACTACTTAGAGGGACTGTAAAAATTCCACTTCTGTATTCTTTGTACATACATAGTTGTCGCTATTAATGTTTATCCTATTTGTATTGCTATTTTTTGCATTTCTATACATACACTGCTCAAAAAAATTAGGGGAGCAAGCAAAAAAGTGAATAGAACAGTGCAAGACAGCCATGTATGGGCATAAAACGGATAGTACACGTGTATCAATGCGCAATACAGAAAAAAGAAGCAACAAAATTTGTAAGGGAGCTTTTAATCTTTGAAAAGATGGAAATAACATGAAAAGATGGTTTAGGGCAACAATTTGATTACATGTAAATGATGAAAAAGTATTGTTTAGAAATATGGCGTGTGGTCTCCTCGAACAGCTAAGACTGCTGCACACGTGTTTTCCCTCGATGGGATGAGGTTATCGATAAGGCTTTGGGGAATACTGTTCCACTGCTCAAGAATTGCAATCTCCAAGTCCCGGACAGTAAAAGATGGCCTTGCTTTTGCAGCAATGCGTCGTGTGAGTATGTCCCAAACATACTCGATCGGATTCAGGTCAGGAGAGCATGCTGGTCATTCCATACGCTGTATTGTTTCAGCTTCAAGGAGGTTTTCCACAAGACGAGCTGTATGAGGTATGGCATTATCATCCACGGAAAAAAGAAATCACTAATTGCTGTAACATAAAATATGACATGACGTCTCAGTATCTGGTCTGTATAACTTCAGACCGTCAAAGTGCCATTCAGAATGATATGCATGCCCGTACGTTCACCTATGCTGATTACAGCCCATACCATCAACCCACCTCGTCTGTAATGTGATCTTTCACGAACTAATGTGGGATTATTTTGAGTGCTTCTTTCTCTCCATGCCAAAACACATCAGATGTCACATCCAGATTGAATTGGGACACGTCTGTAAACAGAATTTGACTCCAACAACGTTACCTCTAAACTCGATGTTCAGTTGTCCACCTTCTTTGGGCCGCACAGTTGTTTGATATCAACGGAATACAGACCATTGGCTTGCTTGCATAGAGATCACCCTGATGAAGCCTATTTCGGATTGTTTGGCTGGACATCCTTCGTCTTGTGGTAAAGAAAAGCTGTGTTTGCAGTAGAGTAGCATTGCCCGTTCCGTCTCGACGAGCTTTTAACAGGATATATCGGTCATCAGTTTCTGTGGTAGAACATGGCCGACCTTGCCCTTGTCGATGTCTACCATTCCATGTGTCTTGGAATCGATTCCACAGCCTTGCATTGACACTTCTTGCGACCCCAACAGCGTCCGCTATAATTCGTTATGTTTCCCCAGTTTCAACTGTCCCGATAACACGCCAAGCCATGTATTTCGTTAAATCACGTTGTTGTGACATTTTCAACTCACCTTTTCTCAAAACATAAGCTGAGCAATTGAATTTTACAACTGAGACTGCAAAACAGACGTTTTTGCAAATTTCCGACTTCTGCACTTATCTCTTTTTTCTAGTTTTTGACGTCATAAACTTTAATTTGCATGTGAAGTTTTTTTATCTGTTTTCTACTGCGCTTTAAATTTTGGATGTTTTATTTTACATTACTTATCGATGTAAATATTTGCGTAATTTTGTTAAAACCATGTGCTCCCCTAATTGTTTTGAGCAGTGTATTTGTTACACATGGCGAAATCCTAACTGGTCTCAAAAAATGCAAAAAATAACTCTAATAAAGTTTAAAAAGAGATTATTAGATTGCAATTAACATATTTTTAAATTCTGTAAGTAAAAGAAAGGGTGGATTCATTAAAATTTGAAAGTAAGAGTAGTCGGTGTTTGCTTTGTTTTTGACGCATAAAAATCGATGTATACAGGAGTTTGTATAAAAAGTAATGAGACTTATTTTTTTCTGACGCGATTGTACGTCTCAGCGCGCATGCTTCAGACGGGTTCGATGGAGGCAGATGTCAGCTTCAACCAACGCCCCCTAGATACGGGAGAAAGCTTTCACACGCGTCACGAAAACGCCACACAAAGCAGGCAAAACAAAGAAAAAAATTCGAACAACTTGCAAGTTTCGTTTTCTTTGGCTTCTGGAATTATTAATTATTATTAGAAAATGAGAATTAGTAAGTCCACGAGCCAACGAAATCGAAATATGAAAGTTTTTCGAATTTTTTACTTTGTTTTGCTGCTTTGTGTGACGTTTTCGTGACGCGTGTCAAGGCTTTCTTCCGCATCTAGGGGGCGTTGCTTCAATACGCGCCGAGGCCGAGCGTCAGCAAGGCGGCCATCTTGATATTCATGACAGCCCTGGCGTCAGTCGCCTACGAGCTTCCGTGCGGTACGTATCGTGGTTTTAGTGGATCTTTGTCCCTAAGCTGGGTTGAAGCTTAACAATTCAACGTTCTATCGAATAGCGCTACTCCATTAAATTCTGTGTGGGACTCGGAAAATCGGCTATGGAGACGTTGGCGGTGATCCAGAAAGTGTTTGGGAGTGAAAGCCGCCAATTGGAAGCTGCATCATGACAATGCACCAAGCCACAGCGATGACAGCGATGACCGCCTCGGGAACTCAGCTTTCGCTTTAGAGTGTTAGTGCAATCCCGAGGGGTAGATCACGTCCACTTTCCGCGCGACACTCAAAGAGAGTCAGAGAGGCAAACGTCGGGTCCCCGATCAAGCTGCTGTGATTTATTTCGGTTACTGCGAGATTTACATTTGCAATCACAATTGGTTACCCAATTTTTCTGGGCGAACCGAAGGTTTTACATCGAGATATTAATTATATTGCTCTTTCAACAATACATGACTGTATGTAGTGATTACATGAGGATCATTTACTTAATGTGATTGCATAATTGTTTAAAATTTTCTTGGATTTATATACGTCACAGTACATTAAACACACAACACTGAACATCACAATTAGGAACACATTACAACACAATATCAAACACCTACTATTTACATGACTGTATGTAGTGATTGCATGAGGATCTTTTTAATGTGATTGCATAATTATTTACATTTTTCTTAGATTTATATACGTCACAGTACATAAAACACACAATATTGAACATCATAATTAGAAACACATTACAACACAATATCAAACACCTAATATTTACAATTTACACATACTACAGTTTGGAGAGATGCACAAGTTCAAAAGTGATGGAAGTTTCAGGCACCCGCTAATAACCCGTGTATCCCTCCGTGTTATACCCAAGTGATGGAGTCGGACTAGAATGGCTCTGGATTTGAAAAAATGTACTCGTTTGTTTCTATAAACCTCATGCATTTTATGATCTTAGTCAGTAGTTGCGGTTTGTCTTTTACATCCCGCCATCAACTTTCTAAATTCATATGTGTGTGTTTTTTGAGATGAGAATGCGATGTTAATGTGCAGTATAATACATAGTGTAACGATGTTGAGGGCGAGCCACAAATGCACAGTGAAGAGTATCTTTTGTTAATTTTGTATAAGTGTTCCTGAAAGGCGCCGTGATTTGTTAAAAATATGTGTAAGTATCTATTGTTTACGAAGTATTTGTGGTCAACCAATGGCAAGAATTCCTTCGTATATCGGCCTGTGTCTGAATCCGTCCAGCGTTTTTGCCAATTTCTTGTCAGATTCAGCTTTGTCTGTGATTTTAGTGAAGAAGCTGGATATGGTAAAAATATATGTATTAGTGTTTCATCCGTTACTGCCGATTTTGCCAGTTGGCCAGCTGCTTCACTGCCCTCAACACCTGAATGTCCTTTTGTCTAATTGAAGTAGATGTCGTTTACTGTTCTTTGTAATTGTTGAAGAATTTTTAGTATTAAATAGTTTGCATTGTCGAAATTGTTTAATGCTTTTAAACTTGATAGGCTATCCGTTATGATTAAGTATTGAGAATGTTTGTCCGACTCTGCCCACTCTAATGCTGAAGAGATCGCGAAGAGTTCTGATTGGAAAACGGAGTTATCCTGGGACAGTCTCGCTCTCCAAGTATAGATTTGCTCATTTTTTTCGTACACGCAAAATGCCTTCGGACATTTTTGAACCGTCCGTGTATATTTTAATTTTGACCCCGAATACTCCGCCTCCAGCTGCAAATCCAGTGAAGGGAGACCTGTGAGGACCTGCAAGACATTTGTTGACGCATTGCGATATGCTCTCGTTATCAGCAACAAAGCTTTCCTTTGTGCTGAGAGCAAATGTCGACTACAGTGATAATGCACCATACGCGGAAACCAAACAGCGCACGCGTAGGCCAGTTTCCTTTGTAAGATCGCCGAGTACCAAGTCTTAAAAAATTCCGTAGGGAATCTCCCTGAGATTGGGGGAAATTTATAAAGATTTTGAGTTATTTTTTCAATTTCTACTCTCTTTTGTGCCAAATGTGGAAGAAATGATATTTGTTTATCTAATATTACCCCCAGGTATTTTAGTGTAGTTTCTGATTTTATTAATTTATCTTGAAGTTTAAATGTGGAGCCCGCTTAAGGTGTTTGGGTTTGCCAAAAGTTAACGATAAGGATTTTTCATACGAAATTTCTATTTTGTTGGTTTCTGCCCAATTTTGAATAACTTTTAAAGCTTTCTGACCTTTTTGTTCAAGTTGCTGTCTCGACTGTGCCCAAATCAGTAAGATCATGTCATCCGCGTATGCCACCAGTTCACAGTCCTGTACATCAAAGGTCCCCAACAGAGTCTCCAACAAAACCAACCAAAGAAAGGGACCCAGACACGAGCCCTGCGGGCAACCCTTACTAAAGAAGAACAACAAAAATGGTGCCATCCAAGCCACATGAGCTCGCCTACTCGAAAGGAAGGAAGCAACAAGATTAATGAGCTTTTTAGAAATACCTAGTCTTTGCAATGCTAGGATTACTTGGTCCCAGGGGAGGTTGTCAAAAGCTCCCCTGAAATCCAGTGACACCAGTGATGTGTACTGTTTGTTTTGTTTGTGTTGTTCTAGCAGTGAAATCACTTGTTCCAAAGCCGTTTCCGTTGATTTATTTTGTGTGTAACCGTGTTGTTTACCCGATAAGAAATTCGTTTTGCCTAATGCATGATGTATTCTTCTTGGAATTAATTTCTCTAAGATTTTTCAGAATATTGGTAATAAAGTGATGGGACGATATGAAGAGCTCTCATTCAAGGGTTTTCGCTCCTTTTTAAAATATACGAGCTCTCCCAACTTCCAGTCCTCAGGAAAATAGTTTAACTGTAAAAGACTATTGTACATGTCCAACAGAATATTAGGAATTTTCAAAAAGATGCACCTGACCATTCTGTGATCAATTTGATCAAATCCAGGCGCCTTGTTAATATTGAATGAGAAAATGGCATTTCGCAACTCTCTTTTTGTGAATTTTGCCTGGTTCTGCGAGTTTAGCCCCTGTGGTAATTGCTTAGGTGTTTCATCGCCAAAAATATCCCTCGTTAGTTTTAAAAGGGTTGATGACCTGGAAGTGGGTGACAAAGAATCAAATTGGTAACTGATATGTGAGTCCTGGAATTGCTGGAAGGCTAACTTTTTCATTAAACCAAAAGGATCCGTCTCCCTGCGACACAGGTTTGCCCAAGTTTTTCCTTCTCTGGCAAAATCTGTTTTTGGTAAATTGCCCTTTCCCTTTTGTATTGCTGGTGTATATTTAACTCGTAGTTTGAATTTTTTACTCTTTTTAAAAGAGCAGCTACTTTATTTCTTTGGGCCCTCAATTGTGTAGACCACCAGGAAATTTTTAATTTCTTGAAAGGGGCTTTCTTTTTAAAGGATTTATTGGCCTGTAATAGTATTTCTTGTTTAAAAGTTTCGTATTCTTTGTTTCTATGTCTTTAAAGTTAATCTGTGAGCATTTTCGAGTTAGTTGTTCGGATAATTTTGTCAAAGGGATTCCTTTTGTTTTGAACCTATTCTTCTTGGTAGTTTGGGTATTGTGAAATTTAGCTCTGTTTCTATTGTGTAGTGGTCTCGAAAAAGGGAAGGAATTACTTCCCAGTTTTTTATGCATGAAAACATAGCCTGCGTGTAGATGGGCAGATCTGGCCTTCCCAGGTTCTTCACTGACACATACGCTGGTGGACTGGATGAAGAACTTAGAATAACTCGTTGATATGCTATGACTCTATCGATAAGGACTTTTCCCCTGGTCTCTTCACTCTTATAGCCCCAAAGCTGACTGTGTCCTCATTAAAGCCCGCACTTGGGAGCTATACAGGCTGCCAATGCTTAGGGTTAAAGGTTTAAGGTCTAAATTTATAAAAACTGAGTTATAGTGTTTAGAAGAGATGTTATGTTTTAAGTTTTGGTCTAAGATTAAAATATTGGCTTTATTAGAGCTTGAACTGTAGCATAGTGTTGTTAGAGGGAGTGATAGAGGTCTATTTTCATAAAGGTATGCATCTTGAACACAAGCCAGGGAATAGTCCGAGTCTGAGAGGAACTTCATAAAAGCAGCAGTTTGTGATTTATTGTTCTGTAAGTTTTGTTGAATTAATTTGATTTTTTGCCATTATAAGACAATGACGCTAGCGCTTCTTGTTTCTTTCGCAGGTACAAACTGCAAGATGGATGTTTTTCATATAGTCCAGCTTTCCTATGGTCCCCCTTGTAGTAGTCGAGCACTATTTTGCAGTTAACACACTCTTCTTTTTTTAAGCACAATCCTTGATGTTGTGGCCTTTGCCACATTTAGTGCAGGCCTCTGCATTCTGGTACACTCTTGTCGTATGCCCTATTTGCTGACAGTGAAAACACCTTTGAATAAACACATACCGTCTAGCCGTGCACCGGTTAAATCCTATGCACAATTTTCCTGCCATTAGTTGCAGTGCATCTCTCTTCAGTAGCTGCAACACCAAATGCGAGGTCTCTTCGTTTCGCCCTCTCTTCCTCTCAATACTCTTATCAGCTTATATTGCATCTTCTTCCTCAGAGCCCTTTCCAAAGCCGGATAGAGTATTTGTGTTTCATATAATTCTTGTTGCTCTTCTAAGTTGTCCCGTGAACTATCTGCTTTACCTTCAACGTTTTTTTGCGTGGCTACTGGGGCCTCTTGGCTCCAAGGTCTATCACTCGGGCTGTTTTCGGGTTTGGTTCTTTAATATCCAGTTTTTCTGCCATATCTTCTGTAGTGCGGATTTTATCTTTCCCCTATTCTAGGTCAAATTCGTTTTTACATATTATTACTTTATTTTGTTTAGTTGTTTGGCAGTCTACTGGTGGTAACTCAGCCGTATTCATAGAATTGAGAACTTTCTTTATTATTGACATTTTTGTTTCCTCGTGTTTTGGTGTTAGTATTAGTGTCAGTCTTTCTTGTGGGAGCGGTGGGAAATCTGTCATTTCTGCATATGTTGGTCGATCATTTTCTGTTGCTGTTTCTCCCTCTCTATGGTCAATTGAGTCCTTTTGGTTTTCAACCTGAAGAGTGGTAACATCTTCGACAAGCCTTTTTTCCATTTGTTCATGGTTCTGTTGTATGATTTTGTTCATGTTGTTGATCAATTGATCTTTTCTTTCGATTTTATCTTGTTTTGTCTGTTTGATTAACTCTTCTTGGAATTTAATTCTTTCTCTGAGTTTCGTTATTAAGTGATCTTTTTCTTCTGTCTGTTGTTTGAGCTGCTTAAAGTTTTTGGTTACTGATGCCATGATATTCTTTATCTTTGCTTCTTTGTTTGCCACTAACTACGTTTGTAGTTGGCGTATGAGTTCTAGTACCTGGTCTGCCATTTTCGACAACGTGTCTCGTTCTTGATGGTCTTCCTTCTCAGCCTTGTCGTGTTGTCTTGCGCTTTCTTTCTCTAATTCCACCGCTTTTTCCTCCCAAAAACTTTCTGTATTTTTATGCGTTTTCATTACTTCCTCTCTCGTGTTTCTTTAGATGTCCCAGCATCTGATCCATTAAAATCGGTACCGTCATTCATGATACTGTTTCGGCGTCAAATAGCAGCAGCTCATCTCCTGACTGGTGTTGTTTTTTGTTTGCTCGCTGTGGTAGTTGTGTTTTTTTTCGTTCGACTTCTTCCAGTCTCCACCTCACTTCGTTATGACAGAGGAATCATTCCTTTGCGACTGAAATTCTTTTTCATCTCGCGGATCGCCCGGCTTCATTATGAATGTTTTTTTTTATAATATCGGTAAATAAAAATACTTCTAATTTTCTCTATCAACTTATGTCTTCTAGCAAATAGTAATATTCCTATATAACAATAAACTAGGCATCACAGGAATCCAACCATGTTCTTTGAAAGAAAGGTGATATAGAAAGATAAATCTAAAACCAGTGATCAAAATCACTGAAAATGGCTTAGATAAAAATTTATTAATGTGGGAAACTTACTAAATTAGGAGGGAAAAAAAAAGAATTTGAAAGAAAAGTAATTGAGAGGGTGGTTTAATTTGGAAGAATCCTGATCATAAGTAATTTTGATGACCAATGCTCATATACCTCGTAAGCACCAAGCTACATCGCCTAGAAGATACAGTGTGGAAAACGGCTACAAAATAGTGCTAAAAATTGAATCCCATAAATGTACAACGATGCTGAATAACAAGATGTCGATCGTAGCGCCATCGTAGTGATTTAAAAACGACAGTCATTCTAAAAGAGGCTCTTTAACCTATTTCACGTCATTCCTTAACTAAATTAGCTTATAACAGACCAAAATATCTTATATTTATAGTTTCCGATATTTAACATTCTATAATTTTTGAAAACACAGTGTTTATATTGAAAAGAGTTACGAGATGGCGCTCGTATCAGCATATTGCCGCTGAGCATTGTTGGAGATTTATGGGATACAAGTTCTTAGCACTTTTTAAAGCATTATAGGAATAGCCGTTTTCCACATTGTATCTTCTAGGCGCTGTAACCAAGCCACACTTGCTTTGTAGTCAACGAGTATCTGGCGCGAAACGGATCGCAACGCTTCCCCCCATAGATTAACATCCAAGATCGGGCATTCCCATAGAGCGTAATGGACTTTACCCACGAATGGCAACAGCCACGCCTCTGCGGGAAGATACCCTCCGAAAAAGACTGTTTATTGGACGAAGGGGAAGGAGTGTTAAAATGTTCTTAACGCCTATTGGTGTTTTGCTTCTGCTTACCCGCGGCTGACGTCACATGGGTAAAGTCCATGGTAATGCGATTGCGATCGTAGCGCCCTTAGTGACAATGGGGAAGAAATTCGCCATCCTTGTAGTATGCTTATTATTGAGTATCTACCTTATTGTGATCTTTCTTTTTTTAATATTGCATGTTTACGTTTTCGATAGAATCTTACACCGATACATGAACATAGAATAGACATTCTATTTTATATATCTAATATCTATTCTATGTTCATGCACGGATATATGTTTTTTTTTTTTTTTTTTTTTTTTTTTTTTACATGATTAGTGAACGGTTTTAAGTGCAACGAATACTAGGTAAAAATTTCGTCTTGAATGCTATATATCAAAAGCAATGGTGTAACATAAAAATATACGAAATGCTGAACTCTACAAGTCCCCAAAAAATTCATAATTATTCCCCTTTGGCAGGAAATTTTTTATAGCCCGTGTTTTATAAATTTATGAAGTTTAACGTATTAAACAATCGTTACAATAATCTTTTAAAATTTATGTATTTTCACTTCCTTACAGATAAAATAAAAATATTGTTTTTAATGTAAATAACGTACAATCAATTCAATAATGTTTATAATATTAACATATAAGAAATAATAATGATAATATTACAGATAGGGAAAAATTCCTTTCGACAAATTTTTAGAATTGTATAAATCTAAAAGTTAAAAATAAATAGAGGTACTGACATTACACTCAATAAAATTTTATTCGATATGAATAAATTGACACAATACCTGAATTTGATTTTTTACAATTTAATCTTATAAACTTACATATTTGCATTTTTAACAGAATTTTCTGGAGGCTTTCTTTTATATTATTAGTCTAATTATCATTTTGTAAGTTAAAAATGAACAATACAAGTATGGTTAAAAAAAAAAAAAAAAAGAAAAAAAAAAAAAAAGAAAAAAAAAAGCAGCTAAATAAATAAAGCAAGCATGAATAGAATATCGTCTGACACCTGTTTCGTTTTAGGAATGAATAGATATTCAAACCATAGAGGATAAACATATTTCTTCAACATAAGTAAATTTCGGAGGTTTGTTAGTTCTTCCCCCTCGTTCCCCCTTGCCGATAGTGACGCTAGTACTGTTGCCATTACAGATTTTGCCGTAAATGTCCCATCTTGGTCCTTAATCTATGCCCCACCCCAGCCCCCTACAGTCCCGATCTGGTCTCCGGCGGACTTTTTCCTGTTCCACCGACCCCTGAGTGAAAACAAGCCCTCAAAGGACACCGCCATGGGACGGTAGCAGAGGTCAAGACAGCTTCGACGCGCTGCTTAAAGGACGTTTCGGAAAAGGACTTCCAGGGCGCTTTCCAAGTGCGGACAACTCGTTGGCAGAAGTGCGTCAACGCCCAAGGGTCTTATTTTGATGAATTTTAATTGTTTATAGCGATATCTTCAATGGATATTTTTTCATGAATTCGGTCTCATTACTTTTTATACAAATCCTATATTTGAATTGAAGGAATTATTTCTTGTAGTTTTTTGTTTTTGTTGAATGTATATAAAGAATTAGGCTCTTACTGAATAATTAATAAATTCTATATTATTAGTCAATAATATATTTACAATGAAACATTTAATATGTGAAAAGTGCGTGTTTACTTTTTTTATGCTCACTGTACAAATTTTCATCATTTTCGAGACAATGATTAATTAAACATACAACATACATTTCTGAAAACTGAAATCAATTAATGTTAACGAGAAACGTCCCTAATTTAGGCACAGACTCCAGAAATTTTACATATTTTATTGCTTCAAAGTTTAAATTTCCTAAATACATGTTAACATTTTGCATTTTTTAAATTAACGTAAACCAACATACTGGCTGACAATTTTTTTTTAAATTATAGTTATAAATAAGATATTAGGCTATTTTTCAATTTACTTACTAACCTGAACATTCCATAAAATAACTTTACCATCTGTTGAACAAGAGGCTAATAAAGTACCAAAAGGTGAAAATCTAACACAATTAACTCCATAGGTATGTTCCACAAGAGGCGAATAATCAGCTTCAGTAAAGGATCCTTCGACATTTTTAAACCACAGTCTAACAGTTTTGTCTCCAGAGCAAGTAGCTAAACTGTCACCGAAGCAATCGCAACTAGTTACGTCACTAGTATGACCAACAAGAACTTGGTTGACTGTAGCGGATGACATCAGAAATCTGTAAATAGAACAAATAGATGTCATAAGCTAGAGTAAGCATATAGAGAAACAGATTAAAAGACAGCTATACAATAATTTGTTTGCATTGCGTTAGCTGCTCAATATATAAATTTAAATATTTTCTACAGTTGACGTCAATAAGTATTCGTACACCTCTTGTTTCAGTTATTTAATTAGCTGGCACGTCATTGTTTTGAAAAGGAGAGAATTATATAAAAAGTCATTGTAATTATCATGCAAATATAAATCAATTTAGAATCTTACATTATAAAAAAAAAACTAGCAGTACTACCTAGCGTTGCTCTGGTTTCTTGAAGTAATATAGGGAGAAATTTAACACTAGAACGCACGGAAGGAGTCGATCCGACTCCGACCATATGATTAAATGTCAACTGGAACCAAAAAATTCTTTCATAAAATAAGTTAAATTTAAACTACGCAGATTTGCGTTAAATAAATCAGTCAAATAATTTTAAATAAAAATTCTGGTATCAAATATTTTTATGAAACTTGAGTAAAATTTCCGGGTGTTCTAGTGTTAAACAGATAACTACCCATTTCCTCATAGGATAATCTGCGATTTCGCGATCTGGTATGGGACTGCTTATTTTATAAAAAAAATGTTTTGTTATTTTCACTTTAACACTACGGCTGCGCACGCACCATCCTTCTAACTGTTGTCAGTGTCGGCTTCGGTTTTTGTGGCCACGCGGTGTCTTTGATTTTTAACGACTTTAGCAGGAAAGGGACTGATGTCCGGCAAAAGAGGAAACCTTTCCTTCAAGTAGAGTCGAGCTCCTTATCTCCTGACCCATTGTTGATTCCCCTCATTCTTTTGTGAATAAACCGCAGATGGGTTCAGAATAAAAGATTTTCCAAGAAAACTAGAGAAGTAGGCAAAATACGCGTCAAAACGCAGCTTTAGATCACACATACAGGGGGATCCAAATCGGCCTTTCCGTATAATAGAACATGCTGTCCAGTGTTAGAACGTTAGCTAACATCATTTTTAATTGAAAACTTTAATTTTTGTACATTTAATATACCTTTTTAGATTTTCAATGAAGAACACCAAAAATCACTTCATATATGAAAAATATCAATTGTGAATTCAAATAAAGTTTTGAAGTTTATTAAAAACTGGGCATTAAAATTCGCCGCATGTTAGCGGTTAATGATGAAAAAAATCGCTAAATATTTCACTGTTCTTAGCAACCTTTTCAGCAACAATGTCCTATTTCTTTCTCTACAGAGATTTCTGTCGTCTCCAAAATATTGCCGTTTACTTTTGTGCTACTGCCAAAAACCAATAGCTATATTTATAAATGTATTAGGGTTGTTGTGCAATGGCCTGCGCTATAACTTTCGCTTTCATTATTCTTGCACCTACCTTTTCTAATCGTATCATATTAATTTTTACATAGTCGTTTTTTAAATAATTTTCAAGAATATATATATTTTTTATCTGTCTCAAGAATGAACAGTTATTTGTTACACTGATAGAAATTAGCTAGTGACAGATGGCTTGTCACATCTGGCAATTGATTGCCCAGAGCAAATTAAAAAACGCTTTCTTTCTTTTTTAATGTTAATTTCTCGTAATTAGGTCCATTTCCAAGTGTGGCTATCATGGTTAAATTGTCATTTAAAATGGATCTGAATACCACTTAAGATTTCAGCAACACTTTTGCACCAAATCACATCTGTTCAAATACGCCATTTGGCTTTATTACGGAAGATTAAAAATAAGATCAGATTAAGTATAAAATATATCACTTTAGAGCTAAATCGAAAAATGTCAACATATATTTCAATTTTCTATTTTTATTTTCCATAGATACATTCAAATTATTTTTTCTTTTTTGCTTTCTTAGAATCGGATAAATAGAAAAAAAATTCTCTAATTCTTTTGATTTAGAATATTCGAATGTATTATTTCAGGATTCGGTATGTCTAGTTAATATATCAAATTTAAAAGACATTATGCTTTTTAACTGAGGACTTCAGAAGCCAAGGGGTACAAGTGACAAAATTTCGATTCGGAGTAAATTGAGTTCAAAGATAATTGACGTTAAAGTTGAACATCAATAATGATTGATTGAATTGAAATAGGACTGCTGCTTGTTTCACAGTGGTCTTTGAACTCTTATTTCAATAAATGTGAAAAAAGTAGAGTGCAATTTTCTTTAAATTTATAATTAATCAATATTGATCAAGATCATTATTAGGAAAAAGTGGTTGATCTCTAAAACACAACACATAATTAGAAAATCACTTATATTTCTTTACCTGAAAAGAAAAAAGCATATTTACAGGTCGTCTGTGCACCTAGTTCAATTTTGTCACTTATACCCCTTGGCTTCTAGAGTCCTCAATTCTATCTCTCTCTTTTTTTTTTTTTTTTGATTCATAATAAAATACAGTTAAGATGTATTAGCTTCAATTTACTGCGAAACTTCGTCATTGTATAAAGTCTCTCAAACTCTCTGACTTTCTCCATCTTTAATTTTCTCTTTTTCGTAGATCATGCATGTTAGTTTTCCTACTTCTTAAATATCCGCGCTAAGAAGCATGATTGTCGGCATGGAAGCTCGGGAAGAAGTATTGGGATTTCATAGATCCTAACAGTTTCAGTAGGTTAAGTGCGTAATTCAATTAAATACCTATTAATCTCGTTTTCTTTTTCTTTTTCTTTTGGCAAACTTTTAATTTCGCTATGGAACATTAAACAACAACAACAACAAAAAAAAATGCTGAACTATTTTTATCTTTTTAAGTACAAATGGGTTAATCTTCGGTAATCAGGCTGTAACGCTAGTTGTCGTACTTTAAAAAATGTGACTTACACCTTTTATGGCACGAACTGTTGCTTAAAAAAGCATAGCATCATAAAAATAAATGTCCGTAAAAAAAAAAAAAAAATCTATCTTAAAAATTATTCCCTAAAACTAAAGTCTCCCAATTAAAATTTCTTAATTATCATTAATTTATTTTTTTTACAAGTTAAAATATCACCAAAAAACTGGAGTGCGCTAAAAAATTAATGTTCGTGAAAAAATTCTATCTCCTAAAATTATCCTCAAAACATTTTAAGTTTCGCAATTAAAATTTCTAAATTAATTTTTCAAATGCAAAAATACCCCCTCGTACTGTAGTACGACTAAAAGAAAAATCAATGTCCCCGAAAATTTCTATCTTCAAAAATTACCCCCAAAAAGTTAAAGCCCCCCAATTAAAATTTCTTAATTAATTATCATTAGTAAAAAAAATCAAACTCAAAATACCCCCTCGTACTTTAGTACGACTAAAAGAAAAATCTATCTCCTAAAATTTTAATCTTCAAAAATTACCCCCAAAAAAGTTAAAGTCCCCCAATTAAAATTTCTTAATTATCATTAATGAAAAAAATCAAACTCAAAATAACCCCTCGTACTGTAGTACGACTAAAAGAAAAATCTATCTCCCAAAAAATTCAATCTTCAAAAATTATCCCGAAAAAAGTTAAAGTCCCCCAATTAAAATTTCTTAATTAATTATCATTAGTAAAAAAAATCAAACTCAAAATAACGCTTCATACTATAAGATGACGCGTCACCGTGAACCTCCACCGCCGCATAACCTTGACCCCTTCTGTAAGAGTACGCCGCATGACCTTCACAGGTGCACAGAGGTCGTGCCACCCGTGCCACTTATGTAGAACGCCCATTTTATAACTACTCATCATTCATGTTTTTAGCGAATATTTGACATGTAACTCGATTAGGGAATATTAACATTCATTAATGCGTAACCTGACGTTTGTGAAAAGCTTCAAGTTTTTTAATTTAATTTTAAAACTCGCGAAATTGAATTTCAGAAAAAAAGAATACTATTTTGACGTAAATTATAGTAAGTGTTTCAGCTTTTAAAATCAGAATGCTTGTTTTCTTTAGCGCGTGTAACAGAAGTATAGGATTTCTCTGACAATACGCGGGAAAATGCAATAAATACATCCAAATGACATCGCATTTACTGAAATTTTATTTCGCGTGGCTTAAAAATAAAGCCTTCACTTTACGGATGATAATAATAAGATTAATTTCAGAAGATCAAGAGTTTTCACTCGGATAAAAAACATCATTAGAAAGTGATGTCAGTTTAATAGAAATTAATGTCATATCTAGCAAATGATTTTTATTATTATTATTATTATCTTTTTCTTAAATTGTTTTCTTGAAATTGAAACGTCTGTATTAAAATAGATGTTTTAACTTCAAACACAGTTAAATGAAAGTACTACGTCATTTTAACCCCCTCGTGAGCAAGCGTCTTTTACAGAATTTTTAATATTTTATCACCGATTGGGGCTTCCGTGGCTGAGTGGTTAAGGCACCATCCCGCTAAGCGCTTGAGAGCGTAGGAGGTCTGCCGGTTCGACTCCCACTGGCTCCGTTGAAAACTCCTTGTGGAGCTCCCGGCTGTAATGGACTTTACCCAGGTGACGTCAGCCGCGGGTAAGCGGAAGAAAAACACCAATAGGCATGAAGAACATTTTAACACTGCTCCCCCTTCGTCCAATAAAAGGTCTTTTTCGGAGGATTTTTCCCCGCAGAGGAGTGGCTGTTCCATTCGTGGATAAAGTCCATTCTCTAGTGTTGTAAATTTTCTTGTGCTATCTCGTCCTTGTATGTTGACGAAATTGTATATCTAGTTTGTGTAATTATTTCTGTGTATAAAATAAAGGATCATTCGAGGCGACAGCCATTGTAGCTATAGCCCCCAAAACAAATTTTTGCATTATTAAATCGGGAAAATGCGCCTATTGAATAGGGCAAAATTTACAGTAAAAAATAACTGGTGGGAATAATCACGGAACCTGCGGCACAGATACGTGTCGCTCGTCCCCAAGGGGTTAACACAAGTTTAGTTAAAGTTTTTACATATGTGGAGCAAACATTCAAACCGTGTTTTCTCACAAAAAAATAAAAAATGAGTTATTGTTATTTTTATGAACTCTGTGTTAAATTGCACAGAAATAAATGGTATTTTTTACTAAAAAAATTTTTTCTCCGATTATAAATCAATTTTAAAACTTGACGTTTCAATCAAAGAGTGTTTCCTCCAAAGCCTGCATTCAATCAAGCAGTGATTTCTCCAGTCTGCCAATCACAGTTGTCACTTAATGTGTACTTTCGAAACCTACCATACATATCACAATTGAAACGGATTGTTTTAGAAAAAAATAAGAGAACTGTTAAAGTTAAAGGCTTCCAGAATTATAGATTTCAAGATCTAAATGAAGAATATGATGTAAATCTTCTTAAAAAGGGAGTTACTGTTGCCTTGTTCAAAGGGTTGTTTTAGAATATCTTCCTCTTAGCCACGCCATACCAGTGGAAAAGAACAAAGATGTTAAAAAACTTTTGAAAGTAATGTATAGTGAACAGTGGCAAAATCAACCTGATGATATATTCAAATGATACAACCACATTATCCATGATTGATAAGCCTGCAATTAAGAAGAGGGATATGTGTATAACTGTCTAGATGAAGATATTGGTTTTAAAATTTGAAGTGGATTTCTGGCAAACGAGTATTTATTTAGTAAATATTTAATGAATACTACTAGGTACCATAATCTGTCATTTTATTTTAACAATAATCAACTGAAATTCGGTATTTATTCAAATAAAATAATGCTATTGTATTATTTGTGAGTTAGAACTTATTTCATTCAAAAAGCGTTTTATCCACTTGTCAAACAATCAAAACATGTTTCCTCCTCTGAATGCGGTCAAAACGTGATTTCTCCAAATATTAAATGCATTTTATTAATTTGTTTTATGTTTAATATCTTAGGTATGCTTGCAATTCTTTCTAATAAACAGTAATAAAAATACACAATAAAAATGAGAATTAAATACAAGTTATTTTCTTATTTATCAGTTTTTTGTGTTTTTTGAAAATTTGTATCTGAAGGAGAAAGCATGGTTTGCATGTTTGCTCCATATATATATATATGAAAAATGTGCATTTTCAACAAAGTACACGTATTTTCATTGTTATATAAAAGCTGATTTTGAGTTATTCACTTATATATGGCTATTTTAATATGTATCAGGTTATGTTTTAATTTCAGCAACAGCAAAATTTTCTTTATAAGGAAAGGGCAGCTGACGTCACTGTTGTTCGAATTACTGTGGATCAGCAAGAAAAATCTGTCCGTTCTTTATGACTCCTACTGTACACATGAGGTAGGGAAATTTGATTGGTCTACGTTCAACGGGTCTCTGATATGATTGGCCTACGTCGCCAAGACTATTCCTGCGATGATCGTTATGACAAAAATGTAGTTGGTAGATTGGTTGACGGAAGTGTTTGTTTGTAAACATGCCCTTTCTTTATTGATGAGAAGTATAGTTGGGATTGAGCGAGACTAAAGCCAGGATCCAGATAGATTTTTCGTTGTAAGCGAGACGAGATTGACCAATCAGAAGCCTGCATTTTGCGAACACATCGCTACTTGAAGTAAACTACAGCGCCTAGAAGATACAGTGTGGAAAACGGCTATTCCTATAATGCTTTAAAAAGTGCTAAAAACTTGTATCCCATAAATCTCCAACAATGCTCAGCGGCAATATGCTGATACGAGCGCCATCTCGTAACTCTTTTCAATATAAACACTGTGTTTTCAAAAATTATAGAATGTTAAATATCGGAAACTATAAATATAAGATATTTTGGTCTGTTATAAGCTAATTTAATTAAGGAATGACGTGAAATAGGTTAAAGAGTCTCTTTTAGAATGACTATCGTTTTTAAATCACTACGATGGCGCTACGATCGACATCTTGTTATTCAGCATCGTTGTACATTTATGGGATTCAATTTTTTAGCACTATTTTGTAACCGTTTTCCACACTGTATCTTCTAGACGCTGTAAAGTAAACAGTTATTTCGCTAAAATGCAGGTTTCTGATTGGTCGATCTCATTTAGCTAACAGCGAAAATCTACCTGGATCCTGGCTTAGTTTCCTTTAAGTATGAATTTTTCTTATTCTGTGTTGTTTAAAGTGTGAACCACTTAAGGCTCCACTGCACTGAAACTCCCCGAACGCGAAATCCCATGTTAGCCTATGGGAAAACTTTGAAGCGCGATTATTCATTACCTAATATAATTATTAAATTACCGTTTTCCCCATCAGAAAGTAGACGTCAGATGCCGATGATGTGCGTTTTTAAAAATTGTCTCCGTAAATTTTAAGTACATAAAAACTTCCCTATAAACTTCGAAATTTCCATTTGATTAAATTTAATCATCTTCTTAAAAATACTTAAAATTTACGTAGACAATTTTTAAAAACGCACATCATCGGTATCTGACGTCTACTTTCTGATGGTGAAAACGGTATTTTGACAATTATATTAGGTAACGAGTAATCGCGCTTCAAAGTTTTCCCATAGGTTAACACGGGAATTCGCGATCAGGGAGTTTCAGTGCAGCGGCCCCTTAATAATATTTATTGTAAAGCATTCATTGATTATTCTGAGTAACCTTGATTTTTTATTTACAATTAAAACACTTTATTATTTCTAAACTCAAAATCTGCATGTGTGGTCTATTTTACTACTTTATCTCAGATGTGAAATTATCATATTTAATTATTTTACTTGACTGAGAAATAAATTGAATTCACATTCCGCAATAGAGGTTGAAGAAAACAATGGCATAAAGTTAATCTTTAACTACTATCACAGTTATCGTTTCACAGCTATTGTGAGCTGTCTCCGAGACCCGCTTGATCGAAAGATAAATAAGAGGTTAGTTTAATTCATAAGACACTGTTTCTGTACTAAAATTTACCTACAGGATTCTATAATCAAAATTCAGCTATTCAGAAGTCTTTAGCGATAACAGTAGGACGAAAAACGAACAAAAATTCACTCGTATCTGTAATTAATCCAAAAGTTTCCAGTTAAACTGCGAAAATTATAAAACGCAGCAGTCTGTTGGTCCGCTAAGAGCAGTTAAAAGTTAAGAAGAAAATTTACTTAATCCGGCAGGACGCGCGCCGTGAAACGTAACACGAGAACGGGCATGGGGTGTCAGCACACCCCAAACATATTAAATGGTGCGAAAACTGAAAACTGAAATGTTAAATTATCGTTAATTTTAAAAATTAATAAGCAATAAATTAAAAGCACTCACCGACAGCGGACGAATATTTTCGGGCATGTCGTGTCAAAACACCCCGCGCCCGTCCTGCGTTAGCGTTAAAAGCTGGGTTGTTTCTTACAAAAGTCAATCCAAGCAGCGATTAAATATTCGTAAGATCAAGTACAATCAAAGACAGCCAGTGATCATTTACAGTTGGGGATGATAACCAAATATGGATGATATTGCAGACAGTGATGAACATAAAGTAGTTAACACGTTGACCGCCTTACGAGTCCATATGGTATCATGCGTGACTTCCATTCTGCGCACCGTGAGACCATACGATCTCAAGGCAGATTATTATGGCACAAGATTGCCAAGCCCGTGTACAACCAACCCCCCATAGATATTTGAGAAAGCCTTGACACGGTGGCGTAGCCAAGGGGGGGGGTCCGGACGCCCCCCCCCCCCCCCCCGAAAGTAGAACTGGTTTACTGAATCATGGATACAACAGTAAAAACTGCTAAGACAGAATCACAAAGTATCTATAAAAAATTCCGCTTTAGAGAGGTGTTCGTCTTAGAAGGTATAATTCAAAGGTATATCTTTCTTCGGGACAATGAACTGTTCCGTTTTAGGCAGGTGTCCATTATAAACACTTTCCGTTTTCACAGTATCCCTTAAAACTTCTAAAATGTACTCACTTCCCAAACTTTTTTCTTTCATGTACCCCTTTCTTAGGTTTTTCAATTCGGAGTACCCTTATTTCTCATAAACACGCCCTCTCCCCCACCCCCTCCACTCAAGGAGATAACGTAAACATGCTTTTTTTTCATTAGTAATCTTCTTATCACAACCATATAATAAATCGATGCAAATTACATTGATATTCCTTACATTTTTGTGACTTCCGCCATTATCGATATTATTTTCACATACACCCAGCAAACCAATCTTGGACTTTGATGGGGTTCTGTTGTCGACACTTATGGGAAAGAACGAGTATATACGAACGCAATAACGGTACATTGGTTGAGTTTCGTGACCTTTATCCTTGTTCACTTTATAATGGACAATATTAACAATTACTTTAAATCTGCTGCTTGCAGTTAATAAAAGTAACTTTATTTTTGGATTGGTTATTTGTTACCACTTTCAAAATACACTGGCGAGAAAAATTAAAGGAACAACCATAAAAAGGTGCTTTATGTTAATTCTATTAAGGGAACTTCCATAAAGGTAACTCAATGTCAACGTTATCACGTAGTCCAATGGGATTAACATTCGCTACAGAAAAATATGCAATTTTTTCAGCCTCAGCCCGTTCTTTCGGTTCACGTGTGAAAAGGAGCGCACGTGGGTAATTTGAAGTCTAATTTTAAGGATTGTGCGTGTAATAGGTAAAACTTTCGCTTCTAGTAGGTGGAATATGTTGTCCAGAAAACATTTGACCGATTTTGAGAAATTGCATGCGATAGGGAGAATGGAAGCAGGACAGATATTCTTAGGGGTCTGTACAGACTTAAAAATAGCCAAAAGCGTCATGTCAATAATCTGGAAACGGTTTAAAGACACTGGTATAATGTCCACAGACAACCAGGTCAAGGTAGAAAACGCGCCACAATAGACTGTCAGGACCGTAATTTGCCAACGATTGCTAAAAGAAATAGGCAATTGACGTCAGTTCAGATTGCAGGGAGTTTGCTGCAGCAACAAGAACTCGACTATCCTGGTTTACTGTGAGTGACACGCTGCATGCAAGGAAACCCATGATTTCTATTCCACTAACTCCGGTAGCGAAATGCGCCCGGTGAAAGTGGTGCAGAGATCATCGTCATTGGAGTATCACGGACTGGAGCCGAGTTCTCTTTACCGATGAATCCCAATTTTGTTGATAGAGTAACTACAGACGTGTTACCATATGGAGGGAGAAAATCACACGCAATAAGGCTGCAAACATCCGTGAAAGGCATCGATACAAAGGTCGTGGAATCATGGTATGGACGGACATCATTTTGAATGGCCGCAGTGACCGACACATTTTTACCAGTGCAACAGTGAATGCTGAAATGTGCAGAGATGAGGTTCTTGATCCTCATGTCAAGTTGTTTAAGGGTGCAATCGGAAGATTCGGGATTTAATTCTTATTAATGGTCTAGAAGGGCGCTACCCCCTTCCACGGAACTCCTAAGTGTCCCTTCCAGAGCTGCATAAATCCACACGGGAAAAAAAAATCTGAATTCAACATTACCTTTGTACCCAATTACTATTTGCGAAAGCTCACTTTAACATTGCTTCAAGAGATTTCATGGTGGTAATAAGAGTTCTGTGTATGGAATAGGTCTTGGGTGACATTTTGTCTTTAATAATAAGAAATCGAAAGCATAAATTGAAGCTAATCAACGTACCAAAGTCCGAAGCTTTACTGCTGAACTTGGAGAATGCTCTAAAACTGTTTCGAACCATCTAAAATAAATTGGCTGGGAAGTACAAAAACAGAAACCACCATGAACCATTTTTTACACGTTCTAATAGTTCCAAAAAAGTGCTTATTCATCACAAATAAATTTATTACAAAAATTTAACTTCCTTAAAGACGACCAGATATCGGAAGCAACTGTTAGATCGAATATGGTATCAAAAGTGGCGAGACATGAAACTAGGAAACCCAAAAGAATTATGGCTGAATAAGACAATTGTAACAAAACTGCCTTTTCCAGCATGAACTATATTTGGTGTGTGTGCTTCTTACATTAATAGTTTCTGTAGCTGAAAATGCAAGATCTTTTTCTTAAAGTTAAAACCTTATCTCAAAAACTCCCATGGGGAGCGCGGTGGATTGCATGAACGGCTCATGCGATTGACACTTATGTGAAATCATTATCCAATATCTATTACAGCACAAGTTCTTAATTCAATGGCAAAAAATTAAACATGGAAAAAAAATTAAAAAATTAACCACTTGATCCTAACTTTATTGTAGGCAAATGTTATGTAATATGAAACTTGATTTAACCCATTCGCTGCCAAAGCTATAAAGTAAGAATTTTCAAAGTTTTTGCTGAACGTCGTTTACAACCACAAATTCAGAAAGATAAATCTCGCTTTACTAATACAGTGAAATTTCTGCCAATAAATGAGGCATTTTTTTTAATTCTAAAATAGTGGTGACAAAGTAATTAATAAATTAAAGCCACGAGTATACTCATGGATGACAGCGAATGGGTTAATTAAATTTAACTCTTCAGTATGCGCTCAGGTTTTTACATCATAGTGAATCTTTTTCACTAGTAAATATTAATGTAACTTCAATGTATTATTAGTTGCAGTTATAGAGATTGGCCTTATATTTTTTATCCATGCTTTTTTTTTAAATTAAGAAATTAAATAAGATATACCTAAATTCTTAAAGTTACTCGAAATACTTCTATTATACATACACAGTCAAGACAAGATTGCAAGGGACTGGTAAAAAGCTCCATTTTAGACAGGCTTCCATGTAAAGGAGTGTAATTGATTATGTTTCTAAGATACACTACCTCAATAAGATCTATTGTTCGTTTCGCAGGGATTCTGAAACTCTTCCGTTATAGAAAGATTTCGCTTTTACAGGTTTCACTATGTTTCACTTAAGAACGATGAAAATCCCCTTTCAGACAGGTTTTAGCAAATTTAATTGTATCGCAATTCATATTAAGACCATGTAACGCTTCCGTTAAAGACAGGATTCTGTTATAGACAATTACTATTTTGACAAGTTTTATTCTATTCATATGACATAAATAAGTATACTAGATTAATATTAACACAATAAGCTCAGATGGCAGAGCACTGGCGGCTTCAGCCAGGAGGTCCCGGGTTCGAATCCTGGTCCGGACATTTTTCGCCCAGTTGGAAATTTACATCTAATATGATTTGTTTACCAATTAGAATATTTGTGTTAATATTAATCTAGTGTAATTTCGTATCCAGCGATTTCTGGAGTTCCATTACCTGAGATTTATTCTGTTGAGCTGAACCAGGTTTCAGACCAGATGCTGTAATCATCAAGGTTAGCTGGGTGAAAAAGTTCGACCAGAATCGTCCGGGATAGCTCAGATGGCAGAGCACTGGCGGCTTCAGCCAGGAGGTCCCGGGTTCGAATCCTGGTCCGGACATTTTTCGCCCAGTTGGAAATTTACATCTAATATAAATAAGTATATTTATATAAATACACAAAACTTGTAAAAATGGAACCTGCCTATAACAGAATTCTGTCTTAAACAGAAATGTTTCCCAGTGTTACGGAAAAGAATACTATAAAAATACACCTGATAACACGAAAACCTGTGTAAAACGGAATTTTTTACGAATATTTACGATTTCATCTTGACAGGTTTTACTATATATATAATCTGAAGGAAAAATTCTGGACCCCCCCCCCCCTCCGAAACGAAATCCTGGCTACGCCACTGCCTTGACACGCGACACGAAAACGTCACACAAAGCAGGCAAAACAAAGAAACAAAATCATTCATTGGTTCGTGGATATCAACGAGCCAATGAATAATTTTGTTTCTTAACCCAGGTAATTAGCCAAGATATTAACCCATAAAGACCCGGATAGTTTGGACATACATAATGACAAGGGCGGCGTACTCTATGTACCATCGGCTTTTAAAGCCTAGATAACAACTTTTAATGATATATTTGTGAAATGCAATGAGCCCAGTACTAGTATAAAATAAATAAATGTCAAATTGTTAAAAACAGATTAATTTAATTAGAATTAATCACATAAATACTATGGGATTCGCGACTAGTTTGTAGTGAGTGGATCTCTCAATACGCCTCCCGTGTCTTTAAAAGTTAATTAAAACCTATCTGGAAAAACGCGGCACGGACCAAAGCGGTGTTGCAATTTTGAGACCTCAATTCGAAGCGCGCTTAGCACAATGCCAAATTTAAACTTTGAACAAGGATTTTGTTTTAGCTACACTGTAAAAATAAATGATTATTACTACGCTGAATTGAATTTAGTTTTATGAAATGCCAAATGAAGTTTAAATATGCACCACTTTTATTGCCAGTACCGAATTAAGTTCATCATAAACAGATTAGGATAAGATTAAATAAGAGTTATACAGAATAGCAATATTTGATATTATTTAGGCTACATATCTCTTTGAACTTTTATGCTACACCCATTTATACTTTTCTAGTATATAGAACTATACCCAACCCTTCGTTGTATAGTTTTTTACAAAGTCTTATTCTTTTAGCAACGATTTTTTTAAATAATACAGTTAATAATTCATATATTTATTGTACGGAACCCTCTGAGAGAAAATAATACTCGCACTTGACGTTTTTTTTAATATCATACAACGAGCTTAGATATATCACTAAATGCATGAAGCGGCATAAAGCTGTCGAAAATGTGAAATAAAAGGCAGGTGTCGCTGCTAATTCGATAACCCCCACTTTGAAGTAAAATGAAGAGAACACTTCAGTGTTTGTTGTATGATTGAACCACCGAACCGATGTAACGATATTGTGTAATAATGCTCGCTTCAAAAAGAAGCTAATGAAGGAGAGATCCTTATAATATCTTGAAATGCTCATTAAGATTGCGAATAAAATATGTTGTTAAGTTAAAAAAAAAAAAATATCTACACCCGGCATAAATTGGAACGAAGCCAAATGGGTTTCTAAATGGTGCAACCGGCCAAAGGAAAGGAAGTAAGGTCATTTAATTATTTTGATTGAAAACATTTTATTCGCAATAAATAACAAAAGAAAAAAAAGTAACTTTGTTAAGTAGTAGAAAAAAAAATATGCTGTTTGTTTTAAAGACAAATTCTTGTTCTGATTCATTTTATTTTGAAAACGAAAGTTGTCATTCGAATTCAATAATGTAATATGAGAAAAGAAAAGCTGTATAATTTAAGGATTAGAAACTGATTTATTTATTCCGTTTGATATACAGTGTAGGTAAATAAACATGAATGATTTACTGAAATTTAAGAAAGAAAGGGCTGTTTTGAGAAAAGCGGTAACTAAATATATAAATAAATTGGAAAGTGATGATTTGGAAAAATGTACAGAGAGCTCGCTAGAAGAATATGTTGGTTATTTAGATCAAATGAGTAAAGAATTAAAAACCTTTGATAATGAAATTAAAAATTTAATTAATGAAGATAAAGAATTTGAGAGTGAAGTGCAGAGTGCCATCGAATATAATAAAAAAATAACGACTTGGATAAGCAGAATTAATGCGAGGATAAAAATTATTAAAGAATCGAAACAAATTACGCTCTCCAGTCCTGATAGTACACCGCAAAGGGTTATATCTAATAAACCTAGCGAATCACCTGAAAATGCAGGAAATAATAGTTTAAACTTTAATAATGTAACAGTGAAATTACCTAAAATCGCGATTGCAAAATATTATGGTGATCCATGTTTGTGGATGGAATTTTGGAATCAGTTTCAAAGCTCTATTGATAAAAACGAAAATTTGTCAAAAATAGATAAATTTTCATATTTAAAAACTCTTTTAGGAGGGGTCGCGTTCAATGTTGTAAACGGATTTGCTTTGTCAGAGGAAAATTATGAAAAAGCAATAAAATTACTAAAACAAAGATTTGGTAGACAGGAATTAGTTGTTAACGGGCATATGTCAAAATTGTTAAACCTTAATCCCGTCAAGGACTCGACTAATATATTTGAGTTAAGAAAATTATATGACATTGTTGAAATTCAAATTCGAAGTTTAGAGTCGTTAAATGTAACGACTGAAATGTACGGTCATCTTTTGTATCCCATTCTTATTAGATTAATCCCAGATGATCTCGCTCTAAATTTTAATAGAAAACGTTTAGAAAAATCAAATGAAAATGAGTTTAATGTTTTAGAACTATTGAGATATTTAAAAATCGAAATTGAGTGTCGGGAATCTTCTCTTATGCTAAATTATTTTAAAGATACTAAACGAAAGTATACAGGTCCCCCCGATAAGCAAGGTAGTAAAAATTATTTTAAGGGTTCGAGTTCTGCTAGCGCTCTTAATGCACAAATTCTGTCATGCATATTTTGTTCTTCTCCCCATGATTCATTCAAATGTAGCTTGCCCCCGCAAGATAAGTTTAAGATATTGAAAAATTCTAGTCGCTGTTTTAAATGCTTTAAACTTTTTCACAACAGCAAAAAATGTAGAAGTAAATTGTCTTGCTTTAAATGTAAAAAATCAATATCATCATGGCTCTATTTGCACAAAAGATAGCAGAGGGTTAAATACCACTCGGGATGATAAAATAAGCAATACGCGGCAAAATACTGCATCTCCCAATTATGGATTTGAGGCGATAGTAAATGTAAACAATTCTAGTTCCGAAATTGTTAGTTCTGTTTCGTATTGTAATAATAATGTGACGCATTCTAAAAATGTATATTTGCAGACATGTAAAGTAGTTGCGAGTTCTGATTTCAATTCAAAATTAACTAGAATACTTTTAGATAATGGGAGTCAGCGGTCATTTGTCAGTGAAGATTTAGTGAATGCTTTGAGTTTAAAGCCAGTAGGTCAGGAGATTTTATCAGTGTATTCTTTCGGAATGCAAAGTGCGGTAGAGAAAGTATATCCAATAGTAGAAGTAGAAATTAAAAGCTTAGATCAATCTTTCAAGACGAAAATCCGAGGGCTTGTTGTTCCTCGGATATCTGGCGCCGATATGTACGAACCGTCTGCACAAATTAGGGAATTTATGAGGGATAATAAAATAGAAATGGCTGATGCTTGTGTAGGAAAAGATTTGATGAATGTTGAAATACTTATTGGATCAGACTTGTTTTGGGAATTTATTTTAAACGAACGAATATACATTAATAATGACTCAGGCGCTATAAAAACGGTTTTTGGATGGGTGATTATGGGACAGGAATTGAGAAAAGGAAATAATTGTTCTCAAAATATTGCAGTAATGAAAAATGCGGTTGAATTAAATGATTTAAGAATATTTTGGGAAATTGATTCTATCGGTATTTCGGATGAGAGGGATGAATTATCTCAAAAGGATAAATTATTAATAGAAGAGTTTGAGAAAAAATTGCAATACAAAAATAATAGGTACACAACTAATCTTATTTGGGATTCAGGTTCACATGAAATTAATAATAATTTTTGCACTGCTAAAAAGCGGTTCGATAATTTGAAAGAAAAATTGAATAAAAATAAAGCAGTATGCGCTGAGTACAAGAAAGTTATCGATGAGCAGTTTCGTGAGGGAATTGTAGAAGAATCTAAAAATGATGCGTTATTGTCTGGATACTATATGCCTCATAAGGCTGTTTTGAGGCCAGATAAAGAAACTACGCGCGTGAGGATAGTTTTTGATGCGTCATCAAAGGAAAATCATTCGAAATCTTTAAATGATGTTTTGGTATCAGGTCCAAATTTAAATCCTAATTTATTAGACGTGATACTTAAATTTCGAACATATGAAGTTGCTTTTTCTTCCGACATTGAGAGAGCATACTTAATGATAGAAATAGCAAAAGAAGATAGAAAATACTTAAAATTTCTTTGGTTTAATAATGGTGACTCTAACTCCTTTAGGGTGATGAATATGACACGTTTACCTTTTGGAATTAGGTGTAGCGCTTTTGTCTTAGCGGCCACAATTAAGGCACACATTAAAAAAATATAAAGAATTTTATCCTGAGGTTTTTGAAATGTTAAATAACTCCATGTACGTTGATGATCTTTATTCTGGGGCAGATACAGCTGAAAATGCTTTTAACCTTTCATCCAGTGCTAACACTATACTTAAGGACGCTAGCATGAACTTACGTAAATTTAATTCAAATTCGACTGAGTTAAAAGAATTGTGGCAACAAAACGGTATGTTAGATAACCCATCTGAGCGGTCTATGTTATTGGGACTGGAATGGGACACTAATAAAGACATTATAAAAATTGATTCATTGGAATTTCAGAATGTTACAGCTAACACTAGTTTGGCCACTAAAAGATCAGTCCTGCGTGCTGCAGCAAAAATCTATGATCCCGCTGGATATATAGCCCCCTTTGTAATCAGAATTAAGCTGTTAATCCAGAAAATATGGCAAAAAGGGCTAGGATGGGACGAAGAACTTCCCGAAGACCTAGATATTGAATTTAGAAACTGGTTAGTGGACGTTCAAGATTTGAAAGACTTATCATTCGATAGAAAATATTTTCTGGAAGGAGCCTATCCAACAGAAGTAACTATACATATATTTTGTGATGCTAGTGACAAAGCATATGGAGCTGTAGCGTACTTCAGATACATAAACAAAGGTGGGAAAGTGAAAACGTCTCTTATAATGTCAAAATCACGTGTTGCTCCTCTTAAGAATCTAACACTGCCTCGTTTGGAGTTGATGGGAGCAGTTATAGCAGTGAGAATCTATAAATACTTGAATAAAATATTCAATGACTATTGCTCGAATGCGTTTTTTTGGACCGATTCTCAAATCGCTTTGAGCTGGATCAAGAGTTCGGCTAAAGAGTGGAAACCATTCGTTTCTAACCGAGTGACAGAAATTCAAAACATATCGGATCCCAAAAATTGGAACCATTGCTCAGGTAAAGAAAACCCTGCAGACTTGTTGACGAGAGGATTGGAACTGAGGTCTTTAAAGGAAAATTCATTATGGTGGCTGGGTCCGCCTTGTTTAACCAGTTCCACAGATTGGCCTGCACAATCGAAAAAAATTTCGGCTAATGACAACATGTTAGAACGTCGGAAAAATATTCTCGTTAATGAATGCACTATTGAAAACAATGAGCTAGTAAAACTTTTAGAAAACTTTAGCAGTATGCTAAAATTACTTAGAACAATTGCATGGATTAAACGCTTTATAAGGAAAGTTAGAAAATTACCTGGAAACGATGGTCCCTTATCTGCCGATGAAATTCAAGATGCGGAAATATTCTTCATTAAGTCAGTCCAAAAACAATTTTGTAAACCAGAAATTGATTTGCTTAAATCGAAGAGTGAGCTTTCAAAACAATCGAGCTTACTATCATTAGCACCGTTACTTGATGAAAACGATTTATTAAGAATAAAGGGAAGACTGGACGAGAGTAAATATACTTATGCAGAAAAGCATCCAATCCTCATGCCAAAGGACTCTCGATTTACAGAACTGCTAATATTACGAGAGCACAACAAAATGCTTCATAGTGGTGTTGCAGCTACACTATGTAAATTGCGTGAGAACTACTGGATTCCCAAGGGGAGGCAAGCAGTTAAAAAGGCCATCAACAAATGCCTCGTATGTCGAAAATATGCAGTGAAGCCAGCAAAACAAATGACGGCGCAACTTCCCAGAGATCGAATCTCAGAAACCCCGGTATTTTCCGTCTCTGGAGTAGACTTCACCGGTCCTGTTTATATAAAAAATTGTGACGACACCGAAAAGGCTTACATAGCTCTATTCACGTGTGCTGTAACTCGTGCTGTTCACCTTGAACTAGTTTCAGACTTATCAACTAAAAAGTTCCTATTGGCAGTTAGACGTTTTCTTAGCCGAAGAGGAAACTGTCGTATATTCTACTCCGACAATGCCAAAACCTTCAAATGTGCAAATAAAGAAATTCAATATTTCTTTGACATACTTAAGCACCAGGATTTTCAAAATTTTATCTCTTCAGAAGGAATAACATGGAAATTCATCGTTGAACTTGCCCCATGGTGGGGAGGTTTCTATGAGAGGCTGATGAAAAGTGTTAAAGACCCCCTAAGAAAAATCTTAGGAACAGCTTTGCTTACTTTTGAAGAGCTTATGACTGTGCTTGTAGAGGTGGAAAATGTTCTCAACCACAGACCACTAACATACATTTATGATGATTCCTCTGAGCCTGAGCCGCTAACACCGGCCCATTTCCTGCTTGCTGGACACAAGGTAGGATACCCCTTTAACTTTAACGAACTGTTTAACGCCTCTATAACTAGGACTAGCCTAATTAAAAGAAAAACGTATCAAACAAAACTTTTGAGCCAGATTTGGGAGAAATGGAAGACTGAGTATTTACTAGCAACTAAAAGCTTGCGTTCTTTCGGAACTCCTAATGCTCAAAAAGACTTGAAAGTCAATGACATTGTTTTAATTGAAGGTGTAAGTAAATCAAAGTTCCTATGGAACTTAGGACGAATTATCGAGGTCAATAGAGGTCGTGATGGACTAGTCAGGTCTTGTGTCGTCAAGACCAAAAAGGGAAATTTAAGACGACCTACTCAACTTATATATCCTTTTGAAATTGCTGATTAATAAAATAATTTTGTAAATAAATTTTCTGTAAATATAACAATATTTAATTTTAGTATTGTGTTTATGTAAATAACATTAATAACTTATTCTTTTACTGTATTATAACTGTAATATATTTAGCTATACTGTAAATACTGATATTATTTAATTTTGCATTTATTGTGTTATTTTATGAAAGTTTCTTGCAAAAATCCTGGCCAGGTATATTTATGTTGTACATATTAGTAAGAAACATATGTTTTGTAATTATATTATGGTTTATTTAGTGCTTTATTTCAGATTTTCTTAAAGGTAAAACTTTTAAAATCTATTGTTTTGAATAATTCCATATAGTATAATTTTGACATGTATATTGGTTTCAATAATTATTGGTAAAATTAGATTAAAAATGTAGTGTGATAATTTTGGCAATTATCAGGTGGGGAGTGTCGAAAATGGGAAATAAAAGGCAGGTGTCGCTGCTAATTCGATAACCCCCACTTTGAAGTAAAATGAAGAGAACACTTCAGTGTTTGTTGTATGATTGAACCACCGAACCGATGTAACGATATTGTGTAATAATGTTCGCTTCAAAAAGAAGCTAATGAAGGAGAGATCCTTATAATATCTTGAAATGCTCATGAAGATTGCGAATAAAATATGTTGTTAAGTTCAAGAAGCCACTATATCATTTTAGAAGTAACACATCTTACGTAAAAATATCTACACCCGGCATAAATTGGAACGAAGCCAAATGGGTTTCTAAAAAAGCAGACGCACATTTACAAATAAAACTAACAAACACATATAAGCAATGTGCACTCGTGATAAAAAAAGGATACCCCCTTCCCATCCCCCCTCTTTATGCCTTACTAAATCAGCCGCACATCACCGTATAAAAATATGATTGTTACCAGTTCATGTATACCATTGTGATTAGTAATAGGCGTCTACTATAGGCGTTATACTTAAATTTTGCTTAGGGGGTCGTCTGCAGATAGAAAAGTGTACCAAACTTTAAAATTTTCAATACTATTATCTAATTTTGACATCATATGTGGATTTTATGTTAAATATTACCTTCAGTTATCAAAAGGGAAGTCATTCGACCAAGTAGTTTAAGAATTATGCAGGTTTAAAGTTTGAAACCCCTAACGTTAAATTCATTTTTAATCGTTGCAAAACAGATTGTAATGCGAAAAGTTTTTTTAAGCATAACCCAAAAACTACTTGGCGGAATGAGTTGTAATTTTCAATTCGCATATCTGAATTTCAAGAAAGACATTTCTTTTAAAATATTCATAGGTTACATTTCATATTTATTTTTGAAATTTTTAAAAAGTATAGGGTCAATTGGGGTTAAAATGGGGGTCCCCCATCACTTGTTTCAAGTAGTAATAATCTTTGTTATAGTCATTTTTATGATTAAATAAGGAGAAGGTTGCTGTTCGCGAAAATTGTCGTTAAAGAGCATGCCCAGTTTGAACAGGATTCACCACTGCTTCCCTTCCGTAAAGTAACTTTAGTGTCGGGATTGTTATCGTTTAAGGAGGTACCCACAATTGCGAAAATTTATTAAAAACAGACGATATTAAAGTACCTTTTTCTTGAGAACTGTTGGAGCGATTTTAATAATATTTAATAGTTTTGGTAGTAGCTAGACTATATAAAGTAATCGCTCGGCAAGGGGGTAAAAATGAAATACGTAGTTACGTGCGTATAATTCTAGATTTTAATTAACGTTACTACAGCAAAGGAATTAATTTTCCATAAAAACGAAATGATCGACACTTGGAGATATATATTAAATGGTTTTGGTAGAGAAAAGAAAGAAAAAAAAGTACAGCGATATCAGCTGTTTTTCAACTATTGCTGCCTCCTTAACCCTTTTCAGGGCAATAGTTGCTACAGTGTTGAAAACTCACCAGAATTTAAGGGGACCTTCTATATTAGGAAATAAAAAAAGCACTTTTTTATGATTTTTTTGTAAGAAAACTGCATGATGGATCTTTTTGAAATTTTAACAGTTTATTTTATATATCTTAAGGTATACACAAGAATTTTTTTTATTAGATTTTGTTGCTTCTACTCTAAGTTATAAACAGATATGCTAGAGAAATAATGTCTAAAATTCTTTGGCAGGAAATTTACTGTAGAATTTAAATCAGCATTTAAATATCAATTTCAAACATCGTGGCTTTATTGAAAATCTCACCGTCCCCAAGGTTTATTCCTGCCCTTTTCGAGGTAAATTAAAAAAAAAAAAAAAAAAAAAAAATTAATCCAATGTTAACAACTGTTTCTAAAAATCAATGAACACTGTGGCTATCAGTTAGTCTTAACATGATTTTCCTAAAAATGGGTGGTAATTTTCCTTACCGTTCCATCCTTACCGTCCCTTCTTTAACACCCCTTTAAGACAATGTTATACAAAAATTCTGTATTAAAAGTACTACATGGTTATTATTTCTTATTTGAATGTCCTGTGGGTACTATGCAAATTCATTATAAGTAAAAATTTAGAAGAAAATAAAAAGTTATAGGGGTAAAATGGTAAGAAAAATTAAACTCGCAAGTTTAACTTAAACCTCAGTTAAATAAAAAAATTTTCGCTGCTGACCATTTTTTCTTTATTTTGAATCATTAAGGCATTCGTCTATCAGATTAAAATGTTATTTTAGCAAGTTTAATTTTGTTTGATTTATTCCCCCAAAAGTCAAAAGATTGTGAGAATACCCCGTATACGTTTTTTTGTGCAGCCCTATATATAATTTATAGATATGTATGCATACTTCATAGTATGCTATAAGTTAGTTCAATTAAACGCATAGCACAGTTGACATTTTTCATTCAGGAATTTCCGCCATTAAACGGATCTTGTTGAGAAATTTTGTGCGGCCCTGTATAGGATCTATAGAATTCATAAACACCAAGTAATATTTAAATTTTAGTTAAATTTAAAAACGCATACCACAACTGAAAACGCACTTCCAACAGTTTTTGTTCGTACGTTTCAATAGTTGAATTATTGTTCATTTTCTACTGTAGCCAAAATCTTTTGTGTGTCTCTGTAAATGAACGATAAATTCTTTACACACCCTATTTCATAATAAGAACCTTGTAGTACACCTCTGATAAATAGCACTTTCAATAAGTTTAAAATGGTGTAATATCATTAAAATACACCGCAAACTATCCCCCCCCCCCCCACACACACACACACACTGTAAAAAAAAAAAAAAAAAAAAAAAAAAAAATCTCTCAAATTGACAGAAAAAAACCTGTTAATTTTGGCGCCTGTGAAAAACAGTTTAATTTACAGAAAATATCTGTAATTTTTCATTAAAACAGACTTTTTCTGTAAAAATTACAAAATCGACATATTTTTACAGAAAACAACTGTTTTTCTTTAAAACAGTTTCTTATATGTAAAACACAATGTTTTTCTGTAAAAATTAGATTTTTTTACAGCGCACAGACCGCAATGTAATAGAATTCTTTTGAGTGTCCCTGTAGATGAAAAGCAAATGCCACACACTTCATTTTCAATACAGAACAAGCCATAGAAAACCCCGATAACATATATCAATTTCATGGCAATCGGACTATATATACGCCAGTTAGAGTACGGACAGACAACCGAATTCATAAACACTTTCCAACAACTATGTTGGAAAGTGTTAAAAATGAAATTTTAAATTATTTGCACGTAAAAAAGTAAAATTTTCCATTTAAAAAAAAGTCTAATACAAATTAAAACTTTTATTAAAATTAGGTGGTTTACATAATAACCACCACCACCCTTGAAAGGGTTAACAGAGAAAAAAGGCATAAAGGTCCAATTACAATAACATCTTAACATAGCTGGCTTTTTTACACCAATACATGTGTTAAAAAAATGGAACTAATGCAAATGGAGGATATTCCGTCTATGATTTGATCACGTGGTCAAGGTAAAAACTTCTAGCATAAAGAAGGGAAGGCTCCGTAAGACGTAATGTAAACCCCTCGCCAGCCAATGAAACAGTTCATGCGGAAAGCAGTAGTAGCCTCCCTTCTTATCAGTTAGAAGTTCTTTGGGAAAATGGAGGATATTCCAAATATGGGTTCGAGGCTGAAAGAAGTCACGTGATACCGGTAATTTACCCAAGGAACTTCTAACTGATAAGAAGGGAAGATACTACTGCTTTGCCTCATGAACTGTTTCATTGGCTAGCGGGGATTTACATTACACGTCTACGGAGCCTTCCCTTCTTTACGCTAGAAGTTTTTACCTTGACCACGTGATCAAAACGGAGATGGAATATCCTCCATTACGGGTATCACGTGACTTTTTTCAGCCTCGAACCCAGATTTGGAATAAAGTCCATTGGATACAGAATACAGGTATAGCGACTAGAATACATAGTGTGGAAATCGGCTATCTCTGTAATACTTAAAAAAGTGCTAAAATATTGTATCCCTTAAACATGCAACGATGCTGCTGCAGTATACAGATCGCAGCGACATCTGCAGGATATTTTCTACAACTGCAAGGTATTTCTAGTCTATACAATGTAATACTAGTAATACGAAAATTCCACAGATGTCGCTGCGATCGACACTTAGCATTTTAGCAGTATCGTCGCACCTTTAAGGGATACAAATTTTTAGCACTGTTTGGATTTTCACACTAGGTATTCTAGACGCTGTAATACCGGTACAGCGTCTAGAATACATAGTGTGGCAATATGCTATCCAAACAATGCTAAAAATTTGTATCCCTTAAATGTGCGACGATATCGCTAAAATCTGCGGGATTTTCGTATTACATTGGATAGACAGCAATATTCTTCCAGTTTTAGAAAATATCCTGCAGATGTCGCTGCGATCTTTATAACAGCATCGTTGCACATTTAAGGGATACAATATTTTAGCACTTTTTAAGTATTACAGGGATAGCCGATTTTCACACTATATATTCTAGTCGCTATAATACAGGGCTCCCACTGGTCCGTGTTTTGAAACCCAGTAATTTTTCAGAAAAATATTCATGGTAGGTTTTGGCAACGATTGCAAGAAAAACGCGCTTTCAGGTAAGTTTCTACTAAATTTATAATGAAGATATTAGAAATTTTTCACAAAACGGACCGAGTGGGGGCCCTGAGAATATGAAAAGATTATAATTTTCCCTGGTATGAGGTCAAATTAAAAATTTGAAGATTGTTCGGAACTCAACATTTTTAGAGAAAAGGGGCGATTGTCTTCAGTATCAAAATTGTTTTCAGATTCGATAAAGAGAAGCCCTGTTCTATTTCTTAGCCGTAGAGTGCTATACGTTGTTCTAGACCTTTCTTCCATATCCCAGTGAATGATTTCGATTTGCAGCAATTCAGTGTTAAAAAAAAAAAAAAAAAGATTTTTAAAGCAGCTATATTATAGATTAGTATTATCTTGAACAGACTTTGTGAAAATACTTTGTTGTTTTAGGAATTATTTTCAATTCCAACAGTTTATCCTTCCGATATTAGGACAGATTTTTTGAGAGTTCTTCATACTTTGTGCCTCTTACTGTTAAATTCGTTGCAAACTCTAACAGAGTTTCTATATATCAGTTTTCAGTGTAGAAGGCACTGTGAAGAAAACAGTTTGGCGTCATACCAAAGCAGGGAAGGACCCACACCACAACAGTTTGCCACGATTGCTGCTTCCTTGAAACCTAAGGTGCATGTACAGTCATGGGAAAAAAAAAAGTAAACACGCCCTGCTAACTCTGCAACAAATTATCGCAGAAGAAAATTACATGTACCAAACGATTGGAAATAAAGTCTACTTTTAAATGATGTATATAAAATTTGCTTAGGGGGCCATCTACATATCAAAATGAACCCAAACTTTGCTTTTTCCAATAGCAATACCTAAGTTTGACACCATAAATTAATTTTACACCCTTCAATTACCCTAAATCCAAATTTGCATGAAATTCGTACGATTAGTTTCCGAGAAATTTAATTATTTTAAAATGAGACTATTTTAGGGATTGTATCCAAATTGAAGTTCGGTAGTCGATTGTTGAAATGCTACAGAATGACTAAATCACTTCTATTCATGTATTATTTCTTGCCAATATGACCATTTCACTCGCTTATATGTTTCGACTGTTGCCAGCCCAAATATTTCAATAAAATGGGTAAAATATGTTTTCAGCACATCATAGATGGCCCCTTAAACCATCATTTTACCATTTTTTAATGATAATTCGAAAACTACTTGAAAGAAAAATTTGAAATTGAAAATTTTCATAAAACAGGACATAAAAATAAATGTGCCAAAAAAATTGTAGGTTGCAAACCATAGTTTTTTCGAATATTAATTTCATAATTCATATTATAAAATTTTTAAAATTACAAATTCAATGTATTTATGTTTTGGTTTTTTAGTGCTATAACCACACACAAAACTATCACATTAGGATTACAATTTCAGGAGATATTAATAAAAATATGAAAATGCAATTTAACATTTGAAGCTCTAAATTGTGAATGTTTATAATTCAAACACTTGTCATTCAAATGACCAGAAATGTCGTTTCTAGGCTTAGTTTGAACCGAAGACTTAAAATACATTGCCAAAATTGGATGTTGCCTTTGAAAAAAAGTTTGGTCTAGTTTTGATTTATAGATGGACCCCTTAAGCAAATCTTATATACATGATTTAAAAGTATACTTTATTTCCAATCGATTGGTACCAGTACCTTTCTTCTACTAAAATTAGTTGCAGATTTAGTAGGGTGTGTTTACTTTTTTTTCCACGACTTGTACATTATATATCATCAGATGATATTTAAGAAAATTCAGAATTTTTACGTAGTCATTGGGAGAAAGTCCTGCCAATTCCTAATATACATTTTGTGCATTCCGTTAAATCCTTAGGAAATTACTATGTATTAACTGCCGACACATCAAATGAAACTACATTTAACCCTTTAGTGCGCAGCTTTGCATATATGCAAACAGTATTTTGAATTTAATAGATTTTTTTAATTCGTATATACCTAATTCACACCAGAAAATTAAAATAGCAATATTTGCTTTAGTTAATAACAGACATTCCGTATTCAAATAAAACGAAATTAACATTGCAATTTTCTGGTGTAAAGTCAGATCTCTGAACTATGTAATTTCTAGAACGTATTCTATTATGGGAATTAAAGGGTTAAAGGTTAAGTTCTATAAAATAAATAATTATATAAAATAAAGTATTTGGAGACATACTTATTAAAATATTTACTAATTTGCAATATTTTAGCATAAAACAGCCCCACGACAGTAGTTTTTATTTGCATTGCAGATATACGACAGAAGAAAAGATTGACGTATTATATGAAAAATGTAAATAATTTTTTTCATTATTTTTCCTGTGTAATAAACCCTTAGAGGTCTGCACGGGCCCGGGCTTGGCCCGTACCCGACCAGGCACGCGGGCCGGGCTGGCGGAATGGAGGAGAATTTTCAAACGGGCCGGGCCGGCAAAAAAATTGAACGGCCTGCAGGGCCGGGCCGATAAAAAAAATTAATCGGGCCTATCGGCCCGATATAAGAATTTGAGAGAAGCAGATAAAATAAGAGGCCATTTCCAATGAATATGAATTTTCGAGAAGTATAAATGTGCGTTACGAGCCGATGCGAGTTTAACAACATCAATACAGAAATGTAACATGCCCATCGTAGAGATCTGCATCGTACAGTTACATGATGCCTGATCCCGGGTTTAATTTTTGCGGCAGACTTGTGCCGGGACGGAACTGGTCTTAATCGTTCTCAGGATGTGTAGGACAGGCATTATGTTTTGTAAAAGTATTAATAGCAATAATGAACTTCTGTTAACAGTATCTTTGGAAATGTACCTTAAGGTGGTTCTCATATTTGCTGCTCAACAATGCGAAACTTTCAGACACATTTTCCGACTCATTTTTAACTATAAAGGCATAAAATTGACAGGCCTAAGTATTGAAGGCATTTGGAATCTAATAGCGTTTCCATTTTTCATAAATTACGTACAGAGATAATAGAGACTCTTGTCACGTGACTGTACGTTTTTCTCCTTTCCTGTGCTATCGCTTCCGGAAATTCGATTCAAAACGCTAACTTTGGCAGCATTTTCTGATAGATATATTACTTTTATCTAAGAAAAAAACGGCATTTACATGGTTTCTGAATAAGAATACCTGCCAATCTCATGCGTTTCCGAAAAGAAATGAATTCATAAATGTATCAAAATGTAGCTCCTTTGGATTTGAGAAAAGCCTTAAAAATGACAGAAATATTTTCACAAACTACTTTTTATTATAAGTTTCAAAAGTTATGTTTTTTAACCCTTTATTCTAAACTACATTAATCTTTTAATGAACCCTTAATTAAATTTTGAAACGTCTGTAGATGTAGAGACGTTGACTAAAACACTAAGTAATCGTTAATGTTTACTATTGTGTGTTTTCACTTTTGCGAACACATAGTAATTTAAAATATACTGTAAAATGTTCCCATAAATATGCATGTAGTATTCATTAAAAGAATCTTAATTGTATGTCGAGAAAAAACGGAATTTTTTGTAGAAATTGAGTCGAGCCGGGCCTGTTTTTACTGATTTTTGTACGGACCGGGCCGAGAACGGTAAAAATGTAAACGGGCTGGGCTCGGGCCGAACTTTCAATTTTTACACCGGGCCGGGCCCGGGCCTGGAAATTCCGGCCCGTGCTGACCTCTATAAACCCTTCAGAGAATCGTATATAATTTTTTCGAAACAAAATAAAAAATCGCGAATTTAAGGGTTAAGAAAATTAATATTATTTTGTACCTAAAGAAGAAAGTGGTGATATCTCTGAAGTAAATAGTTCAACAGAAAAAAATATTTCAACAACTTTAAATGTTAATGACTGGGTTGTTAAATATGACAGTAAACACTTCCCTGGATATATAACTGGAGTAAATGATAATCAAGTAGATGTTAGCATAATGCATCAATCTCCAACTCAGTCCAATTTTAAATGACCTCAACACCAGGACAAAATTTATTATGATGTAGACCATGTATTGGGGGGGGGGGGGGGAATCCAACTTCCCATTCCTACAGAAAACAGATGACAACTTTTGTTCAGAGAATGTATTTAAGACTCGGCAATTTCTATACAGACAATTTTTCGTAGTAAAATTATTTATATTTGAATTTAGTCATTTATAAAATAAACTTATTTACGTCCGATACCAGTATTTTCATACAGTTTACGCCCGACATCAGAATAAAAGTTTTTTAAACATACTTTAATATTAAACTAAATAAATCGAAAAAGGTCAAACATACAGCATTCATATGTGTTACTTCTGATTAGAGTTGGATTAAAAATGATAAAATTCACAGAAGTTTGAAAATTAATTTGATATGTCACAATTTTCCAGTTTGTGTGATTACGTCCGACACCGCTTACTTAAATATTTATTTCCCCCAGGAATTGAAATATTCAGAAATGTCTTTTCTACATGCTTTCTGACAAAGTGTGATGTGGTAAGTACCTTGTATAGTGTTAGTTGTGTTTATGACGGCCAATTATCAACACGAGGGATATAGGTCCAAATGGGGGAGCGCCCTCCGTGAGGGGGGTCTTTCTAAGGGAGCCTGACCCGTATTTACGCTTGGAAAACTACGAAAGCTCCGAACGATTAGGCCGACGGGCGCTATTGGGATCGAACCCAGCACCTCCCATCTACCAGCTTCGAGAGCACCTCTCGTATAGAAATTTGACAGGGGTGATTGTGACTCAGAGTGAAAAACCCTGAAAATTAATTGATACAAAGTGAAAAACCCTGAAAATTATCGATGCAAAATATACCAATATCAATTTACATAACGACTGATGCTGCAACATCATAACAATCAAATGACATATTTCTGCTGTTTGAAATATACAATTGCAGAAACACATAATTTGATAAACTTACATTAATTTCACCTCATCAAGGAGAGTGCAGTTTATCTTGCTAACTATGCGAAGTTCGAATTATATAATCAGTAAATTAATTTATTCCAAGTACTCATCAAACAAGTACAAACTATGTGTTAAGGGTGGGATCTAGTAAAGGAATCTAGGGAATCTAAGGTATCTGGGGAATAGTAAAAAAATGTCAAAACCAATTCAGTTTTACTTCCAAGTGGCTAAGTATTAGAAAAAAAAAAGAAAAAGAAATGAATAAATAATAATAGAAATTTTCTTTGTTTTTTTAGCTTTGCATACAAAGTAAATTTCTTATCCTGCTTTCTTCCTGGGTATTACACATTACAGATATGGAATTCTGGACATATTTGTACTGAGATTGAGATGGATGACACAATACCAGGGGTGATTCAGAGTAAAAAAAAAAAAAAATGTATCTGAAATTCACAGCACCTTTACTGAAAGGTTACAGCAGAGAAGGGGGTGGGGGTGATCACTCCTGGTTCTAATTATGTGTTTTTTCTACGATCCTTTCACGAAATTCGCGATCTTTCGGCGAAATTTGCTTTTTTTCGCGATTCTTTAAAGAAATTTGTTTTTTTCCTGTGATCCTTTAACAAAATTTGCGTTTTTTCAACAATCTTTTGACGATATTTCCATTTTTCCAACGATTTTTTGACGATATTTCCGTTTTTCCATCGACCCTTTGACGATATTTCCGCTTTTCCAGCTTTGACGAAAAATCGTGTTTTTTCCCGCGATCTTTTGACGAAAATCGCATTTTTCCCGTGATTCCGGAGGGGGGAAATCCCTCGCTGTTTTAATTATGCATTTTTCCTGCGATCGTTTGACGAAATTCACATTTTTTTCCGCGATTCTTTAAAGAAATTGGTGTTTTTTTTTTTCGTGATTCTTTAGTAAAATTTGCATTTTACCGCGATTATTTGACGAGATTTCCGTTTTTCCGCGATCTTTGGACGAAAATCGCGATTTTTTGACGAAATTTGTGTTTATTTCGCGATTATATTAGACGAAATTTGTTTTATTTCGAGATTCTTTGACGAAATTCCCGTTTTTTCCACGATACTTTGGTGAAATTCGCGTTTTTTCGCGATTCTTTAAAGAAATTCATGTTTTTTCCGTCATTCTGTAATGAAATTTGGGCTTTTTTCGCGATCCTTTGACGATATTCTCGTTTTTCTCGCAATCCTTTGACGAAAATAGCATTTTCCTCGCGATTCCGGGATGGGGAATATCCGTTCCGGTTCTAATTATGCGTTTTTTCTACGGTCCTTTGACGAAATTCACGTTTTTCCGCGATTCTTTAAAGAAATTAATGTTTTTTTCCGTGACCCTTTAACGAAATTTGTGTTTTTCCAGCGATCTTTTGACGATATTTCAGTTTTACCTCGATCTTTTGACAATATACCCGTTTTTCCCGCGTTCCTTTGACGATATATCCGTTTTTCCCGCGATCTTTTGACAAAAATCTTGTTTTTTCGCGATCCTTTGACGAATTTTCTGTTTATTTTGCCATCATTTGACGAAATGTGTGTTTATTTGGAGATTCTTTGACGAAATTTGCGGGGTTTTTTTTCGCAATCCTTTGACGAAATTGTCGATTTTTTACAGCAAACGATTAAGGAATTTATTTTTTATCGGCGACCATTTGTCGAAATTCGCGATATTTTTTAATGTCCGAATTTTCCACTAAACATAACGAACTCATAAACCCGGAAGCATCGATCGAAAAACCCGGAAATCCGTGGTACACCCGGAACACAATCACCCCTGATTTGATCATTTAGTTGACATTTATGTACCCAAAACGAGATTTTTGTAAGAAATTTATGCCTGGTTTTATCGTCTGACAGCATGGAATTGCCCAAAAATGTTTGCAGATTTACGCCGATTATGACCCCTAGAAACCCCCCCCCCCCCCGCCCCAGTTCAAAACTTTATAAATCTTTCTATCTATATATGTCACTTTTTAATGGAAACGATAACTTCCATAATTCTGCACAAATCTTTTCCAAACTGATACATAAAATCAAGGGGCAGAAAATCTCGGCCAAGTTCGTTAATGGGCAAAATCGGACCAAGGGGGGAAGGAAATAGAGAGTGGTTTTGTGAAAACAGAAAAAAATCCATAGTTTCTTAATTATGATAATCAGTTTAAAGTTTATTACTTCTAGGGAAAAAATGGACAAAAATTTATGTATGACAGATTTTTGATAAAATTAAAAATGGATTCAAGGGGCGAAAAAATAAGGTTTTAGGCAGAAATAAATTCATAACTTCGTCAATTCTCACGATATCAAATCCACTTAACTTTATTATAAATCTTAATATTATCTACAATTTTTACATTGACACGTTTTTGAAAGGACCAACTCTTAGCGGGAGTGGGGGCGGGGGGGACAAGGTGGGGGAGGGGGTTTGAGAGAGAAAAATTTCATAACTTCGTGCATTCACAAGATATCAAATCCGCTTTAAATTTATTGTAAATTTTCTTAACATCTACAACTTTCATATTGACACGTTTTTGATAGGACAAACTCTTACAGCAAAAACAAATTAAAAAGAAATAGGGGTTGAAGAAAAAATTATCGTATTAACATGATTCTGATAAAACAAGCTCTTACAGAAAAAGGAAATTAAAAACTCGTCAAAAGCGGCCAGATAAAATTGTTAAACCGGGTTTATCTCTAATCTTTATTTAGTTTTTGTTGGTGAAATCAGTGCTTAACTTTGGAATCTACCTTCGCCTGTAGGCCGACCCGGCAGGGATTTTTTGATTAGTCCATCGGATCAGCGGAAAAAAAAAAAAAAAAAAAGAATTGAGAATGTATATGGGGAAGGGGAAAAAAAAGGGGGAAAACAACATTTAAGTTAAACACATCAAAAATCCAATACTTAGTTAACACACACAGGGTCTAAAGATACTTTTTAAAAATTTTTAGATTATTTGCTTGACCTTTAACTGATGCCACAGAAATTGTCACATAACTAGTGTGAAGCGGCCTGTGAGACCGCTCCTTCGAAAGCTGAATAAAAGGCACGATTAACTCATAGGATGGTGTTTTTCTACTAAACACTTTGTACAGGACTGTTCTAATTAAAATTCACCTATTCAAAAGTCTCTAGTGATAGTACTGAAGTTCCAAACAGAACAAAATTTCGGTAGTGTTTGCAGTTAAACTGAAAATTGCAAGTTAAACTATAAAAATTGAAAAAAGCCGCGGCCCGAGACACCGGTAATATCAGTTAAAGGTTAATTATTCTATAAGCCTTAGCATTTCAATTAAAATGGAAATATAAAAAAAATCCCTGCCGGCCCGGCCTACAGGCAGAGGTAGATTTCGAAGTCAAATATACTAATTTCACAAACAAAAACTAAATCATGATTATAGATAAATCCACTTTAACAATTTTATCTGGCCGCTCTTGACGAGTTTTTATTTCATTTTCATATAATAGCTGGTTTATCAGAATCATGTTAGGGCGGTATTCAAAAAAATACTTTTCCATGCTCAACAACTCTAAATTTTCTGGCATAATTCCAGATTCATTTTTAATTTAAAAAAAATATGAAACTTGCTGACGTGATTTTTGAAGAGATTTATAAGCGACCTGTGTTTTTATTTTTTGTTCAATTAATTAAAACTTGATATATAAACAATTATTTTCTCAGAAGGACAATATTTTTCGTTTCTAACACAATCGCTTCGGGAAATTCCGTTCAAAATGCCCACTTTGACATCATTTTATGAAATATATTCTGCCTCTATCTAAAAATCGATTATTACGGTACATTATATAGTTTCTGAATAAGCGAATCTACCAATTAAATGCGTTTGAGAGCAAAAATGAATTTAAAAACCAGTCAGAAAATAAGCAATTTGGATTTAAGCGCATCCTAATACAATGATTTTTCCAACACAATCCGCTTCGGTAAATTCGGTTCAAAATGCCCTTTTAAACAGCATTTAAAAAAATATATTCTGCCCCTATCAGAAAATCGACCATTACGGTACATTATATAGTTTCTGAGTAAGAAAACGTACCAATTGGAAGCCTTTGAGAGCAAAAATGAATTGTAAAATGAGTCAGAAAATAAGCAGTTTGGATTTGAAAACACCCTTACTAAGATCATTTTTACTTCAACCGGTATGTATTTTTAATTTGTTTTTGCTCTAAGAATTGGTCCTATCCAAAACTTGTCTATATAGATGTTGTAGACAATATTAAGAAGATATATGATAAATTCATGGGGATTTTATATCTTTTGAATTGACGGAGTTATGGATTTTTCTCTTCTTCAAACCACCTTTTTGTTTTCGTTTTTAATTTTTTTTGCGGTACGAATTGGTCCTATCAAAAACTTGTGAATATAAAAGTTGTAGATAATGTTAAGGAGATTCATGATAAAATTAATTGGATTTGATATCTTGAGAATTGACGAAGTTATGGATTTTTTTCTTCTTCAAACGCCCGTTTTGTTTTCGTTTTTATTTATTAATTTTTTTCTTTTTTTTGGAGGTACGAATTGCTCCTATCAAAAACTTGTGAATATAAAAGTTTTAGATAATGTTAAGGAGATTTATAATAAAATTAATTGAATTTGATATCTTGAGAATTGACGAAGTTATGAATTTTTTTCTCCCAAAAACCCTATTTTTTGCGCCCCTTGAGCCCATTTTTAACTTTATCAAAATCAAAAATCTGTGATACATAAATTTTTGGCCCTATTTTTAGAAGTAATAAAAACTTCAAACTGATTTGATCTGTACAAAAATTAAGAAGTTATGGGGGGTTTTCTGTTTTCACAAAACCCCTCCCTACTTCCCTCCCCTTGGTCCGATTTTGCCCATTAACGAACTTGACCGAGATTTTATGCCCGTTGATTTTATGTATCAGTTTGGAAGAGATTGGTGCAGAATTACGAAAGTTATCGTGTCCAGAAGAAAGTGATATAGATAGAAAGTTTTTTACTGAGGGTGGTTTTGGGTTCTAGGGGTCATGATCGGTGTAGATCTGCAAAAATTTTTCAGAAATTCCAACATAGGAACGATCCCAATAGGTAGTATTTCATACGAAATCTACCTAAAACTGAGAACTGAGAAAAATGAGTAAACATTTCACTAAATGATATTAAACTTAATCTTTATAACTTAAGTATATATCCTTTATTTATAGAATCGTTCCGAAATTTGGACAGAAAGTTCTAATACTAAGGCACATTTTAAAATAAAAATCTGAAATTCGACATTGATAAAAATGACAGTTACAGAGTCTTCTTAAAGAAAAGATTTAACCTTTAACTGATGTGACGGAAATGATCACAACTAGTGTGAAGCGGTCTGTGAGACCGCTCAATCGAAAGATGAATAAAAGGCATAATTAACTCATAGGATGGCGTTTTTGTACTAAACTTTTTGCACAGGACTGTTATAATTAAAGTTCACCTATTCAAAAGTCTCTGGTGGTAGTACTAAAGTTCCAAACGGAATAAAATTTCGGTAGTGTTTGTAGTTAAACTGAAAATTGCAAGTTAAACTATAAAAATTGAAAAAAGCAGTGGTCCGCGAGACCGGTAACATCAGTTCAAGGTTAACTTTCTCATTCCAATTCGTATTTTCATATAGCCGATTTTTCATGTAATTGAAAAACAAAAATTTAACATGCAATTGTTAATTGTGTTTCAGAAAACTGCCTATAAGCCTACTTATCACCGCAATGATTTTTTTTTTTTTTTGAAAGATTTAAAATTTTACTGTTGCATTTGCAAATCTAATCTTTCAAAACTTCTGGTGCAGCAGCAAATGTAGTTTACCTTATGAAGAAAGATTATACTTGCCCAATACTGAAAACTTGCAATAGAATTTTTAACCTCTTCAGGGACTTTTTTTTTTAAGATTTATCCATTTTGTAATAGGAATTCAAAAAGCAAAGACAAGTGGGTAAGTGCGATCACAGATCACCAGAGGGTTTCGTTTAATATTCCTTTCAAAACACTTTATCCTTTTGCGAAATCAGTTAGTTCCACATTTCGCAACCAAGGGCGCACTATTCTACACAAACCTCTATCCGAACGAAACTCCGTTTTACAACCCATCTGTAGGTATATTAGTCCAGGGGATCGGGTCTATAGCACCCGAGATAGGTAGGCGCCCCCTGGCGGTAAAAAGTGGAACTGAAATATGTAAGGCTATGTGCATAATATGAAAGAGTGGTCAAAGGGGTGTCGGCTAAACTTTGAAAAGTACCCACCGGGTGCAATGGGGGGGGGGGAGGTTAGAAAAATTGCTTAAAAAACACAAGTTAGAGCCCGGTGTGTAAATATTAGACTTTTTGAAAATTTTTTGATTTTTCGTGTGGTCGCAAGTGTTCTGCTATGCGTATGCAAAATTAAGTCTTCAACTTAAATAAGGACTCGGAGGAAAAAAAAAAGGCTTAAAAAACACAAGTTATAGCCCAGAGGGTTAAATATAAGACTTTCAAAATTTTAGGATTTGTCGTTTGATGCGAGGTGTTCAGCTATAAATAAGTATGCAAAATTTAAAGTCTCCAACACATAGTTTCTGACAACGGGCTCTGTGACTAACAGACAGAGGAGCGAGACGAATAGGGTTTCGTCAGATGAACGAAACCCTAAAAAAGGGGAAAAAATTCGCACAAAGACGTCCATATTTGTGGCCGCTGAACGTTAATGGTAATTTATTAGCGAAATGATTTCTTATAAAATAAACTAACAGTAGATTTCTTCCTTGCGTTTCTACAAAATTATTAAAACTCAATATTTGATAAAAATATCGGATATATTAAATGTGTTAACTATTTATTCAAATAATCAAACACTGACTGCCGAAAAATTACTTCACGCCCCCCCCCCCCCTTTTAATATCTAACTGTACATCGGTGCAGCCAAGCCCTAAAATTCACTTCTCTTGTTGAGTGCTTCTGCAGTGAATAAGTTATAAAATGTTCTTTTTATTATTGACAGTTATTAAAAAAAAAAAAAAAAAAAACTAAACGTTCGCATATGTGACCAAGGGCGTGAAGAGGTTAAAACCCGAAAGAGGCTGCTTCAGGTCAAACGAAAAGACCCGTTCGCTAATGCTAATCCTATGGAAGAAATTTATAAAGATATCTCGATCGCATTTCAATATTTTTAAATGATTTCTTTTGCATTGAATTGTTGAGATCGATCTGTACAAAGGCCATTGCTTACTTTTTCGATTTTGTTTATAGACATTTATGAGGACACTCATTTTCGGAATCTGTTTCAAAAGTAAAAGCATCCTCATAAATAAATTGTATATCTGCAATCAAAACCGGAAAAGTAAAAAACAGCCTACATACAGATCGATCTCAACTATTCAATGCAAAAGAAATCATTTGAAAATATTGAAAAGCGACCGAGATATCTTTTTTAATTTCTTCCATAGGATTAGCATTAGCGAATGCGTCTTTTCATTTGACTAAAGGTAGCCTCTTTCAGCTTGTAGCAGGATTCTCTCAGTTTTACGTTTTAATACCAGTATTTCAGTATAAGTAAAGGTCACTGTTGGTCGAATCACTGGATCAGCAAGAAAAACCTAAAAACCTGTCCGTTCCTTATGACTCCTGCTGTACACATGTGCTCGGGAAATTTGGTCTACATTTAACAGGTCTATGATACGATTCGCCTACGTCTCCAAGACTATTCCTGCAATGATCGCCATGACCAAAATGTAGTGGTAGATTTGTTGAAGGAAGTGTTTGTAAACATGACTTTTCCTTATAGTGATACCAGTGCTGTAGTTGGGTGGGAACGCCGTTCCCAGAAATATTTGGTTTATTACAGTTAAAAAAAATAAATCACGAACAAGCACAACTTTTTCAAAAAAGCGAAACGGTAATTTTATGCTAGTTTTAAGAAGATCCGTTTCACTTATATTCATAAGCCGCTTTAACCGAGTTATATTTGTTTCGGTGGCTTTATTATTATGAAACAGCCATTATAAATGAAGTGTTAGGTGAAAATGAAGGAGCAGTCGTAAAAAGAACCGATTTTCTGGTCAGAATGGGGGGGGGGGGGAATGGCCATAATTAAGGAAAAAAAGCCTCCCCCCCCCCCCAATTCAGACCAGAAAATCAGAGTTCTAACTTTTTACGGCTGCTCTTTCATCTTCACCTAACACTTCATTTAAAATGGCTGTTTCATAATAATGGAAGCCATCAGAAGGAAATGATCCATTCCAAAAGGTATAAGTTAGATTGAAAAAAGCATTTTGAGCAGAAAGAGGCGGCTACACCTGCAATTTTTATGACACTAATAGAATCGCATAGCTGTCAACGTGTACGGTTTTGTTACCTCTAAAATTTAATACAAAATTTGTGCCCTATTTAATTGTTGACAATTGTTAGATTTCGGCGATTGAATTAGGCAAAATTTACTGATAAGTTTTAGTGGTAAGAAAAAAAATCTTAAAAATTAGTAGCTATGCAGTAGCGTAATACTGCAGCGCAAAAAAGCAGCAAAATTGGCATTCAACAAACAAAAAACTATCAAGCGCTTTTTCAAATAAATTTCATTCCCGTTTTTCTTAAAAGCAACGGAAATGTACAAAGAAATGCGACTAGTACCATAAAAATTAATGAATAAAGTGAAAATTTATATCTCCTTAGTTGGTGACGATTTGTGTAAATTCGGTTTATCCAAGTTTTTTGCTGATCCGAGGTGAGCTTTGTCCATATTAAATCGGATAATCGGGAGTACTGTAAGAATTAACCGTTCATTGAAAAAAGTTGGCTTTTGTCTAAAATGTTTTAAATTGGATTTTGGCTTAAAAATCCGGTAGCATCAACATCTACTCTATGAAAAGGAGAGTTCCCACAAATTTTTTTCCAACTTACAACATTGAGTGATACCACTATTTAATCGTGGAATTTCGGTCATTAAGTCCAATATTACTGCTCGGAAATACTGTTAAAATTAATACTATAAATTTGGCATACTTTCAACCACGTATGTAAAGGGGTTAATCATGGGATTAGAACAATGGAAAGCATGCGGAAGCAAATTTAAAAACCGCTGGATTTGAAAAGCAATTTAGCAATAACTGTAGGATAAGGTGATGCAAAAGTGCGCAGTGTACCAGAGTACACAGAGCAATTATCTAATCCCAAAACAGTTTTGCATTTAGTTAGAGTTGTAAACAATAATGATCGTCATTACATCGTTCACAACTGTATAGCTAAATGCAAAAATTTTGTGATTAGATAATCTCTGCATACTCTTTTACTCAGCTGATTCTTGGACCACCTTATCCTAGGCACATTGCTGCTAAAATCCACATTTTATAATGGGATTCCTTCCGATAGTTGCAAAACTGTTCCCATGTTTATTTTAACACTCGTTAGGCGCTCTAGCCTGCGTGGCCAAATTTCAATATTTTGTTGTTTTACTTGCTTCTAAGATAAGAGATTTTCCCATAAAAAGGGGGAAATTAAAATCACAAAAACTAACCTTTCTGTTGTCTTTCACAGTGCACAAAATAAAAACTAATAGAACACCGATTCAATCAAATGCTTATTTAAAAATGATTCATTAAAGAACATAGGGAATAAATGTTATTTTCGCAATTCATTACTCATGTTCTCAATTGAGAACAATAGCCTGTAAATTCAAAATTACCTTGAACGAGCAGGAAAAAAAGGAATACATTGAAGTTTCTTTCCAATGTACCATAAAATAGTTATAAATTTGATCCTTTAAAAAGATATTTCCAGTTAAATTCAAATTTTCTACATAGTTCTATGAACTTAAATTTAAAAATAAGAAAAGCAAGATATTTTGAGATGGATTTAATCTACTCATCCAAATATTCTATCAGAGTACAATGTAGAGATAATAGCTGTGGTCAATGTCCCCAAACGATAACACCATAAAATACTCCCTACCCCCAATTTTAATGATTGACATTTTAAGTAACATTAAAAAGGTAAAAACATCCGTATCTGAATTCGGCCTGTAGAGCAATAGGGATAGAAGTTCATGGGAAAATGTTTCTTTTAAGAACGTTTATTCCACCAACTTTTGTACCAATTTAAGAATATAGCAGTTTTAATATACTGAATAAATCATAGCAACAAATGAAAATGCTATTAACCTTTAACTGATGTCACAAATTGTCACATAAGTAGTGTGAAGCCGGTCTGCGAGACCGCTCCATTGAAAGATGAATAAAAAGGCATGATTAACTCACAGGATGGTGTTTTTGTACTAAACTTTTTGTACAGGACTTATTAAAATTCACCTATTTAAAAGTCTCTGGTGATAGCACTAAAGTTCCAAACGGAACAAAATTTCGGTAGTGTTTGTAGTCAAACTGAAAATTGAAAGTTAAACTATAAAAATTGAAAAAAGTCGCGGTCTGAGAGACCGGTAACATCAATTAAAGGTTAAAGAAAAATTTGAACACTTAAATATCAGTAGTTAAAGCAAAGTTTCTAAGATGCAATGTATTATAATACTTTGCCATATTCTTCGGTTCATACTTAAAAAGCTACAATCATTTTACTTTTATAAAGAACGCCAAGATGATCGATGTTCAAAACTGAAAACGTACTGAAGGATCGTGGAGCATGACAACCATCACGAATGTCACCATTTCAGTATTATTTTCAACATTTGCGTAAAGAATAAAATATCACAAAAGTAAATTTTGAAATAATCCCCCATAAGAAAGTTCAAATAGAAGGATAAATGAAAGCATTTAAAGAAAAAAAAAGGGGGGGGGAAGTGAAAAGGGGAAAATATATAAAAATTGCATATAGCTATTTTTAATTACTAACCTTTTATTAAGATGCTATAAACAGCAAGATCGGAGTCAGGCGAAAAATCTTGATTCTTCCAAACTCAAACGTTAGTGTCTAAAGGGTGGGGGGGGGGGGGGGAGGGGGTTAAACAATTTAAAAGGAAAATCTCAGATCCACAGGATTTTCCTGTTTGCAAACAACCTTTTACAAAACTTAGTCTTAAAATTTACTTATACAAATAACAGAAACCAGTTAGTGTCTACGATAGCTAGCGAAATCTACCACACAGAGTTCCGAAAAGTTGGATGAGGATACTCAAAGGTTTATCCTAATGCACCAGAGACTAATAATTTCACTTTTTGTTAACCAAGATACGAATTTAAAAAAGCACAACGAACTCAAAACTACGCCTTCTTTTTGGTCAAAATGGCCAGCATTTCCGAAGATGGCTAACAATGAAGAACCGAAAGGCGTAAAACAGCTTTTTTATCCGCCCTAAAGAAGCTCACAGCACGCACCAAGTTAACCATTTGATATACAGAAAAAAAAAATCGCACACACTTTTAGAGGGTACTCAAACGGGGTAATTAGTTTTAAAATATATTAACCCTTCCAAAAAATTTTCGACACGTTTTTAGTGTATCCCCCCTCCCCCGCGTCTTTTCAACCTCTCACCTGCTCAACTTTCCAAAATACGAGAATAAAAAAAGATACCCCTTTAATTTCGAAAAGAGTCTACGACGACGGTGCAAACCTAAAAGTTAACCCTTTCAAAAAAATGTTTAGAGACCTTTTTCTACAATATTCACAACTCCATCCGTTCTGCATATCAAAATACAAATATCAAACGAACCAATTTACATTTACCTTTAAAACAAAGTCTTTGGTTTCAAAAATATTAACCCTTCAATGGAAAAAAAAAATTCTGGTGCACTTCTGTCAGAACCTTTCCAAAAAACATCTTTGGAGTATTTTCGTTTCTACGCATGCGGTGCGAAAACGATAGGAGTTTCTTCTCGAGCTTTAAAGTGGGAGGTTTATCACGGCTTTTGGCTCTTTCGTTTAAAAATATAAAATCAAAATAGACTGAGCATGTTTAGGTGTGATCCTCCAACTCTAAGTACGTTTGAGTGGATTTTCATTCAAGCGCCAGGAAGAAGGTGGGGAATTAGCTAATTTATAAATAAAAGGAAGGATTCCAGAGGAGAAAACTCGCGCTTAGGATAATTGGGTTTTCGAATAAAACAAAGCACAGCGCTGAGAAAAATGGGATCAATCAATGACTTAACAGCGAGAGTCTTGCAACACAGCACAGTTAAAAATTTATTCAGAATTTCATAAAATTTCAACACGTAAAAGAGTAAAGATATGAAAGTAATCAATAAACACATTAAAAGAGTTCAAACATTTAAAAAGTTCACACATTTAAAAAAGTTCACACATTAGTACAAAAATTAACCTTTTGAGCTAGAACTTTTAGCCATTTCATGCTCATGCGTTTCAACCCTTCGTTTAAAGTAGGCTTCTCGTTCATAAGCATCGAAATACCACGCAGTGACGGCAAACCTTCGAGCAAATACTGGAAGGACTTCGTGTGGAACTCTCCTATCGGACCAGAATACAACAAGACGATCAAATATAGGCTCAATATCATGAACTTGGGAAGAAAAACAAGGATATGCCCTTAAAATACCACCATGGGTTGTATCCCAATTGTGGTTTAAATAATAAATAGCAGTAATGCACCGCCCATCTTTCTGTGGATTATCTACATGCCTCTGGTAGTGTGTTCCTTCGCCAGGATAACATGCAACCATAATCCTGGTACGTTTTTCAAGTTTATAATTGGATAGCAAGCCATTATTCGGCATACTACAAGCATTATCAATCATGACAGAAATTTTTTGTATTAAATTTTCAATGTTATCAGCTTCAGGTTCATTCCCTTTAAGCCATGTGATAACATCACTGCGAATGTAAATGTCATTTTCAGTTGGCACAATTGTTCTCCCTTGACGAAATATGCCTTTTTCGTACAGGCTTATAACTTCTTCTAATACTAGATTCCCATATTTTGAACCCAAAAAGTTATCCAGCACACAGAGACCAATAGAATTCATATCTTTAATGAATTTCATAGACGCATCATTCAGATTTAATAGTCCAACCTCCTTTTCAGAAACATCAAGACTGCCAGGGCTACTATTTTCAGTCTTTACTTTAAGTATGTTAGGGCTGATATTTTCAGTCTTCACATTAATTTGGCTGGGGCTGATATTTTCAGTCTTCACATTAATTTGGCTGGGGCTGATATTTTCAGTCTTCACATTAATTTGGCTGGGGCTGATATTTTCAGTCTTCACATTAATTTGGCTGGGGCTGTACTTGTCACCCACATTAAATTTGCTGGAGCTGGGTTTGTCAGCCACATTAAGTTTGCTGGGGCTGCATTTGCTAGCCACATTAAGTTTGACGGGGCTGCGTTTGCCAACCACATTAAGTTTGACGGGGCTGCGTTTTTCGGGGCTAGATTTGTTTGTGTTTTTAGAAAAACGAGCCGCAACTGCAGATTTTTTACACGTCTTTTTATGAAAAGGCCAATCCTTGCGCTGGTGTTCTTTAGAGCAGTAATACTCGTCAAGACATCGTGCACATTTACTTATGCCAGGTTTACCACAGAATCCACAAGCATTCGAAAATGAAACTTGGTCTGCCATAATTTAGTTTTTCCTCTTCACTTTTTACTCCCTTTTTTCGCACTATACTTAATGTAATCTATTTCACTATTAGCCTAATTTGATGCGATTACGGAAAATAATATTCATACGTCAAGATCCAACTATATTTAAATACAAGTTCCCAACTAAAGAGTAAAGTAGCAATACCGCATGGTCAGCTGTCAACGGATGAATAATACCACAACTGCCAACTTAAAGTGTAAATAAAAAGTTTTACTTAATTTCTAAATGACTTTCCTGCCATAAAGATATAACATCACGAATCCAGGTACAATTGCGAAATTCTTGCACAATAGAAATTTTATAGAAACATGCTAAAAATCTGCAGCTTTTGCTGCACAGTCACTCCACCACTTTTATAGAAAACGATTGCTTGACTATATTATGGAACATTCTCAATGGTCAGAATAGATATATTACAGCACAAGATACAGTGTGGAAAACGGCTATTCCTATAATGCTTTAAAAAGTGCTAAAAACTTGTATCCCATAAATCTCCAACAATGCTCAGCGGCAATATGCTGATACGAGCGCCATCTCGTAACTCTTTTCAATAGAAACCCTGTGTTTTCAAAATTTATAGAATGTTAAATATTGGAAACTATAAATATAAGATATTTTAGTCTGTTATAAGCCAATTTAGTTAAGGAATGACGTGAAATAGATTAAAGAGTCTCTTTTAGAATGATTATCGTTTTTAAATCACTACGATGGCGCTACGATCGACATCTTGTTATTCAGCATCGTTATACAATTATGGGATTCAATTTTTTAGTACTATTTTGTAGCCGTTTTCTGTTTCGCCACACTGTATCTTCTAGGCGCTGTAAGATATATTCTATAAAAGCGGTGGAGTGACTATGCAGCAAAAGCTGCAGATTTTTTAACAGTGACGCTCTTTCAAAAATCTCGCAAAATGCAGGCTCTTGATTGGTCAATCTCTTTTCTGATCTCAATCTCTGAATAGCGAAGAGCTAATCTACACTACAGCGTCTAGAATACCTAGTGTGGAAATATGCTATCCAAACAGTGCTAAAATTTTTATCCCTTAAATGTGCGACGATACTGCTAAAATGCCAAGTGCCGATCGCAACGACATCTGCAGGATTTTCGTATTACTAGTATTACATTGTACACTGTTAAAAATATGCAGCAATTGCTGCATACTCACTCCACCACTTTTATAGAATCTTTCTGTTCTGACCAATGAGAATGCCCCATAATATAGTCAAGTTACAGTTTCCTATAAAAGCGATGGAGTGACGATGCAGCAAATGCCGCAGATTTTTAACAGTGTATAGACTAGCAATACCTTGCAGTTGTAGAAAATATCCTGCAGATGTCGCTGCGATCTGTATACTGCAGCAGCATCGTTGCATGTTTAAGGGATACAATATTTTAGCACTTTTTTAAGTATTACAGAGATAGCCGATTTCCACACTATGTACTCTAGTCGCTATATCTACAGTGTTCAAAATCTGCAGTATTTGCTGCCTAATCACTCCACCGCTTTTATAGAATATCTCTATTCTGACCAATGAGAATGCTCCATAATATAAGGAAAGGGCATGTTTACAAACAAACACTTCCGTCAACCAATCTACCAACTACATTTTTGTCACAACGATCATTGTAGGAATAGCCTTGGCGATGTAGGCCAATCATATCAGAGACCTGTTAAACCAACGTAGACCAATCAAATTTCCCTAGCTCATGTGTACAGGTAGGAGTCATAATGAATGAACAGGTTTTTCTCGCTGACCAACAGTAATTCAACCAACAGTGACGTCAGCTGCCCTTTCCTTATAGTCAAGTAACCGTTTTCTATATAAGAGGTCGAGGCTAACGAAAAAGACAGGCTACCGCGGTGGGTCCGATTCTTCTTTTTTTACAGACCGCTGGAGTCACGTGAGGCTCGAATGCACCAATGAAGGTGTGCGAAAAGAGCATCACGTGACTCCAGCGGTCTGTAAAAAAAGAAGAATCGGACACACCGCGGTAGCCTGTCTTTCTCGGTAGCCTCGATAAGAGGTGGAGTGACTCTGCAGCTAAAGCTGCAGATTTTTAACAGTGTAAACTTTCGCCATAGTCAAAATTTAATTAAACGAACACAATTGAATCATCAGTTTACCGTATTATCGTGAGCGAATGGTGTTTGAAGGAACAAAATAACATTTAGCAAAAATTTTGCACTTTTGAAAATCTGTCTGTGAGTTCATCCGTTAATTTTAATATGAAATCTTCGAATGAGGTTTTCTTTTCATATCTATTTTTCGTAGGTTCTGAAACATATTGTTACATGAAATTGCATTATGTCCCTAATGCTCGAGGCTAACAAAAAAGACTGGCTACCGCGATGCATTCCATGTATCTTTTTTTTAAAGATCGCTGGAGTCACGTGATACTCGAATGCACCAATGCAGGTGTACGAAAAGAGCATTACATCACTCTAGCTACAGCGTCTAGAATACCTACTGTACAGCGCCTAGAAGATACAGTGTGGAAAACGGCTATTCCTATAATGCTTTAAAAAGTGCTAAAAACTTGTATCCCATAAATCTCCAACAATGCTCAGCGGCAATATGCTGATACGAGCGCCATCTCGTAACTCTTTTCAATATAAACCCTGTGTTTTCAAAAATTATAGAATGTTAAATATCGGAAACTATAAATATAAGATATTTTAGTCTGTTATAAGTTAATTTAGTTAAGGAATGACGTGAAATAGGTTAAAGAGTCTCTTTTAGGATGATTATCGTTTTTAAATCACTACGATGGCGCTACGATCGACATCTTGTTATTCAGCATCGTTGTACATTTATGGGATTCAATTTTTTTAGCACTATTTTGTAGCCGTTTTCCACACTGTATCTTCTAGGCGCTGTAGTAATATCTTGCAGTTGTAGAAAATATCTTGCAGATGTCGCTGCGATTTGGATATTTCAGCAGCATCGTTGCACATTTAAGGGATACAATATTTTAGCTCTACAGCTACAGCGCCTAGAAGATACAGAGCGCGTTCAGAGACCGAAACACGGGTAACTCGGAAAAATAGGGAATAACGTCATACTGGTTTCTCGGTGTAAGGTTGGGTAAAAACGGCTCTCAACGCTTTCGGGTAAAGTTGCGGGATTTTTTTATTTACATTTACAAACATAGCGGCAGCTGCACTTTCGACAGTGCAAATAGATTCAATTATCACATTTTTTAGATAGAAAACTGTTCCAAAAGTTAATTTTATGTGGAATACTATCGCAACAAATGTGTATCGCAGGTTTTGCTAGCCATTTTAGGCTGAATCGGAGATTTGTCATAGACAAAATTTACATTTATCTTCTAACTTATCTAAAAGTTAAACTTAGACCAGAAATGTTTTTATTATTATTTTTGTAATATGAAAAAACAGAAACAATGTGCGATAAAACTGATCAAAACAGTGATTCCGATTAACAGTCACAGTTAAGCTATAAAATGGTAAACAAATCAGATTTCCCAACCACGTGATCACTTTACCCAACAAAATTTTTCAGGTAATGTGGGTTCCCCGAAATCCGGGTAATCTCCGGCTCTAAACGCGGCGGGAAACTCGGAAAAAGTCACGTGATGCCGGCTCTGAACGCTTCGGGTTCCCCACGGGGAAACCTGGGGAACCCAGAGTGCGGTCCGTGAACGCACTCACAGTGTGGAAAACGGCTATTCCTATAATGCTTTAAAAAGTGCTAAAAACTTGTATCCCATAAATCTCCAACAATGCTCAGCGGCAATATGCTGATACGAGCGCCATCTCGTAACTCTTTTCAATTGAAACCCTGTGTTTTCAAAATTTATAGAATGTTAAATATTGGAAACTATAAATATAAGATATTTTAGTCTGTTATAAACTAATTTAGTTAAGGAATGACGTGAAATAGGTTAAAGAGTCTCTTTTAGAATGATTATCGTTTTTAAATCACTACGATGGCGCTACGATCGACATCTTGTTATTCAGCATCGTTGTACATTTATGGGATTCAATTTTTTAGCACTATTTTGTAGCCGTTTTTCACACTGTATCTTCTAGGAGCTGTATTTAGCACTTTTTTAAGTATTACAGGGATAGCCAATTTTCACACTATATATTCTAAGCGCTATACTTGGGATGCATCGCGGTAGCCTGTCTTTTTCGTTAGTCTCGCCTAATGCTCGTATTCATCATCTACCTCAAACTAGAAAAACCTGGGTTGAACGCTCAAATGATATTCCCGATTGACCTGACTGGACCTGATAACGACGGAAGTCTAATCAGATTAATGATGAATACAATTTTAGCGTTCGACCCAAGTATACTAGGTTGAGGTAAATGATGAATACGAGCATTAATGGTCGCGATCCAGATAGATTTTGCGCTGTTAGCAAAATGACATTGACCAATCAGAAAATTTGCTTACTTAAAACAGCAAAAAGCTCGCCAAAATGCAGGCATCTGATTGGTCAATCTCGTCTCGCGAACAGCGAAAAATCTATCTGGATCCCGGCCCATGTCATAATAACATTTTGGATCCGATTCTGAACTTTATCATAGTACGTTTCAATAACAAAGAAATCGTTGTTTTCATGGCAACAATAGGTTTCTTTATTACGGAGGATATCCCATCTACGTTATGATCACGTGGTCAAGGTAAAAACTTCTAGCGTAAAGAAGGAAAGGCTCCGTAGACGCAGGGGTGCAGAATATGTCCGATCCGGCGATCTAGGATCGGGGGAAATTTTAATCCCTGGGGAAAATTTTCAGAAACATATGCAATTGATTTCGATTTTAACAACGAATTCCATAATTCCCTGAGATAGAACAATTTCAGTACAAATAAAAATATCCTTATGGCGACCTTCACAAATCGATCTCAGAATAATATGTACCGTATATCAGGGGTGATTATGTTCCGAATTTTCCGAAAGTTTAAGATTCGGTTCCGAAAAAAATAAAAAAAAAATCGGTCATCTGAAAATTCAGACATAAAAATACTGCGAATTTTGGCGAAGAATTACGGAAAAACGCGAATTTTGTCACAATATCACAAAATAACCGCACATTTCGTCAGAAGATCGCGAAAGAACCACAAATTTCGTCAAAAGATCGCGAAAGAACCGCAGGTTTCTTCAAAAGATCGCGAAATAACCGCAGGTTTCTTCAAAAGATCGTGAAATGAACGTAAATTTTGTCAAAAGATCACAAAATAAATGCACATTTCGCCAAAAGATCGCGAAACAATCGCAAATTTCGTCAAAATATCACAAAACAACCTCGAATTTCGTCAAAAGATCGCAAAACAACCGCGATTTTCGTCAAAACATGGTGAAATAACCGCGATTTTCGTCAAAGTAGGGCGAATAACCTTCTATTTCGTCAAAAAAAAGCCGAAGAAAACCTCAAATTTCGTCAAAAGATCGCGAAATGAACGTAAATTTACTCAAAAGATCGCGAAATAAATACAAATTTTGTCTAAAGATTGCGAAACAACCGCGCATTTCGTCAAAAGGGGCGAAATAACTGCAAATTTCGTTAAAAGATCGCAAAAAATCTGCAAATTTCGTCAAAAGATCACGAAAGAATCGCAAATTTCGCCAAAAGATCACGAAAGAATCGCAAATTTTAAAAGATCACGAAAAAATCGCAAATTTCGTTAAAAGATCGCAAAAAACTGCAACTTTCGTCAAAAGATCACGAAAGAACAGCAAATTTCTCCAAACGATCGCAAAACAACCGCGAATTTCATCAAATGATGGCAAAACAACTGGGAATTTCGTCAAAAGGAAGGAGAAATAACCGCAAATTTCGTCGAAAGATCGCGAAATAACCACAAATTTTGTCTAAAGATCGCGAAAAAATGCGAATTGCGTCAAAAGATCCATGAAAAATACATAGTGTTGGGAGTGGATTTCCCACACTCTGCTATAACCTTTCAGAAAATTTGCTGTGAATTTTAGGAAATTTTTTTTCACTCAGAATCACCCCTGCCATATATACTCGCGCATAAGTTGAGAAATATTTGAAAAATAAATTTTCTATACCTACGGTAATACAGCACTTACCTATAACATACCGTAAAATTTTGGGGAAATTTTCGTGTGGATTGGGGGAAATGTTGGGAGTAGAAACATTTTCTGAACCCCTGCGTAGACGTAATGTAAATCCTCGCCAGCCATTGAAACAGTTAATGCGGAAAGCAGTGGTAGTCTCCCTTCTTATCAGTTAGAAGTTCTTTGGGTAAATGCACTTTATTCCAAATCTGGGTTCGAGGCTGAAAAAATCACGAGATACCGGTAATTTATCCAATGAACTTCTAACTGATAAGAAGGGAGGCTACTACTGCTTTCTGCATGAACTGTTTCACTGGCTGGCGAGGGTTTTCCATTACGTCTACGGAGCCTTCCCTTCTTTACGCTAGAATTTTTTACCTTGACCACGTGATCAAAACGTAGATGGAATAGACTCCATTACCACCAGGTAACTTTTTTCAGCCTCGAACGCAGATTTGGAGTATAGTCCGTTGTCTCCCCTATCAATGATATCAAAATGGAGGATATTTCAAATCTGGGTTCGAGGATTAAAAAAGTCACGTGATACCGGTAATTTACCCAAGGAATTTCTAACTGATAAGAAGGAAAGACACTACTGCTACAGCGCCTAGAAGATACAGTGTGGAAAACGGCTACAAAATAGTGCTAAAAAAAATTGAATCCCATAAATGTACAACGATGCTGAATAATAAGATGTCGATCGTAGCGCCATCGTAGTGATTTAAAAACGATAATCATTCTAAAAAAGACTCTTTAACCTATTTCACGTCATTCCTCAACTAAATTAGCTTATAACAGACTAAAATATCTTATATTTATAGTTTCCAATATTTAACATTCTATAAATTTTGAAAACACAGGGTTTCTATTGAAAGGAGTTACGAGATGGCGCTCGTATCAGCATATTGCCGCTGAGCATTGTTGGAGATTTATGGGATACAAGTTTTTAGCACTTTTTAAAGCATTATAGGAATAGCCGTTTTCCACACTGTATCTTCTAGGCGCTGTACTACTGCTTTGCCTCATGAACTGTTTCATTGGCTAGCGGGGATTTATATTACACGACTACGGAGCCTTTCCTTCTTTACGCTAGAAGTTTTTACCTTGACCACGTGATCAAAATGTAGATGGAATATCCTCCATTGTACCGACCATAGATAAGAGATAGGGGTGGAGTGTGCTTTCCGTAGAGAATTCCGTTGAAAAGTGGCATCAACATGACCGGCCCTACTCATGTAAAGGTTTCCAGATTTCGCTCGTTATCGCTTGCTTGGCAATTTGAAAATTGTTGCCGGTCGTGAAAAAAAATATATAAAAATACTCAGCATCCACATTATGCATGTGAAGTAGTGCAAAAATATAAACAAAGTAAAACAAAGCAACTTAAAATCTGTTTTAAATTAGTAAAAGAAGATTCTCACTTTAATTTAACGATACGTTAATTTGTTTATTTTCCTTTCGCAAACATATGCTAGCTTTTGGCGGTAAAAGTCAAGTGACTATTATAAACACGTGACTATTATGTTGGTTCCACTTTAGAATTACCAAAGCACTCTCCACCCCTATCTCTTCTCTATGGTACCGACAGCGCTCAGAATCTGACCTATTGTTTTTCAAATAAAAAGTTACAAGCAGATAATGGCCAGGATCCAGATAGATTTTCCGCTGTTAGTGAACCGAGATTGACCAATCTCGCATTTTTGCAGGCCTGCATTTTTGCGAACAACAGACAAGACCGACAACCTGTTCTGTTACCGGAGAGAAATATCGCCAAATGTTAAATAACTTTGTCATTTCGGCACTTCAGCAAAGACAATGCCTGGATAAAATCATGTTTATGCAAGATGGAGCCCCTCCACACATCGCTTTGCAGATACAGCAGCTGCTACGACAGAAATTCACATCAGAAAGAGCCATTAGCAGCTTCTTTCCTACAGCATGGACACCTCGGTCCCCTGATCTTACCCTATGCTATGCGACTTCTGGCTATGGTGTTACCTAAAGTACAAAGTTTATTACGGAGTTGTCCAGGACCTGGCTATGTTGAAGGATAACGTAGACATCTTACTTTCTGCTGTTGTGCATGGTGTGTACCGAATGCTATATGTGGTCCACAAAAACGGCAGCCACACTGAACCTGATTTGAATGTGCTAAATAAAAGCTAATTTTATTTCAGTATTGATTTGTATTTTTTAAAACTCTCTATTACACAGCGCCACACATTCCCCTAGCGATGACTTTTAGAAACTTTTTTTTCACGGAATCCTTCGTCCCCTGTCTTGTTTAATCAAACGTCAAATCGTTAAAATATAGTTTTTATCTGTTAATTTATTATTATCTATCCAATAAAAAGTTATGATAATTTATATAAATGTATATAGGGTAGATGTGCCAGTAATGGACACCCTTCCAGTAATGGACACCCATTGATGTTTTTGGTTCATAAAAAAATAACTAATAAATATTTAACTTTAATTATTTTTTTTATAATTCCCCCTTGTATGTTTTATAAAACTGTGTTATTGTTGACACTTTTAATCAAACCAATCAGGAAGCAGAAAATAATGTTTCAAAGTTTTGCTGTTTTCTATGAAAATCTTAATGAAGAGGTTAAGAGCTGGCTTCGTTTAATTAATTTATATATTATTTATTTTCTTGCAAAATTTGAGTGTTTTTGTTTGAGTAGCAATAGAAAACTTTGAATTTTATATACTAATGGCTATTTACAAAATTTCATTTCTTTTTAAGGTTTTAAGAGGTGTCCACCAATGTAGTACTTCTAAGTGTCCTGTTGCGTGCGAGTCTTGTCCTGCAGTCGTCCGGTCGAGATCTCCTGTTCCTGGCTGTTCCCATTGGCCCGTATCTGAGGGTCCATGTGATAATGATGACAGCAAGGACGACTTTCTGCCTAGCCCGAAGCGAACCAAATAGCTTGGAGATGTTCGCCCAGTGCTTGCACGTAAATATACCAGTTATTATACAAAGCCTGCTTTTTTTCTAGAAAAAAATATGTAAATACTCCATTACTGGGATGGTTAATTAGTCATTTTCCAGTAATGGACACCCAATGTAGACATTGCTAAAAATGCAATTTTAGTAATGTTTATAGTGCATAAAATACTTCAGCTTAACTGCAAACCTAAATAATCAAATTTAATTTTGAAATTATACTTACCAAAATGTAATAACACCAAAACTTTTATAAATAGCTGCTTTTAAGTTATTTTATGTGATTAATAAAATTTCGATATTTTATTTTATTTATTATTATTTTTTTTATGTACTACATATATATATACCTCACATATTTTATAATCTGGCAATCAAACCAGCCAGAAAGCAGAAAATACTGTTTAAGAGCACAGTCAAAGAAGGGCTCATAGGGCTTAATACCTCTCCGTTTAAATAAAAACAATTAAGTTACAGAAGCTATTAAAAATCCATTTTCTGTCTTAAATGTTTCCTTATTTAAAAAAAAAAATGTAATACTATTAATGAAAGTTATAGCTAATATTCATGAAACTAGTAAATCTGCAGATCAGTGGCCTCAAACATCAGTTCTACAGTTTTATTTTGAAATTATTTTATTTAGTATTTAAAATATTCAACTCACAATATCATTTCTTTCATATTTGTAATATTAATTATTATAAATGATATATCAAGTAATCTCTGGAAGATTGTTAAAATAGTGACACAAAACTAAACATTAATATTCCAAACTTTTTTTTTTTTTTTTTTGTATTACCTTTTAAATCCACCACTGTTTCAATAATTTGATAGCTGTAATTGTCTGATATTTAGTATTTTAAACTATCCATCTAAAATAATTAAAACATCGATCTTCTTATAATTACAATAATTGATGCAAACGCCGGTAAATGATTATCACAAATATTTTATTAATTACTGGTATCCTAACGGTTAAATTTATTTAAAAATAACTATTTTGTTTCATTAGTATGTATTCATTAAATTGTGGTTCTAAATACAGTCATAAAAACAATTATATTTATTACTTTTTATGGGGTGTCCATTACTGGAACAGAGGGTGTCCATTACTGGGCTTTTGGGTGTTTTGATATATTTCTGTTATTTAAAATTAAATTTCCATTCATATGGGGAAATGAGGCTATAAGAATGGTTAAATATTGTTGATAGATTAATATAATATTGAAAAAACTGGAATATAATAATTATAACTCTTAATAAAAGAAATAATTTTTAAAGAAATTCCTTAAGGGTGTTCATTACTGGCACATCTACCCTATATATATTGTTTTTAAAAATACCTCCACTTTAAACTACTCATAATAATTCAAGATAAAACTGCTCATAATAATTAAGCCGTGCGACCCCCCTCCCCAGTGTTGTAGTCGTAAAAAAAGCAGAGAGTATACGGTATAGGCAGAAGGTATACGCTGACGTCATGAACGTTCATAGCTAGGGTATACGCTAATGCTTTATTTGAGAAACAGAGGGTAATCTTTAAAAGTTCCAGAAGGTATACAGCGTATACCCTCCACTACATCCCCCCGCATATGGACGTCCTTGCTTATCATAGATATGCGTGCATATATATCAACAATTTTACTTATTTGAAATTTATACTTATGATTAGAGATCGACCGAAAATTTGGTTTCGTTTTCGACATAAAATCTGAGTTTCGCCGAACATTCGTTTTCGGCGAAAATGCTGTCGAAGCTTCGGCCGGACATAAACTAATTGAATTCCAAAAATCTCGTTTCTTCCTTCGGAAATTTTCAACATTACACACTGATTTGAGCTGTAATGGCTCAAATGAGATACTTTTTATTTATTGCTACGAACTTCACTCAGGGGCGAAGCTACTGGGGGGGGGGGGGGGGTAGGGGGGCGTCTCGCCCCCCCCCCAATGTCGGCAACTTTGATCACAGTCGGCAAATTCTAGGTAGTCAATATCGATTGATACAATTCTGAAACAATCGATTTTTATTCCACTTTTCTACGTTTTTTTCTTAAAATATACACTAAAAAACACAAAACCTTAGCATTTGTCTTAATTTCCTTCGAAAATCCGAAATTTGCCCCTCCTTTCTTCGACTTCGCGTGACCGCTGAAGATAAATTGAGAAAGAACCAGGAGAGGTTCTCAATGTACAAAGGGTTCTTTCTGAGAGTCCGCAGTGGCTTAGCACGGTTTTGAACATCTAGATGATCGACTAGCACTGAAGATGATGACGAATTCGGTGTAAGGCATTCATATTAATCGTGGTGTATTGAAATATGCTGGACAATTGAATCATTTATTCGATTGTTTAAACGATTGCAATCCGATTATTGAAGAATTGACCCAATCTGATGAATGAAGTGTTTTCTTGTTCCTTAAGGAGACCATAGATATAATTGACAAGAAAAAGAAAATTATTCGTCGTCAAATATTTATAGTAAGATCGTGAAAGAAATCGAGCAGAACCGTGGAGAGGTTAGCATTACGGAAAGTGGGAACGATTCCATCATTGAACATGAGCCAGGAAAAAGGTCTAAAATGAAGTCAGACAATCTGAGACATATTTGATCAGCTTAAGTCCGTATCAGCCAAAACTCAACGTATATCCGATAAATGGTTCCATCCCGCAAGATATACAGCGACATTTTAACACCGCTTGTTACAAAAGAGCATCCGTTTTTGGAATATAGCACAGAACTCAATGCTAATTCTTTTTGCGTGTTTCATGAAGAACCTGGGAAATAAAAAATACAAAATGCTTCAGTTGAGAGTAGTGTAAACAAAGGACACAAAAGGAAGAGCTTAAGGAAAAGAAAAGAACTGAAAATTCGCACATTTCTCTTCCAACTCCCACCAAATTTGATGTTTCCTATTTTGTCAGTTCATAATGACGCATAATCACTTACTAGACGAGAGCAAGCGCGAACAGATTATTCTGGAAGAGCAACATCAACATCTTGCATTCAGCACTGAAATTGTAGCAATTTCCCGCTCGCCACCGGCCACAGGGCGACTAAATGTAAAAAATTGGCGACTTTATGATGTGCATCTGATCGCCAAAGTGGCGATCTTTATTTTTCATGTAATAGTACATGTCAGAAATGCCACTTTTCCGTTTTTTTTTATTTTTTTTAATCGATCAGCGATTTCCGCGGAATCGTAAAAGAAAAAGAAAATCGCGTTGATGTTCACATTGAAGGCATTTGGTTCCGAAAATTAAAAAAAAATCGGCATAAAAGTATCGCGAATTTCGACAAATGGTCGCCGAAAGATATCAATTTCGTCAATCGCTCGCAAAAAAATCGTCAAAGAATCACGGGAAAAACGAGAATTTCATAAGAATCTCGAAAAAGGACGAGATTTCCGTCAAAGAATCGCGGAAAAAAACGCAAATTTCGTGAAAGGAATGCGTAAAAATCGCAAATTTCATCAAAGTATCGCAAAAACCCGCAATTTTCGTCAAAAGATCGCGAAAACCCCTTAAATTTTGCCAATAGATAGAGGGAAAACCGCAAATTTCGTCAAAAGATCGCGAAAAACGGTAAATTTCGTCAAAAGATCGCAAAAAGACCATAAATTTCGTCAAAAAATCACGAAAAACCGCAAATTTTGTCAAAAGATCGCGAAAAAGCCTATAAATTTCGTTAAAAGAACACGAAAAACCGTAAATTTCGTCAAAAGATCGCGAAAAAAATCTCAAATTTCGTCAAAAAATCACGAAAAGCCGCAAATTTTGTCAAAAGATTGCGAAAAAACCCACAAGTTTCGTTAAAAGAACACGAAAAATCGTAAATTTCGTCAAAAGATCGCGAAAGAAATCTCAAATTTCGTCAAAAAATCACGAAAAACCGCAAATTTTGTCAAAAGATCGCGAAAAAACCCACAAATTTCGTTAAAAGAACACGAAAAACCGTAAATTTCGTCAAAAGATCGCGAGAAAAATCTCAAATTTCGTCAAAGAATCGCGAAAAAACCGCAAATTTCGTCTAAAGATTGCGAAATAAAGTAAATTTCGTCAAAAAATCACGAAAAACCGCAAATTTTGTCAAAAGATTGCGAAAACTCCTTAAATTTCGTAAATAGATAGGGGAAAAACCGCAAATTTCGTCAAAAGATCGTGAAAAAACGGTAAATTTCGTCAAAAAATCGCAAAAAACCCTAAATTTCGTCAAAAAATCACGAAAAACCGCAAATTTTGTCAAAAGATCGCGAAAAACCCCACAAATTTCGTTAAAAGAACGCGAAAAAATCGCAAATTTCGTCAAAAAATCGCGAAAAAACTGCAAATTTCGTCAAAGGATCTCGAAAAACCGCAAATTTTGTCAAAAGTTCGCGAAAAAAGTGCAAATTTTGTTAAGATATCGCGAAAAAAAGTAAATTTCGTCAAAGGATCTTGAAAAAACGGGAATTTCGTTAATCAGGTGCAGAAAAAACACAGCTCCACCCTTCTGTAACCTTTCAGAAAATTTGCTGTGAATTTCAGAATCGCGAAAAAAAACCCGCGATTTCCATCAAAAAATCGCTGAAAAAACGCAAATTTCGTGAAAGGATCGCGTAAAAACCGCAAATTTTATCAAAAAATCGCGAAAAATCCGCAATTTTCGTCAAAAGATCGCGAAAAAAACGGAAATTTCGTCAAAAGATCGCGAAAAAACGCAAATTTCGTCAAAATATCGGAAATAAACGCAAACTTCGTCAAAAGATCGCGAAAAAAACGCAAACTTCGTCAAAAGATCGCGAAAAAAACGCAAACTTCGTCAAAAGATCGCGAAAAAAACGCAAACTTCGTCAAAAGATCGCGAAAAAAACTCAAATTTCGTCTAAAGGTCGCAAAAAAGTAAATTTCGTCAATTGATCGTAGAAAAAATCGCGAATTTCATCAAGAGATCGCATAATAAAATCGTCACTTTCGTCGAATGATCGCGAAAAAAAATCGTGAATTCTGTTGAACGATCGGTGAAAAAATTGTGAATTTTAGCAAGAGGTTGCGTAAAATAATTGCAAATTTCTTAAAACAATTTCAAAAATTAATTGCGAATTTTGTCAAACGGGAAATATTTTAGGCCTATTTTCAGAAAGAATTCTGATCTCGGGATACACAGTGACGTATTGGAGATGTGAACCAATCTTTGACCTAGGTCTTGTACGACATTGTTCGATAAATTCTCTCTTTTTTTAATGTAAAATAAGTGTTAATTGTTTTTGTTGGGGTAAGTAAACTGACACTATGTGGATAGTTTTATTTTTATATATTTTAAAATATGTCTTCGTAACATAAATATTTTAAAAACATTACTTGTAAAACTATTTAAATCTACAAACTACGATAAGTGGCCACTAACTTGACAGTAGTGGCTACTAAACATACAGCCTCTACCGGCCACTGGCTACTAAAACAAATATTGAATTTTAACCTTTACTTGATGGACATTACGCGAATGCGGAGTAGACAAGGGCTGGTTTATGGAAGTGACAAAGACGAAAATGGAAACTGTTGGCAAATTGTGAAATTAATTTCCAGACATAACCCACAACTGAGGAAATGTTTGAGGACACACGTTTCAGGCCACACCACATAACTTACCTTTCCGCTTCTTCCAAAAACGGAGATGATCGAATTTCTTTCTACAGCAGTGCGCAAAACGATAGTCAGAGATATTCAAGAAGCATAATTTTATGGAATTATGGCAGATACGACACCAGATGCTTCGCGCCATGATCGATCAGCTGTTGTGTTGAAATATGTCGGCAAAGATGGACAAACTCCGATCGGCTTTTGGAAGTTGTAAAAGAAGTCGATAAAACCAATGTCGTCCTTGCATGCTAGAAATCGCACATCCTTACGAAGAATGAGCTCGAAATAGAACAGGTAGTTTTCCAGTCATACGGTTTTACAAACAGAATTGCTGGGGAATTCAACGGCACTTAGGACATGGAGACGTTTTCTGAAATCGTGGGTCGAATTGTGCAATTTATTCCATGTCAATGTCACAGACTCAATACTTTCGTTTCGCATATCTGCAATGCCAGCAATAATATAGGTGATGTTTTCGACGTGCTTGAAGATGTTTGTGTTTTTCACAGCAAGTACTAAACGAAAGAAACCATAGTGGACAAGCTCAAAGAAATAGAAAATGCTCTTCTATTGCGGAATCTTTCTAAGGCGAGATGGACTACCCGAGCGGAATCATTGACAGCGATTTGGATCTCATATGGATGTACCTACAAATTTTGAAATAGTTGATTCCTCTACTTCTGTTAGCAATGCAAAAATCAAGCCACGAGTTTTAAGAAAGAAAATGTTATCGCTCGACTTCATTGCTTCACTGATGTTTCGCAAGAATGTTCAGTACAAGTGCAAGTTAGTTACTGAAAAAATGAAGTTGAAGACTCTTAAAATAGACGCTACGAAAATACTGAAGACATATATCAAATCATTAGAAACAATGACAATGAAAATATGAATAGGATATATAGAGTGCAATTCTCTTTTAAACCAAGTAAGGTGTTGATTCGTTAAATGAATTTGCTATGCAGTATCGACGAAGATTGGCACCAAAGAAGTTAAGCGGTAATTGAAACAATCTGTTTGATCCCGAACTTCTAATGTTCTAACGCATGAAGTTTCAGAAGGTACTGGATACCCTTACTAGAGGTCTGCACGGTCCGAAATTTTCAGGCCCGGACCCGGCCCGATAAAAAAAATTAAAAGTTCGGCCCGAGCCCGGCCCGGCTCGGAAAAAAGTTAAAATCTCGGTCCGAGTGAATTTATACAAAACATCGATTTTTACGTCGATTTGGTTAAAAATTTGTCTCGTACGAGGAGTTCTGACCAAAAATATTTATCTTAACTTTTTTTTTTCTGTTTATAATCTTTACTTTTATAGAAGTGCCGCAGGTTGCGATAGTTATTTTTTTAATAAATCTCTATTTCTTGTATGTTTCGGTTATTATTAATGTGTCATTAATTCAGTGTCGTGTTTCAGTTATCATTAATATTGTTAATCCATTTTCCATGTATTGAAGTGTTAAAAATCTCAAAAATGCTATACAGTAAAATCTTCCATAGACTGAATTGCATAGAAAAAAAAAATGCCTTATAGACAAGTTCCCTTCTTAGCAAGTGTAAATGTATTATATGTTATATTCTTTTCTTACGTATTGAATTTTGAATGAATCAACACGTTTTTCAGTTTAAAACAGGATTCCGTCATTGGCAGGTTCTTTTTCACACGTTTTACTATATTTTAATTTAGCTATATTTTAATAACCATAGAAATCTACTATTCTTTAAAATGAATAAATTTTAAGGTTTAATTGTAGAATAATGGCAATTTAAAAATTTATGCATTTTTTGTAAAAATTTTTTGCCAGGCTTAATTTAACTGGCTTTTGAACGGACCAGGACACGCCGAGATAATGATTTTCATACGGGCTGGGTCAAAACTAGGACTGAAAATTTTGGGCCTCGAAGACAAGGAATGAAACCAGTCCCGGTTCTCTACAGAAAAAATAAGTTAGGCCTGGACCGGCACGATCCTTCAGGGAAAAGTAAGGACCGAACCCGGCCCGGCCCGAGTGCCGTGAATGAAAATAGGCCGAGCCCGGCCCGTGCAGATCTCTAACCCTTACAGTGGTGATAGCTGAAAGTCTTAATTCTTTCATCAGCATAATCACACCACTGGATAAAATAATGTATCCTCCCATTACAAGAAAGAAATAAAATCTAAATCTGGTTAAGAAAGCGGTAAATGTCTTTCGTGAAACATTGTCAATTCCTGATATGGAAGCATTACACGCAGAGATGAAAGTTTTGTCAGACTTCTGCGCAGAGGCTGAAAGAATGGACGATATTTACATGAAAACAGAACCTTTGAGAAACATTCTGCCACTTGCAAACCATGTCAATCGTCTGGCTCTAACTTCTCCAGTCACAGTTGCCTCGAATGAAAGAACAATGTAAATTAAAAACCTTGAAAAAAAATCTAAGAACAACAATGACCGATCCACGTTTGAATACATTCATGATGTTTGAGGCCGTTTGAGGTTTGAGAAGGATATTTTAAAATACCTAAATTTGGGTGCTGTCCTGAATAGATGGGCTCGTCTAAAAAATGGTGCGTTAAAAGGCATGTTATACAATGGGTGAACAAAGATGTAATTAAAATAAGTTTTGATTTAATCATTTTTAATGTAAATATAAATAAGCTGATTCTGTATAAGTTCTAAGTAGCATCTTACTAAAAACTTCAACTTGTTTAATTAATCCGAAATGCAGATTTCCATCTGTACACAGGCCCTGACTATCGCAAGGGCACCCGGGGCCCATGCCCTGGGCACGAATTTTCTGAGGCGCACAAAATTTTTCAGAATTCCATCTAAATTTCCATTAAAAAAATCATAATTGTGAAAAATGTGATATTTGATATATTAATACGATGAAATGACAAAAATATATCAATATATGATTAAAAGCATATTTCAATAAATAATAGACAAATTTTTTTTTTTTTTATACCTAGAACCATTTTTCAATTTACCAGAAAACTCAATTTTTTTAAGTTGTCTCTTTTTGAATAAATGAGTAATATGTAAAAAAACTAGTATTTGTAAATCAATCAGTCTAAGGGGGCACGAAAAATTGAAAGTGCCCTGGTCACAGAAACTTGCTAGTCGGGCCCTGTCTGTACATTCAGCAAAAAATATCAAAATACTTTACGGGAATATTTACAACAATGTAACGTAAGTGAAGGGGTGGTGTGTCCATCTTTAAATCTACCTTATATTCTCCTCACTGATCTAAAGTGTAAAGTATTGCGTGCTAAAGTGCTAAAGTGAAAAATTTGATCTCGATGGGTTAATAATGTTGAATTTTACATAGAACATACCAGGTGTACTAAAATTGATTGACTGATTTTAAAATTCAATAACTTGCAAATGGTGGCAGCTATTTTAAAAAAATTCTTGCAGGAGGGTTATGTAAGATGTCAGGAGTTTTTTTACAGCGATTCTCGATTTTAGTTTAAAACAGCAGCGATACATGATAGCAATAGGTGCTAAATCGGGGCCTGATTTTTTGTTTATCTTCTCCCTCAGTATTGACGCGAAAGAAGGAGATTAAATATATGGAGTGGATCTCAGTCGCCATTGCAATTGTGTTCTTAGGGGCCCACTGCATATATTTAATCTCTTTGAGAGACCAAAAAATCGGTCCCCGATTTAGCGCCTACTGCTAGCAGCGCCATCTATCGCCGCTATTTAAAACTTAAATCGATAATTGCAGTAAAAAAATTCCTGACATCTTACATACTTCTCCTGCAAGAATTTAATTTTATAGCTGTCACCATTTGCAAGTTATTGACTTTCTAAATCAGTCAGTCCATTTTAGGACACCTGGTAGATGCACATCTATGAGGCATTCTCACAATCTTTTGACTTTCATGTCCCTGAATAATAATTTTTATTTTAATACACTTTTTTGTGTTTTTTTTTAATTTCATATACTTGGGAACATCCCATTGCATGATTGCACAACAATATTAACGAGATAAATAAGTTTTGGACGATGTTGGGGGTCCAAAAACCTGGAAAACTCCTATACCGTCCCGTGTCCCTGATGCTGATTTTGAAGTTTGGAGCTGTCTGGATAAAATTGTTTCAATAAAAATAATTCGATGTATCTTTTTTCTAAAACTGGAACTACTGTTTTATATAAATATGTAGCTAAAAATTAGCTTGCACACATTTTTAGGGTTGATATTATTTTTTAAACTCTGTCCCTAGGTTTTAAATTTTTTACCATCCCTCTTCTAAAATTATACAGAAAATCACTTCAGATGCAGCCACAGAATTTTTTTCAAGTTTTTTCTCATGCAGAAGTATGCTAGAGAAATAATGTCTAAAATTCTTTGGCAGGAAATTTATTGTAGAATTTAAATCAGCATTTAAATATCAATTTCGAGCACCGTGGCTTTATTGGTAGTCTCACCGTCCCCAAGGTTTATTCCTGCACTTTTCGAGGTAAATTAATTTAAAAAAAAAAATTAATCCAATGTAAATAACTGTTTCTAAAAATCAATGAACATTTTGGCTACCACTTAGTCTTAACATGATCTGCCTAAAATAGGTGGTAATTTTCCTTGCTGTTCCATCTTTACCGTCCCTTTTTGTCCCATTTCGTCCATTTTTCCTATACCATCCCCTTTTTTTACAGTACCGTCCCTTCTTTAACACCCCTTTAAGACAATGTTATACCAAAATTTTGTACTAAAAATACTACATTGTCATTATTTCTTATTTGAATGTCCTGTGGGTACTATGCAAATTCATTATAAGTAAAAATTTAGAAGAAAATAAAAAGTTTTAGTGGTAAAATAATAAGGAAATTTAAACTCGCAAGTTTAACTTGAACTTCAATTAAATAAAATTTTTTTCGCTGCTGACCATTTTTTCTTTATTTTCAATCATTAAGAGCCTACTTCAGTCAAACGAAAAGACCAGTAATGCTAATCCTATGGAAGACATTTATAAAGATATCTCATTTGAATTTAAATATTTTTAAATGATTTTTTTTGCATTGAATAGTTGAGATCGATCTGTACAAAGACCGTTGTTTATTTTTTCGATTTTCTTTACAGGCATTTTTAATGAGGACACTTTCATTTTGGAGACCGGTTTCGAAAGTAAAAACATCCTTATAAAAAAATCTGCAATCGAAATCGAAAAAGTAAAAAAAGGGCCTGCATACAGATCGATCTGAGTTATCCAATACAAAATAAATCATTTAAAAATATTGAAATACGACTGAGATATCTTTATAAATTTCTTCCATAGGATTAGCATTAGCGAACGCGTCTTTTCGTTTGACTGAAGTAGGCTCTTAAGGCATTCGTCTATCAGATTAAATTGTTATTTTAGCAAGTTTAATTTCGCCAGATTTTTTTTCACAAAATTCAAAAGATTGTGAGAATGCCCCATATACGGACAAAGAAACGTACTTTTAAAGAAGTTAGTTGGCAAAATCGTCATATACACCCCCCTAATGAAGTCTGCTTAAATACGCCCCTGACTTCACTATTTATAATTATCAGTCATGAATGACCCAGAACGGGAATGCAAATTATAAAATAGGAAATGCATATGTGACTAAACTTTGAAAGGCTTTTCATATGCTCATTAAAAGCTGCAGAATTAACAGTAATAGAAAATATTTAGTTCAAAACCGCAGAAGTGTTTGGAATACTGTTTGAGAAAGTTCTAGTATAACAGATGATCATTAAAAAATCATTATAAAAGATAAATTGAGGTACGTATAACTAAAACATTTTTTAATTAGATGAAATTCTTAGAATTAGAAAATCATTTTGTTGCGTTGACGAATTAATTACATTTTAATTTATATGAAAAAAAAAAGTTTCGGTCAAAGGCATAGAGAGCCAACGTGGGCCACACGTATAATTACATGTATAATTAATATTTATGTATGTATTAATTACTTGAGACCATGACATGCCAACAACAAAAAAAAAATCAAGATTGCCTGAAAAGTTTTTATTAGATTTTAAAAATACGATTAACATGTAAATATCACATGTACAATCGTGGAAAAAAAAATTACCCCCTACTAACTCTGCAACAAATATTGTAGAAGAACATAACTGGTACTTGGAAATAAAGTCTACTTTTAAATGATATATATAAAATTTGCTAAGGGGGCCATCTACATATCAAAACGAACCCAAACTTTGCTTTTTTTTTTTTTTTCAATAGCAAAGTTTGGCACCATAAATAAAATTCTACACCCTTCACACACACAATTAGCCTAAATATAAATTTTCATTAAATCCGTACGACTACTTTCAGAGAAATTATTTATTTTAAAATGAGCATGTTTTAGGAGCTGTATCCAAATTGAAGTTCGGTAATAGATAGTTGAAATGCTACAGAATATGACTATGTCACTTCTATTAATGTATATTATTTCTTGCCAATAGTGCCATTTCATAATTGATATGTTTCGACAATAGCCAGCCCAAATGTTTCAATAGAATGAGTAAAATGCATTTTTTTTTTCAAATTATGCTTTTCTGCACATCATAGACGACTCCCTAAACAATCATTTTGACGCTTTTTAATCATAATTCGAAAATGACTTGGAAGAAAAATTTGAAATTGAGAATTTAGTCCAGGCAATAGGGAATTTTACCTAGCAAAATTAATGGTAGTACTGGAAATCGGCTTTCTAGATGTTTTTTGGGTCGCTGAATCCGAATTTGTAACTTCCCACCAAAATTTCCCCCGGCAACCTCCCCAAATTTTGGTAAAAAGCCCCCCAAAAAGGTTTTTATTAAAAAAATCATTTTTTTTTGTTTTAGGGGTAAAGTATCTAGAAATTCAGAAAGTAGACAAAATTTCCAACAAATTAGATATATGACATTATGACTTAGAATGAAGGGGAAGGGGGGACCTGCCTCGGAACATGCGCGCGGTGCTGCGTAAACTAAGTTGCGCAATTCCACTTAACCACTCACACGTTTACATTCGCCCTCCCATCTCCCCTCCGAACTTTCTCTATAAGGTTTACTTTAAGATTTTTGGGTCGCTGAATCCGAATTTTTAACTAACCCCCAAAATTCCCCACCCCCCCGAACCCCCACCCAAATAGTTGTTTTTAACTTAAATTTCTTATTGTTTTAGGGGAAAAGCATTACGAAATTCAGAAACTAGACAAAATTTGCAACAAATAGGATATATGACATTATGAATTAGGATGAACGGGGAGGGTGAGGGCTGCCTCTGAACATGCACTGCGGCGCTACGTGCACTAAATTATGAAATTCAGGCAATAGGGGATTTTATCTGGCAAAATTAATACTAGTTCTGGATTTCGACTCACTTTATGTTTTTGGGTCGCTGAATCCGAATTTGTAACTTCCCACCAAAATTTCACTCGTCAACCCCCCAAAAAATTAATTTTTTGAAAAAATTTGGTTTTTGATAAAAGCGCGCGGGGAATGTTCCGAGGCAGCCCCCTCTCTCCCCATTTATCCTACGTCATAAGGTCATATATCCTATTTGTTGCAAACTTTGTCTAGTTTCTGAATTTCGTAATGCTTTTCCCCTAAAACAATAAGAAATTTAAGTTAAAAACAACTATTTTGGGGGGAGGGGGTTGGGGGGAAATTTTGGGGGTAAGTTAAAAATTCGGATTCAGCGACCCAAAAAACTTAAAGTAAACCTTATAGAGAAAGTTCGGAGGGAAAATGGGAGGGCTAATGTGAACGTGTGAGTGGTTATGTGGAATTGCGCAACTTAGTCCACGCAGCACTGCGGCGCATGTTCCGAGGCAGATCCCCCCTTCCCCTTCATCCTAAGGTCTATATCTAATTTGTTGAAAATTTTGTCTACTTTCTGAATGTCTAGCTACTTTTCCCTTAAAACAATAAAAAAATGTAATTTTTTAATAAAAACCTTTTTGGGGGGTCTTTTTACCAAAATTTGGTGGTGGGGGAGGGGGGGGGGTTGCCGGGGGAAATTTTGGTGGGAAGTTACAAATTCGGATTAAGCGACCCAAAAAACATCTAGCAAGCCGATTTCCAGTACTACCATTAATTTTGCTAGGTAGAGTCCCTATACGGTCTCTATTGCCTGGACTAATTAGCATAAAGCAAGACATAATAAATATAAATCTATCAAAAAAATTGCAGATTGCAATTAATATTTTTTTCGGATATTAATTTCATAATTCATATAATAATTTTTTTTTAATTACAAATTCAATGTATTTATGTTTGGGTTTTTTAGTATTATAACTATACAAAAACATTATCACATTAGGAATATAATTTCAGGAGAAATTAATAAAAACATGAAAATGTAATTTAAAATTAGAAGCTCTAAATTTTGAATGTTTATCATTCAAAAACTTATCATCCAAATGACTTGAAATTTCATTTCTAGGCATAGTTTGAACCAAATATTTAAAATATATTGCCAAAACTGAGAGTTGCTATTGAAAAAAAACAAAGTCTGGTCTTGTTTTGATTTGTAGAGGCCCCAAAAGCAAATTTTATATACATCATTTACAAGTAGACTTTATTTCCCCCCCCCCCCCCAGAATTGTACTTTTAGGTATTACTGTACAAAAAATAGATAGGGGAGAAGGGATTAAATGAATAGCGTAGGTCTTAACTGCAGTGACAAAAATTGTTGCATAGGTACCGTGAGCGATCTCTGACAGCTTGATCGAAAGATGAATAAAAGGTTTGATTAACTCAAAGGATACTGTTTATGTGCTAAACTTTATGTACAGGGCTATTATAATTAAAATTCACCTATTTACAATTCTCTAGCAATAATACTAGGTAAAAAATTACAAGTAAAACTGTGAAAATTAAAAAAACTAGCGGTCTGTGAGATTGCTAGCAGCAGTTAAGAGTTAAGCTTTCAAGATTTTTTTTCTGAACTAAGTGGAATCAAAATCTGTGATTAATATGAAACACTTCTTACATTTCTCTCTCAAACAGAAGATATTTTAAATGTTTTTATCTGTCTTCAATAGACGACAAAAAATTTTCGAAGGAAAGTCATATTTGCCATCTTGCCCCCACGTAGGGTTCCTTTAAGTAGATAATTACGTTTCATAGGGCTCATTTTTGCCATGTTCCCCAAAATGCAGGAATCTTGTATTATAATCTGCAATAATCTTCTATTTCATTGCCATCCTCTTCATCTTGCCCCATCACTGCAATATTTGTTTAAATTATGTTTATCAGTATATCCATGTACACAACCTATGTACAAATTTTTAAGTTTTGAGAATATTTTAGTAAGAGATTAAATAATTTATCACAGATGTCCCTGAATAAATTCCCTGCTGAGAGCTTGCACTGAGAGGCTGAAAAATTACAACACATTTGAAAAGTGAACGTTGGCTCACAACCATGCACAGGTTGCTGTGAAATAGGAATGGGCATTATTTATCGTATTAGGATAAATAACAGTGTTACTACGATGGAACTTAATATTGCATTAATATGTTACCGAAAAGTCGCTGTTAATTAAATAACACATTGTTTTAAATGACATCGTCTTCGCTTACTTGCCTTAATCAAGATTTCAATTTTGTACCTCTAAAATAGAACAACATTCACTAAAAGTGTCCTCAATCGTTTCTTTTGAGACGTTCGCCAAACAGTTTTCTCTCGGAGGTATTTCTGTGGCTTTCAGGGGGGGGGGGGGGGCGTTATAGAGTTCCGGGGGGGGGATTGTTCTTTTTGACAATTAAAAACACAAAATCTCAAATTTTCCGGGGGGACATCTCATTGCTCCGGGGGAGGGGGAATATTCCCCAACAGGGCCACCCACTGATTTCAACGCTGGCGCCCAGCATTTTTTTCACCCCTGAGTTATGACCAATTCTTTTAGGTGTGTGGTGCTAAATGTTTTTTTTTTTTTGGCATTTCATCAATCACTAATGCATGGATAGTAATAACTTACAGCACTAATTAAACGCTTTTTCGACTTGGTGCCTGGTGCTAGGTCACCACCGTCACACACTTCTCCGATTCTGATAGCACAACATAGAGTAAGAAACACTGAAATAAATAGTTGATTATAAGAAAAAACTCATGCTTGAAATCGTTTCTTCGTTAATCATATATATATTATATTGTTTTCATTTAGTATTTTCATAAAAAATGTCAAGTTTGACTTATAAAGCCCATCAACGTTTTGCCTAATTTTTGGTCTGGGCAATTGTATTTCAACTAAAAACATATTTTCGAACATTTATTTATTATTATTTATTTATTTTATTTATTATTTAAATAAAATATGAAACTTATTTCCACAAAATATTCACAAAAAATTAAAACTTTCAGCTCATTGTAAGATATAAACCTCACTGTATGAATAGATTCAACTACTAAACATTCAATTGTCTTATAAAACACCTTTTCTTACAAAACCAAATCAGCAAATGTTTCTAATTCCGATATTTAAAAAGAGACGAAATCATTTCCTATTTTTCCTCTCCTCATTAACAACCGTGAATAAAAACCTCTCTTTCATTCCTTATCAAAAACATGTACAGAGAACTTTTAGTCAAATATCGTTTACTTAAACAAAATCCTCCTTAGATTATATTTATTGCTCAGTGTTTTTCTTGCATTTAAAACGCTGTTGTAACAAAATGTTTAAAAATACGCAAAAGTTAAATTAACCGCAGAAAAGTCAAACAGATAAATAATTGCAAAGATGTGCTATTATCTGTCTTTATTCAAATGCATACGAAGTGTTAAAATGATCAGTTTGTATGTTAAGAAATACATTTACTGATGCGTAATGAAGACGTATTGAAGAACTAGAGAATATTAAGGAATTATCTGTTCTGTGGTTGGTTTCCATTTCCAATCTCTGCTTTGAATTCAGATAAATGTGACTGAAGCTCTAATGTACACGTTTTAAAATCAATTAAAAAATGTATATAAATTCAAGCATTTTATTTGAATGTGGCAAATTATTGTTTTGTTACCTTTAAAATAGAGTTTCTATCTAAAATCGAGAATTAAAATTTTTAAGACATAAAATTATAAATAAATGCATTTTACTCAAATGTTTCAAAAAGGTACTTTTTATAAAATTAATGATTGTGAACTCGAATTTTGCTGTATTTTCGGGGGGAGGGGTAAGAAATAATTGTTCTTCTCATTTGCGTAACATAAATGGCAAATATATTAACAAAATCCAACAATCATATACGCTAAATTATGCAGTAAAGAAATGAATTTTTTTTTAAAGATTAAAACGCTATTTAATTTAAAATACATTTGTAATGTAAGTGTAATTTCAAATGTAATGCAAAGTAAAGACATTTAAAATTAATATTGTAGCTTGTACACTTAATTTTTTTTTAACACGAATACATTGTATTTAAAAGACAATTTTTTTTTTTTTAGATATATTGAATATACGTTTCTGCACATATTTCTCCTTCATATTTTCACTAAAAAGGAATGGTTCATGAAAATTTTCTACTTCCGACTTTTCATGGATTTACACGTTTGGGGATGTCCTAAACATAATTTGATTATTTTTGAATCATTATTCATGTATGTGTTACACAAAGTTTGTGGGTGCTATAATTCCAAATTAATGCTCAGAAATTTCATATTTAGATAGATGTGTATTGGTATAAATTGTTGCCCGTTAAATCCTGTAAAAATCGCCATGCAAGTGGCACTGTTATAATGTATTGTTTATGCTCTTGGTATCTATGGTATGTAATTCCAAAAACTTAATATTTGTAATGTTTATTGATAAAGAAAACGAGACGATTTAATTTTGGCTTTGAACTCTCAAAAGGAGTGGGACGCTATTATCCTATGTATGCCACTTTCAGTGGGTATTACAGCTGTATTGTAACTTTTATTCTATAAAAATGCACCAAATTGTATATTTATTAATTTAAACTATGTATAATTCTTTAATTTTAGTTTGGAATATCGATCAGGAGTGGGGTGCTGTTGTTCTATTTCTTTCCCCCTCGAATCTGTGCAACTCTATGTTCAGGGAAATGCATCGTAATTCCTATTCCCAATTGCTAATGTGTAACTGAGCTATATTTGGCAATATGATTCAGATATAGATTTTTACAGTTACTTGTTAAAAAATAGAAGCAAAAATAAATAAAATAATAATAATAATGGGTCCATGTAAAAGAGCAAGGACTAGTGAATTGTGGAAACATTTTACTATAAAAGATGCTGAAAATAAAATTGCTACTTGCGACTTCTGCGGGCAATGCTTAAATTACCGGGCTACTGTTACCAATTTAAAAAAGCATATTAAAAGACATAGTAATATTTATTGATAGTATATTTTATGGTTACTGGCAGGGGCGCGCCGACCCAGTGTGCAAAGTGTGCACCGCACACAGGCGCCAAATATTTTAGTCGAAGCTGAAAAGATTCAAAAAAATTATCCAACTTAAATTTATTAAAGCGGTATTTAAATCGAAAGTGCGTCATTTCTGAGTTCATTTTTACTTATATAATACATGAAATTTGCAGATGCTCGTCTGCGGCGTAGCTTTAGGCGTGGGGGGGGGGGGGGGAGTCTCAAACCGAAAGACGCAACGGTGTCAAAAGGTAACGGTCGAAAGGCGGCTCGTTATCGAAAGATCACGGTCGTAAGGCGCTACGGATGGCTTAAGGGCGCCGTCATGCACCTAAAATAAATTTTTAAAAAGCTAGAAACATAAAAAATTCGGAAGGGTGACCGCGAATGTCCCTTTTGATATACCTGCTCTAGATTAGGCCTGTCCAGCTTTTCAGAAAGCAGGGACGCACTACAGCTGGTGGCAAACATGGAAGGCTCAGGCTCCATTATTCAAATAGTTGAAAATTTATAGCACTTCTATCTTACTGTAGTATTGGTAGTGATACGCATACTGACGATATAAAAACGGGTAGATATTATATTGCAGAATAGTAAAGCAACATAAGCCTCCAGGTTATGCACGGTACCCATGTAAAAGTAAATTGCCGAAAAAAGCACAAATCAATCATAGCAATCGGCTATTTTATAACAAAAACAGTAAATAAGTAAAACAGGATGTAGCTCAAAATGCAATGAATGTAAAAAAAGAAATGAAAAACTCCTTTCGATTCCAAACAAATTTAATAGTCACGCCTATCATTGTATGCAACGCATAAAAACGAGCTCATGAGCATGTAAGAAATTTTTATGTCATTTACAGTCGGGAAACATGTTTTTGAGAACAACCTTAAAATGAATTATATTTTATTGAAATTTTAATTGTATCTTTCATAGATTTCCTTCGAACAAAGAAAAATCGGTAAAAAGCGAGCTTCACTCGCGTACAGAGAGTTCATACAATAAATTTATTAATTACTAACTGCAATCTTAGAAAATATAGTAATTAAAAGAATAATAAGACTTTGCAAAAACTTGGAATTATTTTATTAAATATTTTTCAATAATTGAATTCAATTGAAATGAAAAACGCTGACTATTTATCATTGTGTTCCGTCTTACCTAAAACAAAGACCTAGTTCAAAGTTTAATCTTGCCATTGTGCCAAGTGCGCTTTGAAAGGAGGTCGCAGAGTTGCATGGGCACTTTTGTCTGTGCCACATTTTTTTAGATAGGTTTTTTATTAATATCTCGCCTAATTATCGACAATTCTTTTGGAGAATCATTATCGACAGTTCTTGGATGATTTTGCGTCGATAGGTACATCGAACTCCTCTCAACTCCCCCACTGAGCGCCCGCCAGATAAAGTTTATGTATAACGGAAAACTGCGATTTTCTGAAAAACTATATGACCTAGAATAATTGCTATAGTTTTCCTGCAAGATTTAAATAAATTCCAATTACTACTAATTTTTCCGTAATTTTATTTTCAGTAGATTCGGAAATAGGAGGGAGGACATAATTTTGCCATACATTTTAGACGAATTTCTGAAAATATAATAGTATCTAAGAGTAAAGCAAATATATTTTTGAGTTCTGTGTTAAGAGCTTTTTCGAAGTATACCCAACCCCCCTTTGATGATTTTTAAATGAACCTTAAATTTGTATGATTTTATATCTTTAACTCGATTTTTTCTGAAATACGTACCCGCTCACTGTGTGAAAATAGGGGAGAAGCTGCTAATTGTTCAGATTTGTTATATAATTTTTTTTCATGATTTTTGGAAAATTGTATGTGGCAATAACGAACAAATTAAAACTTTAAAATGACCTCTACTTACTGATGAAAAAATGAGTTAAGAGGAGAGGAGTGAATGCTTAGTAAAGTACAGGCCAAAAGCTTTAAAACGATATGTCACATGAAAAAATTCATTTTATCCCCCCCACGGGGAATGTTCCCTAATAATCTGGGTTCAAACATAGACCTCACCAAACCAAGGCCCGTGAAGAATTTCACCTTCGATCAAGCCTTCAAATGAGCTGCCCAAATCTTGCTGCAACTTAATTAGGAGCTCAGTCAGAAAATTGATCCCCAGGGGGGGGGGGGGGGGGGTCTGAGTGAGAGGGGTAGAAAGGTTCATAATATGAAAGAGTGGTTCGAGGATTTTTCGATGCTATATCACATGAGGGTTTAGCAGGCGTGCTGGGTACGCACTGCAAAATCTTGCAAAAATACAAATCTCGAATCTTTTAGTTCCAGATTCCTACACCAGGAGGAACTCTATTTTTAACAAAACTGTTTCTGAACGAAATTCTGTTAAACAATCTACCCATAGTCAGTATATATTAGTCATTAGCCATATATTAGTATATATTAGTCAAGGGGGTGGCGGACTTAAGCACGAATTTAAGTTGTTTGCTGAAATTACTATTCGAAAATAGTGGTAAGTACACGTTTGAAATGTTTATATGAAAAGTAATATTTATCCCAGAGCTCTGTCAAAAATCCTCATCTGAAACGGTAGAAAATGGTACGGATTTAAATATTTGATCCCCCCCCCCCCAAAGAAAAAATTATCGCCTCCCCTCCCCCTACTGAAACTTGATGCCCCCTACTTTTTAAAATCTTTATTTTGTGTTATAAAGTATCTGAAAGTTCCAAATCGATCAGTTCATCAGTTTTCTTTTTTAATTTAAAGCATTTCTTTTCCTTTTTAAAAGTCGAATTTTTTATAAAACAAAAACTTGCGGATCGATTTTTATAAAATTTAGGTATTATTAAACAGCGTTTAAAGATAGGGCTAGATGCATAACTTTATAATATCTAAATGGTGTATTAAAAAAAAAATATGGCGTTCCAAAGAATCGCACTATAAAAATCAATTGTGGTTTCGAAAGACTGGCTTTTAAATTTAGAGTTTGAAAGAAATCATCCAATTAATGAAATAATAATTAATATTTAAGTTTGTAATTGAGCGACCGTGAAGAAATTTACATATCTGAAATTAGCGAAAAATTCTGCATCTGGATGATTAAAAATTAAATCTGTAAATTTTTATTTTGAAAATTTTATATTCGTTCGAAAATGTCCACTATTGAAAGACGTCGGTTGTCTGCAATGAACACCTGGCGTCCATGGGAGAGATTTCGAACTTTTCTTTCTAAGGAAATAAAAAGATTTTTTATAAATCGATTTTTCGTGGATTTTTTGACTTCCTTAAACCGTACCGGAATAATTTTTAGAATTTCTGAAAGGGAGGGATTTTTTTTTTTTTTTTTTTTTTTTTTTTTTTTTTTTTTTTTTTTTTTTGCGTCTGGCTGTGCAATTTTTGAGTTGTCCAGGACCAGTAGAATTTAAGGTACAGTACTTTTTAAAAAGTCCCAGTACATTTATTGTCCTATCAGCTCTGTAATTCTATTAACCCCTCTCCCCCTCTTTGAGTTTTTGAAGAAGTTGTCTACGGTTTGAAAAAAAAAAAACTATGTTCTTGTTGAATTATGAATAATTTTCATTCTTTTAATTTGGGCTTTTTAATTAATTTCTCAACTAATTATTAGAGATTTAAAATTCTGAAACTTAGGTGCACGGTGCTCCAGAAGAGGCTTTCGACTATCCTCACAAAAAGTTTGAGCTTCGTATGTGCCGTAGATTCTGCTAGCCATCGCACACACCGACAGAGCGAAACTTTGTTTTATTAGTATAGATATTTTTAATTTAGAACTTAGATTCATTGCACGAAAATTGGGAATTCGAAAAATAAAAAAAATCTCACAGAGAAGGAAAGGTTAACAGTGTGACAAGGTAAAGTTTCGCTTAGCTTCTTAACAATGTAAACGCGAAATGAATGTGCATTTTTCATGACAATTGTTATATAGCCAGCATAGGGGTTCTATATTTGCTAATATAAAATCAAATGTTCCGGGACTGGAACATTTCGAATGCACCCCTAATTATGATCTACGTGTTGTTATTATTTAAGGCGCATCTTAATTGATGTTACATTACTTTAAAAGAGATAATGAATATACAGAAATACTATAAACGCGCTCCGGTGTATTACAAACATCATAATTTGAGAAAATAATTTTCTACTTTTATCTGTATTTACCGTATTACGATCACCCTTTCTTTGTGCCATAGTCCTACCATTGATTAATTCAACACAGCTATATTTCCAAATTAAAGTTTATTTGAACTTTTTTAAGTATAAATATAAATAAAGATCACATCTTAAAAATTCCGGGAGTGATGGAGGTAAAAGAAGCTGATTTACTTAGGAGGTATGCCATTGTGGGGAGAGGGAGCAAACAACTGAAGCACCCACCTTTTAGGGATGTCTGTTATTTGTATAACTGACAACATTCCTTATTTTTAATTCAAACAACAATATTTTTAACCCGAAATTTAATTTAATAATTTAAATAAAAAAGAACCCTGTAGAAACTAGACATATTTCATTAAATAAATTTTCTGGTTCCGAATTCGTTTATTTGATTTGGAGAAAACCCCCGGAAAGGTTGGCTTGGACGCTATGCATTTATACTCCTTGAAAAAAATTATGAAGTTTTTTATTGTTTTTTTTTCGAAGGGGGGGGGGGGGTTAGGAATATGGGGCTCCAATTGAAGTTCTGCACACAGGCGCCGGATACTGCTGGCGCGCCCCTGGTTACTGGTTTAGTCTAATAAAATTGCTTAGCCATTTTACTGATTGTAATTTCGTATAACGGATCATTACACATTTCTGGCTGCAATATCTTTTAACAATAGTATGTAAATATATTTTAATTAGAATGCATTCTTCTTAACAGAAATCAATGCCGAAATTATTTCCAAGTTTTATTTTCGAACCATTGTATTAAAACGTCGTTTGGAAGCATATCTAGCAAGTGTTTATATGTTTAAAAAATAACAGGATGTTGGAACCTGTGCTACTGCGTAATGATGTAACCTGTTAATCAAAAATAACAATATTTCTCATCTCTACTGTGAAACAAATTGTTGATAGCAAATTACATGCATCTCCAGCAAAAGTCTCTTATGCTGTGCCCACTGAGCTTTCCTCTGTTCTATTATGGAGCTTAGTGGCCATGCCAGCTGTTGCTACTGCTACCTATGACCGGACAGGAGAAAATGTGAGTTAGTCATTTTACCCACTTCATCATGTCATCTTCCACTTTGTCTCTGCTCTGTTACTGTAATAATTGTACTAATAGTTATATTTTAAAAAGAAATGAAAAATTACAGTGTTTTCTATTATAGCAACTTGGATGCCAAATAACTTTCATTACGTTCCAATTCATTTATTGTTAGTAGAACAAATACTAAACTAGTGTCATCTGATGAGGTTTTTATTTGAATTTTCATATTATTCATGTCTGAAAATGATGTCTTGAAGGCATAGGTAAAGGAAAAACTGCCAAAATGGAAAACCACTTTAACATTATATCTGTATAAAATTAAATTGCAAAGTGTCATAATTTTATCATCTAAATTTTGTCTTCTAAGGCCTGATAATTTTTTCTTTGATACAGTTTCTAAATTGTCTCTAAATTTGGCAAATGTTTTAGCCCATATTAAAATAGATTGGAAATCAATCAGTGATATTTCAGTTCCCAACCAATCTAGTATAGAAAAGCTCAACTCAGAATATATATATATTCGATTTGTTAGTTAGTTATTAAATTAAATGTATTCTATATGTATATTAATACATGTCATCTTGAATAAGAGATTTGGTCAGATTTTATGAGACAAACTTGTTTACTGTATTTTGATTTTCAAAGGTAATACAGTAGACTCCCTCAAATCCGCAAACACCTAAAATCCACACATCATCGCAGATGTAAACAAGGAAACTTTCAGTCCAGATGTAGGGAAAAAATTACAGACTTCTTTAAAAAATAAAGAAAATATCATTCTATAGGTATTTTGTTAATATGACTGAAATCATGTTTTTTTTGTGAAGGAAGTATAAATTAAATTTCTGAAAAAATTCAAGATATTGCTGATATCACTGGTGATCACAATCTTTTTAACACATATATTTATGCATTAATCAAACTTCTTTGGTTATTAAGTCTGGCTAAATCTCACGTAAAATTTCCTTATTTTATGATTTTGATGTGAAAGGCAAGTTTCATTGAATACTAATTCAAGATAAATGAATCTTATCTTTATTATGCATATTTAATTATATATTATTAATTATTTATTTGACCTTTACTTTTAATAATTTAATCATTTTTAAATTATCTTAATTTTTATTATTTTAGTTTATTATTTTACTGAATTATTTCAATATTTTACTACATTGTAAACATTCATTATAATTTTGATTGCATTATTACACTGAAATTACTGTTTAAAAATGTAAACAAAGAAATGACCAGAAATCTGCAAAATTCTAAAATCTGCACAACCTCTGGTCTCAAGCTGTGCAGACTTGAGGGAGCCTACTGTGTATATATATATATAATAAATTTGAAATCACAAATATATGAAGAAATTGATAAAGTTCTAAAGATGATTTAGAAATGAACATAGGAAACCAGTATGTAAAATAAGAAACTATGAATGACTCACAGAATCATCAGAGGAGCTTGTGAGTTCATTCATAGAAGATGCGTTATTTCATCCAATTTTGTCGGCATTAAGCCTAAAATGACAAAATTTAGCTCCTTATAATGCAAACATTACACAAAATAGATAATAAAAAGCTAAGAGATCCAAAGAAAGATACACCTCATACAGGATATTAAAAATTATATATATATATAGCTCATATACCAATAGGTATTTTGCGTTTCCAAAAACCCCCTTCTAATTAATTAAATAATGAAAAAACTCGACGATTTGAATTCTTTGGTCTTGTTTTTCACATTAATCCAAAACCCGCAAAAATTTTTGATGTGCCACAGTTTCGCCATCTCTATCCTAGGTTTTGTACAGTTTTTTTGAGGTGGGGAAGAAAAGCACAAGAGACTTTTGAAAACCTCATATTCAACACTAGAGTCTGTTAAATTAGCAGTTAAATCTGCAAAGCATCTGGAGTTCAGAATAACATTGAGAAATGTGCACACATGTGTATAACAACATATTTTCCCCGGAAGTATCATTACATTATCGAAATTTATATTTCTAACAAGAAATCATTCAAAGATGTGAGAAGACCATTTCATGGAATGTCTGATGAAATGTATGTGATATATGATTTAACAGTCAGCCGAATAATGCAGCGATTTCGTAATGAATATACAACAACCTGAGATGGTGAAACAAGTCTTCATGAACATGATGACTATAAGGATGCACATGCGTGTTATAGAAGTTTAGAGCAGGGCAATTTGAACATCTATTGTAGTTTTCAGCAAATAAATATATTTTTGAATTCAGAATTTTTTATTTTATTTCACTAGCTAGAGACGACACACCATATGTTTTCTGCTGCATTAAAAAACAGATTTTCCATAATATTTATCAAAAACATACTTATTTTAGACCTTTACTTTGAATTACTCATAATAATTCAAGACTATTTCACAATTAAATCCTAGGAAATAAAAATTTATAGGGAATGTTGGGGCAATAAGAGACAGGAGTAAAAAAATTTTGTGTTCTGTTTTGGTTCTAAAATTTCAATTTAGTCTATGCTTAGTGCACATCCACATCCATTCATATTTTGCCTCAATCATATAGCTAGAGCTGTATATTAAATTGTAGGACAAATAAAGAAACTTTGTTGTATAATTCAAGAAATTTATTTTTCAGCCATCTGTAACTCAAATAGAACATTTCCTAAAAAATGAAGATTTTTTTAATGTACCAAAATGTAGCCTTAAAATTTTTAAAGAGTTTGTTAAAGCTTTATCGGTATTGTGGAATGAAACAATTTTTTTGTAACTTTCTTCACATTACAATTTTTTTTGTCTCTTATTACCCCACTTTCCATTAATTAATATCAGTAAATAAAGAAGATGATAATAAATTTTGTCAGTTAAATAGAAATTAATTACACAATTTTTTAACGAATATTGTACTTTGGATAAAAATTTTCTAAGTGTATAATGAAAAGTTTTATTAAAGTGTCAGTGTGTGATCTTGATAAAAGAATAGTATGTAATTATTAATTTCACATAATGATAATAAATTATCTTTTTTAGGATTTTCCCCTAAATAGTGAATTTCTTTGACCAAAAATGTTATTGTGGGTTCTTCTTCACTCTTTTCTATCTAGTATAATCTCATCACATAATTTGTAGCACTGCAGTGTTTCTTCCAGATCATCCTCCACCTGCCCCACTTTTGTCTACTTATCGAGCTCCAGTTTATTAGTAGTTTTAGTAGACACTTGTCACTTATCTTTCAAACATGTTCATATAGTCAAACATGTTTTAGTCTAGTATGTTCCATTGACTTTGAGCCTGCTTTTGTTACTGATAGACCAGTGCCTGAAATTTCCTGTTTACTGAAACAATCTGCACACAATGAGAATATAGAAAATGAAGTGAACCTACAAGCTTCAACTTCTCTTACTCCAGAACACGTCAGACCCTATCTGAAAGTCCAACCACGAAAAAGTAGTCAAGGTGGACGATCCAGAATACTACTGACCTCAACCTCCAAGAAAAATATAATTGAAGCTGAAACCATATTATGTCTAAACAAGAGGAATAAATAATCTACTTCTGCATTTCTAAAACCAACTACACAAGAGACAGAATGTTTTTGTTGATTCAAGCAACAGGTAAGAGAGCATACTTTCTGTGCACGATCAGTGTCTGACTTTGAAGATTTAATTACTGATACAGAGGATCAAAACAAAAGACTCTTGTTCTAGAAGATTGCATTTGAATGATTTAATTTTAGTTCAATTTCATACAAAAAGAAGTACTCTTCACTACTTTGGTCAGTTTGAATTACAGTTGCAGGATTAAATGAAGTTTAATCTCAGGTTCCTTCTAAAAAAAGAAAATGATAAGGTTTATTTTCCAGAGGCATCAGGTATCTATCAGTTTGGTGAATTTCAAGGAAATTGTAAAAAATTGCCACAACCCAACATAACTGGTATCAGCCTGTGTGCTGTTTCAACAACGAGTTTTGATATCAACTTTGGTGGATGTAAGTTTGGTTAAATAATAAAAAATTAATAATTTCAGCAAAATGCCTTTATTTAATTTTATTCTTATTGTTTTATATTTTTTAAAGATATGCAGTTTTTGGTAAAGCTCGTAATATTTTCATATTTCTTTACTCAAAGGTACCCTTACATGAGACAGATTTGAACAGAAATATTTCAGATTTTTAAAATCTTACAATATATTTAATTAATTTGGAAAACTTTTAATTTTAGGCTCATATGATGAAGAAATACTTTTTCTCATATATATTTTTTAGTACAACAAATATAATTAGAGTAAGAAATGTGTTGATTCTCTAAAAAAAATGTTTAAACGTGCCCCCTTCTGTTTTACTTGTGAGGCAGCAACAAGAGGTAGATATGGGTGTAAGGCAAGACACACCAAGGCGACAAGTTCAATTTAGAAGACAAATTCTGGAATTCAAACCTGTTTTTTCATAGTTCTCAAATTTTTAACAAAGAAAAATGGGTTTGAATTCCAGAATTTGTCTCCCAAGTTGCAGTTGTTGCTTTGGCATGCAGCCTGCCTAACAAGGTGTCAGGGGAGAGAGAGAAATCTGTGAACATCTCCAAAAATGAAGTAGCAAGAATGTGTGTGTACGACTGACTGTTAAATCTTGCTGAAACTTAACTCATCTCTGCTAGCCCTCAGTATTTTAAAAAGACACCTTTTAAAACTTAAAATACCTTTGTTAGGTTGATTGTTTTTAAACTCTCTCGATATTCTTGTTGTTTGGAAAATGAATAGGAGTATGAGATATAACACTGCATAAGTTGTACTTTTCACAATGTTCAAATTGAGTTCAAAGATTAAATTATTCTCAAATTACAAAATAATTTACTAGTACACATATTAGATTATTTTCTTTTAAAAAATCATTTCGTATTTTGTTCAATATTTAAATTTTTTTACAAAAAAAAAAAAAAAAAAAAAAAAAAACTGCTTTTCGTATTTTGTTTAATAATTGTATCTTATATAGTATCCAATAAAGAAGCTTTATTCCGATGCAAATCTGCCAAAAATCTAGTCACTAATAATAAGACAGTTGATGCCGTTTAACTGCTAAAATATAGCACCAGATTTAAAATAATGACAGTAAGAAATAACTATAATTCTACAGCATAGTGAGAGAATTAGAAATAAATATTAATTTTATACACTGAAAATATTTATTTAAATGCAACTAGTGAAAAATTGTTTAACTAAAAACACAGAGTATTATAATGAATAAATTTCATACCTTAGACCGTATAAATTTGAAATCTGTTATTAACTTCGCTAAATGTATCCTTCATTGTATTAAAAGATGTAATTTTCATAGAACTGATTATTATTTCTAATTCGCCTTAAACGTTGATGTATTAAGAAAATGTCCTAAATTAGCAGTTAAAATGCCTGACCGATTGATCGAAATATTGTAAAAGGGAGATCATTTCGCTATCTCCATAGTAATAACGAAAACAACAACAACAATCGTAATTGTAAACAAAAGACATTGTTGCCAATTTTAGATCACATATATTGGGGGTTGCCAATAATTAAACATTTAACGAATGTTGAAGGGATGAAATGTACGCAATTTACAAGTGAAGGGGGAGGGGGATATAAAATAACGTATGTTTGATTACTAGCATCAAGTAGAGACTTGCTATGAACTGACAGTTCAAGACATAACCTGTTCCATCCTCTAAACTGGTCAAAAGACGTGTAGACTTGACAAAGGACACTTTTTTGTCCTTATGCGTGACTTATGTCATGTGCACAAATGGCAGTTTTCCTACGCATGATTCATAACAAACATTGCCAAAAAAGCAATTTCTAGCCAAACTGCACCCGAACGAACGGTTTACGCGCATGCTCGAGGGGCTGTTATTAAAGAGCCGCGACTGCATCGAGATACTACGGCGGTAGCAAGCATATAAATATCCATGTAAACAAAACGGTCGAGGGCAGAAAATCGAAAGTTGTTCCATCTTTGTGTGTTGGTCACGTACGCAGTTGAATTGGAAAAATGGGATGCGGATTAGTACCCTGGGCTTCTGTTTTATGTGAATTGATGACTCCAGATCCATGTTATTCAAAAGCTGTGGATATGCAACGATGCTTGAAAGGTATTTATTTTTAATTTTAGCATAATGAGCTTCTGTATCGCTTATTAAAACAGTTAGCCGGAACATGATGCAATCTTCTTTCAGATGATTAAATGTGAAATAATTTACAGTTTTTTTGATCAAAATTTACTCTTCCCTTATTTTTCTGTACCTATCATGTTTTTTTCTACTTTCTTGGCATTCAGGGTCCGATGAAGGGAAGCACAGGCGCGTTTAGGGGGGCTCCCCGGAGCCGCAAGCTGCGTAGACGGAAGCCTAGGGGACAGGTGTTGAGAAATTTGTTCTTTTTATTCTTGTCATGTTAATGTTTTATGTAAAGAAGAAGGGCGTGCAAATTTTTCAATGACTATGAATTTACTCAGATTTTTTCCCCCCATTGAAATATATATAGGGTAGATGTGCCAGTAGTGGGCACCCTTCCAGTAATGGATACCCCTCAATGTTTTTGGTTTATAAAAAAATAACTAATAAAAATTTAGCTTGTATTATTTTTTTCATAACTCTTCCTTGCATATTCTATAACCTTGCATTATTGTTGACACTCTTAATCAAACCAATCATGAAGCAGAAAATAATGTTTCGAAGTTCCACTGTTTTTCAGTGAAAATCTTAGAGCACATGCCAAGAGCTGGCATCATTTAATAAATTGATATATTTTTTATTTTCTTGCAAAATTTGCAGCTTTTTGTTTTGGTAGTTATAGAGAACTTTGAATTTCATGTACTAATAGCCATTTATAAAATTTCATATATTTTTAAGGTTTTAAGAGGGGTGTCCATTACTGGCATGCTTAATTTGTCATTTTTCAGTAATGGACACCCCATGCAGACATTGCTAAAAATGCAATTTTAGTAATGTTATAGTACTAAAATATTTTGATTTAACTGAAAGCCTAAATAATCAAATTTAATTTTTAAATTACGCTTACCAAAATATAATAACACCAAAACTTTTATAAATAGTTGCTTTTAAGTTATTTTATACAATTAATAAATTTCCAATATTTTATTTATTTAAATGTATATAACCAGGGGTCTGTCCAGACTTTTTTCCAGGGTCCTGTTTTTGTGAAATTGTGAAAAACTTTTTATATTTGTGAAAAATCTAGTCATAATTTTGTGAATTTGAAATGACTGTTATATTCAGGTCCTTCTTTCTACATTTTTAAGAAGATATGTGTATGTAAAATACATATATTTTCTTTACATATGTAAAAGTGACAGGTCAGATTTTACTTTTAAATGACTTAATTTGTGAAATATTCAGTTAAGAGATGAAATTTTTTTATGAAAGTCCTATTTTTAATACAAAGAAATTTGTGAAGGGTCCTGTTTTAAGGTGGCAAGTTTTGTGAAGGGTCCTTTTTAAGATAAAAATTTTTGTGAAGGGTCCTGTTTTGAAATGAAAAATTTTGTGAAGGGTCCTTTAAAGGACCCAATTTCTTCCTAAACAGATCCCTGATAACTCTCTTGCATATTTTACAAACTGTCAATAAAACCAGCCAGCAAGCAGAAAATATTGTTTAAGGGCATAGTCAAATAGGGGTTCACAGGGTTTAATCCCTCCCCATTTAAATAAAAACAATTAAGTTACAGAACTTGTTAAAAACCTATTTTCTGTTTTAAATGTTTGTTTATTAAACTCTGACAAAAAAAGTAATAATGAAAGCTATAGTAATCATGAAACTAGTAAATCTGCAGATCAGTGGCCTCCCTCAAACAAGTTCTACAGTTTTATTTTGAAATTATTGTATTTAGTATTTAAAATAACCAAATCACAGTATCATTTCTTTCATATTTGTAATATTAATTATTACAAATGATATGTCAAATAGTTTCTGGAAGTTTAATTGTTAAAAATAGTGATACTAAACAATACACCAAAAAACTTTTATTTATTTTAGGTAGCTTTCTTTACAAAAAAGCTACCTATTGCAGCCGTTCGGAGGAAAGCGATTTCAAAAAATTTTGGTATATTTTCATCGATCATGACCCCGAAACCACCCTCCGTTCAAAATTGATATATATATATATATATATATATATATATCCATATATATATATATATATATATATATATATATATATCTGACATTTGTCATACTGTAACTCTCGAATTTATGAACCGATTTGGATGTAATTCGGTATGTACATAGTACCTACCATTGTCTCGACCGAGTTCGTTGGCCAGCTTCATCCGCTATTTTGTTTCAAAATGGCGGCCATTTAAAATTTTCTTAAAATTTTTAAATTTGAAATGTGGTACCAAAGAATTGAAAATTGAAAAATATTTTTTTCTTATGTATTTGACCTTTATACAAAGATTCCGCAGCCGTTTTTGTTTCGTCTATATCTTTAAAAATGGCTGAGTTATAGCTTTTTGAATTTCTAGCGTGGCTGGCATTTTGAAACGTCCTGAAATTTGTCACGCGATAAAAGGCGTATTTATGAACCGATTTGGATGTAATTCAGTGTGTACATAGTACATACCAATCTCTCGACCGAGTTCGTTGGCCAGCTTCATCCACCGTTTTGTTTCAAAATGGCGGCCATTTAAAATGTTTTTAAAAATTTTAAATTTGAAATGTGGTACCAAAAAATTGAAAATGGAAAAATATTTTTTCTTATGTATTTGACCTTTATACAAAGAATTCGGAGCAGTTTTTGTTTCGTCTATATCTTAAAAAATGGCTGAGTTATAGCATTTTGAATTTCTAGCGTGGTTGACATTTTGAAACGTCCTGAATTTTGTCACGCGATAAAAGGCGTATTTATGAACTGAAACAATTGGATGTAACTTCGTTTCTACATAGTACATACCAATGTCTCGACCGGGTTCGTTGGCCAGCTTCATGCGCCATCTTGTTTAAAAATGGTGGCCATTTAAATTTTTAAGAAAAATTTAAATTTGAAATGTGGTACCAAAAAATTAAAAATTGAAAAAATATTTTCTTCTTATGTGTTTGACCTTGATAAAAAGATTCGGGAGCAGTTTTTGTTTCGTCTATATCTTAAGAAATGGCTGAGTTATACCATTTTGAATTTCTAGCGTGGCTGACATTTTGAAACGTCCTGATTTTTCTCACGTAATAACAGGCGTATTTATGAACCGACTTGGATGTACCTTGGTGTGTACATAGTACATACAAATATCTCGACCGAGTTCGTTGGCCGGCTTCACCCGCCGTCTTGTTTCAAAATGGCGGCCATTTAAAAAAATAAAAAAATTTAAATGAGATACCAAAAAATTGGAAAGTGAAAAAGGTTTTTTTTGTATGTGTTTGACCTTAATACAAAGATTCCGGAACAGTTTTTCTTTCGTCTATATCTAAAAAAAATGGCTCAGTGATAGCATTTTGAATTTCTCTTGTGGCTGACATTTTAAAACGACCTGATTTTTGTCACGCGATAACAGGCGTAATTATGAACCTATTTGGATGTAACTTGGTCTGTACATAGTACATACCAATGTCTTGACCGAGTTCGTTGGCCAGCTTCATTCGCCATCTTGTTTCAAAAGGGTTGCCATTTAAAAAAAATTACATTTAAAATTCAAAATGAGGTATTAAACAATTGGAAAATGAAAAAGATTTTTTTATGTGTTTGGCCTTGATACAAAGATTCCGGAGCAGTTTTTGTTTCTGAAAATTTCTTCTTTTGTTTATATCTTAAAAAATGGTTGATTTATAGCACTTTGAATTTCTAGCATGGCTAACATTTTGAAACGATCTTGTATTTGTCACGCGATAACACACGTATTCGCCTATTTCGATGTAAGAAGGCATGTGGATAGTATACATCAACACCTCGACCAAGTTCGCTGGCCAGATTCATCAGCCATCTTGTTTCAAAATGGCGACCATTAAATTAAAAATTATATATATATTATAGTGAGGTGCAAAAAAATTAGAAATTGAAAAAGGTTTCTTTTTTAAGTATTTGACCTTGATATAAGGATTAAGGAGCATTTTTTGTTTGTCTTTACCTTAAAAAATGGCTCAGATATAGCAGTTTCAATTTCTATTGTGGGTGACATTTTGAAAAATCTGATTTTTTGCATGCGACAGCACTCCTATATATTAACCGATTCCGATGTGAGTGAGCATGTGCACAGCAATTACTAAGGTCTCGACCAAGTTCACTGCTTAGCCTCACCCACCATGTTGTCTTAAAATGACAGGCACTTTAAGAAATTGCCGAATTTGGTAGCCAAATATATGTTACTTTAAAGAAAAGCAGCTTGGATAAAGCTGACTAATTTCGCGAAATTCTCATTCATTATATTGATAAAAATTAGTATTGAATCTCCTATATTCGGTTTCCACTAAATTGAGCTTCGTGTGTTTGAATGATATAATTTGGCTTTTTTTAAATAAGGATTATGAAAGCTACCTCTTCCTCCCGGCACTGGCCGGAAGGACTTTTTTAATTATTACCTTTTAAATCCCCCACTGTCTCAATAATTTGATAGCTGTAATTGCCTGATATTTAGTATTTTAAACTATTCATCTGAAATAATTAAAATATCGATCTTCTGATAATTACAATAATTGATGCAAACAGTGGATGATTATCACAAATATTTTATTAATTACTAGTATTCTAATTAGGGATTGACCGAATACCGAATAGTTGATTCGGTATTCGGTGGTTCGGCATGTAAACCGAATATTCGGCTCCAGCCGAATACTTTTAAGTATTCGCCCGAATAATTGCAGATAAGTATTTTTTTAGAATTAGAAGAATTCTCTTTTACTTAGCAGTAGAATAGGCTAAACAATGAGGTTTAATATTATATGCATGAGTTCAGAATTCAGCTTGCACTACAAAAAACAAGTCAAAGGCCATTTTTTATTTAAAAAAAAACTTTTTCCTTCCTAAAATAGTCTACATAGGGGTGAAATCAAAACAACTGCCAACTAGAGAAGAAGAAAAAAGTAAGGAAGATGCATCCCTTATCATTGAATTTTAATTACTTCTACATTAGTTTTTTTTAATTTAAATTCATTTAATATGTATTTTCTTTAATATACACATCAAATAAGTATATTAGAGTTCCTATCTGTATATCTAAGGTTATTAAAGAAAATACACACATCCAATAAGTATACTCCAATGCTTATCCTATAGGTTTTATAACCGTTATATCAAAAACGTTCAAATTTGTAATCTTCATCACCACAGTGTTAAAATATTAATCAAAATATAAATATCTATCAATAATTTGATAGAAAATAGTTAAATGTACAAATTGATACGATACTTTTTGTATTTTGAGAACATTCCTATTCAATATGTTTATAATTAGACAATCAGTAAATCAGCTTAATAACAACATTGTTTCTTTTTATTTGAATGAACTTTTGTTTTTCTGGTAGTCCTTATCCTTAATAATAGCCTGCATAGTTTAATACTTTCATAGGTTATTTTTGGGTATTGACTAGTGATAAAATAATAAAAAGTGATGGGTTAATAAATTTGTGAGTGGAAAGAAGTCATTAAATCTTTTGTTAATTAGATTTAAGAATAAAAATGTAACTGAATTAAATTATTGAGAATTTCATTTCAATTAAAGTTTATTAAAAAAGCTAGTATATGCAAAAATGCATATTAAAAATTTTCAAGTATTCGGTCGCCGAATACCGAATATTCGGCATACACTTCGACCGAAGCTTCGGTATTCGGCAAAATTGCTGCTTCGGTCAATCCCTAATTCTAATTGTTAAATTTCATTTAAAATAACTATTTTGTTTCCATTAGTATGCTTCCATTAAATTCTGGTTCTAAATACAGTCATAAAAATAATTATATTTATTACTTTTTATGGGGTGTCCATTACTGAACCAGAGAGTGTCCATTATTTGAACAAAGGGTGTCCATTATTGGCATTTTAGGTGTTTTGATATATTTCTGTTATTTACAATTAAATTTTGATTCATATTGAGAAATGAGACTATGAGAATGGTTAAATATTGCTGTTAGATTCCCATAGGGGGAACTTGGGATACTTGACCCAAGGCCTTTTTCTCAGAATTGGGAAAGTTTTGTATGTTGGAAGTGGCAACACTTTCTTTCTTTCAGTTAGCTGACCATATGTTGAAAATAATAACTGAATCATTCCGTAAGTTTTTAAACTATCAGACAAAATACATTTTCATGTTCCAAAAGTAATTTTTTTGTTCTGTAAACTCCGATGTTTTAACATTTTCTGTTTAAAGGTAAGACTTTTTTAATTGCTCATTTGTTTTATACATGTTTTTAGCTACAGTAACATGCATAATAATATTAATCTTCTCATTAACAAATGGCTGTATTTTAGGGTTACGTAGTAAATGTGCAACTAGGGATACTTGATCCAAGTTACCTAGGGATACTTGACCCAAGATTAGGATTAGTATTATTCAAATGCATTTAGCATATTTAATTTATGAATTAAAAATATTATAAACATATAAATATAAGTATTATCTGTAAATAAAATTATATAAATATTATAATTAAATGACTTAGTTCTTGTCAAATATTGTGGCAAACGGAATACAAGAAGATTTGTTGGAAAGGTTCTTGAAATAAATTCTGACAGGCTTACTATTCAGTTTGCAAGAAGAATGGATGGTACGCGATTAAATGGCTTGAAATGAATGATATATCATAAGTTGATCCTGACCAAATAGAAGCTATTCTTCATCCACTTGAGTTTTCGACACAAATGATAGAATTACAAGTTTTGTGTTTAAATATGATTTTACATTTGGAGATGAATAAATTGTTATTTTCTTATTCTGGAATTTGTTTAGGCACAGAATGAACTTTCAGACTGCTAATATTTTGAACTTTCTGCAATAAAAATTTAAATTGGGTATATTAATGTTAGGCTAGGTGCTAAAAATTAAAAGTATTAATTTTATTTGGCAAAAATAAAAAATTATTAACCTTAATATTAATTGTGTTCTTATGTAAAGGTGTTTTGTTTATTATTTTTAATCATACTCCCAAATCTATGACTTGGGTCAAGTATCCCTAATGGGTGGGTCAAGCATCCCTATACATTGGGATACTTGACCCAAATTGAAAGTTTTGAAAATTCATATTTTTCTACCTTTTATAATTAATACTTCGGAATAATAATAATAAATATTGTGTAATACTTCATTAAGTATATATAGACTGCATTTACACACCCATAAGTAACGTAAAAAAATAATTAACAATCAAAAACTAAGAATTGGGTCAAGTATCTCTAGTTTCCCCTAATATTGAAAATATTGGAATATAATTATTATAACTATTAATTAAAAAACAATTTTTAAAGAAATTCCTTAAGGGTGTCCATTACTGGCACATCTACCCTATATTAAACAACATTCTTTGTTGCAAAGTATAATGAACAAATGGAACATAAAAAGAGCTGTAAAATGATACTAGATGCTAAATATGTCAGAGAAAACAAATTCACACATTGCAGTAATTTACAAACAAATGCTTATTCAGGGTATCCCAAAATGATTAAAAATGCACTTTAATTTTTATATATAGTAGTAGATAAGCAGACAATGTAACTTGCAAAAGTGTTCTAAATGAGGTAAGAAATATGCTTATGTTTATACAATATTCCTGTCATTGATTTAAATTTAAAAATATATATATGTGGCTTCTTTCAAACCAGTCCAGTACCCGTCATATTTCTTGTTGAGCCAATTTGTCACATTTATAGTCTTGTGTACTAGTGCACCATCTTGTAATAAAAATAATTGTATACATTTCCAATCAATAATATGTATATACAGTCAAGGATCTATAATCTGCACTCCTATAATCCGCAATTTTCTATAATTCGCATTGCTAAATGAATGTAAACAATTAAACAAATTTATATATTCTTGATCCAAAAATGATTTTTTAAAAGAAATATCTGAAAAATTTAAATATAAAAGTGAATACAATCAATTTTTTAATACAAGAATTTGAAAAATACATTTTTTGAGATAGCATATTAAATTAATTATTATATATCATATTTAGTGTCCAGAAATAAGAAAATGACATATACTCCATAATCCGCAATATTCCATAATCTGCACAACCTTTGGTCCCAACGTGTGCGGATTAAAGAACTTTGCCTGTATTTACAAACCATAGGATGGCATCGCTTTCAGAAAATCAACTTCACTATTGTTTAAGATGAGTTCTGCATATTTAAAAAAAGATTAAAAAACAAGTAATTTTCCTTTCCAAATTCTCCACCACATAGACACAGAAAACTTTTCTGATGGTATATTTCATTGATAAATAAAGGTTTCACATTATTCAGAAATGATCATTGCGAGTATTGATGGCTCCATTTTCTGTGAAAAAAATATTCATCAATGCACAGATTGTTTTTTAAAAAGTTTGAATGTATGTCTTGTTGAGCATAGATTTGAACTAATATGTCTTATTTTCACACCTACAGTTCTCTTCTTATGTACATGACTTGTATACTTTCAGACTAAACTTCAACAAATGAAGTTTTTCCCTCCTGAAAGAAAAAAAAAATCTGACTATGTACTTGATTGAATCTGAAAGAATAAAATGCTAAAACACTTGTAAATTCAACTTTTAAGTGGAAAATTGTGTTGGCTTTAAAGATAAAATAGAACATGTTGGTTATTTCAGACAAAATATAGCATGTTTCAATGTGAAAAGTAGATAAGCTTTATAAATGTATGGTGAGTCTATGCAGAATATGTCAAACTTTCTGTTAACGTATTATGATCTGCTTTCTTTTTTCTTGTATGACAATTTGTATTTTATGATTTGATGTATGGTCCCTATTCACAATGGGCAATTTTTAATTAAGCATATAACTTATTCAATTTAAAAAACCCAGATAAGCAGTTTTTGTTCTGATCTTATTTTAACAACAACAAAAAAAAAAAACTAATCAACGAACTTTGTTTTAAGTTTTTTTATTTTTTTTAAACAAGTAACAGAGTTATTTCCTGTATATTATTTGATTTCTTACCTTACTTTGAACATTTTTGCAAGAAAAAATTTAAAGTGTGTTTAAATGGTTTTGGGAACATGCCATCAAGGCTGCGGAGTCGGTGGGAAAAATAGATGACTCCGACTCCGGGAATTTTAACAGATCCAGCTCTTTTGCTCAAAAATGGGCTGACTCTGACAGTGTAGGACCTGCTTGTAAAATGGACGACTCCAACTCCAGGAATTTTAACAGATCCGACTCTGACTCTTTCGCTCAAAAATACGCCATGCTCCACGACTCCGACTTTGCAGCCCTGCATGCCATATCCAAAAAATCGCTTGGATGTATGCAAATCTGTATGCAATTTCTTTGGATTTCTATGGCATCTTTTGTATAATATTGTAGAGACACTGTTAAGAAATTAGCAAGAGCGCATAAAAGTAATAGACTTCATTTTCAGAAATGGGTCATTCCATGTGAAATCAACCAATTTAAAGAAAAGTTGTTGCACTATAGTCACAGATTTTTTAAAAATTTTTATTACAGACAGATGTAGTAGTGAAACCATCAAATCTAAAATTTTAAGATAATTTGTGCAATATTGACTGAGATATAGCCTTTTGAAAATTGATCATTTTTGCCAAATGGTGGCCATCTTGGATGCTATCCCTATGTCTATAAATGTCCATAACTTGACAACTAATGACTCAAATTTTATATTTCTGTACCAATTTAAAGCTATTTGTATAAAGAATGCATATATGATATTAAAACAATAGTAATTTTTTTTATTTTAATACTGTTTATTACATTCAAACTGAAAATATCACCCTCAAAAAATGACTTACTGTAATGGGCCATAAAAAAATGACCCATCATAATTTTTTTTCAAACTTGCTAAAAACATTAATCCATATGTGTACTTTAAATAGAAAAAAAATTGGAGAGGTAAAATTTTTTGTTTAAAAAAAATAGCTTTTTACACATAGGATGTCACTTACTAAGCAGTGAATATCTTAAAACATGTAAATATCCCTGATTTAAGAAATAATGGCCAAAACTAAATATTTTTTAATCCCTGAATTAATGTAAAACTATAATGAAATATAATCTCATAAGTTTTTTGTAGGACCACCCTCCAATTGCTCCCCCCCCCCCCAAAAAAAAAGAAGTCATTGCTAAAAATGTATAATTGAAAAAATTTAACACTGAAGAAAATAAATAAAGAATATAATGTATAATTGTGAAAAACCTTTAAATGCAATATATATAAATGAGATTTTACTGCATGTGTATATGTGGAATCTATTCAAAACGTTTTCCATGCAAGAAATTCAATTTTTATACCTAAATTTCTATTTCTTACTTTAAAAATTGCTCACTTAAAAAGTTTTATATTTGTATGTGACTTTATACAAAAATTCTTCTGTATGCATGTATTTACATCATTCAAGTTGCATTAAATATTCAGATATAAATATGTCTGTTTATGTATTTTCTATTTCAATAAATTTACATACTAAGAATGACAGAATTCATGAAATGAATGCTAATCTTGCATAATCTATTTTCCTTATTATTTGAATTCAAAACATGATGTAATAATGCATCATCTTCTATCCTGATGTAATATTGTATCATGTTATATGTTTATGCAATTTTATCATAATGTATCCAACAAATCTTTTGTTGAAAATTTTTGAAACCTTTTGTGGGTAAGCTTATTATAAACTGCATTATATATAAAATTTTAAATAAAAAAAATATTTGACATAATTTATGAATTATTGCATCATGTTGTATGCTGATGCAATTTTGGGAAAAGATTGCTGCTGTATCGTCATCTGTTTTCTAATTGGTTGTAATTAAAGTATGATGAAATATTACATCATAATGTACAAAAAAATTTGACTATCCCTTTTAAACATCATTTCTGTTGATGTTTTCAATGTAGTATGCACTGGCATAGAATAGTTATTTTGTGCTTAAGATTCTACAGTGGACATGGAGTGTTTTGTATGCAAGAAACTTGGTGTTTCATTGAGTACTGATCGGATTCCTGTTCTTCAATTGTCTTCACGTGATTTGCAGTTATTAAAAAAAAGATTGCATTATGTAATCCCAGATGAAAAATGCTTTGTCCATGGAAATAGTATATGCAAGGTTCACAAGGATAAATATCTAAAATGGTATATTTTAAGACAGAGACAGTGTTGTGATCCATTTAATAAACATCCAAATAGCATCAGAGCAAAATCACTAAAAATAATTTCATTAGATATGTCTAAAACAAATCCAGATATCCTCATTCCAGGAAAAAAATTGTGTGTTTCCTGTTATTCATCAGTAAATATGAAAAAAATGTCTATGTTGATGAAAAATGTTGACAGGATAACCACCTCAGGAACAGAAAGCCCCTCTGATTCAGATTTTAATGAACCCACAGTAGTAATAGAACAATTAAACAAAAGTTGTGAATTGTTAGAGTTATCGCCAATAAAGGTAAGTAGGCGTACCTCAAAGAGAAAACTTAATTACATGCAAAAGAAAGTTTCAAAAATAACTAAGTGTGTTGCAACTAAAGCAGCTACAGTATTAGGTGTTGAAACCATAAATAAGCCTCAAAATAGTAAAGACACAACTTGTCCTGACTGCACATCTATGATGGATAAATTATTGGAGAAGTTTACAAACACATGTTTTAAAGAAAAAGTTGAAATTCTAACACTAGTTCCAGATTCATGGACAATACAGCAAACAATGACTTATTTTAATACTACACAGTATCTTGTAAAAAAGGCAAGGAAGTTTAAAACAACAGAAGGGATGTTATCGATGCCTAGTGGAAGAAAAAGTGTTAAACTGAGTCCAGACGTTATAGAAAAAGTTATTAATTTTTATTATGATGATAATAACAGCCGCATGTGTCCTGGAAAAAAAGATTTCATATCTGTTCCAACTGAAAACGGCAGAATATTAAAACAAAAAAGATTGATTTTGCACAATTTAAAGGACTTATATATTGCATTTAAAGAACAACATGACTTAAAAATTGGATTGTCTAAGTTTTGCTCACTACGTCCAAGAGAATGTGTTACTGCTGGAAGCAAAGGTATTCATTCTGTCTGTGTGTGTGTATACCATCAAAATATTAAACTTATGCTTCATGCTATTCATATCAATGACTACATATCACTGCTAAAAAAAACTTGTTTGTTGCATTGAATCTGAAGAATGCATGTTGCACAGGTGTGATAAATGTCCATCTCCTGAAATTTTAAAGAAAGATTTAATGGGTTTAGATGAATTGGAAATGAGTAATGATATTATTTATAAACAGTGGGTAAAGACTGATGGAGCAGAATTAAAAGTGATTATGCCTGTTGATGAATTTGTTGATGATTTAATTACAAAACTCCTTGCTTTATGTTCACACCACTTTTTTGGAAAATCACAAAGTTTATATTTCAAGAAAACAAAGGATGAATTGAATACAGAAACTGCTATTATTTCAGCTGATTTTTCTGAAAACTATACTTGCATTGTGCAAGATGCTATTCAAAATATCCATTGGCAAAAAGAACAGGTTACAGTTCACCCCTTTCTTGCTTATGTAAGGGACAGTATCACTGATACTGTGAAATCTATTCCTATGTGTGCAATAAGCGAGCATTTAGTTCATGACACTACTACACTTTGCGCTTTTCAAAAAGTAATTGTCAATTATTTAATTTCACAAATTCCACAGATTAAATACATAAAATATTTCAGTGATGGATCATCAGCCCAATACAAAAATTATAAAAATTTTATTAATCTCTGCCATCATGAAGAAGACCATGGTGTGAAAGCTGAATGGCATTTTTTTGCCTCTTGCCACGGAAAAGGAGCTTGTGATGGAATAGGCGGCACCATAAAACGCATGGCCACCAAAGCAAGTCTTCAGCGTCCATTCAAAGATGGTATCTTAAATGCATTTGATCTGTATACATTTGCAAAAGAATATGTTAAAGGAATTGAAAGTTTTTTATAACAAAATCTGAAATTGAAATTGCTAATAATCAGTTAACAGATAGGTATGCAAAGGCAGATACAATCGTAGGAACAAGGGTTAATCACAGCTTTGTGCCAATAAATAAAGGCCAAATACTGGTTTCCAGGGTATCAGGCTCCTCAACAAATTTTATTGCTACTGTGAGATTTAGTGAAACCGACAAACCACAAACATTTAAAAGTGAATAATATGTTGCATGTGTATATGGTGTTGATTGGTAAGATTTTAGATTACTGCGAGGAATTCAATGACTATAAAATTATGTTCATGCATCCTCATGGTCCTAGTTCATCATATTCATGGCCAAAATCTTCAGATGTTTGTTGGATTCCATATGAGCATATAATGAAAAGTAGTGTCTACCCCAATGACTGCTACAGGAAGAACATATACTGTTGCTCCAGAGGAGCATACAGCAATTCAACTCTTATTCTTAAACTTCAAGACAGATTAAATCCTTGGTAATTTTCAACAACATATTATCAAGTTCCTTTCAACAATATATTATAAAGTTATATCAATGTAAGTATCCTGTTCTTATTTTATGTAAATATGTTTCATATAAGTTTTATCTAAGTCTTACTTTTATACATATTTGTTGTTTTTGTTGTACATTTGTATCACACAAGATTTGTGTACTCATTTTGTCAAGATTTGTTCATTTAAATTGAAAATGACAGTGAACTGAATAATTAATGTCAACTCAATCAACTCATTAATATTAATTTTTAATCTTTTATTTGAATTCAACTGATTTACAACTAGTATTTCTGCCATATTTCAAAAAAATATGTTTTATGGCTCTTTTTCCTTCTAAATATTTTCCATTATGTATATATTTTTGAGAATTATACATATTATCATTTTATATGAAATAAAAAGTATTGAAATGAAAATTTACTGTTATTTTAATATGTATGTGTTTTTAGTATAATTAACTGCTGATTGGTATTTCTAAATTGAAATATTTATATATTGATGCTCATACATTAATTCATATGTCAGAAAAAAATATTTTTAACCATTATTTGTTAAACCAAAGATACTTACATGTTTTAAGATAGTCACTGTTAGGTAAATGACATCCTATGTGTAAAAAGCTATTTTTCTTTAATGAAAAATTTTACCTCTCCAATTTTTTTTCTGTTTAAAGTATACATATGGAGCAATGTTTTTAGTAAGTTTGAAAAAAAATTATGATGGGCCATTTTTTTTTATGGCCCATTACAGTAAGCTAATTTTTGAGGGTGATATTTTCTGTTTAAATGTAATAAACAGTATTAAAATAAAAATTTACCATTGTTTTAATATCATATATGCATTCTTTATATAAATAGCTTTAAATTGGTACCAGAAATATAAAATTTGAATCATTAGTTGTCAAGTTATGGACATTTATAGACATCCAAGATGGCCGCCATTTGGTAAAAATGACCATTTTTTAAAAGGGTATATCTCAGTGAATATTGCGCAAATTAGTTTTAAATTTCAGATTTGAGGGTTTCACTACTATGTCTGTCTACAAAAAAAATTTTTAAAAAATCCGTGACTATGCTGCAACACCCATTGGTTGAATTTGTGTGGAATGACCCAAATAAGAAGAGCGGCTTTCAGAAACACATCCAACAAAAATTTTGGTGCTTTAATTCAAAGTAAACTTTATTAAAGTTTTCTTTAACACTTGTACATATTTTAATATTTATTTATGATTAATAGTTAAATATATCTTTTTTAGCCCTAAAAATTATTCTGTGCTTTAAAGTGATTGGAAATAAGACATTTAACAGAAATCCACATTGAAACAAATTTATTCCATTCAACAAATATGATATATTCAAATTGACAGTTTAATCGATAAAAATATGAGAAAGTTTTTTAAAACAACACAATGAATGTGCAATATCAAAAAGTTTCAGTTAACATCAGGGGCGGATCCAGAGACTCGTTTTGGGTGGGGTGGGGTGGCGATATCGAATGATATATAATCAACAGTCATAGTTTCTATTGGTTAAGTCATTCCTCACAGTTAATTATTATATGAATATGAAATAATTAATGCTATTTAAAATTACTATAGACTCTCGATTATCCGACGTTCAATTAACCGACACACTCGGTTAACCAACTCTCTTATTATACAAGCCTCCTCTCCTCAAAATATGGCTTATTGTTACTTATTGTGTAGAAAAATGAAAAATATTACCATAGAATTTAGTTATTAAATGTCTTATTTTTATTCTTTTCATGTTTACACTTTTACTTTGGTAATTATTTATCTTATCGGTTTATTAAAAAAAGGGACTAAATAAAAATCTGAAGGGGGCTTATCATTCTTGAAAAGTCAATGTGTCATCTAAGCGGTGAGTATACTTCTTCATAATCTACTCATTATTGTTCCATCAAAGTTAACATTTGTTACCGAGGCCCAGGTCTGTTTCCATAGCTTCTCTACAAGAGGTAGAAAGACAGCGAAAAATGGTAAACCAAACAATGAACGATGGGTGACAGTAGAGTGGCATTTTCTATTCAACTCACCTAGAAGGCCTTTCATTAAGTAAATACATAAAGGAAGAACTAATTTACCAAGTTGGCTTTAAAGAAATTAATTCACCTTATGCATTCTAGCTTTTAACCGACTAATACATAACCATTTTTTGTTCATTCATCAAATACCTTTTGAAATTCACTAATGTGGGTGGCAATAGCAGTACTTTTTTTTAAACATTAGTGGCCTTTTCAGAAAACATCAAGATGCTTGAAGTTTTAAAAGGTTTTCTTTTTCTTGTTTCTTTCTTTCTATGGAAATTGCTACGAAACCCATTCTTTTCTCAAACAACAGATCTCTCTGCAAAAATACTATACAGAAATTAGAAGCGCAACTTGTTTGAAAAGATGAAAAAGTTTCCACACTTTAAAGTAGAGATGCACAACCTATGGCCCGGGGGATAAAAGTGGGCCGCGATGGAATAAGTTGTGGCCCGCGAATTTCATCAATTTATAATCGAAAAAAATCGCAATTTTTGAGCATAGGTTGCAGGAAAAAATCGTGAATTTCGTCAATTTGCCGCGGTAAACAATTGCAAATTTCGTTAGTCAGTTAAAAATCGCAAATTTCATTAATCACCCGGCCGATACCATTTGTATCAATATAGGAAATTCCCGAGATGCTAATTTCGTCAGTCGCCAGACAAAAGTATCCCAAATTTCATCGATCGGGAGCGAAAAAATCGCGTGTTTTGTCGATTAAGCACGGGAAAATCGCGAGTTTCCTCAGTTTATCGCGAGACAAGTCGCGAATTTCGCAAAAATGCCGCGGAAAAATTGCAAATTTCGTCAGTCATTTAAGATATGCGACCTTCGTTGACTGGGCGCGGAAAAATCGCGAGTTTCGCCGAACTGGAACAGTAAAATCGATAGTTTTGTCGATCGGGTGCGGAAAAATCGCGAATTTTGTTGATCGAAAACGAAAAAATCGCGAATTTCGTTGATCGGCTACGGAAAAATTGCGAGTTTTGTCAGTTTATCGCGAGACAAGTCGCGAATTTTGCCAATTTGCCACGGGAAAATGGCAAATTACGTCAGTCATTTAAGATAGGCGAAATTCGTTGTCTGGGCGTGGAAAAACCGCGAGTTTCGTCGATCGGGCGCAGAAAAGTCGCGAGTTTCGACGATCGTGTGTGGAAAAATCGCGAATTTCGTCGATCGGGCGTGGAAAAATCGTGAATTTCAATGATCGGGAACGGGAAAATCGCGAATTTCGTTGATCGGCTGCGGAAAAATTGCGAGTTTCGTTAGTTTATCGCGAGAAAACGTAGACAATTTGCCAAGGGAAAAATTTTTTTTAATTTCGTCAGCCAGTTAAGAATCTCTAGAAATCAGTTCGTTGACTGTGCGCGAATTTCATCGACCGGGCACGAAAAAATCGCGAGTTCTATCGATCGGACGCGGAAAAAATCGCAAATTTTGTCGATCGAGCTTGAAAAAATTGCGAATTTTGTCGATCGGGCGTGAAAAAATCGCAATTTTCGTTGATTGGGCGTAGGAAAAAGCGCGAATTTTGTCGATTAAGATCGAAAATTAATTTAATTGGAAATTTCGTCAATTGGCTACAGTAAAATCGCGAGTTTCGGCAGTTCATCGCGAGAAAAGTCGTGAATTTCGACAATTCGCCGCGGGAAAAAATTGAAAATTTCATCAGTCAGTTAAGAATCGTAAATTTCGTTGATAAGGTGTGGAAAAATCGCTAATTTTGTCGATCAGGCGCTGGAAAATCTAAAATTACGTTGATCGGATGCAGAAAAATTGCGAGTTTCGTCAATTTAACTTCGTTCATAAAGTTTTAATTTTTTTCGGCACTAGCCACATTCATGCCTATCTTTGTTTTTTAGCATTTTTAATAAAGCAAATTTACTCCCCGAATAAAGTCAAAAAATATTTTACTTCTTGAAAATAATCCTTGCTATATCTCTGATATATATACAAACATAAACTGTTGATATATCCTTGCCAACTGAAATGGGTATGTTGATTCAGTAGGGGAACCTAAAGGGCTAAAACTGCCACTCCTCTGCAACCATGTTTTTTATACGCCACAGATCCCCCCATCTCCCCGAAATAGAATTTTCTCTGTGTTACTGATGTGGCCCTCGACAACCCAGACATTTTTGTAAGTGGTCCTTCTCTTAAAACGTTGTGCACCCGTACTTTAAAGGGATCCGCATAGCGGTGTCAATTTTCTGTTGTAGAAATTCGACAAAGGGGAACAAGAAGTGTCATCGTCCCGCACCTCAACCCATAGTGTTAAAAATTATGGCGCCATATGCCTTTTGACAGGACATAATCCTTTTTTGTTCATTAATTGCCGAAACGTCAGGAGGTTTACCATTGACACCCGAAAAGTGTTTGTTTTTCGTTTGCTTGTCTGCCTCTTCCGCGAAAACTGCCGTTAAAAGAGTTGATTTATCTTGGGGGGGACAAACGCCCCGATCGCCCTCCCCCTGGATCCGCGCCTCGGGGAATCTCCTCCTGCCGCTAAATATGCATTTTTCGAGGCCCTTTAACAAAATTCGCGTTTTTTCAACGATTCTTTGCCAAAATTCGCATTTTATCCGAGATCTTTTGACGAAAGTTGCGTTTTTTCGGTATCGTTTGTCGAAATTAGCGTTTTTTCAGTGATTCTTTCGCGAAATTTGAGTTTTTTCCGCGACTCTTTAGCGAAATTCGCGTTTAATTTTGCGGTTTTTTGACGCAATTTGCGTCTTTTTCTGCGATTTTTTGACAAAATTCGCTTTTTTCTGCGATCTTTTGACAAAATTTGCGTTTTTTTCGTGGTCCTTTGACGAAATGCGCGTTTTTCCGGGATTTTTTGACGAAATTCGCGTTTTCCGCGATTCTTTGAGGAAATTGGCGTTTTCTGTGCGATCCTTTGACGACATTCGCGATTCTTTGAAGATTTTGGCGATTTGTTCTGCGAACGATTGACGAAATTGATTTTTTTTCGGCGACCATTTGTTGGAATTCGTGATAAGCGGTGGATTTATATTTTTGGGGGATCGCCCCCCTACCGTGGATCCGCTCCTGAGTGGTGTGTATACCTCTTTATAATTTACTGATTATTAGTCCATCAAAGTTGATTAAAGTCATTAAAGTTGACATTTGTCATTGAGGCTCAGGTCTGTTTCCAGAGCTCCTCTGCAAGAGGCAGAAAGAAAGCGAAAAATGATATAAACCAAACAGTGAACTGTGAGTGGCAGTAGGGTGATATTTTCAGTTCATAACACCTAGAACTGCCTTTAAAAGCGTTGGAATTATATCTTCGGGGGACGACCACCCCGATCGCTCCCCCTGGGGGAATGTTATCCTGGCGCTAATTATGCGTTTTTCGGCGGCCCTTTGACGAAATTCGCGTTTCTTCAGCGATTCTTTGGCGAAATTCACGTATTTTTTTCGCGATCCTTTGACGAAATTTGCGTTTTTCCGCAATCTCTTGACGAAATTTGCGTTTTTTCCGCGATCTCTTGGCGAAGTTTGCGTTTTTTCTGCGATCCTTTGACGAAATTTACTTTTTTTGCGATCCTTTGACGAAATTTGCTTTTATTTCGTGGTCCTTTGAAGAAATGCTCGTTTTTTCGCGATTCTTTTGCGAAATTCGCGTTTTTTGGAATCTTTTGACGAATTTTTCTTTTTTGCGCAATTTTTTGACGAATTTTGCGTTTTTGCGTAATTTTTTGACGAATTTCGCACTTTTTGCGATCTTTTGATGAAATTGGCGAAGTTTTGTGCGAACGATTGACGAAATTTTTTTTCGGTGACTATTTGTCGAACGTTGCGATAAATCCGCGCCTGGTTAACATGCAGTATGAAATTTTTGTAGCAAAATTTATTATTAAATTCATCATTTTTTTCTTCTTTTTTATGAGAAAGTGGGGGAGAGATTCTGCATAAATGTATGTATAAAAAATATATTAATTTGTAAATTAGTATAAATGATATTCAAGGCTGGAGTAGCACAGTTGAAGTCTGTGCACAGACTTCAACTGTGCTACTCCAGCCTTGTATATGATTTAATCCAGTTGGAAAAAATATTCATTCTCTTCATAGTGTAAGTGAGTTCTTAAAGAATATATATGCTAAAGAATTCAAAATGTTCTCAGACTTATCTTATGTAAGGAATAATTAAGTAGGAGTGACTGTAAAAGTTCAGCAGCTCACATTTATTTTGTTTCAACATTATTCTTTTATTCACGTATGCTGTGTTTATATTTTCTATACATATACTATATGATTATGGCATTATTCTAGTTTGTTTTCATGAGACTTAGTGTAGCTTTTGTGTTGTTGAATCATGTGTTAAATTGATGTAGTAAAAGACTTGCTTTTAAACAGTGGTAAATTCAGGCTCAGTGGCGGTAAACGAAAATGTTCTCCTTTTCTAGAAGACTAAACTTTTTTTTGTGTTAATGTCCTAGACAGGAATAATCTCCCTCCCCTTGCAGTTCCCTTCACAGATTCCACAATGTCCCTCTACCGCAAGTATACAAATCTCTGTCAAGGAAATAAGTCTGAATTCATCACTACTTTCAAATTATTTGCTGATGGAGACTGCTGTAATTGTAAAGAAAATATTTAAAAAATTGTTAGTATCCAGTGGCTTATAAGACTAGATCCTTTTTAGTCTCCCGTTTTTAAAGGTAAATGCTATTTTTTTAAATGTAAGCAGCCACTTTTTAAAACCTACTAGCCTTTTTTTTTTAGATTAGTAGGTGAGTTGTTGATTACTAAGTTAATGAGAAAGTAATTTTGCCTTGCAGCTAAGTGGTACATTGGCAAATGTACAGAAGCGGTGAAGGAGGGGGGGGAAAATTTGACTGTCATATGAGTAGAAATGAAGAGCACAGCCACCTCTCCCTTAAATATACATGTGCAATGTTTATAAGTAGTGTACCCATTTGATGTTTTTCAAAGGAAGCATTGCATCCTGGCCTTTTCGTTTAAACTGCTGATGTGCCCTGACTTGTTTCCTAGTAGCTTCTTTGTGTCCTTTAAAATATATATATATATATATATTTGACTTTTTCCTCTCCTCTGCCTCCTCCCTGACTTTTGAAAACAGAAGTTCTGTTGCTCTGATTGACTCATATGTTGAAAGTTCTAAATCAATGTAAAAAAAAAAACATGCAGCAGCTGCATATTGTACTGTTTTCAAATCATAATGCATTTTCCATTTTAAAATCGTCCCAGAATGGCACATGCTTCCATAAGTGGAATATTAGAAAAATGGAGTTATTTTAATCAGCTTATTTTATGATATTCTTAAAAATACAACACGATTTCAGTTTACCTTAATAATATATGCCAGTGGATCCAGAGTGTGCCTTCTCCCCTCCCCCCCCCCCCTCCTCGAAATGCCTTTAGGAAATTTAAGACCTAATACTGATTAAAGGTTTAGAGTTGAAATTCCTATTTCTCAGAACTGACAATTTATAATCCAATGAGAGTGTCCTTTCACTCAACAAAATGTGCACCTTTTCTCGATATAAGTGCTCTTTCACCAGACAGAAAAGCCCTTTTTAAAAGAAATGTGAACACTATAATGATTGCAATTTTAGATTTTATGATGAGGTTGTATCTAAGAATCAAAAATATACTTTCGGACATTGTGATCCTAAATTGCAATAAAAATTGGGAAAAGAAAAATGGTTACTAATACCGCAACTTATTAAAGAAAATTAAGTGGCCGCTTTTTCACATCTAATCACCATGTGGAGAGTGGCGACTGTTATAGTAGGAAAGCTGTTGAACATTTTTGAGTAGGTATTTGAGGCACCCTGAAAATTTGTGCAGCACTTCTTTTGTAATGCCTGAATACAAAATCGAATGTCTGGCTGAAGGATCGTGGCCCAAAACCTGTGCCAGACAAGTGTCAAGTGCCATTTTTTGACACTACCTAAAAAAAGTATTTGAGGCACGCTGAGATTGAGGCACAATAATATTTATGCTTAGAAAAAAATATTTTGAAAATGACAGACACTTCAGTCGGCACAAAAACTGTGCCAGACACGTGTCAAGTGCCATTTTTTGTCTGGCACAGGTTTTGGGCCACGATCCTTCAGCCAGACATTAGATTTTGTATTCAGGCATTACAAAAGAAGTGTTGCACAAATTTTCAGGGTGCCTCAAATACCTTCCCTAAAATGTTTAACAGCTCTTGGACTATTAATTTTTGCCTGTACGTAAATGACAACCAAAAAAAGCACTTACTTTCTAAGACGTGATATTCGCTTACTTGACTCTTATCATTAGAGAAAAATAAGTAAAAATTGATAAACTAGTCTTAAATTCTCGAATCTTTAGATTGTTAAGTTATGAGATACTAATAGACATTCATATTAACCAATAACACAGTCACACACCATCACTGAGAAAGATGTATAATATTACATATAGTAATCGTAAGTCACACTACTACTTATTAATTTTTGTCGCTGTTATTTCTGGCTTTTGAAACACAGTCATTTGTGATTATAAGTTAAAAAAACGTTCTCCCAATTTGCCTCATAGTCCATTAATACTGTGGGACATTTTTAATTGTTATTTATTTATTTTTTTCATTTATTATACTTAGTAAGATGTTTGTTAAACATTTGAAGTATTTCAAATAACATAGAGTTTGAAATGAGTTTACTATTAGATAATAAAATTCATTAAATATTAAAATAATTGTAGTTTTGTTAAAAAAAATAAGTCCCAGTGTCCCCTTTCCCCTTATATCTACCCTATATATATAAAATTCTACTGTAATGAACTTAGGAAACAAGTTTATGTAACAAATAGAAAAAAAAATATCTAACAAATTTATAAAAAAAATTATGTAACGATTTTATGAAACTTTTTAAAAATGCTTAAATGGGTTTGTACAATGCTGACGATTAGTAATTTTAGTATATGCTGTTATAGTCACCTACAGTTTGGTTTTTTTTTAAGAGGGTGTATGTAGTTATTGTACAGGACTGCGCAAAAGAATCTCTATATAATAAAAGGGAGTGTAACACATCCGGGGTGAATCCATCAATCTTACCAGTCTCCAAGGAAGAGACTCAAGGGTGAAAGGTTCCATTCTCCCATTGGTTGACAAGAAACAAGAATCCCGCGATTACTTCTCAATGTTACAAGTCCTGATAATTTAGCAGTGGTAGACACTTCTTCCTAACAAATCAGAAAGCACATCACATTTCACACCAAAATAAATCGCCAAGTGTCACTTGAGATTATTTCAAGTATTAAGTTGCAATCATATTAAATTTTCTTTGCAACATGTAAGGAATTTTAATTTATTTCTTATATAAAGTGACTCACGGAAATCAATGATATGGTATTTTTTAAAATATCCTTTTTTTCCTTGCAAAAAATTGATAAAACTGACTTTCTTTTAAAAAAGTAATCAATTTAAATATTTTAAACTTATTATTTTGTAATTTATTTTGTTATAGTATATTAGCCGGAAAACCTGGTTTACACAGAAATATTGTAAATGCTAATTGTGTGTTTATTAGAACATAAACTAGCCGAACTTTGCTCATCTAAACGCTTCCATATTGTCAATTATTTTTTTTATCAGTTTTTCAAATTTTAAGTGAAAAACACAATTTTTACCCACCGTCCTAGGACGGGCATTTACACTAGTTCAATTAATAATTTACATAGTCTATGGGCAGTAATTACTGAAAATGCATTTTAGTGCTTTTATATTATTTAAAACTCTATGAAGTTTGTATATGTTACTAAGGCTTACTGCGGCAGATTCTGCATTGAAAATTTATTGTGTGTAACATTCATAGTTCTTTTACAGAACAACACAAAAAAAATTCAAATGCATTACACATTAACGGCAATTACTGTTGGAAGAGTAATTTTCTATGAACCTTTAGGATTCATCATGTATATCTGTATGGGTATAACTGTTTTTTCAACTAACTTTTCGAATGTCTTTTAAGCTCAATTCTCATGATTAAATTTCACTTAAATCTCCAGAAAAAACTTTCATCATTATCAAATTTATGTGTTGATCATATTTTTCTCATTATTTTTTGTTGATGTTGTTTGTTTATGCTGATAGCACACCTGGTCAGCAATAGTATAGCTAAAATTTTCAAATGTAATTTTTTTGTATTCTCATATAACAACCATACTCCAAGTTAATCTTAGATAAGGTAATTTAAACTCAACTTTATTTTATGGTGATGATGTCTCCTAGTGAAAGATATGTATTAATCAAATTTAAATAAGTATTTTTTTTTTCCATGTTTCACTATATAATGGCTATAATAAAATAAAAAATTGGTAGCACTGATTTAACATTTTCTTTTGTGTTTATAGCATCTTCTAATGGGAAATAGGGGTAAACTAAATAAAAATAAAATTGATTTTTTGTTTTATTTTTATTACTTTTTTAAAATTAAATCTTCAGAATTAGCTTCTGGCATGGTCAAATTTATGTTCTGTTCAGAATTTTCACATGATAGGGTTTTTTTTTTTTTTTTTTTTTTTTTTTTTTACGTTTCTGGTAGAAAATCGCATATATAAAACTTTAAAATGGAGTATTGTTGCCATATGAAAAAACATTTTTAAAAATCCAAGTTAAAGTTAGGGAATACAGGTTCAACAATACTTTTTTGTGTGTGTATTTAACCGCAACCGTCCTTCCCAGGAGAAAATATGGTAACAAAATTTAAGCTAAATTGGTTTTCTTATGAGTTTTGTAAATAAATTTTCAGACTAAGCTACTGCCGGGGTCAAATTTATATTTTGATAAAAAATTTCACATGATTGGTTTATATGTTGGTAGCATCCCTGGTGAGAAATCACATCATGAAATTTTAAGATTAATGTTTTTATGTTTTCTCCTGGAACAACCACACTTCAATTTTAAGATAAAATTAGATAGGAAAAATTCAAATAAACATTTTTTAAAAATGTAGATAACGTCTCCTAGTGAGAAAAATAATAACTAAATTTAAATATTTTTATTATTTATTACTGTATGACAGCATTCAGATAAAATTAGATAGTACTGATATAACATTTTTCTTTTGTGTTTATAGTGATTCCTCGCAAGGAAATGACTGTCTATTTTTATTTTTTTATTTTTATTTTTTTTTTTTTTACTGTGTGAACCCATTTACGGTGATTACTTTGAATTTAATCCAGTTTCATAACGTGAAAATTTTTTTAATTATGAATATGGAAGTTAACTACAAATTAGCAATTCATTATCATTGCTGATACTAAACTGTCAACTAAATTGTTGCATAAAACAGTGAAATGGAACTAATAATATCATTTATTAGTTTGAATTCTGTATTATATTTGTTATACTGCTTCAAATAAGTAAGCTATACTTTGTGTGTCATTTAAGTCAGGAACGGTAAAATTCCAAATTTTGACTGTAGATTTGAAGTAATAATTTTATTAAAACTCTTTTCTTCTTTTTTACACTACTCGGATAGTAACACATAGTATTTTTTCGAAAGATTTAAAAATTTATTTCAGTAAAGGGTTACAAGTTTTAAATCTAGCTGTTGTTGTCTCTACAGGCAATGAACACGTAGTTCAACGAAATAGGAAGTTAGTTTATTTTCTGTTGCTGCTAAATGAGAGCGATTTCCTTTTATGGCTTCGTTTATTTACCTCCGTTGTTTTCATGAATGACACCTTTTAAACCGGCTTTTCTGTGTTCTTTTTATTTATTTATTTATTTATATGTGCGATAAATAATAGCTTTTTCGGTAAACAAGACAGAGGTTTCATTTTTTTTTAAACGTACTTTTAAAAAGTGTTTTTGAGTCTACACGAAATTAATAACAACATTCACATAGTTCCCAAAAGTCTTTTTCATGTCGAATAAACATATTTCGAACTAGAAAATTTATTTCATTAAAAATAATTATTTGTACTTATTTCATTTATGATATGAATCTTTTCTGATTTAGAATACGTTTATTACACTAGAAAAAAAAATAACGGAAAGTTTGGCAGCTATGCATTCATAATTAATGTTTTTTTTTTTTTTTCAAAAAATAAACAAAGGGCTTTTAAAATGTTTTTGTTCTTGAGTTATGAACCATGAAAATCATTCCTTAAGTCTATCAGAAAATCCATGCGAGTATTTTTCTGAAATATTTTTCATTGATATTTACTCAAAATTACTAATAGTTAAAAATAAACGATTTTTTAAAAATCGAACATTAATAAAAAAAAAAAAAAAAACATTTGAAATAATTTTCACGATTTATGGTTCTATATTGCAGCCATCAATTTCAAGCCAACAAGTTCAATTTTCAGTAGATAAAATTTATAATTTTGTATAAATGAAAAAATGAAGTGGGGTTATATACTTTTAACCTTCCAGCACTCTCTTCGGATCCTTAGTGACCCGAGCCTTTTTCAACTGTAAACATTGTTTAGTTTATCGCTTATCTCTCCTCAAAATAAAAATAAAAACACAAAGAGTGGGTTTATTGTGCAAAATTTATATTAAAATTAACGAAAATTAAATATTTTTACAGAATGTGGGCGTTTTTTGGTTTTACTACTCTTTTTTAATCACAAAATTTACATTTTAAGTTACCCGGATAAAAAAAAAGACACGAGGCGAGTGCTCGTTTGTGCAAAATGACGTGAGTGGCGGAGGGTTAGCGCTAGTAACTTTTAAGGATGATTTTATATTATTGTTTATACAAACTGGCTCAAAATGCACTAAGTGCTTTAAATGCTGAGCTTTGAATCAAACCTAAAATTGTAGCCCGGGGGGGGGGGGGTATATCTGACGGAACGAAAACCGAAACTTTATTCACTTTTTTTCCAGAATTGAACCGTGAAAACACCATTTAAAAAGATGAAATTTATAAGATTTTAATCATTTAAAAGAAAATTGAAACTAGAATTCATTGACATAATTTCATTATTATCTTTAATTTCTACAAGCTAACGAAGGTTCCGCGGGTTACAATTAAAGGCATGTGTCTTTAATCTTACCGAGTAACAATTGATAGTTTATTATTGCCATTGAAGAAATTGAAAAGCTGAACAAAACATAACAGAAATTGTACGCATTTTCAAAAATAAAATTGATAAAAGTTGGTTCATTTATTTGCAACCAAATCGAAGCCGAAAACCGGGACAGAAATGAAACATTTTAACTGAACCGAAACGATAACTGGAACAAACCATATTTTTCGAGGCGCTGTTGCCAAATTAATAACTTCTGGCTTATTTTTTTTCTTTTCTTAAGGGTGTATTCAAATCCAAACTGTTTATTGTCCGATTCCTTTTTAAATTCATTTTCGTTCTGAAACGTATCAAATTGGCAGATTCTCTTATTGAGAAACTATATAATGTGCCGTGGTTGTCGATTTTTTGATAAAGGCAGGAATACATTGCAAAAAATGCTGTCAAAATTGGCGTTTTGAACCGAATTTCCCGAAGCGAGAGAGCCGAGACCTGGAAACGAAAAAAATTGTCATACTGAGAAAATAATTGTTTATACATCAAATTCTAATTAATTGAGTGAAAAATGAAAACACGCGGCCGCTTATACTATACATCCCTTCAAAAATCACGTCAGCAAGTTTCATGTTTTTACTTTTAAAAATGAGTCTGAAAATGGGGCAGAAAATTTCGAGCTGTTGAGGGAGGGGAAAATATTTTTTTTTGAGTACACCTTTAATAGAGGAGTTTTACCAACCAGAGGTCCGCAGAATGAACATGGCGATTTTTTCCCAAAACTCGCCAAAATGCCATTTTTGAAAATGATCACCAATCTGAAACTAACATATAAACCAATATGACGATTACCTTGAAAACTAAAGTGATTTTATCGGCAGCTTAAAAAAGTTAATGTTTGAAAGTTTTTAAAGTGATCGCCATATTTGAAAACGTAATTACGAAACTACGAGGAATTCTTGATCAATTTCAATAGCGACATTTCCGCACATGAACATTAAAAAACAATTGAAGATTAAAGATATATTAAAAATTACAAAAGTAACCTTCGATTTTAATAAATTTAGCAACTAAATATAGAAAATCAGATCATAAAATTCAGTTAATAAGAAATAGTACAGAAATATTACTTACATTATGCAGACATAATATTAAAGTAAGTTATGAGTACCAGATTTTTTATTTTTTTAAACAGAATAATTCCGATTTTAAGGAACCAAATGTAAAAATATTTATATATAAGATAAGATGTGAAAAAAAAGAACAAGTACAAAAAGAGATGGAGAAATTTTATAACCGTCCCGACACAATACAGCAAATTATGGGTGCCAGAAATCTGGATTGTCGCAAATCATTACCAAAATTTTGCCCTAGTTTTCGCAGGTTAATTTTTACTATTTTTTTGCGGACCACAAAACGCATTTGTCCCAAAAAATGAAGAATAATTTTCGAAATCATCGCTCATTTATGGCGACTCTGAACATAATGCAGACGTTTTAATGTGAGAAAATATCCTCCAGAAATGACAATTCGAATTTTAATTATACATTTTTTTTACAATAAGGTTTTGTAGCTAGCTTATCTCATTTAGACAGATCGCGTTTTGCCTTTATGGCGTAGAATATTGAGCTAGCAATATTTGAGCTTTCGTTTTGAAAGCAAAATCTTACCGCAGTTACTTTTTGTTTAATTGCCCATTGTAGCAAAATAATATCGGGCCAGTATTGTTTATATTGTTTATAACTTGGAAAAAATTGTCAGTGTTTACATCAAACATTACACCAACACATGCATACATTTTTCAAATATTACAAGAAACAATTGGCCATTTCATTACACAGATTTCTGCAATATCAACATTTCAAATATTTCCAATGTAAGGTTATTACTGGTATTGTTATTTTATTAGAAGTATTTCCGATTAATGCAATGTTGGCACAGAAATTTGACCCAATATAACCAAGATAAAAAATATTGATTTGATACTAGGGGTGTATATCTAAATGTTAAAGCATTAAAGTATTCACATTCATACATCTAAAAGATAGAGAGAAAAAAAAAACTAAATCGGAAGCTTGTAATAACTTTTAAAATCCTGTAATAACTTGCGTTCCATCCTGTATACTGATTCTTACTTTTCCGAATTTTCAGGTTATCTTTTATACATCTCAAAAATATATCTACAAATTGACCGAATTTTATAAATTTTTCGAAGTCGAAAATATTTTTTCAAAAGTTTTCGAGAATCAAATGTAATTATGTTATGTGCTTTTTTTTCTATCACATATTTTACGAAATTTAATTTACTTATCTATTCTGTGATTACCAATATTTTTGGGGTAATTTACTTTTCTGTATTTAAACTCCTGTTTGTAAAAAATACAACACCATGAAGGAATCACACGAGTGAACTGAAACTGGCAGCAAATGCAAATTAGGATGTTCTATTCAAATGATTAAAATTTCAGAATAACCGCTCATGCGAATGAGAAACACGTCTGAACGTCTGGAACACCCTTTGAACGTCTGATTTAGACGCATAAATAGAGAGCTGCGGCGGGGACGTTGAAAATAGTCTATGGTTGTTTGTCAGCGTGTCAGTGGTAATCGTTTTGAAAGAAGTCAGTATGCCTCGACGATGACGATATAATGGGCAAGTTACGGGCTTTAAACGGGGACGAATGGTCAAAATCGTGAAGGGCTCTTTTCTTATCGTGAGTGAGCATGAAGCCGCCCGAAGTCAATGTCCTTAACTTCACGAAAATCGCTTTTTAATTTTTCCGGTGGTATCATACGTGTTCGAAGCTACTTACTTCCCAAGCGTTCCACCTATTCCGCGACTCGTGGATCCACAGACCATTCTAGGCTGTCCATAATGGTAGTGGACCTGATCACGGAAGATTCTAAATTCAATGGGTTTATGAGATCGACCAGCAGGTTCGGGAGTGCTGGAGCGTCTAATACGCCGGACGACCGCCGCCTCTTTCGGAAGCGTGGCCCCCTTCTAAGACCGAAACTGTTGGGAAGCAGGTAGTTCCGAGTACGAAAAGATCCTACCGAAAAAAAATTAAAAGCAATTTCCGTTTTTTTTTTGTTTTTTTTTTTAACCATCGAGCAGCGGGCTGGGACGTTTAATACGTCGGAAGACTGCTACGACTTCGAGCTCTCACATTGAGCAGCTCGTATTGAGCGGAATTCCACGATAGTGGTGTGAGGGTGGAAGCAGTGTGCTTAAGAGAACCAGACGAGTTTCAATCCTGGCAGTAGACAACGAAATGAGGGGTTCACAACCATAGTAGACCAAGTCCATTTAAAAAAAAAATGAGATAGTCCATTTAGAAGGTGTATAAAATTTGTTTTATCTACTCCCAAAAGGAATCAACTCTGCTTTTACACACTTTCTCATATATGGCATCTAGTTACAGACTTGGTTCATTGTGAGAGTGAATAAAACAGATTTCATGCACCTTCTAAGTGGTCTATCTTTTTTTTTTTTTTTAATGGGCTTGGTCTAGTCTACTATGGTTGTGAGCCCCTCAAATGTTACTTTAGCACCGGGTGATAGACACTTCATCCGCATGGATGAGACGAGCCCGTACAGCTGAAGGTGCGTCATTGTCTGCTTCAATAATTCGTCGGCGTCTGCTTCACTGTGGACTGCTTGCGTGTGTTTTCTTGTATATGATTTCCCTCACGCAAAAGCATCGACGACTGCGGCTACAACAGGCTGTTCGACATAGACATTGTTGTGCCGATTTATCACAAGTTTTCTATCAATCCCGCTTTATTTTAGAATACAATGATGTGGACGCTTCTTTAGGCGGTATACATGTAAACTTCACCTTGCGGAGTGCGTTATCCAACGTCATACTGGACGAACGTCAGTCTTGATAGTTTGGATGCGTTAGGGTATGCTATCTTCTATGTCAGTTGCTAAGAATTGTGGTAGCAACCGGTACGTCAGAGAAGTTCTGGAGCTCGAAGTCGTACCGTTCCTGCAACTTATTTCTGCATCTGTTTTTCATCACTATAATTCTCGATCATATATTGCTAGGAATGTTTAAGCCTTCTTTTCAGCACAACAGATGCAGCTTCGTCCTTAGACTATCGATTCACCAGATATGTCGCCTATTGAACATATCTGGGATTTTGTATGTCGGCATCTTGCTCTTGACACCCGTCCCATAGCTGATTCAGATGAACTTTGGGTTCGTATATAGAAGCAATCTGAAATGCTCTTCTGAAGTATAAATTGACAATATATTTTATTCGATGCCACGTCATACAAAAACACTTATTGCAGCGTGTTGTGACTTCACTAAAAACTAATTTTCTATCTTTTTTTTTTCTTTGTAAATTTAATTTTATCAATTTTTATATCGTTTCTTAAATAAAATTCATTCACTTCATGGTGTTGCAATTTTTACAAACACGAGTTTAAATAGTAAGCAGTAAAATTTTAATTCCTTCCATCTTCTGTACATTTACTTTTTTCCAATAAAAAATATATTAATTTTATTACTATAAATTTTCGTTATCATATCTTTTTAATGTACTATATATTTTATCATAATTGATCTTTGTATTATTTATGGTACAATTTTCCAGTGGAGGTAGAAAAATACACTATTTTCTGTCAAATTTCCCTTTCATTTAATCTATCAAAAATTTTTATTTCCGCGCTGTTACGCTTTACCATTTTCTGTACTGAAAGCATTATATGGGTCAATATCTGAAAAACGGACAATTTGATTCCAAAATTTCCAAATTTCATTCCAAAATTTTTATTTTTTTAAATTAATGTACCAACTACCACATACAATTATATACTATGATGCATGTTTTGTTATTTAAATGCTGTTGTGTTTTGAGATCAAGGATGTATATTTTATGCGTAGGATAAACTTTTATGGAAGAAAGTGTCTGTTAACATCATAATCAGTGTATAATAATTGGGACTAAGATGATGGGGACTGAGGTGATGTTTTTGTCTTAACAGTTGCACAGCCATTTTGTTGAGTTATTTTGCACGCATGTAAATTAATAAATACGCCATGTGACATTTGTATGTTGCATAAATAAAGTTGCAATAAGCTTTTTTCGTATAAATAAAAAGCTAAATATGGGGACATAAATGATGCTATAAAAAAATACTCATCCCTATTCAGAACAAAAACTAAATTTTTTAAAATATGAAACAAAGAGAAGAACATTTTACCTTCATCCATGGTGACTAGTTGAACTTTAGTTGCTGTTGCAATGGAAATAAACTTTAGTTGCTGTTGCAATGGAAATAAACTTTAGTTGCTCTTGCAATGGAAATAAACTTTAGTTGCTCTTGCAATGGGAATAAACTGTAGTTGCTGTTGCTATAGAAATAATTCTGCCAGCGCCCCCTGGTACCTGTTAACCTAAATGTGTGTTTAGAGGGACTCAGGTGATGGTCAACCTCAGGGACAAATATATTTACTACAATATTTTACTATACAATCTATACTAATAAAGGAGAATTATATTTTCCTATACTGTATGTATATATAGGTATAAATATATAATAGCAGTAGTGGGGAAAAGACAGTTCGATTGGGACGGTGGGAGGTGAGAGGAGGAGGAAATCATACTATAGTACGAGAGGGTTTGAGAGATATGTGTGTTAAGTTCTTATCAGGCGGAAAAGAGATAAGATAGGATAATCTGATAGTGAGATAAGAGTAAAGTGTGGAAAGATCATGCTATAGTAGGGTGGTATTAGTTTTAGGAAGAAAATTATAGAAAGTGTCTTATAGTAGGAGAGCATTAGTTTAGACGAAAATTACAGAAAGTGTCTTCTGGCAGCCCGCTTCTTTCTTGAATTATAGATAGTTTTCGAACGTAAGGAATCGATCTAGATCATACTGTAGTATGATGGGGTAGGTAAGGGCTAAATTTTTAGGCGGAGCTTAATTTCTCGTATCATCTTAAGGTTTGAATGAATAACCATATAAGGTAATGTTATACTATAACATAAGGGGTTTGGTCTTTTTGAGAGGAAGCTTATTTTTTGGAATCGACTTAGTTTCAACACGAAACGGAACTGAAAATGTTAGGTGGCGCCCTCTACCGGCAGAAATTGGAAACTATTGTAATTAGGTTTTTTTTCATAAAAATTTCACTTGGAATCGAACCTGTAACAAAATAGTCTCTTGACTTGATAATTTGAAGTAGGTTTAACTGATCAAGCCAAGAAACTTACCTGTAAGTCGAGATTTTAGATGTTTCAAGGCAAAAATTGTGGTCCCCTCATTTATGTGCGTTGGTTTGTCGGTTACTTAGGATAAGTCAACAGTACCTATTTTAACTACTACAACACTTTGAGAATTACTTTAATGTATAAGATTTTATCGATTTTGCATGCGGGAGTAGGCTCATTCTACCATACCTTAGTTTCGAACTTCGTATCAAATTTCATTTTTTGTAACTGATATGCTATGCACTATTTGAGAATTACTTTAATGTATACGATTTTCATTTTTAGTTTTAACATATTTTATCGATTCTGCGCGTGAGAGTAGGTTCATTTTACCAAACCCTGGTTTCGAACCTATGAACTATGAGTCAAATTTCTTTTTTTGTGGGTGATACGCTATTTACTGGGCAAACCGTGCCCCAACATTTACTAACATACTTTTGAACACTATCTTTTCTAAATACTTAACCCTTTATTATGCTTTCGTTTAAAAATAAATTAAATTAACAGGAGTTATAATTGCATCACAACATTTAACATTCTGACAGTTTTTTTAATTTTCTATTTTAATGTCCTTGTAGCGCAATTGGATAGCGCATATGGCTGTTAACCATTTTGTTACCGGTTCGAGTCCGGTCAAGGGCGAATTATTATTTTTTCTTAATAAGTTTAGAGATTTCAAGGACCCATTTTCAGAAAAAGTTATACAATAAGCAATTATTATAAATTAAATCAGCTCCTAGTTCGTTATTGCAATAGATAATTATTTAATGATTCTGCATTAGTTCTAATGAATTTTAAAACTACTGCTACACCTCAACTCATTCTTTTGTATAGTTTAATAAAATTTAGTACCAGTTTAAACATTGGCTGGACATATATTTCGCTGAAATAATAAAATTAACTTGTAAAACGTTAGAACGATGAATTCAAACTCGTAATTCGAAAAATCATATACTTTCTAGACATTACAAAAGTATATTTCAATATATGATTGATCCACTTCCCGTGAACTTTATACTTTATGTCACGTGTTATTCTTCATTTATGCACCAATCATTGAAATTTTTTAACATGTGCCCCCTATGATTATATAAAATTGAATGGAACGAGACTTTTTTCATTAGTGTTTGCCTTTGTTTGAATGTATGAACACGTTTTTTATACTTAAAGATAATATGGCTGGTTCTCAAGATGGATATTCTACTATGTTAAACGATGATGTATCAAGATTAAATGATCAAGACATGATATTAACAGTACAACCTAAAGTAGAACCCGTTTCAGATAATGAAGTGGAATCCTCTGTATCAAAACTGAAGTCACCTTTTTTATGTACTATTTGCAGCAAGTCTTTTTTACGAAAAGGTAATTTAAACCAACATTTGATCATACATTCAGGAGAAAGACCATTTGTATGCGACATCTGTCAAAAAACATTCTCTAGAAAGACTGTTTTGAATCGTCATAAATTATCTCATTTAAAGATACCTTCGCAACATAAATGTAATTCATGTAATGAAGCCTTCTCAAGAAAGTCTGACTTATTAAAACACAAGAAGATCCACAAGTCCTCCAAGCAGGATAAATGTAGCGAAATGAAACCAGCTTTATACGACCAAGAGACGCATGTTTCGTATATTGGAATACCTCCTTTAAAGATAAAGTCCTTTGAATGTGGAATTTGTCATAAAACATTCATGCAAAGAACTGATAGTATTATAGTATAACTCATTCCAAGACAGCCACTGCATATAAATGTGGAAAAGACTATTTCAGCAAGTTTTTGTTAAAAAGTCATACGTTAATCGCACATCAAATACCCCATTTGAAGAAAAAGTCCTTTGAATGTGAAATTTGTTATAAAACATTCATGCAAAAAACTTATTTAAAACAGCATAGTATAACTCATTCTAAGACAACCACTTCATATAAATGTGAACAGTGTGGAAAAGACTATTTAAGCAGGTTTTTGTTAAAAATTCATATGAAGTCTCACGAAAAGACTCTCAACTCATATAATTGTGATAAATGTTCCAATTCATTTTCATCAAAGTCTATTTTAACTAAACATAAAAAAATTCATTCTAAGAAATATAAATGTAATCACTGTAACATAATCTTTTATCTCGACTTTGAGTTTATACATCATCTTATCAAAATGCATAAATGAAAACTTTGTCTAAACATATAAATTGATTTGAATAGCTACACCTTTCTAAAATTATTTGTCTTTCTATAACTATTGAAAGTGATTAATAAATATTATGTAAGTGAAACATATTTTGTCTTTTTATTTTTTTTGTTCTAAAACCATTTCAAATTTTATCTAAGAAATTGTATTCAATTAAGAAATTACTTACTATATATTCATATAATATTTTACTAAATAGAAAATACTCATGGGTTATTAAACAGCATTTTATGCATATCCATACTAAAAAGAGGTTTGCAACCAAAATTAGTCAGCGAAAGTGACGCCAACTTGGCGATATCTCTAATATTTCGCCAAATTCCTGTAGACATTCATTGTGAACCAATAGGGATTACTTGCTTACTAGGTAAATATTTACTAAGTATTCATATAATATTATACTAAAAAGAAAAATAAATATCATATTTCAAATTTTGTTTAAGTAATTGCAAAACGTTTAATAATATTTTTACATAATATTTACTAAGTATTCGACTAACATTTCACTAAAAAATATTCAACTAATATTACACTAAAAAGAAAAAATAAATATATTTCAAAATTTTGTTTAAGTAATTGTATTCAATTAAGTAAATATTTATTAAGTATTCATATAATACTAAAAAGGAAAAAATAAATACAATATTTCAAATTTTGTCTAAGAAATTGTATTCAATTAAATATTTATTAAGTATTCATATAATATTATACTAAAAAGAAAAAAATATGTAATATTTCAAATTTTGTCTAAGTAATTGTGTTCAATTAAATAATATTTACTAAGTATTCACATAGCATTTTACTAAAAATTGTATTAAATTAAATAAATAGTTACTAAGTATTCATATAATATTATACTAAAAAGAAAAAAATATATATAATATTTCGAATTTTGTCTAAGTAATTGTGTTCAATTAAGTAAATTGTTACTAAGTATTCATATAATATTATATTAAAAAGAAAAAAATATCATATTTCAAATTTTCTGTAAGTAATTATGTCCAATTAAATAATATTTACGAAATATTCAACTAATATTACACTAAAAAGAAACAATAAATACAATATTTCAAAATTTTGTTTAAGTAATTGTATTTAATTAAGTAAATAATTACTAAGTATTCAGCTAATATTATACTAAAAAGAAAAAAATATATAATATTTCAAATTTTGTTTAAGTAATTGCAAAATATTTAAAAAATATTTAATAATATTACTATATAATATCTACTAAGTATTCATAAAATATTTTACTAAAAAGAAAAATATCATATTTCAAATTTTGTCTAAGTAATTATATGCAATTAAATAATAGTTACTAAGTATTCAACAAATATTGTCTAAGCATTCAACTAATATTGTACTTAAAAGAAAAAAATATATATACTATTTCAAATTTTATCTAGTTAATGGTGTTCAATTAAATAATATTTACTAAGTATTCATATTTTACTAAAAGAAATCATACAATAGTGAAGACATCAAAGTGTTTAAACATGTAGTTTAATTAAATTACTCTTGAATCAACTTCACTTAAATTTTATTATACTTCACTTAAATTTTGAAATATTGTATTTATTTTTTTCTTTTTAGTATTATATGAATACTTAATAAATATTTACTTAATTGAATACAATTACTTAAACAAAATTTTGAAATATTATATTTATTTTTTCTTTTTAGTGTAATATTAATTGAATATTTTTTAGTGAAAAATTAGTCGAATACTTAGTAAATATTATGTAGAAATATTATTAAATGTTTTGCAATTACTTAAACAAAATTTGAAATATATTTATTTTTCTTTTTAGTATAATATTATATGAATACTTAGTAAATATTTACCTAGTAAGCAAGTAATCCCTATTGGTTCACAATGAATGTCTACAGGAATTTGGCGAAATATTAGAGATATCGCCAAGTTGGCGTCACTTTCGCTGACTAATTTTGGTTGCAAACCTCTTTTTAGTATGGATATGCATAAAATGCTGTTTAATAACCCATGAGTATTTTCTATTTAGTAAAATATTATATGAATATATAGTAAGTAATTTCTTAATTGAATACAATTTCTTAGATAAAATTTGAAATGGTTTTAGAACAAAAAAAATAAAAAGACAAAATATGTTTCACTTACATAATATTTATTAATCACTTTCAATAGTTATAGAAAGACAAATAATTTTAGAAAGGTGTAGATATTCAAATCAATTTATATGTTTAGACAAAGTTTTCATTTATGCATTTTGATAAGATGATGTATAGAGTTAAAAGATTATGTTACAGTGATTACATTTATATTTCTTAGAATGAATTTTTTTATGTTTAGTTAAAATAGACTTTGATGAAAATGAATTGAAACATTTATCACAATTGTATGAGTTGAGAATCTTTTCGTGAGACTTCATATGAATTTTTAACAAAAACCTGCTTAAATAGTCTTTTCCACACTGTTCACATTTATATGAAGTGGTTGTCTTAGAATGAGTTATACTATGCTGTTTTAAATAAGTTTTTTGCATGAATGTTTTATAACAAATTTCACATTCAAAGGACTTTTTCTTCAATGGGGTATTTGATGTGCGATTAACGTATGACTTTTTAACAAAAACTTGCTGAAATAGTCTTTTCCGCATTGATCACATTTATATGCAGTGGCTGTCTTGGAATGAGTTATACTATGATACTATTAGTTCTTTGCATGAATGTTTTATGACAAATTCCACATTCAAAGGACTTTATCTTTAAAGGAGGTATTCCAATATCCGAAACATGTGTCTCTTGGTCGTATAAAGCTGGTTTTATTTCGCTATATTTATCCTGCTTGGAGGACTTGTGGATCTTCTTGTGTTTTAATAAGTCAGACTTTCTTGAGAAGGCTTCATTACATGAATCACATTTATGTTGCGAAGGTATCTTTAAATGAAATAATTTATAACGATTCAAAACAGTCTTTCTAGAGAATGTTTTTTGACAGATGTCGCATACAAATGGTCTTTCTCCTGAATGTATGATCAAATGTTGGTTTAAATTACCTTTTCGTAAAAAAGACTTGCTGCACATAGTACATAAAAAAGGTGACTTCAGTTTTGATACAGAGGATTCCACTTCATTATCTGAAACGGGTTCTACTTTAGGTTGTACTGTTAATATCATGTCTTGATCATTTAATCTTGATACATCATCGTTTAACATAGTAGAATATCCATCTTGAGAACCAGCCATATTATCTTAAGTATAAAAAACGTGTTCATACATTCAAACAAAGGCAAACACTAATGAAAAAAGTCTGGTTCCATTCAATTTTATATAATCATAGGGGGCACATGTTAAAAAATTTTAATGATTGGTGCATAAATGTGAGAATAACACGTGACATAAAGTATGAAGTTCACGGGAAGTGGATCAATCATATATTGAAAGATAATTTTGTAATGTCTAGAAAGTATATGATTTTTCGAATTACGAGTTTGAATTCATCGTTCTAACGTTTTACAAGTTAATTTTATTATTTCAGCGAAATATATGTCAAACCAATGTTTAAACTGGTACTAAATTTTATTAAACTATACAAAAGAATGAGTTGAGGTGTAGCAGTAGTTTTAAAATTCATTAGAACTAATGTAGAATCATTAAATAATTATCTATTGCAATAACGAACTAGGAGCTGATTTAATTTATAATAATTGCTTATTGTATAACTTTTTCTGAAAATGGGTCCTTGAAATCTCTAAACTTATTAAGAAAAATAATAATTCGCCCTTGACCGGACTCGAACCGGTAACCCCATGGTTAACAGCCATATGCGCTATCCAATTGCGCTACAAGGACATTAAAATAGAAAATTAAAAAACTGTCAGAATGTTAAATGTTGTGATGCAATTATAACTCCTGTTAATTTAATTTATTTTTAAACGAAAGGATAATAAAGGGTTAAGTATTTAGAAAAGATGGTGTTCAAAAGTATGTTAGTAAATGTTGGAGCATGGTTTGCCCAGTGGATAGCGTATCACCCACAAAAAATGAAATTTGACTCATAGTTCATAGGTTCGAAACCAGGGTTTGGTAAAATGAACCTACTCTCACGCGCAGAATCGATAAAATATGTTAAAACTAAAAATGAAAATAGTATACATTAAAGTAATTCTCAAATAGTGCATAGCATATCAGTTACAAAAAATGAAATTTGATACGAAGTTCGAAACTAAGGTATGGTAGAATGAGCCTACTCTCGCATCCAAAATCGATAAAATCTTATACATTAAAGTAATTCTCAAAGTGTTGTAGTAGTTAAAATAGGTACTGTTGACTTATCCTAAGTAACCGACAAACCAACGCACATAAATGAGAGGGCCACAATTTTTGCCTTGAAACATCTAAAATCTCGACTTACAGATATAGTTTCTTGGCTTGATCAGTTAAACCTACTTCAAATTATCAAGTCAAGAGACTATTTTGTTACAGGTTCGATTCCAAGTGAAATTTTTATGAAAAAACCCTAATTACAATAGTTTCCAATTCCTGCCGGTAGAGGGCGCCACCTAGCATTTTCATGTCCAAATTCTAAGTCGATTCCAAAAAATAAGCTTCCTCTCAGAAGGACCTAGCCCTTTATGTTATAGTATAACATTACCTTATATGGTTATTCATTCAAACCTTAAGATGATACGAGAAATTAAGCCCCGCCTAAAAATTTAGCCCTTACCTACCCCATCATACTACAGTATGATCTAGATCGATTCCTTACGTTCGAAAACTATCTATAATTCAAGAAAGAAGCGGGCTGCCAGAAGACACTTTCTGTAATTTTCGTCTAAACTAATGCTCTCCTACTATAAGACACTTTCTATAATTTTCTTCCTAAAACTAATACCACCCTACTATAGCATGATCTTTCCACACTTTACTCTTATCTCACTATCAGATTATCCTATCTTATCTCCTTTCCGCCTGATAAGAACTTAACACACATATTTCTCAAACCCTCTCGTACTATAGTATGATTTCTTCCTCCTCTCACCTCCCACCGTCCCAATCGAACTGTCTTTTCCCCACTACTAATAGCAAAAGTTAATGATATCTATAGAAATTTTTACAGCGTACGTTTAATATTGGATATTTGTACCTGGGGACAGGGACTGAAATGATGATTTCGTTTGTTTAAAGCTTAAAATTAATTATTTAAATACATCATTATATGACCATTTATCATTGATAATTGTTATAACAAATGTTGCAATATATTACATTTTTCAGTTTTTTTTTTTTTTTTTTTTTTTTTTTTTTTAAGTATAATTAGCGAAATATTATTGGCAGTGGACGCAAATTGTCCAATTTTTAGATATTGACCCATATGCGAAATCTCGCAAGGTTGTTTGGTCATTCTCTAACCATTTCTGAATGTAAGGAAAATGTTTTCAGAATCGTGTGTAAGTAAGGGGTTATAGTGGCCTTTCGTTAACGCTCCTGCTATATCCAGAAAAATTCCTGCAATTCCCTTAATTTTCATTCTCTAGAGCTAGAGTTATGCTAGCATATTTTTCATACATATATATATTGCGATGCTAGAAAAAATCTTTATTGACAACGTTTTTGTATGCCTTGAGTATTATATTTAGAATTTATTTTATTTATCCTGCATTCTAAAAGAACAAGTTGTTAATATGCTAGTTTTGTATGAACATGAGGATCGCGGAAACAAAAGTTGTGAGACCGAGCCTATGTGGTCTTAGCAGAGTGGCCAATGTCAAAAATTTTTTGACATATAACATCTCAAATCGTATTTTCTTTGTTAGAACATTCTTGAAAACAATCTTCTCTTGAATGGCTAGTTAATGCCTAATTACACCTCCCTCTCTCTAAAGCATACGCTTGATTCGCGACGTTTCATACGCTTGATTATTATTAAGGAGGATTTGTTTTGAAAACGGAAAATAAATAATGTATCGCTTTACTCACAAATCAGGAAGGTGATTTGTTTTGTTGGTTGTCAAAGTTCATTGAACATTGGCTGGATGGGCAATGATTGTCCTTGTCTATGGCAAGTTTGTTTCAAAGATTAATATATTTTTTTTTTCTTTTTGTCATTACATTCATCTGAAATGTGTAGTGTTCAACTGACATTTAATATGTCTTATTTTTCCTTTAACTGTTCTGTATTTTAATCTACGGCGTCCGTGTGTTTTGAGGCACAAAATGAAAAGGATATAATCGCGAATTGAAATAAAATAATTCTTTGTAATAAAAATTCTATCCTTCTATAAGGTCACGAGTATTGATTTCAGAGCATTGTGAGTGTCTCATTGACTGTTGCTGGTTTTATTTTTTCCTGAAACTCCGGCCTACCATTTCATATCCGTGGTTTTTATGAACAAAAACAAATCTTGATAGGCTAGTAATTAAATAATTCAATGATAAGGAATGGTGTTATTTTAATGATGTTTTATTTACTTTCTTCTGACTTTACAATAGATAAATAATTATGATAAATTTTTGTAAGACACTTCTCTTTAATATACGATTGTTTAAAAAAAAAAAAAAAAAATTATATGAAGTGTTTTTGTTTATTAACAAATTAAGAGAATACTGGCGGGGGGGGGGGGGTGGAGAAGCAAAGCTCTATGTTTATTTTGGGGTGTTTTGAATTAGTTTTATTTATTTACTTTTGTTGTTGAGATGTATACTTACGTAAAATTACTTATGGAATAAATTTAACGCTATTTCTAACCGTGTCAACTGACACCTTTTAAAATATTTCAATTTATGGTTATTTTATGTGTAATTTTTATATTAAAACAATCACAAATTATTTGTAATGCAACGAAAACTTATTTTTATGCTTATTAGTTTTAAAAATTACAAGTCAAATAAACAAATCAAAACTTTGCTTATTTTTCATATTCTTTTCCACTTTAATTATGAACAAAAATAAAAATCATGCATCATTCATAGATTGTGACACGTTTTCCGACATTAAGAGGTATTACTGTGTTAGTTACTTTACATGTTTTACACCAATTTCAATAATATAAAATTCATTTCCATGGTACATAAAATTTATTTTTCCCATGAATTCATGTTATTATGTTTTCATCTTCCCATGAATGTTGTGCATCTTGAATTGCAATTTATTGCAGCCTGGGGACGACATTTCCATAACTGCCATATTCTACATAATTGTCTTATAATGCCAACTTTTAACAACATATTTGAAAAATCTTTTGCTTATTTAAGAAAATGAGAGACGCTGTTCGATTTTTTGGAATGTGATAAAGTATATGTGAAACAATTAAAATAATAAAACTTTGTAAAAAAATCACCATAAAATAAAAACAATACATATGACGCGTTTCGAGCTAAAAATATTAACAGCTAACTAAAAAAAAAAGGGTTCTTTTGGTTTTATTCTTTTATATTTCTTTCTTTATTATTATTATTTATATTTATATATATTTTAATTTACTTCTTTTATTTTATTTTAATTTTGTTTATTTCTTTTATTTCCATTTTTTCCCTATCAATTTATCTTCTATCATTTTGGCAACACTATCGTCTTCTGCTAGCGCCATCTGTCGCATTCTTCGCAAGCTCTACTCTCTACCTTTCAGTTCATTCTTGACCTTGTCCCCTTACGGACACATGTTTACTTTAGCTGATGACGAGCTGTTAATATTTTTAGCTCGAAACGCGTCCTATGTATTGTTTTCATTTTATGATGATTTTTTACAAAGTTTTATTATTTTAATTGTTGCATATTGCCAGTTTTCGGTGCGTTTTCGCCATATGTGAAAGTTTTAAAAAGTAGTGGATGAAAACGACTTCGTTTCTATGTCAGGGAGAAATTAGAGAGTTGGATTAGAATAAAATTTTAATTATTAATATCTAGTTCTTAAAAAAATGCTTTAAATATAATTACGTCATTTTATATACATTTTTATAAACTATGTTTTGAAAATTTTTACCTGCATTATTAAGAGTTTCTTATTTAATTTCAGCCAATCGCTATCAAGAAGGGGTTTGTTTTGGTTCGATGGCCATGATGGAAAAGTGTTGCTCAAGGTGGAAAGAAAGATCACCTTGCTGCCTCACTTATGAGAGACTGAGACCTCAGCATCCAAAAAGCTCCATACCTGGTGAAAAGCTCAATCAAGATGCGCATTTTATATTAAGTGAACTATTTCTGTCTAACTGAAATGATGTGTTTTTAATTCATCTTTTCCTGTTTTTCATGCCTGTGATAGCATAGTGAACCTTAAATTCCAGTTATTTAGAGTTAACATCCCCTATTCATAAATTTTGAATTTTTCTAAATGTATGTTATTCATTGAATTTTTTTCTTTTTGTGATAATATATGCTATCCTTTTCTACAATAGGGATGTTAAGATGAGTTTACCTGGTTGATGCTCTGGCTTAAGAATGATCTGTTAGATCTCCAGTGTACATTATTTTAATGGAGAATCTGCCTTTACCATAACTTATTATGGACAATTAGTTTGAGTTGATTCTTAAAGCTTAAATATAAAACAAATAGTGTAACCCTCGTTAATTTGGATTAATTGGTCTCCTGAATTAATGAAATGTTGGGTTAAAAAAAATAACCTATAAAATGAAATAACCCGTAAGGCATGGTGACGTCACAGCGACGTCGCTGAGAAGTCACACTGTGACTTTGTGACCGTCGATGTGACGTCACGTGACGTCGATGTGAAGTCATTTTGACTACAATGTGAAGTCGTTATGGCCGTTTTAGAGCTCGTTTGTGACGTCCCATTGTGACCACTTTGTGAAGTCACGATGTGACAAATTTGTGAAAAATGTGTCCTTTGTGACTATTTTGGCTATAACTCTGTGACGAACTTGTGACGAAAGCGACATTGCTTTGAAGTCGCATTGTGACCAATTTGTGAAATATGTGCCATTTGTGACGAAATTGTCATTAAGACTGGATGATTCTGTTTCGATTTAACTTCTTTTGGAGATTTTCTAACAATTTAAAAGAACAGGATCGTTTGAAATTATTATTACTGCACGCGATCTTTCTGTTAGAATTGGTTTGGAATCCTAAAATCGTATACTCACAATTTATGAATAAATACTGTATAACATGTATAAATAGTCATATACAATATACAGACTTTCTTCTAAATTAAAGTTAAAAATTTAATTTCCCTCACTTGCCTTACAACTGTAACAGATTGTATTGTTTTCAATATTTGATGAATGTTGCCTTTGAAAAATATTTATGCATTCCCCTCACACACATATGCTAAAAACACCACAGCTTTAATTGTATTTATAACATACACACAGTGACTATTTTCTGTTGCTGTGGTGGGCAAGGCGAAAAGTTAAAAAAAAAAAAAAAAACGTTTTTGTTTCTCTCATTTTGTAGAAGGTTATTGCAAACTTTTTTGCCATTAAGTATTTTTGCACTCTCTTTAAAAGCTTTTACTCACGTTAACAGCCAAAGGTATCAGCACATATGTAAAACTGTACAGCTTGCCAATATTTCTGACCAATAACGCTGATGTTCAAGCAAAATTATCTTTTATTGTAATTTTTCCAGTTGAGTGAAAAAGTGTCCAGGTCAGGATTCGAACTAGGGCCCAATGGCGTAAGCTGCCAATGTTCTATCAACTGTCAACTGAGCTATTCTGGATAAATCTAACGCACACAATTCACCCAGTGAATGTGAATATGTACTTATTATTATTACACAACCTTATATAATAATACTTTAATTATTTTACATGCTACCCGTATGAATAACACATACTACTCATATAAGTACATAATAATAGTTCTCTGGATGAAATTTGTCCGGAATGGCTCAGTTAGCAGAGCATTGGCAGCATACGTCAAAGGTCTCTGGTTGGAATCCTGACTTGAACACTTTTTCACTCAGTTAGAGATATTAAATCTTTGTTGATTAATTTACCAATTAGAATCATCCTGTTAAAGTTAATATAGAAATATCTTTTGATAAAACTACGTGTATTATTTGCGCAATATTTCCAACATGCAGATTTTAGTTGAAAATCTTGAGTATAAATGAAGACGATGCAACTACTTCTGTTATTACGCTTTGGTACTTCCTTATTATAGTGGTCTGTGCATGTACGATTACGCCAAGGTTTCAGTTGCGATTTAGCCAAAGTCATAGTTTAACTTATATACGTATATATTTATATTATGTGTAGGTCTTATATATGTTTTATATGTCATATAAGGTAGATGAGTAATGGACACCCTTAAGGAATTTCTTTAAAACTATAATTAATACCTATAATTTTTATATTCCAGTTTTTCCAGTATTATATTAATATATCAATAATATTTAACTATTCTCATAGTCTCATTTCCCAATATTAATCAAAATTTTATTGTAAATAAGAAATATATAAAAATACCCACAATTCCAGTCATGGACACTTCAGAAAATATAGTACATATAATTGTTTTTATGACTGTATTTAGAATCAGAATTTATCGAAAGCATACTAACTAATGAAACAAAATAGTTATTTTCAAATAAATTTAACAATTAAGTTATCATTAATTAATAAAATATATGTGATAATTATTCACTGTTTAAATCAATTATTGTGATTATTACAAAATCAATATTTTAATTATTTTAGATAGATGGTTTAAAATAATAAATGACAGGGAATTACAGTTGTCAAATTTTAGAGACAGTGGTGGATTTAGGAAGGTAATTAAAAAAAATCTGAAAAAAAAACCGTTTTGGAATATTAGTGCATAAATTCGTATATTTACCACTATTTTTAACAGTGAAACACCCCGAAACTACTTGATATATTACTTGCAGTAATCAATATTACATATATGAAAGAAATAATACTGCAGGTTGAACTTTTTAAATATTAAATAAAATAATTTAAAAATAAAAGTTCAGAACTGATGTTTGAGACCACTGATCCGCAGATTTACTAGTTCCATTTACTACTATAAGTATAAATTTAATTACTAATATGGGATTTTTATTTTATTTATTTATTTATTTTTATTTATTTATTTATTTATTGGTCAGAGAAGAATGAAAAACGTTTAAGACAGGAAATAATAAGTATATTTTTAACAACTTCTGTAACTTTTTTTTTAATGTGTAGAAATTGAGATTTTCTTTCCCCTATGTCCTTAAACAATATTCTCTGATTCCTAATTTGTTTTATTTATTAGCAGATTATAAAATATTTTTTAGCAAAGTTATATAAAATTTGTGTTGTTACATTCTGGTAAGTGCAATATAAATTATTAAATTTGATTACTTAGGTTTTCAGTTTTGTCAAAACATTTTTATCTACTATGAACATTACTTAAATTGCATTTTTAGCAATGTCCACATGGGATGTCCATACTGTACATTCAGTAATTAAACGTTTCAAAGTTTTCTATTACTACCAAAACAAAAACATAGAAGTTTTGTAAGAAAATAAAGAATATATAAAATTATTAAGTGAATTAAGCTTTTAACAGGTTCATTAAGATTTTCACTGAAAAGCAGTAGAACTTCGAAACATTATTTTCTGCTTCCTGATTGCTTTGATTAAGAGTATATCATCAATAACCCAGTTTATAAAACATGCAAGAGGGAGTTATGAAAAAAAATAATAAAAGCTAAATTTTTATTGGTTATTTTTTTAGAAACCAAAAACATTCAAGGGTGTCAATTACTGGAAGGGTATCCATTACTTTCACACCTATCCTGTATAATATTCATGTGTTTTATTATGTGATATGCTTCATATATGCCTTATACACATGTCACCTATATATGTCATATGACTAAAATTTCGTCATATACATCATAAAACGTTATGCAAGTAAATTTTATATTGATTTCAATCAAAGAACTATTTTAAGCACTATTTAAAGTTGAAATTACTAGGATGTTAGAATAAATCATTTTAAGCATATAAAAAACCAAAATTAAGTATAAAAAATTATTGGCTAAAAGGTATCTTTTTTTTTTTTATATTTGCAATAAACGGAAAATTACCATACTTCTCATAATACTGTCAATTTTCTAACACAAACTTGTAAAGAATACGAATGTACCTTAAAAAAATATTTTTGTGGGCATCACCAGCCTTTTTAATATTATAAAATTTAAGAAGTTGCTTTTAGCAATAACGATGTGAAACTGCTCAAAAGATAAATAAAATTTTGATGTGGAAGATTCCGTATCGCTGAGCAGATATCCATTTTTTATTATATAAAAACATGCAATGCAAATTATTTCAGAACATTACTTAACGCAAAGTTAAAAATTTAAGTTTGCAAACACTTTTATTCTATAAAAGGTTTTTTATTCAGTAATTTAATTAGCTTTAAATGTTTATTAATTATGTGAATTATTGATTATATATATTTTTTAATTTACGAAAATGTTATTTTAACCAGATAATTTTAAAAAGGAAAATAAATGCGATTAAACTGCAATTTAAATTAATGGTTTTAATCATCTGATTAAAATCGTTGACATACTATTTTTTCTTTCAACTATTCAAAATAAACATTAAATTTATTAAATTTTATTGAATAGATAAAAGTTAAATTAATGGCATCTATTACTTTATAACATGTTTTTTATGTGAAATTAACTCAAATCATAATAAAAGAAAGCAGAAAAAATCATTTTTTCTTACCCATTTCTTGTTGACATCGTCTTCTATAATTCCATTATGGTAATCCAAAAAGCGAAAGTTCTTAAAATCGAAAGTCAAAGAATTATATCCGAATACTAGACACAATGACATTGACCAGCTGAGATTAACCGGTCACTGCACATTGTACTTTTTCGGACTGATACTTTATGTAAAATATTTCTTGACCGCGTTCCTGTATAACTTTTGTAGAATTTAAAAAACCAGTACCAACTACACGCATTCATAAAAGAGCTACTGTTTCCAGCTGCAGCCACTCTTCAAAAGAATAAATACACTGTTTCCTCTTGTTATCGTCTGCAGGAAACAAAATTCGCGGGCAGATGGTTTTATTTGTTATTGTAGATTTGCAAGTTAAATGCGTAATACATTTATAAAAGTGTGGCTAATTAAAATGTTCTGTTTGATTTCTTTCATTTTTTTTGTGTGTGCGCATTTCATTTTAGCTTCATCAATGATTTCAATCAATTTGAAATCAATTCAAGTAAAAATGGACTGTCTCTTTTTTGTAAATAATAAAAATTGTATTAGTCATAATTAGAGTATATAAAATAAAATATTATTGAAATTTCTAGTGTATATAAAACCAATTTAATGGACAATAAAGGAAAAGTTTGTATCACATGTAATAAATACCAAATATGTTCCTAAAAAAAAAAAAAAAAAAAAAAAAAAAAAAGATCATCGGGCAAAGAAAGTTTTGTTTTTCTTTATAATCTTTTATTTTTTTCTGTATTAATTTCCTGTAGAATAAATCAGCGTGGACAATAACTATTTTTTAAAGAAATTTCTGGGGAAAAAAATTAAAATATGAATAAATATGTCATGCGTTTTGGATATATTTTGTATATTTTATTATATATTCAGAAAATGTTAAATTTGTTAAAAAAAAGTCAGAAACAAATAGCAACATTTATTTTTAAATAGTGACTTAAACTAGTTAAACATTAACAGAAAAGGAGAATATTATAGAAAGTATAAAAGTGAATTTATTTATTATAATAAAGTATACTACAAAATCAGTCCGATCCAAGCTCCAAAATGCATTAAGACGGCCTGTTTAAAATATTTCTCTTCATTTTTAAAGCTTTCCTAAATTCATATTTTTGTCACACTGTGAATTTACAATATGGAGGATTTTTCGCCACATATGTGACGTGACGTATGTTACATGCAGTGACATGACAGTGACGTCACAAAAATTTTTTTAATTGCCGGTTTTACAGTAAATAACATGTTTTAAAGAGCTTTTGTAATTTTTTAAAGTTTCCTAAGAAGTTCACATCTCAGTCACAATGTGACATCACTGAGTGGTGGCATTTTGGTCACAGATGTGACGTGACCACAGTGACTTACAGTGACGTCACAATGACGTGACTGTGACCATGCATGCTATGAGGGAAGTATAGTTAAGACACTCTGTATAATAAGAAAAACATTTTATTTTGCAATTGAAGTGATCCAGGATGTAAATTAATACTCAGGAGAAAAATTGGTACATAACTTAAATGGTATTTTAGTTCTATACTTATATTAAGAACAGGTTCATCCATACTGACACCTACATCACCTAATAGGCTGATTAATTTCAAGAGACTATTGTTCTTCAATTTTTATATATAGCTAATTTCTTGAACTATTGACTCATGCAGGTGCCTCGAAAGTTCATAATATCAAAAAATGTTTTTCATTTTTACTGACTTTGGTGTGTTTGATCACAAAATTCCAGTATTCTTTAATTTCATTATGTTTTGGCTACTATGAAAAGGACTGTCCGAATGAAGTTAAGTCTGGATTAACGAGGGTTTACTGCACATTGTTTGCCTTAATTTTTGTTTGAAATTCAATTAATACAAATATTACTTTATTAAAACTATGTTGTTCTTTGACTTAATAAATAAAATTCAAGGCAATCTTATTTGCATGTAATAGAAATGAAGCTTAGAGCAAATGAACTGATCTAACTGTGAGTGACCCCATTTGTTGATTTTAGGATAACATTTATATAGTATTATTTTTCTTGTTATATATTTTTGTTTAGAAAATGTGCTCATGCATCCAATTAAAAACATCAGTATTACTAGTAGTTAATACTGCTTTTATGATAAAATAATTTTGTGTACTTGGTGTAATTTCAACAATTCTTCCGCTTGAATACAATACCTTCATTAACAGAGAAGAAACTTTTAAAAATTGTATACCTTTTCTATTGTTACTTTTTTTTAAATCTTTTCTTGTTTATTTTATTGATATATTCTATATATAATTAAAACTATCAGCAGTAGTTGACAATACTGCTTGCCTGATAAATATTTCCATGTCATTGTGCAAATGCATTTCCGCATTCTTTCTGCTCAGGTCTATTACATCTTCATTAACTAAAATGAAAGCATGTTTCTCTCTCACCTGCAGTAATTTTGCTTCATGCAAAATATTAAATGCAGAAATTTAAAATTTGCTATTAAGTACTTAACATAATGATTGATTTTACTCTTAACAGCACAGAAATGAAACTGCCTCTCATTATAATTTAATAAAATAGACTGCTTTTAGAAGATCAATTTGTTGCATTGTTCATATTCCCATTGCACTTAACACAGCATTTGCTTTATTATTGTTACGGTTATATGTGCCTTGTTAGTATTATGCGTTGCAAAGTAGCTATTAATATATCGTCAAAGTATTTTACTTTTTATTTTATGTGTGTTTTTCCTGAGTTATTTATATTAGTGTGCTTTTATTTGTATAGGTACTCTTCATTTGACAATAAAATTTTATTCTTATTATTCGCTTGTTTAATAAATGAGTAATTTTTGTATCTACAAGATTGTTATAAAATGTCTGTCCTTGCTTGGAGACCTGTAGTTAAAATTAATTGTACCAGATATATTTTATTTAGATTTTGAAAGAATGGAAAAATTTTGAAAAAAAAAAAAAAAAAAAAACTTAGTACAAAATTTGCCAATAGGGATAATTTAGGCATAAATGTCCAACATTATTGTACTTACAGCAAGGCTGGTATTTGAATTTTGCTACCATTTTCCCCCGAATATCATTTTTCCATGTCTTCAAAACCAGAAGTATGAAATATGGTTTCATTCTGTTCATTAGTTTTATCTGTGAATGCCTGCAAACAGAGAAGGTTTTTTAAAACCACCCTGTATTTAGTATACTGATATCAAGTCTTTTACATATACTATCAGTCAGAGAATTTTTTATATGAAATTAATCAAACCATTAAAACATCCTGTGTATGCTATATGGTTCAAAACCAAAAGTTTGGACATAAGTTTCAACAATTGTTAAACACGTTCATTAAATGAAGGGTATCTATATAGTATTTGATATATCTTTTTCATCAAAATGTTTGACTGCATTTTAGTTATCCAATCATTCAGATGTGATCTTTGGATGTAAATATTTGTTTTCAAGGTTATGGTGTTTGTGATATATTTATCTTTTTGACTATCAGTTTAACATGTAGTCATTTAGAGAATTTCCTAGCTATGTTTTACAAGTTCCATGTACATTACAGTATACTGTATACCTAGTTATTGCTCAAAATAAAAATGAAAATTTGGATTTTAGTTTGTCTCTTTTTTTATACATTGTCTAAAATATTGTGAAGTTTCTGGTTACATAATCTGTAGTAGAAATATATTTTATTATTCTTTACTTACAGCAAGGTAGTTAAGGAGGGACCATCTCCTCAGCATACAGGGGTTGTAAAAGTGTGGTAGTCTATACCTTACCTTCACAGTCCCTGTAATGTTCCTTTTTTACACTTATGGGTGTTCTCAAATACAAAGGGGCTACTTTCTGACACATTTTTTAATTCATTTTCGTTCAGAAGCTCATGAAATTAGCAGATGCTGGCTACTATTCAAAAACCATGTAATCGAAAAACGTTTTCCATTTTTTTGGTAAACACAAAAAAGATTTTTCAGAAAATACTGCCAAAGTTGGCGTTGTAAACCGAAATTCCGGGCGTAACACTGCGAGACGAGAAAAACCAGTCGTCACGTGACCACAATCGCTTATAACTCGATAAGTAGTTGATTTAAAAAAAAAAAAAAAAACTCAAAACGTGTTTCGATTCCAAATCACTTCAATAGTCAGCCCTGCCAATTTTATGCCTTTGCATTTAAAAATGTGTCAGAAAGTTTCACGTTTGTTGAGCAGTGGATTTAAGAACAGCTTTAAACCATAACTAGGGAAGTGAAACTTAACAGAGGACGTGCAATCTCAAAGACTGCAGTTATTTATGAAGCTTTCTTATTTAAATAATGGTATGAAATTGTACATATGTGTATTTCTAACGTTTAGCATATAACAGACAAGAAAATTTCAACTTTCAAATAAATTTTTGCTCAAAAAGTATTTCTAGAATATGGAGTTTTGTTCTTTAAAAAAAAAAAAAACTTCACAGAGACCACTCTTCTTCACTTGCGGGTTAAGGTTCTCAAAAAAGAATGAGAAAAAGAAAAATTCTTTTTCAACAATGCAAATATTTTTGGCACATTCACGAATTCAGTTTTATACATAAAAGTAAGAATGTTTTAGATATTAATATTAATGTGTTTTTGAATTGAATAGTATTTTCAGTTTTCCAATGACTATATTATAGCTTCAGTTACAACCGATTTCTTCCTGATGATGACCTTACCTTGCATAGATAAGGGCTTGGGACAGTCTGCACATTAAAAACTGTACAAACTATTTTTTTTCCCTTTTACACTACATTTGAATTCCTTAGGTCAAAACAGTTGGTAAATGTATATTGTGCATTCATTTTTCTCAAATCTTCATAGAGTTAGGACAGTAGAGGTCAAAATTTGAGGATGCTCATGGTGAATTTCAAGTGTCATACTTTAATTAAGGATCGACTGAAACCAAATGTCGGAAATCTTCCTATTTTGGCCGAAAAAAAAAAAAAAAAAAAAAAAAAAAATATCTGTGGCCCAAGTTGGCTATCTATGCCTCTGACCAAAACTTTTATTTTCATATAAAATAAAATGTAATTAATTCATCAACGACACAGAAGGATTTTGTAACAACGAATTTCATGTAATTAAAAATGTTTTAAGCACATATACCTCGATTTATCTTTTATAATGATTTTTGTAAAGTATGATCTATTATAGTAGAACTTTCTCAAAGAGTATTCGAAACACTTCTGCTGTTTGAAACTAAAAATTTCTTATTACTGTTAAGTCTGCAGCTTTTAATGAGCACATGAAAGCGTCTTCAAAGTTTAGTCCTATATGAATTGTTTACTTTATAATTTGCACTCACGTCTCGAGTCCGTCATGACTAATAATTATAAACAGTAAAGTTCATAGCAATAAATCTTATACTATAATGTGAGCAAAAATTGTGTGTGTGTGTAAATTTTATCTTGAGAACGGCTCTAACGATTTTAATTAAATTTTGCACCTTACCGTTTTCGGGCACGTAAAGACCATTGGGATGGGTCTCGTGTTCGAGAAAATTCGATTAGTGGTGATTTTGGGTCATAATGGGTCAGGGTCTAGCTAATTATGTCTAAAGAACGGCTCAATCGATTTTGACCAAATTTTGTATCCAACCATTTTCGGCCACGAGAAGACTATTGGGCTAGGTCACGTGTTCGAGAAATTTTGATTTGTGGGTCATTTTTGGGTCAGTGTGAGTCTAGCTATTTTTATCTAAAAAACGGCTCTAACGATTTTCACTAAACTCTATATTCTACAGTTTCGGATTACGAGAAGACCATTGGGCTAAGTCACATGTTCGAGAAAATTCGATTAGGGGGTCATTTTTGGGTCACCGTGGGTCAAGCTAAGTTTATGTAGATAACGGCTCTAACGATTTTGACGAAATTTTGCACCCTACTGTTTTCGGGCACGAAAAGACGATTGGCATGGGTCATGTGTTCGAGAAAATTTGATTAGTGGGTCATTTTGGGTCATAATATGTCAGGGTCAAGCTAATTATATCTAGAGAACGGCTCAATCGATTTTGACTGAATTTTGTATCTAACCATTTTCGGGCACGAAAAGACCATTGCGATGGGTCTCATGTCCAAGAAAATTCGAGTAGTGGGTCATTTTGGGTCATAATGGGTCGGAGTCAAGCTAATTATATCTAGAGAAAGGTCAATCGATTTTGACTAAATTTTGTATCTAACCATTTTCAGGCACGAAAAAACCATTGGGATGGCTCTCGTGTTCGAGAAAATTCGATTAGTGGGTCATTTTGGGTCAGGGTCAAGCTAATTATATCTAAAGAACGGCTCAATCGATTTTGACTAAATTTTGTATCTAACCATTTTCGGTCACGAAAGAACCATTGGGATGGGTCACGTGTTCGAGAAAATTCGATTAGTGGGTCACTGTGGGTCTAGCTATATTTTTATCTAAAAAACGGCTCTAACGATTTTTACTAAACTCTATATTCTACAGTTTTGGATTACGAGAAGACCATAGGCTAAGTCGCATGTTCAAGAAAATTCGATTAGTGGGTCATTTTTGGGTCACCGTGGGTCAATCTATCTAGATAACGGCTGAATCAATTTTGACTAAATTTTGTATCTAAGAATTTTCAGGCACGAAAAAAACCATTGGGATGGATCTCGTGTTCGAGAAAATTCGATTAGCGAGTCATTTTCGGTCATAATAGGTCAGGGTCAAGCTAATTATATCTAAAGAACGGCTCAATCGATTTTGACTAAATTTTGTACCTAACCATTTTCGGGCACGAAAGGACCATTGGGATGGGTCACGTGTTCGAGAAAATTCGATTAGTGGATCACTGTGGGTCTAGCTATTTTTAACTAAAAACGGCTCTAACGATTTTTACCAAACTCTATATTCTACAGTTTTGGATTACGAGAAGACCATTAGGCTAAGTCACATGTTCAAGAAAATTCGATTAGTGGGTCATTTTTGGGTCACCGTGGGTCAATCTATCTAGATAACGGCTCTAACGATTTTGACGAAATTTTGCACCCTACTGTTTTCGGGCACGAAAAGACCATTGGGATGGGTCTCGTGTTCGAGAAAATTATATTATGGGTAATAATTTGTCAGGGTCAAGCTAATTATATCTAGAGAACGGCTCAATCAATTTTGACTAAATTTTGTATCTAACAATTTTCGGGCACGAAAAGACCATTGTGATGGATAACGTGTTCAAGAAAATTCTATTATTGGGTCACCGTGGGTCCAGCTAAGTTTATCTAGATAACGGCTCTATTATTTTGACGAAATTCTGTAAGCTGTTGTTTTCGGGCACAAAAAGACCATTGGCATGGGTCACGTGTTTGAAAAAATTTGATTAGTGGGTCATTATGAGTCAGGGTCAAGCTAATTACATCTAAAAACGGCTCAAGACATTTTCACAATTTTTTTTAATATACGGCCGTTTCTGGTCATGAGATGACGTTTGGGCTAAGTCACATGTTCGAGAAAATTCAATTATTGGATCATTTTGGGTCACAATGGGCCAGAGTCAAGCTAATTGAATCTAAAAACATGCTCAAAACATTTTGACCAAATTTCATATTATACCATTTCTGGGCATGAGAAGAGAATTTTGGTAAGTCACATGTTCGAGAAAATTCGATTAGTGGGTCATTTTGGGTCACAATGGGTCAGGGTCCAGCTAATGTTATCTAAAAAACGGCTTAAACGATTTCGACTAAATCTTGTATTCTATCATTTTCGGGCTCGAGAAGACCATTTGGCTAGGTCGCATGTTCAAGGAAATTCGATTAGTGGGTCATTTTGGCTCACAATGGGTCAGGGTGAAGCTAATTGTATTTAAAAAGCGCTTCAAAACATTTTGTATAATACCATTTCCGAGCATGATAAGACCATTGGGCAGGGTCGCATGTACGAGAAAATTCAATGAATGGGTCATTTTGGATCCTAATGGATCAGGATCAAGCTAACTTTATCTAAAAAACTGCTCAAAAGATTTTGACAAAACTGTGTACTACACCGTTTCTGGACAATATAAAACCAGTGGGCTGGGTCGCATGCTCAAGAAAATTCTATTAGTGGATCATTTTGGTGATAATGGGTCGGGGTCAAGCTAACGGCATCCATCTCAAAAATGTTCAAATAATTTTGACAATTTTTTTTGTTATACCGTTTCACAGAACAAAAATACCATTGAAATAGCTCACACTTTCGATAAATTTCGGTTAGTGGTTTTTTGAATCAACGTGGGTCAAGCTTATTTTATCTAGAATATGACTAACGATTTTCACTAAATTTTGTATTCCATCGTTTTCAGGCTCGAGAAGAGCATTGTATTAGGTCGCATGTTCGAAAAAATTCGATTAGTGCGTCATTTTGGGTCACTATGTCTCAGCGTCAAGCTAATTGTATCTAAAACAGCAAGAATGATTTAGTGGGAATAATATATCGAGATAAACACAAAGCTCATTTTGACCGAGCTTAGCTCAGTCATTCCTGCTAGTAGTGTCTTATTTGAGCTGATACAGTGAAGTAATGTTGAAAATTTCCGAAGGAAAAAATGAGATTTTTGGAATACAGATAGTTTCGGTCCGGCCGTATTTTCGACGAAAACGAATTTTTGGCGAAATTCAGGTTTTGAAACGAAACCGAATTTTCGGTCGATCTCTAACTTTAATTTATGCCTTCCCAAAAATCATTAGATTGAAATGTTCCTTTTTTAACGAGATGCAATGAATATGCCCAAACACAATCTAGCATTTTTTTTAAATCCAGAAACATATTTTTAATTGTGAAAATTATCAACAAAACAAATTCTTATTAAGAAAATTTATTAATGATGACCTAAATTAAATGTTACATAAAAAGAATAAGCATTGTGAAAAATATGGCTATGTTAATTTACAGCTCATTACTATCAGTTAGATTCCTGCATCGGGTCGGGTTACCCGCTTTTACCCGAACGGGTCGGGTTGACTTCAACTTTTTTGTTGCGGGCCGGGTTGGCTTTCATGTACTGAATAGTTACAATTCTAAATCTTGATACTTTTGTTATGACAAAAAAACTAGTGTGTGATAGACAGGAAGGATCATTTAGCAGTTTGCTGCGTATTGTATTCCGTTATATGTGGAACTTTTGAAGCCGCAACTAATTTTAAAGCGTATTTAAAGATTAGATTTTTAGTTTTATGCCGTTTAGAGTCCAGCATCGGGCTGGGTTAACAGCTCCCGATCCGACCCGGAGTCGTGTTGGCTCTCGGGTTTTTTTTTGTTGTTGCTGGTCCTGTTCAGATCGGGTTGAATTCTACTTTTTACTGCGGATCAGGTTGAATTTCATTGTTTCGGATTGGGTTTTGAATCGATCAGCCGAAGTCGGGTTGATCCGAATTTCAAAAGAATCTCCAATATATTTTTTTCATATTAAAAATCTATATACAATAAGACCTTTATAATGGCTTTTCTTCAAAAGGCGGACACCTCTAATTTGCGGACACTTTTTCAATCCCCAAAATTTATATATTTGAACGCTTATATCTCTGAATAGTGGGCACCTCTCAATCTACACACACGTAACACGTGTACATAAACTACCAATAATATGATACCTCTGTTTTTGTGTGTATCAAAAACGAAATGTTGATAATATTTTCCAAATTTCGAAAGAAGAAAAATTATCTATGATCGCATTTCTTATATACCTTTTATTTCTCAGGAAGTAAATTTAACATATAATCCTAGATATTCAAATACGTATATATTTTAATCTGAAATTTAGTTCTGCTCAAACTTTTTGTGAAAATCCCAACAACCTGAGTGTTAAAAAACTTATACACTCCTTAGCAAAAGTTTAGACACTGGTGATTTTTAACCTTCAAATAAAAAATACGAACACTTGGGTTATACAAATGACTGTACTTATTTTTAAATATATTTTAAACGTTTTAGGGCAGAAATAACGGTTTTAATGTAGGATATTATTTCATTTAACTGAAAAAAGTGAAATTTGCATGTTGCAAAAGTTTAGACACTTTTGTGATTTTTTGGATATTGTTCACCGAAAACCGCATATTTCAAACTTATGACGTCACATGCATGAAGTATTTAAGTGCACCTCACGATAGCATCGGTTAGTGTAGATGCGCGAGCAAGAAATTTTCAGTCAGATGAAATAATTAAAGCACGGAAGCTGAAATCGAAAGGGAAGACTGTTGCGGAAATTTCAGCTACTTTCAATCGGCCAAAGAACTCTGTCTATTAAGTACTGTCTAAGGGTGACTCTTTCAAAGCAAAACATAGATCTGGAAGGACTCGTGTGGCCAGAAAACGAGATTATAGAAGGATCCAAAAACTGGCATCTAGACAAATGATGACTGCTAATCGCATTAAAAGTGAGTTAGAGCTTTCTGTCCCAATGGATAATTTCGTAGATGCATTAAAGAAAGGTGTAAATTAGTTTACATGAAAATGATAAAACCACCAGCCGTGAAATCTCACAAAAAATTGACCCCTTTCCTGTCGCGGAGTAATTCTTTTTATAAACGGATGAAATAATGGACTGATACCAGAATTTATAAACGAAGTTATTAGAAAATATGAAATTGCTTATTTTCACGTATATTATAAAAGGAAAATTTTAATTAAATATTCTTGCCATTTTTGGAATTAAAATTATGTGTCCTTTGCCGTCGAAAGGGTTGATGACTTGGGCCTCACTTTGTTTTAATTCTCAAGTATCTCAGGAGTTTCTCAGTGGTCGTCAAGCTGCGTAAGACTACATACATACATTGGAAATCTATTTACAGCCATTTGGTGAACTTTTATCTCTTCCAAAGTATGCATTTGAGCAAGATAATGCGTCTATTCATGTTGCATACAAATCAAAAAATTGGTTTAACTCTCAAAATATTACTATTTTCGACTGGCCCGCGTGTAGCCCTGATCTGAACCCAATCAAAAACTTTTGTGGCATCATATCTCATACGGTTTATGCAATTTTTTAACAATACTCCTCTGTAAATGAACTTCGATCAGATGTTGAACGTGTTTGGCACGAAATAGACCCCCAAGTGATGCAGGATTTAGTTTCTTCGATGGAAAGTCACATTTTTGCATTAATAGCAGACAATGTAGGTGCAGTTCGATTTTAATTTATAGATATTTTTCTGTTAACAGACAGATTGTCTATACTTTTGCAACAATGTTAAATTCGTTTTTTTGTCATTTTATATTATGTAAAGTGTATAAATTAAAATTTATTGTTTGTGTATGAAGGATAATTCCCCAGTGATATATGACAGTTGAATTACAACAATTCGTTACATACTTCTCAGCACAGAAGCATAATAGATCATTGTCTAAACTTTTGCTGAGCACTGTATATAACCCTAAAGAATTATTCCAGTGTGAACCCGACATGCAGAAGGAAAATTAGATTCATTCCAAGACAAAAAAAAAAAAAAAAAAAAAAAATCGGGATAATCCGACTCTGTTTGATTATATTCAACGATCCCAAGGTGCTCAAAGGTTTTACTATATTTTGATATTAAAGAATATAGATTTGTTCATTCTTCTATATAAAGCATAAAAATGGTATTAGAGATACAATTGTAGATTATTTTTCATAGTGGCATTAAAACATGATTTACTGCCATACATTGCAGGTTCGGGTCGGGTTGCGGGTTGCCTGAAATTCTTTTTGCGGCTTCGGGTCGGGTTGCGGGTTGCCGAAAATTATTTTTGCGGATTCGGGTCGGGTTGCGGGTCGACTTAAAATGGAATTTGCGTGTTCAGGTCGGATGAAACTCAACCCGCGCAGGACTCTACTATCAATAGTTTATGAGATATAGAGAAATTTTACTTTTCGATGGTCTAATCTAAAGGCGACCTTCTACTGTAATAGTTTGTATCCACAGAAAATAAAATCTTGCAAAGTAACTAGAAAGTTGTATGAAACTCTTTTTTAAAACACTAGTTTATTTTATATTTAGATTTTCCGTACAATGTTTCTGATTACTAGTTGAACGACTCTTGTGCGTATTCTTTTCAAGATCTTAATTTCGTGTTTCTAAAATGGATAAGCCTCTAATCTCTAATTTTCTTTTATTTCCCTATGGAGATTTAAAAACAATGTATGAACTACAGTCGAACCTCTATTTTGCGAACTTTTCCTTGGAACCAAGAACATTTTGCGAATTTCTTCGTAAAATATTCTTTAAATAGCGAAGTGCATTCTCTATTTAACGAATTTTTCTTGGGATCAAATTTTTTTTCTCCCCATTTCTCAAAATATTTCTGGACATTTCAAACTTATTCTTTCTTTAAACACATTTTATGATGTTCAATGGCCTTGAACTGGTTTTACCAGGCGCCTTCTTTGTCAGCAGTGAGAATTCGGTAAATACGGAGGATGAAGACAATAATTCCTTAGAGTAACTTTAAAAATGTGGATACAGGGAGAAAAAAAGAAGAAATTAACCATGATGTGCTGATTGATGATTGTATTTCATTTAATTCTGAAATTGAGACCTCGGAAACACTATCCGAATTGGATATTTTCAACAGTGTGAAAAATAAAAACAATACAGCAATGAATTGCGATGAAGACGAATATGATGATGATGGAAATGATCGTTAAGCAGGAATTAACAAAACTTCGTATGATGAAATGCTAAAATCATTTGAAACAATCCGACGCGGATTATAGTTAGAAGAAAATACGCATGAAGGGGGTTTTGGCGCATTGCAAAGATGCGCGACGTATTATGAAAGAAAGCACTTTTTTAAATAAAAAAACTCACGCAAAATTAACAGAGTTATTCAGAAATTAAATTTAAGGACGCATATGTTAATGTATGGTTAAAATTATTTGTTATAATAATAATAAATACGATAATGTCATTAAAATTCGTTAATTTTAATGTAAAACTATTTACTTTAAACAGAAAATAGAGTGTATTTCCGGACAGTGTTTTGTTCTCCTTGCAGATTGCAAAGTTTAAACGCATAGAAAAAATGAATAAAACAAATTGATATAATTTATTTAAAAAAATTTGATTAATTACTTTTAGTAAAAATATTTAGTGTTTATGAATTTAAAATCTGTTTTATGTAGTTTAAAGTAGTTTAAAAGGTGAATCTCTGTTTAACGAATTTTCCATATAACGAACTTTTTTCCGAGATTTAGCGACTTCGTTAAATAGAGGTTCGACTGTATATAATTTTCTGGTCCCAAACCCTACCATAATATAACACTAAAAAGAACACATTATTAATATTCGGTTGACTCTAGAAATGAGACTGGCTCAGTCCGAGCGCTGGGCACCACATAGGCTGTCTCAAAGTGAAAATTTTTATTTATTCACAAATTGGGAAAAAAAAACTTGCTATTTGAAAGAAACAAGAATGTAAGTTAAGTTTTTTAACGTGTTTTGCAATCCTTTAAAAATCAGTTTGAAAAGGAATTGAATTGTAATTAGTGGGATATTACAAGAAATATTGCACCTGATTCTGAAACCTTTGCACAGTCAATGTCAGTAATACAAAGAAGTCGTGGGCTGTCTCCTTGTCTATCCTTACTTTTTTAAAATCCTTTTCAAGAATTACTTGAGAAAAAGAAGAACTCGTGTCTTTCTACCATATTTGTAATGGGTCGTTCGGAAAATCGTGTCCGTTTGGGAAAATCAATTCGTACCGGAAAATTCTTCCCGGTAATTACTGGACATTAGATATCGGAATCAATGTTTAATAATTAAATGATAGAATTTTCCGGTACGAATTGATTTTCCCAAACGGACACGACTTTTCGAACGACCCAATACAGTGATATTTTGAAAGTATAAGAAATGTGACTTTTGAAGACTTCTGCCAGTGGTTGAATATAAATAATAAATTTCTTATTTAAAAGAAATTTTCAGGGACATTAAAATCACGAACACATTGTCATGAGGGAGTATTTAAGGTGAATACTTATTTCTATGTAAGAAGATATTTTTAAATTATAAAAATAATCTTGAAACAATTTTAAAATGTTAGTAGCAATTTTGTACTGCTTGCTTTCGGCATGGGGCTTGAGTTCTGATGAAACAAAATATTTCGGGATCCGAAAAAAGGACCCGAACTCATCTCTAATCGGCACCAGTATCAATTTTATAGAATGATTTTCAGACGAATTAAGGGGAAGGACCTATAAACTGTACTGTGACACTAATCTTTCAAAACTAATGTTTCATTTTGACACCAGAATACGATTCTAAGCTCTCAAATCAGCCTTAATGGTAAATTGTCACTAAGTATCTATGAATATTTGAGGAAATATTTAATCTGAACAATTCGGCTAATTTTGAAAACAGTATCCAAAGTGTTGCTGCAAGGTTAAAATTTATTACGAAACTAGGTGACCTGCTCAGCGTTGCCCGGGCCAGTGATAATAGCCTTAAATATACCTAAAATAAATGTTCAAGGATTTTATGTTTTTTAAACGAAAATATAACTAAAAAGGGCTTGCTGTTCCATTTTTTTTTTTTTTTTTTTTTTTTTTTTTTTTTTATAGACTACCATTGAATACATTTAAATTAATATATATATATATATTTATTTATTTAGAAAACATATAATTACACAATAAAATATATGACTACATACATTCGTTGATACAAATACTAAAAACAATTAGTAAATAGACGTTTCGACTACATTTCGCAGTCCTCATCAGTACTCCTACATAATCTCAAAACACACTAGAACCACAACAATTAAAAACAGTTAAAACTATGGTTTAACAATGATAACATATTCCGCCGTGACCTGCTGAATAGCTTCATTATTAGAGATTCAGCCAAAATAGTCAACTAACCCTCAAGGAAAATACGACAAGTGTACAAGGAGCAAGTAGATTTCATAACTTGCACATTATCAAAGTCGAAAGTTTGGGCAAAAAGAAATATACAGTGAAACCTCCCTGTGCGTCCACTTCCATTAAAAGACCACCTCCCTGAACGACCATTTTTTCATGGAACGAAATTTAATCCCATAGGCTCAATACTAACTTTACCTCCATTCAGAGACCATCCAAATTGAACTCCCTCCATGAGCGACCAATTTCTTTTGAAGAAAATGAAAAAAAATCTGTTTTTTCCTGGTCGCTTGAAGAAGGTTTTATTAGAAAAATAATTCCGGAGAGCGCATTATTCATCAAACTTCTAAACTAAGCTTACACATTTTTTTTTACTACGGTAACTTTTAAGTGTTTAAACCCCTTTGTGCCTTTTTAGGCAATGAATTTAACTCTGATGACAAATTAAGAATGACAGTTAATAAAATCCCCTGCCCTATTCTGTCAGGAAACTCTCAAAGAAATAGATAAATTAATGAAATCGTCATTATTGGATCCCGTCAAAAAAAAAAAAAAAAAAAAAAAAAAAAAAATTGCATTTATTTACTGATCTTTGAAAGGACGTGGAAATGAAAGTTATAAAAGATAAAACCGTAAAATCAAAGCAAACGGCAATGTATTCATTTTTTAAACTATGTAGTAATTAACTTATGTAATTAACTTTTGTTTTGATACTTAAATTTTCGTATTTTTTCCTAATGTGAAAAATAAATTTTAGTAACATTGTTACCCTTTTTCAACAATTAAAATCTAGATTTAAACATGACCTCCTTTAAGAGACCACCTCTCGGAGTGACCAATTTCTATTGGAACAGAACGTGATCACTTTAGGGAGGTTTTACTGTATATATATTTCTTATTTAAACTTATCTAAGCTAAGTATCGAAATATGAAATAAATGGCGGTGGGATATATTTTATCCCACCTACGATTAATCAAGATTTGCACCAGAAAAATTTTAGGAAATTTTAGTTTTCTAACTTTAGTGGAGAGTTAAGTCGTAAAATTGCTTTTCCTTATTTTGAAATAAAATTTTTCTAAATTTCCGGTGGGAATTAAGCATTACACAAACGCCCTTCAAGGGCTTAATCTTCATTTGGTACGTCACGAAATCAGTCCGGAGACCTTGAGTATTGAGACGGTAATGCCAGTGTCCTGTATATACAAAAGTTCCTTGATTATCATTATTTTGACGGTATACGTATTTATGCGAACATCGAAAATCTCAATATGAACCTCTAGCATATTTCACACGTTTTATCGTGTAGCATTTACTCTAGATATAAATTCTCATTGCTCTATTTTGAACAGCACATTGAATACAATTTAAAATGTGAAAAAAATTAAAGTATCCCTTAAAGATGCCAATTTTACTTATTTTTTCATAACTTCAGAAAATGTACGAAAATTTGTGCGGGATCTTGCGGATTCTGATGGTGAACAAAACAGTACATTTTTTAAAAATATGAACTTTTAATAATCGAATTAGTTAATAATTAATTAATAGTAATTTCAAACAAGGAGATGAGAAAATGAAAAGCCCTATCATTACTGATTATATTCGTAATAGAGTAACCTTTTCAGGTATACTCATTGTTAGTTTTTCTGTTTCCTCTACCAAATGGAATGATTTTACTTTATTTAACTTACGAGCTTGTTGACTAAATGTCGTAGTACACTTTGATTAAATGGGAAATAGAAACGCGTCAATTACACGTCACAGATATCTGCAGGTGGTAATAAACAAATACATAGGTATCTTACGTTTTATGTTTTGAAAACTCCAAAAAAAAATTTCCCTTCCTCAGAAGTTGAAGGATGTATTGACGTGTTACATGTTTATTATGAATTTTCAATTTCCCTCATCAGTTCGATTGACGTTATATAATTCTATCGTAGAATAATGAAAACAAACTTATTAAAGGTGGCCCATTGAAAAAAGTGAGAAATGCAAGTATTACTGTATAATCTCGAAAATCCGATATAAACGGAACTCGGAAGATCGGATACATGAATATGTTGAATAATTCGGGTAACTGAGAAAGTAGAACAAATACATAGACATCCGACCATACAGTGCGTTGCATAGTGATAAATCCATCCTTAAAAATGCGTTCAATTTTGAAAAAATGCAAATTTAAGCCTTCTTTTCTTTTTTCTTCTTCTTTCCTTTTCTTTGTTTTACTGTGTAGGTCAGAACGCGAAATTTTAAGTCTTAAAATTGATCACTAGACTAAAATTACTGGTCGAGACAATTTTATATACCATTTGAAAATTCCTTACTTAACGTCTGAAGAGGTAATGTGGGCCTTGTTTTTCATTTGCTGTTTGTTTATTGCAGTTTACTTGTCTGTAATACTTATTACAAATTTATATATTTATATAAAGTATAAAAGTGTTTGTTAATAAAAATTATAAAAGTTTTATTTGAGAACTAGCTGTCTCGTCCGGCATTGACCGGGCCCATGATTAAAAACCTTAAATGAACCTCAAATTTCTATGATTTTTATATCTTTAACTCGATTTCGTCTGAATTTATATTTTTTAATGAAAAAATCGCTAAAAATTATTGATTTTTAGTGGTAAAAGCTCTCGTAAGAAGACATTTTCTTCTTTTTTAACATTGGATCGTTTCATAATTAAAAAAAATAGTTTTGTTGTCCGAACACTTTGAAATTTTTATTGCTTATAAATATAACGTTCTTGCAGCCCGTGTAAAAATTTCGTGAAAAATCATTGAAAACTTTAGCAAAAGGGCTGTGGAACTTCGGATAGAGGTGGTAGCATGGTAGTGTCTTTTCGAAGGCGTATGACAAAATTTAACGAAGAAAATTGTTTTATTGGAATAAAACAAAGGATTAATTCTAGATTAAATATTTTCACACTAACAACAATATAAAATGATTGATGAAGGGGTCGATGAGTGATAAAAGACAATTGCTGGATCAATTAAGTAAGTCCCAATAAGTCGATTAGATAGTTCATGAAACTCTTAAAGTCTCTGATTTAGTTCAGCGATGCGTCTTTTCTACACGTGTAAGGAACACGCTCAGCTTTGACAGCTAGTTTCAGTATCTGACCTGCGGCTTTAAGTCCGAATGCAAGAAGTCTTTCACCCTCGGAATGCCTCCGAGAGAATCTCACAATTGTGAGAGTCTGTCACTCTCCACCAGGTAAAGACCTTAGCCTCTTCTCTCAAGAGTTCAAACTTAACAAACTTATTTCTAATCAAGGATCTACTCTCATGATCCCTTGATTCCAAAAAACAATAGTGACTCCTTGGCTACTAGAAACGTTTCGCTGGTGATGTCACCTGCAAACTGTCATCTGATAGGATGACCACACTATTTCCTCCTTTTTGGAAAGCGTACTTTCATTTTCGTCTGGTCTTGAGACATTTCTTCTTCCTCCATTTCGCTTTCACTTTAGCGGCATAGAAAATAATTCCAGACCGGCTCTGTATTCATCTAGTTGTCGCTGAAGTGTCACTTTCGAAGATGTATTGGGATCGATCTATTTCATTTGATCTCTCCGGCAAAAGATGAGACTTAGCCGAAATCGCAGCCTGTTTGTCTGTTTTCACAAATACATGGGATTTTCTATACCCAGTAGTATTTCTATATATTTGAGGGTTTCTCATGTAAATTAGTAGAATCAGTTCGATTTTCTTTAGGGCTTAAAGAAGTTATTCTTAATAAATGCTTGGTTCGAATTTGAGTTACGGAATTTCACCTTTCGTTGCATTTTTTTTTTTTTTTTTTTTTTTTTTACAAAAATATAATAAATTTCACAACCCATAATTGTTCAAATGCTTAACAGATTTAGATATGTTATATAAAATTCGTGTCCGCTGACCGTGTGAAAAAGCGTTTAAAAAAACACTTATATTTAGCGATAAAAGGGGCCGAAATAATTGCAACAAGAAACGGGGAGGGGGGTCGATTCAACGTTAAAAGACACATTTCTTGTCTTCCAAAGCCTGTGTATAATTTTCATGCGAAGATATTGAGTTGTAAAAAGCAGTGATTTCTTCTGAAGGATGGAATATATGACAATTGTTTTTGAAATTGGAACTCATTATTTCCCTCCTATATGTTAGTTCTGAGTTATAAATACGTTTCCGACGACTGTGGGTAACTTTTGTGTTAAAATGTTGATACAGTGAAACTTCTTTTAAAGGCCACCCCTATTCCAGGGCCATCTGTATTAAAGGCCAATAATTTTAGGAACGAAAATTTTTTTCATAGACATAATGTTAAATTTACTCCTATTAGGCGTCACACCTACCCCTCATAAAGGCCCTTTTTTTCACATGTGCCTTAAATCCTAAGCAGGCGTATTGAATTCCTGAACCAAAATATAAGACTTCAGCAAACAACTGCACTTGCAACAAAGAAGGCAGGAGGAGATGGGGAGGATTTAATAACACAATGAAGGACTACAAACTTTTCAACAAGTGAGACAAATAGGTGTTCCTCATACTTTGTTTGACCTTTCAACCTGTAGGGGTTGGGTTGGAAGGGAAACTTGACCCTTTAATGTGGGTACACAAAAATAACAGGTTATATAGAAAAACTGATTCCACATTTACTAAAACTATGAATGTATATTGAAGCACAATTTGTACACCTGTCAATAAACGCTAAAAGAAATAAATAAACTAATATCCCAATCTAAAGCATTAATAAATGATGCAAATGAAAGTAATTTGTTCCATAAAGTAAAAGAATCATTAGAAACCAAAATTGTTACGAAAAAATTATGAAAAGTAAACAAACTTCAATGGAAAATTTTTTCAATCATGTATAATTTGAAAATGTTAATAAACAGTTTTTTCACCTATATAGGTTTTGATTTCCTTATTTTAGTTGTTTTCTTGCCACCCCTATTCAAGGACCACCCCTCATAAGGGCCAATTTTCAATGGAACGGCAGGTGGCCCTTACAGAGAGGTTTCATTCTATTTAGTTTTAAAAACCATGTTTTACGCATAATTATTTATTTTTATTATTTATTTTTTCACGTCGAAATTCTGAATAAAATTTTTGTGATTTTCAAATTAATTTTTTCGATCTTAAATCCAATTATACCTGAACCAAATCGATACTCGATCATTAGCTAAAAGATTAGTATATACAGTGGACTCTCTCTATTCTGAACACTCATGGGACCAACCAAAAATGTTCAGATTATGGGGGTGTTCATTATAGAGGGAGATTGGGAAATGCATTACTACTACTACTATGCATTGAGTTTATAGACTCTATAGAATACATAGCATGGTTAGACATGCAAGTTACCGAGATGGAGGTGCTGAATTTTGATTAGGCACCTAGTGCTATGTCAAACTAAATTTAGTTGGACCTGTACTCTATCATCTGATTTTTTTTTAATTTATTAAAAAAGCTTTACAAAACATACAATTACATTTATAAATACAATACTTGAAAAAATAATTGGTACATTACTTAAAAAAGTGAGTAATTTTAGTTTTTTTTTTTTCAGTGTGTATGCTTGTGCAGTGCTACATGTTATATAGTTGTTTAAGAAGTGGAAAGGCTTCCGGGTGATGTTCAACAGGTCTTGAATCCCTTGGCTTGAAGGTAATCGTACTTCTTGTTTCGTTGGTCTTTTCTGGTTCTGCTTCTTCTTCACTATCTCTTTCCTCTTCAACAATGTTGTTGTAGCAAACCGGAAGGCTTCTGTCGGCATCGAGATAAGCACCAGGTTCAATTTCAGTATGAAGCTCCTCAAGAATTGACCCCAAGTCATTCAAAGCTGTTGCTTCTTGCTCCTCTATTCTTGATTGTTCATTCTCATATGGCAATCTAGCTTTGTAGCAGCATCTTTGGATGGTGTAGGATGGTTTGGATGGTGATACTTTATTCCAAGCCGTTGATATCCAATGGACAGCATCCATCACGTTGACCTTCTTCATTAGTTCAGTTGTCGAATTTCTCTCCTCCATCACCAGAGAACTTTTTCTTCAGAAAATGGATTCTGTAGTGAGCTTTAAAGGTCTTGATTACTCCTCGATCCAGTGGTTGGATTATAGAAGTACAGTTCGGTGGCAGGAATTTCAGGCTCACGTTGCTCAGCTGCGTGTTTTATGTGATCTGGGATTATCCACAAAAAGAAGAATTGTTCTTCCTTCCCTTTTTATCATCTCGTTAATGCCCTCTAATCATTGTGAGAAAATTGTGAATGTCATCCAGGCTTTTCGATTTTATTTGTAGTGCACAGGCAATGATGCGATCTTCACTTTTTTGAAGCATCGTGTTTTTTCACTTTTTATGATCACAAGTGGTTTGAGCTTTTCATCTATAAAACTGTCACAGAGCATGACGGTAAGTCTTTCTTTCGACATTTTCCCGAACTCGCATTTCTCGCTTCTTTTTGCTAGGGTTATATTTTAAAAAGATATAAAAAACATGCAGGTTTGTTGGCATTGAAAATGTCAGCTTTGTTGAATACTTCGTTATGTCAGAAAGTTTTCTTTTACATTCCTCCACAGTGTCGATATTTACGTCTGCAGCTTCACCTTCGATTATTTTGAATTCGATGATATGCCGACTTTTGAAGCGAGTCAACCATCCTTCCGATACCTTCAATTCCATGATTTTCTCCTTTTCCGCAAAATCCAGAGCAATTTGCTTTAGCAGAGGTCCAGTGACAGGATGATTCTTCATTATCATTTGGCAAAAAAACTTTCAGACGTGATTGTTTATGCTCTCATTTCCCGTTTGCTTTTAGAAAATTCTACATTTTGATGAAGGTTCATTTCTTTCAAAAGCGGCGATAATTCTCTTTGTTCCTGATAGCGTTGATTTAGCCTACTGAAATTTTAAACTCAGATGCAAATTTCCTTTGACTATCTTTTGTTTTTAATTTTTGAACATCTTCGTATTTTTCCTGAAGCTTCAGTTCTTTCCGTTTCCTTTCGTTTTCCTACTTATTTCTGGCATATCTGCGTAAAAACTATACTTCTTTCTCTGCAATGATAGCGAAATGGTGAATTTTTTTTTTTTTGCCTTTGCCGAGCAAAAAGGAAGAAAGAAACAGAAGCGATAATGCTGTCCAACCAGGTTGCAGAAAAGAAACCATAATCCTTTTTTGACCACTCTCTCCATGTTCTTTCAATTTCTTTCTTTTTTTATATATAAATGTTTTGTTTGTTTTGTTAACTGAAGGTTTTATCTGAATTATTGAAACAAACTGTAGCATCGGGCATATGTTTAAAATCTAACAATGATTTTGTCTGTTTAATTTTTAAATCGCGATCGTTGAACCTTTTTATTCTTCTGCAACAATTTCTCCGAATTTGCATGACGGAGGAATTCTCCGGATTCCAATTGCAAACACACGTTCAGTTTAGGGAGAGGTGAGGTAGAATGGGGATCAAAAGTAGCGTTCATAATAGTGGGGTGTTCAGATTAGAGGGTGTTCAGAATACAGAGAGTTTATCTTATGTTAAGTCTATAGAGTTTCGCCGGGGTCATCAAAATGTGTTCATAATACCGGGGTGTTCACATTAGAGAGTGTTCAGATAGAGAGAGTCCACTGTATTATTTAAATTTCAGAGCTATTGTATAAAATTAAGTGTATTTTTTTTTTAATCAAAATGTGCGTAATGTTAATCCTACGGCAAAATGCGCGGGAAAAACGAAAAGTGACTTTGGGGAATGAATTTTTTTCAAAGGGTTATTTTTCATATATTTTTTAATGTTTTGCAGCTTTTCAAAGAGAACTGAAAGTATATGCTATTTGGTATTTTCTTTTCTGCGTATTTTGATCTTTGGAGCCTATGCGTAATTTTGAAATATGTCGGAAAAGAGAGGGACAGACGGGGGTCTTCCGGTATTTTAAATTGCTTTAAAAAAATAGTGATTATCGTCCAAACTTTTTGAATTTTTCAGTAGTTAAAAAGATAATGCTTTCCTAACCTGGATCGAAAAATTGTAACAAAAATATTGATATTTAGTGGTAAAAGGACTCGTAAGAAGACTTTTTTTTTTTCACTTGGTCTATTTCAGTAATTAAAAATATAGATCTTGTCGTTTAAATTCTTTGAGATTTTCAGCGGTTATGAATATGACGGTTGTGCGCCTCATGATAAAAATTCGTGAAAAAATATTGATATCTAGTTAAAAAAGAAAATGTGTTTTATTTTCATTCGTTTCCTTGTTTTCGCATTGGTTCCGTTTTAGCCCAAGAGCCGAAAGCACAAAAACCTATGTTATCAAGTACAAGAAAAAAACATTTATTTTATGGGAGAATGGAAGTAGGGGAATCCAATGATCGATGTCTGTCGGAAGCGAAGTGGCGCATAACCCTTAAATTAATACCCCCAGTGTTTGGGGGTATATACTCATAGGTTTATCATTGTGTTTGCCGTACAACTATCCTCCATGTTTTCATATCTTTGTTTGTAGGGCAAACACAATGATAAACCTACGAGTCAACTACTGGTGGTATTAATTTTTAGCTTATGCACCACTTCACTTCCGGCAGACATGGATAATTAGATTTCCCTACTTCTACTCTTCCATAAAATAAAGTTTTTTTCCTGTACTTGATAACATAGGTTTCTGTGCTGTCGGCTCTTGGACTATTAGTATAAAAAAATAAATAGCTCTTACCATCCGAATTCTCTGAAATTTTAATAGAGTTTAAATATAACTGTATCCGAGCGCTCTTTGAAATTTCGTGGGGGAAAAATATGAGTGGTTATAATTAAAGTTAACCCTGTTTAGACTAACGTAGAGTCCGTTCTGGTAGACGGATATCGATGAAACTTGGGAAATACGTTACATGGACCACGGAGGGGGAAAATCTGCAATAAACAAATAGTTCAAATTTCGACCAATAGATGGCGGTTTTCCTCTACGAGAAATGACGTTATGCAAATTTGGAGCGATTTAAAAAGCCAGTAATCGATGTCGCAAAGTCATTCTGGACCATGTCGTTAGAGAAGAAAGAACGAGCGTTACTGATGAAGTTGTTTTATTAGAAAGGCATAATTTGATGATGCACCACCTTACATAGCCCGATCAGTGAAGGCACTGCTTCGTGCTCACTTTGGAGATGATCGGTTAATTTTGAGAAGTTTTCCGACAATCTGGCCTTCTCTTTCTCCGGATTTAATCCCTGTGACTTCTGGTTGTGAGGATTCCTGAAAGATCGTGCTTATGGAGGAAGCATAGGGACTCTGCAGTTGATCGAGAAACCCTTCGCTCTTCTGTTGGACACCCTTTGAACATGTGCTTAACGCAAATGGAATGCACATTGAACATATGATGTGAATAAATAAAGTTTTCTATTTACAGTTTGAGTTTTTTGGTCTTCATTCGCCCCCAATTCATCTGTGATCGAAATTTGAACTACTACTTTTTATTGCAGATTTTTTTCCCTATGGCCCATATAACTTATTTTCCAAGTTTCATCGATATCTGTCTACCAGAAAGGACTCTACGTAGTCCAAACAGGGTATCTTTAATTATAACCACCCTGTATATATTTAGTATGTGAAAACATGAGTCGAAAGCGAGCGGAACCGCGACGAAACACTGATTTTTTACAGATTTCTTCGAAATTTTCACACATTTTATTTTGTAAAAAACACTTCTATCCGTCAGAACGTTTTGAAATTTTTGTAGGTGATGTAAATCTGGTCTGTTCTGGTTGTAAATCTGTCAGATGCTCGAAAAATATTGTGTTAAAATACGGACGTTTAGTTACTTTTAGCATAGTTAAAATATCGTCTCCGTAAGGCACGAAGTGATCTGAGTCCGCCGATGTATTTGAAAGAGTTAAAATTCGTATTTTTTAAAGCCAAATACACCATAGATTAGAAGAAGGTTTCAGCTTTATAAGCATATTTTTGGTTTGTCGGTACTCTAAAATTTCACCCTGAAGAGCCGTTGCCATAAAAGGGAAAAGCGTTTCTCGGGAAAACGACCCTTTTTGAATGTTTTTTTTTTCAAAGGGTTAACTACGATATTTTTTGGAATTGATTGCGGAATTTGAGGTGTAAGAGTACAATCTTTCGGAATATGTCTTCGAATTTTAATTGTACTAAGCGGTTTGTTTGATTTAGGTTAAAACAAAACTATGAAAAAACTAAGGAAATCGAGCGGGCGGTTCTTCGTTTCCTCCCAATGCTTAAATCAGGTTCTGGGCTTTTGCGAGCTAAAAAAGAAGCGTTTTTGATGAGAGTTCATTGTCGTTTTTAATTAATATCTCGATTAATTAACAAACAAGAACGTAAAATCATGCGTCCAGCATAGATTAGGAAACACTTTCTAACACATTTAAAATACTGTAACAAAACTTCACAGTTCATTAAGTTAAAAAATGATGTCTAAATAAACAATTTGGAAAACGCATAACGCATTTGAAAATCCGATTTTGGCATAGAACATCAATAGTTGGAAAAATATCTTATTTTTTTGTGCAGCCCTATATCTCTTTAAGATCGGGAGATTTTTTGGTAGAAATTGGAAGTTTGGGTGGTTTCCCCTTATCGATAGGATCGTATTTGATTGAAAAAAAATATTTAAAAAAATACCCGATGTCAGGTTATGCCAAGGGATGGCCCACACAATTGTGGGTTCGGCCTTAATGCAGCCGTTTTTGGACTAAATCTACACAATTGTGTAGTTTGGGATTATGTGTGCAAATATCTAAAAATAAAAGTGTAAGCAAAAAAAGTTGTTGTTTATTTAGATAATTTTCATCAGCCACAATGAAAATGTTTGAAACAATTTTTGTTTTTGGACAGACCACTACAATTTAATTTTCTGAGACGTGCTCAAAGCCCGCACTCCTCTTAAGAGCCGTTGACAAATGGTATGCCGTTCACTCCGTTTGGATTGTGCCTGATCCTTCAAATATCTCGTTTTTAGTTTTTCCAGCAGCGGTTTTTTGTTGAAATACCAATCGAAGTACACAAAACTAGGTCTGAACCAGAGTAAAGACTACAGCAGGTCCTAAGCCTAGATACTTGTGGACCAGGTCTGTACTTTCCCACTGGTATACTACAAAATTTAAAACTATCCCAGATGATGCTGTTACCACAGAGTGTGGTTTGTTTTTTACACACTACTTTACTGAGGCACGTCCTAAAAAAGGAATCGTCTGCTCATCTATGGAAAATTTCCCCTGATCTCCTGGTAAATTCAAGCAGACACTACGGAATCTGTCGAGCATTTGCTGAACTTTCCATAATTTGTTATTCATTCCTAGTGGCTTACTTGCTGTGGACAAAATGGAATGAATTTATTCTATTTAAAAATCTATCTCGTGGTATGCATATAACTCATATAAAACATGTATGGCATCTATAACTCAGAGCAGAAACATACAGTTCGTTACATGTGCATATTATATATCTAATATAGTAAATGATATATAATTACATGAATATAATGAATAGTGCAAACCTATTAATTTAAAATTAATCCGCTTTAAAAATGTAATTAATATAAAATAAATTACTAAAAACATAAATTTTAAAAAAATCACTTAAAAATGAAAATTTTATATATTAGGAATCGTAACTATTTTGGAAATAGTAAATGCCGGACCCACACAATTGTGTGGGTCATTTGTTTTTCAACTTTTATAAAGCCTAATTAAATTTATCAAGGACAAAATCATATAAAATCATGAATAAAGTATATGAAAAAAAAATTAAATCTAAGCAAACACTAAAAATCATATTTAAAAGAAATTATGACAGTACATACTTTTTGTCTATTGATGTCAGATGATATAGTCTTTTTAAAAGCAGAAAATCTAACCCTGTATTGTAGTTGGTGCCCCCTAGTTGTGTCTTATCAAAACATATGAAGCCAAGTAACTCATATAAATGTGCAGATTTGGATTTAAATCTCACAAAAACAGGAAATAGTCTTTTACTTTTACTTTAGTATCACCCACACAATTGTGTGGGTCAGGGCTTAAAGGGATGATCTATAGATTTCTTTGTATACTACATGGTATGCTAAAAGTTAGATCATTTAAACGCACAACACAATTGATAATTACCATTGAATAATTCCCGTCTATAAACGAAATGTGAGAACTTTAGAGCAGCCATGTATATAATATATAGAAATTATACGCACAAAGTAATATGCAAAAGAATAGTTAAATTTAAAAACGTGTACACAATTGAAAACGCACTTCCAGTAATTATTGATCATTTCCTTCAACAGCTCAATTTTTGCTCAGTTTCTTCTGTAGCTCACACTTCTATCCGTCCGAACGTTTTGAAATTTTTGAAGGTGATGTAAATCTTGTCTATTCAGATACTCGAAAAAGATTGTGTTAAAATATGGACGTTTAGTTATTTTAGCGTAGTTAAAATAGCGTCTCCGTGAGGCGCGAAGTGACCTGTGTTCGCCGGTGTATTTGTAAGGGTTAAAATTCGTACTTTTTAAAGCCAAATACACCATCGATTAGAGGTAGGTTTCAGCTTTAGGAGCATATTTTTGGTTTGTCGGTACCTCTAAGATTGAACCCTGGAGAGTCATTGCCATAAAAGGAGAAAACGTTTTTCTGTGTGTCTCTGTAAACGGACGATAAATTCTATGCACACTATATTCTAGAGTAAAAGCCTTGAAGTACACCTCAGTGAAATATATAAATTTCAATATGTTTAAAATAGTGTAAAATCATGAAAAGGTACCGCAAACAATTTTTCCCCATAGACCGCAATGTAATGGAATTCTTTTGACTATCCCTATAAATGAACTGTAAATGCTGCACGCTTCATTTTCAATACCGTACGTGCCATAGTAAACCCCAGTAACATGTCCATCAATGTCATGGCAATCACACTATATTTACGCGAGTTAGAGCACGGACAGACAAACCGAATTCCTAAACACTTTTCAACTATGTTGGAAAGTGTTAAAAATTAAAATTCTGAATCTCAGGTGCACCAGGAGTGGCCTTGGACTACTCTCACCCAAATTTTCAGCCTTGTACGTGCAGTAGATTTTCTTAGCCATAGCACACAGACACACAAAGCGAAACTTTATTTTATTAGCATAGATAGATTGATAAAAAGCTGTGAAACTGCTTGCAAGGCCCGACTTAGACTAACTTGGGCCCCGGGGGAAGCATCATTCTGGGGGACCACTTCTATCTATCCATAGAAATTGTTCGTGAATTACGCTAAAGTGACCAGTACTAAACTTCATACGTATTTTACGTATACATAAATTTCGTATCGATTACTATTCACAGTTCACATCTGTATAGAGGATATCACAATAAAGATGGTCACAACTTTAATTAAAAGTACTAGTAGAAAAACTAGTAGGAAAATAGTAAAAAAAATGATGGATTGGTTGATAAAGGCATTTGTTTACAATCTTTCCCTTTTCTTATTTACGTAGGGTGACTGCTCCAGTAGTTGATCAAATTTTTGAAATATTGCACCATTTCCGGCGGAAATGATTTTTACACCTGGCACTAGACATAATATTTTTGTTTGAGTGTTGGAGCACCTGTTGTCAGCTGCCTGCTGTAAAAGAAGCCTCTTTAGGAATTTTTTTTATTAGAAAATGTAAAAATTTAGTTTTTGATTAGTAGGAGACCATTACGCTAAGTTAAAATAATCCACTTCCATCTTGCTTATTTCAAAGAATAGTTTTATATGAATTATTGTTAATCACAGCTTAAGCATGATATTTTAATAATTAATTTTTGAATTTTTGACGGATTTGTTCGATTGATCAACTACTGGCTAAATGGCAATTAAAGAAACTATTTACTTATAATTTTGTTGCTATTTAATTTCAGCAGATTTCATTTTTTTCCATTATAGGACATTCATTAAGGGCTGTAGCAGTCATGTTAGTTTACTTCTAAAATTTAAAAGGAAGGTAATATTATAAAAACCCCATAGCACCGACTTTATTTGATCAACTACTCTCTCAGTCACCCTATATCATAAGATGTCTAAAAGAAAAATGCCCCCAATTGGTCACCATTAATAGTTTTAACTTGCCTCGTTAGGAGGAAAAGGTCAATAATAAATTTCGTTTGAAAACAAGGGACTACTAAATTGTTAAAAAAAGATTTTAATCATTAGGTTTTTAGTGACACTGTTTTTTTTTTTTTGGGGGGGGGGGGGTATGCAGTAAGGGAAGCTGAGGCAGGATGGGGAGGACCGCACTCCCTTCCTAAATCTTCGAAAATGTAAAAATTTTGGTCACTTTTGGGCAATTTTAAAATTTTCGCAACCTCTTAACAAAAATCCCGATTTCTTTCATGGGGGCCCCGGGCCGGCTGCCCTGCGTGCCCCTGCATTAGTCAGGCCCTGATTGCTGTAGTGAACACGAACTTTCAGGATTTCCCTACACATCATGTATGACAGCGAAAAGTCAGCGTAATCATAAGTTCAAAAAATAATATTTCTGCGTAGAATGCAGATAAGAAATGCATTTTTGGTGTATAATATTAAGAATCATGAGTAATATATATCTACTAAATTTTGTTATGTATAGTTAATTGATTATTAGTGTTTTGTATTTTAATGTGCTTCTCTATGACAAATCAATGTATAGGAGTATTTATTTTATTTTCATCTGCGCCAAAATGTCGCTCTTCATTCTTCTAAACACAATGTCTTTCAAAGCTTTATTGCACATGTCATATTCAAAAGGTTGTCTGCGTGAATTCTGTCATTCAGGTAGCTCAGGTGGTAGAGCATTGACAATTTAATCCAAAATGCAATTTAATTCAATGTCAAGTGCGAGTATTACTCGCGCACAGAGGGTTCCGTACAAAAAATATATTAATTAGTAACTGTATTATTACAAAAAAATCGTTGCTTAAAGAATAATAAGACTTTGTAAAAAAAAACTATACAACGTAGGGGCTGGTATAGATACCAGAAAAGTATAAATGGATATACCATGAAAATTCAGAGAGATATGAAGCCTAAATAGTATCAAATATTATCCTAATCTATTTATGATGAACTTAATTCGGTGCTGACAATAAAAAAGGTGCATATTTAAACTTCATTTGGCATTTCATAAACCAAAATTCAGCGTAGTAATAATCTTTTCTCTTTACAGAGTACTTACAATAAAACCTTTGTTCAAAGTTTTAACTTGATATTGTGCTAAGCGTGCTTCGAAAGGAGGTCGCAAAGTTCCAACGCCGCTTTGATCCGTGCCGCGTTTTTCCATATAGGTTTTTAATTAACTTTTAAGGACACGGGTGGCATATGGAAAGAGCCACTCAATGCAAACTAGTCGCGAATAACATAGTAATTAGGCAATTAATTCTAATTAAATTAGTCTTTTTAACAGCTTGGAGTTTATTGCTTTTATACTACTACTGGGCATTGCATTACACAAATGTGATCATTAAAAGTTGTTATCTAAGGCTTTAAAAGCCGATTTCGCATAGAGTACGCTGCCCGTGTCTTTATGTATGTCCAAACCGTCCGTGTCTTTAAGGGTTCATATTCCGGCTAATTACCGACAATTTTTTTCGAAAATCATTATCAACAATCCTTTTATAATTCTGCGATGATAGGTATATCCAGCGGTCCTCAATTCCTTTACTGAACAGCTGAACCGCCGAAAATTGAAATTTGTGTGTAACGGAAAAATGCGATTTTCTCTAAAGCTATGTGACTTAGGTTAATCGCTATAGTTTTCCTGCAAGGTTTTAATGAACTTCTACTACCCTTAATTTTTTCATAATTTTAGTTTCAGTATATTCGGAGATAGAGGGGTGAGAACATATTTTTCCATTACATTTTCGACGATATCTCTGAAAATATAATACATTCGGCATTACGAAAGCTTTCATAAGACCCCACATACGATATAGAAAGAAAAGTTTTTTTTTTCAGGTAACTTAATTAGCCCCTCTACATTTTTCCTAAATATATTTGTGAATTGTGAATCTGTGGGTCAATAGCCTTTAATACTTCAGGCAATTTGAACTTTCCACGTTCCATTAGTTCACGAGTAAAATGGCTGACAGACGGATAGACAGACACAGGAATGATCTTATAATGGTTCCGTTTTTACCTTTTAAGTACGGAACCCTAAAAGGATCTTGGATTCGACTCCCGGGCTGGACGCTTTTGAAAAAAATTACTCAGTTGGGAAAATTACAATTCACATAAAGAAATATTTCTTATTCTACACAATCTAGAACGCCATTTTAAATATATCGATATACATGGTTTTTTTTTTTTTTTTTTTTTTTTTTTTTTTTTTTTTTAACCATTTGGAAAAATGGTTATTGTTCTCTGTCAGGGTAGGAAATCAAAAACATATCTGGGGCGTTTTATTGGTCGAATCCGCATTTTATTCGTTTTCTGATTGGTCTATACAGTAATCTATATTTTCCCTTTACTTTCAACAGAGATGGATACTTCTGTTGCCACTATGACAAAATGTAATAAAAACTACAAAAAAATTAATAACGCAGAAACAAATTGAGATAACAGCTTTCAAACAAATTGCATTTAAAAGTACATTTTTTTTTCTCTATACGACAGCGTAAAAAGTAATATTGTGGGATATTTAGAAGTTTAAGAATGAAATTTCATTTAAAATGGGTCGTCAGATTTCTTGTAAATCTGACGATGGAAAAGGCCCTTTCCCGAACAGCCAATGAAATGCTTGGATAATACGCAAGTTTCAAGAAATCTGACGAGTCGCAGGCGATTTTTGTCGCTTGCAATTTTTACGTGTAATAACACTATAAATGTTTAATTCATGGCGTACGTAATGTATGATCAACTCCGTGCAATTTTTTATGTCTTAAATTTTAGTCTTTGAAAAAATCATTTTCCAAATGGTCGTTGTAATTTGTTAAATTGCTTTTTTTTTTTCATAATTTGTGAGCGAGAGAGTTAATTCAATATCAAAAGCAATTATGATGTTGTCCTTAAGAAAAAGGGGGGGAAATCCTATTAAAATCCTGTATAAAAAGTATTATTTAATAAAAAAATATATTTATTTTGGTTGACCTACCTTTTTGCAATGTCCATTTTTCACAAATCGTCTTCATTTTTGTAAGTTCAGTTTGTATTTTCTTCATTTCATTCATTTTGCCGCGATTTTTGAATGTTAGCGATTTTTAATGTTGATTTATTGGGTTTTTTTTCGCGTTTTATGGCGGTTTTTTGACATTCGTAAAAGGAATTCTATTTCAAACTTTTAGCCTATTATAGGAAATTTTGTCATCCATGATTTTTTAAGTTTTTGCAATTTTTTGTTTCTTTGCGTTCAGGGGCGATTTTTTGGCATTAGTAAAATGAATTCTGTTTCAAACTTTTAGCCTAATATAATAAATTATGTTCTCCGCGAATTTTGATTTTTTAGCGATTTCCAATGCGATTTGTACCACTTGTTTGTGTTCTGCGGCGGTTGTGTGACATTCATAAAAAGAATTCGTTTTCCACCATTTAACCTAATATTTAATTAATTACATACTTAATACATTTTGTCATCCGCGGCATTCAATGCGGTTCTTAGAGGTTTTCCGAGTTTTGAGCCGATTTTTCGACATCCCTGAATTAATTCCGGTTACAATGTTTTAGCGCATTGTAGTAAATTCTGCCCTCTGCTATTTTTTAATCTTTAGTGAACTTTTTTAAGTTATTCTCGGGATTTTTGCAGTTCGTGGTGATTTTTCCACAACAGTAAAGGAATCTTTATTAATCTTTTATTTGAATGTAGTAAATTCTGTCCGCTTTACAATAAAGTTTATTCGAAACTCGTACAGCAATTTTCGAATTTTTTGAGAGATTAATAAATAAAAGATGTTTTTTTTTTTTGCTATAGCTGTATATATCTTAAGAATGAATATGCAGCAAATTTAGAGGAAATATTTCTGGAGATCATTAATGTACACTTAATATTTTGTTTCCATTAAATCCGAATATAATCCAAACTATACAAATAAATATTAATATACTTATGTTACAAAAAAAATATGTTTAAAAAAAAAAAAAGTCTGCCTTTTTTTGCCTCATATCTGGTTACCTCACTTTTACGGGCGAATAAAATAAAAGTTGAAATTTTTTTTAATCCTATTTAGAATAGACAAGTATTGTATGCCCTTTTTATTTTTTTTTTTTTTTAAGAATTTTGCTAAAAATATTTTTGAAAAAATGCCAAGTATCATTGTGACAGAAATTTTATTTAACCCTACACTGTGCATGTGCAGTGATGCATATATGAATAAAATAAAAGTACAAATATTTTTTAATCCTATTTAGAATAGATCAGTATTGTATGCCTTTTTTTTTTAAGAATTTTGCTATTTTTTTTTTTTTTAAATGCCCAGTATCATTGTGATAGGAATTTTATTTAACCCTACACTGTGCATGTGCAGTGATGCATATATGAATAAAATAAAAGTTGAATTTTTTTTAAATCTTATTTAGAATAGATCAGTATTGTATGCCCTTTTTTTTTTAAAGAATTTTGCTAAATTTTTTTTTGAAAAAATGCCCAGTATCATTGTGGCAGGAATTTTATTTAACCCTACACTGTGCATGTGCAGTGATGCATATATGAATTAATTAAAATTTGACCTTCAATAAATAAATTCAGCTCTATACTACCACTATATTTAAATATTCGCCTTATGTAACCGCAAAAGTCTGCTATTAAATAAGGTAAAGAATTATTCTATAACATTTGTGGTGTCTAACCCTAAATATAACTATGTATAGAAAAAAAGCAACATATTTCCAACAGAAAATTTCGTGAAGTTGAAGGGTTAAATCTAAAATTTTCAGACAGAGAAAATGAAATTTGAGAACAGCTTGATGTTTCCTTTATAATCCCTTTTAATCTTCTGAGAATAAGATAAGTAAATCTTTTATTGATACTAAATCTTCTTTTAGTTGATATGATCGGAAAAGTTTGCAATATTTTTTTTCAAAGTGAATGACTGTGATATTCTTTCAACTGTAACGCAAATGTATCATGATCTTTTATTCTTGTCATGTTCTTTTCATATTTTCCAGACAAAATGTTGCACTCGATAGAGTTGCAGTTGATCTGGAAAAGTACCTGGAACGTTCTAAAAGTAGAGGATGTGCAGATAACCATGTGTCACGGAACAGCAGTTTTAGCTATTCGATAGCATTATAAACTTTTCGGGGAAAAAAAAAAAGAATTTTCTAGTCTTTATAGGTACAATCGTGTAAAAAATTAGTAAACACCCCTTACTAACTCTGTAAAAATTTATCGTAGAAGAAAATTACTAGTACCACACGATTGGTAATAAAGTCTACTTTTAAATGATGTATATAAAATTTCCTTAGAGGGCCATCTACATATTAAAACGAATCATAACTTTGTTTTTTTCAATAGTAGTACACAATTCTGACAGCATAAATGAACTCTACACCCTTCAATTAGCCTAAAAACAAATTTTTATACAATTCGTACGATAAGTTTCCGAGAAATTAATTATTTTAAAACGAGCGTATTTTAGGGATTATATCCAAATTGAAGTTCGGTACTCGATTGTTGAGCGAGAGAGCCCCCCCCCCCTCCTTCTTGATCAAGGCGCCACTCAAGCAATCATTGAAGACTGCTAGATTACAGGATAGCATAAGAAATTTCAAAATACCTAATCACTTCTATCATAGACTTAAACCATCATTTTGCCGTTTTTTAAGCAAAACTACTTTTTGAAAACTACTTGGAAGAAAAATGTGAAATTTTGGATTTCCATAAAGCAGGACTTAATAAATCTAAATCCATCAAAAAAAATTGAAGGTGTCAATTCATAATTTTCTCGAGTATTAATTCCACAATTCATATCATAAAATTATAAAAATTGTAAATTCAACGTATTTATGTTGGGTATTTTAGTATTATTGCTACACAAAAAATTAGCACATTCGGAGTATAATTTCAGGCAATATTAATATAAATATGAAAATATAATTAACATTAGAAGCACTAAATTTTGAATGTTTATAATTCAAAAACTTATCATTCAAATGACTTGAAATTTGCTGTCTAGGCATAGTTTGAACCGAAGATTTAAAATATCTTGTTAAAATTGGGTATTGCCATTGAAAAAAAATGAAGTTTGGGTTCGTTTTAATATGTAGATGGCCCCTAAGCAAATTTGATGCACATCATTTAAAAGTAGACTTTATTTCCAATCGTTCCGTACCAGTAACTTTCTTCTAGATAATTTGTTGAGGAGTTAGTAGGGGGTGTTTACTTTTTTTTCCACAACTGTACAGGGTTACAACATAATTACTCGACTGAAAAGAAGGGTTATGTGTTTCACGCGTATCTGGGTATGTGGGTTTTTTTTATACCCTCGAAACATCCCAACGGCTGGATAGATTTTAATGAATGGGGTCTCTATCGATTTTTCTTAACCATCCGATGGCTATAGGCTAGGTTTTGTTTTTATAAATTCAAAATGGCGGCCCTAAAATAAAAAATGGCGGTAGAGATGAAAAAATTACGCATCATATTGACTGGCACATCATTGGATAGGTCTTTCAAAATGAAGACGATATTTCATTGACTGTTTTACAGTCAGAAGCTCCCTTTAAATATTACACAACTTGGGAGTTGCGTAGGTAGGATCTCTAGATTTACTGCAACTCTAACCAACATAGACATCTATAGGCCTCCAAAACAGTGTTTATAGATTGGAACTAACAATTAAACGCAACTTTAAAGTCATCAATACAAGTAAATAAAAAAAAAATAGGTAAGTAATATAAAAAATAGTTTTACATTGGTGAGAAATAATTAATTAGTTCGCTTTTTACGCAGTCGGGTTTTTTGATTTTTAAATTTAATTGATTTATTAACTGATGTTTTTCTGTAATAACTTTTAAATCAGTGCTTTTATATTTACAAAACTTACATCAAAATAAAATAAAAAATATGCAAATTATTTACAAATTTAAAAACTAATAGAGTAATAAGACTTTATTACGATATTGGTTGTTTATTTTCTTTCTTCCCCCCCCCCCCCCCCTGAATTTATGATTTGGCTACCGTTAAAAAGATTAATAATCAAAATGAAAAAAAAAATTGTACGCATTCTCTTGGAGTTTTTAATTAAAGAGTTCTGTTAACAGGATTTTTTAGATTTTTTTTTTTGTCTTTATGCATACTGGGTACACCATAATTCCGTAATAACTTTTGAACCAATGCTTTTTATATTTACCAAACTTGTATGAAAATAAAAATATGCAAATTATTTACAAATCTAAAAACTACTAGATTAATAAGATTTTGTTTCGTTACTGATTTTTCTTTTCTTGAATTTATGGTTTGGCTGCCTTTAAAAAGTTTAATAATCTAAATGAAAAAATGTACGTATTCTCTTCGAGTTTTTAATTAAAAAGGATTAATGAAAAGCACATAGTTAACAGATTTGTTTAGTCTTTACTCATATAGGCTACACCTAATTGCGTAATAACTTTTCAACCAATGCTTTTATATTCACCAAACTTGCATCAAAATAAAAATATGCAAATTATACTAAAATAATAAGTTATATAATAAAACTAATAGAGTAATAAGATTTTACTACTGATTTTTTCTTCTTGAATTTGTGATTTGGCTACAGTTAAAAAGATTAATAATCAGAATGAAAAAAAAGTATACGCATTCTCTTGAAGCTTGAATTAAAGAATTCTATTGACGGGAAATAAATAGCTTTTATTTAATTTTTGTTTGTAATGCTAGTTTTTTTTTAATAGCATGATCTAAATTAGTAAAAATGGCTCCATCATGATCGACTGTTTAACAATGAGTCTTTGTTGAAATAAATTGTAATTTATGTAATCAATCAGCCTCTGAATTGAGTAAAATTTATGAAAAAACATTAGCAGGCATACGGCGTCACACAATTCTGTTCAAAATTCTGGTTTCAAGAAGCAACTAATAACATGTTATGCATGCGGTTTTACCCGACTTTCTACTACAAGTTTCCCTTTAAGGCTGTTCTCAAATCCAAAGGATCAACTTTCTGACATAAGTTTTAATTCGATTTTGTTCGGAAACGCATGAAACTAGAAGGTGTTGTTATTCAGAAACTATATCATCGAACTGTTTTTTCCATTTTCTTGTAAACGCAATAGATCTTTCAGAAAATACTGTCAAAGTTGGCATTTTGAACTGACCTTCCGAACGAAAGAAGAAAACCCAGCCAGTAAGGATAGAAAAATGCCGTGTCACGTGATCAAAATCGCTTATAAGTCAATAGGTAATTGATTGATCCAAAAATAGAAAACACAGTTCGATTCCAAATCGCTTCCATGGTCAGGCTTTCCAATTTTATATCTTTCCGTTAAAAAATGAATTTGTACATGTGTCAAAACGTTTTGCGCTTGTTGAGCAGAGCAGTTGAGAACAGCCTTAAACTCTTTCATCTCGGTATACAAATTATAGTACTGCGTGCAGGACCATTTCATAACCATTGCATGAAAGGATCTGAAATTTTAATAATTCATAAATGTAATAGTTATTTGTAAAATGTATTAAAATTATAGAGATATTAGAAAATAAAAATTATCCTTAAATTTTTTAACAAATTCACACATTAAATTGGCCGTTTTCGTGAAAATTTTCGATTTATTATTATTATTGTTGTTGTTTGATTTGAAAGAGCAATCGTTTACGATTCCAAGTCTGTTTTAAATTTATTTCTATTATTGCCAGAAGATGAGTTACGGCCAATTTAACCCATTCCTCCCTGGCGGTCACAAATGTGTTCCTTACTTTTAAAATGCTTTCAACTATAAATATGAAATGATAATGTAATGCTGCAAGACCTAATGGTCACATATGTGTGCATTTGATTAAATGTATAAATTTCAACTAATCAAAATAAAATAAATTGATATGTATTTTACTACTTAAAGCTGCTGTCTGACAAAAGTTTTAATTTTTTTTTTTTTTGGACTTTAAGAAAAAAGTCAGGGCCGAAAGGGTTAATAAACAGGAAGTAATGAGTCAAATACCGAAAGTGGGTGTAGGCAGGCCAGGAGAAATGTAAACAGTGTTTTTCTGCATCCTTTTCGTACGTTTTTTCCATACATGAAAAGACTAATAAACCTTAACTGAGACATGTAGATTAATTTTGTATGTATCTGAAATATATAAAAGAATTCTTTAAATGTGATTTTTGAAAAATAAATTTTTCCGTTATCTCCATGTTCTATAAACTTCATTACATAAAACGTTTTAAATATATTTCAGTGAATTTTTTCAAAATGCTTTCCATATTACTAACTATGTTCTGAAATCTAAGTTCTATGTGATGATGTAATTATTTTATAGGTACTCGAATGTAAAAAAACAAAAACAAAAAAAAAATGATAATTTTTAATACAAAATAGGGGAGTGTAGTACACAGTGAGACGAAAATTATTATTACTTAACAAATTGCAACGATTTTTATTCTTTTGAAAATTTTTTTGCTACATCTTTAAGATACACAAATGCGCTATACATTAATGTATAAATGGTTTTAAAAAAGTTATTTATAAAAGCACAGAAGCAGCATAACGGAGTATCGAAAATTGTCTCACTGTGTACCACAAGTAGTACACAGTGAGACAATGTATATATTTTCATAAATCATACATTTTTACACTCTATCAATAATTTTCTGCAGTTTATGATTTCTAATTAATATTTCTAGAATTTCAAAATATTAAAAATATGAGCCTCGGGTGGGCAATGGCAGACCTTGGGCTACCTTCAAGCAAATTTTCAACCTCTTACGTTTAGTAAATTTCCCTAGCCATCGCACGCCCACACACACAGAGAGAAAAGAGAGAGAGAGAGAGAGAAAAAAAAAACATTATTTTATTAATAAATAACTTTTTTAACATTAGAACCACATACTAGGTACACAATAAGACACGTCTCACTGTGTACCACAATTGTGTGTCTCACTGTGTACTTTAGTTACGTTGTAACAAAATGGATGCCATATCTGTTACACCAATTTCATCGCTTTAAAAAGTTTATGTCGTTTTGCCGAAATAGTCTATTATTATATATAGCTAGGTTTGGTTAAGTAAATATATGTCATATTGAGGGAAATAAACTCTAAAATAGACGTTTATGTAACTTTAACTACTATAAAATAAGGAATTATTTACTATTTTGTCGGACGAGTAACTGAAGTACGTAAATTACATCCACGTGTTGCATAAGATGAGGTCGTTATGTGTGTGTGTGCCAGCTTGAAGAAAACGTTACAACTATATGTCTAAGTGGCTGCTGTCTCACTGTGTACTCCCCTACCCTATGTATTTTTTGAAATATTTAGGTTAATTTTGGAAATATTGTAAAACTCCTAGTTCAGTGCACAGGAAAGTGTAATAGTAGTATGTAGTACAAAGAAAATTGAAGTATATATAGTTGAATTGAGTGTACGCTGGCGTAAGCATGAAATTTTGCTAAAAACAATGGCATAAACCCCAATTTTTTAACAGTTTATGAAGATATTGCTAGGATTTTATGTTTTTTCATCCTTCTGAATTATAATTGAACTAAAAATATGATTATTTATTCAATATTGTACGTTTTATTTAAAAAAGTGCTCCGAACATAGGCACTTTAATTTTGAAAGTTCAATGTTTTTTTATGTAAAATATTTTAGTTAAAACTGTCGGAAATTGCAATATTTATGACTTCTTATATTTCAAGACATATAAAAAAAACGGATGTAAAGAAATGATGCATGATCCAAATTAATATTCCGAGATAAAAGCGTTTAAAGTTTGTAAGTAAAGGAAAACGTATAAAAATTGTACGTTCATTCTTTGTGTGGTATTTTTGAAACGCAAAATGTATAACATACATTTAATATGAAAATGTTCAGAACTGAAATGGTTTTCATTTAAAGCGGTTCTAGAAAAAAAAAAATCCTCGCTCAAACAACGCGAAACTTTCTGGCTAATTTTTTAACGTAAAAACATGACACTTGCAGGTATTATTATTGAAGTGATTTAACAATTGAACTTTTTGTTTTCATTTTTTGTTAATTGAATTATATGTCGAGTTATAAGCGGTTGTTGTATCATGATAGCAGTTTTTTCCTCTCTCGCGTTGTCGCGTCCGGAAATGCGGTTTAACCCGGGAGAACTCGCTAGTGAGAATGCCCAATTGCTTTTCTTTTACTTTACATTCATATAATATCAACTTTTTTTGGTTGGCTTAGTACTTTTATTCACAAAATAGGTAAAATAATTGAAAAACATTTTGAAATTTTAATTCAAATGTAAAATGATTTAAATAAGAGCCTTAAAAAAGTACGACTGTGAGAGAAAATCTCATGTAGCGAGTTCTCCCGGGTTAAATATCAACTTTGACAGCATCTAAAGAAGATCTTCTACTTTTACCGAAAAATGGAAAAACTTTTCAATTACATAGTTTCTGAATAAGAGCACTTGCCAATTTCATGCGTTTGCGAACAAAATTGAATAAAAAAAAGTGTCAGATAGTAGCCAGTTTGGATTTGAGACCTGTATATTTTAGTATAAAAATAGTTAATCAGTTAAATAGTTGAACAGTATAAATAGTTAAGCAGTATAAATAGTGAAACAGTTTCGTATAAAAATTTAAAATTTGAATTTTTGATGCATTAAAGTGAACTTTCACCTTAAAAATTCAAAGGCTATATTAAAAATATTGTTCATTTTTATATTATCCCTTAACATTTTTTTTTTCTAAACAGAGAATCTCGATTCACAAGGGTATAAGGTCAATGATCCACATGCTGGAGCTTGTCGCCCCTAGTCTGCATCAGCCTTGAGTCTTCTTTTCCGACACAAGAAGTAGCTGTAATTCGCTGATCGATATATATGAACCCCAGATTTTAATGCACTTAAACTACATGAGCATGACCCCATTATTTACGGGTCGACTAGTCTGATACCCGTATATTTAGTACATGTGTTATTTGTGTTAGATTTAACCTCTTAACCGAGAATTATTAATAGGAGTGTATTTTATGTTACTCCCAGTTCAAAGACTAAAAAATACTAATGAAAATAAGCTGGCATAAACCTGTTAGTTTTTTTTTTTTAAATAAGTGTATTTTATTTGTTTATCTATTTATCTGTTGCCATCAGTATGTATATGATCATTCTTAACGCTACGATGTTGAGTACATTTTTTTAAAACTGTTTGTGGACTGACAAAACTTTAAAGTTCCATTACAGAAAAGCTGATATAAAGTTTAATATATCTATTAATAACAGATGTTAGATTTCGTGAAAAATGCCTTGCTTTACGAAGTTAAAATTTTTTCAGAAATGGATATTTTCTCAATAATTTGTGAATTTTTTTTTTTCGCAGTTGAATTTAGTGGAAAATTTTAAACCCAAAATATCTCCTTTACAGATAAAACAATCTGTGCACTTTTATTATTTTATTATTTTAGAAATGAGAGCTTTCTTTAAAAAATATCTATTTTGTTGTAAACATTTTACAAAAAGGCATCCGATTTAATAAGTAAGTTTTAATGGATAAACGCTTTCTAAATTTCAAATTATTTTGCATAAAATTTCCAATCTGTATTCAAATATCAAGATAGAAAATTATCGAAGTGGATTTAATTTTTAAATTCATAATTTGGAACACGGGGGTTTAAAGTTAAGAGAAAGTAATTGCTTTTAGACACTTTTCTAATTGTTTGAATACAGAAATTTCATATTAACCCTCTAATTCCCACTACAAGAAATTGCAATGGAAAAAATATATATATATATATATTTGTCTTATTTATGCTGCTGTGTGTCAAATAAAGCAAAAATATGAAAAAATCATATTTTATTATAATTTAAAGGATTTCTGTATGGTATCATATGTGCTATATGGGGCATTCTCACAATCTTTTGGTTTTTGGGGGGAAAAATCTGACAAAATTAAACTTGCTAAAATAAAATTTTAATCTGATAGACGAATGCCTTAATGATTCAAAATAAAGAAAAAATGGTCAGCAGCGAAAATTTTTTTATTTAACTGGGGTTTAGGTTAAACTTGCGAGTTTAATTTTCCTTACCATTTTACCCCTATAACTTTTTATTTTCTTCTAAATTTTTACTTATAATGAATTTGCATAGTATCCACAGGACATTCAAATAAGAAATAATAACAATGTAGTGCTTTTAATACAGAATTTTTTTATAACATTATCTTAAAGGGGTGTTAAAGAAAGGACGGTAAAGTAAAAAAAGGGGATGGTATTGGAAAAAAGGGAAGAAATGGTAAAAAAAGGACGGTAAGGAAAATTACCACCTATTTTTAGGAAAATCATGTTAAGACTAAGTGATAGCCACAATGTTCATTGATTTTTAGAAACAGTTGTTAACATTGGATTAAATATATATATATTTTTTTTATTTACCTCAAAAAGTGCAGGAATAAACCTTGGGGACGGTGAGACTACCAATAAAGCCACGATGCTTAAAATTAATATTTAAATGCTGATTTAAATTGTACAGTAAATTTCCTGCCAAAGAATTTTAGACATTATTTCTCTAGCATACTTCTGCATGAGAAAAAGCCTGAAAAAAATTCTGTGGCTGTATCTGAAGTGATTTTCTGTATAATTTTAGAAGAGGGGCGGTAAGGAATCTAAAACCCAGGGACAGAGTTTAAAAAATATTGACAACCCTAAAACTGTGTGCAGGTTAATTTTTTGCTACATATTTATATAAAACAATAGTTTCAGTTTCGGAAAAAAATTACATCGAATTATTTTTATTGAAACAATTTTATACAGGCAGCTCCAAACTTAAAAATCAGCATCAGGAACACGGGACGGTATAGGAGTTTTTCAGGTATTTGGACCCCCAACATCGTCCAAAACTTATTTATCTCGTTAATATTGTTGTGCAATCATGCAATGGGATGTTCCCCAGTATATGAAATTAAAAAAACAAAAAAAGTGTATTAAAATAAAAATTATTATTCAGGGACATGAAAGTCAAAAGATTGTGAGAATGCCACATATATGCTACCATGGGCAGATTAGGATAAAATATGAAGGATTTTACCATATATCAAAAGTATTTTATTTTGTGAAAATAATTATATTTTTACATGTGGTATGACCTAAAACAATTTCTTTCTTTGTTTATATATATATATATATAAAGTAAAGCTAGGAGAGTCTACGCACATTTCAAGATAATAGTAAATATTAATTTTTTGCTAAACTATCCATGAATAATTTTGATTTCATTTGTTTTTTATGAATTTTCATTGTTATTTTGTTGTTAGGCTGTAATTTAATAGAACAGCAGTAATAAAACCAAGAAAACTATTTTGCGCAATCTCTCCTTACGGGGTAGGAGAGATTGCGCACATGGGTATGAGAGACTGCGCACATGGGTAGAAGAGATTGTTATTAATATAACTACAATTAAATTGTTAACAATAATAATTACACTGAAATGACATTGTTGTAAGGTTTTTGTGAAAAAACATTATTGTATTATGAGTGAATATTTCAACCTTATGTTAAAAAAAAGAAAGGATTTTAACATCAATTAAAGAAGTTTAATTTAAGAAGAAAATTAGAGTATCAGTAAAAAGCAAGCCCTGCTAAGATTACAAAATAACATTAATCTACTTGATAACATGTTTAACTTGAAAATTACTTCATTTTCATTTAAACAGTTTCTAAGTTTTTTGTTTGCTAACCGAAGTTGTCCTCGTCCACAATCGATGCACTTATTGTTGTAAATCGTACAGCTTTCGTACAATCATCTGCCACAAACAATACATTGAATCCAGTAAATGGTCGAAGTTGTCTCCTAATACATTTCCAGACATTCAATGCACTCATACTCATTGACCTTCCTTTTTTTTTTCACTTCAGACATTTTATCCCACTTTTTCTAGAAGCATCTTATATTCAGCTGATTTCTTCAGTTTACCTCTCAAGGTGGATTCAGCAATAATTCATTCCCTGCCTGTTTAAGCAAGCTTTTTGTATTGCCTCTACGGTGGACTTTAGATTTTCTTCGGTACATGATACTTCCTTCTTCGGTTCCCTTCTGTCAATATTTGGCATTTTGACGTGAAAAATGTATTAAAAATTTCAACATGCGTTACTTATTAGCAAAATATAAATAAATTAAAATAAAATAAATCATTTATTAAAAAATTTATTTTAGTTAACAAAATTAATTTATTAGCAAATTAATTGTTCATAAATTAAAAACATATATAAATATTTAATTAATTTATTAACAAATATATTATTAATTTATTAACAAAAATAATTATATAAAATTATGTTGGAAATCTGGACAAAGTCTTGTCCCCAAAATTTGTCGTGTGGTGTGTTTGGAAGTTATATCGTTCCGAACCAGTCTTTCTTTCTCCATTTCGGTCGTAAAGGCACTCTCTTTTAACTGTAACTGTATGCATATTTTTATTCCAGTTTGATGTACTGAGTAAGTATATCTTGTGTGAAACAACTCCATGGAGTGTGTAGTGGTGTGAGGTGATATAATGGAAGGACGATGGAGCTGGAGTTTAAACTTACTCCTTGCTACAATTATAATATGTCAATATAACAAAGTTCCCAGCAAAAGCTGGAGGTACATGTATATATCTTTATTATTTAAGTTTTAAAATTGAAGCTGAATTTAATAAATGAACTGTTGTTTTCAAATGAACTGTTTCATCAATGTTATTTATACTTAACGCCACTCCAAATGACCTTAAAACCTGCGTATTTATAACTCTGCTCTAATTATAACAAATTAATTTAATAACAACTGTATTATTAATTTATTAAAAAATATTTTATCAGCAAAAGTATATTTTTGCAAAATAATTTGTTGCCAAATTTAGTTTTGATAATTATATGTTTTTCCAAAATTATTTCAAAATTGATTCATTCAAATGTTTACACGTAATTTGCAATTCATGCAAATTTGCCAGTCGACTGCGTTGCGCCATCTCTCCTAAGTAGCAGATGCGCAAACTCTCCTATTTTTGTAGGAGAGATTGCGCGGCCTTTTAGCACTTACTTTGGAAAACAAAACAAGATAGCAATGCTTCATCCAAGACGCTCGGAACAATCAATGTGAAAATTCATGTAAACACTGCACTAATACTGTTGTACAACTACCTGGAGTAGCTGCGCGCGCACTCTACTCCTTCCCATCGAATCTCTTTGTGCGCGATCTCTCCTTGCTTTACCTTATATCCAATTTTTTCATATAATTTTACTTTTTCCACCAATTATTCAATTTTACAGGATAATAGTAATTTAAAAAAACCTCATTTTATTTTTTAATTCTGTGTACAATTATATAAATATAACACTCATGTAGCATGTAGCGGCAAAACATTTTGTCGATGGCAACGAGTGGTTTGTTTATCTAATACAAATAAGAATAAAATTTTGTAACTCTGTCTATCTTTCTAAAAATATACACAATAAAGTAGCTAGATTCGTGAAATTTTATATACAGGCGTATTAAAATATTGCGGAGACAAAAAAAAAAAAAAAAAAAAAAAAAAGAAGAAATTCAAATTCAAAATAATAGTTCATTTTTCAATATTTTGTTCAAAAATGTAAAATTAAAAGTAATTTCACTTTATTGTATACGGAAATTATAAATTTCAAGTAATTTATTTCGGATTTATTTAATAACATGAGCATGTGAATTAAAATTAAAACAAGTATCTTAAGTACAAAGCTTACACTAAGCACAAATTTCCTTTGAAAATATATGGTATCAAAAATGCTACCACGGGCTCATGATCACTAATGCCAGTGGTAGAAGATCTGCTACCTTGATTTTTAATTATTCAAAACAAACTTACATTGAACTATTTTGTGCAGAGAATAGAAGTAACTCTTTTTATACCTATATGCCATATGTATTTAGTTTTATTTCAATAAAATATTTGAAAAATTGAGCAAAACCTTACCACTGTAAATGCCATTTTGTCTTGTTTGTTAGACATGTTTCTTCAAACTAATTTTTTTTCTTGTTTTGTGCTACATCTGCATTCAAAATTCATAACTAATATTACATAATGGTGCAGTTATTGTTGTAATGACTTAAAATATACATTATTTATGAAATTTCGTGCTAAAAATTAAAGTTGAACATATGGTAGCAGAAATGCTACCATGGGCATTAGAGGGTTAAGCTCTAATTGTCTTGATTTTATTAATATATATAAATATATAACTATTTCTAAACGATGCTGCAATTTTTTTGTAGCATGTTTAATTAATTCTATTAACTTTGTAAGACAGAAACAATCATTTTATTTCTCATAAAATAGTGCATTAAAATGTCGAGAAAAGCCTAAAGTATTTGCATTAATTTAAAGTAAAAGTACTCAGTTACACGATGGTTTCAGTTGAATTTAAGCAATCGTAGATTATCTGTAAGTTCTCACTTAAATGAGGTTTAATGAAATTCAAAGGCCTTTGTTAGAGGGTTATGTTTTGAGACCCCACATATAATTTTGGATAAGCTTCATTAATATATAATGGTGATGATCAGTGCCAGATCAATGCCTATAGTTACATAATCAGGAAATGCGTAAAATGGGGGAGATATCAGGGAGACTTGGCAAGAATTTTTACATTCCTTTTACTTCAGCACACAAAGTAGCGATCTTTTCAAGGCGGGGAGTTACGTTGAGAGTTTTAAAAAGTTATATAAATTTTTATCAGAAATAACTTGAAAAATATCAAATCCATTAAAAAACAAATTCAGTTAGAACAAATGTTATGATTAAACGCGTCATAGAACGCATGTTTGCTTTTATTGTATAAAATAAAATAAGCCTTAGAATACCATTTTTATTACCGTTTGATGCACATGTAATCTAAGAGTTAAAGCACCTTTTCTTAAAAATTAATTTTCTTTGCATTTGTGCATTCTAATAATAATAGCGATATATGCCGATTTTAGTATGTATAGTTTAAAAAATCTAGTTAAATAGTACAATATTATGGGTTGTATGAAAAATGTGACTTCTTCTACATGTGTTTATATTCTTTGGTTTCAGATACACCCTTAATGTCAAAAGTGACGGAAAGGAATGGGTGGAAGTCATCAGAATGTTGTAAAAGAGTGAAAACATGATGATTCTTGCTGGTAACCCAATTGTGCAATCAAGAGAGCTACTCAGTGCTCCTTGAATACCAGAACAGCGCCGCAGCGACTGTATTAGGCGCCTGTTTTGAAAAATTTTGTTTCGTTTTCTACCGATAGTCGGATAACTGGCGGTGCCAATCAGCCGCCAATCTGGTTTGGCGCCTGGTGTCGGCGCACCGCTCGCACTACCCTTGCTGCGGCTCTGTACCGAAAAAAACTTTCAATGATGAGATACAAAGTGTGAAACATTGAGATTAAATAAAGCAAAGCTTAACCACATAGCATTTTTAGTTTGCAGAAAATTTGCAGAAGACTTGCTTTTGCAAAGTTGCAGCAAGCTCAGCATAACCGAAAGTTCATAACAAGCCGGCAGCAAGATAACATAAACGCCAAAGTCACCCTACTTTGAACTTGCAGCTAACTTGTCGTGCAAGTTAAATTCATGCTGTATCAAATTTATTGAAAATTAACGGCAAAGAAGTGTAAAAAATACTGCAAACTTATTGCAAAGTAGTAATCTTTCCATGCCACATTAACTGTTTACAACTGTTACAAGTTTTATCCCTTCGAAGGGGTCCATGGACCTGATCAGGTCTATTGCTGTATACGCTCCGTTAAGGTGCATGCATCGTTCTTACCACCATAAACAAGATAGGGTAATATTTGTACTTTTCTATTTGAGCCTTTTTTGGCATTTGATAAGTATAGCGTTTAAAAAAAGCGGTGCCAGCTGAATAAAATTTCTGCAATTTCTGCGTATCTGCTGATTGTCTGTTCTCTCAACAGAGGGATTTTTTGGTTTCGTAACTTTAGTGAATTAAAGACAGTCTTGCCATCAGTTTCACAACAAACTACTTATGCAAGTGGGTGATGGTACATCCTGCGGGAGATTTGCTGCGAATTTCTCAATTCAAATTTGTCACGGCAAGATAAAATCAGAAAAAATCAAATTTGCTGCTAATGTTCATGCTATCTGGGTACCTTTCGAAATTTGTGGCGGCAAGCGATTTTCAGGCATAACAGTTCAAGATCTCTTTTTTACGAGGATGTCCTAATCTCAACGTCTGTCCCCTAACTCTCCTTATTATAATCCTATGGATTATTAAGTGTGTGACTGGTTTAAGCATTTAACTAAACGCATTGTCAGTAGTACCACAAAGACCCAAGTGTTCAACAGAATTAGGGAGGCATTTGCCAGATTCATGTGCCAAATTTCGGAGCTACCTCGATACCGTTATTGCTTTTGAGTGAGGTTTCTTAAATTAAAGTCTTTTTGCATTGTTGCAATCTTTATGTCATGTCGCTTATGCATTTTTCCAATAAAATTTCTTTTTGACTCTGATATTTCAGGTTTTCGTCTTTCACCAGCAACTGTCAAATTTAGTCCGAACGCCCTCTCTCTCTCTCTCTCTCTCTCTCTCACACACACACACACACACACACACATATATATATATATTAAGTAACATCTTGAAAATTAGAAACAATCAAAATCATAACAAAAATTACAACTTGAATGAATCAAGTGAATGCATTACAGATATTTAAACCATCCACATAACAATAATACCTCAATCCATGAAATATGCATGAAATATAAAATATGAAAAAATAGCAAAAATATGAGAAGGGAAATGGCTTATACTTTATATTTATATCAGGATTTGTACCAATGCTTACTTTTGACTACTATTATTTGCGAAAAATAATCTTCGCTTTTTTTTTATCGGAAAATCTTGGAAATAAATAAGGTGAAACTTACTTTTGGAAAATAGTGGTATTCAAATGTAAGTACTCGTACAAATCCTGTATGTATGCATATATATATACATATAATTAAAGTAAAATCACAAATGTATGAAAAAGTTGGTAAAATTCTAAAGATGAACAAGTAAATGAATATGTTCTTTAAATTACGAGAATATATGAAAATATAGAAAAAAGTGTTATCATCGGTTTAGATACTACAGTGTTTTTAGGTAGATTTCGTATGAAATACTACCTATTGCGATCACTCCTATGTTGGAATCTCTGAAAACTTTTTGCAGATCTACACCGATCATGACCCCCAGAACCCCAAACCACCCTCAGTAAAAAACTTTATCCCTCTCTCTCTCTCTCTATCTCTATCTATCTATCTATCTATCTATGTATATATATATATATATATATATTATTAAGCTTATTCCTAATTTTTCATTCTACTTTAAATAAATGTTAATCTTAATCATTTCTTAATTTCTTAAATGAATTTCATTTCTGTTTTATGGGACTAGATGGCAGCACTAAACATTTCTTTTTAATAAACCTATTTACAATATAGTTTTCCTTTTTCACACCAGATGGCACGATGGTAGTATTGTTCTGATCGCAGCAACTTATGACCACATGTTCTCATAGTCCTAACCCAATCTGTTTCCATCCGTATATGCTTTAACATTGTGAGCCAACTTTACAATGTTTTGGATCCTTTTATGTAATTTAGGTATTGTGCTCTTATAATTTTTAATCCTGTGTGCGGAATATCTTTCTTTACATCTCTTGGTATTTTATTTCATTTTCTCTTTTGATGCGCTATTAGGTGCTAAATTTTGTCATTTTAGGCTTAATGCCGACAAAATTGAATGAAATAACGCATCTTCACTATGAATTAACCAACAAGCACCTCTGATGATTCTGTGGGTTATTCATAGTTTTTTATTTTACATACTAGTTTCCTATGTTCATATTTTGTTCATCTATTACAATTTTACCATTTGTTCATATATTTGTGATTTCATCTTTATTATATATACATATATATCACTTTTTATGGACACGATAACTTTTCCGTAATTCTGCACAAATCTCTTCCAAAGTGATACATAAAATCAAGGGGTATAAAATCTCGGTCAAGTTCGTTAATGGGCAAAATCGGACCAAGGGGGTGGAAATAGGGAAGGGTTTTGTGAAAACCGAAAAAAACCCATAACTTTTTAATTTTCGTACATATCAAATCAGTTTAAAGTTTTTATTACTTCCAAAAATAGCGCCAAAAATTTATGTATCACATATTTTTGATAAAATTAAAAATGGGCTCAGGGGGCGCAAAAATAGGGTTTTAGGGAGAAAAAAAATCATAACTTCTTCAATTCTCAAGATATCAAATTCAATTAAATTTATTATAAATCTTCTTAATATTATCTACAACTTTTATACTGACAAGTTTTTGATAGGACCAATTCGTAACGCAAAAAATAATAATAAACGAAAACAAAAGGGGGGGGGGGGGGGTTGAAGAAGAAAAAAATCCATAACTTCGTCAATTCACACGATATAAAATCCGCATGAATTTATTATATATATGATATAAGAATAAGGCCATAGTTAATGAAATAACGGAGTTTAATAGTTCTGGATCATAGTTTACATATTAAGTTAATATTATATTTACAAGTACGGGAGGGTAGGGGGGTTTTCTGCGGCATCTGCCCGCAGTCTTTGAGACTCCATATTGGCTTCTGCTCTCGTCCAGAGCCGGAAAATACGTCTAACCTCAGCCGCTTCGGAATGAAATCTGAACTTTGGTTGTTACTTGTTCCCAAGCTAAGAAAATGCAAAGCTGCACATCAGCAAATTCAATACCGTCTGCGGCTTTGAGGCTACAAGTTTCTCATGAAAAACACTGACCATATCCTGTTGCTAGGCATAGCGTGTTATAGGAATCTAAAACCACAACTCACACTCGGCCATTTTGTCCGCTTGACGACCGCGTCAGCGTGTTAAATAAGCAAAATGATACATTAAAAAACAAAAAAAAACTATCTAAAAATAATTAAAATCGAAAGGGAAAAAAACTGTCATTAAATAATTAAGAAAATCGAGCTAAATAAAAAAAAATAAGTCTAAATTTTATGTATATTTATGCTGAGCTGCCGTGGGATATCTCCAAAAAAAAAGAAATCAAAAGAATAAAAAAAATCTCAGAATAGCGTCAATTTGCGTCATGAGACCGTCTTTCTCATGCGCCATCATAAGGGATGAAAAATATAATCTGTAAGGCCGTCTGCCCATTATATTATCATCAAGAAAACATACTAATATCTGCTTCATCTTAGGTAGAATTTCGTAAAAAAAAAATCTTTATCCCAACGTCATTCGGGAAGAAAAAATAAAAAAAGTTTGGCTCGTCTAAGAAAAAAAAAGATTTCCCACCAAAAGGGTTTTTTTTCGACAGCCAGCTATTATTTCTGTAAAAAAATGTGCGAGGGGGGGGGGGGGGGGTAAAAACATATACATATCTATATAGCAATTCAATAAAAAGTTTACACATAAAACACAGTTTTAGAAATATAAATACAATTTTAGAAATATAAATACAACAATTTTCTTTTTTCTTCTTGTAAAATGTCAATGTTAAAAAAAATAATAATAAAGTCCTGTATAGATAGTCATTTTAAATAAAGTTATTTACGCAACATAAAAAAGAGCACGTGTTGCGAATTAGGCAAATGAAAAAAAATAAAGCACCATTTGCAGTCCGAGATAAAAATAAATTGACATGCGGAAAAAAAATCACAGCATGGGTTCAATAAAAAAGAAGTTTTGAGCCTATATTATCTCGCTCAGAGCTTTAAAAATAAAGAATGTTGACCAGAATTTCTAAAAAAAAGCACTGAAATTCTGTTAATATAGAAAGGAAAAATAAATATAAACACACTGTTGCACACCTCACAAACAGATAAGGGCTATAAGAAACACTGTTGATAATAAATTGCTTGCACACGATACCTTTTAAAAAAAGCACTTGAAGTTTATCGCACTCTAGAATTGCATAACACACAATAAAGAGAAAATCAAACGTCTTGTGTAGAAGGTTTTCATCAATAATTTCACTCTTCGCTGTGACATGGTTAGTTACACTTGTAAACACCTCATTTTAATCTTTCGTCCGGGAAAAAAATAATTGTGGATGATTGCTGTAATCGTAAAAAAACGAAGATATTGAAATAAAGTTACTAAGAAAGTCACAGATAGTAGCAGTCTAATAGTTCAGTACGATATAAATGTTAGCATAAATAAGCACATAATGATGGAAAACACAGAATATATAAACACAGTTAAAAAAAATAGTAGTAATAAAAAAAAACACATTTATGATAATTCGGTGGTTGCACTAGTGGCCTATATACGTTAACCATCTTTCTTTTCGAGGATTTAATTCCACTTTTTCTCTTTTTCTTTGTTGACTTCACTGAGTGTCGGCATATAAAAAATAAAAAAGGAATGATAAGGATCTGCCGGATTTCGTTCCATTTAGTAACGTCACTCAAATCTTGAGATGGTTGGGACTTAGGGAGTGCAGAATGATGATAACTGAGTCCGTTGGCAGAATTAAACAGTGATAAGCAGATGATCAATAAGATAAACACAGTCATAAACAGCTTGTAGGAAACGAAAGTTAAATTGCAGAAAAAACAGTCTGGCGATAATGTTGCGAGATTTGTTGTCATTCACTGGATCAATTTCGATGATACTGGGAATATTTTCATTCGAAAGATTTTTTAATTACATTCGGTGTTTTCAGATCTTACGGGAAAGAATTTGAAAGAAATGTTTTTGTCGTACATCTTGCGTCACGAAATGGGTGTACATAGGATTTATGCTCGGTTTTACTTGCAGATGCATCATCAGACACAGAAATGCAGCTTATAAAAATGCTTGGGGGTGGAGATTTAGTTAAAGTAACGCCGTTTTTGTCGCACGTGAGAGTGCCCTGAAATATGACATCCGCCCCCACAATAAGTGGCATGGACATATGAGAAGTCTTAACTACGTAAACAGAAGTAGAAAAAGTATTGTCGTCTATTTCTATATTGGTAAAAAATGATCCTTTTGGCTGAAGAGTACCGTTGCCGATACCTGACAACTGTACAGGAGCTCCGGTGAGGGGGGAGATCCGATTTGTTTATAAATGTCTTCTCTCAGTATCGTCAATGGGCTTCCAGTGTCCAAAATTGAATTGATTTGTAAATTAGAAATTTTTACTGGTTTCTGCATGCGCGGATGAGAATGACACATTTCTACTACGTGGATTTGTTCGTCTCGGCTTGGTGACGTCTTGCGTGAAGGGGAGGTGCCTTGAGTCGAACGCTTGCGTTCCGGAGTTTGTTCCGTACATTGATTGGAAACATGCCCAAAACGTGCACATTTCATACACTTCTTTCCTTTATTTAAATGCACACACTGGCTAGACCTGTGACCGAGGGCTAAACAATTATAACACGTTAATTTTGCAGTCTTCTCCGTTTGGTTAATGTTAGGAATGTTGGGTGTAGCCGGTGACTTTGTTTGGTAAAATTTAGGACTCTGTTCACAAATTCGTTCGAAAATTTGGAGCTTGTTTTTAAATTCGGCAAGTGTGGTGCACCCGAATAATATGGCTTTATTGCTAGGAGTGTTTTGTATGCCATTAATAATATAATGCATCAAGGACGCGTTGTCGACATTACCCCTTTGGTCTATTTCTTTCATGATGAGGAAATATTCAGAAAATTTTTCATTGGGATTACAGCTGCGTGCTCCCAACGTCTCATGGATTAGTGCCGGCAATGAGATGTGTTTGAATTCGTTAATCAAGGCGGGCTTCAGCGTGCTATACGAGGTAATATTTGACTCACTACGCGCGAATAATAGAGCTGTCCCTATAAGCGCTCTCTCAACGAAGATGAATTTTTGAATCTCGGTTAACGCGAAGCTATCTGCCAAACCTTTAAATCGCTCAAACCATTTTAGAATATTGTCGGAATGTTTTCCCGAAAACGGTTGTAACAAATTTTCAATGTCGAAAAATGCAATCGTGTGGCGTGGTGAAAATTGAGTACCAGTTGCAGTATTATCTGCAAGGGCTTGTGTGCGGTCCGAGTTTAGGGTGTCATTTAATGTAAGTGGCGAACTGTGTTCATTTTCAATTTCTGTTTCGGAATCTGTATGTGAAGTAAGGGAATCCTGAAAGGCTTCTAAGTCAGTTAGAGCTTGCAGTATGCGTTTCGCAATATCAGATTCACTTCCGTGAACATCTAAGTGTAATAAATTCGCCATACAAACTAACTGAACCTTGGGAAAATTCGCCCAGAATTTCCGCTAATTTAGTTTTAAATTGCTCATCGCCTTCTTTAAATTGAAATCCCTGAAATTCCCTTAAATCTTTCCTATTCAACCGTCCATTGTCTGTTTTAAAAATTAAATTGTGTAACAATTTAATTCGATCGGTCCTCGCGGAATTAATCTGACTTGCTACAACTTTAATATTTTGTAACAGCATTTTGTGCAGTAATAAAAAATATGGCACTTACTTCCTATATGGTAATCCGTTATGAAGGGAAAAAATAAATACTTTAAATTGCTCACTCTTTCTTTTTCACTGAAAACGAGTTGTGAATGTGAGAAGAAAAGAAAAAAATCTTGAATCACCAGTGCGCTACCCATAGAAATGAATCATGTCTTCAGAGTTGACCTACTTTCTTCGTGAGATATTTCAGCATGGAAAGAAAAAAAAAGAAACGTCTTGACTCTTGCATCTGGGAAACTTTATGAAGACTTTTCACTGATCAGAACTTCAATTCGATGACCGACTTTCAGTTATAACGGAATGGAGAGAAAAAAAATCGTTATCTTCGTTGATTCACCGCTGTCTTGCTTCCAGGAAAATTAAATAATCCCGCTGTCGTCAGAGATGAGAAAAAAAACATAGTTGGCTGGTCTAGGGGATTTAAAAATTTAAACAGGTTTTAATAGGATAGGCCGGCCCCCATATGATATAAGAATAAGGCCATAGATAATGAAATAAAGGAGTTTAATAGTTCTGGATTATAGTTTACATATTAAGTTAATATTATACTTACAAGAACGGGAGGGTAGGGAGGTTTTCTGCGGCATGTGCCCGCAGTCTTTGAGACTCCATATCGGCTTCTGCTCTCGTCCAGAGCCGGAAAATACGTCTAACCTCAGCCGCTTCGGAATGAAATCTGAACTTTGGTTGTTACTTGTTCCCAAGCTAAGAAAATGCAAAGCTGCACATCAGCAAATTCAATACCATCTGCGGCTTTGAGGCTACAAGTTTCTCATGGAAAACGCTGACTACATCCTGTTGCTAGGTATAGAGTGTTATGGGAATCTAAAACCACAATTCACATATATCTTCTTAATATTATCTACAACATTTATATTGACAAATTTTTGATAGGACCAATTCTTACAGCAAAAACAAATTAAAAATACATAGCGGTTGAAGAAAAAAATCGTATTAACGGTGTATTCAAATCCAAACTACTTATTTTCTGACTCATTTTTTAATTCATTTTTGCTCTCAAATGCATGTAATTGGTATACTATCTTATTCAGAAACTATATAAGGTACCGTAATGGTCGATTTTTTGATAGAGGCAGAATATATTTCAAAAAATGATGTCAAATTGGGCATTTTGTTGCGATTGTGTTGAAAACGAAAAATATTGTCCTACTGAGAAAATAATTGTTTATAAATCAAGTTTTAATTAATTGCACAAAAATAAAAACACATGTCGCTTATAAATCTCTTCAAAAATCACGTCAGCATGTTATACATATATTTTTTTTAAATGAATCTGAAAATGTGCCAGAAAATTACCAGTTGTTGAATATGGAAATATATATTTTTTAATACCGCCTTAACATGATTCTGATAAAAACATCTCTTATATAAAAATGAAATTAAAAACTCGTCCAAAGCGACGAAATCTACCTGTGCCTATAGGCCGAGCCGAAAGGGATTTTTTAACTATTTCATGTAACTTGATTTTCAGGCTGCACAACCAACGTAATCTCCCTCTCAAAACTTATTTTATCCTCAGGTCAACAACCCGGCTTACCCTCTCTCTTGTCAAACTTAATCACAGAAGAACTGCTTTCAAAATCGATGCATATCTGAATATGATTTTTGTTAATGTAACATCTGCATGCTTTACGTAATTAGATATTTATATAAAAAACATTTATTTTTTATTTTTGTCGCTAATTTAAATTAGATCGTCTGAGCGAAAACTTGCAATGACTGTCAACAGTTACGATAAACCTTAGTAAATTACATCGAGAACATCTATCTAACACAGAAATATATTGTATAGAAAACATTAGAAAAAAAAGTATAGCTTATTCTCTCATTTTATCAAAACACTTTAATTTAATATCATAGATCGACTCAGAATTATAGCATGCAAAGCACTAGGTCTGTTATTATAGCTAAGCGAGAGTTTTAACACCGGCATAACTGCATAATTAAGAATGTGGAATTTATGAGTTAAAATACAGATTCCAGAGCATGAAAAACTGATAAAATAAGGGCGAAATTGCTGCCACACTGAGGTTGAATCCCTGGGTGAGACATGGGTATGATTTTGATTGTGTTTTCAAAGTTATATATATATATGTAATGGAATAAATAAAAAATTGTTATCTCTGGTTTGTGTTACGATTTCTGTGTATACAAGTAAAAATTAAATTTAAAAAATCAAAAACCTAACTGCGAACTAATTAATTATTTCTTATCCATGTGAAACTATTTTTTTTTTTTTTATGTTACTTACCTATTTTTTTTTTATTTACTTGTATTGATGACTTTTAAGTTGTGCTTAATTGTTAGTTCCTAATCTATAAACACTGTTTTTATGAGGCCTATAGATGTCTATGAAGGTTAGAGTTGCAGTAAAGTTAGAGATCCTACGTACACAACTTCCAGGTTGTGTAATATTTAAACAGAGCTTCTGACTGTAAAATAGTCACTCAAACATCGTCTTCATTTTGAAAGACCTATCCAATGATATGCCACTCAATATGGTGCGCAATTTTTTTTCGTGTCTACCGCCATTTTGAATTTATAAAAACAAAACCTAGTCTATAACCATCGGAGGGTTAAGACGAATCGATAGAGACCTCATTCATTAAAATCCATCCAGCCGTTGGGACGTTTCGAGGGTATAAAAAAATCCACATACCCAGATACCCGTGAAACACATAACCCTTATTGGCAGTCGGGTAAAAAATAAGGATCATTCGAGGCGACAGTCATTGTAGCTATAGGCCCCAAACTAATCTCCACTTCGGTGGACGTCAAATGTCAAAATCCAACAATTCTATCTCCCCAGACGTTAATCTTTCTTTTATGGATGATGACATACCCTGGGTCACCAATTATAAATATCTAGGTATTTATCTAGACTCAAGATTAACATGGGCTAGGCAGATTCAGGACATATTATTCAAATCAGCCAAAGCTCAAGGATCCCTTAAATCTCTATTGGCTTATCACAGCCGTCTGTCACTTTCAAATAAATTATTACTATATAAATCCTTCATCAGATCAACCATGACCTACGGGTCAGTTGTTTGGGGTTCGGTCTGTGAAACTCAGATGCAGAAAATTCAAACCTGCCAAAATTTTGTATTACGTAGGATTTGTAAGGCGACAACGTTTGTCCGGAATGACGTCATTCACGCTGATCTCAAGATTAGGCCTATCTCTCAATTTATAAAGAAACTTGCTCAAAATTTCCACAGAGATGGCATTCTCATACCCAGCGAAGCGTTGCGGTCCATCCAACCATACAGCATAAATAGTGCTCGTGGAAGGAAAAGACCGCTTGCCATCTTGAGCAGAGATGACGACTTTGCACCGCCTTCAAAAAGAAGAGGGAGGGAGCCACCTTAAACGCATCGTTGTGGAATTCCAAATTCTAAATTTAATGTTTCACATCTTATTTGACTTATTACCATTAATTTTATTAGGACGTCTTCCAGCCTTGCTTTTGGCAATGGGTTCTGTTAACTTTCTTAGCTTCATGTTTTTTTTTATTATTATTATTGTTAAAAAAAAAACTCTTAGTCGCACTTTTTTAACCTTTTAATGTACATGTACCTTATTCTAAACTGTTTGCATCATATATCATATTAAAAATTGCTTCTGCATCATATCTTAGGGGGGAAAAATAGAAAAATGTATTGCTCTGTTTTTGGCCTTTTCCCACCCCTTCCCTATTATTGCTCACCTTTCCCGAGTATCTGACAATGATCAAAACACATCTACAGAAAGCTCCTGTCACCATCAGCTTCATTCCACCGCAGCCCGCTGCGAGATGAACTTTCTATTTTACAGAAAATCCTGATGCTTCCTGCATAGACTGTTCCCATGTGAAGTAAACGTGGACACTACGCCCCACGTAGGCATTCAAGAAACAATTGTCTTTGATCTTTGAGGACGAAATTACATGTGTTACGATGGATACGTAGTATATCAATCCAGCATAAAGAAATGTACAAATAATCTGAATACATATAGCAAAAAAAAAAAAAAACTTTTCATATGAACTTCATAAAAGAACTCCCTTTTCGATGCAAAATGAAGCAATGAAAACAGTGGCAGCAATTATCGTATAACTATTCTGGTTAAATGATCTTTTTTGTGCGTTGTTTTTGTGCATTCATCAAAAAACTTATTTTTGTAGACGCATAAGAAACTACTTTGTTCATATTTTGTACATTTTATGAACAATCAGTGTCCAAAATAGCTGCCATAGGATCATCCTGGCTGCATCACTGTCTTTATTTTTTTATGTTTCTGCAAGGATAACGCTCATCAGGCAAAGATGTAGCCATCTTAGGATGGCAGTTAACTCCTTTATACAGGGATAAAATTTGACATTAAATAGGCGACAAGGAGCTTGAGCTTCTGTATATATAATTTTTCAACCAAAACTTGGTTCAGAACTGGAGTCGCCAACCATCATGCCAGCGGGTGCATTTGTGCCCGCCAACTACTTTAAATCGCGTTCACGAAGATTTTATAAATATATGTATATAAAATATAAGGTTTTGAATTCATGGATAAAAATTATTAGTTATAAAAGAACGAAATATGTTTCTCAGTTCTTTGTAGTTTTTCATAAGATACTAAAAATAGTTTTGAATAAAATAAGACTCATTCGCATTGAAAGGACAGTATATTTGGACATTGTTGCATTCATAACCTTCATCCTTGGTAGTTGTGAAGAAGCTTTATTATCCTTTGCACTAGCAAATTTTCTTAAAGATTTCATCTTATATGTCTCTAGTATTTAATATGTATGTGAGGTTGTTCTTGTTTATTCAATGTACTCATCATGCATGCACATGCAAGTAAATGTGTGTGCGTGTGCGGAGTGTGTGTGCTCGCGAAGATGACTTATGCAGATGACTTATGTTTTTAAAATCGTATTATTTTGACATATTGGACTTGCCCTAATTTTCCCACACATAGATCCTTTAACTATTGATAACCTAACTCCGTGAGACTTTACCAGATAAAATTTATATATAAGCCATATTTTTGTTACCAAGTTCCATGGTTTATTTTTGATTTCTACATTGTTTAAATACATCATTTCAAAAAGCTCGATAGCGCTTAGTTTTTAGCAAGAAAACGTAAATTCTCGAAACGCATCGAGTAGACTTTTATAGTAAAAATCATTGGTGCATAAACTTTCTTTGAAATAATAAATTTCATCATTATCCCCTTAACGGTCGCATTAAATTACGGTTTTAAAATTCAGACTGCTTATTGCCACCACTTTTTTGAAAAAGAAATATTCACCTTACTTAATGACAAGTAAGATGATACCAGAATAATTCCAATTAAACTATTTTATAAAAATGGTGGGAATCAAACAATCTGAATAAAAAACATCGGCCGTGAATATCACGGCAGCGATAATTAAGGGGTTAATAGAAAACATATAACTATTACATTATTTATAAACATGTCTTTTAATCAGGGCTGAGGAGTCGATGGGAAAAATGGCCGACTCCGACTCCGACTCCTATTCCGACTCCGGGCTGCCTACTATACTAGTGTGGCCTGTTGGTTAAAATAATGATGGAATATAGAAAAATAAAGTTAAAATCTCGGGTCAATCCATTTCAAGTGGTCCAGCACTGGTTGCTTGACCATTTTTAAAAAAATCTGAAATTTTTTGTACAACAACCCTAACATGATGGAAGTTCAAAATGACTATTATGTTAATTTTATTAATTTTTGTTTGTGCATGGCGGCAATCTTTGTTTGATCGTCTGAAGCAATTTTCTCACATGAAGGGTTTACGTAATTGTAAATAACTCATCGTTTATTTCTCCAATTCAAGTGCGGATTGAAGCAATTTGTACAGAATACATTGGGCTAAAAATTTGGTAATAGAGTAGTTTTCGAAAATAAATCTTTATTGGTGAAATTTCAGCATAAAGTTTCATTTTTTTCCAATATTTGTCCGTTTGCAAGAGGAAATTTTTCTAGCAAGGAGAGCTGTCAGCATGGCATAATTTTTTTTTACAAATAGGCCGAAATTACTTGTACTCACATGCCATGTTCCAGATCTGGGACTTACTTTCTCTTCGCTAAAAAATATCTCAATTTTTTCAAAAATGTAAAAAATCGCACTTTTGAGGCTTTGATATCTCTGGTGGGGCACGAGATAAAAATCTGAAGTTCTGGTTTCTGACAGTATTTTATGGTAGTGTTATGCGCAAAAAATTTCAGGATGGAGATTTGACTACAAGCTGAGATTCTGTGAAGATATTTTTCAGATCTTTGTTGAACATATATAGTCTCTTAGTAAATTAAATACTTGTTTTTACACTGTTTTCAACAAACCATATTTTGTGTGTAAATATTGTAATAAAATATATAAATCTAATTCATTTTAAGGTGCTCTTAATAGTGTTTATTGATAGCTTTTCTCGCTATATCTCAGCTTGCAGTCAAAGCTCTATCTTTAAATATTTTGTGCATAATAGTACCATAAAATACTATCAGAAGACATAATTTCAGATTTTTATCTCGAGCCCGACCAGAAATATCAAAGCCTCAAAATTGCGATTTTTGACATTTTTGAAAAATTTGGGATTTTTTTTAGCGAAGAGAAAGCAAGTCCCAAATCTGGAACTTGGCGTGTGAGTAGAAGTACTTTCGGCTTATTTGTAAAAAAAAATTAAGTCATGTTGACAGTTTTCCTTGCCAGAAAAATTTCCTCTTGTAAACGGACAAATTTTGAAAAAAAAAACTGAAATTTTATACTGAAATTTCACCACTATAAGTATGTAAATATTAACAGCTTTTCTCTTTCCCAGGTCTTGTATAAAAATATTTTTTTTCTTTATGAAAAAGTGCTCAGGTTTCTTTTAGTTACTAAAATTACTTACAACAAAAATTACTGAAACGATACAAAATGTAGGCATTAGGCATAATTATTTTTTAAATTAATTGCTAAGCTTTGCAAAAGACTTTACTTTCTGTTACTATTATTTAAATAGAATAAAAAAAATAAATTTAAATGACACTCTGAGATAAAACTCACCTGTGACTACAACAAAACAATAGTTTGTCAGTATTGTTTTGACATGTTGCCCTTGCCATATCTCAATTTGTAGTCAAATCTCCATCCTCAAATTTTTTGTGCAGAACACTACCATAAAATACTGTCAGAAACCACAACTTCAGATTTTTATCTTGTACCCCAGCAGAGATATCAAAGCCTCAAAAGGGCGATTTTTAACATTTTTGAAAAAATTGTGATTTTTTTTTAGCGAAGAGAAAGCAAGTCTCAGATCTGGAACTTGGCGTGTGAGTACAAGTACTTTCGGCCTATTTTTAAAAAAATCATGTCATGTTGACAGTTTTCCTTACTAGAAGAATTTCTCCTTGTAAACGGACAAATTTTGAAAAAAAAAACTGAAATTTTATGCTTAAATTTCCCCAATAAGGATTTATTTTCGGAAACTACTCTATTACCAAATTTTTAGCCCAATGTATTCTGTACAAATTGCTTTAATCCGCACTTGAATTGGAGAAATAAACGATGAGTTATTTACAATTCTGTAAACCCTTCATGTGAGAAAATTGCTGCAGACGATGAAACAAAGATGGCCGCCATGCACAAACAAAAATTAATAAAATTAAAATGATAGTCATTTTGAACTTCCACCATGTTAGTGTTGTTGTACAAAAAATTTCAGATTTTTTAAAAATGGTGAAGCAACGAATAAATGATTTTCTGGACCACTTGAAATGGATTGACCCTCTCACTATTTCGGCATCAATTCTCTTTTTAGGGCTTCAAAAATAAAAAATAAAAAATTATATTTTCCGCTTTATTAATTTTAAAATTTCGCGCCAGCAAACCCGGAAAATCCAACAATCGAAGTCTAAAAAACACAAAATGGAAATTTTACTATTTAAGATCTGCGGACTAAGAAGAAAAATTGAAATCGTTGCCATTTAGTGGTTTATTTTGCTGTGTCCTCTAGACTCGAAAAATGAAAAATAGGAAAAATAAAGATGAAAATTTTATTAGTTTGGAAATAATTCGAATTCTGTGGATTCTAATGAAAAAATAAAAAAATTACATTTTTTGAATTAATTTTACAATTTTGGTTTTATTTCGGGTTCTGCAGACATGAAAAATCTGAAATTCAAATGGTGAAAAATAACAAAATTTCACTATTTTATCATTATTTTGGGTACCGCCGATTCAGAAAAAAAAAAAAAAAAAAAGAATTGCAATTTCATGTAATTTTTATTCCTGGGCACACAAATAAATAAATAAAGGAAGGGTATTTTAGAAATTTTACTTTTGGCCATACAGATCGGAAAAAATTGAGGGGAAAAAGCTTCTATTGCAATGCTATACCGGGTTCTTTGTTCTTTTTCCTTCATAAATAGCACAAATTTATAATTTTCGCATTACCTGCAGTAAGAGATCTGCATGAGCCGAAATTTTAAGGCCCGTCCCCTCAAAAGTTCTGCCGTGCCTTTGTATTTATTCCAGGGCTGCGGAGTCGGTGGGAAAAATGGACGACTCCGACTCCGGGAATTTTAACAGATCCGACTCCGACTCCGACAACGCAGGCCTGCTTGTAAAATGGACGACTCCGACTCCGACTCTTTCGCTCAAAAATGGGCCCGACTCCGATTCCGCAGCTCTGATTTATTCTCACCCCAATTCTAAATCGTTCCTATTTTATCGCGTAATTTGATTCTTTCAAATTTGTTATGTTTAGCTTGTCAGCCCGCTCAATTTTTTTATTAATCTGATCCGGCCCATTAATATAAATTGTCTTTATTCTACTTACACGGGCTATTCCAAAAATTGACTTAATTTTCCGGGCCTTGGGTCATTCCTGACCTTTGTACCTTGGGTTCTATCCGCAAATCCCAAAAATACGACGGAAAGTACACTGGTGTCCAAAATTAACCCATTAGTGCCTGAATTTTTTTTCAATCAATATTGTGCTTAATTATAGTAAATGGTGTAAAATGGACGTAAAAAATAATAAAAAAATTCTCTTTGAAAAAATATTTATTTAACATATAAAAATCTAAACGTCCCAATTTTGGGACACTAAGCACGAAAAGGTAGGTGTTTTCTCTGTTACTGTCTAAGCATTATATCTATGTTTTATGCCATTTAATATGTTTCAAAAAGGTTATATATCATTCTGGTTATTATTTGACTATAAAATTTTCTTTATTATTACTATAAGGGGGGAGGGTTGGGGTCGGCTCAAGAACAAGACCCCCTTCCTCCATACCATTAGCCATTGGCATAGTAAAAATTTATAATAATCAATAATTACTAATAGAGTATATATACCGTATATACTCGCATATACGCCAACCCATTAATTTTTTAATGCAAAAACTCTCGTATGTCGACCCCCTAACTTTTTACTTCAATTTCGCACAAAATCAAACCAAAGATTTCACTTACTAATGCGAAAAATTAGTAAGTAAACAAAAACAAATCATTGAAATTTTTTAAATAATAAATTATTATTATTTGTATATTTTGCATATTATTTTATTATTTATATACACAAAAAATCAAATTTTTGCAGTATTCGAAGATTTTTTTTTTTTTTTTGGCTTATGTAATTGACTTGCATATAAGTTTGCCCCCCAATTTATTTGCAGAAAATAGTCAAACATTCTTCATTTTACACACGACTATATATGGTAATGTAGAACTTCGATTATCCGACCCTCGTGTATCCAGAACTCTCTGTAAACCGATGTCGATATTCTGAATTTTTTCCAACTTTTTTTTTTTTTTTTTTTTACTTTTACATTCTTTGTGTATGCAAGTGTTTCCTTCCAAACCACGAGTAGATATAAGCATTTTGGTTCCCCTTTCTTTTAATTCCATTGCAATTAGCTTGAGCTCCCGCGAGATCCGATCCCGTGAAGATTATCCCCCCCCCCCCGTGTACACGTCCCTGTTCTAAACAAACAAAATTATTTTCATGTATAATTTAAATTTAGATGTTTATTAAGCAGTTTAAATAGTCCTAATAGCAGTTCGATGACGATGTTGCATATTAAACTAGATGATTATTGATAAATTCTCGATTATCTGGAAATTTGATTATCCGCTGTCGGTTCGGACCCAATTACGTCCGATAATCGAGGTTCTGCTGTATATATTTTAGTAACCTCAGGATGTCAAATACTAAACTAATTACAAAACATAACGGTATGATATAAATTTTTACTAAGCCAATAGCTAAGGGTAGGAATGGGTGGGTGTCTTGTTCTTGAACAGAGCCCAGCCCCTGTTCCCCCCTATAGTAATAACAAAGAATAGCCAAATAATAATCCGAATAATAATTTTATAACCAAATAATATTCCGAGTGGTATGTAACCATTTTGTAACAAAATAAATGGCATAAAACATACATTTAATATTTAATGCATAGACAGTAACGGAGAAAACACCTACCCATTCGTGCCTAGCGTCCCAAAATTGGGACGATATATAAAGGTTCAAATTCGAGCAAAAAAATAGAAATCTGAAAAAATGCAAAAATACACATTCTAAAATAATGTTTCATCTCATAAATAATACCACTTATAAAATGATTGATAAAAAAATAAAAGAAATATCTTACCTTTTCTTATGCGCCATTTTATTTCAAGAAAATCCAACTTTGCGCTACAACAAACATTTATTTCACCTTTTTATTCTTAAAAATGCACTGCCATTTATGGATAAATATTGAAAACAAATACTAAGGATATATTTTACTAAGTTTTGAAAGGATATCATAATTCAATTTGTAATGGGAATTTTTTTAAGAAAGCGTCCCAAAATTAGGACGCCAGGCACAAATGGGTTAAGGACCGATCACAAAATGCTAATTTTCAAGTACGCGAATATTCAAAAGGAAATAATATAATTCGAATCATTACTATCTCTACAGCACAGCTTGTCCCTATAACATTTCATTCATGTCACACATGGTCACAAGTGTCACAATCACTACGGTGCAGCAAAAAAAATAGGAAATTCCATACATCTCACTATGAGTCTCAAATGATCACTATATGTGACTCCACTGAGACGTCACTGTGACTGCTGCTTTGTGACGAGTCACCATGTGACTTTACATTGTGACTCTCATGTGACTGTCATCTGTAGGCTAAATTTCAAAGTCATCGTGAACGCTGCATTGTGATAAGTTACCAAAATATGTCACATTAAAGTCACATGATGACTTTCAGGTGACAGAGAGACTACTGTGAAGTCACCATTGTACTCTTTTGTGAAAAGACACCATGGACAATAATGTGATATTATTTAGTGACTTATCATAATGCAACGTTCATGATGATTTTGAAATTGAGTCTAAAAATGACAGTCACGTGAGAGTCGCAATGTAACTGCATTGTAAAATCACCTGGTGACTCGTTACAAAGCAGCAGTCACATTGACGTCTCGGTGGAGTCACATATAAAGATCTTTCGAGACTCATAATGAGACGTGAGGAATTTCCTATTTTTTTGTTTCACCGTAGTGACTGTGACATTTGTGACTATGTGTGACATGAATGAGATGCTATATGGCCTAGCTGTGCTGTAGGAATAGTAATTATTTGAATTATATTATTTCCTTTTGAGTATTCGCTTACTTAAAAATTAGTATTTTGTGACTGGTCCTTAATTTTGGACATCAGTGTACTTATATTCTAGATGTAAAATATCTACTACAGTTATGAATTAAAACAGTGTTCATCTACTGTGTACATGGGTAGATACCTACCCCTGTATCTACTTTGTACACTGCAGTAAATCGGTCATCTTTAATTTGAGTAGCCTGATATAGTCCATAAATAACAATAATAATAGTTCAATTTATAGATTTAAAATTATATATAATTAGTTTAATTTCCCTTTAAAATGTCTAACAAAAAAATCTGCAGTCGGGTCGGAGTCGGTTTGTTTTTAGCGACTCCGACTCCGACTCCACGACTCCAACTCCGACTCTGCAGCCCTCCTTTTAATAAAGAGGGCACTTCTTAAACTTCTCACCGCTGCGAACTGATATATCCGTTCACTAAGCTGTAGGTTTCACTGCAATAGAAACATTATTTAAATTAATATAATTCTACAGAGATAATCCAGTTTTAAAAAATTAAGTTATGACTAATACTTTCAAGGCTTATATGCCTATGCGTAATTTTAAAAAAAATGTCATGTTGGAAAAAACATATTTTTAGCATTAAAAAAATACAGAGAAAACAACATTACAATTTTGCCATTTTGCTCGGCGGTCAGGGGTTAAAGGCAAGAAGAGTGTTGTTTTAGCCAAGAAAGGCGCCAATTTTTAATTTAAATACCACCTTTTTTATGAATGAAAGGTCATTTTTTGCTGTAGAGACTTCAGAACTTTCCTAAGTTTATTTGTGAATGTTTTTATCTTCTTCAAACTGTGTACCGAGGCCATCGACATCCTTTGGGTTTCTACGAACGTTTTGTTCCAATTTTTTTACTACTCAAAGATTAACTAAGATCTTTAAAACTTTTTGCTTTTAAAATGTTCCTTCCTCTATTTTATACCTTTCTGTATCAAAAAGAAAAGAAAAAAAATCATCTAAATTTCTTCTCCCTCCCTCTCCTTGAAATTTCCGCTTCTCTCCTTTGCCCCCTCCAGCACATAACGTTTAAAATCTTAAAGATTTTAAACTTTGTGTGCTTTAATTTTTTTAAACATTTTATGCTCTATTTGTTATTTTATTTATATTAATAAAATAAATGCGTTTATCTGTGTGTCTCTCTGTATGTCGGCGATGGCTAGGAAAATCTACCGCCCGTAGAGGTCTAAAAATTTGGATTTGGATTGACGAAGATGGCTCCAAACGCACCTGATGCTCAGATTTTTCATTTTAATTATAATTAGCGGAGATATTAATTAAAAACTATAATGAACATTGTAGAATGGCGAGATTCTTTCATTTACAGGATTGCATTGTGCCTCCACCTCTCCAGTCTTTTATCGGGCTTTCATGCAAAAAAAAAAGCGAAGTAGTCAGTTTTTTTCTGCATTTTTAAATCGCGATCGCCGAGTCCCCAGTAGACTTGAAAAAAAAGAAGAACAAAAGAAAAGAAAAACAAGAAAATTTACGATGTACATTAAAAAATATTAATATTTACTATTTCAAAAATCTTTTTTACTGAAGTTCGATTTGCATCAGTTTTCATGTTATCAATTTTCTGCATTTTGAAACTCCGCATCCGCTTCACGAACGAAAATACATTAAAAAAGAAAAAAATACCTACTTATGTGGGTACCTTCTCGTTCTAAGGATGCATTTTTTAAATAGATATATATATTGCCTGAAGGACAGCAGTAGTTACCTTGCAGTCAAATCAAAGTAATGGCAGGAAGTACCTCCGATAGTTGCTCTCTTGTAGTTCGCCAATAACTTTCTCAAAATACCCCCTTATCAGTGTACTTTTCCGGTTCTGGCGGTTTCGAAAACTATTAATATTTACTATTTCAAAGATATTATTTCTTGGAGGTCGATTCGCTTTCATTTCCATTTTTTCTCCAGTTTTAAAATTCATCTTCTTTTTCATGGACAAAAATAAAAAATAAAAACAAAAAATACCTACTTATCCATGGTATTTTTCTGGTTCTAGATATCTTTGGTTTTCAAAAATATTAATATTTACTATTTTAAACAAATTATTTTCTTGAAGTCATGAAGAGAATTGTGTTTTGGAACATTTTTGGGGGGTTTTCGTTCTTGCGCACTTCAGGGAAAACCTCTACATTTTAAAAACATGTTGTCATTACACTGGAAGATATCATTTCGCTTTTTAAAATACTGATTACTGATTGACTGGTGCGTGTTTTATATTATTTAGGTTTTTCAAGAACTTTTTTTATCAGAAATCAAAGTTTAACATACCTAAATGTCAGAAATTAAATTGGAAATCACTATAATGGGGGGTTTCTTTAATTCGTTTGAAAAGATTTTCGTTTAACTATATAAATTCAGTCAACACTGATTTTAGGTATATTTAAAGTTATTATCATGGGCCAGGGTTACGCCAATCTTTCATTTAATAATATAAAATCAATGCTGTAGTTGGGTGGGAACGCATGGTATTGGTAATGCCGTTCGCAAAAATATTTGGTTTGTTACTGTAAAAAAAAAAAAAAAAAAAAAAAAAAAAGTCGCGTACGAGCACAAATTTTTTTTTTTTTTTTTTTTTTTTTCCAAGTGAAATGAACCTACCCTGGAAATGAGCCTAGAGAGCTAATTTTACTTCTCCAGACTGTGAAACTATACCCATTACAATTCGATGCCTGAATGCGAAAGACCTGTATGAATAGCATCATGATCGATGCGAGAAAATCACTCCTTATAGAAAGAGCCAGTTCACTTATATTCATAATCTGCCTAGGACCTCCCTTAAAAGAATTTTGTCCTGAACCATACGTTAAATCTTGGTTGCTATCAGGAAGAAGATTAGCAGACGAGACAGCTTATCGTAAATCAGAGAGCACAGAAAATACCTCTCATTATCATTCTTTATGGAAACTTCTAGGATAGATGTGTCAGTAAGTAATATATGGATTTATTTCTGTTATTTCAATTAAATTTTGATTCATAATAGAAAATGTTACTGTGGGATTTATTTAATATTGCTTTTAGATAAATGCTATACAAATACAATACTATAAAAACTACAATATAATAATTATAACTGTTAATTACAAAAAGTCGGCTTTTAGCTAAATGTTCTAAATTGGCTTTTGGCTTAGTAAAAACCCCGTAGCATCAACATCTACTCTACGAAAAGGTGGTTCCCACAAATATTTTTTTCTAACTACAGCCACAGCAAGCACCGTATAAAATCAAAACAGATCGAAAGATGGGTAGCACAGTGTACGCTGCCAAAAGCAGTACAGGCCCCCAACTGTATGTTTATTTGGATATAGTTTCATTTAAAATTATAAAATCTTACAGAGTCCGGGGAGTAAGCTGCCAAGGGGAGTGTGCCAAAACATTAGGATCGTTTAGAAAGATTTATGTTTAAATATATTAAATCATTCAACACTGATTTTAGGTATGTTTAAGGTTATTATTACGGGCCCGGGTAACACCGAATGGGGTCAGCCAATAGATCATAAAACCAGGGGCGCGCCAGCAGTATCCAGCGCCTGTGTGCAGAAATTCAGTTGGCGCCCTATATTCCTCTCCGAAAATAAATCTTTATAAGATTATAAATATCTATAAATACATAGTTGATACCCTTCTGGAGATTTTCACAGGTCAAATAAAGTTTTCTGAATCAGAAAATTTATTTAATAAAATGCATCTTGTTTCTATAGGTTTCGTATTTTATGAAATAAAATTTCTGGTTCCAAACATATTTAAGCTTCTTGAAAAATAAGGAAGGTGGCAGCTAAGTAAAAAAAAATCGAAATATAGCAAAGCCTGTGAAAATGAAACCTGCTGTATCAGAATCCAGTATTACACAGTAAAATTTCATTATCCCGGAGAAAATAACAATAATAATAGATTTTCCATTTATATAAAAAGGTTATATAATTAAAACTTTTATATAATTTATATAAAGGAAAGTTGTTTCTCACCTGTAATTTTTACATCTATATTAATGAAAGAAAGACGATTTTCTTTACTCTGAATGTGCTCTCGATTGCTAAGAAAATCGTACACACATACAGGTCTGAAAATTTGATAAGGATAGATTATGCAAAATGCACCTGAGGCTCAGATGTTTCATTTTTGCACGCCAAATTTTAATTAAAACCATAATGATCATCGCAAATGGCGAGCTTTCTTTCTTCAAAGCGATCACGCCTGTGAATTTCCAAAGGCTTTAAGCTGCCCATCATACTGAAGAAAGCGTAACGTCGATTTTTACTGCATTTTAAAATTGCAATGGCCGGGTCTCCGTAGAGTTACCAAAAAGTAAATAAATAAATAAATAAATAAGAAAGAAAGAAAATTGCCTTAGCTTTCCTATTCCAACGGTATCTTTCGTTACTATTTCAAAAAACCTTTTCATTTGGCCGCGATTAGCATCAGTTTTCAAGTTTTCCCATTTTTCTAAAGTTTCAAACGTAAACAAATAAAAAACACCTATTAACACATTCTTGGTATTTTTCCGGTTCTAACGATATCTGTTGTGCGAAAAAATATTAATAATGACTATTTTAAAAATATATTGAAGTCATTTCAAGGATTCGCCAGAGATATTTTTTTCTCGGGCAAGTTTTCTCAAAATATCGTTTCCCGTTTAAGAGATATATGCTTTGGATACCATTTCACAATTTAAAAAAGTGAGGGGACGATGTGTATTTTATATTATTTATGTTTTATCAAGAATTTTTGGTCAGAATTGAAATTTGTATGTACCTAAATACCAGAAATTAAATACAAATTCGAGGTTTACATGAAAAATCAAACCGGACTACTGGGGTCCTCAACTTCAGGTTAGTTTGGATGGATTTTCATTTAAAAGGGAAAAATCATTCAGATTTGAGGTTGCACCCTGCCGAAGGCAGTGCTCCTGACAATATTAGGTTCGTTTGGGAAAGATTTTCATTTAAAAATATAAAATCAAACCAAACCGGACAGTAGTGCGTTGCACGTCCGGTGATGACGTTGTTGCCCCCCCCCCCTCCCCCTCCATCTTTAAGTTCGTTTGGAAAAAATTTAAAATCATTCAACATTTGATTTTAGGCATATTTAAGGTTATTATCATTGGCCCGGGCAATGCCAGGCGGGTCGGATAGTAGCGCATAAAGTACACGGAAATTTAAAACTCTTTATTCATGAATCTATATTTTTCCATTCATATTACAGCCATATTCTTTTTCTATTCTAGACTCTGTAGCGTCTAAGATTATATGTTATGCTAATTAATGCTCATATTTCGATACTTTCAATTTTATGTTCTGAACTGAACTGAACAAATCTTACAATCATCACAGTTATTTATCAAGTATGTGATTAGGCACGAGCGTACGCAGAGGGTGCGGCGAAAGGCCACTCCTCTCAATCTTTGAAAAAGTAAGAATTTTTTTTTTGACATTAACGTCCAAATTTAGCCTATTTTCACCATCTTCTTCCCTTAACAAAAATTCTATTTCCGCTATGATTATAGGCCCAGAGTACAAGATAGTATAGATAAAAAATATCTGTTCTACTCTGAGGTCTATGGTTGTAAAAGACATACAATTTTTGTCCAATACATAATAGATTGTATAGAAGTGATTATTTGTAGAAGAGCTGAAAAAAGATATTGCTTCGGCCGCCTAAAGTAGACTTTGAGCACGAAAATTGTAGTGTTAAACCTACGGCACGGAATGCCAAAATCTTCACAAATGGCCTGATGCTTCATTTTTACCAGTTAAAATTTGTGCCGTAGCTGACGCCAGTCTCTCCAATTTAAAATCTCTAGATCAGTGGTTCCCAACGTGGGGCGTGCGCCCCACCGGGGGGCAATTTGACATTTTAGGGGGGCAATTTCAACTTTGTAACTTACCCATTCGCTGTGAGTTTTTTGGGGAAATAATCTTTAAGACTAAAAATAAAAGTTATATATTCAAAATTAAAATAATTTTTTTTTCCAAGATGTTCTGAATCAAAATCTTAAAATAAATTAAAAATCAGAATAATTACATGAAAAAAAACTTTAAAAATATTTTAAAACCCTTTTTAATATTTAATTTTTTTTCATAATTTTTCTGGTTAATGATCTAATTTACAATTTTTTCAACTTTTTCGATTACTTATGAAATGAGCTTTGTATATCTATTTTGTAATAATTTTTGTAATATCTATTTGCTCTGCTGTATGCAACATGTGGAAATTTTTATACGTAAAATTACTTAAAAGTATATCTAAATTTTACTGTTTTGAACTTATTTAAACCTAAAAAATATTTGGAATATCTAAACGTGGTACAATAAACTTTATAAATCTTAATGCTTCTTTTGTATTTTGTTATTCATAGAAAAAATTGTACGTTCTTTGTTATCAATTTTAATGCTAAATGTGAGTCTCTCCAGCATTTTGTGAAGATAAAAATAGGGACCATATAACACTTTTGTTAAATATTTAGGCAAGTTGGAAAGGCACAACAAAACTCTTTTGTGCATAAAAGTGAAGATGTATCGCCTCATTTATAGAATTATGTTAAAAACACATTTATGATAAAAAAATTTCATAATTTGATAAGTTAAAAAAATGCGAAATGAATAATTGTTAAGTCTCTTTTAGACTTCCTTCAGGTTAATTGACTTCATTTTAAAATAAGATATATCTGTTACAGAATTTGTGTGTGGGGAAAAAGGATGGGGGCAATCGCGATTTAACAGATGCTTCGGTGGGGCGTGGCCAATAAAAGGTTGGGAACCACTGCTCTAGATTGAACTGCATATTCTCATAAGTTCTGATTTTGCATTGTTTCTCTATTAGGGCTGTACGTACAACCATCCAACGCGTCTCCTGCGGTCACCATGGTGGCGCCTTTTAAAGGTTTTCTTGGCGCTCATTCGAATGTTTCCTCTTACTATTTTTTTAAATTAACAATAACTAAAAAATCATGCGTCAGGCATAGATTATGAAACGATTTCCAACACATTCACAATAATGTAACAAAAGTTCACCATTTGATAAGTTGAAATAGGATGTCTAATTGAACCATATGGAAACACATTTGAAAATCCAATTTCAGCAATTCTCAACTACAGTCGGAAAATTATCCCAATTCTTTGAAACTTCATGCATGCAAAAATTTAGTTCAGTTAGGAAATACATACCACGGTTGAAAATTCCCCTTCAGCAATTTCTGCTAATAAGGAGAATGGTACTTGAATTCTTTTGTGCAGCCTTGTATACGAGGTATAGAATGTATACACAACGAGTACAATGCAAAAAATTAGTTACTTTTAAAAGCCAGTGTTGAATTCAGACACTTTTGTCCGGGAGGGATTTCTGTGGCTCTTGGTGGGGGGGGGGGCATTTTAGGGTTCCGGAGGGGGAAATTGCACTCTTTTACCATTGAAAACACAAAATCTCAAATCCTCCGGGAATGGGAGGGAATGTCCCCCCGGGCCGCCCTCTGAATTTATTAAAATATCTAGAAAGGGTGAGTTCGCGATTAGCATGAAGCTAAGGACCCAGTATAAATATAAAATTGTTATACCAAAAGTTTTTTCATTAATAATGAAAGATAGAAATTTATTTTCTTACCTTTTTGGTAAAACAGACGTACGCTGGTTTCCTTCTTACGTAAGTAAGCTGTAATTTTTATTTAAAAAATAGATGTGGCAAAGTGTGAATAATATCATCTTCGAAGAATCCAGATGTAGAGAAAAACTATTTAATGCACGACGAATTCTGGGTTACATGGATGCACACACACACACACTAAAAAAGAATAAAATAAAAGGGTTAAATATGGATACTATAAAAGTAATGATGTTGGAAATCCAGTAGGAGATGTAAGTCTTCCATTGAACAAAGAGTTAACGCACGAAAAACCGTGCGTCTTGGCCTCACAAAATCGGGCCTTCAAGTGAAGAAGTAAAAAGGGGCCCACAAGAGTTAAAACAGAGTAAAAAAACTTGAAACAATACAGACTGCTTAATAAGCAAAAAAGGTTCTATTTAAAATCAGTCTATCAGAAAAGTTCTGTGGTGCTGCGATCTGTTATCGCCTTTTCGAAACAGAAGTCTTTTACACAGTCCTTCGGTAGTTTGTGATCTTACGCCACGATAACTCAGGGAAGTGTCGCCATCTTGGAACATATTTCACAACTAAAAGAAACGCGTTGCATATTTCACGAGGAAATTGTCATTTCACAAGCGAAGTGATGTTGGACATAAAATTACTTACACTGTGACGTTTTCCAACAGAATTCAACACTGTTAAAAGCGCATACCGAAATTGAAACGCACTTCCAGCAATTATCACTCAAAAACATAGTAATTATCTTGTAGAGAAATTCAGTGATTTATGTCAATTTCAATACATTTGAAGTATCATAATGTCATTAACCCTTTGTAACTCAACAACCCCAATTTGAAAAATTCTCACACAGATATTAAAATGCATCATTTTAAGGATGGAAAAAATAATAAAAAAAATTCAGAACAGAAAAATAAAATTTTATTTGGAAAAATGGGTTTGTTGCATATCTCCAACATCTTGTCAAATGGCACAAAAACTGAAAATATTTAAAATTTTAATTTGCACGAAAATTTTTGAAACAATTGTTAGTTTTGTTGTAGCAAAGTCCCACACCACATTTCTCACAAACAGTTGAGTATATTATTTCCTAATTTAAACAAGTTTCCAGTGGTTGATTTCCTGTCTATTCTGTCGTTCCCCCAATCGGCATCGCTATATGCCGTTAGGATTGGAGGTTTTGTTTTATCTATTACGAATTTAAGATCTTTGGTAGTAAGCAGATATCTAATTAATTTCTCGATAGCTTGCCAATCGACTTCCCTTGGGGATTCATTCCTTTTTCCCAGGATGTTAACGACTGATGCTATGTCGGGTCTAGTTAAAGTTGCAATGTATAGAAGCCCTCCTATAGCTTGTCTAAATTTTACGTTATCTCCCATTAGTTTCCCGTTTGGATCTAGATTAAAGTAGTTAGTATTCATGGGTGTATACGTAGGCTTACCATTTAACAAATTGAATTTTTCTGCGATTTGTATTATTTTGTGTTCCTGGTCTAATTCTAGATTGCCGTTTGCTTTTTCCTTTATGTTTATGCCTAAATATTGTGTTACTTGACCCAAATTTTTGATTTCGTATTGCTTTGATAATTCAGTGTATATTTCGTGTGTGTCTGTTTTGTCTCCTGCGACTAAGATGTCATCAACATACACTATTATGTATGCGATTTTTCCATCTTGGACTCTTTTGTACAGACATTTGTCTGACGCGCATTCAACGAAATTTAGTTCTTTTAGAGATTTACTTATTTTTTGGTTCCACGCCCTAGCTGCCTGCTTAAGGCCGTAAATCGATTTGTTTAAACTACACACTTTATCTTCTTCCCCTTTTGTTATGTATCCCTCTGGCTGATGCATATAAACCTCCTCTTCTAAATCGCCATGTAAGAAAGCAGTTTTGACATCTAGGTGAGTTATTTTAAGATCTTTGTACACCGCTGCGTTTAAGAATGCTAGTAGGGTGGTATGCGCTACAACGGGTGCGTAGGTCTCGTCGAAATCGCTTCCATATTTTTGAGCATATCCCTTAGCGACCAATCTGGCTTTATATCGCTCTATAGACCCGTTGGCTCCCCTTTTTGCCTTAAACGTCCACCTACAACCTATGACGCGTTTTCCCGGGATAGGTTTTATTAATCTCCAAGTATTATTTTGCTTCAGAGAATCTATTTCCTCACTAGTGGCTTTTAGCCATTTATCTTTAGTTTCTGCGTCATTGATATTTTGTAGGTCTGTCCATGACTTTGGCTCCTGAATTTGACACAGGTTTGCGCTTATTCCATAACGGTTAGGTGGTACACCACGATTTTGTCTCTGCGATCTTCTCGGCTCTAGGGATGTGTCGGTCGGGGTGTTATTCTGATCATCGTCGCGCTCTTCTAGTTCAATTTCAATATTATCTGCGGGAGTTTGTTCGATGTTTTGATTTTCTTTGGCGGGTATAATTTCCTCATCTTTTATAACTTCTTCGAAGAATTTTACGGTTCTAGATATTATAATTTTATTTTCACCCGTATATATCCTATAGCCCTTGCTTCTGAAATCATATCCCAACATTATTCCCTCGATGGCTTTCTCATCTAATTTATTTCTTTTAGGTTTGTCGACATAGGCAAATGCCTTACATCCGAATGTTTTGATGTTCGAGAGATCGGGTTTTCTTTTATGCCAAAGTTCATAGGGTGTCATGTTATTTTTGTTAGCCTTTGTTGGTAGACGGTTGATGAGGTAGGTGGCGGACATGACAGCTTCCCCCCAGAATTGCTTAGGTAACTTGGCGTCCGACAACATGGTTCTAGCCATTTCCACTATCGTTCTATTCTTTCTTTCTGAAACACCGTTCTGTGGGCTAGAATAGGGAACACTCAATTGACGCTCTATCCCGTTTTCTATCAGGCAGTTTTCAAATTCGTCACTGATATACTCTTTTGCGTTATCGGACCTTATTGCCTTTATCAACTTGCCAAATTTATTTTTTGTTAGCGCTATGTATTCTTTCAGTTTGATAACGGCTTCCGATTTATGCGCGATTAAGTATGTTATTGTGTACCTGCTATAATCATCCGTGAATGTTATAAAGTACCTTTTCCCTCCTATCGTTTCAGTATTCATGGGGCCACATATATCGGAATGTGCGAGGGTACCGATGTCTTTGCTTCTGTTTGTGGCTACTTTAGGGTAGGGCAGAGCGGAAAGTTTTCCTTCAATGCACTTGGTGCATCGCGTGTCATGTTTACATTTGTTAATTGTTATCCCATTGGCTAATTCATGATTAACAAGGTATTTAATATCATCAAAATTTTTGTGTCCGAGTCTTCGGTGCCACAATGAAATACAATTTGTATTGTTACAGAAAGTTTGAGTACTTATAGTATAGCCGTAATCATCTTCAGGGTTTAATACGTAGAGATTATCATTTAATTTAGCTGTCAAGATTATATTATCATCTTTGACAAATAAACATGCATTTTTCTCGAAAATTACCTTTATATTATTTTCAGTGGCTTTCTTAACTGACAATAAATTGCCCTTTAGTTCTGGACAGTATAAGACGTTTCTTAGTGTAATGTAGTGGTTTTTGTCTGTTTTTATTTTTACGTCGCCCATACCTTCCGAATTAAGCCTTTTTCCATTAGCGATTGTTATATTCCCAAAATTCCCGGCTGTGAATGTAGCAAAATTTGTTTTTGCTGATGCAACGTGCCTGGTACAACCCGAGTCAATGATATATGTGTTTGGATCTGTTGTTTGTGTTTGGTTAATTTTTACTGACTCAATTTCAAAATTGTTTTCCACTGGTAAGAGAGGAATGATCGATTGGTTGACCTCATCCTCTATATTTGATTTGCTGTTAAAGCAAAAATTCGAGGAGTCGGTTTTACTACCATTGTGTTGATTTTTGGGGTTTACCGAATTGGCTTTAAAGTTGGCATGATTGTTAAATTTATTACTGTTATAATTTTCACTTCTTTGGTAATTGTTTTTCTGTTTGTTTTTCAATTTGTAACATTCTGAACGAGCGTGCCCATCTCGTTGACAGAAGCTGCAATATTTTTTGTTTCCTTTATTTATGATTTTATATGCTGTGTCCCTTGGTCGTGTGCTGGTGTTTTTGTATTCGATTCGATGAGAGTACTCGTCGATGAGTTTGTTTTTTACAAACTCGAGGTCTAGATCCTTTTCGTCTCTAGCCTCCATGCTCGTTATAAGAGGAGCATATGACTGAGGCAAGCTGCAAAGCATAAGAGCCACGATGTGCGAATCATTTATGAGCTCTCCAATGGCAGCGAGTTTGTCGCGGATAGTTAAAATATTGTTGATATGTAGATTTAAGTCTCCGCCCTCATTGAGCCTTTGCGAATATAGTTTCCTCAAAAGGAATAATTTGGATGATAAATTCGCCCTTTGGTGAACACTTTTTAATCTTTCCCAAATTTCTTTGGGAGATGTCAAATGTCTGATGTGCACGATTTGTGTATTTTCAATGCACAAACAAATTATGGCTTTCGCCTTAGCCGCGTTTTTAGTATATGTATCATCGGGTGTGGCAGGTGGAGATTCTGTTATATATTTGTATAAATCGTCTTTAATTAACAGATTTTCTAATTTGAAACACCAATGATTGTAATTATTATCATTTAGTTTATCTACTGCCGTAATTTCTTTTGTGGCAGACATAGCGTGTTATTCAAGTTTTATAAATTCTTTGATAACAAATATATTTACTATAAGAAGTTTGTGACTTTCTTAAAATAATTTCTTAGAATATGTTATAAGTATAAATAAAATGATCAGTTATTCACAATAATCAATCAATATTCGTTCACAATAATACTCTTTTTGCGATATTATATATATCGTTATTTATTCATGCACATTTATTTTTATTTTCATGTATATATTTCAATATTTCATATCTCATATGTGCATCTTGTTCATCATTTTATCACAATCAGATAAACAAATTTTTATTACTGGGTTTTTTATTTATTTATTTATTTATTTACTTTCCCCTTCAACTCAGCCTTCATAATCTATTAAAATATCTAGAAAGGGTGAGTTCGCGATTAGCATGAAGCTAAGGACCCAGTATAAATATAAAATTGTTATACCAAAAGTTTTTTCATTAATAATGAAAGATAGAAATTTATTTTCTTACCTTTTTGGTAAAACAGACGTACGCTGGTTTCCTTCTTACGTAAGTAAGCTGTAATTTTTATTTAAAAAATAGATGTGGCAAAGTGTGAATAATATCATCTTCGAAGAATCCAGATGTAGAGAAAAACTATTTAATGCACGACGAATTCTGGGTTACATGGATGCACACACACACACACTAAAAAAGAATAAAATAAAAGGGTTAAATATGGATACTATAAAAGTAATGATGTTGGAAATCCAGTAGGAGATGTAAGTCTTCCATTGAACAAAGAGTTAACGCACGAAAAACCGTGCGTCTTGGCCTCACAAAATCGGGCCTTCAAGTGAAGAAGTAAAAAGGGGCCCACAAGAGTTAAAACAGAGTAAAAAAACTTGAAACAATACAGACTGCTTAATAAGCAAAAAAGGTTCTATTTAAAATCAGTCTATCAGAAAAGTTCTGTGGTGCTGCGATCTGTTATCGCCTTTTCGAAACAGAAGTCTTTTACACAGTCCTTCGGTAGTTTGTGATCTTACGCCACGATAACTCACGGAAGTGTCGCCATCTTGGAACATATTTCACAACTAAAAGAAACGCGTTGCATATTTCACGAGGAAATTGTCATTTCACAAGCGAAGTGATGTTGGACATAAAATTACGTACACTGTGACGTTTTCCAACAGAATTCAACACTGTTAAAAGCGCATACCGAAATTGAAACGCACTTCCAGCAATTATCACTCAAAAACATAGTAATTATCTTGTAGAGAAATTCAGTGATTTATGTCAATTTCAATACATTTGAAGTATCATAATGTCATTAACCCTTTGTAACTCAACAACCCCAATTTGAAAAATTCTCACACAGATATTAAAATGCATCATTTTAAGGATGGAAAAAATAATAAAAAAAATTCAGAACAGAAAAATAAAATTTTATTTGGAAAAATGGGTTTGTTGCATATCTCCAACATCTTGTCAAATGGCACAAAAACTGAAAATATTTAAAATTTTAATTTGCACGAAAATTTTTGAAACAATTGTTAGTTTTGTTGTAGCAAAGTCCCACACCACATTTCTCACAAACAGTTTGATTAAAGTTTTTACAATCGGGTATTTACAACGTATTCTTTTTTCTGCCCAATATGGCCAGTGCCCAATTTCGTCTAGTCGCACTTGTTTTGGTGGAATATGTTGAGTAGGTGCTCTATGCTTTTAGGTAGTTTCGTAAGAAATACTACCTATTGCAGTCGTTACCATGGTGCGACTTTTGAAAAATTCTTTCATAACTTTTCATTATATGACCCCAGGAACCCAAAACCACCCCCCACTTAAAAAGTTTATATATATATATATATATATGTGTATGTATGTATGTACTAAATTTTGTCCGCACGATAAAAGTCGCAATTATGCACGGATCGTTTTCAAACTCGTCAACAACTTTGAGATGGCTAATATCTCGGCGGGGATTGAAAATGGGCAAAATCGGCCCAAGGGAATGGAAAGGGGGAGGGGGGGGGGTTAAAAATTTTAATACCGTCTTAACAAGATTCTGATAAAACCAGCTCTTACACAACAATGACAGAAAAAAATAAATATTTTTCGTTATAGTAGTTGCCAACAATAAAAAAAAAAACAATAAAATTTTCACCACAACAATTGCTTTTCTACTGCAAGAAATTCACGTGAAAAAATAAATTAAATAAATATTTTGAAGAATTGAAAACAAATTGAATATTACGTCATAATTTTTCTAGAGCAAGATTTCAGCATAGAAACTCAAAATGAAATAGTTTGACGAATTAAAAAAAAAAAAAAAAAAAAAAAAAATAATAATAATAATAATAATAATAATAATCGCGTCACATTGGAAATATAATGGACCTCAGCAGGTGAATATGTAACGTCATGTGAGTTTGAAGAAACGTATTAAAACATGATGAAAAACCCGACTATGGAAATATTAACATATTTTAACACTTTGAGGTTCTCTGAATTTGTTTTAGCCATTTTTAAACTTATCCCATATACATGCGTGTGTGTATTCGTGTATATTAGAGTTTTCATAAAATGTTTAGCTCACTCGAGTTCAGTCTTAGTGAAGGAACTGGGTTTATCTCTAATCTTGATTTAAGTTTTGTTGCTGAATTTAGTACTTAACATCGAAATCTACATCCGCCTGTAGGCCAGAGCCGGCAGGGATTTTTTTCTGTTGAATTCTATTTTCTACGATACCTTTCCCTTTTTTGCTAGCTTTGGACTTGAAGTTAATTTTACAGAGGTGGGGGGGTGGGGGGATCCCTAACTTATCCTATAGCAATTAAATAATATAAAAACAAGCTAATGTTTCTCTTTTTCAATAATTATGCTCTTCTGAAAGAAATGCAACTTAAATAACCATTAGAAGATATTTTCGATGCTCTTTCGATATTTTTAAAAAATCCATTACAAGTGAAGATATTGCGCGTTGTTGCAGATCTGCAACAAACAAAAGTTTACGTTTATCTTACGTTTTTGAAACAATTGTTAGTTTTGTTGTAGCAAAGTCCCACACCACATTTCTCACAAACAGTTTGATTAAAGTTTTTACAATCGGGGTATTTACAACGTATTCTTTTTTCTGCCCAATATGGCCAGTGCCCAATTTCGTCTAGTCGCACTTGTTTTGGTGGAATATGTTGAGTAGGCCCTCTATGCTTTTAGGTAGATTTCGTATGAAATACTACCTATTGGGATCGTTCCTATGTTGGAATTTCTGAAAAATTTTTGCAGATCTACACCGATCATGACTCCTAGAACCCAAAACCACCCTCAGTAAAAAACTTTATATCTATCTATCTATCTATCTATCTATCTATCTATGTATCTATCTATCTATCTATATATATCACTTTCTTCTGGACACGATAACTTTCGTAATTCTGCACCAATCTCTTCCAAACTGATACATAAAATCAAAGGGCATAAAATCTAAGTCAAGTGCGTTAATGGGCAAAATCGGACCAAGGGGATGGAAATAGGGATGGGTTTTGTGAAAACCGAAAACCCCCCATAACTTCCTAATTTTTGTACATATCAAATCAGTTTAAAGTTTTTATTACTTCTAAAAATAGGGCCAAAATTTTATGTATCACAGATTTTTGATAAAGTTAAAAATGGGCTCAAGGGGCGCAAAAAATAGGGTTTTTGGGAGAAAAAAATTCATAACTTCGTCAATTCTCAAGATATCAATTCCAATTAATTTTATTATAAATTTCCTTAATATTATCTACAACTTTTATATTCACAAGTTTTTGATAGGACCAATTCGTATCGAAAAAAAAAATTAAAAACGAAAATAAAAAGGGGGTTTGAAGAAGTAAAAAATCCATAACTCCGTCAATTCAAAAGATATAAAATCCCCATGAATTTATCATATATCTTCTTAATATTGTCTACAACATCTATATAGACAAGTTTTGGATAGGACCAATTCTTACAGCAAAAACAAATTAAAAATACATATCGGTTGAAGAAAAAATCATCTAAGTAAGGGTGTATTCAAATCCAAACTGCGTATTTTCTTACTCATTTTACAATTCATTTTTGCTCTCAAAGGCTTCCAATTGGTACGTTTTCTTACTCAGAAACTATATAATGAACCGTAATGGTCGATTTTTTGATAGAGGCAGAATATATTTTAAAAAATGCTGTTAAAGTGGGCATTTTGAACCGAATTTCCCGAAGCGGATTGTGTTGGAAAAATCATTGCATTAAGGATGCACTCAAATCCAAACCGCTTATTTTCTGACTCATTTTTAAATTCATTTTTGCTCTCAAATGCATTTAATTGGTAGATTCGCTTATTCAGAAACTATATAATGTACCGCAATGATCGATTTTTTGATAGAGGCAGAATATATTTCAAAACATTTTGTCAAAGTGGGCATTTTGAACGGAATTTCCCGAAGCAATTGTGTTATCACTTTCTTCTGGACACGATAACTTCCGCAATTCTGCACAAATCTCTTCCAAACTGATACATAAAATCAAGGGACATAAAATCTCGGTCAAGTTCGTTAATGGGCAAAAGCGCACAAAGGGGATGGAAATAGGGAGGGGTTTTGTGAAAACTGAAAAAACCCCATAACTTCTTAATTTTTGTACATATCAAATCAGTTTAAAGTTTTTATTACTTCTAAAAATAGCGCCAAAAATTCATGCATCACAGATTTTTGATAAAATTTAAAATAAGCTCAAGGGGCGCAAAAAATAGGGTTTTTGGGAGAAAAAAATTCCTTACTTCGTCAATTCTCAAGATATCAAATCCAATAATTTTATTATACATCTCCTTAATATTATCTACAACTTTTATATTCACAAGTTTTTGATAGGACCAATTTGTACCGAGAAAAAAACAAAAAAAAAAGAAGTTTGAAGAAGAAAATTTTTCATAACTCCGTCAATTCACAAGATATAAAATCTCCATGAATTAATCATATATCTTCTTAATATTGTCGTCAACATTTATATAGACAAGTTTTTGATAGGGCCAATTCTTAAAGCAAAAACAAATTAAAAATACATAGCGGTTGAAGAAAAAAATCATCTTATTAAGGGTGCATTCAAATCCAAACTGCCTATTATCTTACTCATTTTTAAAATCATTTTTGCTCTCAAACGCATCCAATTGCTAGATTCTCTTATTCAAAAACTATATAATGTACAGTAATGATCGATTTTTTGATAGAGGCAGAATGTATTTCAAAAAATGATGTCAAAGTGGGCATTTTGAACAGAATTTCCCGAAGCAATTGTGTTATCACTTTCTTCTGGACACGATAACTTCCGCAATTCTGCACAAATCTCTTCCAAACTGATACATAAAATCAAGGGACATAAAATCTCGGTCAAGTTCGTTAATGGGCAAAAGCGCACAAAGGGGATGGAAATAGGGAGGGGTTTTGTGAAAACTGAAAAAACCCCATAACTTCTTAATTTTTGTACATATCAAATCAGTTTAAAGTTTTTATTACTTCTAAAAATAGCGCCAAAAATTCATGCATCACAGATTTTTGATAAAATTTAAAATAGGCTCAAGGGGCGCAAAAAATAGGGTTTTTGGGAGAAAAAAATTCCTTACTTCGTCAATTCTCAAGATATCAAATCCAATAATTTTATTATACATCTCCTTAATATTATCTACAACTTTTATATTCACAAGTTTTTGATAGGACCAATTTGTACCGAAAAAAAAAACGAAAAAAAAAAAAAAGAAGTTTGAAGAAGAAAATTTTTCATAACTCCGTCAATTCACAAGATATAAAATCTCCATGAATTTATCATATATCTTCTTAATATTGTCGTCAACATTTATATAGACAAGTTTTTGATAGGGCCAATTCTTAAAGCAAAAACAAATTAAAAATACATAGCGGTTGAAGAAAAAAATCATCTTATTAAGGGTGCATTCAAATCCAAACTGTCTTTTATCTTATTCATTTTTAAATTCATTTTTGCTCTCAAACGGATCCAATTGGTAGATTCTCTTATTCAGAAACTATATAATGTACAGTAATGATCGATTTTTTGATAGAGGCAGAATGTATTTCAAAAAATGATGTCAAAGTGGGCATTTTGAACAGAATTTCCCGAAGCGATTGTGTTAGAAACGAAAAATATTGCCCTATTGAGAAAATAATGGTTTATTAATCAAGTTTTAATTAATTGAAAGAAAAATAAAAACACAGGTCGCTTATAAATCTTTTCAAAAATCACGTCAGCATGTTTCATATCTTTTTTTATTAAAAATTAATCTGAAAATGTGCCAGAAAATTTCGAGTTGTTGAGTATGGAAAAATATTTTTTTAATATCGCCTTAACATGATTCTGATAAAACCAGCTATTTTATAAAAAAGGAAATATAAACCCGTCAAAAGCAGACAGATAAAACTGTTAAAGTAGATTTATATCTAATAATGATTTAGTTTTTGTTGATGAAATTAGTATACTTAACTTCGAAATCTACCTCTGCCTGTAGGCCGGGCCGGCAGGGATTTTTTCTGTTGAATTCTATTTTCTACGATACCTTTCCCTATTTTGCTAGCTTTGGACTTGAAGTTAATTTTACAGAGGGGGGGGGGGGGGAGGATCCCTAACTTATCCTATAGCAATTAAATAATATAAAAACGGGCTAATGTTTCTCTTTTTCAATAATTATGCTCTTCTGAAAGAAATGCAACTTAAATAACCATTAGAAGATATTTTCGATGCTCTTTCGATATTTTAAAAAAATCCATTACAAGTGAAGATATTGCGCGTTGTTGCAGATCTGCAACAAATAAAAGTTTACGTTTATCTTATACATATTATAAATTTCCTAGCTCGAAAATTGTCTTTAAATAAAGAATTTAAACTCACCTTTGAAAACAATATACTCGTAGACGTTTGGAGGCTTTTTCAACTCCAAGTATTTCAAACCTTAATTCAGCAAAAATCACGTGTAGCTGATCAAATCAAATTTTGGCGCGAAAAATAAAATCAGTATCGACATTTGTTGCGGATTTAATGACATAATTATGTTAATAGTAGTGTAATAGAATAACAACAATCAACAAAATCGTCTTTTGAAATTTACTGTTGAAATAACAATGACGTTTTGAGTATGCTGCAGATCTGCAACACGGTGATACAAAGGGTTAAAATATACTGCCAACGATTTTTCCCCCTGGACCGTAATCTAGCGAAATTCTTTTGCGTGTCCATGTAAAAGAACTATTAATGCAGAATAATAGGCATATTCAATACAGAATATGCCTTGGTAAATATCATTAACTTATATCAATTGCATGAAAATGCGAATCTATTAAAGTGAGTTAGAGGATGGACGGACAGACAAACCGAATTCCTAAAAAGTTTTCAACGATGTTTGACAGTGTTAAAAATCTATTTTAAAGGATGATTTCTTTAAAATCAATAATATTTAAATGGGGTTCTTTTCCTTGTTTACCAGTGATTGTTATTTAGTGTTAATTATTTAATGTTATTAATTTTTTATTTAGTGATTAAGGTTTCTGGCCCCTTCACCTACAAAATTTTGAGATAGGTTGTCCGTCTGAAAAATCTAATTTTAAATGTACTATCATTTATATTATTTCTGCAAATTATTTTTACACAGAGTTTCTGAGTCTTAGGGACTTATGGATATCACCGTGAAATGTAATGTGCATCATAAAGACGCTGGTGACTTGTGACGGATAAGCCTACCACTATTCGCGGCCTGATTACCGAAGGGGAAACTTTTACCCGCGTTTCCGAATATTAATTTACATCTTATTAATGACAGAAATTCTGGAGTAAGGCGACGATTGTTATTTAAAGAAAAAAAAGGTGGAATTTAGCCCCTGTGGTAATTAAAACTGTACTACGCTCTACCACTGCAAACAGTGAAACAATAGTGATGCATGTTTTCAGCCTTGTTAATTATGGCGCCTTTCATTGTTTGCAACTACATGAGGTGCGCCTCTGTTTTTTGAAAGGTTGGACAGGTCTGCGTCTAAATCACTTATTAGTAGACTCAGAAGTAGAATAAAACGAAATAAATAAATAAAAAAGAATTGAATATTTATAAGTAAGTTTGTTTCACGTAAATCTACAAAACATAATTCGGATACCAAGAAAATGTAATACATTTTAGTATAATTAAATTAAGATTTTTTTCTTCTACGTATTTTCTCCTCAACTGAAATCTTTCGCGCCTGTGTGCGCCCAAAGCCGCCTCAAGACTACAAGCCAAACACAAGGTTTCGTGACGTCACGACGCGGGGCTTAGATCAGCCGTGGAGAGCACATGAGTTATTTAAAACATTAATTCTTTCCTCCATATTTCAACTTATTATCACAGCATATGGGAAAAAATAATAACTTATAGTTTAAAGACGCTAATTAAGTGCTTTTTAATCAATTTCGATCACTCGAAACAATAATAACGATAACACAAAAACAATATTTATGAAATAATATCACTGTGTCAATGAAAATGTGCATCAGAATTAAACATACATTAAAGAAAATTCGTTCGTTAATGAAAAAAAAATCCCAAGTATTAAATTTATTTTAGTAGACAGTTTTTATTATTTATTCTACTTTGAAATTTAGAAACAATATCAATTATCTATTTGGTATATATTCAAAAACAAGACATTATACATTATTACACACACACATATATATATATATAAATAAATTTGCAGTTTAAACACATAAATTGAATTATTTTGCTTTCAATTATTTCAAAATAAATAAATAACAATAAGTGTGCCAATCAAACCCACATTTAAAAATTAAATTAAAGTGGAAAAAAAGTGAATGTTAAATGAAAACAAATTCAAGTTGTGTTCTATTTTTATTTTTAATTGGGCTTGAAATTATACAGTAAATATCCTATTAAATATTAAGTGATTTGAAACCTGCATATAATAAATAGTAAAATTAAAGCATACATGAAATTAAGCATTCTTATAAATCAATTTTCGTACTGTAAACTTTACTTACCAGAAATGGGTAATTTTGACATAAAATCCATTAAATTAAAAAACATAAAACTGTCATAATACTAAAACAACACAAGTTCATGAAACAGAAAATTATTATTTAGTTTTGTATTAATTTGATATATTATGCAAGGTACAAGCAATAGATTTTTTAAAAAATGTATTGACATATGAAGAGAAAAATAAAAGAAAGAAATAAAAGACTTTCATCAATTGGAATTAAAATATTCCTAATTTATGTTCATTTTCCTCGAATGTTTAGGTAATAGCTGATAAAAAAAAACATCGAAAAACACAAAATCCTTCCACGAAAATATTTCATTTCCAAAATAATGTTGTGTGGGTTCTTAAATGTTTGTTCACATCTTTTAAGCTTAAAATAATCAATTTTTATGAGATGAAAAGTATTTCCTGACTAGATCTAAAAGTAAATTTATAATTATAGAAAAGTAAATTTATAATTATAGACAAGATACAAATTAAATGATATAAGTCTTGACACGATTTAGTTTATGTTTGCCATTTTAAATTATTGCTCTATGTGGAAAGAAACAGAACTACAATAATATCGTTTCGTTTTGAGATACGGTATTATTGATAGAATCGTACTAGGATTTGCTAGTTAATTTATTTCAAAGAAATTAAAAATAAAAGATTTTGAACACAAGAAATAAAACTTGTGCTGATAGCATATAAATATAATTTGAAAATAAAACTTACCTTGAAAAAAATATGTTATAAGGCTAAGTAAAACACACGTGCACGTACAAGCAAGATACAAAATTCAAATGTTCGGGGCTGGCGCGTTGGCAGTTAGCCAGCCCCGGGCTGTGACGTCACATGTGGGGGGATGAAGGGCGTGTCTGGCTTGTAGTCTTGAGGCGGCTTTGGTGCGCCGCACACTTTGCACACTGGGTCGGCGCGCCCCTGCATAAAACGAACTCCACGACAGAATTTGCATATATAGGCAGCAATTGCTGAAAATTGATTTTACTGAGTTATTTGTTTTTTAAATTGCTTATTTAGAAATCTCATTTCATTGTATGAAAAAATGAAATTTCTTGATAATATTCTATTACTGTTGGAAAGTCTATCGGATAATCTATGCCTGATGCCTGATATTTCGTTCTTGTATCTTTTTTATTTATAACCACACCAAATCAAACTAAAATGCGTTTAGGAATTTGTTAGTCAACTAGCCAGCAGATGGCGACTCCAGATATTTTGAAACATTAAGCGGAGTCTGGGAATGTTTTATTCTAAGAAACCAGATTCCGCATCTTGTTGACCTGAAAACTCCTAAAGAATGCGTTTGTAAGTTTGAAAAATGCTGTCAAAAAACACCCAATGCTTCATTAGGATATTTTTCTATTTTGTTTGTGTTTTTCTTTAATAGGACTCTCTACGTTTTGAAAGTGATTTTAAAATATTTAAAGATACAATTACAGGAATTTATAGTTGATTTATGATATAAAACTGAAAATAAATAAAGGTAAATCCTGCCATTTTCAAACAGAAACTATTTAAATTTTTATGTGTCCGCCAGCAACTGCACATTTTAGAAATGTGCAAGCGGCTAAATTTTTAGGCCAGGACAGACTAAATTTCTGCGAAAATGGTGTAGTACTTTTAATCAATGTTATTTTGCGATTCAAACTCTTTTAAAAGAATATTGCATACTTTTTCCACAAAAATATCAAAACATAGCAATTTTCAGATTATTATGCCCGCTAGCCATGGAATATTGAATTATAATATCACTTAGAAAATAACATATAAATGAAGATTTATTTAAAGCTGTTCTTGAATCCAAACTGGCTACTTTATCACGTATTTTTTAATTTCACGTATTTTAATTTTTTAATCTGTATTTTTTCAAACGTATCAAATTGGCAAGTTCGCTTATTCAGAAACTAAGAAATCGAACTGTTTTATTTCTCTTTTTTTTCTTTTTCCTTTTCTTCTTCTTCTTTTTTTTTTTTTTCTTCAGTTTATGATAAAGGCAGAAGATTTTTCAGAAAATGCTGTCAATGCACAGTCGCTTTGGACCGAATTTCCGGAAGCGACAATACGGGAAAATAATTGACGCCCTAAGACAATAATCACTTATAACTCAAGATGTAATTAATTTATCGGAAAATGGAAAACTGTTCGATTGCAAATCAGTTCAATAATTATGCCTGCAAGTATCATGCTTTTAAGTTTATAAATGTATCTGAAAAAGTGTTAGAAAATTTCTCCTTGTTGAGGGGTAAAATATTTTTTGCGAACCACCTTAAAAAATAATGGGATCTAAAATTAAAAAAAAAAAAAAAAGTTGAAAATCATAGTTTTAACGCTCTATATAGCCATTAAAAGTAGACTAAAAATAAATTTCTTGGTGCACACGCGTGGACAGGTTCGGGTCCGGTTGCGCGCACACATGTATAGAATTATAAGAAAACCTAAATCCACGTACACACACACACACACAAAAAAAAGTCAATGAGAAGATTTTTCTACATTTTTTATATTATTCTTAGTTAAAAAAATTAATAAAACATAATGCTATTAAAAAAATTAAAGCAGTATGATAAATTAGACATAAATTTGCACACATTTTTTTTTGTTGTTGTTTTTAACATTTCACGAAATAAAATCTGGAAATAATGAATAAAATGTCAATATCTACAAAGAGCTTCATACAAATTTCTTGCTGGACACGGTTAGGAAAGAGTAGCATTCTGCCTGACCCACTTCGAGTCTGCAGGAAAATGTAAGCCTGGGCAACACCCCTTATAGTCATTACTATAGGGGTACCCTCTTAATAACTTTTTTTTTTTTTGTCAAAAGACCCTTTTTTTAAATCAGGAAAATTCTTTAACTCTGTTAACAAACATTGTAAATGGTTGTGTAAAAAATTAAAAAGAGATAGAAAAAAAAATTCCTTTTACAAAAATTATTTTAAACTATAATGTGATTTAAATGAAAACAGAAAAATACGATAAAGGACTTTTTACAATAAAAATAATCTGGTTCAAAGGGAATTCATGCAAATCTAATGCAAGAATAAATAAAATAAGATTTTTAGTTTTTAATATTTTTATTATTAAAATTTTTAATATGTAATATTTTTATTAAGTTTTAATGTTTAAATTACAACATTTATGCATTGGAAATGGCAATTGTTAACTTGATTATTAAAAAAAAAATAAAATAAATAAAAAAATAAAAAAAATAAAAGAACAGTAAATATTAGATAAATCCGATTTTATTCGATTTTTTAATTAAATGATAAAATAAACTCTAATGTTAAATTTTTTTAAAGTTACAGGAAATGCAACTTTAATGTGTGAGCTTGCATAAACTCATATTATTGAAGTGGGAAGTAGGACTTCGTGATCGGCCATCTTGAATCGGTGTGAAGGCTTTGACTATAGGGGGTGTTGGCCTAGCTCGCACGGGTCTGTCAAAAAATTGCCACGAAACGCGAAGTTTTAAATCACATTGAATATCGCTAAAAATTCCAAAATTGCGGAAGACAAAATTTATTAGGCTAAAATTTTGAATTCCTTTTACGAAAGTCCAAAAGTCGAAGCGGGGAAAAAATGCTGTAAATCGCATTAAAAATATCTAATAATTAAAAAATTGAGGCGGACAAAATTTATTATATTAGGCTAAAAGTTTGGAACAGAATTCCTTTTACAAATGTAAAAAAATCACCGCGGAACTTGAAAAAACGCTAAAAATTGCTTTGAAAATCATATTAAAAATCAGCGAAAATTCAAAAATCGCAGACATAAAATTTACTATACAGTCAAACCTCCCTGTGCGACCACATCCATTAAGCGACCACCTCCCTCAACGATCATTTTTTCGTGGAACGAAATTTGTTCCCGTAGGCTCAATACTAATTTTACCTCCATTCAGAGACTATCCCAGTTGAACTCTCTCCATGAGCCACAAATTTCTTTGATTCCAATTCCGTTTTTTTCCTGGTATCTTGAAGAAAGTTTCATTAGAAAAATAATTTCGGAGGGCGCATTATTAATTAAACTTTTAAACTAAGTTTAGATTTTTTTAACCATTTGGAAAAATGGTTATTGTCCTCGTCAGGGTAGGGAATCAAAAGCATATCTGAAGCTTTTTATTCGTTTAATCCGCATTTTATTAGTTTTCTGATTGGTCTGTACAGTAATCTTTATTTCCATTTACTTTCAACAGAGATGGATACTTCTGTTGCCACTATGAGAAAAAAGTAATAAAAACTAAAAAAAAAAAAATAATAATAATAACTCAGAAACAAATTGAGATACAGCTTTCAAACAAATTGCATTTAAAAGTACATTTTTTTTTCTCTATACGACGGTGTAAAAAGTAAGATTGTGGGATGTTTAGAAGTTTAAGAATGAAATTTAATTTAAAATGGGTCGTCAGATTTCTTGGAAATCTGACGATGGAAAAGCCTTTACTCGAACAGCCAATGAAATGCTTGGATAATACGTAAGTTTCAGGAAATCTTGCAATTTTTACGTGTAATAACACTATTAATGTTTAATTCAGGGCGTACGTAATGTATGATCAACTCCGTGCGATTTTTTATGTCGTAAATTTTAGTCTTTGAAAAAATCATTTTCCAAATAATCGTTGTAATTTGTTAAATTGCTTTTTATTTATTTATTATTATTCAGGTAACTTTTAAGTGCTTAAACCCCTTTGTGCCTTTTTAGGCAATGAATTTAACTCTGATGGTGAATTAAGAATGACGGTCAGTAAACTCCCCTGCCTTATTCTGTTAGGAAACTCTCAAAGAAATAGATAAATTAAGGATATCGTCATTATTAGTTCCCGTCTTAAAAAAAAATTGCATTTATTTACTGAACTTCGAAAGGACTTAGAAATAAAAGTTACGAAAGATAAAACCGTAAAATCAAAGCAAACTTCAATATATTCATTTTTTAAACTCTGCAGTAATTAACTTATGTAATTAACTTTTGTTTTGATACTTTTAATTTATATATATATATATATATTTAATGCGAAAAAAAAAAATTAGTAACATTAATTGTTACCTTTTTCAACAATTAAAATCTAGATTTAAACATGACCTCCATTAAGAGACCACCTCTCGAAGCGACCAATTTTTATTGGAACGGAACGTGGTCGCTTTAAGGAGGTTTTACTGTATTTGGCTAAAAGTCTGAAACACTTCCTTTTACGAATGTCAAAAAATCGCAAAGAAACAAAACACTAAAAAACGCATTAAAAATCGATAAAAATTCAAAAATCACAGAGGAAAAATTTACTATAATATGCTAAAACATTGTAACCGTAATTATTTCACGAATGTAAGAAATCGCCGCGGAACATGAAAAATCGATAAAAATTCAAAAATCGAGGAAGGAAAAATTTACTATATTAGACTAAAAGTTTGAAACTGAGTTACTTTTACCAATGTCAAAAAATTGCCGGAAGACGCGAAAATTGCTAAAAATCGTGAATAAAGATTTCGCGAAAAATTCAAAATTCGCTGTACAAATTCCTAATAAACTGCATTGATAAGAAGACAAAATTTACTATAATGGGTTAAAATATGAAATTACTGTGGAAAAAATCTCCGCAACACGTGAAAAAACGCTGAAAATCGCATAAAAAATAGGGCGGTGTGGGGTGATTATTGGTAACCTTTCATAAAGATCCATATAACTAAACTAAACTAAACTCTGTGGCTATACAATCCATGAAGGATCTGGACCGGCAGTGCCTATCTCTGTTTTCTTAACCCTGGACCCCGAGGTGCTATGCAGCACGCGTCCCAGCCAGGTGGTCAGCCTAACGCGAGACCCCGGTGTTTAGTTCCCAAGCAAGCTTGGTACTCATTTTATCGACCCCAAAGGGATGAAAGGCTGTTTGACCCCTTGCCCAGTCGGTAGTCGAACTCTTGACCTGCGGTGCAGCAGTCAGATGCTCTGACCCCTACACCACTGGGCTTCAGATCTACGTAACTCAATAACTAAATTGAAGTGAAACAAAATTTTTATACTCACAGAGAGAGAACCTATTCCCTAACAATCTTAATTAGATTTATTGTTTAAAAATTATATAAAATCTTAATAAAATGTTTAAAAATATCTGACGGTGGGATGATTATTGGTCATTATTTGTGATCAAATACCAACATTTTAAACAATCAAAAATTTAATAAATGATTGAATGAAACTTTCTTGTAATAAATTTAGTTCTTATATTGCTTATAAATATAAACAGAGTTAGGCAAAAGTTCAAAAAAATAAAGAACGTTATTAAAATGGTTGGAACTCCATATATATTTCACAAAATAATACATTTGTTTACAAAAGCATTTTTGTATTAAGGTATGTAGCTTGCATTCAATCTTCCCCGAATACGTAATGATATCGTATCTCGTATCACATAAATCATCAAACCATGAATCAAATATTGCTGTTGTCATCCAACCATTTTCACTTACTGCATATGTTGTTCCAGGTATAACATTGGTGATATTCCATGTTGATTGCAATCTTTTACCTGAGAACTCTATTAGAGATGGGTTTGCATTTCTGTTTTCTGAAACACAGACACGGTCATACATTCTTTCCCGCTGCATTTTGAGGCTCATTCTTCTTTTTCCCCAACAATATTTATTCTCGATGGATCAGTAAATAATGCAGTTTTATCTGGGTTAAAAATATGATCAAGCTTATCAGTCAAATCCTGTTGATGAAGTACATCTTATAATAAATCATAAAACTCATAAATTATAAATTGATCTGCTGTAGCTAATAACCTAGCATTTTCCGACTGTAGCCTCTTTCTTCGGTGTTAGGCGGTTGCAATCCATAAATAACCTAATCCAGTCTTCTCCTGGTGACTTATGTTCAAATGTATAATACTTTCTAAGATAAGATCCAGTCTCACTGGAATTTTTAAATTCATCTGTACAAATCTATAAACTTCTTCTTGGATTTCCTTGCGACTTAAACCCAAAACCCCATTCCGCCACCAATCTTATGCATGCTACTAATTTATTTTCTTTATCTGGAGGTAAGTTAACAAGAAATTTGGAACTAGGTTTATGATTTAAAATGTTCTTTTCCTTGCTCTTTAAGTAGAGTTGTAAAGCGGAGAATGAAACTCCTGCATGACATGTAGCTCCCCAAATATTTCCATTATTTTTCTTCATGTATAGGCTAGTATCCTCTAACTTTCTGTGATGCTCCAGATAATTTTTTTAGTTACGCATGTCCTTGGCATTCTGTTATTATGTTTTTGCCTAAAAATCAAAATGAACATAAATTTATAACTTGTTTCAAAATCATTGATATGAAACTCATGGTCAGGTTTAGCTAAGTGTTTATTTGAACATGTTTTTTTTTTTTTTTTTTTTTAATATGATTTCAACATATACACAGAAATAAACTGTAACAGTTGTTCATTATCTAAATATACGTTAAATTTTCAAAATAACACCATATCTCTTGATGAAACGATAAACAAAGTGGTTTAGTTATTTCAAATGTATCAAATTTGTGTTATGAGTTGCTGAAAAAATCAAAACAATGTATTTCACTCTTAAAATGTTGCCATATGAAACTGATAAAACTTTTTCTTGCAGGTGCTGCCATCTAAAACTCACAAATATTAAACTTTTCTGCACTATTTGTGAGTTTAAAAGTAATTGTTAAGCTAAAATTACATGGCCAAGAATCACCCTATTTATATAGAGTATGGAGGAGGCTTCCTATTTCCATAATTTATATACTCGTGCAGAATTTAGATGCACATTCTATGCATCTTTTTCTTTCTATACAACCCTTTTAGATCATCATATAGATAAATTCCATATTCCATTCATCTTATGAAAAAAAATATGATTTTGAAATCTTTTATTTTTTGCTCAAGTTTTATACATGTCTATAGTTAAAACATTTTTTTTCATCAAATTCTGTTTTGAACCAAAAAATTGTTTGCTTTACGGAATAATCCTGAATGTGTCTATCATCCAGTATTTTTTTTTTTCCTTTTGATTCTATCATTAGTATTAATGAAAATTTATTTGACAAATAATCACCCCACGTTGCGAGTGACCTAAAATCATCGCGGTTTGCCCTAAATAAAAGAATCTGATCAAAAGTCCAAAATCGGATTTGAGGTGCATAACTGCAGGTAGAGAGGGGACTTCCTGCCACATTTTGTAGCTCTCTGTGTCGAGCGGTCTCTTGAAAACACAGCACACACGCATGCACAAACTCTTTTCCTTATTATTATAGAAGATGTTGTCGTGGTTTCCTACGATGTAGCGGCGATTGTAAGAAAATCGATCGGATATTGATCTTTATACAATATAGTAAGACTTCTAATATTTTTATTAAATTTTATTTGGAAGTCGTAAAAGCAAGTAAAAAAAAATGGGATCTCAAAATTGAGTAAAATGTACTCAATTTTAAATACGTCACATACTCAAAATAGATCCGATCCAAATGTACCTAAAATTGAGAAACACATGTATTCATTTTTGGTTCTATGGATGTGTTCAAATATGAACCGTTATGTACTCATTTTTTATCTTATGGATGTATTCAAATATGAATTGTTATGTACTCATTTTTGATCCCATGTATGAATTCAAATATGAACTTCGAAAGTAAGTGCTCTCTGTTAAATATTCAATGCATTATTTTTTCTTATTTTATGTAATCAGCTGTACCTTTTGTGAATATTAAATTAATCCAAATATTAAATTATGCACAGTATTTTAAAATAATTTAAAAGTGCTTGTAAACAATGCTCCTGTCATAAAAATATGAAGTAAAACAAGATGGCCGATTTGTAACACGTGCGAAACCAAAGTAAGGTAAAAATATGAGCTTAAAGACATTTAATGAAACACTATCAAAACTAAAATAAGTTAAATGGGGAAAAAATATTTTTCTTGTAAATCCCCCCCCCCCCCTGAAACACCCGTGTTTTACTACAGATTAAAGCAAAAATGTGCTGACATTTATTTCCCGCTCAAAAATATTAACAAGAAACATTTAATTGATTTATTTATTAAGGAATAATAGCAAAACTATTTTCAAGATGCCGAAAGGAAATATTTCTATGACAAGAGCATTGCTTTCAAACACTTAAATTATTTTTAAATACTGTGCATAATTTGATATTTACGTTAATTTAATATTTACAGAAGGTACAGCTGATTTCATAAAATAAGGGGAAAAATGTATTGAATATTTAACGCAGAGAGCGTTTACTTTCAAAGTTGGCGGCGAAATCTTGAAAATGCCATTCTTCTAATTTTTATCTTTTCACGAACAAATCCATCTCACTACATCGACCGCGCATGAATATACGAAGCATTCAATAACAACAGCGAAATGTAGTCCTACGCATCATAAAGGAGACGAAAGATATTGTTCCTTCTGAGGAATAAAAATGTAATATTATTATTCCCTGTCAAGTCTCCCTTAATTCTGATACCACTAATTCCGCGTACGAATTATTTAATTTGTGATTAAATAAGACGAAGGTTACTATTCAGAAATGGTGGTACTCAAAACACGGGAGACTTCGTAAATATGCAATTGCAAGCAAGTCATTGATTAAAAAACAGTCACTTGAAGTCACTTTCATTTTTGTTTAAAAATTACTTGTTTATTATTATTATTAAGAGAACTTATTCATATGTGGAATGTGGAACTAGTTGAAACCAACATACTTCATTGGAGAAAATAGATATTTTAGCATGATTCAATTTAATAATGTTATGCACAGGGCCTATTTACAAATTTGGGGACCCCGGGCACAGATGCTCACGGTGGGCCCCCTTGCATCGATGCCTACAGAGGGATTGAGTAAAAAAAAAAATGTATATACAGTAGAGCCTCAAAAATCCGCACAGCTTGGGACCAGAGCCTGTGCAGATTTTAGAATTGTGCAGATTTTAGAGTTTTGCAGATTCTGATTTAAATGATTTATTTTTTCAACTTACCTGTATCCATTTACAAGAACATCATGTAATAATTTAATTTATGCAAATTAAACTTGAATCCCTTTTATTTACCTTACATTATAATTTAAATACACCGAGTTATTTTTATTACTTTTAAACATTTCTTGTACTGTCCTTTGTTTGAGAACTTTCATTTTATCTTGATGAAGTTTCTTTTGAATTTTGTAAACAGCCATTATTTCCTATTGATTTATACAACTCTGCTGCTCCAAGAACTTAAAAGAATTTTCACCAAAAACCAAAGCTTTTTCAATTTTTTTTTTCTCACATTTACTCTCTGACACAGTTTCACTGTCTTCGGCTGGGTTCACTGGTGTTATTGAAGAAATAATTTCTTCACCTGCAACATGATTTACCAAAATTCCATCTTTATTGTTCACCAATTCAACACTTTCTTCTTCTTTAAAAAGAAGAAAATTTTCATCCTGATTTTCGATAAATAAAGAGCCAGACGGTATTTTATGCCATGCATCAATTAAAGGATCTTTTGTAGAAAAGTTCATGCTTCGTCAATTAAATAAATACAGTGTTTTGTGCTAAATATTTTTTTGAACTTTTCTATTATTTCAAATGACAAATCAGCATTAATATGCTGCTATATAAAAATTGATTTGTACTGACATTTTACACTATGGATCCATACCCTGATCCATAAAATATTTTAATTTTTGAAATATCCTGTGTCATTACGATTTTCTCATAAATTTTCGTAAAAAAAACTTTATTTTCATTCACTGATATTTAGAATAAAGATGATAAAGAATACTTCTTAACTGCTATTTTGACTGTTTACATTTTGAAATGCATGCGGATTTCGGAAGATTGCAGATTTTAGAAGTGCGGATTTTAGAGACTCTACTGTATATACATGTAATATTTCGCGCGTCCCGGACCTGTAAGGGATCGCGACCAGTTGACTTCCCGGCATGTGACCGTACAGCCGGTTTTTCATATGTAAGGACGACTTGGGGGTGACATCACATGTGGGATAAATAATTTGGACTCGGGAACCTCTTGGTGGATCGAACTCATTTATTTGGCTCCTTCTTACAGTTCGATTCACGAGTCCGGTCGGAGGTCCCTCGAGCCACTTACATCGCTGATTTTAGGAGTTATATGGGCATGGGTTTAGCACGCTTCTCAAATATGCAAAATCTCCGATTTTTGGCGCGGGTTCTAGCTAATATGTGGGGCTTGTCATATTATCCAGCAAAGAGCACAGTTGTAAACATGGGAGGAACATTTCTTTAATTTGTTGATGAGCTTTTGATTGATTGTCCGGACTCAGCTGCCAGAACTGGGTTTGGTCAGCCCTAGAATCAGCTAACCACAAATAGCTGCAAAATTTGCAACTCACCTATTTTAATCTTAAAGATCGACCGAAAATGATATCTGAAAGTAATACGATGTGTTGCTGGTAAACAAAGTTACAAAGGGTAAAACTGGTTTTAGAATAATATTTAAAGTTAGAAGAAACAGACTTCGGATTTTAATTAAAATTTTTAAAATTTAATTTGAATTTGAATTTTAAAAGGGTTTCTGTCCTTTCATACATATGTATATGTATATATATATATGTATATGTATATACATATATGTATGTATATGTATATACATATATGTATGTATATACGTATACATATACATATGTATATACATATATATATGTATATACATATGTATATATATGTATAACGTAAAGCGAGGAGAGTCTGCGCACATTTCAAAAGAATAATAATAAAAAATCTAAATATTAATATTTTTCTAAACTATGCATGAATAATTTTGACTTCATTTGCTTTTTATGCATTTCCATTGTTATTTTGTTGTTATACTGTAATTTAATAGAACAGCAGTAATAAAACCAAGAAAACTATTTTGCGCAATCTCTCCTTACAGGGTAGGAGAGATTGCGCACATAGGTTGAAGAGATTGTTATTAATAATAACTACAATTAAACTAATAACAATAATAATTACACTTAATCGACATTGTTGAAAGGTTTTTGTGAGTAAATATTATTGTATAGGAGTGAAAATTTCAACCAAATGTTTAAATAATAAGTAAAAGAAAGAATTTTAACGACAGTTAAAAAATTTAATTTAGGAAGATTAAAATATCAGAAAAAGTAAGCCCTACTAAGATTACAAAATAACATTAATCTAGTTGATAACACGTTTAACTTGAAAATTACTTCATTTCCATTTCCACAGTTTCATTGTATTTTGTTTGCTAACCCAAGTTGTCGTCGTCCACAATCGATGCACTTATTGTTGTAAATCGTGCATCTTTCGTGCAGTCACCTGCAACAAGCAATACATTGAATCCAGTCAGTTGTCGAAGATGTCCTGGTACAATTCCAGACATTCAGTGCACTCGTCCTCATTGAACTTCGGGTTTTTTTCCTTGAGTTTTTTTATCCCACTTTTTGTGGAAGCACCTTATCTTCAGCTGTATTTTTTTGTCGCTGCATCCTTCTTAAGTGTTTTTTCACGTATATTTTGTGGATCAGTAACATTAGTTGCACTCTGTTTCCTTTTGATTTGGATGACATTACACTACTTGGAATGGGTGAAAGCTTTTCCAAAACATTGTATAAGAAAATTTATTTTAGTTAACAAAATTAATATATTAGCAAATTAATTGTTCATAAATTAAAAAAATATATAAATATTTAATTAAATTTTTAACAAATATATTATTAATTTATTAACAAAAATAATTACATAAAATTAATTTAATAACAACTGTATTATTAATTTATTAATAAAATTTTTATCTGCAAAAGTATTTTTTTTTGCAAATTAATTTGTTGCCAAATTTAGTTTTGATAATTAGGTGTTTTTCCGAAATTACTTCAAAATTAATTCATTCATATGTTTTACACGTAATTTGCAATTCATACAAATTTATAAATAAGCTGCGTAATCTCTCCTAGTACTTAAACTTATGGGGAAATGCGCCATCTCTCCTAAGTAGCAGATGCGCAAACTCTCCTATTTTGGTAGGAGAGATTGCGCGGCCTTGTATTTAAATATGGCCACTTCTAAAATAAATTGTTGGTGTTCGCATACTTAGTCCAGGTTAGTAGTTTATAAAAAATCGATTAAGTTCAAAATATTTTGTATTACTGACGTTCTATAAAAATTCTGACGAACAGTTATGAAAATTCAAGCACTTACTTTGGAAAAACAAAACAAAATAGCACTGTTTTATCCAAGACGCTTGGAACAATCAATATGCAAATTCATGTAGACACTGCACTAATGCTGCTGTACAACTACCTGGAGTCGCTGCGCGCGCACTCTACTCCTTCCCGTCGAATCTCTTTGTGCGCAATCTCTCCTACCGCGCGAACTCTCCTCGCTTTACTATATATCAATATTAATAAAAGAACAAATCGCTCTGTGTGTGTGTGTGTGTGTCGGCGATGGCTAGCAAACTCTATCGCACGCAGAAGTCTGAAAATTCAGGTGAGGTTAATAGAAGACAGGTCCTGGTGCACCTGAGGCTCAGATTTTTAATTTTTTAAGGGTCGGGCCCCTGGGCCACTTTAAGTTTTTATGCACTAAATTCTTAATAACATGCCTATTTTCTATCCGATCTTCTTAGTTTTTGGGGTGAATTCTCCTTCCAGTTTCTACCCCATTTCTACATTTCAGTTAAGACCCTGGTACCCTTACAAGGGGCTCAGTGCAGGGTCCCTTGAAATTTTAGTGCACTAAATTGTTAATAACATGCCTCTTTTCTATCCGGTCTTCTTCGTTTTTGGAGTGAATTCTTCTTTCAGTTTCTGCTCTATTTCTACATTTCAGTTAAGACACTGGCACATTTGCAAGGGGCCCGGTACTGGGTCCCTTGAAGATTTAGTGCACTAAATTGTTAATAACATGCCTCTTTTCAATCCGATCTTCGTAGTTTTTGGGGTGAATTCTCCTTCAGTATCTGCCCCATTTCTACATTGAAGTTAAGACCCTTGCAAGGGGTCCGGTACAGGGCCCCTTGAAGTTTTTGTGTACTAAATTGTTAATAACATGCCTCTTTTCTATCCTATCTTCGTCGTTTTGGGGGTGAATTCTCCTTTCAGTTTCTGCCCCATTTCTACATTTCAGTTAAGACCCTGGCACCCTGTCAAGGGGTCCAGTACAGGGCCCCTTGAAGTTTTAGTGCACTAAATTATTAATAACATGCCTCTTTCTATCCGATCTTCTTCGTTTTTGGGGTGAATTCTCCTTTCAGTTTCTGCGCCATTTCAACATTTCAGTTAAGACTCTGGCACCTTTGAAAGGCGTCCGTTACAGGGCTCCTTGAAGTTTTAGTGCACTAAATTGTTAATAACTTGCCTCTTTTCAATACGATCTTCTTCGTTTTTGGGGTGAATTCTCCTTTCAGTTTCTGATCCATTTCTAGATTTCAGTTAAGACCCTGGCACATTTGCAAGGGGCCCGGTACAGGAACAGGGTCCCTTGAAGGTTTAGTGCACTAAATTGTTAATAACCTGCCTCTTTTCTATCCGAACTCCTTTGCTTTTAGGGTGAATTCTTCTTTCAGGTTCTATCCCATTTCAACATTTCAGTTAAGACCCTGGCATCCTTGCAAGGGGCCCGGTACAGGGCCCCTTGAAGTTTTAGTGCACTAAATTGTTAATAACATGCCTGTTTTCTATCCGATCTTCGTCATTTTTGGGGTGAATTTTCCTTTCATTATCTGCCCCATTTCTACATTTCAGTTAAGACCTTGTCAAGGGGCCCGGTACAGGGCCGTTTGAAGTTTTAGTGCTCTAAATTGTTAATAACATGCCTCGTTTCAATCCGATCTTCTTCGTTTTTAGGGTGAATTCTTCTTTCAGTTTCTACCCCATTTCAACCTTTCAGTTAAGACCCTGGCACCCTTGCAAGGGGCCCGGTACAAGGCCCCTTGAAGTTTTAGTGCACTAAATTGTTAAGGGTGTACGGGACACGTTTTAAAATAATTTTTATTTATTGAGTTAAAATTCTGAATTTTTTTCTGATGGTCAACCTTATCATTTGTAAACAAAATCACATGATAAAACTTCTCAGAATTTTTTTTAAATTTTAAATTAAAATTTTTTTAAAAAATGGGAGTAATTTAATAATGGGAGTAATCGTTAAAACTCGAAATATTATTTATAGAATTTCAATTTTTTTTTAAAATTTAAATAAACAGAAGTATATAAGTTTTAATTTTGATTCAGCATTTTAAAAAAATATTAATTTATAAAAATATTAAAAATATTTAACGAAAAAATTTCAAAAAAAGTGGTGCAACTTTTTTGTAAAAAATCATATTTTCAAAAGTAAATATTTTTTTCAAATATGCTGAATGAAAATTAAAGTAAAATAATTTAAAAAAATATGTTCCAAGTTTGAACCTTGTATCTTTAACGGCTCTCGAGTTATAAGAACTTAAATATGAGAAATGGTGAAAAAACCTATCATGAAGAAAAACGCATTTTTACAAGAAATCGTTTCCATGACAGCCGTTGCTTGAAAGCTAGATATTGAAAACAAACCAAAACGAAAAAAATTATATTTTTCTAATTCAGATAGAAAGAAACGTGATTTAAATGTCATTTTAAGCAGGAAAAAACAGAGAAATATTTTATGAAGTAAAATGTTTTTGCAAAATTTGAAGATTTTTGTGTGCCGGACCTACTTAATAACATGCCTCTTTTCAGTCCGATCTTCGTAGTTTTTGGGGTGAATTCTCCTTCAGTATCTGCCCCATTTCTACATTGCAGTTAAGAACCTGGCATCCTTGCAAGGGGTCCGGTACAGGACCTATAGGGATATATAAAATCATACAAAGCTAAGCTTTGTTAAGTTTATTATTTACAAAGCCCGGGCAGCGCTGGGCGGGCTTGCTAGTATTGAATATTTGCTAAATTATAAATTTAATTTCAATTATTGGAAATCGATGACGATTTGTTATATATTATGGTTTTATATATATATATATATATATATGTGATAAAAGCTCTTATTAAGACAACCACTATTGACTTTAATAATTACTTTAAAATGTCCATTAAAAAATTGCATTTGATAATCTTTTTTTTTTTTACTTTTAAATAATTATTTCACAGTTATTAAATTTAAATGAGTAGACGTTTTATAATAAATCGTGTGATGCTGATTATCTTTTCCTATGCAAGTCTATATATCTGAAATGGTAAAGTATGCAACAACTAATAATACATTTTCCGCAATACCAAGCTACAATTATTTAAAACAGGGGTGACCAACAGTGGCACGCCGGATACCACTAAAATTTTACAGAAAAAGTCGATTTCTTCAATCGCAGAGATTAGATAATTAAATAAGGCAACGATTTCTATAAAATTTAAGTGGTGAGTAGCGTGCCATAGTTATAGCGCCTAGAATATATAGTGTGAAAATCGGCTATCCCTGTAATACTTAAAAAAAGTGCTAAATTATTGTATCCCTTGAATGTGCAACGATGCTGCTGAAATATGAAGATCGCAGCGACATCTGCGGGATATTTTATACAACTTCAAGATATTGCTAGTCTATACAATGTAATACGAAAATCCCGCAGATGTCGCTGCGATCGACACTTGGAATTTTAGCAGTATCGTCGCACACTTAAGGGATACAAATTTTTAGCACTGTTTGGATAGCATATTTTCACACTAGGTATTCTAGACGCTGCACCATAGTTGGCCACCCCTGATTTAAAATATTAGGGGACTCTGACGCCTACGAACTACGCTCACTAACACCCAAATAATCTGACGAGCGAGAAACATGATTAAATAAGAATTAAAAGTACAGTATATTTTTAATGTTATATAGGTAAATGAAAATATTCATTGTAATATTTAAATATGGATGTTTCAAATAAAATATTCGATGCTATAAAAATAGAATACAAACACATGTAGAATAAGAATGAAATTTAAAATTCCATTAGATTTAAAACTACCTCGAAATTTGGAAAATAAATGAAAATCCTTCAGGAGCATTTGGGGGCCCTTGAAAATCAGAGGCCCTGGGCCCGTGTACCGAATGCCCTGCCGTAAATCAGGCACTGGTTATGCACATTTTTAAAGCAAGAGATTTCTGAATAAGTTCAAACTCTTTATGATGCGCCTCACGTGTACGTGTAATATAGTCTGCGCAAAATACTTGAATTTCCACACCAGTTTTTTTTCTTCTTAACAGAAGCTTTTGCTTTATTTAATTGCTGCATTTCATCTTTTAAATAGGGCGACTTTTTCTAAATACAAAAAACAATAATAGCTTTCGGGACGTATCACAGTAGGAGAGAGAGAAATAGCAAAAAGCGTTTGAAGATCAGTAATTTTTGAACGAGGGGAGCCGGAGACTTCAAATTTCGACCCCAAAACATCTAACTAAATAGTTGAATGGCTTTATTTATCAGCTTTGTCAGTTCTCATTAAAGGGGCCTTTTTTTTTAAGGCAGTGCAAAAATCAAAAAAAAATTTATAGTGTAAAAAAATGTTGCATGGGTGTCCTCAAAATCTAATGTATTATTGGAAGTTGAATCGAATGGGAACCAACCTCACTATGACACTAACTAACTGTTCGTGGCGTGAGATATGGCTGTTGTTAACAGTTAGGAGAAGGGATGAGATTTTCGATTTCGTTCGTAACACCACCAACTTCTTCAACAATTTTACTAGTTTCTTTGGCAAAGTCGAGCGGCACATTTTCGTCGAAGAAGGACATGAGTTCCTCCAGAAATTGTTATTTTGGTTTATTGATATCCGAGACAATTACAGAGATTCTGCTAAAATGATTTTGACCTCTAGCCCTTACATTAGTACCACAAGTCTCCGCAGATGCTTGTTGTATGTACAGGCTCGTTTTTCATACCCTTAGGAAATGTGTTACATAAATTTCAAAGAGGCGGAAAAAGTGCAAGGTGATTTGAAATCCTGATACTGATAAAATCCGTGATTTTTTGGTACTCAATATTCAATTTTCTAATTTTCTGAAAAAACTGTTTTTTCTTTCTAGTAATTGTATTATTGGACCTCAAAAAAAAAAAAAAAAAACTCCACAAAACTAACATAGAATAAAAAATAAAAAAATTTTCTAAAGTATTTTTTTTTATATTTTCTCCTATTTTTAGGGTTCCGTACTTAAAAAGTAAAAACGGATCCATTATAAGATCAATCCTGTGTGTCTGTCTGTCACAGCCATTTTACTCGTAAACTATGGAACGTGGAAAGTTCAAATTGGGGGATGATGTAATAAAGACTATTGACCCACATATATACAGATTATTAAATATTCACATACATATTTAGGAAAAATGTAGAGGGGTTAATTAAGCAACTTGAAAAAAAAATATATTTTCTTTGTATATTGTGTGGAGTATCGTGTGAAAAGTTTCGAAACGCTGAACTCAAAAATACATTTCTTATAATTTTATATATTTTATGAGATATCGTCGAAAATGTAGTGCAAAAATATGTCCCCCCCCCCCCCCCATCTATTTCCGAATCTATTGAAACTAAAATTATGAAAAAATTAGAAGTCGCAGACGTTAATTTAAACCTTGCAGGAAAATTATACCGATTACCCTTTGCAAAGTTTTTGAGAAAAGCGGATTTTTCCGTTAAACACACAAATTTCAATTTACGGGCGTTCAGCAAAGGTGTTGAGGAGCGCTGGAGGTACCTAGCGTAACAAAGATATAAAGGCATTGTTGATATTGATTTTGGAAAACAATTGTCGGTAATTAGTCGAAATATTAACCTTTAAAGACACGGACGGCTTGGACATACATAATAACAAGGACGTCGTACTGTATCTACTATCGGCTTTTAAAGCCCAGAGAACAACTTTTAATGATATATTTGTGCAATGCAATCCCCCGTAGCAGTATAAAAGCAATAAACGTCAAATTGCTAAAAACATAGACTAATGCAATTAGAATTAATCACATAAATATCATGGGGTTCGCGGCTAGTTTGCTTTGAGTATATCTCTCAATACGCTTCCCTGTGTCTTTAAAAGTTAATTAGAAACTTACCTGGAAAAACGTGTCACAAACCAAGACTGCGTTGCAACTTTGCGACCTCCTTTCGGAGTGCGCTTAGTACAATGTCAAGTTCAAACTTTGAACAAGGGTTTTGATTTAGCTACCCTGTTAAAAGAAAAGATTATTACTATGCTGAATTTAGTTTTATGAAATGACAAATGAAGTTTTAACGTGCACTACTTTTATTGTCAGTACCGAATTAAGTTAATCATAAACAGATTAGGATAAGATTAAAAAAAGAGTTATACAGAATAGCAATATTTGATATTATTTAGTCTTCATATCTCTTTGTACTTTTATGGTATACGCATTCATACTTTTCTAGTATATACAGCTATACAATCCTACGTTGTATAGTTTTTACAAAGTCTTATAATTCTTTTAGAAACAATTTTTTTTTTTAAATAATACAGTTAATAATTCACATATTTATTGTACGGAACCCTCTAAGCACGAGTAATACTCGCACTTGACCGTTTATTTTATAATAGTTCGACTGCTCCTGCCCAGCCTTATGGTAAACGCAATGTTCTTAAACTCGAGCTTTGATGATCTGATGTTTTGTTTAATACACATGTGTTATTGATTACATCAATTGAAAAAAAAAATAAAAAAATAAATTTTTAAGCGCTTTTTCGTGATTTTGCATCAACTGTGCGCCCGTTGCGAAGGGGTTAAGGCAATAATTTATTGCTTTTGTAGGTTTTTAGGTAGATTTCGTATGAAATACTACCTATTGGTGTCGTTCCTATGTTGGAATTTCTGAAAAAGTTTTTCAGATCTACACCGATCATGACTCCTAGAACCCAAAACCACCATCAGTAAAAAACTTTATATATATATATATATATATATATATATATATATATATATATATATATATATATATATATATATATATATATATATATATATATATATATATATATATATATATATATATATATCACTTTCTTCAGGACACGATAACTTCCACAATTCTGCACAAATCTCTTCCAAACTGATACATAAAATCTCGCTCAAGTTCGTGAATGGGCAAAATCGGACCAAGGGGATGGAAATAGGGAGGAGTTTTGTGAAAACAGAAAAAAACCCATAACTTCTTAATTTTTGTACATATCAAATCAGTTTAAAGTTTTTATTACTTCTAAAAATAGAACCAAAAATTCATGTATCACAAATTTTGGATAAAATTAAAAATGGGCTCAAGGGGCGCAAAAAATAGGGTTTTTTAGAGAAAAAAATTTCTAACTTCGTCAATTCTCAAGATATCAAATCCAATTAATTTTATTATACATCTCCTTCATATTATCTACAACTTTTGTATTCACAAGTTTTTGATAGGACCAATTCGTACCGCAAAAAAAAATTAAAAACGAAAACAAAAAAAGGGGGGTGAAGAAGAAAAATTTCTATAACTCCGTCAATTCACGAGATATAAAATCCCCATGAATTTATCATATATCTTCTTAATATTGCCTTCAACATTTATATAGAGAAGTTTTTGATAGGACCAATTCTTACAGCAAAAACAAATTAAAAATACATAGCGGTTGAAGAAAAAAATCATCTTATTAAGAATGTATTCAAATCCAAACTGCTTATTTCCTTACTCATTTTTAAATTAATTTTTGCTCTCAAACGCGTCCAATTGGTAGATTCTCTTCTTCAGAAACTATATAATGTACCGTAATGATCGATTTTTTGATAGAGGCAGAATATATTTCAAAAAATGATGTCAAAGTTAGCATTTTGAACAGACTTTTTCGAAGCGATTGTGTTAGAAACGAAAAATATTGCCCTACTGAGAAAATAATTGTTTATTAATCAAGTTTCAATTAATTGAAAGAAAAATAAAAACACATGTCGCTTATAAATCTTTTCAAAAATCACGTCAGCAAGTTTCGTATTTTTTCTTTTAAAAATTAATCTGAAAATGTGCCACGAAATTTCTAGTTGTTGAGCATTGAAAAGTATTTTTTTAATACCGCCTTAACATGATTCTGATAAAACCAGCTATTCTATAAAAATGAAATAAGAACTCGTCAAAAGCGGCCAGATAAAACTGTTAAAGTGGATTTATATCTAATCATGATTTAGTTTTTGTTGGTGCATATAATATACTTAACTTCGAAATCTACCTCCGCCTGTAGGCCGGGCTGGCAGGGACTTTTTGTTTTAATTTATAAACTGAGATGAGCCAAATGAGAGCATTTGATTGGTAAATGGATAGTCTGATAGTCAGAAAGCGAGAAAATTACTAGTTTCTGGAGTTCCGTTTAGTTCTTTTATTGGCACCAATAAAGTACACAAAATGTATTTGAGAGCATGTTCAAAAAGTAAAGAAAAACTAGATTTTTCCCCGTTTTTAATAGAATAATTTGCCAAAAACTCTAAATAAAAAACACTTAAAACAAAAGGTAAATAGGAATACGTTACTTTCAAATTTCTTACTTTAAAAAAAATAAGGGCTTCTGGTAAAACAATATTAATTAATTATTAAAATATTCCGAAACATATTTGCTATTCACAGTGTAGCTGTAATAACAGTCTCCATTTGCATCATAATGATTATGTTTCCACGCAAAGCATATTAATAAGTTTCTACCGTGCTTCCGTTATTACTTTTGAATATAAATTGAACAATGTATTTATTTTGCATCTCAAAAATAAAAGTTAAATGAAACTGTACATGCTTAGAAAAAATATATTGTAATTTAAAGAATATTTATCGTATAGAAAATAAAATTCGCCATTGAATTCGGAATTCAAAATTGATGGACAGAGTCTTTTGGAGCCCGCACGAATACCCCGCTTATAAACTTTAAAGTTTTCACCAGCAACGCTCAATTTAAACGACATAGAAAATATTTTGGCTGTTTAGTTACTCTGAATATATATTATCACGAAATTTGAAAGATTCTTTCTACAGATATTTATTACTTTAAAATGGGGAAATCTCAAGGGATGATTTTCATATTAAAATTCAGTAGAGGAAACTCGGGAAGTTTGACAAACTTTTTATTAAAATTACTCTTGATTTGTGTTTGACATGCAATAGCATCTCAATTTTCACATGCGAAATAGAATCTTATATCATTTCATAGCCTCACTCTTCTGAAAAGGCATTAAATAATAATAATAATAAAAATGCAATTTAACAAATTACAACGACCATTTGGAAAATGATTTTTTCAAAGACTAAAATTTAAGACATAAAAAATCGCACGCAGTTGATCATACATTACGTACGCCATGAATTAAACATTAATAGTGTTATTACACGTAAAAATTGCAAGCGACAGAAATCGCCTGCGACTCGTACGTATTATCCACCTGAAACTTACGAATTATCCAAGCATTTCATTGGCTGTTCGGGAAAAGGCTTTTCCATCGTCAGATTTACAAGAAATCTGACGGCCAGTTTTAAATGAAATTTATTTCTTAAACTTCTAAACATCCCACAATATTACTTTTGATATCGTCGTATAGAGAAAAAAATGTACTTTTAAATGCAATTTGTTTGAAAGCTGTATCTCAATTTGTTTCTGAGTTATTAATTTTTTTTGTAGTTTTTATTACTTTTTTGTCATAGTGGCAGCACTCTGTTGTCCATCTCTGTTGAAAGTAAAGGGAAATACAGATTACTGTATAGACCAATCAGAAAACGAATAAAATGCCGATTCAACCAATAAAAAGCTTCAGATATGCTTTTGATTTCCTACCCTGACGAGGACAATAACCATTTTTCCAAATGGTTAATAAAAAAGTATTTTTTATAACTATGGGTTTTTATAACTGGGTTAAAACTTTCAACTTCAGGGAGGTTCGCTCCACTGAGAACATTTCATAAAAATTAAATACATTAATAAAATAGTAAAAAAAGCTTTTTTCATACTGTATTGTTTTCAAAAAACTTTACACAATCACCCGAAAATTTTGTACTGAATTAGTAGTATTTTAACATTGTTTCTTTCATTAACCCCTTCGGGACCATGGGTGCATATATGCATCTTCGAAAGGTGCATTTCAGTGCTTCTTTTAGATACCAGTAAAATAGAAAAGTAATATTCGCCTTAATTAATTAGGGCATTATTGTGGTTAAGAAAATAAACTCTTTTAAAAAATGTGGTGTCAAACGAATAAAATTTCGTGTAAGAGATGCTGGTTCCGAACTGGATCCTATATGTTTCACAAATCACTGCAGAATTTCATAATCAAAGAAGGCAAAACCAAAAATCATTTTGAAAGCTTGCCTTTCATCAATTGAGTCTGGTAGACAATGTGGCCAATTTAGCGGATTTAATCCATCTTTAAATAAGCAGAATATTTGCAATTCAGAAATGGTGGTATATTTCTGAATTTAAAAAAAAAATCGGCAAAATTGTAAGCACTGGTGGTAAAAGGACATTCTCAGATGTTGGAGTTGTTTATGATGGCCAATTATCAACACGAGGGATATGGGCCCAAAGGGGAGGAGGAGCCTTTCGTGGGGTTTTTTCTAAGGGAACCTAACCAGTATTTACGCAAGGAAATCCAAGGTTCGAAGAAAACCACGGAAAACTCTGAACGATTAGGCCGACGGGTGCGATCGGGTTCGAACCCAGTACCTCCCGTCTACCAGCTTTGAGAGCAGAACCACTCGGCCACTAGTGGGTCAGGACATTCTCAGAAAAAGACTATCGCAAAATAATCAATTTTCTAGATAAATAAATCTTAAGCTTGTCTGAATAATGGATTCGGAATCGTAAAACTTTTTTAGCTGAATGTATATTTCACACCATGTATTAATCAGCATTTTTACATTCGGGATGTATTGGAGTACAATACAGGCTGCAATAAAAAAAAAATTTAAAAATACCAAAAGTTCAGACAAGTAATTGAGATTTTAAATGAGAAAATGTTTTAAGCATTTATATAATACACGTATATAATAACTTACCCCTAATTACATGTAGATTACAGTTATTTCCTAAGAACACAAATTCTTCTTTAAAAATGTATCCTTTAAAGAATTTTTCATTTAAAAGCTCTATAAAATATGACTGACATGCAAAAGCATTTCCTACGTGCATATAAACTGTTTCGAAATATAATAATTTTCTGGACGAAGAGGGTTGTCCAAAAAAAAAAAATCATATTTAAAAATACGTCTTCTGATTTCTAAATGATTCAGAACTAATGATTACTTTAACCCGTAACTGGGAGGTGCGGTCTCTGTGACCGCATTGTGTCGACTAGACCTACGGAAATTTATTTTTCTTTCTTTTACGGAAACAATGTGTGTTACATGGTCTGTCCAGGAAGTAATGAGACTGTATTTTTCGCATCAAGCAGGAGGCCAAAGGGGCGGAGTTTGCGGGCGATACATGCGGTGGGAGCTGTCTGCTATAGAGTCTTGTGGAAGTCAGTTGGCCTTGAGCTTTTGCAGCGCACAGATCGCTCGTGAAGCAGACACGTATTTGAAAGGGGCGTTAGGTTTTCAAAATGCAGCGGAATGTCGTGCAGCGATACGCCATAAAGTTTTGTTTAAGACTAATCAAATCGGCTACTGAGACGCTTGCCATGTTACAAGAAGTCTACGGGAATGATTATTTGTCCAAGGGTCAAGCGTTTAGGTGGCAAAAAAGCAATCAAAGACGTGGATGACGAACAACGCGTTGGGCGTCCATCAAGTTCTCAAACTTCAGAAACGTGGCTAAAATTAAAGCGCTTTTGGACTCTGATCGTCGGATGAGTGTCCGAATGATTACGGATACGTTGGGACTTAAAGTGTTATTGCACGTAAAAATTCCAAGCCACAAAAATCGCCTGCGAATCGTCTAATTTCCCGCTTTCGAAAGTCACTTTTTTTGTATTCCAAACATTTCATTGGCTGTTCGGGAAAAAGCTTTTCCATCGACAGATTTCTAAGCATTTGATTGGCTGTTACTGACGACTCGCCTTGTTTCAGGCGTCAAAGAAGAAGAAAGAGACAGAAGAAAGTTTCTTGCGTTCGAAGCGACTCTTCTGGAGCCATAGGATAACATAGAGACGCTTGGAATTTGAAGTGACTTTGACCCCTCGTGTAATAGCACTTTTGCAAAACCAATTGTGCATCAAATCGTCACGAAAGAACTTCAGATGTGGGAAAATTTGTGCCGTGCTGGTTGCAATACATCACTCAAAGTGGCGCAGTTCCTGGCAAAACACAGCGTCGCAATGCTGCCCCAACCACCGTACAGCCCCAATCTGTCACTGCCAGACTTTTTTTTATTCACTCGGTTAAAATCCAGCTTAAAAGGTCATCATTTTGACAATCTGGAGAACTTGCAGAAAAACGTAACGCGCGTTCTGAACAGCATTCCAGTTGAAGACTTACAGATTGGCATAAATCGGTGGTAGAGTCGTTGTTCAACGATGTAGTAATGCAAGAGGAGGCTATTTTAAAGAATATTAAGTGTCTGTAAAATTATTTTCAAATAAACAATTTTTATGGAATCAGTCTCATTACTTTCTGCACAGACCCTGTATAAATTTCTTCTGTGCGCGTGCGGAAATTTCGTTGATTTTTTTTTCTTTCTGTCGTAAGTTGAATGTTCAAAATACACATATGTAGAATTTCATACTAGTGTAAAATAAGAAGTTTATTGGATCTATAAATAAATGCGTACCTGCGAATGCACGTCCCCTGTTATGTTTTACTTTTTCACCTCCCTATTTACAGATTAATATAAGTTCAGATCATAAAATTACACGATCTGTGCATTCGTCTTAATTTATATAAATTATTCCTAAAATTAAAAAATATATATCCTGAAAATGGGTAGGCTTTCTTATTTTTACCCCTTGAGAATTTGATAATTATAATTTTGTTAACTATTCTTTCTTTTCATGCGGTAATTCATTTATTTGAAAAAAAAAAAAAAAAAAAAACGTTAACATATAAGTGATAAATTAAAAAGGAATTTGAGAAAAAATAATTTGCGTGGGATACTTTAATCATTGGTTACAGATTATAATTTAAAATTGTCTAAGACTAGTTAAAAAATTTATCTGATTTAAATCATGCTGAGATTTATTTAATGTGTGTCCTGATAAGTTATAAAAAACAAGTGGGTAAGTGTGATCACAGCACAGATCGCACAGAGGGTTTCGTTTAATATTCCTTTCAAAACAATTTATCCTTTTGCAAAATATGTTAGTTCCACATTTTGCAAACAGGGGGGGGGGGGGGGGGGCACACTCCATTCTAAAAAAACCTCTATACGAACGAAACTCCGTTTTACAACCTATCCGTAGATATATTAGTCGAGGGGATCGGGCCTATAGTACCCGAGATAGGTAAGCGCCCCCTGGCGGCCAAAAGTGGAACTAAAGTATGTTAGGCTATGGTGCATAATATGAAAGAGTGGTCAAAGGGGTGTCGACAAAAGTTAGAAAAATGCACCTCGGGTGAAAAGGGTGGAGATTAGAAAAATTGCTTAAAATACACAAGTTAGAGACCAGAGGGGTAAATAATATAAGAAATTTTGAAATTTTATGATTTGTCGTGTGATCGCAAGTGTTCAGCTATAAGTATTCAAAATTTCAAGTCTTCAACTTAATTAGGGGCTCAGTTAGAAAAAAAGCTTAAAATACAAAAGTTAGAGCCCAGACGGATAAATACAGTGAAGCCTCTCTGTAAGGGCCACCTGCCGTTCCAGTGAAAATTGGCCCTTATGAGGGGCGGCCCTTGAATAGGGGTGACAAAAAAACAACATCGAAAATAAGGAAAGCAAAACCTATATAGGTGAAAAATCTGTTTATTAACATTTTCAAACTACATACATGATTGAAAAAATTTTCTGTTGAAGTTTGTTTACTTTTCATAATTTTTTCGCAGACAATTTTGGTTTCTAATTATTTTTTTACTTTATGGAAGAAATTACTTAAATTTGCATCATTTATTAATGCCTTAGAATGAGGTATTAGTTTATTCATTTCTGTTAGCGTTTCCTAACAGGTGTAAAAATCGTGCTTCAATATGCATTCATAGTTTTAGTAAATGTGGAATCAGTTTTTCTAGATAACTTGTTATCCTTTCTGTACCCACAACAGACGGTCAAGTTTCCCCTCCAATCCAACCCCTACAGGTTGAAAGGTCAAACAAAGTGTGAGGAAAACCTCTTTGTCTTACTTGTGGAAAACTTTGTGGTCCTTCATTGCGTTACTAAATCCTTCCCATCTCCCTCTACCTTCTTTGGTGCAGGTGCAGTTGTTTGCTGAACTCTTATCTTTTGGTTCAGGAATTCAATGCACCTGTTTAGGATTTAAGGCACATGGGGGTGGGGGGGGGGAAATGGCCTTTATGAGGGGTTGGTGCGGCCCTAATAGGAGTAAATTTAACATTATGTCTATGGGGAAAATTTTCTTTCCTAAAAATATTGGCCCTTAATAGAGGTGGCCCTTGAATAGGGGTGGCCTTTAAAAGAAGTTTCACTGTATAAGATTTTTTCAAAATTTTATGATTTTTGGTTTGATGTGAGGTGTTCAGCTATAAGTATTCAAAATTTCAAGTCTCCAACATATATAGTTTCTGAGAACGGGCCCTGTGACAGACAGACAGAGGAGTGAGACTAATAGGGTTTCGTCAGATGAACGAAACCCTAAAAAGAACTTAAGTGAAATACTGATTTTTGTTGGCTCTTTCTTTTTAAAGATTTGTTTGTTTTTTAATTTTGATCATTTTCAAAATCCTCCGTAAATTGTAAAAATTGGTCCTTTGTCGAAAAGAAAAGTTTAGTTGTTGATATTAAAATTAGAGAGAATTTCCGCAACCCCTAAGAATGCATGTGAACTAATGCGGGTGGGTGAAAAAGATCATGCGGGTTGGTAAAAAATTCAGGAGGGATATATGATGCGGGACTCCAATTTTAATTATTTTCCATTGGATTGAAAGATTTTAGGAAAGTGTATATAGTAATGATCCACCTATAAAAAGGTGAGCGATAAAGATAGATTTTATGCCAGGAAACTGTAGCAAATAACTGGATTTTTACATTTTTTATAAGAAATTATCGTATCGTGAGAGTTTTTCTAGAAAAGTTTTGTAAAGTATTAAAATAGGAAAAGCACTTTAATGCTATGAGACTGTACATATATAATGTTATCAACTTTGTGGCAATTTTTGATCCTCTCCCCACCTTACGATATCATGCGTTATCATTTCTAGAACCCCCCACCTCCTAATGATATCGTTAGCAGTGTCTAAAAATTCTTTTGTTGTTACTTTTTCTTTCTTTTTCTTTTTATTCGTTTGCAGTGATATACATTTATTATTCACATAATTTACTAATCTAAACGAAGAGAAGTCAATAAAATATCACTATTATATACGAAAAAACTTTATTTAAAATAACGCTTTAAGGAAATACTTTCTATTTAAAAGTATTTATTAATAATAGCTTTTTGGTACATAATTCATTCAACAGTAATATTGTCTTCTTGCACTTACCCGGGGAGGGGGTAAACAGAACTCCATATAAAAAAAAAATAGGTGGTTAACATTAATTCTCATTTTTTTATTTAAAGATAACGAGTGTCTTTTCAAACCTGGTTTCTCTAACAACGCATTATATGCGCATATGGCAGAAGAATAGGAATGCCGAATGTTGATATATTCAATATTTTGGAATAAAAAGATTTTATAATTATTTAATGATTTTTAACTTTATATTTTCATAAAGATAGATATGAGACTAAAAAAAATGTTAACAGAATATTTTGAAGCATAGAAAAAGTTGGCAAAAAAATTTTTTTTTTGGTTAGATCAAATATAACGATATCAAAAGACAACCATCACTCTTCCCCTACAGATATCTTACGATATCAAGTGCCAGACCTTTCCCCCCCCCACACACACACTAAAGTGATAACCGTTCTATATGTACAGACCCTATAATAAAACTCAACAACTGATTCCGAAATGTAATTGTTTTACTGTCCTAATTTTCGAAAAAAAATAGCTGTTTTGTCAAAAGAAATATATACAGAGTGCAATATGTTATCCATCGCCGACCTTTAATTTCTCACCCGTTGGTCGTAGACATATAGTTCCAATTACAAAAACGTTTCAAATGAGGTAAATATTTTTGTTGTCACATTATTTAAAGTAAAAAATCAATTTTATAAAAATTATGAAAACTAACTTTTTATACGGTCCCCCAGTCCCTATAGTTATATTTAGTAAAAGTTTACACATATCATAATAGATGTAACACAAAAAGTTTGACATCTGTACTACAAAAATTGACACAGTTATTAAATTTCAAAGTTTGATATTTTTTTCACACGATTTTGTCTTTCATTGAGGAATCAGTTAAAAGATGAATTAAAGTAATTCGAGATCAAAATCAGGATGCAATGTCCTTTTTACGGCGAAACCACCTTTAGCCGGTATCGCCAAATCGGGGAATCACCAAATACGGTTATTTCATCTAAAAATTTGAGCTAATAGTCCAGGCAATAGAGAATGTATAGGGGCTCTACCTAGCAAAATTCAGGGTGTGACAGATTCCTGTCACATATTTCTTTTTATTCAAAATTAATTTAAAACCTAACTTTTTTACTTTTAAGCATGTCATCCCCCCCCCCCCTCTTTTCTTTCATACTGATAAAGAGAATTAAATTCCTTTTCTTAAAACCATACGTTTTTCTATTAAACTGTTTTCCTCCGTTCTGAAAAATCCTTTGATTCATTCAACTTAAAATATTCAGTTACTTTCTTTCCCTTTCTCATTGAATCATTTAATCATTTATCTACCTGCTTCCAGTAAAAAAAAAAAAAAAAAAAAAAAAAAAAAAAAATTATAAGGCGCGGCTGCTAGTAACAATTAACAATATCTCTTCATTTAATTACATCGGATTTTGCCCACCGCAGTGAAAAGCTTCCTTATCACTGCTAATATGGAACCGTTGAAAATCTTTTAACAACAAATGTGAAAGGAATGTATTTTATGCGATTTGCTGCATCTTTCCCTTCCATCTGTCTGCAGTATGTAATTTTAAGTAACACTTGTTTAAGCCAATGCCAGTCTGTAATATAAACACCTCCCAGATGTTTCTGCCGTCTCTCTCATCGAAATGAGATGCGGTTTTTAAAATCACGTTTCATGGATGTTAAATCTATTTGTCAGTTGGTTTACCAGATGCCTTTCTTGGCATTTCGCGATTGTATGTTGCGGGCATTTTTTAACATAATCATTTCGGTTAGATAATGATTCCCAGGATTTGTGGACTGGCAACTATTTTCCATCACGCGTTTCATTGTTCTCATCGGGGTTGCTGGATTTTTTGGGATAATCATTTGGCTTGCGAATAAAACCTTTGTCCACAATTCGTTCAGGGTGCCAATGTTTGAATTTGGCGATGTGTAGTGACTAGTGTTATATGATTCTTATGAAATCACGAGCACTCAACTTTTTATCTCGACCAAAAAGGATGTAAGACCTTCATGGTCTGTGGGTCACGCCCAGGCGTACCTTGTAAACATGGACTCTCTCTCTCACTCTTAATTAATTATGAGTATGATCTCTTTTGTAACTTTAAATTTAAAAAATGTTAAATAAATTTTCATAGTTCCTGTAATATGGTTGGAGTTTTTGCTTTTAAGTGAACCATCCCCACTGAACATCGTTACAAAATTTGGCCCATCGGCCGGTCTTTTCTCCAACCTAAAAAAAATATATATATAGTTAAGAGAGAGAAATCCCCCCCACCCCACTTTTAAAATGGATGTATGCTCCGCTTTCGACGTATTCCAGTTAGATTTTAAAAGGACAGTTGTCTTCTTCAAGTTCCCTGCCAGTTCCTGTCTCTGTGTCTAGTGATGTTGGAATAAAGAGTATGTCATCACCCCTCCACTTAAGCGACGAGCCATGGTTGCCTGATTGATGTGCCTGTGATGCGCGGCGCCGTTTCTTCAAATACGCTGTGTTTTTTTTTGTTGTTTGTTTGTTTTTTTATTCAAGACTGCTTAGTTCTCAGTGCTGTGCTCACTCCTGCGATCCATACATGTTTCCAAAAATGCTATGCAGTCTGGCAAATAGTGGATCTCACCTGTAATTGCTATCTACGGCAGTTGTGTTTTCTGCGATTCGTGTTTTCTTTCATGCGACCTGTTATTTCTTCAAAAAAGTGTGTCAACATAAAAAAAAGAGTAATAGTTCTGCACCAGTGTACTCGACAAAAAAAAGGGCACCTGTTAATGTCCACATTCATCACACATCATTTTTGGTTGTTTGTGAAATAGCTAAAAAAAAAAGTGAAATCTATTGATTCTTACAAAAAAGTGTACCTGACAATGTCAAAAATTCATCGTGCTTCATTCCGAATATTGCCTTTGTGATAGAATGTTTTTTTTCTTTTCAAAATGTGTTTCTACGCAAGGTAATCTAAAAGAAAGTGTTTCTCACTTAAAATATGAAGGACGCATCATTTACCAAGTGTGTGCTTTTCTGTGACTTATATGAAAATCTCAAAGTGAACTTTTAGTAAAGACTTGACAGTATGGGAAATAAGGCTAGATATTTTCGCAAAAAAATAGTGGCGTTTCGGATCAAATACTGCTAGTGTGACACTAGTTGTGTTAATTACTACAGCTAAAAAGTGCATTTTTATGTAGTGTTAAAAAAAAAAGTAAGAATACACTACAAATTTCAACATGAACAATTTTTTTTCCTTTTTAAAATCTTAATTTTAATTAATACAGTATTTTCCTTTTTATATATTTTTTTCAGTTTCATCTCTTTTCATGCTATGATAAATATTTCTATATTCATACTTGTTTAAAAATTTTATTACTCCATACTATTCCATATAGTTTTTATTAAGGCTGCTTTTAAAATGTGATAGCCGGAAGAGAGAAGATATCGGCTTTATAAAAAAAAAAAAAAAAAAAAAAAATTGTTTTGTTTTAAACCGTTAAACTTGCAGCTATATTTCTAAGCTGCTCTTTGCAAGTTAATGTTTAAAAGGTAAGTGCTATTTCCGTTCACAGTTATTTTATGTATGTTTATATTCTTTATTTTCATGCATGACAGGGATTTTCTTGGTTTAATATTTATCTTGAAAGATACTAGTCTTGCATTCCTTGTCGCTGCTGGACAAACAATAGCCTTTTAAAATTTATCTAATTTATCTGTTGCACATTTTGTTGCTTTTAATTATAGTTATGAATGACATATTTTTAACGAAAGGTGTGTTTATTTTTAATTTAATTTCTATTTTGATTGAAAAGAGATGTATTTGTATTTATCTCTGTTATGAATATTTAATATGTTAGGTAATATTTCATCTGCTTTTAAAAATATAAGTTGTTACTTACAGATTGGCAGTTGAAGTGTAAAATAAAATTTATGAATATTTGAGAAGCATTTCTAAGGGTATAAAAAAAAGGGTAGCAAATTTTTTTAAGTTTGTTGCATTTGATTCATATTAGAAACTTCCTGAGTATCTTGCATTGACACATTGACGCACTTCAGAGATAATATATTCTTTTTACTTTATCTCCTGGCCTTGAAGTTGCTTCTCTGTTGTTTTATCATTTGTTGGACATAAATACGCTGGCTCGTATGCTGTCTGTTAACAGTATGATTTAAATAATATGTGTGTCATATTGCAACTTATTTAGTATAGTGTCTGTTATGAGTAGTTCTCTGGAGATTATTAAAGGTTTTTTTATTGTTGGTTAAGAGGTTGTCATTCAGCCTTTCTTAAGGTTATAAAAAAAAGTCTATAGATATATTTATTTTATAGTGTGTATAACTTGCTTTTAATTACCTTTTACACAATTAAATCTGGGACACACTTTTGAAATTTCTTTTTAGAGTTAATATATATATTTTTTCTCTATGCAGAAAGTTTTATGTTTTATGACTTGATTATAAATTTTTTTGCACTGATTAAGAGTAATGGGAAATATGTTGGATTTGCATATTGGTGACAATTTAAAATAATTATAGAGAATGTGAGCATAACATTTTTTTTTCTCAGTTAGATGTGGGCACTTTATTAGAAATTTACATACAGTTGGCGTAATCATAATTTTAAAAAAAATAATAGATTATTTTATCTTTCACATAGATATTTTCTTGGATGGTGAACTTTGGCAAAATATTTAGTAAGTTTAGATTAGTTTATCCTGGCATACATTTTCTTTAGGCATATTACATAGCTCGAGTCATCATGTCATGGTTACAAAAAAATATTTTTTTCCCTTTGGCTCTCGTTTGCTTTTGCAAAATATATAAGATGTACAACATAGGTTTGACGTATAGTTTTAAACAGTTATTTTTTTTTGTATGTTTCTCAATGACATGCATTCACATTAATACATTTTTTTTGTGTGTGTGTGTGTAAGTTTGATTGCTAGTACTTCTGTCATGGTTTATGTGGGATGCTTCAGTCATTGCGCTATTTTCCATGGGATAGCAAAATGTCTGAGGTGTGTATTTCGATCTATGGTTAAGCAAGTTGGCCGCTAGCTTAATCAGGGATCGGATATGTTTTCTTACATATTTCATGGAGTTACACTAATATTAATTTTACAATTGGAGTAGTGTTCGCAGGTTTTTTTTTTTAAATTACCAAAATTCACCTGTAATTGTTTCCTAATGCTGATTTTGTATACCACTTTTACACTAGTTTACCCTTTATTTCTAACTTGCTATGGGCAGATAGCATTGTTAGGTATTAATCACACATGTTTTTCCCCCTCTCATGCACATGGTTTGTGATGTCATGTTTGGCCTGGTACTTCACACACACACACACACATTTACTCGTTCAGTTTTGCTGATTTTGTTATATTTCAAGTAATACTCACCATGGTTAAGGACATTCATTACCATCTGTGCATGTATAGGTTTCTTTTATCAGCATTTGTGTTTAGCTTAAAAATTGCATTTTTTTTTTTCACTGCATTCACAACTTCGTAGTTGTTTTTAGATAGATTTTCTTTTAATGTCAGATTTTTTTTTAGTTGGTGTGTTTAAAAGTTTTGCAGAAATTATAACATAATGTAACTGTTGTACATTGTTTACACAGTCATCTTAAAGTTTTATGCAATGGATAATTAACCGGGTGTACATTTTTACACATGCAGCTAATGTACTGTTAGATTTCATTGTTTACGCGTGGCTGGTGACTCGTTGCTATTTTAGTTATAACATAAGGTATTTTTTTTTATTATAACTGACATAATATAATATGATGTTGGTAGGAGTTTTTTTTTATAAAATTTAGTCACATGCATAATGTGAGCTGTTAGGTACACTTTATTTTTTTTTAAAGGCCTATTCACATATAGTCATTAAACTAAATCTTTGGCATTTTTTTTCTTCTGATTTAAAATTTTTTTAATTTGTGAGTTCAAGTCTCACAGTTGTCTTGTGACGGATACATACACTCATACCACATAAGGTACATTGCTTGTTATTTTTGCTATTTATGTTTTTTTTCCCTTTCATTCTTTTCTTGGAACATGTTTGGCTTGCATAACTTCTACAATTTTTAGCGTAGAGTTATACATTTTATGCACGCTTCTGTTAACTTAAGACAGTAATGACTTTGGCAGATGCAGTTTTATTTTCTTTTTAACCATTAGGCAACCACTTATTCAACAGTCTTTTTCACAAATAGTTCATATGTTGGATATTTGTTGGTGTTACACAACAGTTGCTTTTTTTTAATACATTTTTGTGCATTCTTATACATACATTACACTAGTTCATGAGTTGATTTACATTTTTGTTCATTTGCTTTTACACATTGTATTTTGCTAACGACCTATTCGACAGTGTTTCTTTTTTTTAACATGTAGTTCATTGAGTAGTACACACTGGCTGGTTTAGAGTTTAACCAGAGTTTACACACACATTACAAGTAGTTCATTTGTTTTATTAACTCTTATTCATTACATTTTTATGATAACTCATTAATTATGTAATTGAATCTCACTCGTATGCAAGTGTCTTGGGTTATTACACATATACTGTCTGTTTATTTTGTTGGCAAATACATTACAATTTTAGTTCATTGAAACATTAATACATATAGTTCATGTGATATTATACAATTTGTTCATGTGTTTACTTACACGTTGTGATGCTTGCGTACACTTTTGTTCATGTGTTTATTTCAGGTAGTTCATGAATTTGGGAGTCCCCCCCCCCCTCCCTCCACACACATACAGTTTCTCCTTTTACTTTTCTATCTTTTAAATTTTACACCATGTTTCAATATTAAAATACTTCTTTTATTTTTAACAAGGTTTTTTTGTGTTTGCATAATGTCATAACATATCAATGGCATCATCACTTTGTCTCTATACAAAGATTTTAATGTTTCTAGGAGTTATCCGTCACATGACATATTAAACTACACATACGTTTCGAATTTGTTTACTTTTAACATGTAACACTTTTTTTACACTTTCATTGGATACTTCTTACTTGGAGGTGGCAGATCGAGTAAGATATCTTGCTACACTATATAAAATAGTATGCAATTTCTTATTAAATTTTTTTATAAGTTTGCCAGGAGTTAAATTTTGATCAATACGCGGAAAGTCAGGATGGCAGTGCGAAAATTCATAAAATGCTAAAGTATAATATACTGTTTTTTTTTTTTGAAAGCGGGAACTTAGTTAAAGTGCAGGAATCTAAAAAAACAACCCCCTTATTATTTAAGGCAGAAGCCATAAGCTGATGCCACTAAATTTCACAATATTTCAATACTTAGGTCTACACTTCTTGCGTGTGTGCACCTTCCACAAGTTTTGTCTCTGGTAGCCTGTGCGTTATGCACAAATTTTTTAGACCAGTAATGATGCAACTTAAGATAATACAAATAACAATAATTTTATGAAAGGATTCACCAGGATTCACCTTTCCTTAAAGTAAGAAATTTTTTTTACTAGTGTGTTTTTGTCCTTTGTTTTTATTTGCTTGCATTTTTTTAATATTATGATCTCATGTAAGATCAAATTTTGAGAAGTGGTAAATACAGTAAATGCTTCTCTGTATGAATAGATACACTATGACGCAAAAGTTTAGACAATGACGTCATTCAGCTTTAAAATGTAGAATTATGACGTCAGAATTACAAAAACCTGTAAATATATTCAAAAACTGATTTAAAATGCTATGTACAAAAGACAGTCGTTTTATTTGCTATAATACTAATTTTTTTCATAAAAATTCAAATGTGCTTGTCGCAAAAGTTTAGACACTATTCTAAATTTCTTTGAATATTCGCTGGCATATGCAAATTTAGAATCGATGATGTAACAAATTTGGAGTACTTAAGTTCTGTAAACGATTGCGCTTCATAGTCGACATGCCGAGAGCTAAAGAAATTCAAGTGAATGAGGTTTCAAGGATTTGGCAGTTGAAAGGTGAAGGGAAGAGCGTTTCTGAAATTTCTGCTATTATTAATAGGTCAAAAAAATCTATTTATCGAGTTTTATCGAGTGGTTCCGAATATAAAGCAAAATGTCGGTCTGGGAGGCCACGTGTGACAAATGTACGAGAGGATCGCCTGATACAAAGACTAGCGAGTACTCAACAAATGAGCGTACGTGGAGTTCAAAGCTCATCGGGACTCTCTGTATCAAAGGATACGATTCGTAGACGAATTTTGGAAAAAGGAACAATCGTTTATAGCAAAATGCAGAAGAAACCAGCTCTGAAACCACATCATAAGTTACAAAGACTTATGTGGACTCGAAAGCATATGTCATATGGAGAGAAATGGCAGTCAGTCATATTTAGCGATGAAAAAAAGTGGAATCTGGATGGTCCAGATGGTTGTTTATCGTATTGGCATGACTTGCGGAAGGAACCTCGACGTTTTTTTAGTCGTAGACAAGGAGGGGGCTCGGTGATGGTTTGGGCAGCCTTTTGCTATAATGGACAAGTATCTCTGACCTTCACCAGTGGTTGTCAAACTTCACAGCATTATACACAGACATTAAAAGAAAACCTACTGCCATTTGCTGAGCTTCTAGGGGGCCCTCAGTGGGAATTTCAGCAAGACAATGCTTCAATTCACACTGCAAAACATTCAAAATCTTGGTTTAATTCCCATAATATAAGAGTTCTCGACTGGCCAGCATGTAGCCCAGATCTTAACCCTATAGAAAACCTTTGGAGCATCATGTGTCGCAAAGTTTATAGCAACGCTAGACAATACTCTTCTGAAAAGGAACTTAAGACATCTATTGAGAATGCATGGTACGATATCGATCCACAAACTATGCAAGATTTAGTTTCTTCCATGCAATCTCGTGTATATGACGTAATACATAAGCATGGATGCGCAACCAGGTTTTAAAAATTGTTTATTTCGATTTTATTTAATTTGGGTCTAAACTTTTGAGACAGCAGTTTATTTTTGTTACCATTTAATTTATTGCAATATGCACAATTCCACTTTTCTTTGTTATAAATATTGTTTATATGTACAGCACATTAATTTCAAGCAGTGATTTGAAAATTGAATAAATATTTTTCAAAGTATGTAAGAATTTTTTCATTGTCTAAACTTTTGCGTCATAGTGTACATGACTAAATATGCTGGTACCAGCGCCACAAACACAATACCACAAAAAAAATTAAATATAGGATCCCATGTCATCAACTAATGTGGCACGTTTATTTTGTGGAATATTTAACTTTAAAAAAGATTATTTTGAATATTATGAGCGCTCAGTCATGGACATAACACAATTCTTGTGAATTGTTTTGAAAGCAAGCAAATATTTTTTTTCTCTCTACTTACTTATAGTTGTATAAAATATTTTACAGGAGCTAACGGGTAATAGTTTCACAGACAAGTTAAAATAGGTTTCTTGTTAGATATCAACTTAAATAGTTAATTTTATTTATTTTGTCATGGTGCATATTCTGTAAGTGTGAAGGTGGACAAGGGGTTTTATGTTGATATAAAGCTGCAACGTACTGGTTACAGCTTTCTTCCGTTGGCGGGGTGAGTTATGTGACAGATTTCTGTCACATATTTCTTTTTATTCAAAATTAATTTAAAACCTAACTTTTTTACTTTTAAACATGTCAACCCCCCCCCCCCTTTTCTTTCATACTGATAAAGAGAATTAAATTCCTTTTCTTAAAACCATGCGTTTTTTTATTAAACTGTTTTCCTCCGTTCTGAAAAATCCTTTGATTCATTCCACTTAAAATATTCAGTTACTTTCTTTCCCTTTCTCATTGAATCATTTAATCATTTATCTATCTGCTTCCAGTAAAAAAACAAATAAAAATTATAAGGCGCGGCTGCTAGTAACAATTAACTATATCTCTTCATTTAATTACATCGGATTTTGCCCACCGCAGTGAAAAGCTTCCTTATCACTGCTAATATGGAACCGTTGAAAATCTTTTAACAACAAATGTGAAAGGAATGTATTTTATGCGATTTGCTGCATCTTTCCCTTCCATCTGTCTGCAGTATGTAATTTTAAGTAACACTTGTTTAAGCGAATGCCAGTCTGTAATATAAACACCTCCCAGATGTTTCTGCCGTCTCTCTCATCGAAATGAGATGCGGTTTTTAAAATCACGTTTCATGGATGTTAAATCTATTTGTCAGTTGGTTTACCAGATGCCTTTCTTGGCATTTCGCGATTGTATGTTGCGGGCATTTTTTAACGTAATCATTTCGGTTAGATAATGATTCCCAGGATTTGTGGACTGGCAACTATTTTCCATCACGCGTTTCATTGTTCTCATCGGGGTTGCTGGATTTTTTGGGATAATCATTTGGCTCGCGAATAAAACCTTTGTCCACAGTTCGTTCAGGGTGCCAATGTTTGAATTTGGCGATGTGTAATGACTAGTGTTATATGATTCTTATGAAATCACGAGCACTCAACTTTTTATCTCGACCAAAAAGGATGTAAGACCTTCATGGTCTGTGGGTCACGCCCAGGAGTACCTTGTAAACATGGAGTCTCTCTCTCACTCTTAATTAATTATGAGTATGATCTCTTTTGTAACTTTAAATTAAAAAAATATTGAATAAATTTTCATAGTTCCTGTAATATGGTTGGAGTTTTTGCTTTTAAGTGAACCATCCCCACTGAACACCGTTACACATGGTAGTTCTGGAAAAAGGCTTACTATATGTTTTTTGGGTCGCTGAATCCGAATTTTTAACTTCCCGCCAAAATTTTCCCCGGCAACCCCCCCCCCCCCCAAGTTTCGGTAAAATGCCTCCCCAAAAAAGATTTTTATTAAAAAAAAGGGGAAAAGTATCTAGAAAATCAGAAAGTAGACAAAATTTGCAACAAATAAGATATATGACATTATGACTTAGGATGAAGGGGAAGGGGGATCTGCCTCGGAACATGCGCGCGGTGCTGCGTGAACTAAGTTGCGCAATTCCACTTAACCACTCACACGTTTACATTCGCCCTCCTATATCTCCCCTCCGAACTTTCTCTATAAGGCTTACTTTAAGTTTTTTGGTAGCTGAATCCGAATTTTTAACTTCCCCCAAAAATTTTCCGCCCCGAAAATCCCCCCAAACAATTGTTTTTCACATAAATTTCTTATTGTTTTAGGGAAAAAGCATTACAAAATTCAGAAACTAGACAAAATTTGCAACAAATAGGATACATGACATTATGACGTAGGATGAACGGGGAAGAGGAGGGCTGCCTCTGAACATGCACTGCGGCGCTACGTGCACTAAGTTATGAAGTCCTGGCATTAGGGGATTTTACCTGGAAAAATTAATACTAGTTCTGGATTTCGACTCACTTTATGTTTTTTGGGTCGCAGAATCCGAATTTGTAACTTCCCACCAAAATTTCACCTGGCAACCCCCCAAAAAATAGATTTTTTGAAAAATTTGGTTTTTGAGAAAAGCGTGCGGGGAATGTTCCGAGGCAGCCCCCTCTCACAACGTTTATCCTACGTCATAATGTCATCTATCCTATTTGTTGCAAAGTTTGTCTAGTTTCTGAATTTCGTAATGATTTTCCCATAAAACAATAAGAAATTTAAGTTAATAACAACTATTTTGGGGGGGGTTCGGGGGGGAAATTTTTGGGGGTAAGTTAAAAATTCGGATTCAGCGACCCAAAAAACTTAAAGTAAACCTTATAAGGAAAGTTTGGAGGGGAGATGGGAGGGCGAATGTAAACGTGTAAGTAGCTAAGTGGAATTGCGCAACTTAGTCCACGCAGCACCGCGCGCATGTTCCGAGGCAGATTCCCCCTTCCCCTTCACCCTAAGTCATAATGTCATGTATCTAATTTGTTGCAAATTTTGTCTACTTTCTGAATTTCTGCATACTTTTCCCCTAAAACAAAAAAAAATTGATTTTTTTAATAAAAACCTTTTTTGGGGGGCTTTTTACCAAAATTTGGGGGGGGGGGGTAGCCGGGGGAAATTTTGGTGGAAAGTTACAAATTCGGATTCAGCGACCCAAAAAATATAAAGTAAGTCGATTTCCAGAACTACCATTAATTTTGCTAGGTAAAATTCCCTATTGCCTGGACTGTAACTTTTATGGGTCGAACGACATTCAGACGTACCGACGCACAATGCAGTATTTGACCCAAAAACCCGGCGAAAAATGCAAAAATTAAAATTTCGTCAACAATTGTAAAAATCATATTTTTTAATAGCTAACTAATTTGTGCATCGATCTATGTCTATTTTAGGAACCTGAGTTATATCCGGTGGCTCCTAGCCTCAGCTGGAGAGGAAGTTTCTTTCTGAGAAGACGTGTTTTTTTGTTGTTTTTTGGCATTGTTGTTATGTTTAAATATAATTTTTTGTGCCTCAATGAATTGTTGAATTGAAACTAAACAGGGCTTACGTATTTAACAAAGGTCAGAGCTTAGTGTTAAACTATGTGTTAATTTAAATAGTTTCGTTTTTAATATAATAAAAAAACATTAAATGTGTAAAAGGGTTATTTTTAAAGCGTTTTTGGCCCTAATTTATACATATCGAAAGCTTTTTAAATATGTGCCGCGCTTTGCCCAGCCATGTTTGAATTATAATCGTATTAGTTATAGTCTTGAGTGTCAATTTCTGCAAAAAAATCTTCCGCATATTGTTGCCAATTTTTTATAATTTTTTTTTCGGGATGACTATTTAAATGCTCTGTTTTTCGGCCACCGAATTGAAGAGATAAGAACTATATATTTACTGTCGTATTGCAGGTTTTTAGCTTGCAGGATACATAGATTAACATCCAAGATCGGACATTCCCATAGAGCATAATGGTAATGCGATAGCGATCGTAGCGCTTTTATGCTTATTATTGAGTATCTACCTTTATTGTGATCTTTCATTTTTTAATGTTGCATGTTTACATTTTCAATAGAATCTGACACCGATACATGAACATAGAATAGATATTCTATTTTATATATCTAATATCTATTCTATGCTCATGCACGGATATATGCTTCTTTTTTTTTTCTTACATGATGAGTGAACCATATAAATGCAACGAAAAACAGGGTAAAAATTTCGTCTTGAATGCTATATATGAAGTAAATATGATATAATTGGATTTAAAGCTACATAAAGTAATGGTGTAATATAAAAATATACGAAGTATTGCTCTCTACAAATCCCAGAAAATTTCATAAATATTCCCATTCGGTAGGAAAATTTTTATAGCCGATGTTTTATTAATTTATCAAGTTTAACGTATTAAACAATCGTTACAATAATCTTTTAAAATTTACGCATTTTCACTTTCTTACAGATAAAATAAAAATATTGTTTTTAATGTAAATAACGTACAATCCATTCAATAATATTTATAATATTAACATATAAGAAATAATGAGAAAATTACAGATGGGGAAAAATTCCTTTCGACAAATTTTTAGAATTATATAAATCTAACAGTTAAAAATAAATAGAGGTACTGACATGACACTCAATAAAGTTTTATTCGATATGAATAAATTAACACAATACCTGAATTTGATTTTTTACAATTTACTCTCATAAACTTACATATTTACGTTATTAACAGAATTTTCTAGGGTTTTTCTTTTATATTATTACTCTAATTATCGTTTTGTAAGTTAAAGTTGACCAATACAAGTACGGTAAAAGAAAAAAAAAAAAAAAAAAGCAGCTAAATAAATAAGTCAAACATAATAAAATAACGTCTGCCTCTCTTCGTTTAGGAAAGTATAGATATTCAAAACATAGAGCGTGAACATATTTCTTCAACATAGGTAAATTTCGGAGGCTTGTTAATTCTTCCCCCTTGTCAGTAGTGACGCTAGTACTGTTGCCATTACAGATTTTGCCGTAAATGTCCCATCTTGGTCCTTAATCTATGGCAGGATATTACCGGAGAACTTTTGCACCTACAAATTTTGTCTGTATGTATGCTGTACATACGCACGCAACTCGATATCGTTTGATAGAAATATCTGATTGCCTTCAAATTGTATATACTTATTTATTGAAAAAGGGTTCCCTTATTTGTTCTTGGGGCTCATGTGTGTAACATAAGGAGATAAAGGAGGGAATTAACCCTTTCGAGGGCGGTGTCCTTAAAAAGGGACGCCTAATTTTAATTCCAAAACTGACAAACGGCACCAAGAAAATTTAATTAAAATTTTCCTTTTATAATGTACGTGAAAATAAGCAACTTCATATTTTCTAATAACTCCGTTTATCAACTAAAAAGAGCAAGCCATACAGTAGCGAGAACCTAGAACTTCTTCATCCAGCAAGGTCTGATGGTAGTCCCGATAGAAGCCAAGAAGAGAGTAATGAAGAAGAGTTCTGAAGAATCATTTTGAAACTGGTAATATATTAAATACATTCAAAAACTAGCAATCTATACTACATAGACTCCACTTTACTGAACCTACTATTAAATATAATACTATTAGACATAAATTAAATGCAATAATTATTATTAAATGTAATTTAAACGTAATAAGCATTATTAAATGTAAATAATAAGTTTTATATATAGTAAAATTAAATACATTTAATTAAACATTAATAGTGAATAAGACAAACCTATCAACAATTACTTTCCTCTTAAAAACACTAAACAGTTAAGATTACAAGTCGCTCAACTTCCACACTCCCTTCAGAAATGTTAAGTCATGGACATGCGATTTATTCATATTTTTAAAATATCTACTCAGTAAATTAATATTTTTACTTCTTTTTTCTTTATGCTCTTCTTAAATGATGACGCTTTTTTTTTCTTAATTGTCAAAATATTTATAAAATGTATATTTATTATTATGTGAAGGGTTAAAAGCTTACTTACAATTCGTCAGCTTTTAAGATATAAAATATTAAACTAAGCTGTGGATTTGCATGTATACTTCATAGTATGCTAAAAGTTAGTTCAGTGAAACGCATAGCACAGTTAAAAATGTCCATTCAGCCATTTCCGTGAATAAACAGAAATGTACTTGAGAACTTTTGTGCATCCCTGTATAAGATCTATAGAATGTATCCACACCAACTAATATTTTTTTTTTAAATGTTCTATTTTAAAACGCCTATCACAACTACAAACGCACTTCCAGCAATTATTGGTCATAGACTTCAATAGTTAAATTTATTCTTCAGCCATATTCTTCTGTGTGTCCCTGTAAATGAACGATATATTCTATGCACACCATATTCTACAATAAGTGCCTTAGTACACCTTAGTGATGTATATAAATTTCAGCACATTTAAAAGTGTGATATCATTAAAATACAGAGCAAACTATTTTTCCCCATAGACCATAATGTAAGGGAATTCTTTTGGGTGTCTCTGTAAATGAACCGTAAAGGCAATAGACTTCATTTACAATACCAAACATGCTACAGTGATACCCAATAACATCTAAAAATTTCAAGTCAATCGGACTATATTTACATCGAAAATATTTTTGACCAGGATTTCGGGTCAAATACTCCACTGTGTGACGATACCGGCTAACAAGGAAGGTCTTCATACAGGCATACTCAGAAAAATCTGAAAAAAATACAGAATGTTCTTCTCCCATGGGTATATATGTTTATAAAAAAATTTTTTGCGGAACCTCGGTAGAACCATAGATTAACATCCAAGATCGGACATTCCCATAGAGCGTAATGGTAATGTGATTGCGATCGTAGCGCCCTTAGTGACAATGGGGAAGAAACTCCCCATCCTTGTAGTATGCTTATTATTGAGTATCTACCTTATTGTGATCTTTCTTTTTTTAATGTTGCATGTTTACGTTTTCGATAGAATCTTACACCGATACATGAACATAGAATAGACATTCTATTTTATATATCTAATATCTATTCTATGTTCATGCACGGATATATGTTTTTTTTTTTTTTTTTTTTTTTTTTTTTTTACATGATTAGTGAACGGTTTTAAGTGCAACGAATACTAGGTAAAAATTTCGTCTTGAATGCTATATATCAAAAGCAATGTTGTAACATAAAAATATGCGAAATGTTGAACTCTACAAGTCCCAGAAAATTTCATAATTATTCCCCTTTGGCAGGAAAATTTTTATAGCCCGTGTTTTATAAATTTATGAAGTTTAACGTATTAAACAATCGTTACAATAATCTTTTAAAATTTATGCATTTTCACTTCCTTACAGATAAAATAAAAATATTGTTTTTAGTGTAAATAACGTACAATCAGTTCAATAATGTTTATAATATTAACATATAAGAAATAATATTACAGATAGGGAAAAATTCCTTTCGACAAATTTTTAGGATTGTATAAATCTAATAGTTAAAAATAAATAGAGGTACTGACATTACACTCAACAAAATTTTATTCGATATGAATAAATTGACACAATACCTGAATTTGATTTTTTACAATTTAATCTTATAAACTTACATATTTGCATTCTTAACAGAATTTTCTGGCGGCTTTCTTTTATATTATTAGTGTAATTATCATTTTGTAAGTTAAAAATAAACAATACAAGTACGATAAAAAAAAAGAAAAAAAAGCAGCTAAATAAATAAAGCAAGCATGAATAGAGTATCGTCTGACACCTGTTTCGTTTTAGGAACGAATAGATATTCAAACCATAGAGGATAAACATATTTCTTCAACATAGGTAAATTTCGGAGGTTTGTTAGTTCTTCCCCCTTGCCGATAGTGACGCTAGTACTGTTGCCATTACAGATTTTGCCGTAAATGTCCCATCTTGGTCCTTAATCTATGGGTAGAACTCCTGTAAAAAAATAATGGAAATTTCGCTTATTTGGCGACTTATCAGCGTTTGGCAAAGAAATTAAGTTAAAAAAATACGCTTGTCGAATACTCTTTAAGGAAAAAACTTTTTATGTTGAATTTGTTTAAATAAGTTTAATTTAAATAACTTTAGCTTTGTCATTTTTAGTTCGTTTTAACTATAGTTTTGTTATATATATTTATATGTACTTATAACGAATTTTAACTATCATATTTTACGATTTAAAACAAAATTTAAATTAATTAAAATTGTTCCAAACTCAAAAATATGCCCCATCGAGCACTGTCGATTCAACTTTGTTGCTATGGAAACAACTTCTTCGGTATGGAAATGTATTACGGCAGCATTATTCATCTGGCGTTAAAAGTTATTTTTATAACCGATAAAGCCGTTTAAATTTAAAAAAATTGTGGATTAGAGAATAAAACAATGGCAAAATTTCGTTCAAATCGGCAACAAGCAACAAGTATAATACAAAATGTAATAATAATAAAAAATTATTTCATGGTTTACGTTTAAATTCATTAAATACCGCATATTCTCAAAATCAATTAACAAACAATTTTCAGATTCATTAAAATCGTTTGCTTTTGGCGAGGAAAAGTGCTGCTCGCCAAATTGCGTGCCGCTTTCGTCTTTTCACGCCAATTATTCGAAAGTATTTTATTTTTTTACAGATTTTCTACTATAATTCCGCCGCTAATTTTAACTGATCCTTTATTACATACATCAGTACTTTCACTAACATTTTTTTCAACATATTCTGAGTTTGTCCAGTATGGAGACCTTCCTTGTAAGACCAATGTCAGACGGGCGTCTTTTTTGCTGATTTTTTGCTTAAGTATTAGCATTGTGAATGGATAATAATTAAGCAAAAAAGCAGCAAAAAAAAAACGCCCGTCTGACATTGGTCTAAAGGTGGTTTCGCGAAAAAAAGGACATTGTACCCTGATTTTGATCTCGAATTACTTTAATTCATCTTTCAACTGATCCCTCAATGAAAGACAAAATCGTGTGGAAAAATCTCAAACTTTGAAATTTAATAACTGCGTCAATTTTCGTAGTACAGATGTCAAACTTTTTGTGTTATATCTGTTATGATATGTGTAAACTTTTACAAAATATAACTATAGGGACTGGAGGACCGTACAAAAAGTTAGTTTTCGTAATTTTTATCAAATTGATTTTTTACTTTAAATAATGCCGCAACATAAATATTTACCTCATTTGAAACGTTTTTGTAATTGGAACTATATATCTACGACCAACGGTTGAGAAATTAAAGGTCGGAGATAGATAGCATATTGCACCCTGTATATAGATGAAAGACATTTAATCTTTCTTCAGATATTAATTTAACAAGCTATCACTTCTCTCTATTTTGATTTTCATCTTGATTTTCCTATGAATAAGCATTTTTAAGCTCACTATAAAATATATGTATATATATATATATATATATATATATATATATTATTTTAATTGATTAACCCTTTACTGTATCTTGCACCACATATGATACATGCCAACGAAAGCCACATACTTCTCCATGTACCCTGCGTTTGTACAAAATAAACTGTTACACATCTGGAGATATCAGTTGTATTAAAATACATCAATATAGTCTACTTAGAAGTATACTAAGTATTGTACATTTTGCTTTATAAAAACATAAAAGTATAAATCAGTAATTAAGTGTAACAGTTACTTATATTTATTTATAAATACTTTAAGATATAAAGTAAAATGCTATTAGATAAATATATGATTGTATTTTAGTTGGTGTGGGCTTCGCATGATATTTGTTACATTGCTCCAAATAGGTGGACTGTACTTTGTGAATCATTTGCCTCACGAACAACAAAATTTAAAAAAAAATTACTGAAAATTTGAACTAGTATTTTTTTTAAATATCTTTTATCTTTTAGAACACTCGGGTTGTAAAATATTTTTTTTCTTAGGGATTCATGAAATGAAGAACTAATTTAACAACGTCGCTTCTCCATATTTAGTCTGTCAAAGTCGATTATTTCATTTCTTGGAGCCCCCCCCCCCCCCTTTAAGGTTGGTCTTAAATCCAAACTCGTTATTTTTCAACACATTCGCGATGTCATTTTTATTCTTAAACGCAGAAAATTTGTAGACATTCTTATACAGATACTAAAAAATCCAATAGCATTTCTCTTTTCCACAAAAAGGCAAATAACGAAGAATTTTTCAGAAAATGGTGACAAAGTTTGGCATTCAGATCGATTTTAGAGACAGAACTGTCAGAGAAAGGTCGTCATTGTGAAGCCATTGGTCCATTTAGCCAACTCAAGATGCTTTACAGGAGCATTAAAAACACTATTCAAATCCAAAGTACTTGAATAATAATATCTGAAAATTTCATGCTTTTACGTATAAAAATGTCTCCGTGAGCATGTCAGGATAATTCTCGTTGCTGAGTAGGATGTTTTTATTTTCTTCAGAAAAGTATTAAAACATTGTTAACCAGTGACAAGTGTATTCGTATTCGCATAGCCACCAACTTTTATGCGCTTTAGTTACCACTAATTTTGAAGAATATTCTTCAACTTATTTAATATCAGAAATCTGCGATTAAATAAGACGAAGATTATTATTGAAAATTTGTGGTAAGAAAAAAGCATAATAAAAAACCAATTTTATATTAAATTGTCGGTCAAAAAAGTGTTAAAACGAAAATAACACAAAAGCGATCTTTCATTCGCCAAAGAAAAAAAGAAGATAACTTAGACACTAATTTAGATGCGGTCATTACAAACAGCAATCTTTATTTATTTTAACTTTTTAACACATATTTTACCATCGTCCATATCAGATATATCGAATTCTCACAAGTAATGTTGCATTTTTTTTTCTGGTTAGCTGCCAAAATATACTTTGAGTTTAATGAGTGGCACCTTTAATCATATAAAGTTTTTTTTAGGTCGATAATTTTTATTATTTTATCTGGCATAAGATGTGTCCCACCGAAATAAAGCCATCGTGATTGTGTGCTGTAATTGGACACGAAACAAACCAATAAGAACGAAACAAATATATTAAGAAAGTCTATATACAAATACATATTTACAATGAGTAACTCACTCCCTGCCTTACCTGGGCAGGAAAAAAAGTGAATTTGTAAAAAAGGAAGGGGGAAAAGTGTCCCGCCGAAATAAAGCCACTACTGTTAATAGACAATATAGCCGCCATGGTTGTACATGGCTTGTAATACACGGTGTGGCATACCATTTACCAATCCTTGGAGACCAGTAGCATCAGTATTTCCCCACGCTTCAATGATGACGACCTTCAATTTTGCCTCAAGCTGAAACTGTCTGCCATTGGCATATACAGCCCTACTAGGAGTACCTCACACATTTTCTTGGCGATTTAGATCAGGGGAAAGGTCGGGCCATTCCATGACATACACCCGATTATCCAAAAAACCATTCCCTGAGGATTTTGCGACGTGAATAAAGGTCTTGTCCTGATCAAAAAACTAAGTTAATCCACAAATTCTATTTGCAAATGGCAGTAAATGACTTTCTAGCATTTCTTGTTAATTCGTAGCCTTCATACGACCTAAGAGAAAAACCCGGTTATGTTTACCTCCATAGCCGAAGCTTCCCCACACCATTAATGAGCCTCCGCCTTGTTGTCTTTTGGAGAAAATTTCTTCTTCTTTCCTCATGTCATACCAAGAAAGCAAGGCCGTTTGTACCATCCAAATTATTTTTTTCTGATCTGAGACTATAACACTACGCCTCCGGTCCTTCCAGGTTTGGTGATATTTCGCCCAATCGACTCTCCTTTGCATGTCGATAGCTTTCAACATAGGCGGCTGTTTCCTTTTCTCATATCGCAAGACGCTTGTACGTTTTTAAGTTTGTGACAGGGTTGATTTTGTCACAGTGATGTTAACTTCTTTGGCCAACTGTTTTAGGGAAATACTACCTCGTGAAAGACGACGCAAAACTTCTATTTCCTGCATAGAAGTCATTTTTCTGCATGTACACATCCTTTTTTTATACCCTTACGCATTGCCCTGATTTACAAAATTGTCTATTATGGTTTGAGATCGTTTGATTTGCTTAAATATTGGTCTATGTGAAAGACCTTGTTCCTTAAAGGCTGTTATTTGTCCTTTCTCGAACTTTGATAGCTGGGTTTTCTTTCCCATTGCAATACTGCAGGAGAAATAGAAAATACAGCCTTCTAAAGTTTGCCCAAAGTTCGATTGGCACAGAACACGTATTTGACAACTTCCTGGCGTCATAAACATGTTGAACTGCAGCAGCTCGAATGTCGGTAGTTATCAATATTTACTAATATTGGCAGTGGCTTTATTTCAGCGGACACGTTTTCCCCTCTTTTCTTACACATTCATCTTCTTTTCCTGCCCAGGTGGGTCAAGGGATGAGGTACTCCTTGTTAATATGCATTTGTATATAGACTTTCTTAATATATTTGTTTCGTTCTTATTTGTTTGTTTCGTGTCCAGTTACGGCACAGAATTACGGTAGCTTTATTTCGTTGGGACACACCTTCAGTTTTCTACTTTTTTTTAAAACTTAAATAATTGAGTAACAAAAAAAAAAAAAAAAAAAAAAAAAAAAAAAATCCCGCGGTTCTATTCAAATTTAATCATGACTTTATATTTTATTGCTGAGTATTACTGAGTAATTGAAAGTTATATGTACACAATTTATAGTAGACTTTTCTACCATCGTCTTACATCGTTTATAGAAAGGAAACCAATAAAGTTTTCGTAAGTTTTGAAATTTAATATTTATATTTTCTGTCTCATCAGTCTATAATAGCACTTTTTGAAAAAAATATTTATCTTTCTTAAAATATGAGTTAGTATAACCGGAGAAACATAGAAAATAAAGTATTTGTTGATTGATGACCTTTCAGGAGGAAAAGAAAATTCTAATAATGATATTTAGTATGCTCGAAATATTAATAATTTAAGAAATTGTCTTAATTTATTAAGTTATTTTTAATATCAATTAATTTGTAATGATCTGTATATTTTCCTAAGCTTATATATTAGAGGACTGCATGGGTTGGTTTGTACACGACTCGAGCCCAAGAATTTAATTCGAAGTTAACCCAAACCCGACCCAAACTCGACAGAATAATTTTCGTCGACTTTTAAACGCCACCCAACACACGTCAATCCGAAATCAAAATACATGAACCTGATCCGACACCCTAAACGATATAAAATTATTGCATTTTTTAGTGTATAGTTAAAAAGTATCTACAATGATATTGGCGACATGAATGTGCATATTTTTTTCAATTTGTAGGTATATTTACATTTATATTTATTCTTAAAATATAATGTTAATTATATTTTAAGAATAAAAATAGGTGTTAACATTAACAACAATCGTTCATAACAACAATCAACCATCAATAACAATCGTTAGCATTAAAATATTATGCTTTCTTTTATCATCTGAAAGAATAGTCTGGTTTTCCTTTTGAAAAATCGGTTGTATCTGAACCCAAGCCTCAAGAACGAAAACTCGACACGAAACCGATCCGATTAGAGTAAACCCGACCCGCATGAATAAAAACTAGAATCAACTAGACCCGAGTCCGACACGCCTCAAAGAAATTTGAGCCATCTAGGCCCAACTCAAAACGAGGCTTGGGTTGGTTACTGGTAAATTCTGATTGCTCGACCCGATGCAGGACACTTCTTTTTATCACTTTCAAACATGCTTGCATCTATAAATGATTTTTTCAATGAAAAATCCTATAAATAAATTTTCTGTATACATCTGAACTCGTTTATAACGAGCTCGGATGTAACGAAAACCCAGTTTTAACGAACAGAAAGGAAAGGAATGATTGGTCTAATATGAAAAATGTATTGCTGAAAATTCTGTTATAACTATCCAAACTGTTAGAAACTCGCAAAAAAAATTCCATTTTCTTTTATTTTTCAAAAGCAAAATATGTTAATTTGAAAGGAATCAGGTGAAACATCTCGACGCGATTATCATATGTGCAGCCACTAAAAATGGCTTAGTTGCATTTCAACAAAACAAGCAGTTAAGTCAGGCATGTCAAACTCGATTACCAACGCGGGCCAAATACGATGATATTTATAAGGTCGCGAGCCACATTGCATCATATTAAAAAACTAATGAAAAAATAAGGTTTTTGTCACACTGTACAAAACAATTCAAAGTACAACCGAGGTTTTTTTTAAATAAAACATTAAGGAAAAAATGATGTTAGATTTATGATAAAATTGCCCGATAGTACAAAAAAGATCCAGCAGTTTTTATTCAGTTAAAAAATATATTTCTTTTTACAATTTATAGATTATTCTGGTTATGGAAAATTATTCAACATAAATGCATATTTATTATTAAATATTAGTTGAGGTAGAATTTTTTTCTTATTTTTAATACTAGCTTATTCACGAGCAAAAAAAAAAAAAAATACGTGTGTTTTTCATTCGAGATACATTATGTATTACTTATAATAACGTACTTATTTTAATTTTAAAAGATATATTTTGCATATTCCTCCATGCGGAAGAAAAGAACACCTATAGGGGGGAAAGGGCCGGAACTCCTATTACAGTCGAAGAAAAATGCCAGAAAAATTAGAGACATTGCCAGCTGAATACGTTAGAAATCTGCTTCATCTGTAGATTATATTGATGCACAAGAAAAATATATCTTTTTAAATAAAAATTAAGTATTTTTTTTTTAATTTAAACCACTGAGGAGTGAAAATAAAACTTGCCAATAAAACAATTTTTCTTATACCTTAAGTTTTATGACAAGAGAATAACAAAGAAAATTCAATGCTTTTATATTTAATAAATTTACTCAAACTAATTTTTTACAATTCGAAAAACTTATTAAACACTCATTCCATGATATTAATAATAATAATAATAATAATACAACTGAAAATAATACGATAATCAAAATAACAAGAAGCCAAATATCATATCCTTAAAACAAATTCAAATAATGAGGAAAAAAAAGTTATGTGACAAAATGCTACTCATTTGTTTTCACAATACAGCACAAGGTTCGCAAGAAAGAACCTTTTGGATTACTGAAAAATTAAGGTAATGCAAAATTTTAAATGTCCGGGTAGATATCAGAATGATTCAACACTTTCAAGATACAAATAACTAATTCTAAACAAATAAAAATAATATGTAATAATAATTAAAACTGCTACCTTAAAATGCTCACTATTAGTCACAATAAAATAGTAATTTATACAAGGCACCATTTGGATAAACTTTATAAACAACAAATTTATGATATACGAAAAATTAAGACAGCGACAAACATTTAACAATAAAATCTTAATAACGATATGGATTTTGAAAATTCTATACATTTCCATGAAATCTAAATAAAATTATGAATTTTAAAAATATATTTTCATTTTATGCCTTTGCTATTTCTGCTGTTTTTTTAATAAATGAAATGATAAAAAAAAAATCTTAGCAACGGTATTTTTGAATTTTTGGCATTTGAGTGCTTTCCTAGTCGCGTTTGGCAAGCTTTAATTCCGCAATGAATTGGGTAGAATTTTTACGCTTAGATGTAACTTTTCCGCAAGGTCGATGTTGTTAGAGATATAACTTACTGTTTGAAAAATAAATTAACAGACAATTATTGAAACATAAAAAGTTTGAGATTAAAAAACTACAAGGTAAAATATATTAAACATGGAAAAATAAAACATTTATATTATAACACGAACATAAAATAGAAAACGCAATTTTTAAATATCAACAAAATACAAATACCGTGTAAAAGGAAATGTTTTCTTACATATTAATGACTAGCATGGTATGACGCAAGGGTGACATATCTGGTGCTTAATAATCTCCAATAGCAGTAAAAATAGGAAATCCAAAGTCATACTCAAGGTTCGCACACTCCTTGGAATTTCCAAGGACTCTGGCACCACTATTAATGATAAGAAAATTTACATTTAATTTTTAAAACACAGAATTCGCAATCACCACCTTTATTCACAGATTTTGCAATATTTTTCTGCAGTGAAATACTTTGAAAATGCTGTTAAAATTTAGTGGTAAAACTGTGCGAACCCTGCATACTTTATGAGTTTTAATCTAATTATTTAAATAAAACTATAGTATTACTTTTTTGAAGAAACTTGACAATGTTTTTCTTTAACCAAATCTTCAAAATTTGGTTCAATTTGCTGGGCTGTTGCTATTTTTAAAATTGATTGTAAATGCTGATCAGTTAATCTTGATCTTTCGGGAGTTTTGTTGTTTTTTAAAGTTGAAAATAATTGTTCGCACAAATATGTGCTTCCAAACATAGCCAAAATACGTCTTACTGTGCATAACATATTGGGAAATCGGTCAGCTGATAAATAATTATAGAAATTTGGTATTCCTACGTCTATATATTTTTGCTTTAAGATAGTATCACACTGAATTTCAATTAACTCCATCTGTAAATTCTCATCAACAGTTTCAACATCAATTGAAAAAGGAGAAGTAAATAGAAGGAATTCACTTTCACATTTTTTAAAATCTAAAAATCTCCTTTCGAATTCATTTTGTAACAACTTAATCTGATTATTGTATTCTGAAAACTTAATTTTTTAAGTAATTCCTGGCAGCATTCAAAGTGAGATAAATTTTCTTTTTGAATTTGTTTTTCCCAAAGAACTAACTTTCGCCTGAATACATTAATATTATCATATAAAGTGGTAACAAGGTGAAGTTTACCTTGAAGTTTAAGATTAAGTTGACTGAGGTGATTTGTAATGTCAACTGACAAAGCGAGATCCTTTACCCATTGTTGATCTTTTAATATCGTGCATTCATAATTTTTCGATTCCAGAAAAATAGTGATTTTATCCAGCAATTCGAAGAATCGCTTTAAAACTTTATAGCTCGAAAGCCCCCGAATTTCAGTATAATAAGGTATATCGGTACATTCACTACCTACATCTTCAAGAAATGTACTGAATTGGCGGTGGTTCAGTCCATGTGAACGAATATAATTGACTATTTCGCAGACATTTTTAAGCACGTGTCCAATGTTTAAAACTTTCGAACACAACGTTTGCTGATGAATAATGCAATGGAAATGATAGAAATATGTATTTCCATGTTGCTCGCATTCCTCTTTTAGTTTTGTAACCGCTCCTGTAATGACACCAGTCATGGCAGGAGCACCATCAGTTGCAATGCAAACAAGCTTTTTTAAAGACAAATTGTATTCATTCAGTCCTTTCATAAGCGAGCCGAAAATATCTTTTCCGGTGGTGGTATCATGCATTGGTATAATTTCTAGAAGCTCTTTACTTACTTTTAAATTCAAGTCACATCCGCGAATAAAAATTGCCAAATGAGCAGTATCCCGCACATCCGTACTTTCGTCAATTTGGATGGAATAGGTTTCAAATGTTGTGATTAGAGATTTTAGTTGTTTTCTTAAATTACCAGCTATATCATCAATTCGGTTTGCAACTGTATTTCGCGTTAAACTAATATTTTTGAAATTTTTTTATTTGCTCCGGACATATCACTTCCACTGCTTTAAGTATGCATTCATGAACAAATTCCCCTTCTGTGAATGGTTTTGACTTGCTTGCAATTAAATGTGCCAATAAATAACTTGTTTTTACAGTCGCTATATTATCCTCATTTGGCTTAGTAAATGTACTTTGTTGGTTTTGAAGTTTCAGCTTTAATTCTGACAATTTATCTTCCCTAAGTTTGCCAATATATTTTTCATAATTTACTTTATGGTTGGTGTCATAATGTCTTTTACCATTATACTCTTTCCAAACTGCAATAGTGTTTCTGCGTATTAAACACAAAACTTTGTTTTTGTTTTGAATGGGAAAATATTGCAATTCCCATCTTTCTTGAAATCTTCGATGCTCTTCGTTTGATCGATTTTTACTCATATTGATAAAAAATGTCGATCTTATTTTTGAAAATCAGCAGTTATTTTAAGAAAATACTATACGTTTCATAATAGAAAATGCACAAGAAATAATAGACTGGATTCAGTAAAGAGTAAGCAGCTAATACATTTTACCGCTACAATGCAAATTCTTTGCGTAACATTCGACCGGTGATAATAATCTTGTCATTCAAATATTTTCCTCAAAATTTCCCTAATGATCATAACATTTTCTCATTATTAAATCTCAAATGACTTTCAACTTTTAATACATGTTTTGAAACTTTTGACGAGAACATTAAAGTATGAGTGTGAAAGATAGAACGCTCTGTTTTAAAATCCCAACTGATCTATTTTCGGGAGCTTTAATTTTATCATAGCTTTCAATAATCTGAATTTATTACAATATATATATATATATATATATCTTAAGTAAGTTCTTCATCGGTAGTCTAAACTAAGTAATCGGAAATTATTTGGATAGGGAAAATGACACGGAGCACAAAGTTAATTTTTCCCTTGACTTAAGTAGGCAGGCGCCAGCCAACTTGAAGATATTTTGTCGATGTAGTATCAATGGGCGAATCAGAATCCCGTTATGTCTAGGCGAAAAACAGTCTGTCTCCCCCCCCCCCCCCACCCCCTCCCCGAAAAAAAAAAAAAGATTCGAAGCTCATTTATAAACTGTGTGATTTATTAAACATTATTGCTAAATAAGTGAGATTCTTAATACTACGTACAATAAATATTTATGATGAATCAAGTTTTAAATTAATAGCAAAATATAAACCGGAAAAATTTTCAGAAACCCCATCCTGATTTTTTTTTTCCATTTTGTGTGTGAATATTCGTGTAACTAAATAAAACTTACAAATAATGCCAGAGGGTTGGCGGGCCACACCCGACCACACTCAAGTGGCCAGCGGGCCACGTGTTTGACATGCCTGAGTTAAATTTATGTATTCATTGAATTAATTAATAGGAAAATACGCGAAATGTGAATGTTCTCCCCCCCCCCCCCCCACACACACACACAAAAAAAATTAAACGTATTTAATTTTATAAAAGAAATGACAAGCGTGATTTCATTTACTTATTTAAAGGAATTTTATCCTACTCATAAATTTGGAATTGAAAATAATTCAGTTCCAACATGCTAATCTAAAAATACATAATATCTCCAATCAGAGTATCATTCTGTAATTATTTAATTTTATTTTTACTCGCTTTCTTGCGTTTCATCATAGGTAACTAGGATATAGCGAGAACTCTGATATAATGGGCAAATGCTGGTCCTTTCTTTTTCGTTGTAATCAAGTTCGACTCTAGTTCTTTTCATTTCTAAAACATGCATTTAAATGTCTTTGTTCATTCGCCGAAATTCGTTTGACGTGCGTGTATAGTATTCTTACAGAAAACAAACTGGCTAGTTGCCTGAATTACTCTTTGATTCCGCTGAAAGGTCTTTTGAATACAGAAAGAGTTTGACAACATGCATTGTTTTCAAGAGCATTGCTTAAGTATTTGTGTCAGATGTTTAACCACAACAAATAGGTTTACTTCCTGCCGTAAGGTTTAAAGAAAACTATAGATCAGTATTTCGCATCCGGCGTGTCTCGACTGATTTCGCGATAAAGGTACAGTGTGGAGCATAAAAAATAATTTTTTTATCAAATTGCAGCAAATTTTCTAGTGTTATTGGATTTTGGTTAAAGTATCTTTAATGGTTCTTGAAATAATCAAAACTTAAATTTTTAAAATCTCAAATTACTTAGGAATCTTCAAGATGTTCCATGAAAATTTATATATATATATTATATATATATATATACCGGTTAACCCTTTATCTACTGGCGGTACTTATAAGTACCATTAAAATAACTTGTTATAAATTTCATTTAATACATCGATTAGTTGTAATACAGTTTAGAATGAGTTATACAGTCGAGCCCCGATTTAGCGAATCGCAATTTAACGAATTTTCTTATGGTGCCGACGAAAAAAACAAGCAAAAATATTTCGATTTAACGAATTTATAATCCCGATTTAACGAATAATTTTCAATGTAAAAAAAATGAAAAATTGAAGAAATTTTCTAATATTATTATAAATTTTCAATGTCCCTGATTTTTAATTTTCTGAATGTGTACCTTGTGATGCAGAAATATCTGCATGCGAAAAAGGCACGTTACACCGAGGTTATTAATCAGTAGTAGTGTAGATTGGATGAAGAAGATGAAATAGAGAGAAGCATATAACGTTCAAAAAAGCAGTTAGCAGTTTTAATACTTTGAAACGGTACTTGATAGCTCATGATGTTGAATGACACTGTTTTTCTCGGCTTCAGAAAAAAATCGATAAAGAAGTTCGGAATACAAAATCAAAACAAAGCAAAGAAGCATCTATATAAGATGTCTTATAATTTATCGATAAAATTTGAATAAATGAATTTTTTTTCTTAATTTCAATGCTTTGGATTTATAGTAGTACATAAAAAAAGAATAAATTTTTATACAGAGGAACCCTTAAAGGAACAAATGTTTAACATCAAGTGAGCATTGTTCTTCTTACTTATGCCATTTTTTTAACTTGTTCTGTTGTATGAAAATATTCCTTTGATTATCCCGATTTAACGAATATTCTCGATTTAACGAACAAAATTGATAGTCCCGAACGATTCGTTAAATCGGGGTTCGACTGTTTATACATTACTTTATCCTGTTCCAAAAGCATTATGGGTTACACAAAACAAAAATATTTTTAAAAGGATGATTTCTTTTGCCTTTGCTTCTTTTATGCTTTCTTGGCGTTGGGGTGGGGGGGAGGGGAGATTTTTCAATTCGAAAATATTTCTATATTTCTATTGTAAGAACATTATATTAGTACATTTCCTAATTCTACAAAATACTAAGATAAATATTTAAAATAAAAGATTTGAGTGGGGTTATAAATATTTCACAAACTCACTATAAATTCAAATTTAATGAATCCTTCTAAATCTTCAATCCTTCTAAATTCGTTCTAAAATTTATTAAATGATTATGTAAATCTTCTAATGTAGTTAAAACAATTCACGAAAAATGCTTTATAAGATAAAATTTTCATGAATTCATAATCCAGTAGATATAGGGTTAAAACGTCTTCCACAATAATCATTTTACATATAAAAGTGGTTATTTCATAAATATTTCAAAAATAAATATTTTTAAAATGAGCTTAATTTGAATTCTAAATATTTTAATTAAAATATTATCGAAATTATATTTCGTTTATTATTTTTTTAATTTAATTACCTTTAAATGACATACAGATATAGAAAGCATCTTTGTGAATTTTCAGTAAAATTAGAATAAATGAAACATCTTAAAATTATGAAAATGATTAAAATTTTCTATCTGTAAAAAACAGGTTTTAATGAATATGAAATAAATTAATATATATATATAGAAAAAACTATTTACCTATGACTAAAGATTTTAATGTTATTTATAACTCATTGGTAAATGTAACCAATAATATATAATATTAAATAATTCCACTAATAAATCTCTTTGTAACACTTGAAATATCAAGATTTTGACTTGTAACATATCTCACTATGTATTACTCAAAAATATGTCTTTAATGTATGCAAACATACTAAGTTTTTTCTAGTAATCTTAAATCATATATATTTTATAAATTGTAATAAAATGGAATTCAACGGAATAACCTGAAATTACAAGATATGTTTTAGAAAGAATAAATTATGAAATTTTTATGTTTCTATAACGTTATTTTCTGTTATCATTTTCTATCTTGAGTTATTTCTAATGGCATAATAAACTTTTCTATATTCTTAATATATATATATATATATATATATATATATATATAACAGAATCACGTGGCTTTGCCCATGTTAACCATAAGGGCATTACAGGTAAAATAACTGAAATGCAATGGTACGGCGATCACAATAACGGAGCTCTGTACATTCCCGCACATAAATAATTAAAAGACAATCAACAAAAAATGAAGTTACTTTCACACAATCATAGAAAAAAAAAACTCGGCTTTATAAATGGGAATGTGTATTTTCTTTAGTGCATGTAACAGGAAAGTATACGATTTCTAAACAAAGCTAACAAAATAAAGAATCAAGCAAATGGCGTAGCATTTAGAAAAGACTATATCGTATGGTTTCTATATATATCATGAAATAAAAAAAAAAGACTTTTCCTTGGAAAAATGTCTTACGCAAAATATCTAATCAAAAATCCGCAATAGTTGTCTTATTCGTATAATCTTTTATAATCAAATTCATAGCCGATGTTAGAGACGACATCCCTAAAATAGCTCTAAAATCGCTGATGTGCGTGTTTAACTATTTTTTTAGCAGATTAGTTTAGCTATATTTTATGCTCCTACCTAAAACTGCAGCTGAGATATGGTGAAATACATTGAAACTTCTTTTAAAGGCCACCCCTATTCAAGGGCCACCTCTATTCAAGGGCCACCTCTATTAAGGGCCAATATTTTTAGGAACGAAAAATTTCCACCTAGACATAATGTTAAATTTACTCCTATTAGGGGCCACACCTACCCCTCATAAAGGCCATTTTTTCACAAGTGCCTTAAACCCTAAACAGGCGTATTGAATTCCTGAACCGAAAGATAAGAGTTCAGAAAACAACTGCACTTGCAACAAATAAGGCAGGGGGGAGGGGGGGATTTACTAACACAATGAAGGACCACAAAGTTTTCCACAAGTGAGACAAACAGGTGTTCCTCACACTTTGTTTGACCTTTCAACCTGTAGGGGTTGGTTTGGAGGGAAAACTTGACCCTTTGTTCTGGGCACACAAAGGATAATATGTTATCTAGAAAAACTGATTCCACATTTACTAAAACTGTGAATGCATGTTGAAGCACAATTTTTACACTAGAAATTTTATGCCCAGGCTTATGTAAAATTAAAAATTATGGCACAAGCCAAAGAATACATTTGGATTTGAATGACAAAATCAAGGTTCTTAATTGTCATGATCAAGGAACAACTGCAAGAAAATTGGCTTCACAGTTTAATTGTAGCAAGAATAAAAAAAAAAAAAAAAAAAAAAAAATTGTTAAAAACAAAGAGAACTTTCTGAAAGAATATGCAGATTTTAAAAATCGCGGGATAAAAAGGAAGAGAAATGAAAAATTTGGTGGCCCTTAAGGAGAGGTTTCACTGTATCTTAAAACATTCGACCCTCCATTTAACTCCATTAGTGGTTGAATTTCTAAAATCGCTTAAATACATTTTTAAGTATTTTTTTAGTAGATTTGTTATGAGAAATTTAACGCTCCTACCTAAAACGGCTGCTTAGATATGGCGAAATGACCTAAAACTTTCGACTCGCCATTTAACGCCCTTAGGGAATAAATTTCAAAAATTCTTTCTTATCGCTTGCCTATGTCATAACAGCAATCTACTGTCCCAATTTCGTTTCAGTTCTGTGTTGATGAGTCAGTCAATCAGAAGTTCTGTCTTTATTATATTAGTACATATGTATATATATATATTTTTTTTTTTTCCAAGAGATAAAATATGCAAATGTTATTTTGTATTTAAATGCTTTTTTGCTGGAAAAGTAGACAAGGTAACTCAATTTTATAAATGTAAGTATCCAATTGCATTACTAAAATAAAAATTTGTATATTGTTTAATAATAAAGTACTCCGCGGTAGAAAAAATATTCACGATAAAAAAAGCCATTAAGTTTGCAAAAAATAATACTACTTCACAGGGGGAATAAATCAAGGTGTCCTGTCAAAGACATAGCTGCCAACTTTTACGCTTAAAATTTAATATAAATTTTTGTCTTATTTAATCGCAGATTCTGACAATTAAATGACAAAATTTACTATTAAATTTTAGTGATAAGAAGAAAGCGCAAGAGTTGGCAGGCTGTTTTAAATGGACGTAATTGAACAACTGTTGCCCGCGGTTGCTTAAAAATGCTCATAACTCGCTTAAAAAATTATCATATTGGAAAAATGTTTTTTTGTAATCAGCTGTGTTCATAAATATTATCATTAAAAATAAAAAAACGATATTTTGAAAGTTTTTTTTCCAGAATTTTAAAATCCATTGTACCTATAAGCTGATTAAAATTTTAATGTACGCTGCGATAAAATTTCAGTTACCTTTGATCACTTTTATTACGAAAAATAAAGAATATCGCCAATCTATATTTAGCTTTAGTCCATTCAAAACATGAGTAAATACAGGCTGATCGTAAAGTTTTATGACAATATAAAAGAAGTGATGGTAAGCATCAAAGTTAACAATATTTACAGTGGAACTCAAAGTCTCGATCGACTTATTCAGTCAAAAGTACAGTTTATTTCTGCAAAAGCCGAATTAAGATTTTCGTTTATAACTTTACCAATAATGAAGATATTCTAACGAAATTTTCAACACAGTAACTGTGTTGTGTGAAAAAGTGATGACATCTGGAAGATCACTGTAATTTTATAGTGTCACTGTATGCAGTGTCAGGCACCTTCTGAAAAATGTTCCATTTAATTCAGCGCTCTTTGGATGAGCACGGTTGCCGTTTCTAGTACATCTTATGTGATGTCTAACTTGTATTGCACAGAGAGCAATATAAGTTTGTTGAAACTAGTGTTATAATATATTAACTATTGGTAAGAACATAAATCCCAGTTTGGATAGAGTTAGACGACCTGTTTTTATTTATTTCTTTATTTTGACTGAATATTTCTACCCTAAGTTCAATTATAAATAATTTTTGACTTGATGGATTCACACACCTCTTATGTCGTTGAAACAATTTACGATTACACCGTATATACAAAGATACTTCCAAGTTTCGAAAAGGCAGGGAAAGAGCTTCATTTTGTGAAGGTATTGAATTTTCGGACGTGCAGAATGTTTGATGATATGTATTTTTTAAATAGTCAGGATTTTGATACTTTTTTATAACGCTTTTCAATTATTAAAATGATATACTTGATCAAGTCAAAGTTAATAATTGCTATTTACGTATTAACTATGGTTTAAAAAAAAATAGCAACTACATTTAAAAAAAGAACTTTTTATTTTATAAATTTAGAGTGTGTTAAATTCAAATTAAATATTTGGATTACACTAAATAACACACACAAAAATGCATGCAGTTATATATTTTGGTATTTTTAAGCTCACAAATCGTGGCGTGTCGCAAAATCCAAGTCAAAATGTCGCTTATCAGAAAAGATTAAGAGACACTGTTATATATCGTTTATTAATAAATCTGTGGAGGAGTATATTATCATTGTTATACGGTCCTAGAAACAAATAATTTTGAAAGAAAAGATTAAACGCGACTGCAAGTTATTATTTCTTAACAAAGGACTTCCTTACAATTAAAAAAAAAATGTTTGCATTTGGTAAGATTGTCCATTTTTTAAATTAACTTATTGAGCGCCAACTGGCGTACATTAGTGTGGGTGACTTGACAAAAAAGAGTATTTTTGTGATAATCATATTTAATTTAATCGACGCTGTTGCCATTCAAGTATGGTGGCATATGCACATGGCCCATGCTCCATTTAGAAGCTCTTGCCTAAGTTGTTCCGACCCGCAGACAAATAAAAGTATTAGTCTGTGTTTCAACCTTAGAGGAGGTGTGATTTCAACTCACATTCCAGAAATTGGCAATACTCGCCTAGACAAGTTCTGTTAAACCAGTGAGGCAAGCCAACAAATTTTACCTTGGCAACAATAGCAGGGCTCACCAAGATTTGTCTAAAATCCACTGGACCAGTCAAATTTTATTGCTCGTATGTCGCCCTTATCCTATATGCAAAAATACTCTAGATGCTCATCGCTCACGATTTCGTCCAATCAAATTTTATTTCTCGTTTGTCGCCTCTTTCTTATTTATAAAGACATTCTAGTTACTCACCACTCAAGATTTTGCCCCAAATCCTTTCAACCAATCAAATTTTTTTTCTCGTGTGCCACCTTTCTCACAATTAGGCAATCTATTGCTCGTCGCTCAGTATTGAAAAATAGCTGACAGTCATATATTAAAATAATTTCCATGTACCTATTTAACAAAAAGAAAAAAACTGCACGTGATACGATGAATTCTTTTACCTTCCCCGGTGTACTAGAAATGTAGTGTAGAATTACATTAAGTCCATTCTCTGATTATTGAGAAGATGGAGTACATAGTTACATATCTACATACCTGCATACATAACGACCGAAACCAGAAGCTTCTTTTTATTAAGTCGCTTAAAAACTACGCCGGACCCCTATCTATTTTACCATCAAATTATCTCAGAGAGGCGCGAGATAGGCAATTCAACTGAAAATTGTGTCTACTTTTCGAATATGAATACAATATTTGATATAGGAGTCGTCTACACTTTAAAAATTGAACCTACTATGAACTTTCAATTGTAACATCCACTTTTGATACCATATTTGAGTTCCTTGGATCAAGACAGCACAGAAAATGGTATAGTTTAAATACCTTTATTTAAATCTTCTTAAAGTAATACAAATAAAATGTGTTAAGGGTTCATCTATCAAGACATTAAAAAGAAATTAATTAAATTAGTTTGAAAAGAATTATCTTAATGTACAGCCCGTAAGGCATGGTGACGTCACGACGACGTCGTTGTGAAGTCACCCTGTGATTTTGTGACCGTCGATGTGACGTCACAGTGACTACAATGCGAAGTCGTTATGGCCGTTTTAGAGGTCGTTTGTAACGTCAGATTGTGACCACTCTGTGAAGTCACGGTGTGACTAATTTGTGAAAAGTGTGTCATTTGTGACTATTTTGGCATTAGCTTTGTGACGAACCTGTGACGAAAGCGACAATGCTTTGAAGTCACATTGTGACCAATTTGTGAAATATGTGTCATTTGTTACGAACTTGTCATAAACAATGTGATGATTTTAAATGAAAAACAGATTTCAAATTAATTGCTTAAAAGGCGCTAAGGCCAACATAGTGAAAAAGATTCCGTGCCGGGACTCGAACCCGGGCCATCAATATAGTACACTGACATTCTACCGACTAAACCACATGGAACGATACCCAGCCGGGAAAATTTCTCACTATTACATGTTGGCAAGGCTACAAACGCAGCACAAGATGGAATATTTATCGTGAGCCACCGACATTGAGCAAATACGAAACTTAATTAAATCCAGCATCGATTGAAACTATATTAATACTTGGAAATTTTTCCAAAGAGAACCATTCGCCTTGCATACAATATTTCGAATGAAAATCAAATTTCAAATTACATGCTTAAAAGGCAATTTTAATTTTAAATTTGATTTTTATTTGAAATATTGTATGCAAGGCGAATGTTTCTCTCTGGAAAAATTTCTAAGTATTAATATAGTTTCAACCGATGCTGGATTTAATTAAGTTTCGTGTTTGCCCCATGTCGGTGGCTCACGATAAATATCCCATCCTGTGCTGCTTTTGTAGCCTTGCCAACATGTAATAGCAAGAAATTTTCCAGGCTGGGTATCGTTCCAAGTGGTTTAGTCGGTAGAATGTCCGTGCGCTATACTGATGGCAGGGGTTCGATTCCCGGCATTGAATCTTTTTTACTAAGTTGGCCTTTGCGCCTTTTAAGCAAATAATTTGAAATTTGATTTTCATTTGAAATATTGTATGCAAGCCGAATGTTTCTCTCTGGAAAAAATTCTGAGTATTAATACTCTGGTGGTTCTTGCCATAAACACTGTGATGGTTCTTGCCATAAACACTGTGGTGGTTCTTGCCATAAACACTGTGATGGTTCTTGCCATAAACACTGTGATGAATTTTAAAATGCACAATTTTAAAATAAAGTTTTGTTTGAAATATAAATTCTTATCTTTTTACCGTACTTTTTAGCAAAATATCGCTATTTTGGAGTCCTATTCTTCTAAAACATTTTAAATTTTTCCACTTAAAAAACAATGCTTATCAACTGACATCTTTTTTTATTAAGTTTTAAGCTTTATCTTGAGTTCAAGCTTGATATTAAGAATGTGTAAAATTTTAATGTGTTGTGATTAGTCATTGCTTTATTAAACATGACATGATAAGCCATATTTATTTAAATTTTTTATTCCCGTGTATATTGTATTTTGTGAATATGAGCTAAATAGATTTGGTATGTTTTATAGGAAAAGACTGATCTGCGAAATAGAAAAAAAAATTAAGAAAAATCATGCGTTAAGCATAGATTATAAAACACTTTCCAACGCTTCCTGAATGCTTTAACAAGACATCGTAATTTAGGGAAATAGCGTAAATAAGATAACTAAGTAAATATTTTAGAAAACACATAAAACATTTGAAAAACTGATTTCAGCATTTACCGTCCATAGCCAAATATGTTTTCTAATTCTTTTGAACAGCCCTGCATTTGATCTGTAAGTTGATATACATATTATATAATGGGAAAATTTATTTTTGCAAGAAAACGCATAACAGGTTGAAATTCTCTTTCAGCAATTTATACTAATATATGGAAACATGCTTGAATACTTTTGTATAATCTTGTAGTTTACCTAGAACGTTTATTACGCGCTACTGCTTAGTTAAAATTTAATTCAAACACTCTTAAAACTGCTGAAATCACATTTCCAGAAATTATAATTTATAGATGACCATGTATTCAATTCTTTACGTGACCCTGTATATCATTTTATCTATGTTCTACAAACATTTCTTAGTAAATTAAATGCAGTTCAACGTAAAAATCCATAACTCATTTAAAAACTACCTTTAATCAATTTGCGCATATACCCAGTAACCCTTACGAATACTTTTATGTAGTCCTATATATGAATTATAGCATTTATATATACCATACTCTATGCATAAATATAGTGAATCATAAAAGCGCATATCATAATTAAAAATGCATTTCCAGCAATCATCCCTAATGAACTTCGGATACAATATAGTATCGGAAATATTTTGTGTGTCCTGTAAATGCTATATACATTTCGTATTATCATGAAATAATGTATAGTGTGTAAACCTCAGCTACTTATATCAATTTCATTATATATGAAATAGATTAACATAATTAAAGTACGCCGCAAATAATTCCCTCCATCCCTGTATAATAATGTATTGGAATCCCTTTTTTAGCCCTGTAAATGAACAATAACTATTCGTTGCACCACATACTCTTCAGAATGCATATTTTAGTGCGTTTCATAAATTCATATCAATTTTATTCTGTTTGAAAGCGTGTAAAATCGTTAAAAATCATTTGAAACGATTTTTTCCCGTAGGCCGTAGTGTAACAAAATACTCTTGACTGTTCCTGTAGATGAATTAAACACGCTACAAACTTCATTACAAATAGGGGCCGTGCTATGGTAAACGTCAATAACATCCAAAAATTTCAAGGCAATCCGAGTATATTTGCGAGAGTTAGACCGCGGACAGACGGCCAGACAAACCGAAGTCATAAACACTTTTCAACTTTGTTGAAAAGTATTAAAAAGAACATATAAACGTAAAATAAATGATTGCATATTAACTATTTTTATTGTTTAAAAAACATTTTAATGTAGAAAGTAGTTATTAATCGCTTTAAAAAAATATTCAGTCCTATATTACGAAAGTACATACCAACTTTTTAAAAAATATACTAAAGCAGTTTAAGCTATAAACTTGTTATCACAGGCATGAAAAACACTTTATTTCAATGCTTAAATATATTTAATTTTTTTATTCCAGTGATTACATACATCGAAAACGTAAAAAAACGAATTTACAATCGAAGAAAATTTAATAACTGATTCTGAGTGTCTACAATTAAATGTTTGATTAAAATCACAAACAGAAAAAAAAAAAAAAAAAAAAAAAAGCTTACATAATGTTAATTTCTAATCTGAAACAATTTCGAATTTCATATTGAACTCCAAAATAATAATGATGCTATAAGTGTTAGTAACTAGAAAACATTAAAAAGCCGAAAAAAATTCCACACCACTGTTTCAACACATTTTCAATCTCAAGAGACTAAAAATTAATATTTACATTCATTCTACTATGAATGTAGGCACGAATGAGTCTCTGCGCCAGCTTTTTTTTTTTTTCGAGCGATGGCAGATTAAGATACAACAGAATCGAATAAAAATATCCTTCTGAAAACAATACAGACCAGTCTCTTTCTATATGTGTAACATAAAACTACTTAACTCATCATTATAATATATACAAAACAGGAACAAAATATTTAAATTAAATAAGACTTACATATATGCTTCATCAATAATATCCGTGTATTTGTAATATCCTAAAATGGCAGATGTCTTTCTTTTATATTAAAAGAAGTGCTGTAGGCGTGCTGGTGTTCTAAACAGTAGAGTGAAGTGACTTCCCGCGTATTCTCTTGTTTATTCTATGGTAATATCGCGAAGCAGACGATTTGAGCAGGTGTGTTTTTATCATTTATTTGTTTTTGTAAACAACTGATTTGAATCTGAAATGCGCAATAATTGTATGAGAGTGTAACAATCAGTGGAGGATTATTATATTAAATTGCAATGCTAGATAAAATTGAAATCATGAAAAAAGAATACTTTTACTGTCTTAGATATCAAATTGATAAAATATAGCATGAAAATTTAGTTTATTAATGCTTGTATCGTGCAATTTATTTATTATGTCCCCCCCCCCCCCCGCCTTTCGTGATAGAATTTACTATTTGCTATCCACTAATATATTTTCATTCCTTATGCCGCTGTAACTCAGGTCTGTTTAAAATATTGTTTAACCCTTAACTGATGTGACAAAAATTGCCGCATAACTACTGTGAGCGGTCTGTGAGACCGCTTAATCTATCAAATGGATAAAATATAGCATGAAAATTTAGTTTATTAATGCTTGTATCGTGCACTTTATTTATTATGTCCCCTCCCCCCCCCCCCCACCTTTCGTGACAAAATTTACTATTTGCTATTCACTAATATATTTTCATTCCTTACGCCGCTGTAACTCGGGACTGTTTAAAATACTGTTTAACCCTTAACTGATGTGACAAAAATTGCCGGATAACTATTGTGAGCGGTCTGTGAGACCGCTTAATCCATCAAATTGGTAAAATATAATATGAAAATTTAGTTTATTAATGCTTGTATCGTGCATTTTATTTATTATGCCCCTTCCCCCTTTCGTGACAGAATTTACTAGTTGCTATCCACTAATATATTTTCATTCCTTATATCGCTGTAACTCGGGACTGTTTAAAATATTTCTCTTCATTTTCAAAGATTTTTGAAGTTCATATTTTTGTCACACTGTGGCTTTCAATATGGTGGTTTTTTTTATCACATATGTGACGTGACATACGTTATATGCAGTGACATAATAGTGTCGTCACAATTTTCTTTTAATTGCCAGAAAAATATAATTTTACAGTAAATAACATGTTTTAAAGAATTTTTGCAATTTTTTAAAGTTTTCTAAGAAGCTCACATCTCAGTCACAATGTGACATCACTGAGTGGTGGCATTTTGATCACAGATGTGACGTGACCACAGTGACTTACAGTGACGTCACAACGACGTCACCGTGACCATGCATGCTATGAGGGAGGGAACATTAACCCTAGGATCACAAGGCTAGAGTCGCCAGTGACCCTATAAAGGAATTTTTGTATGTGGAGGTTGGTAGACATGTTCATTTACCCCAAGAGGTCGGTCTATCTTTGATTGCAGTATTTGTGAAGCCTTCAAGGCCACTAGAACGATGGCCTTCCTTTTCTCGGTATTCCCAAAACAAGTAAGAGAAGAAAAATCGTGGGGTCATTAATGACCCCACCTGGTTGGTTGGTTGGTTGTGTTTATGACGGCCAATTATCAACACGAGGGATATAGGCCCTAAGGGGGGGGGGTGCCCTTCGTGGGGGTCTTTCTAAGGGAACCTAACCCGTATTAACGCTTGGAAATCCAAGGTTCGAAGAAAACTCCGAACGATTAGGCCGACGGGCGCGATTGGGTACGAACCCAGCACCTCCCGTCTACCAGCTTCGAGAGCAGAACCTCTCGGTCACTGGTGGGGCGACCCCACCTGGTGATTATTGTCTCTCGAATAAGATCCTTGTGATTCCAGAATTAAATTAGTTACCAGAAAATTATATAGCAAATTTTATTTTACATTTAACTTACTTTATAGGAAAGAAAATTCAATAAAATTTTTCCGGTGACTATTTAAGATTTTTTATTTCTGTGAATACCAACGATAATAGAAGATGGTCCCATTACATGGTTGAAAAGTAAGATTTATCTATGTATTGGAAACCAGTGCTTGGAATGAGCTGTAAATAAATTGCTGACAATTGTAGTTATTTTTAATGCAAAAATTAATGTAGAAAAATGAAAAAAAAAAGATTGATAATTGATGGAATAATTCATAATTTTTAATATGAATTTAGTAATCATTTTCATAATTAAAATTTTTTTTGAATGGAAGAAATGCCTGAAATATGTTTGGGTCTATTCATTGTATTTCATGTTTAAGAAAAAAACAATCGGGTGATTTCTGGGACGATATAAATTTAAATTTGGCACGTGCATTTAACATTAGCAGATTCAAACTTTGACCTCTTCTAACTCTATGAATATTTAACTAAAATTATATAAACTAGACTTTTTCGGGTTGTCTTGACACAAATAACGTAAATATGCTATCAAAAGAAAAAGTGGATGTTACCATTTGAAAAATCAAAATTCGTTCAAATCAAACACCATCATAATTTTTAATATGTGGACGAATCTTATTTAAAATTGTATTCATATTCGGAAAGTAGATCAAATACCAGTCGGACGGTAGCTCTCGCATCTGTCTGTAACAATCTGGTGATAAAATAACATGAGATGCTGAGGCTTATATTTCCTTCTTATTGTAATATCATTAGATAACGTATTTTTGATTCTCTTTAATATGTTATTTTGAATTTTTATATGCTTTGTTTTTGTTTTGTTTTTTACTTTAGGAGAAAAATACAAATGTCCCATAAATATTAACAAAAATTATCTATATCGTCATTTATTACAGTCATTTTTATGATAGGTTAAATTGTTGTTATTTTACTCATAAAAGTATGTGATTGCGAGAAAACTGTTCTGTATTGCAATACGAAGAAAGAGCAATTTTTAAACTTTTCTTGAAGTAGGAAATATGTGACAAAATTCCGCGACAGTCTCATGAGATGTTCTTATTTTGGCATCCATTACGATAAGGTTATCACTGTTGAAGTTTTAAGAACATTTGCTGTTTTACGATAAATCATGATGATTTCACTTTTTATGTAGTGCTGGAGAAGTGGAAAATTATTTTAAGTTCGAGTCATCTCAAGAAACAGTGAGTGACTAATCATATTTTAATGGTATCATTTATTACAGAAATTCTGACTTATATGAAGTTGTGGTGTAATAAAAGTGTGAAATTTATATTGCATACGATAAACATATACGTAAATTATTGAAATATTCACTTATATAATAATACTTTGCTTAGATATTATTTTACGAGGCGCTAAAGAAATGTGCAAAAATATTGCCTAATGCTCAAAGAGTTAAATAAAAGAGATATGAGCTAATAAAATTTAGAATGTGGTATGTGTGTTTGCATTAACACCCTGCATGAACCGAAAGTTCATTTGAAGTCCACCCAAAACCGACAAAATAAAAACTTTTATTCACTCTCAACCTAATATGAAAGAAAACGAGTGCCTTATTTTAATGCAATTGTAGAAAAATAATCTAAAACCATATATCTAATATTAATGTTAATTTTTATGAAGAAAAATGAAAGTATCTATGCTATTCATTATTAAAATATGCAGTTTTCATCTGAAACAACATTCTAGTCTTTCTTTCGACAGATCGTGCATACTGAAACTCAACCAGCAAGAACAAAAAGCTAACCCAAAACCAACCCGAAACCGAAAAATTTTGAATCAAGTTCACACACAGCAGAAAAATCACAATCATCCCCGACCTACAGTAAAAAAATTAGAAACAACCCGACCGATGAGTCGAGTTCGGGTTCGAGTAAAATTGGGTTTGCAGTAGGGGAGACTCGGGAGGGTTAATCCATTTTTTACAAAATGATTTTTTATTTTCTAAATATTGATCCTAGAATAATGTTTCATATATCATTTTATTCGTTATATAATCAGTTATCAAAATAAAATTGCAACATAAGTGTAATATATAAGAAACTTGGAAAATGAATATTTTAATAATGAGAAAATAATGGGTCAAGGCTCCCCACATATAAGAGGCTTGACCCACTTTATTTTATATCGAAATATTTATTATAGGAACTAAAATCAGTTTTAAAAATGGCAGAATAACTTTATGCTAATTTATTATTAATTATAATAAAAAATTATTTTTGAAAATGTGATGTGTAAACAAACCTGCTTACACGGAATTCAAGGCACAGGAAAAAAATTCCGTTTTAAACACCCACTTTTTGTGACACTGGCCGTAGCAATACTAGTTGCCACATAGTTTGGCTGCGTCTGATTGTGTTCGTCTTGGTGAAATTTGTCTACATACCTCCCTAAAGTGTTTTGATTATTGTTATGTTCTTTTCCAGAGGCATGAACACTTAACATTTCTTAAGGCTGCTGCTTACATCCTTTCTAGTATTTTCCATTCTTTCTATTTACCTACTATGTGTACTGTTTAAATGAAATAAAAGTTCTTATCAACTTTCCAATTTAAATTTCATTATTATTATTATTATTATTATTTTGCTTCTATAGCAATTTTTCATATTTACATTAAATCAATATTAAACAAATCTATATGTAGATTATATACATATATATATACAGTCTGTTTCAAAAGTATAAGACCAGAGCGTATTTTGCTATTTAGGTATTTAAAGAAATATGTCAAACAAAATAAAGAATATTTTATGTTAGTACATCAAGTTTTTAGTAAAATGTAGCAACTTACACAAATGAAATTAATTCGGAAAAAATAAAACATCAATATAACAAAAAAGTGTCAAAAAGAACTGTTACAAAATTATAGGACCACCTGTGGAAAAGAACAGTTTTCTCAAATTTAGTAAGATGTTGCTCCACCATTTCTCTGAATAACTTCAAATATACGATTTGGCATAGAGTTAATTAATTTTTAAGGAACGATTCGGGAATGTTGTTCCCTTTCTCCATAATGGCTCTTTCTAATTCATATATTGAATGATATTGTTTATTATTTTCATACACTTTGCGGGACAAATAACCCTACACGTTTTCTGTGGGGTTTAGGTCAGGGCTTTGACTAGGCCAAGGTAAAACATCAACCTTTTCTCTTTTAAGCCACTCATTTGTTCATTTCGATGAATGACTGGGAGCATTATCTTATTGAAACTTCCATTTTGCACCTCCTAAAAGTGGTCCGAAGGGTATCAGACTTTGAAATAGCATTCGTTGGTAACTGTCCGAGTTCATTTTCTCTTCAACTCTTTGGAGATCACATTTTCCTGCAAATGAAAATGCGCCCCACACCATAACGGAACCGCCTCTTATCTGCCTACTGAAGAACTAAGAACAAACAATCTTCTTGAAACACCATCAAAAATTTGTAAATGCGCTAGGCCTTTCGAAAGATCTGAGTCTTTCTTCGTCAGGCGCAAAAAAGACGTCCTTCTACTATGAAAGCAGAGGCAAGACTGAAATGAGAGACAAGGGAAAGGAAACAAGCTGAAGAAACAGCCAGTAGGAAGTTAGAAATCAACAGCCAATAGGAAAGTAAAAGACAACAGCCTATCACAGAAGAGAATAATCAAAACAAAAGAACACAAAGTAGGAGGGGCAAAAAATGGGAGGGGGAAAATACATATAATCCAAAATGGGAACACATGAAATTAAAATGAATAAATAAATGAATAATATATATTTAAAAAAAACAAAAAAAGAAACAGACTAATAATAATACAAAAATAAATTAAATGGTAGTACTGAAAAGGTTTTTCCAAGCTGCAGAGAGCATTGTGGAATCAGATTTATCATTAACAATAACATCACGATTAAGATAAATAGCTAAATTTTCAAGAAAGTCCAATTCAGAGATACTATTGGCATTAGAGAGAATTTTAGCATTTTGAAAATTAAAACTATGGCCGGAATCCCAAGAGTGCTTGGCAATAGAAGATTTAGAAAATTCTTGATTGATTACATAACGCGAGTGTTCTTTTAAGCGGATTTCGAGATTCCTTTTAGTTTGACCAATATAAGATAAATCACAACCATTACAAGGAACTTTATAAATTCCCCATTTACGAAGATCAGGAACAGGAGATTTAGTGGAGGGGAATTTGAATTTATTGACAGGTTTAAAGATAATGTTAAAATTGAAACGCCGTAAAACTTTAGCTAACTTGAAACATAAAGGAGGATAAAAGGGGAGGACAACCAAATTATCAGGTTTGCTTTTGACAGATTTGGAAAGAGTAGAACTATTAGATGGTCTATTGAATTTCTTCACAGCATTATTGATAACAGAAGGATTAAAACCTCTTTTGACAGCAACGGTTTTTAAGTAATTAAGCTCTTCTTTAAGGGATACAGAATCGGAACAAATTTTGAGAGCACGATTTACATACGTGTAAAAAACACCGATTTTTTGGTTGACAGGATGATTTGAGAGAGCATGAGGTGGGTTAGAAACAGAAAAAGGTTTTCTATAAACACAAGTTTTGAAAGAAGAATCGCAATTGGTAACTAAAACATCAAGGAAAGGAAGTTTATTACAATTTTCTAATTCAAAAGTAAACTGAATATGTGGGTCAATAGAATTGACAGTATGAAGAATGGTAGAAATATCAAAAGGATTATCAACTAAAACAAAAGTATCGTCGACATAACGCATCCAACATTTAAAATTAACCAGACTTAATAATTTTTCCTCAAAATAATGCATATAAATATCACAAAGAATTGGAGATAAAGGATTACCCATACTTAAGCCATCTGATTGTTTGAAAAATTTATTATCAAATTCAAAAGTAGTTTGAGTGATGCAAATTTTGGTTAAATTAACAAAATCTTGTACTTCAATATCAGAGAAATGAAATTCACGTAACCTTTTTTCCAAGCAAGAAAGAGCACCTTCAATTGGAACATTCGTAAATAAAGATTTGACATCAAGAGAAAGCATAGAACAATTGGATGGGTTAATATTTTTTAATTTGCTAACAAAATCATAAGAATTTTTTATCGTATGAGTATTAGAAATGCATAACGGAGAAAAAATGGATGTTAAAAATTTGGCAAGAGGATAAGTAACAGTACCAATATTAGAGACGATAGGTCTTAAGGGGACATTGGTTTTATGAACTTTAGGCAAAGCATAAAAACGAGCACAAATGGCTGAAGAAGGAATAACACTATATTTAGTATTGTCATTTAAAATAACAGAATTCTTAACAGCTTTTTTGAGAGTGGAAAGATGCGAATTAGTAGGATCTTTTTTAACTTCAACATAAGGACCATCAGATAAGAGAGCATAGACTTTATCAGAATAATCTTTTTTATCCATAAGAACAATCTGACCCCCTTTATCAGCTTTAGTAATAATAAGATTATCATTGGACTTAAGCTCATTCAGAGCGATATTTTGAGAACGAGAAAGATTAGGTTTAAATTTTGAATTATTAGAAGAAATAGTATCAGCAAGGATGTGACGAAGAGTTTCTTTTTGAAAAGGAGTGACTTTACTATGTTTAAAGGTAGACTCAATAGGAGCAATCAATTTAGTGAGAGAAGGTTTGCATGACTGAGAAAAATTTAAACCAAGATCTAAAATGCTATTTTGCTCAGGAGTTAACATGTGAGAGGAGAGATTAACGATACAGTTCTCATTTGATAGGTTCTTATATGAAAATTGAGACTTATTTTGCTTATTGCACAATGAAGAAAACTTTTTATCAAGTTTATTTTGATGAGCAGTTTTGAAAGTAAGTAGAGAAGACCAACCTTTATTTTCAATATTACAGAAATTGTCAAGATTTTTACTGAGGAACAAATGAAGGTCATAAAGCTCTTCTTCAATTTTGGAGAGAGTATGCCGAACATCTTGAATACAGGCTCTTAAAATAATAAAATGTGAACGAACCATAGCTTTTGAAACTCTAAAAGAGCTACTAACAGAACATTTAAGTTGAATAAAATTGGGAATAACATTATTTTTCTTGCAATTTTGAAGAAAATTTAAGTGGTTAAGAAATTTCACACGCTTACGTCTAAGTTTAGTAAATCTGTTAAATTGAGCAGTAAACATAATAGCAATCCAAAGATAAACAAAGTACAAATGTAGAATACTAAACTATAAATAAGACATACAAAATAAATTAGCAAATAAATTAATCAATGAAAAAAATATACAAATATAGAATACTAAACTATAAATAAGACATAATAAATTAATCAATAAGATAAATAAAGAATAAACAACATACAGATATAGAATATTAAACTATGAAAAGACATAAAAATAAATAAGCAAATAAATTAATCAATAAGATAAATAAAGAGCTAAAACAATGCAAAAAAAAAAAAAAAAAAAAAAAGTACTTACATGCAAAAGGGAACGGTTGGAAAAGTATAAAATGTTGAAATGCCAGAAGAAGCACAATCAAAGAAAATAAGTTAAAACTGGTGTGAATGACTAAGAACAAACAATCTTCTTGAAACACCATCAAAAATTTGTAAATGCGCTAGGCCTTTCGAAAGATCTGAGTCTTTCTTCGTCAGGCGCAAAAAAGAGCTTTATGACCTTCATTTGTTCCTCAGTAAAAATCTTGACAATTTCTGTAATATTGAAAATAAAGGTTGGTCTTCTCTACTTACTTTCAAAACTGCTCATCAAAATAAACTTGATAAAAAGTTTTCTTCATTGTGCAATAAGCAAAATAAGTCTCAATTTTCATATAAGAACCTATCAAATGAGAACTGTATCGTTAATCTCTCCTCTCACATGTTAACTCCTGAGCAAAATAGCATTTTAGATCTTGGTTTAAATTTTTCTCAGTCATGCAAACCTTCTCTCACTAAATTGATTGCTCCTATTGAGTCTACCTTTAAACATAGTAAAGTCACTCCTTTTCAAAAAGAAACTCTTCGTCACATCCTTGCTGATACTATTTCTTCTAATAATTCAAAATTTAAACCTAATCTTTCTCGTTCTCAAAATATCGCTCTGAATGAGCTTAAGTCCAATGATAATCTTATTATTACTAAAGCTGATAAAGGGGGTCAGATTGTTCTTATGGATAAAAAAGATTATTCTGATAAAGTCTATGCTCTCTTATCTGAAGGTCCTTATGTTGAAGTTAAAAAAGATCCTACTAATTCGCATCTTTCCACTCTCAAAAAAGCTGTTAAGAATTCTGTTATTTTAAATGACAATACTAAATATAGTGTTATTCCTTCTTCAGCCATTTGTGCTCGTTTTTATGCTTTGCCTAAAGTTCATAAAACCAATGTCCCCTTAAGACCTATCGTCTCTAATATTGGTACTGTTACTTATCCTCTTGCCAAATTTTTAACATCCATTTTTTCTCCGTTATGCATTTCTAATACTCATACGATAAAAAATTCTTATGATTTTGTTAGCAAATTAAAAAATATTAGCCCATCCAATTGTTCTATGCTTTCTCTTGATGTCAAATCTTTATTTACGAATGTTCCAATTGAAGGTGCTCTTTCTTGCTTGGAAAAAAGGTTACGTGAATTTCATTTCTCTGATATTGAAGTACAAGATTTTGTTAATTTAACCAAAATTTGCATCACTCAAACTACTTTTGAATTTGATAATAAATTTTTCAAACAATCAGATGGCTTAAGTATGGGTAATCCTTTATCTCCAATTCTTTGTGATATTTATATGCATTATTTTGAGGAAAAATTATTAAGTCTGGTTAATTTTAAATGTTGGATGCGTTATGTCGACGATACTTTTGTTTTAGTTGATAATCCTTTTGATATTTCTACCATTCTTCATACTGTCAATTCTATCGACCCACATATTCAGTTTACTTTTGAATTAGAAAATTGTAATAAACTTCCTTTCCTTGATGTTTTAGTTACCAATTGCGATTCTTCTTTCAAAACTTGTGTTTATAGAAAACCTTTTTCTGTTTCTAACCCACCTCATGCTCTCTCAAATCATCCTGTCAACCAAAAAATCGGTGTTTTTTACACGTATGTAAATCGTGCTCTCAAAATTTGTTCCGATTCTGTATCCCTTAAAGAAGAGCTTAATTACTTAAAAACCGTTGCTGTCAAAAGAGGTTTTAATCCTTCTGTTATCAATAATGCTGTGAAGAAATTCAATAGACCATCTAATAGTTCTACTCTTTCCAAATCTGTCAAAAGCAAACCTGATAATTTGGTTGTCCTCCCCTTTTATCCTCCTTTATGTTTCAAGTTAGCTAAAGTTTTACGGCGTTTCAATTTTAACATTATCTTTAAACCTGTCAATAAATTCAAATTCCCCTCCACTAAATCTCCTGTTCCTGATCTTCGTAAATGGGGAATTTATAAAGTTCCTTGTAATGGTTGTGATTTATCTTATATTGGTCAAACTAAAAGGAATCTCGAAATCCGCTTAAAAGAACACTCGCGTTATGTAATCAATCAAGAATTTTCTAAATCTTCTATTGCCAAGCACTCTTGGGATTCCGGCCATAGTTTTAATTTTCAAAATGCTAAAATTCTCTCTAATGCCAATAGTATCTCTGAATTGGACTTTCTTGAAAATTTAGCTATTTATCTTAATCGTGATGTTATTGTTAATGATAAATCTGATTCCACAATGCTCTCTGCAGCTTGGAAAAACCTTTTCAGTACTACCATTTAATTTATTTTTGTATTATTATTAGTCTGTTTTTTTTTGTTTTTTTTAAATATATATTATTCATTTATTTATTCATTTTAATTTCATGTGTTCCCATTTTGGATTATATGTATTTTCCCCCTCCCATTTTTTGCCCCTCCTACTTTGTGTTCTTTTGTTTTGATTATTCTCTTCTGTGATAGGCTGTTGTCTTTTACTTTCCTATTGGCTGTTGATTTCTAACTTCCTATTGGCTGTTTCTTCAGCTTGTTTCCTTTCCCTTGTCTCTCATTTCAGTCTTGCCTCTGCTTTCATAGTAGAAGGACGTCTTTTTTGCGCCTGACGAAGAAAGACTCAGATCTTTCGAAAGGCCTAGCGCATTTACAAATTTTTGATGGTGTTTCAAGAAGATTGTTTGTTCTTAGTCATTCACACCAGTTTTAACTTATTTTCTTTTACTGAAGAACTCTCGAGATCTTTGCCTTAAATCATGCCAGTAGTAATTATTGCCGTCTGGCCCATCAAGATTGAATTTTTTCTCGCCTAAAAACAATATATTTCTCCATGCAGAATTCCAGGACATGACATTTTTTGCCCACTTAAGACGAGCTTCTTTGTGACATTTCAAGAGTAGTGGTTTACTTTTTAATTTGCGATGAATAATACCAGCATTAGATTTCAAACTTCGCCACACGCTGTGATACCTTTTTAGTTATCTGTTGTGCTATTTTACGAGTCGACTGGTATTTTTTCGTTACCAATTTGACAATCCGCCTATTATCACAATTTGATAATTTCTTTTTATGACCAGATCGTTTATGCGTTCCATACAATTCTTTTTTACTTAAAACATTATGAATCGCAGTTTTAGAACGATTAAGAATCTTACTTATTTCACGTTCAGACTTTCCTTTTCCTTTGTAGAACCACACTCTTCTCACTTCTATTTCAGACAGCTCACTCCGACGAGGCATTTTACTAATAAATTCAAAGAATCAGATACAATTCTGAATTTCTCCATTTTATTCTTCTTTTTAAAGTTTACAGATTGTTTAGGTTACAGTTAAACTATGAGTTCAAAATAAAATCGTCTCCTTTATTAATAATATAAGAGTGGTCTTATATTTATGAAACAGCGGGTTTGTGTAAAATCGTTTGGCATGAAACAAAAAAATATTAAAACTTTTTTTCCCTGAGCTAAATAAACATTATAAAGTTATTTCTTTTCATTCAACTACTTTTAAATTCAAACTAATATTTTCTTTGTTGAAAGAAGGTGAAATTCTAAGTGGTCTTATAATTTTGTAACATACTGTATATAACTATATAGATTTATTCATTTTCATAGATGCTGGATTTCCCTTTCGTTTCGTATTTGCCCCAGGGTTGGTGACTCATGAACATTATTCCATCGTGTGCTGCGGTTTGCAGCCTTGCCAACAGATAAGAGTGAGAAGTGCTAGGCTGGACATCGTCCAGGTAACTTCTGGCAAAGCATTGACGCGTATGGTCAATGACCCCGTTTCGATTCCAGGTTTTTACACTTTTTCACTCTGTTGGCTCTATGCCTTTTAAGATTTTAAAATTAAAATTTGAAACATTTTCCTTTCTATCACCCCTTTTTACTGTAGCTTTAAAGAAAGAATTTACATTTTTAGGGTTCCGTACTTAAAAAGTAAAAACGGAACCATTATAAGATCACTCCTGTGTCTGTCCGTTTATCACAGCCATTTTACTCATAAACTATGGAACGTGGAAAGTTCAAATTGGGGGAAGTAATAAAGACTATTGATCCACATATTTACAGATTATTAAACATTCACAAATATGTTTAGAAAAATCGTAGAGGGGCTAATTAAGTTACTTGTAAAAAAAAATCATTTTTCTTATATACCGTTTGGGGTATCTTGTGAAACCTTTCATAACACTGAACTCAAAAATATATTTCTTTTAATTTTAGGTATTATATTTTCAGAGATATCGTCGAAAATGTAGTGCAAAAATATGTCCCCCCCCCCCCCCACCTATTTCCGAATCTACTGAAACTAAAATTATGAAAAAAATTAGTGGTAGTAGACGTTAATTTAAACCTTGCTGGAAGATTATAGCGATCACCCTAGGTCACATGGTTTTTGAGAAAAGCGCATTTTTCCGTTACACACAAATTTCGATTTGCAGGCTTTCAGCAAAGGTGTTGAGGAGTGCTGGAGTTACCTATCGTAGCAGAAGTATAAAAACATTGCTGATAATGATTTTCGAAAAAAATTGTCGGTAATTAGCCGAGATATTAACACTTAAAGACACGAACAGTTTGGACATACGTAATGACAGAGGCGGCGTAGTCTATAAATCACCGGCTTTTAAAGTCTAGATAACAACTTTTAATGATATATTTGTGTAATGCAATGCCCATTAGCAGTATAAAAGCAATAAACGTCAAATTGTTAAAAACAGACTAATTCAATTAAAATTAATCACATAAATACTATGGGATTCGCGACTGGTTTGCATTGAGTGGATCTCTCAATACGCTTCCCGTGTCTTTAAAAGTTAATTAAAAAGCTATCTGGAAAAACGCGGCACGGACCAAGGGGGCGTTGCAACTTTCAACCTCCTTTCGAAGCGCGCTTAGAACGATTCCATGTTTAAACATTGAACGAGTGTTTTGTTTTAGCTACACACAAAAGATTATTACTACGCTGAATTTAGTTTTATGAAATGAAAAATGAAGTTTAAATATGCACTACTTTTATTATCAGTACCGAATTAAGTGCATCATAAACAAATTAGGATAAGATTAAAAAAAGAGTTATACAGAATAGCAATATTTGATTTTATTTAGGTTTCATATCTCTTTGAACTTTTATGGCATACCCATTGATACTTTTCTAGTATATACAGATATGCCCAACCTTACGTTGTATAGTTTTTTACAAACTCTTATTATTCTTTAAGCAATGATTTTTTTAAAAATAATACAGTTAGTAATTCGTATATTTATTGTACAGAACCCTCCGAGCGCGAGTGATACTCGTACTTGACCATTTATTTTCAGAAATATAACAATTAACCCTTCATTATGTACAGTGTATAATAAAAAGATTTCCAAAAACACTTAATTAAGGGAGCTTTGACCATCTGGTCAACCTTCCCTCACACCTCACACTGATTGCGTCAAGCCTCTCCACGTAGCCACTTTTGAAAGTATAGCACATGGTTATGTTTAGCCTAATTTACTGTACAATTTTTATGCCTGGAATGAAAACTCAATATTTCTGCATTACTTGAAACCTACTTACTTAAATTTCTATGATATATTTTAACTGAGAAAATGTTATAAAATGTTTCTAAAAAATACACTTTTTAAGCTGAAAAATCTTTACAATTGACTTTTCCACTCCTATTTCAATTACCTGCATGAAACAAAGAACATGAAACTATTGCTTGAGCATTTCAGAAGCTTTGGTTGTCACCTATTGGCAATACTCTGAAATTCCTTTAAATATGAAAACTGAAGTGTGGGTTAAGTCTCCCCTACTCTAATTCGTGTACGTGTATAGATATCAACTTCTTAAAGTTTTAGACGGGGAAACTCTAGAGTAATTTGTTAAGTGATAAAACCGCCGATTATGTATTTTCTACGTATTTTGCTTAATTTCAATATTAGCTTTGGGAATACTGAAAAAAGGTCGCTTAAACATAGCTTCCCCCAACATTCATGTTTTTTTTTTTTTTTTTCAAATCAATTAATTCTAGAAAATTTATTTAATAAATTGTGTTTGCAGAAGGTGTTCATTGAACACCTTCTGAACACTGTTCAGCCTCCATTAATTTTTTCAGAGAAGTGTTCGAGCCTTTCAACCCTTTCTCACTGTCATCTGTAATATTTGTGTGGAATATTTGTATAAATTAAATATTGCTTCAAGATGTGAAAAAAAAGTAATAAGAAAAGGCAGAAAACGATTTGATATGTTTACTGATTATGAAGCATTTCCCACTTCTCTTATACATCATAAAACAATATGTGTCCACCAAACTATATCTATAAATTGCAACATAAAGGCTATTTTTTTTAATTAGAAAGAGTAGTTCTGCAATCAGTGTTTATAGTCCAAAAGTCGACAGCACAAAAACCTATGTTATCAAGCACAAGAAAAAAAACCTTTATTTTATAGAAGAATAGAAGTAGGGGAATATAATGATCCATGTCTGCCGGAAGTGAAGTGGTGCATAAGCCAAAATTTAATACAACAAGTGATTGACTCATAGGTTTATCATTGTGTTTGTCCTACAAAGAAAGGTATGAAAACATGGAGGATAGTTGTAGGACAAACACAATCATAAACCTACGAGTCAACCACTGGTGGTATTAATATTTGACTTATGCACCACTTCACTTCCGGCAGACATGGATCATTAGATTCTCCTACTTCTATTCTTCTATAAAATAAAGGTTTTTTTTCTTGTGCTTGATAACATAGGTTTTTATGCTGTCGGCTCTTGACTATTATTGGCAATGTAATACAGAGATGTATTATAAAGATCATTCTTATCATTGATCAATATCTATCTCATTAATCGTTAGTTTTAGAGGTATAATCCCAGTTTCAAAAATGTTTCAAATGTCGTTCTTCATCGTTAAAAAATTAATTTACGTCAGAAAAGTCATTAAAAAAGTTACGAAATTTAAATTTTTATACGGTCCTTGCATCCTATAAATTATATTCAGGAAAACTTTCTCCATACAAGTTCATTGACAAGTAAAAGAGTAACAATTGTAGTCTTACGAACAAAATTTAACGAGTTATGACATTTTGCATGTTACTAATTTTCAGTATTTTCTTACGTTTTTTCGTCTTAGTGTCAAAAATACCGAAAAGACGTCATACAATTTAAAATATAGCTCGTTAATTTTTAGTCGTAAAAAAATGTTTCGTTTGGTCGAACATCGGCCACAAGACAAAATGTAATTTTTATTTTTTACTTGTTAGACATACCTATGTAGCATAAAATGGTTCGGCCAGTGTTGTCTAATTGTTGTCCTACAGTAAGAAATGTCGGCCTTGCTGTATTATTGCCAACGAATCATTTTCTATAAAGGCCTAAGAGTAGTCCAACCTTCAGCTACTTACAAACGCTCCATATAAGAGGGGCCTCTGTTTCTTATTTTTGGCATATCCCCCAACTGTTTCCAGAATCTGGGACCATGGTACGACGATCTGTGCTATTTGGGTGAAAAACGTTTTTTTCTAAATATAATTTATACGACCAGAGACCGTATCAAATCTAAATTTGGTAATTTTTTATAAAGGACAGAAATCAGAACTCAGCCGATTTATCTCCAGATGAGATAACTGTATTTTTGGCATCGTTCGCGAAGGAAGCAAACTTGATAAGTTTGACATTCCTCAGCAGGCTTCACAGGGACAGAACCGTGACTATCGAACGCAAGAAAGAGTTCAGCGAACATATGGTTCCGCTATTGAATTTTGTTGCCACCCAGCACGCTTGAACCTGTCTTCTGCGCGGGAAAGCCCGGAGGAAGGTGACGATCAGCCGGCTATTAGTCGTGACGTCGAGGTAGGCAACACGTCACACCTCACGAGGGATCTCTCCCTCATGTCGGACGGTTTCAGCTGGAGCGAGGGGGGTACCATTGTTTGGAGGTTTCGGAGGTAGTGCCTCGCATACCAAACCCGAGATGGTGTCTAAGGCGCGCCACACACCAGAGAGACATGCGACAATAATCGTGAGACATGAGGCAAATTCTACTGTTCAAACCGGTTTTTCCTTTGTTAACAGGGTGAAATTGTCGCATGCCTCACGCTTTTCTGCCGCATGTCTCCCTGGTGTGTGGCGCGCCTTAGCTTACGCAGACGCCCAAGCCGGGAAATGCGGATCGAAACCGAGAACGGAATCCGACGACTAGGCCGAGTTGACGAGTCCACCTGCCGACGAGCAGCCCGAGCCTCTTCCGCCAAAGAAGGCCAAGACAGCTTTGAGGGGAATACAAACTGGCTCACACGAGTCGAAAGAAATCTGTGGTTCCGAAGCGAGCGAAGTCGGACGAAGCCGGGAAGGCCATCCCACCTGCCGAAGAGAAACCCAAAACTTCCAGTAAAGGAAGGAGGAGAGATTCTCAGAGGGAGGGCAAATAAACTCAAACCAGTCCTGCCAAGTGTCTTGAGAAAGAATGCTCGTCCTCCAAGCAGGGAAGTAAATCGAAGAAAAAGAAAAGGGTGAAAAACCCCAAATAGTCCACGAGCCGACAGCACAAAAACCTATGTTATCAAACACAAAAAAAAACCTTTATTTTACAGAAGAATAGAAGTAGGGGAATCTAATGATTCATGTCTACCGGAAGTGAAGTGGTGCATAAGTCAAAAATTAATACTGTAGTATATTTTTGTATTATTAATTATATTGGCAACAGCTAACTGTAAGTTGTGGTAACTGTAAGTTTAACCTAGACGCCATATCGGCAGATCGTATCTCTGTATCAAACATGCGTACAAGCATGGCATCTGGCAAAGTAATGTTTATATCTTAATTTGTATGTACAGTCGAACCTCTATTTAACGAAGTCGCTAAATCCCGGAAAAAAGTTCGTTATATGGAAAATTCGTTAAATAGAGATTCACCTTTTAAAATACTTTAAACTACATAAAACAGATTTTAAATTCATAAACTCTAAATATTTTTACTTAAAGTAATTAATCAAATTTTTTTAAATAAATTATATCGATTTGTTTTATTTATTTTACCCACCAATATCCATCATCAATTCATTTTTTCTATGTGCTTAAATCTTCGAAATCTGCAAGGAAAACAAAACATTATCCGCCATTATACTGTATTTTCTGTTTAAAGTAAATAGTTTTACATTAAAATTAACGAATTTTAATGACATTATCGTATTTATTATTATTATTATACCACATAATTTTAACCATACATTAACATATACGTCCTTAAATTTGATTTCTGAAAAACTCTGTTAATTTTGCCTGAGTTTTTTTATTTTAAAAAGTGCTTTCTCTCATAATACGTCTCGCATCTTTGCAATGCATCAAAAACCCCTTCATGCGTATTTTCTTCTAACTATAATCCGCGTCGGATTGTTTCAAATGATTTTAGCATTTCATCATACGAAGTTTTGTTAATTCCTGCATAATGATAATTTCTATCATCATCATATTCGTCTTCTTCGTAATTCATTGCTGTATTGTTTTTATTTTTCACACTGTCGAAAATATCCAATTCGGATAGCGTTTCCGAGGTCTCAGTTTCAGAATTAAGTGAAATACAATCATCAATCAGCACATCATGGTTAATTGCTTCTTTTTTCTCACTCTATCCACATTTTTTTAAGTTACTCTAAGAGATTATCGTCTTCGTCCTCCGTACTTACCGAATTCTCACTGCTGACAAAGAAGGCGTCTGGTAAAACCAGTTCAAGGCCATTGAACATCATAAAATGTGTTAAAAGAAAAAATAAGTTTGAAATCTCCAGATAATATTTTGAGAAATGGGAAGAAAAAAAAATTTGATCACAAGAAAAAGTTCGTTAAATAGAGAATGCACTTCGCTATTTAGAGGTTATTTTACGAAGAAATTCGCAAAATGTTCTTGGTTCCAAGGAAAAGTTCGCAAAATAGAGAAATTCGTAAAATAGAGGTTCGTTAAATAGAGGTCCGACTGTATATTTAATCTAGAAGTTATTAAATTATATAACTATCTTAAATCATGATAATGGCGACGATGTATTTCGACGAACAGTAAATTTACCGTATATTTATAATCGTTTTGCAAATTGTATCGACCATGTCGAAGTTAGGCCTAGTTGGCCAACTGTCAGTATTTGGCGACAGTAATGAGGATTTTATGTAGAAAGGCTTGAACAATATTTTCTTGCCAATGATATCGATCAAGCAAAACGAGTACCATTATTAATCTCAGTATTGGGACCAAAAACATAAACTGTTACGTAATTTATTGACTCCTCAATTACCGAAGGATTCAGCTTAGGATGACTTGATTAAGAAGCTGTAAGACCATTTTCGCCCGGCACTCATTACAATTGCGGAAAGATTTCAATTTCACTGAAGGAACCAAAACGATCGTGAAAGTATTTTCGAATATATTGTAGATTTAAAGCGTTTGACATCCACATGTGACTTTGGAACTTTTCTGCCGGAAGCTCTATGGGATCGTTTCGTCTGTGGAATTCGTTGTGAGGCAACTCAAAAACGCTTACTCACAAAAAAGATCTCAAACTTGATGATGCTTGTGAAATCGCCTTGGCAATGGAATTAGCAGAGCAAGGTGCCAGTAACATCAAAGTGGCAGTACCTGTACTTTCAAATGTCAACAAAGTGAATAAAGTTCAAAGTATGTCGTATAAAAATTCTAAAAATAATTCTCAGAAAGGCTATCGCTCACACGATGCAAACAAGTGTAAATACAAAACGGCTAAGTGTCATTTTTGTCACAAAATTGGCTATATTTCACCTGTGTGTAGATTAAAAGATAAAAGTGCTAATCCTTCTGCTAAAAAAGTATCAACTAATTGTGAGCAGAGTAATTCTGAAGAGTATAATCTATTTTCCATAAATGTAAATAAATTAAGTAATTATTCTAATTATATCGTTCAAGTTAAAATGTGTAACAAAATACTAGATATGGAATTAGATACTGCTGCAGATGTTAGTATAATTTCTGAAACGTGGTTAAAACAAAACTTACCACACATAGTGCCTAAAAGTATAACAGTTACACTCAAAGATTATAATCAGCAATTCATTGCAATTATGGAGGAAGTGTCTGTCAGTGTTTTGTATGAAAACCAAATGTGTGATTTACAAGCTATTGTAGTAAAAGGTGACCGACCATCCTTATTTGGAAAGGATTGAATCAGAAAATTTAAATTAAATTGGCACAAAATTTTCTCTGTGCATAAGATACTTAAGGATATGTCTGTTAAAGTTGATTCTATTAGTGCATTGACAAACAAATATAGCAAATTTTTTGGGGAAAGTTCAGAACCTATTAAACATATAAAGGCTTCATTAAAAAGGAAACCCAACCTGTGTTCTTTAAAGCGCGTCCAGTACCATATTCATTAAAGAATAAAGTTGCTGAAGAAATTCTAAATTCCAAGCAGAGAGGTGTTTGGGACTTTGCACAACATTCCAGTTGGGGAACTCCACTTGTGATTGTTCCCAAGAAAAATGGTGATGTACGATTGTGTGGTAACTTTAAAGTTACTGTTAACAAGTTTATTGATCAAAATCAGTACCCTTTGCCAACTCAGCAAGATTTGTTTGCAACTCTTAATGGTGGACAGTACTTCTCAAAATTAGATTTGCGTCATGCTTATCAACAGATTGAATTAGACGAATGTTCACAAGAGTATCTTACTCTGAATACCCATCTTGGTTTAGTACGCCCCTTAAGATTATTATATGGCATAAACAATGCATCAGCAATTTTTCAATCAACAATTGAAAAAAATTCTTCAGGATATAGAATTAGTGATTTGTTTTCAAGATGATATCCTTATTACAGGTGCGACATATGAAGAGCACCTAAACACTTTGGAAAAAGTATTTCAGCGATTTAGTGAGTACAATGTTAAGCTCAATTTATCGAAATATAGTTTTTTACAGAAAAGTGTAGAATTTTTAGGCCATGTAATTGATAGCGAGGGCATTCATCGTACAGATGAGAAAGTACAGTGCATTAAGAAAATAAATGCTCCTTCAAATGTAACCGAGTTAGAATCATTTTTGGGTCTTTTGAATTATTATTCAAAATTTATACATAATTCTGCCATGCTGCTTACTCCCCTTTACAAGTTACTCCATAAGGACACTCCTTGGATATAGTCATCAGAATGTGAAGAAACTTTTCAGAAGTATAAAAGTCTTCTTACATCAGATGCTGTTTTAGTGCACTACGATGACAAATTGCCTTTGAAAGTATCCTGAGATGCCTCGCCTGTGGGTCTTGGTGTTGTTTTATCCCACATCATTGACAACGATGAACGTCCAATTGCTTATGCATCAAGAACTCTTTCAAAGCTGAACAAAATTACTCACAAATTGAGAAAGAAGAAGCAGCAATAATATATGGAATAAAGAAGTGTCAGCAATAGCGCTTTGGCAGAAAGTTTATACTGGTTACAGACTATCAACCATTAATAAGTAGTTTTGCACTTAACAAAACTGTCCCTGCCATTGCAGCAGCTAGACTTCAAAGATGGGCAGTGTTATTATCTTCTTTCAACTACAGCACTGAGTATAATAAAGGCTCAGAACACTGCAATGCTGATGCCTTATCACGTGCTCCTGTTGAATCTGAAGTGGAAACATCATCAGATATATTTAAAATCTCGTATTGTGAAGATTTACCAGTAACCAACATTGAAATTGCAAAAGCAACTCGTAATGATGCAGTTTTAGGAACAGCTCAGAAGTATGTTTAAAATGGTTGGCCATGGAAGATAGACAATGAAGCACTTAAGCCATTTTTTAACCGTCAAGATCAACTGTCATTTGATAATAATTGTCTTCTGTGGGAATGAGAGTCATCATACCAGAAAAATTCAGGAAGAGACTCTTGGATCAGCTGCATGATACCCACTCAGGAATTTCGAAGATGAAAGTCATAGCTCGTAGCCATATATGGTGGCCAAAATTGGATGAAGAAATTGAAGAAGTTGCAAAACATTGTCCTGCCTGCCAGAAGAATAGTCGTTCTCCTCCTGGTACACCACTTCAACTTGGTCTAAACATCCTTGGGATAGAGTGCATATTGACTATGCACAGAAAGACAAGAAGAACTACTTATTACTTATTGATAGCCACTCAAAATGGTTATAGGTCATGCAGATGCCTTCCACAACTTCTCCACACACCATTGAAGCTCTACAGCAGAATTTTTCACGATATGGATTGCCATTAGTGTTAGTGTATGACAGTGGTCCTCAATTAATATCGGAAGAATTTGAATGGTTTCTGAAGTCTAACGGAATAAAACATACTCCCATTCCAACCTACCATTCACAATCGAACGGCTTGGCCGAAAGAACTGTGCAGACATTCAAAGAGGCATTAAGCAAAATGAACAGTGATGCTACAGATCATAGCTCACTGAGCAGAAAAATTTCTCGTTTCCTTATGAGCTATCTCTCAACGCCTCACTCTATGAGTGGACTTTCTCCTGCTGAATTGTTTTTATCTAGACAAATTCGCACACCACTAGTACTTGTGCATCCCAGCACTCAGGCTCGTGTTGAACAAAACCAGTGTACTCAGAAAAAACATTATGACAGAAGCCATACTAGTAATAGACGTTTTATGCCTGATGAAAAAGTTTTGGTTCGCTCCCATAAAAATCAAGAATGGAGCAGTGGAATTTTAATTAAACCACAAGGTAATAAAACTTGGGTTGTCAGCATCAACGACAAGATATATCTTGCACATGTTGATCAGCTTCGTCATGTGTACAGTAAAGATGACCAAGAATCTACAAAACTCTATAATTTGGTCAATCAGAGTTGTCACAGCAATGTTGACATACTTGAAAGCATTGATGCAGATGAAATGCCAGCAAAAACTCGCCCAGTGGAGAGAAATACTTCTGCCATCCCAGATTATCCAGAAATCTCCGAAACTGATGCTAATGTAAGGAATGAGAAAACACCAACCACCATACAAGCAGATAAACAGTGAGATGATACCACAAACATACCAGCTGTTGAACTAGAAAACAAAATTGATATGAATGTTCGTCGTAACCCACCACGCACTCGTAAGAACCTCTTCGTCTGGACTTATAAATATCTGGACATTCAAACTTTTTAAGGGAAAGTACTGTAATATATTTTTGTATTATTAATTATATTGGCAACAGCTAACTGTAAGTTGTGGTAACTGTAAGTTTAACCTAGACGCCATATCGGCAGATCGTATCTCTGTATCAAACATGCGTACAAGCATGGCATCTAGTAAAGTAATGTTTATATCTTAATTTGTATGTATATTTAATCTAGAAGTTATTAAATTATATAACTATCCTAAATTATGATAAATACCACCAGTGGTTGACTCGTAGGTTTATGGTTGTGTTTGTTCTACAACTATCCTCCATGTTTTCATACTTTCTTTGTAGGACAAACACAACGATAAACCTATGAGTCAATCACTTGGGGTATTAAATTTTGACTTATGCACTATTTCACTTCCGGAAGACATGGATCATTAGATTCCCCTACTTCTACTCTTCTATAAAATAAAGGTTTTTTTCTTGTGCTTGATAACATAGGTTTTTGTGCTGTCGGCTCTTGGACTAAACGGTCAGAAGCCATCTGCCTCCGAGACTAAAACCCAACACGTAGGGACAGGGAGTAAAGTCACCCATCAGGAGGCCAAAACCTGGACAAAGATTGTAAGTAAAAAGTCGAGGAAGAAGTTGCAGAAAACGAAGGATGCCCTGAGGGTGGCCGTAAGGTTTATAAGAATACGCGCTCTTCGAAGTACTCTACTCGGCACAAGTCTGGGAAAATGGCGGCACAGACTTCTCGGAAGGGAGCGAAGCCTACGGCTAAGTTCCCGCCGATTAAGAACTTTGCCCTACTCGTTCGCCCCAACAGAGTAGTTGAACACGCCGGAGCTACTTCCGATGAGACTTTCAAACTAGTATCGAGCAAAGTTAACCCCATACAATCGAAGATAGTTCTTCGAAGAACAACGCCATCTCGGGTGGTGACATCGCCATCCACACGAATAGCGCCGAGGACCTCGCCAGGCTTGAAAAGGTTGTGAAGGCAATGGGGCTCGAAAAGGATCTAGAAGTCACGAGACCGAGAAGACGCAATCCAGTGATCATTCTCTTCGACGTCGATTCGAGTCTGCAAGATGACAAAATAATAAATGCTGTTCTCGAGAAGAGCGAGGTGCTCACCGATATCGGCCGGTCCGGCGTTCGCCGATATCAGCAGGTATTGGGTCCTACTATCGGTCGGCATTGGGTCGCGATATTGGAAAAAACGTTGCCATGCGATATCGGCCCATCCGGTGTTTACCGATATTGCGAAATCGCTGTTCCCGATATTGCTGTGCTACCTGGGGCCTTGCGATCTTACAAGAGCTTTCAAGCTGTCGTAAGTTTAAGCGTAATGCGTGGTTAAGTTTAAGCGTGGATGCGCGCGCAACCACTACAAATGTAACAGCGGCCTCTCATTGGCTGATTGCACGATATCTTACGCCGAGGAACCGCAATACGAAGTTAAGACTGATCACAGGAACGCCTATCCTACGATCGAGCGTAAGATACGGTCGAGCGAGGCACCGCAATCCCTGCCTTAGAGTCGCAGGATCCAGGCATGGAGGAATGAAGACTAAAGGAGACGACATAAATGACGTAATTTGAAGCTGTTCTTAAGCCCTCCTTCCGCCATGTTTGACGGCGGTGAGCTGCGCGGTGAACCAGTTCTTCTCGCTGCGCAAACCAACTACGGAAAAGTCAAGTATGGCGGACGCTGGAGAGAAGGAAAAGAACCCGTCTTTTAGCTTCAACACTCACCACGGGGCTAGATTGATATGTCGTCTCCTTTTAATCTTCATAGCTCCATGGATCCAGGCTAACTGCCGGCTAAAATTTCGTCATGTACTCTAATGGAGCCTGGTGAATGTAAAATTCGTCGTGGGTGCAAATTCCTCCAAGTTATCAGTGAATTATACCTCTGGAGGTGTCTTGACTGGTGAAGGTCTCGTCATCTAATCAAGGTTCTATATTACGAGATCAACTTCAGTAGCAATGAGCAGGTGCCAAACAACAGGATATAACGGTAAGTAAACGGCAAAACAAAGTATACACAAACGAGCAGTAGACACTGGAGATAGGATGACGTTTGAAGTAATAATGTCAGGTTTATTACCGCTACGCAGCGATTAGGCGGTCACCCGCCCCGATACCAGGTATCAAACCCGTTCAGCTGGGACCAGTGGTGTACCCAAGATTTTATTTCGGGGGGGAGGTGACTTAAATTTCCATAATGTTCTAAATCTTACGAAACACGTTGATTGTAAACAGAAATCATTTTTGATAATAAGGTTTTAGCCAGAGGGGGGAAAGGGAGGGCAGTGGTGATTCTATTCCAAATTTTCCGAAAATTTCAGGACTTAAAAAATATATCGAGATTTTTGACAAATCGTCGCCGAAAAAAAAAATCAATTTCTTCAATCGTTCGCAGAAAAAAATCTCCAATTTCGTTAAAGGATCGCAGAAAACCCGAATTTTGTCAAAGGGTCGTGGATAAAATGCGAATTTTTTCAAAGGGCTGCGGATAAAACGCGAATTTTTTTAAAGTGTCACAAAAAACGCGAATTTTGGCAGAGGATCGCAAAAAAAGTCAAATTTCGTATAATGATCGCGGAGGAAACGTAAATGTCGTCCGTCTAATGACCGCTGAAAAAACGTGAATTTCGTCAAAAGATCTCGGAAAAAACGCGAATTTTGTCAAGGGATCGCAAAAAAGTCAAATTTCGTCAAACGATCGCAGAGAAAACGCGAATTTCGACAAATGAGCGCGGAGGAAAAGCGAATTTCGTCAAAGGACCGTAGGAAAAACGCGAATTTCATCAAAGAGCCGCTAAAAAACACGTATTGTGTCAAAGGGTCGAGGAAAAAACACTAATTTCGACAAAGGATCTCGAAAAAACGCGAATTTCGTCAAAAAAGCCGCCGAAAATACAAATTTTGACAGAGCATCGCCAAAAAACGCGAATTTCGTCAAAGGGCCACGGGAAAAACACTAATTTTGTCAAAAAAGTCGCGGGAAAAAAACCAAATTTCGGAAAAGGATCGCGGAAAAATGCATATTCCGTCAAAAGACCATGAAATTCGTCAAAGGATCGTAAAAAACGCGCATTCCGTCGAAGAGCCATGGAAAAAAAGCGAATTTCAGCAAAGGATCACGATAAAAACCCGTAGACCGTGAAAGGGCCGCGAAAGAAAGCAAATTCCGTCAAAGCATCGCAAAAAACCGAAAATTTCGTCAAAGGGCTCCGGAAAAAACGCAAATTTCGTCTAAGCGCAACGGTTAAAACGCAAATTTCGACAAAGGATCACGAAAAAACGTGAATTTTGTCAAAAAAGCCGCGGGAAGAAAACCCGTAAATTTCGGCAAGAGATCGAAAAAAACGCGAATTTCGTCAAAAGATCGCTGAAAAAACGCGATTTTTTACAAAGGATCGCGAAAAAAACCCGTAGACCGTGAAAGGGCCGCAATAGAAAGCAAATTTCGTCAAAGCATCGCAAAAAACTCCGTGAAATTCGACAAAGGGCCCAGGAAATAAACGTGAATTTCTTCTACGGGCCACTGAAAGAACGCTAATTTCGACAAAGGATCGCAAAAAAATGCGAATTTTGTCAAAAAAGTCGCCGTAAAAGCGCAAATTGTGACAAATGATAACAAAAAACGCGAATTTCGTCAAAGGGCCGCGAAAAAAAACACGAATTTCGACAAAGAATCGGTCACGAAAAAAATGCGTATTCCGTCAAAGGACCGCAGAAAAAACGCAAATTTCATATAAGCATCGCATAAAAAAGCGAATTTCGTCAAAGGACCGCAGAAAAAACACGAATTTCGAGAAAGAATCGGTCTCGAAAAAAATACGTACTCCATCAAAAGGCCGCGAAAAAACGCAAATTTTGTCTAAGGATTGCAAAAAACGCGAATTTCATTTAAGCGTCGTGTAAAAACCCGCGAATTTCGTCAAAGGATCGCTCAAAAAAACGAAAAATTCGAAGAAGGACCGCGAAAAAACGCGAATTTCGCCAAAGGGCTGCGTGAAAGAAAACTAATTTCGTTATAGAATCGCAGAAAATACAAATTTCGTCAAAGGGTCGTGATAAAAACCTGAATTTCATCAAAGGGTCACGGAAAAAACAGCACACATACAAACATCTATGTTTATTATTATAGGTATAGATTTTAAACAGAAATAATGTACTGAATTAGTTTTTTAAAAATCTGATTAACCCGAAAACCAACTTTCAGGAATGTACTGTCAGTCTGAAATCGACCTAAAATGAATACAGAGTTAACCTAGCCCTGCAACAGAAATAATTATTGCTGGGAAGGGATTTCCCCCTTCTTCTGTAACCTTTCAGAAATTTTTCTGTGAATTTTTAGATTTTTTTTTTTTTAGAGGAGGGGGAATGGAGCTGTAATCTCGTAATCCCCTACCAAATCGCATTCTGTGGGTATTCTATGCTCGGCATCACTGTGCACTAATATATAGGACTAATGAGAATGGTTGTATGATTCAAAAGAAAGAAAAACAATCAGGAATTTTTTTCATTTCCTTTTTTGATTATTTCGGGAAGGGGAGCTATAACCCAATCAGCCCCTTCCCCTTCTTTGGAAACAATTTGGACTAATATGAGACTAATGACAATAGCTAATCCGCTGTATGACAGAAAACTAAATTACAAATTTATCTAAAACAAAAGAAACAGCACTTTTCCTTTTCGACTATTCCGGGAGGGGGCTATAACCCCATTAGCCCCAGCTGATTGGTTATACTTCGGTACCACTATGCACTAACATGGGACTAAAGAGAATAGTGTGGCTAGTCCACTGAATGATAGCGGTCAAAATTATAAATTTCTCTCAAAAAGAAAGGTTAACAAATCAACGGTTTTTTTCGACAATTTTGGAAGGGAGGGGGGCTGTATCCCATCAGTCTCCTTCCCCTTCTTTGAGTATGGTGTAGTGTCACTGTGAACTAATATGGGACCAACGAGAATGGCTAATCCTCTGTATAACAGAAAACAAAATTATAAATTTATCTCAAACAGAATTTAAAAAAATATGGATCTTTTTCATTTCATTTTTGACTCTTTCGGGAGGAGAGCTGTAACACCATTAGCTCCGTTCGACATCTTTGGGCAACTGTGCACTGATACAGGACTAAAGAGAAGAGCGTGGCTAGTCAGTTGAATGATAGGAGGGATAAAGATTACAAATTTCACTGAAACAGAAAGAGGAAAAAATATATCATTTCTTTTTTCTTCCATGCCATTTTCGACTATTTAAGAAGGGAGTGGCGGACTGTAACCCCACCAGTCTCTTTTTCCTTCTTTGGGTATGCTGTGGTGTCTATGTGGGCTAATATGGGACTAACGAGAATGGCTAATCCGCGGTAAAACAGAAAACTAAATTACAAATTTATTTCAAACAGAAAGAAAAAAAATATCATTACCTTTTTCATTTTCGACTATTTCGGAAGGAGTCCTGTAACCCCATCAGCTCCTTTCCCCCTCATTGGATATACTGTGGTGTAAATGAGAGCTGATATGGGTCTAATCAGAAAGGCTAGTTCGTTGTATTTTAGAAAAAAATTACAAATTTATCTCAAACAAAAAGACAAAAATGCATTTCATTTTCGACTAATTTGGGAGAGGGTTGTGACCCCATTACCACCTTCCACTTTTTGGGGTATAATGTGGTGTCACTGTGCACTACAATGCTAAGAGATGAGACTAAAGAGAAGAGAGCTGCTAGTCTGTGAAATGATAGGGGAAAAAATACAAATTTATTTTACACAGAAAGAAAAAAGAATTATTTTTTCATTTCATTTTCAACTATTTCGGAAGGAGGGGGGCTGTAATTCCATCAGCCCACTCCCCTTCTTTCGATGTGCTATTATGTCAATGTGGATTAACATGGGGCTAACAAGAATAGCTATTTCGCAATATGACAAAAGAAAAATTAATGGTTTATCTAAAAAAGTAAGGATTGCAGATTTCAAAATTACAAATTTATCTGAAACAACAACAACAAAATATTAGCATTATTTTCGTTTCATTTTCGACTATTTAAGGAGAAGGCTGTAACCCCATTAGCCCTTTCAACTATTTGGGTATAATGTGGTGTCACTGTGCATTTCTACGGAACTAAAGAGGAGAGAGCAGCTAGTCTGTTGAATGATAAAGGAAAAAAGACAAATTTATTTCAAACAAAAATAAAAAAATCATAATTTTTTTCATTTCATTTTTGACTACTTTGGGAGGGGACTGTAACCCTTTTAGCCTCTTTCACCTCTTTGGGTATAATGTGGTATCACTGTGCACTAATATGGAATTAAAGAGAAGAGAGCGGCTAGCCTGTTGAATGATAGGGGGGAAAATTATCTCAAACAAAAAGAAAAATATCAGCACTTTTTTTCACTTCATTTTCGACTATTTTGGCGGTAAGCCCATTAGGCCCCTTCCACCTTTTGGGTTTAATGTCATGTCACTGTGCACTAATATGGAACTAAAGTGAAGGGAGCGGCTAGTCTGTTGAATGATAGGGGGGAAATTGCACATTTATCTCGAACAGAAAGAAAAAATCAGCACTATTTTTTCATTTCATTTTCGACTATTTCGAGAGGAGGGGGCTGTAATTCCACCAGTTCCCCATCTTTGTGTATGCTGCAATGTCAATGTGGACTATTATGGGGTTGACGATAATGGCTATTTCGCTGTATGACAAAAGAAAAAATTGCAGATTAACTAAAAAAGTAAGGAAAAATCACCTATTTCATTTAATTTTCGGCTATTTTTGGAGGAGGGAGGGGGGGACTGTAACCCCATCAGCTACCTTTTTTTTCTTTGGTGTCAATGTGGGCTAATATGGGATAAATGAGAATGGCTAGTCTGCTTTATGATATAAAAAAGTAATTTTTTCCAAAAAAGAAAGAAAAAAAAATCAGCACTCTTTTCATATCACTTTCGAAAATTTCGGGGGGAGGCTGTAGCTCCATCAGCCCCTTCTCGTTGGGTACGCCCATGGCTGGGACAACCCGGCAGGTAGGGGTCTGGTCATCGGTTAGAAATAAAGGAAAGAACGGAAACCATGACATTGGAAGTAAAAGGAAATGGAAGCCCCTACATCCAACTAACCTACCACGACAGGGCCAAAACTAGCCTTTTTTGCACCCGGGGCAAACATGGATTTTGCCCCCTCCCCTCCCTCTTCCGCAAAGTGTATGTACAAAGAGAATTTTACTAATATTCTAATAGCCGACTTATTTTAAAATTTAAAATATGTAACCATAAAATATGTAATAGATCAGTTTCAAATGACGTCACACCCTAGCAACGACCTTAGCAAACAGGCGTGTTTTTTGTTTGACCCCCAAATTTGGCCGATTGTGATTGGTTGGCTCATAATACAGACTACAAATAGTTGATTATGATTGGCTCGGTGAAACTTGGTGGTCTGGTGATCACGTGGTTGAAACTGATCTATACTGAACTACGTAATCTACAATGGCGGATCCAAGGGGGAGGTCACGGGGGTTATGACTCCTCTCTGAACACCAACAAAAATATTCTAAAAATCATTTTTTAAATGAAATATACAGTAGAGTCCCGATTATCCGAGTCCCGCTTAACCGAGCTTCCGCTTTCACAGAGTTATTTTCTTCTGATGGACATTCTTCCATTATTAGACTTCTTCCTAGATGGATGGCTAGACTAGATGGACTTCTTCCATTATTATGAAACAGCCATTATAAATGAAGTGTTAGGTGAAGATGAAAGAGCAGTCGTAAAAAGTTAGAATTCTGATTTTCTGGTCAGAATAGGGGAAAAAAATGGCCATAACTTTTTTTGAAAAAAAAAAAAAAAATTATGGCCACCTTTTTCCCCCATTCTGACCAGAAAACCAAAGTTCTAACTTTTTACGACTGCTCTTTCATCTTCACCTAACACTTCATTTATAATGGCTGTTTCATAATAATGGAAGACATTAGTCCATTATAAGAAAATGATCCATTCTAAAGGTATAATCCTTCATTTGGCGCCTCTTCGTTCTGGCGCCCGGGGCACATGCCCCCTCTGCCTCTGCCCCCCCTTAGTTTCGGCACTGTACCCAGAGCCCGATTAAGCTCAAGTTGGGCCCAGGGCCTGTTAAAAAGTTAGCCCCCCCCCCCTACCTCCCCATTCCCGGCGACACTTTCAGAAAAAAAAGTAGGTTTATTTGATGAGTTGACAAAGTTGTTTGGGTGAAAGTTTCAAGTTTAAAAAAAAAATAACTTACAAGAATAATCAAGAAAATGAATTACCGTCCACTTTCTCAAATAAGCATTTATATAATTCACAAACATCTATGATCCACAGTTTATGTTGCAGAATAAATGAGGACGTCTTTTTCAAAACTCGCCTTATCCAAAATCATAAAAATTGTGTTTTCCCTAACAGTCTAGTAAACATTTTAAACTATAATTCTGACATTGTAAAATCCTCGTTTATATTGAAACCAATAGACAAAGTATGCAGTTTTTGGCATTTTCTCCAAATTTGATTTTCTGGATACGGCAAGTTTTGAAAATTATAGGTACTCTCAAATTGAAAAGGACTTTTAAAGAAAAATTAAATATGGAGGTTTTTTATTACAAGAAAACTTTGTTTTTACGTCAGGGACCAAAATATAAAATGCAAACAGTGGAAAAACTTAAATTGTGGGAAAATACACACAAATTTGTGGCCCCCTGAAATTGGTGGGCCCAGGGCCGAGGCCCCGGAGGCCCGTGCATTAATCAGGCCCTGACTGTACCACGAAACTAAATGTTGATGGGTGAGAGAAGTCAACAAGTATTCGTCTTGGATAAAATAGCAGGCTTGTAAAATCCAACGAAACAAAAGAGCAAGTTCGCTCGGTTTTTGTCCAAAATTTAATCGACCAATCAAATTTTTCTGCTCCTATGTCACCACTCTTATTTATAAAAGCACTGAAAGCACCGTTTTAGGAGATACAATGATTTGGAAGAATAAAATGATTTTATTGGCTGTTATGGAGTCCAGCTTTAGTTGTTTAACCAATGACACTCTCCACGGAACTTGGATTTTAGACGTGTGCTTATGTTTTGGCTACAAAAATTAGTCACGGATTGACAGATCCTAGTGCATTCGCACTGAAATCAGGCTGGGCTTGTTAATTTTTACGTTTCTTTAAAGTAGGAATAGGTAAGATTTAAATCTTCCGTTTCAATTAATAATTTAATGAATAAAGAATTTTATTGATTATCGATTGTGCCAAAAATTTGAACGTAGTTAAGCGGTTATTTCAAACCAATCATAGAAGTATCTGTTTTAATTAATATGTGTTTTGTACTGATATTTTTTAAAAAATATGCTTTTCCTTTATTTTTTAAAATTATTTATATTTGTTTCCTTTATCATAAATATTATTGTTTTTGCGCAAAATTTAACTATATGTTATAAATCGCTTTTTTTTATTAGAAGTAAAGTTGATTCTTATTTATTGTTAACCATTGTAAAGGCAAATGTGTTATAAATATGTGTTAGTTTTTTAAACTAAGCTTACGCGCTTTTAGTTTTTTAAACTAAGCTTACTCACTTGAATTTATTTTTTATCTTGGGTAATCAAATCATTTTATGCCTAAATTTGAACACAAATCCTAATGTGAATGCAAAAAGATCTTCACTCTCTGCGTATACTTATGAATACGCACTGTTATAATTCCTTATCTAAATCCCTTCATTCCGACTTTTTGAATTTTCCATTATTAAATAGGAATTTCTTCTTTTATCATTTTTTTTCAATATATGTTTGGTACTTTTATAGTTAAAAAAAAAAAATAAACAATGTATGAACAATAGGTTTTATCAAGTTGCAAGTTATTCTGAGAGATCAAAGTCTTGAATCTGAAAAGAAAATTATTATGATTTGAATGTGTAGGGGAGAATGGGGTGTGGAATGGGACAGTAGGTTTTCTCTTTATGTATCATTCTTAAACATTTCATCAGTGACACACAAGATGAAGCAATGGTAGCCCAATCTTCAGTTGAAAATGGTTACTGATCTGCATAAGCTTGCAATTGTATAAAGAAAAATATTTTTTCAAGAACTAAAAGTAAATTTGCTTCATATAATTTTTAATGCTTTCTGTATATTAATGACTTGTTTATGTGTCATGCAATAGTTTCCCTATTTATGGAATATTATACTGTATATTATCCATAATTTAAATTAAGGCTAAAAGCAGCATTTTTGTTTATACAAGAAGTTTAACATAAAAGTAGGTAGTGGGAGGAATGGGACAAGTCCAATTCCTTCTTTTTGATAAGATGTATTGACTTCAAAATGTAAATAAATTAAACTGATGATTTTTTGATGTCATCTGCAACTGACAATCCTGAATTTTCTTCCACTGATGACGATACTGGAATTTGATATTGTGGCACAGACATTATCAAACTACAATCTTTGTTAGACAATATATGTAGCCGACACCAGACTACATGTGACTTATCATACTATGTTTTATAGAGCTGTCCCATACCTCCCTGTTACTGTGGTGATATCGGACGCATTTTGAAAGTTACAATTTCTTTAATTATAAATTGGTTTCTGCAAATTATGTTTCTATATTGTTCAAGGACATTAGAAAGTGCCAGTTTGTATTCTATAATTGAAATTTTTGTTTTTGTGCCAAACAAAGTAGATTTTCTTATTTTTCAAAAAAGGGTCCCATTCGTACCCACTTTCCCTTATTATTAATGCATTTGTAATGTTTCTTGAATTTACAAACTCTTCTCACAGCATCTTCAAATAATGTTTGTTCTCTAGTGTCATTCCATACCAAATCAATTGATTGAAACCAATGTACCTATTGATTAATTTTTAAGCCAGGTTGTTTTACAAAATTGTTCAGTATTATTAATAGGTATAGCATTTAGAGGGGAGAACTCACATTGGGAGGGGAGGGGGAGCTACAGCCCATCCTGGAAACCATATATTTTTTGGGACAGATGCCATAAGTTCCCCCGGCCACCATCTTGGAATTTTCCTTGGCGTTAAAATCCCTTTTCCGCCAAGTAGTAAATGTTGCCAAGCACCGGTTTATACGCATGTTTGGCTTAACAAAAATAAAATGTAAATAATAAACAAAATTAGCTAAAATGGCAATGAGTAATCGTTGTGTATGCACTTCGCGCACATTAACCGGGAAAAAAAAAACATTGCATTCAGCACATCTGGAGGTGTAGCATTCTCAAAATTCAGCAGTTCTCGCTTTCTAGCAATCTCGAAATGTAAAAAACTCTTAAAGCAGCAAAATACACATAAAAAAACAAAATTCGTTAAAATGGCAACCAGTAATCGTTGTATGTGCACTTCGCGCACATTAACTGAAAAAAAAAATCACTGCATTCAGCACTTCTCGAGGTGTAGCATTCTCAAAATTCAGCAGTTCTCGCTTTCTAGCAATCTCAAAATGTAAAAAACTCTTAAACCAGTAAAATATACGTAAAATTATCAACATACCTTAACAGACATCTGCTTTCTTGAAAGCTCCAGCTCGAAATATCATCACTGACATTTTCCAAAATAGGCTTATGAATACGTAATCACATTATAAAACAAACCTTCTTTTCTTGCCAAAATTTCCTCATATTTCCTAATTACTTCAGCAACAGCGTTTAAATGGACTACAGAAACCATAGTCAATCAAATACATTCAATAAATTTCACATAAAAATAAAAAGGCAGAACTATACAACACAATATCAAAATACATTCACAATATTCCACGCTAAAATGAGCTTCTCAGGGGTTGCCAGAACGACACGTCACACGGGATTCAACATATCGAGGTTGCCATATCCATAAACACCGTCAAATGTCAACACGCCAACAAAAAATCGCCAAACAAATCAAAACAACGGCTGAGGGAATATAAAGCATCTAAGACTATTTTTTAAACCTAATGTTGGGCAAAAGTTATTTAATTTCCATAACCCCCTGTAAGTACTTCCTTACCCTTCTCGATGAAACAAAATCCTGAATACTCCACTGGTATTATGCTCCTAGTCAAGGTTAAAGTTTTGTTCAAGACTTTTGTTTGTCCTTGTTAAAGTTTGCAGAGGTGGATAATTTTAAGGATTTAAGTAATCTTTAATTTCAATTGTCATTTGATAAAATGTTATTTTTTTATTTCAGAATCATGGGTGATGCTGTTACTCCATTACAAAATGGTCTTATGCAGATGCTGACAAGAACTTTATCTACTAGGACGTAAGATCTTACGTTTAAATATGTATATTAGTTTTATAAATTTATTGAAACAGGTAAAATGGATGAATTACTTATACAAGAGCTATGTACCATTTTCATGTAAATTTATGCCACTTTGATTATTTAATTGATGACTGAAAATCATTTTGATTGATTATTGAATTATAGCAAAAATAATTAGAAACAGTTTAAAAATCTTAAATGATTGAAATTGTAGAAGATTATTGTGACATTGAAAAAAGCTAATCCATAAGCATGCATTTGTAAGTTTTTCATCCCCCCCCCCCCCCTTTTAGTAAATAATCTTCTGTCACAAACACATAGCATTACAATGTTTACACATAGCATTATGGCAAAGCAATGCATTGAAAAAATCCTCATAATCTGTATAGCAAAAGTGCACAAATAAAATCAAAGGAAATATGAGAAGGTATGGGTAGGAGAAAAAGAGCTTTATATAATATAGTACATACACTGAACCAATGGACAGCAGAAGTAATCAATCATCATCTCTCACTAGCACATAGCATTACAGTCAGCGCTTATTTGCACTGGAGTTCAGCACAGATGCATTTTTGTTTCAGTAAATATTTAAAATGTAAGTCCTAGAACCCATCAAAGCTAATAGACTGGGAGGCGACACAGACAATCACCTCATAGAGTTCACAGGTGAAATTCCAGAATTAGTTGAAACTCGAATCACATATAAAAATGCAATCAGCCTGCCAAGTCATGTCTTGCTGGAAAACACCTGCAAACCTGATTTTAGCGGTTGACTTGTAGGTTTATCATTGGGCCTGTTCAGAAGTGCAGTAAATGCCGCACGCACGTTCAGAAGTTTTTGCCATGGATTAGGTCTTATTGGAGTAAGGAATTTTAAAATAATTCAATTATTTCATTATTTTTATGGTTCAAAACAGGTAAAAACAAAGACTATATTTCTTTATCCTTCCAAAACTTGGTTTTCGTAATAGAAATACATGCTTATGTTCACTCAGATAAAATCCAAAATATTCCAGAGAAACATCACGTGACCTACTTCATCTACTTTAGCCTGTGCAGTATTTAAAATCAATTAACCAACCACACACAAACTTGACACAGGCGGCTCAAAAAATTTATGTGGGCGATTTGATCATGTAATTGTGCATTTTATGCTTATGTTTTATTGATTGTGCTTTGTTTGGTAGGTTGATTGCTACAATTTAACAATTCCATTGGTGCTATAACTTTTTTTTTACTTTTTAACAATTTTCTTTTAATCTATTTAACCCCTTCGGGACGGGAGCCTTTTACGAAATTTTTAATTCTTTGTCACTTTTTTAAAAACAGAAATTTGTGTCTTCTTGAATCGAGAAAGTGCGCTGATTAAATAAGGCAAATTTTACAGTAAAATTTTACTGGTGAGGAAAAACAAGGATTCTGAGCGCTTCATGCGGCACGTATACGTGTCGCTCGTCCCCAAGGGGTTAAAAATGATTTATCAGTTGCTTTACATTTTTCGTGATAAATAGAAGGCTGTTAATAAACCAAGATTGTGATATCATCATATTACGAGATTTATGTGTAATCTACTATATTGAATAATGATTTTCAAGGGAATTTGCACTGTTAGTTAGACAATTTTTCAGAGAAGTTTTTAGTATATATATTTCTTATTTTATGATTGCATATTTTAATACCATGTGGATAACAGACCAAAATACACCATAAAACATGAGAAACAAATGGCACTCAAAATCATGTTAGTATCCAGGGATTAATTAACCTCTGAAGTTATAGGAAGCACAGTTTTATTTCAGAGGGTCCCTTTCATTCGAGAAGTGTTTTCTATTAGACATCCCGAAAACTCGCCAATGCTACAAATATTATTCACTGGCTCAGTTGAATTCACATTAAAGAAAGTTTTTTTATGTTCCACTTACAAAAAAGTAGGATACAGTCAGTGCAAAAATGATTTTGTATGGTATTAGCGTAAAAATGTAATTTGGATAAAAAGTTTGAATTCAGAATGCATGCACAACATAAAATATTAATATTATACATTGTACATGCAAGCTAAATTCAATTACACTAGATTAATATTAACACAATTATTCTAATTGGTAAACAAATCATATTAGATGTAAATTTCCAACTGGGAGAAAATTGTCCGGACCAGGATTCAAACCCGGGACCTCCTGGCTAAAGCCGCCGGTGCTCTGCCATCTGAGCTATCCCGGACGATTCTGGTCGAACTGTAATCAACAAGGTTAGCTGGGTGAAAACATTCGACCAGAATCGTCCGGGATAGCTCAGATGGCAGAGCACTGGTGGTTTCAGCCAGGAGGTCCCGGGTTCGAATCCTGGTCCGGACATTTTTCGCCCAGTTGGAAATTTACATCTAATATAAATTCAATTATATTTAAATTCAATATGTAAAATAAACAATGCATCTAAAATAATGGACAGACTGGAGAATTGTGATCATGTGGTTGAAACTGACGTACTAACAAAAAATCAATTTGTAATGAAAGGTATTTTTATGAAACGCTTTAAAGAAAAAAAAAAAAACATATAGGGGAGACCAGGGTACAGTGGTCCACTTTTGCAGTTAACATTTTTTTTCTCTTTAACGGAGAGATCAATCTACCTGAAAATATTTGTGAATATTCTTTAAACCTTTCTACAGGCCTCATAATTTTCGCAGAACATAGTTTCCAATACATTTTTCAAAAAAAAAAAAAATTATATACACCCGTAAAGTGAACCAGTGTACCCCGGAAGCGGGGTACACTGGTCCACCTACTGGGGCAAAGTGGTCCACTATTAATTATTGTCTAAAATACAATATAAATCTACTTATAATTAATCTAAGTCTTTTTTATTTCCCCTTTACCTCCAAAAAAATATAATAATAAATTTGCAAGTAGCATTTTTGAACAAAAAACATAAAACTAAAGAATTATTACAAAAATTTATTATATTTTGAAAATAACAATATAAGATACAGGAGTGATTGCAAATAAGTTATTAATTAAGTACAAAAAAATAAGCAAACATTAAGACAAATATGATGATGAAAAATTTATTAGAAGCTCAAAATAGTTTATTATGACCTAACCATGTTCTCTGAAGCTATAAATAACCAATCCAGTGAGGTCATCTATTACTTATTAGGCTACAGTCTACAGTTATATTTTCCAAAGGCAGTAAATACAAAACAAAATATTTCTTACTAAGTTAACTCTACAATGCATGATTTTCATTTCTCTCCTTCTCCACCCCCCCCCCCTTTCCAAAAAAAAACTGCTATATTGAACAAGAAAACTTATTTTTAAAATCACATGTGAACTGTTATCCATAATTTAGGAGAAAACTAAAGTCTCAGATGGCTACATTATAATCTGAATAACATATAACATGAAATTTATTTTAAAGTGTGCCAAATGGCTACTCTATGCATTGTAAGGTTAAATAAATTGTCATTTTTCTTTGTTTACTTTATTTTATAGTTAAATAACTATTTTAAAGCAACATTTCTATATAGAGAATAAGCAATTATTAGATATTTTGAAAATCTTCATTACAGGAGCAGTAATTCATTGCGGACCACTGTACCCCAGCAGTGGGCTGTGCCCCATGTTGAAGTTCAATACATACTCATAAAAATATTATTTAAAGTTTTCTTTTAAGCATATAAACTTTTGAATTAAATAAAGACCAGTGTCTTACCTTTTCAAAAAAGTTTTTTTTTTATCTTATTTATGCATAGCCTTTAATTACTCAATAAAGAAAAGTATGATGATGAAAAATTTTATTTTTAGGAGCTCAAAACAACCAGTCAGGATAAAAGGGTTCATTCTGAGCTAACAATGTGTTCTGAAGACTATAAGTAATCAATTCAGTGCTGTTATCAATTAGCCTAAAAGAAAAGCTTTAAAAATTTAAAAATAAGTAAAATATCAGGGGTGGTCCACTGTACCATGGTCTCCCCTATATATGTGTGTAAATTTGAAAAGAAATTAGATAGAATTTTAGAATGGAATTAATTCGATATAAAATTTGGGGGCCTCTGTTTTCTCAATTTCGTGTCCTTTCTAATTTTCTAAGGGAAGCACATGCTTTTTGTGCCTATTTGATAATCAGGGACTGTTAGTATGAGCAAAATACTTCTTATACGTTCAGTAGAAAGTTTATAAACATTCTAATCATACTTTATTCACCACAAAACTAGATGCAAAACACCATATATTTTATATCTTTAAAAAATATATGTGCAGATATTTTTAGTTAAACATCAAACATTTAGTTGTACATCTATTACATTTATTTTTATAATATTTTCCATGTTGATTTTAACACTGTAAAATATGATTTGCATCCCAGTCTTGACAAAAACTCACTCCTAAAGTACTCAAAAAAAAAAAAAAAAAGGAAAGAAAAACTTCAAGAAATTATCCTACGTGCAAACGTATATTTTCATTTGCTTTGTGGAGCAGCACTCCGCACGCTTTAATTACTTTTTCCTGCGTTTTCCTTCCCAAAGGTCAAGATGGGTGGTTTAGGAGGAGATTAAAGGAAGATAGTCTGAATAGGTTTGACTGTGGAGTTAGTAAAGCATCCATTTTGATGCAAAACTACATCTTTTTTGTCTCGAATTATACTGTTTATCTAAAATCTTAGAAACTTTTGAAATTTCTCTTAAATTTAAAAATCTATTTTTATCCTCTAAAGATTTCACAATCTTCAAACTGCTTACCTGAAGACTTTGCCAAGAACTCTGATTAAAAAATTTGCATATTTAAAAATAAAACATAAAATTCAAGTGTGCGGCCTTTGTTTTTCTCTCTTGAGTTTAATAACATTAAATGCTGCATTTAACCGATGAATATTTTTTTAGATAATTTTTATCGACAGAAATAACTGCCTTTTGTAATGCCTGTATTTTATACTTATATTTTGTCCTTTATAGTTCAAAGGACAAAACAACTTTCAAGTTATAAAAAACATGATATATTATTTTTTTCATTCAAAAAATTCCTTATAATAATAATAAAAAAAATTACAAATACAGTATAGGATCTATTATCCGGCGTCCAGATATCCGGAACGCTCTAAAAACCGGAAAGTTAAACGATCCGAAACCGAAACTTAGTGAAAGCTTTCATTTCATAAAAATTTTCAGGTTTTTTTTTCATATTTTATTGAAGAGTTAACATGCTTTATAAATCGATATTTTGAATATTTTAAACTTTTTCTCATACACCTCAAGGTACCGTAATTTCCCATTAATCTCCCCCCCCCCCGCCCCCCCAAATGCGGCAAAAAATCATAAAGTAATCGGAGAGGCCGCTTACAGGGATTAAAAGTGGCTATCGAAATCTACCGCCTGTTAAATCCGAAAATGTTTATAAGAATAGTCCAAAGCCTGCCCTGATATTCAGATTTTTTTTTTTTGTTAACCGAGATAATTAAAAAACAGAACTTAAAAGCGCTCTCTCCCCACGATCCTACTTATGACGCTCCTGTGAAAGATAAGAATTGAATGTATGCAATCATCGGACATAAGTTCTCTTTTTGATCATTTTTATGACTTCGCATTGGCGTAACCTTTAGAAATATGGGACAACTAACTACATATTCTTAAATTTCGTATTTTTCTGTTTCAAACACTAAAATCCATTATAAAAAATTTTAATTTTAACCTTTTGAAAAAAAATATTTTCGAAATATCACTTGGAATTTGAACACTTCGGCGATCGAAAATCTGTTTTTCGTGACAACGGCTAGAATCTCGGCATGCTCCGACCTTTGACGTCATCTTAAAGGCACACCTACAATTTGGCCAATTAGCAGAATGAGAGAAACGTTCGTTTTACCGTTTTCAGCTGCGTCCATCGAACAGTAGAAAAGCGGAGATTCGGAATCGGATAAAACAGAAAGGTGGTATGGCGCTTCGCGTGATTTTTTTTTCTTTTTTTGGAAAGGGGGGGGCGGTGCTTTCGTTGGGATTTTTTTAAATATCAAATTTGTTTACAAAGTAGGGGAGGGTGGGTTAATGGAATATTACAGTAATTATGCATTTCTTTATCTCTGCGAATTTGCGGAAATCTGCATTTTAAGTATTGATAATTTTGCCTCTTGTATTTTTCTGTCCACTTTCCATGCGATAAATTCGTAAACAAAATAGAAATAAATAAAAAGTCAACTTTCAATATATTCCCCTCCCTCCCTCCCAATTATTGGATGAAGATGCAGATCAAGTTTGTTTCGATATAGACAATAATGCTCCACTTAGTCATCAGATCACATACAGTGAAATTTGTGAATTGATGACTAAAGATGCATCTGATGATCGTAGTGATGATGATAAGAATGAGGAGGTAGAAAAAATATCTAATGAACAAATGATATTTTACACTCAACAATTAATTCAAGGCATGGAGCAAAGAAGTTATTCCCATGAACAACAAATAATGTCCTTATATAAAATTCAAGACCAGCTTGTAAAATAGAAATGTTACAAGAAGCCAACTTTAAAAGGATTTTTCCAAAAAACTAATTCCCAAGCATCTGCATCTGAACCCCAAAACTAAATTTTATTTTTGATCTTGTTCATTTGTAAGTTTTATTATAATTTAAAATTATTACTTAACTTTTTTTTTTGTAAATAAAAATTAAACTTTTCCTTAATTGTGTTTTATTGAATTAATTCAACAAATGTGTAATACAGTATTTTTAATATTATTTATGCTAACCAGTATTTCATATTTATGTACATTAGAAAATATTTGTGGTAGTGTTCCGAATTACGGAAAAACCCCTTATCCAGAATGCCCCTGGTCCCAAGGATTCCGGATAACAGATCCTATACTGTATAAGGAATTTCTTGAATGAAAAAATGAGTCATTTTTAATAACTTGAATAACATATGGAAAACATAAGAAAAATTGATTATTGAAAATGTTATTCTTGAATTGAAACTATTAAAGGTATAATTAAAAGATGAATAAAATATTCAAGCTACTTTTTTTTTCTTGAGTCCAAAGTATGGAGTAACTAGCTCAGTGTTGCCTGGATGTAAGCCAAAGAAATTTTTAGTACTTCTCGAGTTATTATAGTTCATATATAATAAAGTAGGTTTGTTTAAATTATCTTTACAAGAGCTACATTATTATTAACAATGTCATGACAGTTGTTGAGTATAGTACGGGACATTTAGAATGTGTACAATCTTTAAATTTTCTTTCAATAATTTTGAATATTGAAATCCGCAGAATTTATGCATTTAAGATAAGTGAAGATTTATTTCCATTTCAAGTTATTAATGATAAAAGATTAAAAATTGTTCTTCTATAAGGCTTTAAAATGTGGAATAAAAATAAAACTTCGGCTTAGTGACATACTCTATATTTTTGATTAAATAAGAAGTGAATTGCAATTCTGATTTCCTATACAAAAATTGTCTGCCGTGATACAAAAAAAGTACATAAGCACACAGTTTATACAATTGACTGTATAATAAAATCATTCTTTTTTTTTTTTTTTTTTTTTTTTTTTTTTTGTGAAAACAAAGTTCATTATTGTTTATTTGAATCACCTCATAATCAAATTAGATTCTGCTTTACAAACATGATATTATACTTTGATTAAATCTTGTTTTAAAATAATTTTTATTAAATTTTACATTTTACATGCTTGACAATCCCAATGTCTCTGACATATTTGCAAACAAACAAAACAAAACAAAAAAAACGAAAATTTCAGTTCATTTCAATCAGATATTAAAGAAATAATATTAAAAAATTAAACTACCCCTTCCACTAAATTTATTCAGTTTTTGGACAAAATATTATACAAAATTAATAAATTTTTTCAGAGAAAGGGAGGAATAGTCTCTTTCTATAGGCAAAGTCCTGGATTATGATCATGTGCTCCGGTAGAGGTCTGCACGGACCTGGGCTTGACCCGAGGCCTGGCAATACGAGGGCAAACTTTTAAACTGGCCGTGCCGGTCCGGGCCGACAAAAAATTAAGCAGCCCGTTATGAAAATTTAAACGAAGCCAATGAAATAACAAATATATATATTCTGAGCGAGCCGATGCGTGTTTCACAACATTAATACAGAAATATAAAAAGTACAGATATCGGTATCGGACAGTTACATTGTATCTGAGTCCGGGTTTAATATTTTCAGCACTGTAAGCCTGACTTTGGCCGTTCCAGGATCAGGCTTACATTTTTTCTCTACACTGTAAAAAAAAAAAAAAAAAAAAAAAAAATCTGTAAAGTTACTAAAGTTTTTCTAGGAAACTGGGATTCCTAGAACTTTTTATGTAATGGCGACAACAAAAATTTTTAGTAACTTTACAGATTTTTTTTTACAGTGTGCATAGCCCGAACTGGATTTAACTGTTCCCAGTATGTGCCGGCCGTGTAATATATTTTGTAAAAATAGTGATAGTGATAATGCATTCCTGTTAACGAAATCATTGGAAAGTGGTTCTCAAATTCCCTGCTCAACAACGTGAAACTTTCTAACATGTTTTCTGACTCATTCAAAGATGTAAAGGCGTAAAATGGATTGGTCTAACTTGAAGTGATTTGGAATCTAATAGTGATTTCCATTTTTTGATAAATGAATTACTTGTCAAGATATAAACGATTCTTGTCACATGACAGCAGGCTTTTCTCCTTTCCCGTGCTATCATGTCAGGAAATTCGATTTAAAACTCCAACTTTGACGGTATTTTCTGAACGATTTTTTGCCTTTATCAAAAAAATGGAAAACGCTATTCGAATACATAGTTACTTAATAAGAACACATGCAATTTTATGCGCTTCTAAACAAAGTTAGGAAGTAGCTCTTTCGGATTTGAGAACAGCCTTAATAAGTTACAGAGAAACATTTTCAAAAATCTACTTTTTATTATACAGCTTCAAAAGTTTTGATGTTTTTAACCCTTTTTTTTTCTTTTATTCTAAACTCCGTTAATTATTAAATGAATCTTTATTTGAATGCTAAAAAGTATAAGCATGCAAGTGATCATTAATGCTGCTATTGTGTATATTCTATTCGCGAACACACAGTAATCTAAAATATACTGTAAAATTTGAAATATGTATGCAGTATTCATTAAAATAATCTTAATTTACTTTAAGAGCAACCTTAATAGCACCACGTTTCAATTTTTATGCAAGCTGTAAACATGACCATCAAGATTTGATTTTTCATTTGTACAATAGGTACACGACTAGGTACCCAAAATTTTGAGGAGAAGGGGAAATTTTTTAATATCATTTTTAGGTGCGTTCGTAGTTATATAAATACGTAACACCTATAGTTGTCGTTCAGTCCGTCTGTCCGTCCGCATATAACAGAGCAAAAACTACCCAACTAAATGGTCTGAAATTTTAAATATATGATTGTTGCAAAATTTTGTCGATCCATTTCAAATTTTTATGAAAATCAGATGTATAGTTTAATTACAGGGACATCCAAAAGTTTTTCTTTACATTACGGCCAATGGTAAAAATTATTGCAAGTGCATTTTAATGATGTTATAGCCTTCCGAATTGTCTGAAATTTTAAATACATAATTGTTGCAAAGTTTTGTCGAGCCATTTCAAATTTTATGGAAATCGGATCTATAGTTTAATGACAGGGACAGTCAAATTTTTCCGTTACATTACGGCCAATGGGGAAAAAATATTGCAAGTGCATTTTAATGATGTTACAGCCTTCCGAATGGTCTGAAGTTTTAAATGTATAATTTTTGCAAAATTTTGTCAAGCCATTTCAAATTTTATGAAAATCGGATGCATAATTTAATTGCAGGGACAGTCAAAATTTTTCCGTTACATTACGGGGAATGGGAAAAAAATTATTGCAAGTGCATTTTAATGATGTTACAGACTATGCACTTATGAAATGCAAAAAAATATGTATTCAGTACACTATGGGGTGCAAAAAATAATTATAAAACTAGTTATAGTATGAACGCACCTCTTTTGCCATGTTTGATGAGCAATTTCCAACTTGTAAATTTTGTGCTTAGCGAATCTCATGTATAATGAAATAAAAAGTGTGTTTGATACTTTAAAGAGAATAAAAATATGCTCCATTATTTTTGTTTTCAGAATTTTCTTTTAAGTTTCCTCTTAAACAATCGTTTAAATTTAAATTAGTTCGCTAGAGGCACAAACAGAAATTAGAGGTCCGATGCAAAAGCGAGATGGGCCGTCTACCCTGTCCTGTATATACTATATGCTTATAAAAAATGTTGACCATCCCGGGACCCTTTTCAGCTTAGAACCTGTTACATCTGCACCCTCTATGCATGGTGTTTAAAAAACTGATAAGATGTCCAGAAAACCCCTTGAGTTAAAGTAAAAATATGATGTGTGAAAATCAAAGCAGAGGAAAGCATAAGCATGTATCAATAAACGGAATAGTTCATTTTTTGAGTAACAATGATTCAAAACTTCTCAAAGATGAGGGTCCTGGCTTTCCTCTCACGTGCATAAATCATAAATCTTTTTTTTTAATAGTCATTCTGTAGCTATGCTTCCACTTAGGCAACAAAATGGATTCCTGTATGCATCAATAGCAGGCCAGTGCAAAGAAGAAAATATTTCCTTCTCATCTCAGCCCCGACAGATCGTTTGGAGGTGGGGAAAATTCTATTGTGTAGTTGACCCGTGCCAGATAATGCGAAGTCCATTTGCTTAATATCACTTTGAATATTAAAAGGCGTTCAAATGTAAAACTTTCATCGCGAAATACCTATAATTTTCTTGTATTTAAATAAGTATTTTATTATTATAATAGAACAACTGCTAATTGGAAACTACGCTTGAAGCCATTTTTCTTTATCAAAGATATCTTATTTATTATGAAAAATATAAAGCAACCAATAAAAAAAAAAAAAATAAATAAATAAAAAAAAAAAACCTATAGCACAATTTGGAGCGCGAAGGATTCGAACCCATAGCCTCTAGTTTCGAGTTCAAAGTGCTATCCATTCAGCCATCTAGCTCATCTTTCATTTTGAACAAATTATCTTTATAATTAGCACCATAATTAATAGGGTGTCAACGATTTTAATCAATTGATTTAAATCAGCGATTAAAATCATGATTTTAATCAACCGATTTAAAAAAAAAAATCATTGATTTAAATCAAAAATTTCCTAAATGTTTAAAATGTCAAAAAATATATTAAAATCTAACATAAACATAATTTGAAAGTTTCTACAGGTATTTTGACTTATGAATAAACAAAAAAAGAGCTTTAAATAATTGTTTCTAAGTTTAATTCATGAATATTGTAAAAAATTAAAAACAGTTGAGTTTATAAAAAGCATTGTTTTTAAGTTTTTATCCAAATTAAAACAGTTTTAATTTAAAAATGATTTGCAGTGTCATAATTCCTTTAGGTAATCAATTTATGCATAATTTTATGTAAAATTACACATAGCAAGTATTATACATTTCTACAAGTAAAAGAATAAATAAGTAATTAATAGCAATCTCAAATTAAAGAAGAATGAAAGAATGATATCTTTTCAAAGCTAAATTGTAAATGAATGCATAAGAGAAAAAGAAATAATTGGTATAAAAATGCTGAGCTCAGCAAGAACTTCTTTGGTATAGGTTAAATAAATGTTTTTAACTTTGTAGCTCACATAATACTAAATAAAAAATAATGAATAGGGATTGAAAAGGCAGCAAATTTTTTCTTAAAAAGAAAAAAAAAAATTAACCATTGGAACCCAATAATCCACACTGAGAGGTAATAATGCTGTTACTTAAATATTTTGAGGATTTCAGATATAAGTGGCTAACTTAGATTTATCCTATACGAATAGGTTTAACTCATTTTAATAATTCTTTTGGTTATACACATACACGTGTGTAAGTTTAGATTTTGGTGGTTTACAATAATTTTCCTAAATACAAATGCAAAACGAGCTGCAAATAATATTTGTTAGTTTTGTTATTCATGTTACTAACTAATGACTTACTTATTTGCAGTTTTTATTAATCTTGTAATTACTTATACTATTTGTTCTAGGACTTTTTGTAAATGGTGCCGCACCATGCCCCTTTTGAAATTGGCAAAATACACTGTGCCTTAAAAGAAATAGTTGAAATTCACCTGTAGTTGTAGCCAAAGATTTCTTGTAAAAAACCTCCCCATTCAACAGTATTTCTAAATTCATATGGCTAAGATCTCACAAAAACATAGAACTTTATTTCTTTAGAAAATACAGGATATTATTAAAATATTTTATTTAATTGTATTTTTCAATTTGTTATTCATAAAATTATTAAAAATTAAGGACACTTTATTCATCGTACTAAAAATTATTCTTTTTTTCCCCCCTTATATCATTACTAAACACATTACTAATATATTTCCTCATGAAATAGTACCCTTTTTTGGAACTAGCATCCTGTCCCTTTTCCTTTCTAAAATGAATACTACATAATTATCATTTTAATAATTAAGTTTTAAAAACGTATAATATGCTCCTAATTAGAGAGTTAATTGTTTAATAATTATTAATTTGAAGTAGTGTTAACTATTTAATATAAAATGCAGTTAATAATTTTAATAAATGTTAAATATCACTAGTATTTATAAAGTTTTACATAATTATTACAATATTAATGTATATAACATTATTGTATGATACTACCTAATGAAACTACTAATTTGTAGTTTTTATAATTTCTGTAATTACTAACTAATAATTATAATTTTATTAATTAAAGTGTTAAAACATAGATTATGTTAGCAATTAGTGGTTTAATTGTTTTGGAAACCTAAAACTCTTGGTAGCTATTCCGTATCTGAACACTGGGGAAAAAATCATAAAAATCCGATTTAAATAAAAAAAAATCTGATTTAAATCAAAAAATCAGATTTTTATTTAAAAAAAAAAAAAAAACATGGTTTTTTTACACCCTAATAATTAATCAAACCGTGATTTGTTCGTGAGCGCACTAAACGTTTATTGCATCCACGATGAAGACCCACTCCATGTTCCTGTCTCCTGAGCTCACGCGCGTGCTTCTTGAACACACTCATTGTGTTTCTCTGCACTCAAATGTATGAAAACATGGACGACTGGAAGCAACCTACGAGTCAACCGCTAAAATCGCCTTTTCAGGTGTTTTCCCCAAGATATGACTTGTCAGACCAGACCGATTGTGTTTTAATATGCGAATTGAGTTTTAACTAATTCTGGAATTTCAGCTGTGAACTCAATGAGGTGATTGTCTGTGCTGCCTCCTCCCGGTCTATAACTCAAATAGAATTGAATAGAAAACATGCTGCTTTCATTTTGTTCAAGAAATATTGTAACAGATTATAAGGAGTTTATCAATGATATCAAAGTTCTCAATCTGATATTTTGTCTTATTGCAGAATCAACAAAGATCACATATGGAGATGATGAAGTGATGAAACTTTGCAAGAGGTTTCATATAAATAAAAGAACAGTTGTAATGGATGCTAGAATTTTAAGTAATCTTCCAGAAAAAAGAAAAAAAATTGAATTAAAACAATTAGCTTTAATAATTAATTGTATACCTGTGTCAAGTGCCTAATGTGAATGAGGATTTTAAGTTCAAATATGAACATAATTTGTTCTCCACAGTGTACTTCACTTAACATGAAAACATGAAATTTAATCTTTATTAGACTAGTTTGTCCTCTTACATCCATGGGAAAAATTATAAGAACACGTTGAAAATTTAGTAATATGTATTAATCAACTGAAAACAAATCAAACATAATTTACTACTTGTAATTAGGAAACATTAGGAACCGATTAATATGAAATTAAATTACAATAAAATTTATAAATCACCTATTAATAGAAATATATGGTGTGAAACATGGAAAAAATTATAAGGACATAATGAAATATGTCTGCAAATAAATTAATATTCTATAAAATCACCCTTTTTTTGTCAATGACCCTTAATAATTGTGCAGTTATTGGCTTTGACTCAGAAAGTCCAGTTAAAGTTTGTTTAGAAATGTTTTTCCATGCTAATTCGGTGGCTATGTCAAATCCTCTGTATTTGCATATTTTTTGCCATGCTTATATACCTCTCTAGTTAAAACGCCCCACAGATATTCCGTGGGGTTTAAATCAGGGCTTCTTGGTGGCCAATCCAAAAGTTGGGCAGAATTGAACCATGAACATGATACACAAGACACATAGCAACTTGCATTGTCTTGTTGAAACAAATAATTGCCACCTGTGATAAGGGATGCTTCAGGCAATCATTTTTTCAGCTAGCATATCCACATATGATTCTGAATTCATGCAACCTTGAATAGACATGATTAGTATTGTTCCACTGGCTGCAAAACCTGCCCACACCATTGCTGAACCTCCTCCAAATTGGCATTTGGAAAAAACAGGTTTATCTTTTTACAAGTCATACCAATAATAACAAAAATCATCTGGTCCATCCAAATGAAAAAAAATTTCATCCGAAAATACCACATCTTTCCAGCGAGATCCAAAAGAAATGTGTTTCTTAGCAAATTCCAATCTAAGCTTCTTATGTAGTTTTGTAAGTGGTGGACGTGACCATAGTTTAGCATATCTAACATTGGTATTCTTTTGCAGAACATTATGCACTGTTCAGCTAGTGCATGGTAGATTCATTTCTGCTTTAATTTGAGTAGAACTGTTTTTTTAAGCAAGCTCAATGTGCAATTCCACATTTCTGGTGCATAGTCAGAGAAACAGGCCTATCTATCTGTATGCTTCTTCTTGCCATAATCTTTTGGATTTTTCAAAAAAATATCAGAGCTTGAAATTCAATTTTTCATAGGAGGGGAGTCTCCCTACCAACATTTATAAATGGAGGGGAGTTGAGCTATTTGGGAGAGAGAAAAAAAATATGAAACCTACTGTTATTTTATGTGCTTTTTAAAGATTTGCATTAATTATTTTGTCATGTCTGTATTAATACAGGCATGACAAAATACCATTGAAGCAGTTTAAATCAACAACTCAGAATAATGATGCAAAATATTTTTTTATTTAAAAAAGTAAGAAAGCAGGGGTGATTCTGAGTAAAAAAAAAATTCTGAAACCAGGGGTCTGTCCAGACTTTTCTCACAGGGTCCTGTTTTTGTGAAATTGTGAAGTTTTTCTTATTTTTGTGAAAATTCTAGTCATAATTTTGTGAATTTTAAATTATCTACATCTTCATGTTCTATCCTTCATATATAAAAAGCGAAGTAATATGCTCTTTGGTGAGTTCAACTGCTTACTTACAGGCCAGATTTTATTTATAAATGACTAAATTTGTGAAAAGTTCAATTTGAAGGTGAAAAAATTCTGTGAAAGGTCTATTTAAGAAACAAATAATTTTGTGAAGGATCCTGTTTTGGGATAAAATGTTTTGTGAAGAGTCCTGTTTTAAGATAAATTATTTTGTGAAGGGTCCTTTAAAGGACCTAAAATTTTCCTGAACATATCCCTGGAAACTGACAGCAAATTTTCTGAAAGGTTACAGCAGAGGAGATGAAGGGGTGGGGGGATCACTCCCAGCACTAGCTATGTGTTTTTTCGTGCCCCTTTGACGAAATTTCCGTTTTTTGCGATTTTTTGACGAAATTTGCCATTATTTCACGATCTTTTGATGAAATTTGCCGTTTTCCGTGATCTTTTGACGAAATTTGCTGTTATTTCGTGATCTTTTCACGAAATTTGTCGTTTTTTCGAGATCTTTTGACGAAATTTGCCGCTTTTTCTGCAATCTTTTGACGAAATTCGAGATTTTTGCGCTATTCTTCGACGAAATTCACGGGGTTTTTTTCATGATCCCTGGATGAAATTCGCGATTCTATGACAAAATGCGTGTTTTTTTCTGCGATCCTTTGATGAAATGAGTGTTCTTTTTTTGCGATACTTTGTAGAAATTCGCATTTTCCCACAATCTTTTGATGAATTGCGCGTTTTTTTTCGCGATCCTTTGACAAAATTAGTGTTTTTTTTTCGCGATTCTTTGATGAGATTCGCGGGTTTTTTTCATGATTCTTTGATGAAATTCACGATTCTTTCTCAGCAGCCGTTTGACTAAACACTAAATTCGTGTTTCTTACACGATTCTTTGACGAAATTAGCTTTTTTCCGCGATCCTTTGCTGAAACTCGCATTTTTTCCGCGTTCCTTTGCCGAAATTTGATTTTTTTGCTATACTTTGATGTAATTTGCGTTTTTTTGCGATCCTTTGATGAATTTCAAGTTTTTTTCCTGCAATCTGACGAAATTCACATTTTTCTGCGATCCTTTGACAAAATTTGTGTTTTATTCGCAATCTTTTGCGACAAAATTGGTGATTTTTTACTCGAACGATTGACAAAATTGATTTTTTCGGCGATCATTTGTCGAAATTCGGGATATTTTTCTGTTGAACTGATGACTGATTTTTCACAGTTTTCGGAAAATTCGTAACAGAATCACCCCTGAATTCGCCAATCAGTCGCGGACACTTGTCAACTGATCTCAAGAAAACAATAATGAAATTTGTCTATCGGTCGAATCGAAAATTCGCGAGTTTCAATGATCTTTCGCGGTAAAAAACCCCCCGCAAAATGTGTCAATTAGTCACGCGAAAATATCGGGAAATTTGCAATGCATTCGCGGGAGTTAATCGTAATTTCAAAATGCAAAATTTTCCGGAAAATGGTGAAATTTTTTGGACGGGAGTTTCCCGCCCACGATATTATTTTGGGCGAGAATCCCGCCATCCCGCCCTGAATATAAATTTCTGTTTATATTCCTTGCAATTTCACATCCACTCATTCCACATTTTCTGTAAGCAATAATTTTTCCTTTTTCAAATTCAGATAGTTGTGTACTCTTTCGCATGTTGTTGCAAAATTCTGCGTGTTAATAGTGGTAAAGTTGAAATATCTTGTACAGCTTACAAAATGTTAAATAGTTCGTTACAGTGATTATACAGTTGGCTGTCTGTTTAATGACTTTCAAGAAACCTAAAAAAATTGTTCTTAAATAGAGATCATCCTTAAACAGAATTTTGGAAAAATATTTTAAAAACATTTCCCTTCACAGTTTACAGGCTTGGGACTATCAATACATTTCTCAATATATTGGCATGTTTAGAAAAGTTTTATTTATTTATTTAAATTTATTTTATGTTTTCTTTCTTTCTTTTGTTTTTATTGATACAGATATACTACATATTTTTATTGCACAAATACAAATTGCATTAATTATATTCAGGGGTGGAGAATTTTCAGAAAATCTTACCAGCCAAGGATTTATTTTACCCGCCAGCAGAATGCTATGTACAGTTGGAAATTGCTATAATAAAATTTACGCGAAAATAGTTGATTGCTATTGCTACAATACATTTTCACATACATATTTTTTTCTCCTGTAAAATTAAGAAATATACACAAGAGAAAAAGTTTATTAAAGAATATTACTTAGTACCGAGTTTATATCGCAGTAATTTGGAAAGTTATAAAATATATCTTACTAGTAAAAAAAAAGAATAAGGTCTTTGGCATGGAGTTTTTTAAAGACTGCTTACAAATTCACTCACCATGTCAGAAAATGCACTTGCCAGTGGTGAGTAAAATGATGTATTTCCCCACCCCTGATTATATTGCATACAAAAACAACGTACAATGTTACTTAAAGTTTAATAAAAATATTTATAATACATTTAATTAAACAATGTTACAGTACAATAAAAATATATATAATACATTTAATTAAATTAAGTTTTTAAAAATCAAAGTGTAGATTGTTTCAATGGTGATCTAGTTTTAAGTACCCTTGCTTCAAGCTTTTCAAGAAGGTTGAATGAGTCATCTTCCATAGTTGATGAAACAATGTACTGGCGAAGCATATCCAGGGCAGAATTCGCATCTGAGTAAGAAGGAGGCAGTGTCACTTTGTATATCATCAGCTTCATCACCATCTTCTGCATCTGAAGTTGCATTTTCATTTGTGATGTCTTTCTAAATTTCTGAAGTCTGTTGTTAAAACATCTTTGTCACAGGGTTAAAGTTCAGTACACCCGTCTCCTTTAACTGTACTCATCTGAAAACTTGTTTTTCTCTCAGAGGAAGTTTCCTCGTTTAACATGTTTAAAGGGATCAGGAAAAAAAAAACTATGTGAAAATCGTCGTTAAATAAAAACAATTTCGTCTTTAAATAGAGATTTTTTTACTTAAAGGAACCAGGACCACAAAATATCATTGTTAAATAGAGCAACGTTTAACAGAGAGTCAACTCTACTTGTTTTTTGCAGGGTGGGTGGGGGGGGGGGGGGGTGATAGGTTATAGAAGAGGAATTACAGTGCTGGAAAAAATTATAAAGCCGATAGAAAAATTTACAAAAGTCAAAAAGTAATGGAATTATTGATATCGCAAATTCTATTTACATTTGCATGATCAACATCGCAATAATACGCATAAACTTTGTTTAGAAAAATCGGAAGGGGGAACATAAATTATGCTGATTTCTTACAACCAATGAAAAACAAATTGGAAAAAATTATAAAGCCGATCGTTCTAGCCTCATTTGGCATAATGCCAAACTTTAGAAAGCAGGTTGCCAGGAAAGTTTAGATAAATGTAAACGTGTTACGTGCATTCATTTTGTATTTGGTGTGTTTAATACAATGCCAAGAGGAAAAAAGTTATCCAATGGTGAACAAATTAAAATATTAACTTGAAATGAAGCTGGAATGTCTGGTTCTAATATTGCAAGAAAAATAGGAAAGTCCAAGGCTGCAGTAAACAGTTTACTCAGAAATCCCGAAGATCACGGCAGTAAGAAGAGTACAGGAAGACCGAAATCCTTAACTGTAAGGCAATCAAGACAAATCCGGAAGCTAGCTTAAGCAGAAAAAATGTCGTCAGCCCAAATTCAAGAGCAGTTACAATTACCATGTACAAGCCGAACAGTAAGAAATGTTTTAAGTAACAATCCCATTGTTCAATTTAAAAAATTTAAAGAAAAACCTCCTTCTTCTAGGCACCATAAAAATGCTCGCTTAGACTTTGCACGAAAACATTTAACCAAAGGCACAAATTGGAGAGATGTTGTCTTTTCCGATGAAAAGAAATTTAATTTCGATGGACCCGACGGCTATAAATTCTTTTGGCATGATTTACGGCAGGAATCTCATATTTTTTTCAAAGCGTCAATTTGGAGGTGGCTCAGTAATGGTTTGGGTTGCATTTGCTGCCTGTGGAACCACTTCAATTGTTTTCATGCACAACAAAATGAATTCAGTTATGTATCAAGATATGTTAGGAGATAATTTATTACCCATTGCTCCTCTTATAACTTCGGGAGACTGGACATTTCAGTAGGACAACGCTTCCGTTCATGTTTCGAAGTCAACTAAATCTTGGCTGGAAGCTAATCAGGTGAAATGCCTTCAATGGCTAGCTCGTAGCCCCGATCTGAATATAATAGAAAATCTCTAGGGAATTTTAGTCCGAAATGTTTACAAAAATGGACGACAATTCAATTCAAAGTTAGATTTGATGAATGCTATTAAAAACTGCTGGAACAATATTGATGCAAGTACTTTGTGTGGTCTGGTAAATCCAATGAACAAGAGACTAGTCAAAGTCATCGAAAAAAAGGGTCTCACATCGATTATTGATGAAATACATGTATCGACTTTATAATTGTTTCCAACTTTCTTTGTACAGAAAATTTTCTTAAGCCTATTAACCTTTTATTAATGTAGTTATTAATAAATTTCTTTTTTTCTTTACTTCCTTGTAGCATATAATATATATGTATGAAATTTCACAAATGTTCCATCTTTTGTTTTTTAATTATATCATATTTTCAAGTGGCTTTAATAATTTTTTCCACCACTGTAGTCCATCAGCAGTCATTGTGTTCTAATATGTTGCAATGAATTTGATCATTGAAACAAGAATCACCTCTTTTATTATTATAAGGGGATAAACCCGGGCTTCCCAGGATACAGAATATAGGTGAAAACCATCATATATATTTTATTTCTGATGTTAACATTTTTTTTTTTTCTCTTCACATATTAATGCCACAGTGATGAATGAGGTACAATCTTTCAAGAGATTCTGCAAGCGGCTTTTGACATAGTATACTTATATATCGTTAAAACATGTTGTTTGATAAAAAGAATTGCAGTTAATAAAAAATTAATGAAAAATATATCAGCAAATAATCTCAAAGATTGCGGTGAGAAAGCCACGCATGAGTCTACTGTTTCTTTTCTTTTCTAATAGATAACATGGATAGATTTTTTACATTTAATATATTTTTTAGAATGCCCACTAACAATACTAAAAATCATATGAAAAATATCAATAATGTGTTCGAATAAAGTTTTGAAACGTATATTAAAAGTGATATTTTCATATTGGCCTCATGTTGGGAGTTATCAGCCGAAGAAATCTCCAAAGATTGCTATTTACAATCAGCCTTTTTGATTCTGTTCCTTTCAGTGGATTAAGTGCAAAATTTGATTACATACCTTAAAATTGTGTTTTTTTATTTATATTTTATTTATTGATTGATGAATGTTTTAATTTCGTTATGGAATATAAGCTGGAATAAAATGATGAGCTATTTACATTAATTTAAGTGCAAATGGATTTACCTTTCATAATCATCTGTATGTAATATAGATTTGAAAAAGAATCATGGAAAATTAATTTAAAAACAATAAAAAATTAGTTAATTCCGAAACAGTTTTCAAATAAATTGCAATATAGTTTTCAAACAAATTGCATGTGAAAGTGCAATTTTTCTCTTTTTGACTGTGTAAAAATTGAAAATGTGTGTATTATTTAGAAATTTAAAAAATTTCAATAAAAGTTAAATTTAATCGTCTGCTGTTGCCACTATCAGAATGACATCAGCATTATGCATGGACACATTTGTCCTTTATATTATAGATATTTCTTTTGACATTCTGTAAAAAAATATATGAAAAAAAGAAAGGAAAAAAGCTAACTTTTCTTTAAAAAAAAAAATAAATAATTACAAATGAAACAAATATACAAAATAAACAAATACAAAAAACAACGAATACTAGAAAATACGATTACAGAAAATTTTTTTAGAATAGAATATTGCTTTTGCAATCGTGTTGAATGTTAATGGATCTTTTATTTATAGGTCAATTGGTTCTTCATTATTTAGCCCTGGTATTAAGCCATTTAAAAATCAAGTTTATGAAGACTTGAAATCTCAAGCTCAGGCCTCTCAGATTTTATTTGAAGATCCTGAATTTCCTGCCAATGATTCATCATTATTTTATAAGGGCAATATTGGACAGTTACCCGGTGAAGTTGTTTGGAAAAGACCAAAGGTTTGTATATATATTTTTTAATTTAAGAATATACATGACTTGAAGCGTGTTTCTTTCCCAACCTTGTTTTTAATGTTTATAACACAGTTAAAAAAGAAAAAAAAAAGAATAAGTTATGTCAAATTTAATTTCATGTCTTATCTTTTGATTCGCTCAGTTTTTATATTTGTTTGCTGTTTGGTAGTTCTCATGCTTGTAAACATGCTTGGTTTGAGTATGCCACACACAAGACAACTTACAAGGGAACCACTTTTGGTGTTGTTTGCACCTATCATTGAGACCTGGTGCATTTTAAAGCCCTATATGAGTTTGAGAATCAATAAAATTTTTCTGTTAAAATAATATTTCTTGATTATACAGCAGCATAACTTTCTGAAAATGCAATTTTCGAGACTACTTATTGGACTGTTAACATTGAATTTTTTTAAAGAAAAGCATTTAAAAATAAAAATTAGTTAATAATAAGTATAAAATATTGAAAAAAGTTTGAAAATTCCTTCACGAATTTGATTTTGAAAAATTGCAACTTTATATTCATATTTTTGGCGGGAAAACAGTTGGCGATTATTTTCAAAAGTAGAGCTTTCCGGCAACCCTAGCCAAATGCCATAGCTGAATTTGTAATAGCTAGAAATTGCAATGTCCGACCTATTTCACCACAGTAGTTTTTCTAAATTGTGTAAAAATATTAATTTACTTTATGATCACTTTTACCGAAGGACCATTTAATACAGCAACATTTCATTTTAAACATTTGAAACTTTATTTCATTCGATTTCAAAAGAAAATAGTTCGCTTATTTTGTATTTCACTAAAAAATAGTTCTCAATGATCTTCGAAGCTTTTATAGAATTATATTTATTACTTATATATTTATCGTCTGAATAGAAAAAAAAAATAAAAACCTAATATTTGTTTCTTATGCTATTAATTCAAAAAAAAAAAAAAAAAAATCACAATCTGATATAATTCTACTAATATGTTCTGTACATTTTCTCTTTGGATAAAGCAGGCGGAAAAATTGTAGCACCATATTTGGCAACTTAACTCACTTTTGGTGTGAAATAAACAAATAAATATGTAATAATGAAAAAATTAAAAGTATAAAAAAGTATATAAAATCAGCGGTAGAATTCATATAAAAAAGTCACTGGTCCCAAGGACCAGTAAGCATAAGAATTTACTGGTCTGCAGTAATCATCACTAGCCTGCTACATAAAATTCTATTAAGTCCCTTTAACCCTTTGAGTGACCCTCTCCCTTACTAGGGTGAAACTTCCTTTGCAGTTATCCAAAATTTTCATCATAATAAAATGTAAAATAATAATTTGTTAAAAATTAAACAGTACATAAAGAAAAACTATAAAATTATTAATTAAATATTTCATTTCAGATTATCTATTTCAACTGACTAAGGTTTAATGCTATTTTTTTAAATTTATTGTTTTAAATAAAATTATGCGATTTGTGTTTGATTGCAGTTTTCTCAGGGACAGGAAAGTTTATGTTTACCTTTCAGAGAGGGGGGGGGGGAGTTACTGGTCCTGCGGACCATTAAATTTTTCAAATTAGTGGTCCAATTGAATTTTTGGTGGTCTCGGACCAGCGGACCACCAAGGATTTCGAACGCTGAAAATATTATTTTAACAGAGAAATTTTTTCGGTTCTCTAACTTTTATGTATAGGGCTACAAAATGCACCAGGTCTCGATGCTAGGTGCGGGCAACACCAAAAGTGGTTCCTTGTGAGTTGTTATTTTTACTTCTTATGTCTTGAAATGTGTTAACTGATTTTTATAGTTCATGAGAACTTTGTCACAACTAATGGCATTTACTTTGTGTTAAAATCATTAAGCTGACCTCTTGTTATAAATATACTTGATAGTATAATATTGATAACAATATACCTACAGTAAACTCTGTGTAAGGCGGACTCTGTATAAGACGGAAATCTGTCTAACTCGGAAAGATTTTCAAGTCCCTACGAATCCATAGACATAGAGTAAAATTTGTCTAAGGTGGAATTTTGTCTACCACGGAAATTTTTCTCGGTCCGATCGATTCCGCCTTAGACAGAGTTTACTGTATTTTGTTTCTCTTGTTCTGACCTATACAAATAATTTATGGATGTAATTATATGGATCCAATCTTTTGTCTGACTTTGTTAGATGTTACGGCGTAAATGCCCTCAAATTTATTTGTTTATAATTTAACTCTGTTTATCTTTCATATTGCGAAATATAATTATAAAACTGATTTCTTTTGACAGAAAAAATCTAATCTGTTTATCTAAATTGTTTATAACCCTGAATCAATATTTATGAGTAACATTATGATTTCAAGGTCATGTAATATAGATTTATTTACTTTATAATAATTTTGAATTGATGGTGATTTATTAGTTTTATAATTACTTGGATGTCATTTAAATGAATATTATAGCTATTTAGAAGATTTATAACTGCATATTGTAATTTTTATTTTGATGTTTATTTTATATAATATATATCATTTTTAAAATGGTCAGTCTTGACTCTGTAACCAAGCAGAGAACATGTAACATGTCCTGACTCTGTAATCAGAGATGCCAATTGTTAAATCATGGCTCTGTTTAATACAGAGTGTATAGTGGAAGTCCTGACTCTGCAACCAAGCAGAGAACACATTTTTTTTGTATTGGCTCTGTTAAATACGGAGAATTACTATTATGGAACAATTATTAACTTCTAATGATGAATAGAATTTACATACTATTTCAGTTTTATTTAATAAACTATTTAACCTAATTGCTCTCCCATCTCACTTGGATTTTGAAAATTTATTTGTCAGATGAATTTCGGCGCCAACATTTATTTTTGGTGCCGAGTAACCCGCGAAACATTTTTTGGAAATAATAGTGAGCTATTGTGAAAGAGATTTGTGATTAACAACTGTGATTTATTTTTCAACATGTGATTAGTGTGTGATTTATATTTCAACCTGTGATTAGTGTGGAATTATTATTGTGCCATTTGGATTACGACATGCCATCTACATTACCTGGAATTAACAGGTAAGAAAATATTTTTTTCATTTTCTATGAATGGTTAATGTTTTAAAATAAGAATTATTCTTTATTTAAAATGGAAAATCTTGAAAAGCTGAAAGCAAAACGTTCTGTTGAACGAACGAGTTTCACGAAATTAATTACAAAATTAGAAACATTATTAAATGATGACATTGATAATACGAAAACCGATGAATTATTAGAGCTTCAAGAAATATTTCTCTTAAAAGAAACGGCTTTCCAAAGTTTGAATCGTGATATTGAAGCTCAAATATCCGACTTAAAAGAATATGAAAAGGACATTGCTAATAGTGAAAAGTACACTGACCAATTGATCAGTGCTAAATTTAAAATTAAAAATAGATTAAGAAAATGTAAAAAGGATAATGTTTCTATGATAGCAACTAGTCGTGTAAATTCATTGAATGGTTCTGCTAGTGGAACAGAAACGAGTTCTGCCATGAAATTGCCTAAATTAAATGTTCCAAAATTTTCTGGTGAAATCGAAGAATGGGTCGAATTTTTTAACTGTTTTGAAACATCGATACACCAGAATAAATCACTATCTAAGATAGAAAAATTCGCTTATCTAAAATCCTTGTTATGTAATCGGGCCTATAATGTGGTAGAAGGGTTTCCTTTGACAGAACAAAATTATGATACTTGTATTGATTTATTAAAGGACCGTTTTGGTAAGGTTGATGTTATTATTAATAAACACATGACTAATTTATTAAATATGGAACCAGTTAAAAATTGTTCAAATTTAAATGCATTAAGAAGATTGCATGACATGTGCGAAGTTAATATTAGAAGTTTAAGAAATTTGGGGGTAACATCCAGTTCTTATGGACAATTGCTAAATCCTATTTTGCTAAAGCTATTGCCCCATGAATTAGTGATTGAATATCATAGAAAACGTGATACTAGCAAAGAGTCAGATGTAACCGATCTAATTGCCTTTCTGAAATGTGAAATAGAATGTAGAGAAAAGGCTTTGTCAATGACAAGTTCTAAAAATGATGCATCCTCTTCTTTTGTACATAAAAATAAAACTGAATTTCGTGAAAAGAAAACATCAAATAAATATCAACATGCTAATACCTTAAATGCCACTATTAAAGTTTTTTGTGTATTTTGCAAAGGTAATGATCATTTATCTTCCGAGTGTAAAAATTTAGCTGATGATAAGAAAAGATTAATGTTACGTAAGGAGGGTAGATGTTACAAATGCTTTTTGAAATCGCATTTATCTTCGCAATGCCGCATAAAATTAAAGCCATGTCTAAATTGTAAAAGCACTGAACATAACAAATTATTTTGCTTTAAGAAAAGTTTGAAACCGGAAATTAATGAAAATCAAAATCAAACAGTTGTATCTAATTCTCATTGTAATTTTAGAAATTCTAAGCATGCTGTTTTATTGCAAACATGTTGTGTAACTGCTCAAGGTAATTCTAAATCAAAGGTAGTTCGATTATTACTTGATTCTGCAAGCGAAAAAAGCTTCATAACAAAAGCTTTAGCTCGTGAATTAAATTTGCCTGTTTTAAGAAAAGAACATTTAACTGTATTCGCTTTTGGCATGGATCAAGGTCGCGAAGAAGAATATGATGTTTTTAAAATTAAATTGCGAAGTAAAATGAATTATCATCGTTTTATAGATGTTGAGGTGCTAGCTACCGATTTGATAAGTGCAACAACATTGAGGGTTCCCAATTCTGACCCTCTAGTTATAAAATACATTGAAAGTAAAAGATGGAGGTTAGCTGACCCTACGCCCGAGGAATCCGAAGTACAAATTTTACTTGGAGCTGATTATTTCTGGAATGTTCAGAGAGGTGTCGTTGAAGAAATTAATGACCATTTATATGTAGCTAATACACTTTTTGGGTACACAATAGTGGGAAAAATAAACTCTAAAGGTAACGAAACAGTTAATGCTCATCTTGTATCTGTTAATGAAATAGAAAATTTTGATTTGCAAAAGTTTTGGAAACTAGAGTCTTTGGGTATTTGTGATAGTAAAAATGAATTATTTTCACAAAAGGATTTAGATGCTCTTGATTTATTTAATGATAATTTAAATTTTGTAAATGGAAGATATGAAACTAAACTTTTGTGGAAAGTAAATAAAAATGAATTGGAATCCAATTTTGATGTAGCTAAACATAGACTTTGGGGATTAAAATCAAAATTTTGCAAAAATGAATGGTTACTTAAGGAATATGAGAAAATATTAAATGAACAATGTGGTTTGGGTATAATTGAAGAATGTGAGTTTAATAAAGATGAAATAAACACGTATTACATGCCTCACAGACCAGTAATAAGGGAAGATAAATCGACAACTAAAGTAAGAATTGTTTTTGATGCGTCATCCAAAGATAAGGGGGCAAAATCGTTAAACGAGTGCTTATTTCCTGGGCCCAATCTAAATCCTAACATATTGGACATTATTTTAAAATTCCGTCTCCACAAAATTGCTTTCTTGGCCGATATAGAAAAGGCATTCTTGCAAATCCAGATACAACAAGAAGATAGAAATTTTTTGAGGTTCCTGTGGTTTGACAATATCACTAGTAACAATCCCATTTTGAAGGTTTTTCGCATGACCCGTGTAACTTTTGGTGTAACAACTTCACCCTTTTTCCTTTCTGCAACCATCAAACATCACATTGAGGGGTATAAAGATTTGTTTGGAAAAATAGTTAATATGCTGGATACTTCCTTATACGTTGATGACCTGTTTCATGGAGCTGATTCAGTAAATGAAGCTTTTGTTTTATCAAACGGTGCAGAGAAGATATTGAGTGAGGCCAATATGAAACTCAGAAAATTTAAAACCAATTCTTCCGATTTAAAATTTTTATGGAAGGAACATGGAATAAACTTTGAGGAAGACACTCTTGAACAAAATCTTTCGAAGGTATTGGGAATTATATGGATAACAGAAAGTGACACCTTGAAAATAGACATACAACCACTTTTAGTAGAATTTGACCATAAAATTATTACCAAACGTATTGTTTTACAAACTGTGGCAAAAATTTATGATCCTATTGGACTCATTTCCCCTTTCGTGATAAGAATTAAATTTTTAATGCAAGAACTCTGGGAGCATGGAATTGACTGGGATTCTACATTACCAGATTCTTTAAGTGGAAAATTCAGAAAATGGCATAATGAAATAAAAGACTTGGTAAATTTTGAAATTCTTAGAAAATATTTTGTAACTATCCCAAAATTAAATCCTGAAACCGCTCAACTTTTCATATTTTCTGATGCTAGTTTAAAGGGGTATGGGTCAGTGGCTTATTTACGTGATTCTTCTTCTTGTGAAACTTCATTTGTAATAGCAAAGTCGAGAGTAGCGCCTCTCAAGAAAATTACATTGCCGCGCATCGAACTTCTTGGAGCACTTACGGCTGCAAGATTAGCGAATTATTTAAAGGAAATATTTAAAATTGTGAATGAAAATATATTTTGTCTAAGTGACTCCCAAATTACCTTGCACTGGATTAAAGGAAGTGCTAACAACTGGAAGCCCTTTGTGGCAAACCGCGTACGCGAAATTCAGGAACTTGTTGCTCCTGTACAATGGAAATTTTGTAAAGGAAAGGAAAATCCTGCAGATGTTCTCTCTCGTGGTTGCTCTGCATCTGATTTGATTAATAACGAGGTATGGTTACATGGTCCTAGCTGGCTGAAGGAAGAATCGTTACCAGTATTTCCCCCTGAAACTCAACCTAATCTACCTGATGAAGAGGTCTTGCAAGAACAACGTAAAACGCTTGTTTGCTCCATATCCCAAAATATTCCAGAATTTGAGCTTTTATTTAAATTTTCATCCTGGTCTAAATTAAAACGAATTACGGCTTGGTGCCTCAGATTCATCAAAAATAGTACATGCCCATCTGAACGAGTCTATGGTTTTTTGACTGTTCCAGAACTTGAAAGGGCAACAAATGCTATTGTGAAATTAATTCAAAACCATGAATTCGGAGACGAACTGAAAATTCTAAAATCCAGAAAGATCCTAAATTCTAAAAGCAAACTCCTTCCTTTACATCCATTTCTTGACGAAAATGATATTCTTCGTGTTGGAGGTAGGCTAAAAAATGCAAACTTGTCTGAATATCAAAAACATCAAATCATTCTCCCTAAAAGGCATCATGTTACAGACTTGATAATAAAGTATTTTCATGAGAAACATCTTCATAGCGGGACTCAATTGACAATTTCAGCAATTCGACAAAAATTTTGGATAATTAATGCTAAAGAAGCTGTGAAAAGAGAAATAAGGAAATGTATGAAATGTTTCCGAAATTCATCACACCTTTCATCTCAGTTGATGGGAAATCTGCCATCAGCACGCGTGACACAAGCTCGAGTATTTTCAAGAGTAGGAGTCGACTTAGCCGGCCCCTTTTTGATCAAACCTCGTAAGGGACGTGGTGTGAAACCCTTTAAACATTATGTTTGTCTGTATGTTTGTTTCGTAACAAAAGCTATCCATCTTGAGTTAGTCACTGATCTTACAACTGAAACCTTTCTAGCCTCATTGAAAAGATTCGTGGCTCGACGTGGAAAACCTCTAGAAATATTTTCCGACAGAGGTACAAATTTTGTAGGGGCAGACCGCGAAATAAAGAGAATGATGTCTCTAATTGCTTCTGATGAAAAATTGCACAAGTATCTTACTGACGAAATGATAGTATGGAAATTCAACCCACCTTCCGCCCCTCACTTTGGAGGCCTTTGGGAAGCGGGAATAAAACAAATGAAAAATCATTTGAAGAGAACAATTGGTGATCAGATTTTAACTTATGAAGAATTTTTGACCTTAATTGCACAAATTGAGTCATGCTTAAATTCAAGACCGCTTGTCGCTGAGTCTTCTGATCCAAATGACTTTACGGCTCTGACGCCAGGACATTTTATTATAGGAGCACCCTTGACCTCCTTACCTGAGCCTGATATCTCCTCTACCTATGTAACTCCTTTGGAACGTTGGAAATTGCTACAAAAGATTTTCCAAAGTTTTTGGAAAAGGTGGTCGTCAGACTATCTCTCACAATTGCAGCAACGTACAAAGTGGTTTAGAAGCAACCCGAACTTAAAAATCAATGACTTGGTGTTGATAAAGGAAGAAAACCAGCCCCCATTAAGGTGGAAATTGGGCAGAATAATTGAACTATTTCCTGGGGATGATAATATTGTTCGTGTTGTCAAATTAAAGACTTCTACTGGTGAACTGAAACGCCCTATCACAAAATTGTCTCCTCTATCGATGGACATTTAATATAATAGAATTTTACTTTATTTTAACTAACTTTATTATTATTATTTTTTTCTATGTCTAATTTTTGTAACTTTCTGAACTATTTTGTATATTAATGTCTTTTTCTATTTTTAGTTGTTCCAGAAACTGTTTTTTATAGAAGTAGTAGGATTTAATTGCATTTCATTTTAGTTATACTTAACATTTAAGGTAATATTTTAAATTTGTATTTAATATTTGATTATTTAGTATGTGATAGTGGAAATTTGGTAAGTTATAATTGTTCGATGAACTCCGTTCATGGAGGCGGAGGATGTTACGGCGTAAATGCCCTCAAATTTATTTGTTTATAATTTAACTCTGTTTATCTTTCATATTGCGAAATATAATTATAAAACTGATTTCTTTTGACAGAAAAAATCTAATCTGTTTATCTAAATTGTTTATAACCCTGAATCAATATTTATGAGTAACATTATGATTTCAAGGTCATGTAATATAGATTTATTTACTTTATAATAATTTTGAATTGATGGTGATTTATTAGTTTTATAATTACTTGGATGTCATTTAAATGAATATTATAGCTATTTAGAAGATTTATAACTGCATATTGTAATTTTTATTTTGATGTTTATTTTATATAATATGTATCATTTTTAAAATGGTCAGTCTTGACTCTGTAACCAAGCAGAGAACATGTAACATGTCCTGACTCTGTAATCAGAGATGCCAATTGTTAAATCATGGCTCTGTTTAATACAGAGTGTATAGTGGAAGTCCTGACTCTGCAACCAAGCAGAGAACACATTTTTTTTTGTATTGGCTCTGTTAAATACGGAGAATTACTATTATGGAACAATTATTAACTTCTAATGATGAATAGAATTTACATACTATTTCAGTTTTATTTAATAAACTATTTAACCTAATTGCTCTCCCATCTCACTTGGATTTTGAAAATTTATTTGTCAGATGAATTTCGGCGCCAACAGTTATCATACTTACTTGTCCCTCCTTTCACAAACCTGCATTTATTTTACTGATGTGAAGCAAAAATCTTTTTATCTCCATTGAAATATCACTGAACAAGTATGGTTTTAGGAGCAATTATTAGTTCCCTTCATCCAGGATTCATACGCATCAAGGGATTCAGGGGATTTTAGGTGTTTTAGCACGAGAAATTTCCTAAAGCACTGGCCGGGCTTGGGCTGATTTTTATTCATGGCACTCGGGCCAGGCCTTACTTTTCCCTAAAGGCTCAGGTTGGGCCTAACTTATTTTTTCTCTACGGAACCAGGACTAGTTTCATTACTAGTCTGATGGCCCAAAATTTTCAGTCCCAATTTTGACCCAGCCCGTATGAAAATCATTGTCTCAGCATGGCCTGGTCTATTCAAATGTCAGTTAAATTATGCCTGGCCCAAAAATTTTTGCAAAAAATGAATACATTTTTAAATTGCTATTATTCTACACTTAAACATTAAAATTTATTCCTTTTAAAGAATAGTAGAATTCTACACTTATTAAAATATAGCTAAATTAAAATACAGTAAAACATGTGAAAAGGAACCTACCTATGACGGAACCCTGTTTTAAACTGAAAAACGTGTTGATCCATGTAAAGTGAATATACTAAAACATAAGAAAAGAATATATAATACATTTACACTTGCTAAGAATGGAACTTGTCTATAATGCATTTAATGTATTCTCATTTATATTACCGGAGAGAATGATCCCTGACAGTTTCATTGAAATCTGAAATGGCCTGGTTGAAAATTGAAACTTTTTGATTGATTTGACATGGAATGACCCCTTAGAAGATTTTACTGTATAGCATTTTTCAGATTACTCCAATGTATGTAATAACAATATTAATGATAACTGAAACATTTACATACAAGAAATAAAGATTCATTAAAAAATAAATATTGCAGCCTACAGCACTTCTATAAAAAGATTATAAACATGAAAAAAAAGTTAAGATAAATATTTTTGGTCAGAACTCCTCGTACAAAACAAATTTGTAACCAAATCGATGTAAGAATCAATGTTTTGTAGAAATTCACTCGGGCCGAGATTTTAACTTTTTTCTGGGCTGGGCTCGGGCCTAACTTTCAAGTTTTTTACCAGACTGAGCCAATATTATTTTATCGTTGGGCTGGGCTCAGGCCGAACTTTTAATTTTTGTATCGGGCCGGGCTGTATTTTTTTTCTGAGTCGGGTCAGGCCTGGAAATTTCGGACTGTGCTGACCTCTACACTGGTTGCTGTATCTGAAAATAGAATTTATTTTCATTAAATAAGGCAAATATTATTTTTAAAAAATTCCGGTAAAAGGTACTTGAAAGTCCTTGAAGCGTAACAAACCCTGCCTTCATCAGTTGCAGCACAATACCCTAGACCACAAGGATTATATACTAGAGATCACAAGCTAACCTATACTTATGTTTTATTGTTTTACTTGTATAAAACATTTTATTAGTGTACATCACTATACGTAATAATGAATTGATATGGAGAGTAGAAAATATTCATTGAAACTCCCTAATTGTGAAATCTCATGTTAACCTAAGGAAAATCTTAAATACATAATTACTCATTACTTAATATAATGATCAAAATATTGTTTTCACCATCAGAAAGTCTGTTATATTCTGATGAGGTGCATTTTTTAAAAATGCCTCCTTAAATTTTAAGTATTTAAAAAAAATCAATAAAGTTTGAAATTTTTATCTTAAAAGTACTTAAAATTTTAAGAGGCTTTTTTTTTTAAATGCACATCATCAAAATCAGATGTCTACTTTTGGATGGTGAAAAACATATTTTGATATTTAAATTACGTAATGAGTAATTACATTAAGCTTTCCCATAGATTAAAATGGGATTTCACAATCAGGGAGTTTCAGTGAAGCAGTTCCTTAAAGTAGACACATACTTCTACTTTGGAAATACTGGTGCTAGAGGATTAAAAACTATGTAGGGAATGCTTATCACAAATGTTTAAAAACTTATCTTACTGTGTTTTTTAGAAGTTCATAATATCTTGTTTGCTTTTAGGAAATTATTGGAAACCCAAAGCTATTTGTTGATGGTGCATGCAGTTGTGATGTAATTCAAGGAATGTTGGGCAATTGTTGGTTTGTTGCCGCTTGTTCTTCACTTGCACAAGAAAAAGAATTATGGAATAAGGTATAAATTATATTGAAAATTTATTCTTTCTAAATATGCTTTTGCAAAATTTTAAAAGATAGGATACATGTAATATCAAAAATTAAGATTTATAATAAAAATCCTGGATTCAATATTTTGTAATCCTTCAATTCTAAAAACTATGTTGATCACATTATGAATGATTTATATTTTTATTGTGTACTAGTTGATGCTCAGAATAACATAGTCAATCTAAAGTCAGTATTGAATTCAGACATTTTTTACTAATAGAGATTTCTTCAGCTCCATGGGAAGCTGAGGAGTTCCGGTTCACACACTGAGAAAAAAAGAAAAAAAAAAGCTTCTGACTCGGGCCACATGCACCTTTATAGGAGTGTTTTTTGGTGATAAAGGTGTTACTTAGGAAATCAAAGCTGTAACTTTTTCCTCTCTCTTTGCTGCATTTCAGTGAAAAAATTGATGGCCTTACATTTTGTAATAATTAATTTAAAACAAACTATTTCATGTTTTTCTAACAGATTCCTAAATGTCATAGGAGTATAAAATAAGATTGGATGGATAAGTTATCAAATAAAAATTGGTTGATAAACAAATTTCTCATTTTCAGTGAAATAAAGACTTAAAAAAATCTCAAGTTCAAAAATCACTGTACAAATTCTGAATAAACTTTATTGAAAAAGGACAAAATTTTCTGTACAAAATTGAATCTGTCTAAAAAGATTGATCTAAAAGATTGAATTATTTGATCTAAAAGATTGAATTTGGATTGTTGTTATGAGTGGGTGAAAATCGGCAGTGAACTTGAAAGATTGGGAAAATACGCAAATTGTTCTGTTCAGTATTAAGTAAAACTTAAAAAATAAAAATAAAACATCTAACCCTTTTCTGAATTGAAAAATTAATGGATAGATATTTCACACAACAGGGGGAGGGGAACTTTGACTATTATAGGTTCCAAAAAAAGAAATACCAATATTAAGTTTTTCTGCATTATATTTGAGGATGCTAAGGAATTAATAACATAATTTTTTATTCATTACAGTTTGAACAATTAAGAAATTCTCTGAGACACAGTTTCTTGTTTTGTGCTTGCACTAGTCACTAAATATTATTTCCAGAATTCTGCAAAATATTTTATTAATAATAGAAAGAGGTATTCTATACTACAAAACAGTTAAATTAGCTCCATGGTGTGTGGATAATAACAGTAAAACCTCTGAATAGCAGCCACCACTGGGAGCATGATAAAGCAAGTGTACTTCGGAGGTTGCCATTATTCAGAGGTTCCACATTTTAAAAGCTCAAAATCACTTACATTAAAATCAAAATAACTGACCAAAATTATTTTATTTTTACAGTTAAATAATACATAGTATTATACATAATATTATTAAACATTAAAGAAATCATTTATTCGTAGTTTCTTTTTTAAAAGCATATCTCTTTCTTTTAAAACATAATCATTTCTTCAGATTTGCTGTACAATTCATTATCATTTTGAGTGACCGCAAAATTTTTAATTTCCCAGTTTCTCTGCAATTTCTGGGGCACTTTCTTATAACATTGGCCCAGAAATTGGGAGATTTTTCTCTTGAAGTTAGAAAGCCATTCCAAAAGCAACTTATCAATCTCATCATAACCAGTTCTTCGCGCTTAGTTTAAAATTCCAAATTTATGCCTTGAAACGTCTTTTCTAAATAAAAGTAACTTTTTTTCAGAATGTCATCTTTTTGGGTCCTTCCGCAATTGCACATTTCAGCTAAGTTTGTGCACTTATACCTTTTTTGCTGTCCTGAATAACTTTCAACTTATCACTTAAAGTTAAAAATTTTCACTTTGAACTCATTCTTTTAGTGAAAAACCCGTGTTACATATAGACAAGAAAAATCATGACATGATTCACAAAGAGTGCAAATGACTACTGCTTGCTCACACTTAAACTTCGTCCCTGCCACACCTATTGATGAACGGGGTTTTGTTAAGCAACCGCTAGAGATTTGTAGAAAATTTGTAAGAACGTCAAATAAGAAAATCCACCTCCAGAATCTTCGCAGTCTTAATTATAGTTAAAACATAACGGTAAAAAAAAAAAAAAAAACTAAAAAATGCTGTGGGGTGGCTGTTGTTCGGATGTTTAGTGTAATGTTATTTCTATGGAAGAGATTTAGTAACACTAAAACATGACTGTTATTCAGAGGTTATCATTGTTTGGAGTGACTGTTGTAGGAGGTTTTACTGTATCTCTAATGCATTTGTCTTGATAATGTAATGCTGTCTTATGTAACAATACAAAGCTGAAATTTTCAGGAACTTCTAAAATGAGCTTGTCCGGTACTAATTTTTGAATTTTTTTTTTTTTTCGATGTTGCTTACACTAGAGTGCCTTTCACTCGGGACGTGACTGGGGACCCACGAACCTTGCTTCCGCAAAAGAGTCGGAGTATTGTAGAAGAATAAAGGGCTGCGGAAGAAAATGGGCCATCCACCCACCCCCAACCGCCGACCGAGAGTAATAATAAGCTTGAAGTAGCAGGAGCCTTTCGGTAGCTTCAGGGCCCTCTCTTCCCTCTTTTTGGTGTCTTTAATTTGTGTAATTTCACTCTTAAATTTGTCCGGTATTAACTTTTGAAAAAATTTTTTTTTCAACGTTGCTTATGCTAGAGTGTCTTTCACTCGGGACGTGGCTGGGGACCCAGGAACCTTGCTTCCGCAAAATAGTCAGAATAGAGTAGAAGAATAAAGGGCTGCAGACGAAAATAGGCTGCTCGCTGCGGTGGTTGACCCAACCGTCGACCGAGAGTAGTAATAAGCTTGAAGTAGCAGGAGTTGTTCGGTAGCTTCAGGGCCCCGAGCCCTCTCTTCCCACTTTTTGGTGTCATTAATTTGTGTAATTTCACTCTTAAATTTGTCCAGTATTAATTTTTGAATTTTTTTTTCAACGTTATTTACTCTAGTGTCTTTCACTCGGGACGTGGATGGGGATCCATGAACCTTGCTTCCGCAAAAGAGTCGGAATAGAGTAGAAGAATAAAGGGCTGCAGACGAAAATAGGCCGTGCGCTGTGGCGGTTGACCCACCTGCCGACCAAGAGTAATTATAAGCTCGAAGTAGCAGGAGTCGTTCAGTAGCTTCAGGGCCCCGAGCACGCCCTTCCTGCTTTTCGGTGTCTTTAATTTGTGTAATTTCACACGTAAATTTGTTCAGTATTAATTTTTGAATTTTTTTTTTCTTTTTTTCAGCGTTGCTTTCGCTAGAGTCTCTTATACTCAGGACGTGGCTGGAGACCTACGAACCTTGCTTCCACAAAAGAGTCTGAATAAGTAGTAGAATAAAGGGCTGCAGACTAAAAGAGGTACTAAAAGAAACCGCTGCGGAGAGCAACCTCTCTTCGTCCACAGCCCTTTATTCTTCCACTTATTCCGTCTCTTTTGCGGAAGCAAGGTTCATAGGTCCCCAGCCACGTCCCGAGTAAAAGACACTCTAGCGAAAGACAGGTTCAAAAAAAAAAAAAAAAAAAAAAATCAAAAATTGAAAGTGGACAAATTTAAAAGGGAAAATACACAAATTAAAGACACCAAAAAGCGGGAAGGGAGGGCTTTGGTCCCTGAGGTTACCAAACGACTGCTGCTACTTCGAGCTTATTATTAATATAATCCTGTTATTTTGACTTTAAAATGCTTGAATGGATATATTTTTTAATAGATAGTGATTATAAATGTATAGAATTAAGAAAAATTGACTTTTAAAATTGTTTATTATTCTAAATTCTCTCCCCCCCCCTTTAAAGAATTTAAGATTTTAAACCATTTATTATGTTTATTTTTAAAATGAAAACTAAAACAGTCACACTTAATTGATAAAACTGAAGTAAGTACTGGTTAACAGAAGAATGTTTTTTGCAAATGAGAATTTTGTTTAATTAAATACCTAATTTAAAAAAAGGATTAAAAAATTTGAAAGTTCAATTTTGTTCTCATTTGTTTTTTTGTTTTTTTTTTAAACAGGTGATGTGGTTAATCAGTCATTCATATAAGCAACAGCTACTTATTATTAAAAAGCAGTGTAAATAGTGTTTAACTAATAAATTTAGCCCACAAGTGATTCTGATACAGATATGTTTCCTTTGATCAAAATGTATGAATATAAAATTGATTGGTTTAAATAGTCTCAAGTTACATTAAATCCTGTGGGTTTATTTATATAAAACTAAGAAATTTAGAAATAAAGTTTGCCCAAGGGTTTTTCTAAAATTCTCCTTTTTTAATATATCGCTTGGAATTAATTTTTTAATTTTATCCAGGTGATTCCTGATGCAGCTGAACAAGAATGGAATGATGAGCAACCTGAACTGTATGCTGGAATATTTCATTTTAGATTTTGGCTTTTTGATGGATGGTATGATGTTGTTGTTGATGACAGACTTCCTACTATTGATGGGCAGTTAATCTATATTAAGTCAAGAGATAAAAACGAATTTTGGGGTGCTCTGTTGGAAAAAGCCTATGCTAAGTAAGTTACATTTAGGACTAATTCTAAATTGTCAACTAGCAAGACTTCGCCCACTTCACTGTTTGGTTTTTCTAAATGAGTGTTTAATCAAACATACCTGAGGTTTAAGGCCTCACTGCCTTTGGCAGCATATGCCTGCTTGGTCTCGAATCAAACAAACATTACGTTATTGTAGTTTTTTATTTTTAGACAAAAATCTTTGATTGAACCTAGGTTTTGGCTCCGTACTTCCTTCAATGGCATGTACAAAACATTATTTTTCATCTTTAAAGAGTGTAACTTGTCTTATCTCTAAGACATATGAACCCAGATTAACATTATTTCTACTTGTGTCAAATGACACCTTTTAAGATTTTGATTTATTGTTATTTTATGCACAATCGATTTATAAAAACAACCACATCTTTTTAATACACCAAATGCTTGACCTATGATTATCGTAGTTCAAAAATTACAAATAAAATAACCATAAGCCAAAATAAAAAAAGGTGTCAATTGACATGGTAGAAATAGTGTTAAATAAAAATTTTCGCATCATAATTCATATTGCTATAACCGGATTTGCATTTTTCTTTGATTTAATAATGGATATAGCAAAATTTGCAGGAGAGCTCTTTCCATTTCAGAAAAAAAACTCCACCACCTTGCTGTCTTAAATAATTAAATTTAAAAAAAAATAAATATATTTTCAAAATTTGTTTTTTTATGAAAAAGCCTTCATTTTCAGCAGAAAGGAGACTTTAAAAAATAAATAAAAAATCACTGTACTGAATAAATGTTATTAAAAAAGAGGAAAAATTTACTATATTATGCTAAAAGATTTCAACCGGATTTTTATATATATGCACTCTTAGTATATTCATATAACAAGAAATGGATAAACAAGAGAACTTTAAAGATTGTAGCTGAAAAAGGAGCTCAAAACTATATAGTATTTGAATTCTTTATTCTTTATTTTATTCATTTTAAATTTAATTGATTATTTAATTTGATGTTATTGTTTTCACCAGTTTAACGATCTTATGCCTTTTTAAAAAAAAGCTGTGTTACCACAAATATTTATGTACTGAGTACTCTGCCATTTACTCAGAGTGCTGAGTTCTGATACAGAGTGCCGAGTAGAGATGAGACGGGCTCAGCCCGGGACCGACACAGGCTCGGGCTCGATTTTTATACCAGTCTTCGGGCTTGGGCTCATTTTTTTTTAACTGAAAATTTTATTTATTCACGCATGGGGAAAAAAAGCCTTTTAAAAAATGTAAGAAGTAATCATGTATTAATAAATACATAATCATCAAAATTTATTGTGTCCCCTATATTATTCTGTTGATGCTTTTTAAGGTGTGTTAATATCGAAAATCTATTTATATTTCTAAAATAAATTCTATTTTAATCTCTGTTAAAAAGCTTCTATTCTTAGAAAAGTAATTTATTCCTTTCATAATAATAATTAATCTTTCAGTTTCCCATGGTTTCAATAAATGATTCATCTGTCTTATCACCTAATCTCCTACTTCTCCTCCTTACGACGCGAAGCCAGGGTTGAAAATTACATTTTCCATAAGAAATCATTTTAATGCTGTTTTGATCAGAATGAAAGGAAAGCAGAAAGTGTTTTTCTATTGTAGTATAAGAATGCTACTTAAAAAAAAAAAAGAAAAAAAAAAAATATTTTTGATATTTTCATATTATGTCTGAGATTGGTGGCGTCGAATCAGTAACTGTTTAGATTACTGCACAAAAGAAAAGCAAGTGATCAAAAATACAGTTTTATTTATGAGCGGAAATAAAAGCATTTAATTTCACTGTTTGTTAATGATTTTTAAGTTGAGAAAGTTTTTTTTTTTTTGCTTTGTTTTGTTAACAGTTGATAATTTGGTAAACATTAAAAGGAATATTTATTGGATGTATAAGAGATAAAGATATATATATGTTTTTAAAAGGGAAGGAAGTTTCAGTTAAATATGTTTGTAAAAGGAGAATTGTGGTTTTAAATTAGGTATAATTAATTATATGTGATGATTGATTAATGTTACAACATCACAGTTATTTTATAAGAAATTCCCAATATTTGCAGGCTTATATCATTGACGCTCACTGGATACACTTGATAGTTAATAATGCATCATCGGAAAAGGCGCCAAGACAAATAAATAGTAGGATATTTTTAAATTGGATCTCGTTTATTTTATTTTATTATTTGACAATCTTGACGAAAAAATTAATCTGTTCTGTTATTAGTCAATGAGCGTTAGCTAGATGTCTGTGACTTTTTTGTTTTCTATTGTGTATGAACCATAATCTCCTTTGTTCGTGATTCTTTCAACTCTTTTTTTCATCATGAGTTCTGCTTCAGCTGACTCTAAGACTATCATTGATAAAATTAATTCTGGGGACTATAAATGCAGGAAAAATGAAATTGGAAAATCCACAGTGTGGCAACATTTCCTAGAAATTTTTGATGCTCAAACAAATTTGAAATTAGAATACGTTCAGTGTTGTCACTGTAAATCCGTTTTAAAATATAAAAGTTCACTTGGTTCAAGCAGACTTCCTTGACATTCTAAAACATGTGCTCCTTCAAAAATTAAAAAACCCCTGGAAAAAATATTTATATTATTCTTCCAAACAAGTAACAGCGATTGAAAAAAATACTATCTTAGAAAGTTGTGTAAAACTGTGCACTGAAGATCTGCGACCATTTGATATAGTTGAAGGACAAGAATTTCTTCATTTAGTCCAAAATCTAATTAACTTAGGTGCATCTTTGGGTAAAGTGAAAGCTTCAGATGTTCTGCCTCATCGTACAACAATTTCGAAGCATGTACGTCAGACAGCAGAAAATTCCAGAAATGAAATTTTGCCAAGTATTAATAAAATCTTACAAAATTTTGGAGGTGCTTTGACTACTGATATGTGGACAGAACCATTTCGTCAATTATCATACATTGCACTCTCTTGTCACTATTAATGATGATTTTGAGCTAAAACCCACTGTACTATGGACATGCTCTTTCCTAAATATTCCCAAAACTGGTGTGAATATTTTAAGTGAAATTTTGGATACTCTGAAAAATGTAGGTTTTGATATATCAGTTTTGAATCGGTGTACATTTGTTACAGATGAAGGATCAAATATAATGTCTGCATTAAATTGCTACAAAAGACTTACTTGTATATGTCACATTAAATACTGTTCTGAAACACAGTTACAATGAAACTGCTGATGAATTTCCTATTTTAAAATCTTCAGTTGAAAATTGTAAAATGTTAGTCAGATATTTAAAGAAATCCGGTGCTGTAAACAAACTAGTAAAAACTGTACATCAGCAGATTGAGAGTAGGTGGAATACTCTCAGCTTCATGTTGCGATCCGTTCTCACACAATATTCTGACATTAAGAAAATAATTGAGAAAAGCAAAGAAAATAATCGCTTACAAAACATAGAACCTGGAATGTTGCAAACACTGCAAAACTTTCTTAAAATATTTGAAGAAGCAAGTTCACAGCTGGAAGGCGATTTATATCCAACGTTACATCGTGTCATATTGTGGAATCAGTATCTGAAAAAATACTGTGTGCCAAAAGTTACAGACTCTGAATTAGAAAAGTGCTTAAAAGAGAAAACAGAAAAGTGCTTAAAAAAATAAATTCAAATTGACCAATATCACAAAATTGCTACATTTCTGCATCCGAACTTTAAATCTTTAAAAATGCTTGCTGATCACGAAAAGATGGAAGTACGGTCTCAAGTACGAGAAATGATACCACAGTATCCTCTGGAAAATTGCACTGTGTCAGATGCTAATCTTTGCATTTCAAATGAACGTAGTGGTATATTTGAAGAATGGGCCGATAATAGTGTACAGGTAGAATCCGATGATGAGATTCACAATTATATTGATTACTCAGTAAATGCAGAGATCAAAGACAAAAATCTATTGAATTGGTGGAAAAATTGTCCTTTTCCAAATTTAGTTAATGCTGCAAGGAAAATTTTAAGCATACCTGCAAGTAGCACAACATGCGAAAGAGATTTCAGTATTGCTGGACGTGTTCTAGAAGAAAGGCAATGTAACTTGAGTCCTGAAGCTGTGGATGCAATACTTTTTTAAAAACATTTTGGAAAAAAAATAAACAGGGCTTTTTAGAAAAAAAAACCTTTAAGAGGACAAAATCTATAATCTTCAATAATCAATATCTTTGCTATAAATGATGTTATTTTTAAATACTATATGCTATTTTTTTTTTTTTTTTTTTTTACTTTGTGAATGTAATTGTGAAATTTAACTCTACTGAAAAGAAAAAGAAGTTTAGTGGGAAAAAAATACTTAGAGTTTGGTAAGTTATCTTCAATTTTTCTAATACGTATTAGAAAAAAAGTTTTTTTCATCCGACATATTTATAGCCCAAAATATATTTGGGCTCGTATAATAATATATTAATAATATAGTAATATATTAATTTAAATAAATACACTAATTGTTTTCCCCAATAGTTTTCTTGATAGAAATTATTTAAATTTTGCGACATTTTTAAGATTTAAGGTTATTTATAAATCCAAACACGTGTATGCATCAGAAACTTTCACGAAGTCATTTTCATTCGCAAATACACATATTTCGCAGGTATTTTTATCCGGATAGAAAGCAATCGAGCAGCTTTTCCTATTTTCCTATAAAGGTAACGGATATTTCAAACTGTGTCTAATTTTTAATTTCATCTGTTTTTCCGATACATGACAATCACAAAAGACTTATGAAGAAGTCTATAATAGGAGTCTATAATAGGAGGAAGAAGTCTATAATAATGAGTGATGTACACATTTAATAGAAAATAGAAAAACATTGTTCGATTACCAGCAGTTACTGCACATTTCATGCATTTATTTATAAAACTCACTTTGTTAACGTATCCATCAGATTTGTTCGTTAAGGAAATTAAAAAAGAGAATCCTCTGAAGCATGAAGTATATTTTTTATACCAAACTTTTCTTTTGATACGATTTAATGTATATTTCATTTAATTAATTGTATGCTGATTAACAGATATTTCTTTGTAGAGATTTAAAAATGAGATACTAATTTTGAAACAGCTTTTAAATATTACGTAAAATTTTTCTGTTGCAAACTTCTAGTTTCAGGCTCGGGCTCTCATGAAACAAAATTTTTCGGGCTCGGATTTTAAATCGTCAGGCTCGGGCTCTGAAAAAAGAGCCCGAAATCTCTCATGCCGAGTAATTGTGTTTAAGAAAGAATCACCGATGTACACATGAAATGAGTTTAGGGGTCATATGTGTGTGTGTGTTTATATGTATACATAAACATGCATCTGGAGCATATCACGTTTTTAAAAATGAACTTAATTCGAAGTTTAATTTATTTTGCACCTTTTTAAAACAATTTTTTAAAATTAAAAATGTTTTAAACAGTAGCATTATTTAAAATATATACAGTAGACTCCTTCAAATCTGCACAGCTTGGGACCAGAGGTTATGTGAATTTTATAATTTTGCGGATTTCTGGTCATTGCTTTGTTTACACTTTTTAGACAGTAATTTGAATGCATTAATGCAATCAAAATTATAAAGAATTCTTGCAATATAGTAAAATAGTAAAGTAATAAACTAAAATGATAAGAAATGAGATAATTAAAAAAATTAGTAAAAGTAAAGGTCAAGCAAATAATTAATGTATACTTAAATCTGCATAATAAAGATAAGATACATTTTCCTTGAATTATTGAATGAAACTTGCCTCATAATGGTACCCTATTAATTCACATCAAAATCATAAAGCAAGGAAGTTTTATTTCAGGTTTAGCCAGTCTTAATAACCAAAAAATCTCGATTAATACATAAAAAGATTTGGTAAAAAGATTGATTACCAAAGATATCAGCAATAACTTTTTTTTTTTTTTTTTTTTTTTCAGAAATAAATTGTACTTCATGAAAAACCATGAGTTCAGTCATATATAGAGAATGAATTACTTATTAAAATATAAACGGAATGATATACAACTAAAAAATTCTGTAATTTTGTCCCTGTATCTGAACTGAACGTTCCATTGTTTACATCTGCGATGATATGTGGATTTCAGGTGTTTGCAGATTTTAGGGTTGCGGATTTGAGGGAGTCTACTGTATATATATAAAAAGTATAATTAACCAATATGAAATTAAAACTCATTCTTTAACACATCATTATTCATTCTGACACATGAAATCTTTCTGTCAAAAATGGTTATTGCTTACTGCAACAATTTATTGAATAATGCAAAACGTTTTTTATTTTCTTTTGATTAAAAAAAAATATAATATTGGTTTTACAGTTTCTTTTAATTTTTTCATACAAAGGTGTTATTTTAGCAGTGCTTGCAGCAAATGCATTTTTTATGAGGCAGGCCAAATTCACCAGAATAACAGAAATGCCATATCTTCAGAAAGTATAGAACGATTATGAATTTTGCACCATAATTTGCAATATAACAAATTTAATTATTAAAATTTTTTATAACAGTCATTGCATTTTGTTTCTGCAAACTATTATTTTATCCACAATCAGTCTTTTCCTGCCAAATTAAAATGACTTATTTTTTATTGTATAAATATAAAACTAAATTAATTTTAATCTGCATTGATTTTGCATGGAGATTTTTCTTTCTTTTCTCTATATTTTGTAGATATATTTTTATGTACCAAGTAAATAGTTTTTATGAATTATCGCATATATTATACATTTACAGTAAACTTCAGATTAACAACCGCCATCCTTGGTTAACCTTTTCTCAGTTAACCACGTCCACAATTTTTTTTTTTTTTTTTTTTTTTTTTTTTTTTTTTTTTATAATTAGAAACTAACATTGCTGATTGCACACAAAAGGCTGAAGCACCTAATGATGATTTGGAGATATTGAACGCACCAAGTTTTAAAAATATTTCTGCGGATAAAATTTTCGACTGGCTTGATTGTGACAAGAATGATATTGGTTATCAAAAATTGATGGATGACAAAATTATTCAAAATGTTTTGAATCCAGAGAAACGAAGCTGATGAATGTGATGAATCAGGAAATGAGGATCCAGGAGTCAAGTCATGCAGAAGTGAAGGCCATGCTCTCTAAGTGTATTAACTGGTTTTAGATGCAAGAGGAAGCTGATGCAACCCAAGTAATTTTATTACGTAGAGCTCATAATCTTGCTGCAGTAAAAGTTAAGCAAAATGCAAACAAAACTATAATGGATTACTTTGGATGAAAACAGGTTACTACATATCTATTTTGTATTGAAAAAATGCAATTTCTGTGAAAGTTTTGTGGGAAAAAATGCAATTTCTGTTAAAGGATCGCAGAAAAAATGCAATTTTCTTGAAAGGATTGTGGGAAAAAACTATTTTCTGCCAAAGGACCACAGAAAATAGCGATTTCCATTAAAGGACTTCAGAAAATATGCAATTTCTGTCAAAGGACTGCAGAAAATATGCAATTTCCGTCAAAGGTTTCTCGGAAAGAACACAATTTCTGTTAAAGGATCGCTGAAAAAACACTATTTCCGTCAAAGGATTTCTGAAAAAATGCAATTTCTGTCAAAGCATTTCTGAAAAAGTGCAATTTCTGTCAAAGCATCGCTGAAAAAGTGCAATTTCTGTCAAAGCATCGCTGAAAAAGTGCAATTTCTGTCAAAGCATCGCTGAAAAAGTGCAATTTCTGTCAAAGCATCGCTGAAAAAGTACAATTTCTGTCAAAGGATCGCTGAAAAAATGTAATTTCCATCAAAGGATCGCTGAAAAAATAAGATTTCCATCAAAGGATCGCTGAAAAAATGCGATTTGCGTCAAAGGATCACTGAAAAAATGCGATTTCCATCAAAGGATGGCTGAAAAAATGCAATTTCCGTCAAAGAATCATGGAAAAAAACATGAATTTCGTCAAAGGATCGTGTGAAATGTGTGAATTTCGTCAAAAGATAGTAGAAAAAACGCGAATTTCATCAAAGTATCGCGAAAAAAGCATGAACTTTGTCAAAGGATCGTGGAAAATACTTTAATTTCATCAAAAGATCGTGGAAAATACATGAATTTTGTTGAAATATCATGTAAAATATGCGGATTTTGTCGAAAGGTCATGGAAAAAAATGTGAATTTCATCGAAGTATCATGAAAAAAGCACAAATTTTGTCAAAGGATCATGAAAAATACTCGAATTTCTTCAAAATATTATGGAAAGTATGTGAATTTTCTCAAAAGATCATGGAAAAAGGGAATTTTGTCAAAAGATCGTGGAAAATATGTGAATTTTGTCGAAAGATTGTGGGGAAAAAATGCAAATTACGTCAAAAGATCTTGAGAAAAATATGAATTTCATTAAAAGGACTGTGAAAAAGTGCGATTTTCATCAAATGGTCGTGGAAAAATATGAATTTCATTAAAAGGACTGCGGGAAAAGTCAGATTTTCGTCAAATGGTCATGGGAAAAATGCTAATTTCATTGAAGGAATGCAGAAAAAACATAAATTTCATCAAAACGCTGCAGGAAAATGCAAATTTCATCAAAAGTCTGTAAGGCTGTGAAAGTTAGCTTTTTTTTGCTGATCCTGTACCATGTCTGACTATTAGAGAAACTATTTTGTTGCCAGCTGCTGATGACATGGTTAATGCTGTTTTGGGAGAATAAGCAGCTAAACTACTATACTCATTTCCTTTGTCTATTAACATTCAAGTTATTATTGTATCATTCAGGATTGAAGAAATGGCAACAGATGTTAAAAAAACAGCTAATTGAACAACACAGAACCAGTCGATATTATTCCACTCAGTTGGGTGAGAGCATTGATATTACAAACATGGACCAGCTTCTCGCATACATAATAAGATATGAAATTGAGGGCTCAGTGAAAGAGTTCTTTTTTGTGGACCTCTAATTAGTTGAATTACTGCTAAAGATATTTTTGAAAAATTTGATTTGTTTATCAGGTCACATAACATGAAACATGCCCATACACAAAAGTATATGCATCTGTTCAGATGATGCATGTACAATGAGTAAGCATGTCTGCAAAAATTAAAGAAGTCCCTGAAGTAAAATTTGTTCCCTGTAGAATGCATTGAGAAGCTGCAGCACCTGAAACAATGAATGTCAGTTTGAAAACAGTACGAAATGGAAATGTGAAGGGTTTAATTTCATTAATTCCAGACCAACAAATTCAAGACTTTTCTATTTTATGTGCAATAATGGGCACAGCACATGACAAACTGCTGTTGCATATAGAAGTGTGATGGCTGTCACAAGGTAATGTTTAAACTTGCCCTTTTTAACTTCGTTCAGAAATTCAAATTTTTCTCAGACTCACTACATCAGATTTAAAGAATTCTTTCATAAATGAGTTTTGGCTTTGCCGTCTAGCTTATTTGCCAGTTATATTTTGTCTACTAAATAAACTTAACAAGAGTTTCTAAGGATTCCATACCTTTTTCAGTATATGACCAAAACAAAAGCTTTGAGTAAAAAGTTTTTCATCACTATAAATAATATCACTGTTTTCTCTGTTAGAAAGCTTCATTGCTGAAAATGAAATTGTGAAAAGGCTCCCAGAATTGGCAAAAGACAAACAAGTTCTGTGAAAGTCTAATAACAGTTTTCAAAGAATACTTTCCTGAAAATTAAATGTCAAAGCTTTGGATAAGATATTAGTTTCTCATTGAAGAAACTCTGTCGCTGTCATTCATGAGAGGTAAGAAGTAAGCTTATTCAGCTTTCCTGTGATGGATAACTGGAGTCCACGTACAAAAAGATGAATGTAATTAGATTTTGGTTAGTGAGAAAAGCAGAATGCACTCAGATAAAAAGGGCAAAGGCTCTAAAAAAAACCTACCTATTTTTAGCACAAAATATCTGTGAATGTGTTTTTTCCTTACTTTCTTATGGGGAAAACAAAAACAGGAGTAAACTAAATACCAAATCAAGCTTATGACTAAAAGTAACTAATATTAAATCAGACATGATGAAGCTGTGCTTCTAAACGCAGTTCCCTTCTCATTAGCGATATAAGGCAAGTACAGTACAGAACCATTTATCTAGAATGGTTGGGGTCGGATCTATTCTGGATAACTGATTGATCATTAAAGCAACATCTATTTGATCAGATTGGTAGAATATATTTGCTTATGACTGTGTTTTGATCTCAAATTAATTATTAGATTACTCAGAAAGAATCATCCAAATAAGATCAGACATTAATCAAACTTTAAAAGAAGGCAATTTATAGAAATACCTTGGAAACAAAAACTCCAATGTTTCCTCTGCATAAAAATAAAAATTTCCAATATATAACTAAATATGCTTCCATTTCAAATCTTAGTTGCTGGAATGAAGTTATATCTTGCATGTTGTAATGTTGAAGGCAATATACATATCAAACTGGCACTATGGCTCATTTTTCTGAAATAGGTCAATTGGAAATATCATTCTGGCTAATGATAACTGGTTTTCTGGTTAACTGGTTTCTGGATAAATGGCTCCATACTGTAGTGCAATCAACCTACTATATATGAATCAGTGTACACTAATATGTCATTAAGTCTCATAGCCTTTTTGTTATTAAAATACTGTATTATGACATTATATGCATTATTAAAATGTAATGATACTATATTTTTTATTTAAATGTTAATTTAAAGCAGTCAATCAAAGTACCAATTTACTAATGCAGTCAGGCATTTTAACACATTAAGCGCTACGCTAGTCACCGGTGACCGAAACTGAACTTTCCATTTAGAACGTGTCATTCACCGATAACTGACGGTCTAAAATATGATATAAAACTAAATATATATATATATATTGTTTTAAGTAATTACTGAATATTTATTTAAAATTTACTTACCTTTTATTTATTACAGGAGTTTTTCTATGCTAATTTTATGTTTCTTATCTAGTGGTGCACAGAAGTATGAACTTTGATTTAGTCTTACTTTGGTCTAAACATTTGGAAATTTCTGGCTTAATGGGAACACTATATATATATATATATATACACACACACACATACATTCACATATGCTAAACTGAAAAAAGAACAATTTACCATATGATTATTGATGTTTTGTTAAAATGTTTTCTTACTAAATGTTTTATTTCAGCTTGTGATTTAAATAAAATATTGTACTTTGTAAGATGATTAAATTAACATAATGCAAACATGGACTCTACTTATATTATTTTTAGGATGAAATATTTTATATTATAGCTCATATAGTAATGTGTTCATATATCATTTGGGTTGATTTGAGTTTACTCATCATTAGGGTTTGGTAATATATATCAGTGGATATATATCTTGATATATATCATGATATATATTCAATATTTATTTTCAAAATATCATTAAGTTTGATATTTTCATATATTTGACAGTAATTTTCAAAATATTGCATTTGATATTTTCAGTCAAAGCCAATGTAAATGAATTTTTTAAACTGTTATTGACTGTGTCATTCTGTAGATAAGAACTTTTGCTTTGGCAGGCTGTTTTTAGCTTCCCGACCCCCCCCCCCCTGCCCTTTCCTTCCATAGAAAACAATTTTCCAACCTTTACATTTGAAGCTGAATTTTAAAATGTAGAATCAATAACTATGGAGGGCAATTTTTATTTAAAACAACTATTGAAAGATAATCTAATTTAGAGAAGTTATTTACAGCTTCATTTGAATCTTTTCTGGTTTTGATTTTCTTTAGTTTAAACTACACAGCAGGTTAGAGAATGAAAAAGTACACAAGTTTACATTTATATTAAAATTTTTCAATAAAAACAAACTATTTTGTATATAATTTTGTTGTATAAAACATAAAATTTTCTGGAAACTTGATAATAAATCCCATAGTTTGTTTTTTGTGAGTGTAAAAAGCAAACTGTGTCTGTTGCAATTAGTTGACCTTAACTTTTTTTGTTACATAGGTGAAAAAAAATGCATTGTTTTATTAAGTTTTTATGCTAAATGCAATATGTTTTAGTTTTTAATATATATTAAGTCTGAAAATATTTATAATTATCAATAAATTGTTTTTGTTTTTTTTAAATGTCGGATATATATCAAAATATCGGATATTTTTGATATTTTCGAAAATATCATCATATTTACAAACCCTGCTCATCATGCATTCACTTATGAATACAAAATGATGAGTTTTATTTGTTAATGAGTTTTAATCAGAATTTTCAAAAATACACCCAGCTTTGATCAAAGCAATTTATCATTTTATTTAAATTTCTGTGTGTGACATAAAAGTATGTTGTACATTTTGGAGGAAAATTTGCGCTGAGCAATGAAATCATCTTAAAAATCCATAAAATAACAAAGTTTTAAAGTAATATAATTTTGAATGTCTATTTAGATTCTAGGCTAAATTTGCAATACATTGCAATACAAATTCAAAGTTGGGCTTGAAATTTTCCAGTATGTGCCAGAAATTCATAGTAAACCAAACAAAATATATTTCAAGATAATATTTAAAAAAATGCTGTTTTAAGGCTATGTTAGTGATAAAAACATTTTATATTATACCAATAAGACTTCAAATGTTTTCGTTTTATACAAATATTCCTAACTTTATATTGCTGCATTATTAAAACACTATGTAGTGGAAATCAATTTTTCACAAAATCAATGGCTATGCATTCTCAATTTTTAATTTTAATTATGTATTTACTGAGAAATAAATTAGATGTATGAGGAAATTTATTGAAGTTAACATAATTTGCATAACTACAGGCATACACACATTAAAATTTTATTAAAAACAATTAAAATATAATTAAAAAAATATATAAACTTTTCGGCTATTTTCATAGCCTTCATCAGTAAACGAGCAGAGTCACAAAACAGCAAGAGCCACAGCAAATGAAAAATCAGTTAAAATCACGGTCTAAGTAGGATAGAATAATCAGCAGGAACCCGGGTTGCTTCGTTGATTGGGTGATTCAGCTGAAACAGTCCCCCAACCCTCAAGGAAGACACGGCTAAAATATATGGGGCAATTGGCTTCCACAATTAGTGCACTCTCAAAATCGGGGACATGATCGAACTCAAGTGCATGTGCAACTAATCTTGAAGTTAATTAATTGAATTAACTGAAGTTAATTTGGTATTTAAAAAACTAAATGTATACTGAACTGTTTTATTTAAAAAATATATATTAAGTTTAATTTGTTTATTGTAATTTTAATTTAGAGTTGCTGGCTCATATGAATCTTTAGATGGAGGTAATTTGTGTGATGCTTTGATTGATTTCACTGGTGGCATTGCTGAAACATTTGAACTTCAAACTGAAAAATATTATGAGGATGAAGAAAAAAAAATCCAGCTGTTCAAAATGATGAGATCTGAATATGAAAATCATTCACTACTTAGTTGTGCTATTTCTGTAAGTAATAAAGTTTTACTTTTGATTAAATTTTTATAATTAGTCAATGTAATTTCTGATATGCAAAGTAGAAGCACACTGCATTGTTCAGAACTATCTTCATGTTTTTGCCTGATTAGAAGGCCACAGAAATTATTATTTTTAAATTCATTTTTTATTGCTCGTAGTAACTTTTCATTAAAACTCAACATTTTGAAACAATTTAGGAATACAAGCAGTATCAATTTAACAAAAGGAAATATTTGTTTACATGTCTGTATGTGTTATGGTATGAAGACCGCTAGTTGCAGCAGTGCTCAATTCAGATATTTTCCCAGGGATGGATATCTGCAGCTTTAAACAGGAAGGCATTTGTACTTACAGACCACATTTAAGCATACAATCTGAAATCATTTGGGAGATATTTCTAATTGACTCATTTTGTTAATTTATGATGCAGTGCTTACTAATACACATCTCACAGCGAGTTGCTATAATTTCTTTTGTTTCTGAAAAATTAATAATATAAGTATGTTAATGGGGAAATTTTAATTAAACTAATGATGATGATGTAAAATGTTTCAAAGGAGTGAAGGAATCAGCACATAGATTCAAACATCTTTTAATTATTCTGGAGTCTGAAATATGTTTAAAACCAGAAAAGTCTATAAGGTACTTATTAGATTTAATTTTAAATCTTTTTATTAAATAAAATTTTCTGTCAAAAACATTTTTGTCTTTGATCAGACTCCAGAATAATTAGAGGTGTTAGCATCTATGTTAGCTTGCTTATCAAGCAATTTTATAATTGTTCTTGTGAAGCGGGCAGTTATAAAGATATTTTAAAAAACAAATACAGTAGAAGATCTTTATAACGCAATTCTATATAACGCAATTCTCCATATAACGCACAACTTCTCAGATGTAAACAATGAATTTAGCAGTTAAAAAGCACCTGCATTTTCACATCATAAAAAATTGCTATTCTTTAGAGGACTGAATTTGATGCATTAGTTCAACTTTATCTCCTAATTTAAGACCTTTTTACTGAAAATATTGCTATTATTAGAATAAACATTTTTGAAAATGTATAATATAAGGGATGATTTTGGTCAGTTTTATGTGGATCATGTTTATAAAGTAAATTTAACAATGTCTGACCTATATTATGCAAAAATTTATAATTTGGATAACTCTTGGTAACAAGGGATGCAGTATAAAGATATTCTAATGTATTTTGATATGTTTCAGACATATTTGGCTATGTTTACAAGGTAAATTTAATTATGTGATCCACATAACGCAAAATTCTATATAACGCACAACCTTGCGTTTTTAGGTTTGCGTTATAAAGATCTTCAACTGTATTTGATTTTTTTTCTGTGTAAAAAAACTGATTTTTTCTTGGTTTAAATAATGAAAACCACCAAGAAAATAAAAACAAATAAGTGTATAATATGTATGTATTTTTCAATCAGTTCAACTAAAAAGCAGTCAAAATTCAAATAGGATTTTCCTTCAATTATATTTACTTGATGAGCTTGATTTCCAGGATAAAAACTGAATTTCTTCTTCTCTGTTTATGCATTTAGTTTTATTTCATGCTGAAATCATTAAAAAGTATTATGTGATTGCTTAAAAAGCTGATTTGCATTTTAAACATTTTATTAAGATCTTTGTTCACTTTCCTAAATTGTTCTTTCCTCTTCTTTTAATATTCTTAATATTTTTTGCTTACACAGGCTGCATCTCAAGAAGAAATGGAAGCAAGAACTGAAGTTGGTTTAGTTAAAGGCCATGCATATGGAATAACCTCTGTTAAGAAAGTTTATATTGGAGAGACATCTCTTATTAACTTGTTTTCCCAGAAGGAGAAAATATATATGATTCGAATGAGAAATCCTTGGGGTCAAAAAGAATGGAATGGTCCTTTTAGTGATGGGTATGTTTATTTAATATAAAATCAATTCTTTTACTAACCTTACTGAAGTATGTGATATAAATGTTAGAACATTACTATTAATTATAGTATGATGTTGTAGTGTTTATTTTCAGTACTTTGTTGCTTATCTATATTAATCTTTAATATTTCAATTATTGATTTATTTATTTCTTGCTGGATTCTACATATGAAGCATTTCTTTATTTATGTTCTTGGTAAATTGTTACTATTTCTCATTAAAAGTTTAAATGTACTCTATGAAACAATATTCCATATTTTTTCTGTTGGCAGCAAAAGAATTTAAATAAAAAATATCTTGTTGAAGTGAATAAAAATGCTTTTGAATTGAAAATTTCTATTTTGACATGGCTAATAAAAATGCCAGAAAAGAACTTTTCACAAAAATCAAGATACATTAGCCTCTTTTTATAGTCTGCTTTCTGGGAGACATGAAAAAAAGTATGATATAATGAAGGACATTAAAACATTAAGAAAGATAACTTAAAAGTCAATGATTTTTATTTGTTTCAGAACGTTAACTTACGTCTATTCAATTTCCTCAATAAATTAAAAAACATGAATCTGAAACATTTATCTGCATGAAGATACATAAAAAGTAAGGTGGAAGGTTAAAGCTTAAGCATTGTGCAAGCTCGAAGCCACCACAATTGTCCAATGCATTAAATGTCCCTGTCTTCACGAACATATTGCTTAATGTTTTTAACTTATTTAATTTTCTTTTAAATTTTTCTGGTGGGATCTTCATGATACGGGCACCCTTCCTAACAGGATTGTTTTGAAGGAGCCGTGGTTCTGCATTATTCTCGCTACAGCAGAGCATGATGATAAATTGTAAAGCTATAATTTCTATGTGTGACATTTTCAATAGCATAATGGTATAGCATGTAAATTGTAGAAGTAAAAATACTTTAACTAAAATCCCAGCAGCTTTATTAAGTATTTGCTTAAACATTAGGAAAAGCTCGGCATACATAAGCAAATAAAAACATGACGTAGAAGAGAAACTCACATTTATAATGATTGACAACTAAGCACACATAGCCAGCATGTTGGACTATTTCACATAAATACATAAAAATTAACAACTTTTGCAATTTGTAACATGACAACCAAACTATGCTACTTGTACAATTATTATTTGCTTGACAATTAACCAATAAACTATGAATGTAACTGAAAACAACAAATCAAAATTAAACAATTAAGATGTCTGCTTGCATGCTGTTGAAGTTCAGTATTGAAGTTAGTTTTATTGGCAAATTAGTAATTTTGCTAGTGATATTTCCACAAAAGGTACTTTTTAAAATAAAATATTTTAAACAAAATTCAATTGAAAAATGTTAGAAAAAACTAAATAAAAATTGTTCTCCCACAAAATGAGTCCTAGAGTGGGAGGCAGCTGCACAGACCATCACCTCATCTAGTTGATGGCTGAAATTCCAGGATTAGACAGAACTCGATTAGCATATTAAAATGCAACTGTCTGCCAAATCATATCTTGGTGGAAACTACCTGCAGACCCAATTTTAGTGGTTGATCGGTAGGTTTATGATTGTTTTTTCCTGTACTCAAAAGTATGAAAACCTGGAGGATTGGAAGCAGGAAAAGATAATGGTAAACCTACCAGTCAACCACTAAAATCGCCTTTGCAGGTGTTTTCTACCAAGATATGAGTTGGTAGACCAGCTGCTTTTTAATATGCTAATTGAGTTTTGTTTAATCCTGGGAATTTCAGCCGTCAACTCGATGAAGCGATGGTTTGGGCAGCTGCCTCCCGGTCTATCCCTTTTCTAATATTTTCACATATTTTACTTTCAAATTAAATTTTAGATACATTATACAATATTATAAATACATATACCAATTTAAGAAATGAAAGCAAAGATACAAAATTCAAAGTTTAGCTTACAAAAGTTCATGCCAGTTCATGCATTGGAATTTGAGCTGTGGAGATTTTTTTAAAGTTCAGCATAAGTATGCAGTAGTGGTTGGCCAATTTGAGATCTTTTAAGAATCTGTGTTGAGTCTATGTAAAATCGCTCTTTAATGATCACGTGTCATATTACTTTCACAACATATTATTGGATCCAGGTGAGTAGTATCTCCTTCAGTCAATCAAATGTTTATTTTAAAGAGCATAAACAGGCATTTAGATGTAGAAATTTGAATTCAAAGATCGTTCAGCATACTATTGCAACCGACCATTTTCCAGATTTTAATAAAGCTTTTGTGATCCGATCCGGCTGCAACAATTACGCAGGGAGAGTGTTTTTAGAGGCCTGGCATACTAAAACCAAGGATTTAGCGATTAACGAAGCTGCATCTGTGCCGGCCGAGTATTCTATTTTATTTTAACTGGAACCTGAAATTGATGACTTTCTGTTGTGTTTTTCTTGTAACTGTTGATAGTATTGACTTAACGTTTATAATTGGCTGAGGAGGGATCGTGATGATCCGAAACGTCTCAATTTTAATATGTTTTTAGTGTTTTTATGTTATAATTTTAATTGTTTTATGTATTGTCTGTGATTTTAATGTAAATATTTTAAAAATGTTTATTTTCTGTACAATCGCTTCTCTTTTCTTCAGGCGCGTAGCTAGGATTTCCCTTCGGAGGGGGCTTAATCTTGGACTTTTTTCCGGTCTAACAGTAGTAATTTGCATAGTTTAAGGGTGTATTCCAATCCAAACTGCTTATTTTCTTATTTATTTTTAAATTCACTTTTGCTCTCAAACGCATCAGAATTTTCCGAAGCAGGAGATCTGGGAATGAAAAAAATGGTCATGCTGAGAAAATAATTGTTTAAAAATCGAATTCTAATTAATTGAGCGAAAAATGAAATCATACGGCCTCTTATACATTTCTTCAAAAATCACCTCAGCAAGTTTCATGTTTTTACTTTTAAAAATGAGTCTGGAAATGTCTCAGAAAATTTTGAGCTGTTGAGGGTAGAAAAGTATTTTTTTTAATACACCCTTAAAGCGTAAATAAAAAAATAAACAAGGCTTAGTGTAAGGTATATTTCTGCATAGGATACTTCATGTTCATTTCAAAAATTATTTCGTATTTTTTCAATTTTTCTTATAATGTATGGTTTTCAAGAGAACTTCCAGTTTCTAAACCGGTTTGGAAACTGGAAGTGTTTTTAGGGAAAAACTGAAACAAAATAAAAAAAGTACAAGCTAACATTGTTTGAGATGAGCTTCATGTATCCTATGCGAAAAATGTTAAAAATATTGAAATCCAAACAATTGGAATAGATTTTAATCACAGGATTAACATTAGAGTGCAAGTTTCTCGCATTACGAGCGCATAGTCTTAAAATGATTAACACATAGATGAAATTAGTTACACATATTATTTTTTCCAAAGAAAAAAAAAATATTTGTTACAGATATATGTAATAATAAAACTTATATTTATATTTCACATTATCTGATTAGAATTAGAATAATTATAAATGCTGTACTCTTTGGACAGCAACTTTACTAGTGCTACAGAAGCAATCTTCCTGACTTCTTCTCATCCATGTGGCTGATTACCTTATCAGCCTCATGGTTGATAAGGATGAACATCAGGATCTACTGTAAATGTCCGAATGAATGGAAATCATTGTAAGGCTACTCAGTCTCTCATCGGCCATAACACTTCAAAGCAAAGATTTAATTCATTTCACTGTCAAAACAGACCTTTCAGCAGTGGCTGTTGTTACCGGGATTGTAGCCAAGAGTGTCAGCAACTGTTTAATCGTATTGTAATATGTTGCATTACAGTACTCTAAAAATTTTTGGACCTCTGTGTTTGTGTCAACATTAGCAATTCTCTCGCACCATAATTCATAATCAGCTTTCACTTTCTGGAGAATCAAATCCTTGATGAAGTATTTAGAAATCTGTGTAGAAAGTCTCATTCGAAAGGGATCTGCCATTCAAATTTTGAATAGTCTTTTTTTATCAGTTTCTTTAACATTAGAGGACCACTTATCATGGATAAATCATCTAAGTAGCAATTCTTGCTCTGCGCAAAATAAGCTTGTTAGAACGTTAGATGTTGCCTCATAGAAAGCTCTTTACGGGGTAATAGAAAAAACTTCCAAAAAAAATTCCTACACTAGGGTATCCCCACCAGTGGCCGAGAGGTTCTGCTCTCGAAGCTGGTAGACGGGAGGTGCTGGGTTTGATCCCAATCGCGCCCGTCGGCCTAATCGTTCGGAGTTTTCGTGGTTTTCTTCGAACCTTGGTTCTCCAAGCGTTAATACGGGTTAGGTTCCCTTAGAAAGACCTCCACAGAAGGCACTCCCCTCCTTAGGGCCTATATCCCTCGTGCTGATAATTGGCCGACATAAATACAACCAACCAACCATCCCTAAAGTTGACAATTCTTCAAAAGAAAAAGAAAATTTCCCAGAAAAACAGACTACACTGTGCATGTTTTCTTTCTATTAAAGTCTCATACACAAGCAAAGTTTTCAGTTAATAACCTGAGGGATGTGCGCCGGCTGCCATGACGCTTTTGAAGATTTCTCGATACCCTATAGTTTTTCTTCAAACCATTCCTTTTTAAAATTTTCTACTACTAGTTTTTTTTTAATAAAAAGCCTTTTACAGTTTTAACATTATTTTCAAACATACTTTCTTTAAAATCATTCATTTTCACATGATTTTACATTATAGGTGGCTATTAAAGTTTTTAGATCCTTTTTTTTATACATTTTAACATTGACCACTCTTAAATTTTTATTATATGCGTGATATATTGAGAATAGAGAAAATTAAGGAAGATTTTAGCATGTAAGCAAGTGTTTTATATTTAACTCCTAAAGTTTAACTTATTACGTCATATGTGCATTACACTTACTTTTCTTAGTCAAACTAATGATATGGAATCACAGTTATCGAATTTTACTGTTCATACAGACTGTTAAAATTACATTTTAAGAAGAACTTATATTTTTAGTGGTAGATTTGAATAAAGAACAATATATCCAAATGAGTGATATAACGAGGGATTACTGTAACTATAATTGAATAAATTTATATTTTTACAACTAAAAACGTATGTAATTTTAATGTAATGGATGATAAAAACAAGAAAAGCATTGTCAATATTTGTTATCATTAAAGATAACTTTGCAAAGTCTTTTTAAACTTTCGGGAGGGCCTTCAGCCCCCTTAGCCCCCTCCCTGGCTACGTGCCTGCTTTTCTTAATGATAACATGGTATAATTCACAGCTCTGAGAACAATCTCTTTTCGTTTTCATATTTTTGAGTTTTCATAAATATTACGATTGCCATAATTTTTTGTTTTTCTGATATTGAGAGTTTCTTTAGAAATTTATATGTTAAGTTTTATCTCATTTTAAGTTAGTTTAAGTTATGTTTAATTTAAAATTTTATTTCTTCTGTTCAAGTTATATGTGTTAAAAATAGGCAGTAAAATATTAGAAGTTTGGAATTGTTTCAAAAGTACTGAACCTGACTACTTTTCTGCTTCAGATAGTATCAAAGTCGGTTATAATTCTCTATTGTCATATTTTGACTCTAAAGTGGTGAAAAACAAATCTATTATGCCTGCCTTAACAGTTTGTTTGATTTTGTGACAATATCTGTGTCAACCCTAATTGGAGAGATCAAAATACCCTTCACTTTTAGCAATCTCATAAATTAATTAGTGGCCGAGAGGTTCTGCTTTTGAAGCTGGTAGACGGGAGGTGCTGAGTTCGATCCCAATGGCGCCCGTCGGCCTAATCGTTCGAAGTTTTAGTGGTTTTCTTCGAACCTTGGATTTCCAAGCGTAAATACGGGTTAGGTTCCCTTAGAGAGACCCCCCTCCCGTGAAGGGCACCCCCCCCCCATTAGGGCCTATATCCCTCGTGTTGATAATTGGCCGACATAAACACAATCAACCAACATAAATTAATCTTTCCAGAACTTTTTGAATTACACCTTAACCCCTTAACGGTCAGATTAAATTATGGTTTAAAAATTCAGATTGCTTGTTGGCACCACTTGTTTGAAAAAGAAATATTCACCTTATTTAATGGCAGGCAGAATGATACCATGATAAAGCCAAATTCACTATTATATAAAACTGGTAGGAATCAAACAAAAATGAATAAAGAGACAAAGCCCGTGAATATCACGGGAGCAAGAATTAAGGGGTTAAATATCTTTGTATTCCTGAGACATCAGTGCCAGCTGATTGCATATTTTCTAAAGCTGGACAGTTAACAGATTTAAGAAGAAATAGATTATCACATAAGAACTTGGATAAAATTATATTTTTGAACTGTTTTTCTTAAACAACACGTTTAATTTTATATTAACCACTCCACCGTCGACGGGTATAGGGAAACAGTGCTTCTATCCCCGACTTATCTCGGGGCAAACGCTGAAGTGGTTAAACTTTATATTTTAATATTTTAATGTGGAAATCCTTTGTTTTCAAGCGATGCAATTTCAATATTTCCTTTATAACTAAAACAACATTTCATTTCCTTAAAATTGTACAATCTTACCCATATGTATGCATAATCCTGAATAGTGAGAATTTTTAAAAAAATTAATTAATAAAATAAAGAAAATTTTTCTTTTTTCAAAATATACAATTTATTTTCCAGAATGAGAAATTTTTTTGATTGTTGTATACTGTAAAATCATATGCTTTTACTACAAGCTTGCAGTTCAAAGGAAAAATTTGCTGAACTCTTCCTGATTAAAAAATACTTAACATTTATTGTAAACTTTATTTATGCTGCATAATTGTTTTCATATTTTAGATGTTAAGTTATAAAATGCTAACTCACTCCCTTCCTCTTGTCACACTTTGTGGACACCCTCCATTCCTTTCGAAGTTTGATATAAGTAAAAGATAAATACCAAATACATATTCCGGAAACCTTCCTTGTGTTTAGGTGCATTTATTTAGGTCTGAATGTTGTCTCAGAAACTACTATTGAAAAAAAAATAATAATAAACAAGCTAATTTTTAGGGAAGGGTTTATATTTCAAGCATCTTAGAAAATCATGCTAGAAGTTATTTTATTATTAGGATTTACTTTCAAGGGAAACATGATAATTATATAAAAATATTTGGTGCAAAACTTTTTTAAAATTGAAAAAAATGTGTTTGGCAGTGGAAGAGAGAGGGAGCAAATAAACAATTGGTTAAATTTGATTTTATGAAAAATTTTCTCATCTTGAAATGTGATGAGTATTTAGTGTTGATATTTAGATATTTAGTGTTGAGTAATGTTAATCTTGAATTGCTCTAGTTATGAAACTGAAATATTTTTGTTATAGATCTCCAGAATGGGAACAAATTTCTGCCAGTGAGAGGGAAAGAATAGGTTTAACATTTGATGAAGATGGTGAATTTTGGTAATGCTCTTTTTTAATTCACACTTATATTAATGTAAACAATATGCAGATGATATTAATGTTTTGAAAAATAGGTGTTTTATGATATTGTAAATGCATGCAATTATACACAAAATTGTTACAATATTTTATTATCTATTTCTGTGTAAATCAGGGCTGCCAACTTTCAGCTTGGCCATAAAAAGCCAGCCAGTTCTTTCTGTTTAAACCATTTATATGAAAAAGCACTTAGATTTTTTTTTTTTTCAGAAACTGTTAAAATGAAACTCATGTAATACCATTAATTTTCTTAATTAGTGTAATACAATTTAACTTCACATATCCCAATTGCTACAAGAAAAAAAGTTCTTACCCAATTTAAAGTAACTTTACACCCATATTTGACTAGTTTTCCCTCTGCTGGAAAATATTCTAAATTCTTAACAAAATTCATGTGCTCCTTTCAAGAGCTCAGTTTTTTTAGATTTGAGACTACTCAAATAAACTTATCATGTGAACGAATAAAAATGTTTCTTCTCGGGGCCTCTAGCAGACTCCCAACTACTTTGTATCTGAACAATGAAAAATAAATGAAGTTTCAGTTCCAAGCAGTGATGTCCCAAGTAGAGTTTTCTAATACTTCTTCTGACTCAACATCATAATTTGTGATGGAATGGAACCCCATGAATCGACAAAAATTTACATATATATAAAGCAGATTGTGAATTTTCTTTATTCTTTTGTAATCTTTATACTACTGAAAGCATTGTGTAATTGTTATTTAAGTTATAGTAAACATAATGGTATTTTTTTTTAAAGGAACCTGTTAAAATAAACAAAATTTTGTGAAAGTAAACTTATTTCTAGATATACAAAGGGTTGTCATCTTTTGTCAATTATAAGTGCAACTGTTTTTTTTTTCCTTTTAATATTATGAACATGAACTTTTTAATAATGTTGTTATTTTCACAAATCAAAATTTTGTTGTTAATTGAAGAACTTAATAAAGGAATCTTTATAAAGCCCACATATATTCAAAAATAACTAATGAAATTTAGTACAACATAGGACCACTATCAAGAATTCCAAAATCCAGAAAGAACATAAATCCGGAAAAAAAAAATTATTCAAAAATTTTCTAAATTTGTAAATTTTTACTACAAGTTTAGAATTTCTGAAATTTTTTGAAAATTTTATAGATTTCTAATTTTTTTTCAGTTTATTGTTTTTTAATGTGTAACCACTAAAATATGTCACTTCAGTGGTGGGGGAACACGCCCCCTCCCCTCCCGAAATTAGAAAAAAATTCTTTCTCTCTAATTTTAGTTTAAAATTAATTTATATTATGCTTTTGCAGAAGCAAAAATTGTCAGATATTTCACCAGGGGTGATTATGTCCCGAATTTTCTGAAAATCTAAAAAAAATTTGTCTTTGCTCCGAAAATTCGGACATAAAAAATATCGAGAATTTCGACAGATGGTTGAAGAAAGAAATCAGAAAAAAAATCTTTGCAGGAAAAATCACAAATTTCTTCAAAGTATTTCAGAAACAACGTGAGTTTCGTCAAAAGATTGGGGGGAAAATAATGCAAATTTCATCAAATGAATCCGAAAAAATGTTAATTTCGTCAAAGAACTGCAGAAAAACCGTGAATTTCATCAAAGGATCATAGAAAAGAAATGCAAATTTTGTCAAAGAATTGTGGAAAATATGTGAATTTCATCAAAGGGTCGCGAAAAACTCTAATTTCATGAAATGCAGAAAAATGTGAATTTCATGAAAGGAGCGCAAAAAAAAAAATGTAAATTTTGTCAAAGGATTGCTAAAAAAACACTAATTTGGTCAGAGGATTGTAGAAAAAATCCAAAAAAAAATGCCAGTTTCGTCAAAGAATTGCAGAAAAAAAAAACGCTTATTTTGCCAAAGGATCCCGAAAAAATAAGGGAATTTTGTCAAAGAATAGCAAAAAAAAAGTGAACTTTGGAAAATTCCAAAATCTGGAAAGCTTTTGGTCCCGAGGATTCCGGATAATAGGTCCTGTACTGTAGTAGGTGTTAAACATTTTCCCATGTAAGTTAAAAAGTATTGTATGTTACTGAAATACATAAATGATTATCTGAATACTTTTTTATGAGGTTTCTTCCCTGAATATTTTAAATAGTTTAAGGGTGATATAATGAGTGTTTAATGTTACAATTTGTTATGTGCATAAATATTTTCAAATATCTACCAATATCTACTTTTTATCTGACAGTAAAAATATATTTTAGGATCCTATTTGATGATTTCTGCAAATATTTCACAGATTTATCAGTATGTCGTTTGGTTAATACTAGTTGGTTCAGTTTCAATAAAACATGGAGTGAAGCATGCTTTGCAGGAAAATGGATTAAAAATTCTGAAGTTGATAGAGCCGGTGGTTGCTACAATAATAGAGATACCTTTTTGAAAAATCCTCAGGTACATAAAATATCTCATTTGACTGTCTATTATGTATAGTAATATTTAAACAATTAGTATCTCTAATTCAGAATTGTAATTTCTATTTTTGGATTTGTGTCTGATAAAATTTTATTTTCTTCCTTCTTTTTAGTACCGTTTTGATGTAGAAACTGATGATGATACTGTAATGATATTTTTAATGCAAAAGGATCGCAGATCTCTTCGGTGCAAAGGAATAAATCACCTTGTTATGGGATTTCATGTCATGAAAGTAATTTTTTAACCCATTTGCCAATTATAAGCTGAAAAATAATTTTAAATGTTGTTCTTATTTCTAGTTTTAAATCCATAGTTTGTAATACAGCAAAGTACCACTAATTTGCAAACCTGTAATTCACAGATGCCTGTAATCTACACTGCATAAATGAATGTAAAGAAAAAAAAAAAAATTCATTCTTAAAAAAATTTTCAATAGCAAAAATTCTTTTGCTATTTTAGTTTTCACCCCAGCTTTAGATATGCATCATATGCTAATGAAACTTATTTTTACAACTTAAAATGATAGTACACATAAAAATTAATCATTTATGTGATAAAAAAAAATCATTTTAAAAATTTACATTAAAAAAGCTATTTGTATTATTAATGAAAGACGGTTACTCAGACAATATAATTAATCTATCATCTAGATATAATTACAAATTATATTGAAGATAAAATAATGTATAACACCTCTCCCCCACCCCCAAGTAATTAATACCTTAAATCAATATTAATAAATCTAAATACATTAAAATCTCAACTAACCAGCATGCTCAGGAAACGCCGACTGCCGGATATTTGAAAAGTCCAGATAGTTGAACGCTACAAAATCTGTTGTGAATGAACGGGGGGGGGGGGGGGGGGGGGGTGTAACAATGAAGCAGGAAAATGATTTTTAGACTATTTTCCTGCCATTAGGAAGTCGATCAAATAACTATTATTATTATTATTATTATTATTAGATTTGCATTTGATAAAGTTATTCTTTCCAAATAAAAAATAAAAGTAAACAAATTTCTATATTTATTTATTAATCTTTTGTAAAGTTGTATTATTTATAATTTGACATCTCCACTTTCCGAAAAAAGCACATGGAAGCTTGGAAAATTAACTTTGGTATGATTCACTTGTTACCTCAACTAACCTCACAGTAATGATGAATCTTTTCTGCATAGCTAAAAACGTTATCAGATGCAAACTGATAACGCCCAACTTCTCCGATCATGATAAAAACAAACTACACAGTCATTAGCTTTTTTGTTTTTCTTGTTGGAGTCTTTTGGGGGGATTTCTAAATTTTTGAAAACTTATTGTAAATTAATATAAATTAGGTAAGTGGCCTAATTTATTACTATTTAAATTCGGTGAAAATTTGAACACAATAGGGCAATTAGCAACGGAGAAAGCAATTTTTTAAAAAATATAATAAGTAAGAGGAAAAAAAACAAAAGAGTACTGTTTCGTTCTTTTTTTAAAATCTAGAATAATATTATTATTTCTGTTTACTGTTTAGGTTGATGAAAAATATTTTTCCTCGCTAATTCAACAACCCAAAACTTTGATGGCTTTTCTCCCAGCTAAGGAGAAAAAGTTTGAACTGATAAAACCCAACAATAAAACAAAGCAAAAAGAAAGAAACTTACCCTGCAGCGTCTTTTCTTTCTTTAATTTCCAGTTAAGTGTAGTTGATCCAAACACATCCAATAAAAAATATTCTTGAGTAAATATATTTAAAATACAATTTGGTATAAAGATCTTTGTTACATAATTCTTTTAAAATAATACTTTTTTGTTCTTGAGTAAATAAAGAAAAAAAAAGGTTTGGGATATAATTTCTCAGCAGTTACTGTGCGTTCAATTGCGTTTCTTTCGATGTACCAGGAATACTACGAAACGCATGTTTGATGTCCGTCTGTTTGAAAGAAAGTTCTCTTTTTTTCATGAAGCGTTGTTTTATGAGATGCAGTTCTAAAACTTCTTGAGCCGAATACTGCGAATTTTTTTGACAAAACTTTAAAAAAGTAGATAAACTTTTCTCAGCTTCACTCCACGAAATTTTCTCCTCGATTTCATTTTTGGATTCTGAGGAACTATCATTTGTTTCTTCCTCTGGAGCTGTCATTTTTTTAATTAACTGCTCTTCTGTTAAAGTTTTGGTGACAGGAATATTTTTATCTATAGCTATCCAATTTTCGATTTCTGGCATTTCCAGTTGCGATAGAGATATGTTAGTATTAGGCCCATTTTTTAATGTTTCCATAATTTCATGCAATTCGTTCCTTTTCTTGGGTTTAAATCCTTCAAATTCTTCATCTGATGAATCAGAACCAAAGTTTACTGTAAATAATTTTCTCCATCCCCTTCGAAGAGTTTTTGGTTTTACGGCATTCCATGCACTGGCAAGATCATAAATGGCATCTTTTATTGTGAAAGCTGATTGAAATTCTGCCACCGCAGTCTGTGCTTTTACGAGCTTATGCATGAAATGTTTTGGATAAATCATTTTTACGTTTTGTATGATCCCTTGATCCATAGGTTGTATCAGAGAAGTTACATTGGGGGGGGGGGGGGGGGAACATCACTGAAATATTGCCATATTTCAATTCTTCTTCACTGGGATGTGCTTGGCAGTTGTCAATTAGAAGAATTATTTTATTTTCTTCCAGTTTTTTTCCCTTAGCTTCAAGCTCGCTAATTACAGATGGCACAAAAACTTTTTTAGACCAGTAGGTAAAAATATCTTTATCCATCCAAGCACTTTTTTGATTGGTGTAAACTACAGGGAGATGTTTAATTCCTGTAAGTGCTCTTGGATTCTTCGACTTTCCTATTACTAACAGTTTTAATTTATGGGAGCCAGTTGCATTAGCGCAAGTCAGAATCGTTAGTCTGTTTTTCTTAAAACCATCTGCTGATGTTTCATTAGGACCAGCTAATGTTAAGGTCGGAAGGCAATGGAAATAGATTCTGGTTTCATCAGCATTATAGATGTGGTTTAGATCAATATTATTTTTTTTAATAAAACTTTAAAAAAAAAAGTAGAATATTCCTTTGCACTTTCATTATCTGCTGATTTTCGTTCTCCAGATATGTCACTTTTTCTAATTCCATGGCGTTTTTTGAAGCAAGAAAGTCACCCATCTGAAAACTTGCATTCCATTGCAATATTTAATTTTTCTGAAAAATCTTTTGCTTTTTCAATCAGCATAGGCCCAGAAATAGGAACTCCTTCTTCTCGTTTTAATAGAAACCACTGATATAAACTTTTATCCAGTTTTTCATTCTGAGGTTGATGCAGTGTTTTCCTTTCATCTGTTGCTTTGCTTGATTCTGCAGAGGAAGCAAATGTCATCAACTTTTCTTTCTGCAATTTAATATCGTAAATCGTTGAGGATCCAATGTTGAATATACGCATCAATTGTTGTTTATTGTCCCCTCTTTCTAAACGTCTAATAATGTCTAGCTTCTGAGTTATGGTTAAAACAACTCGTTTCCTTTTATTAGGATTTGACTGATCTGCCATTTTTTAATTTGACAAAAAATATGACAGAACACGATTAATAAAGGTTGAGAGCAATTTACTAGGCTAGCTGATTAAGTACAAGTGAATGGCAGTAAAAATGTGCCAAAATGAAAAAGAAAAAAAAAGCATCAGCGCGATTTGTCAAATTCTAATTGGTCAAACTGAATGTGTAGACCCAAATGGGTGGGACAGATGGAAAGTTCTACAGACAGATGGAATTTTCTAGTAACTCCAGGGAGGGGGGCTACTGTGCATCTGGGAGAAAAAATACGATATCTGAAATGACCATATCCCCATCCCAATTCTTAGAAAACAGTTTTCCTTCATGTTCCTGGCTTCCTGACTTAGCAGTTCAATTTTTGGAAAAGATGTAGCTTTCTACCGTTTATCACGTCTCCCCCCCCCTTCCCCATCTAGTTTCACCAAGAGCAGAAAAGAAAGATCAAGCCTCTCTTCTCTTGTCTTCATTTTCCACCCCCCCCCCTTCTCTCTTTCGGAAGGAAAAACAGCCGGTGCGGCGGACTATCGTGGACTATGAAGCAACATGAAGTTATTCTGCGCTAACGAGCTATAGACAGTTCTTTATGCTATATTTTTTATTTTATATCGTTCACTGTTATGAACATACAGACAGATCTGTTTTATGCCGAATTAGTTGCTGAGATAATTTGAGAATGCTAACAGTAAATTTCCTAAAATAGTAGTAAAAATTTTTCAACTGTTTATGGGAGAAAAAAATAAACAATTTCTCCAAATTTTTCCGGTTAGTTGAGCTTTCCTGTTACTTGAATGCCAGATAACAGAGCTTTTACTGTATTAATAAATTCATATTTAATGCTTATACATGTTTTTTAATATTTCCAATTGAGCGAAAAAATGTCCAGGCTGGGAATCGAACCCAGATCCTTGGCTTACAAGGCCAATGCTTTTCCATTTAAGCTAACTGGGCCGACAACCAGCCAGCATATTTCGCTCAGAAAAACCTTATTGGTAATAACATCTGGTCTGTCATGTAGACAGCTCAACAGAATAAACCGCAGGTAAAGGAACTCCATATAAACGATGGATACGTAGATGAACTATTATTTTAACACAATCAAACTGATTGGTAAAGTTATCATACGAATTTTTTAATATTTCCAACTGAGTGAAAAAATGCCCAGGCTGGGAATCGAACCCAGAACCTTGGCTTACAAGGCCAATGCTTTTCCGTTTATATGGAGTTCCTTTACCTGCGGTTTATTCTGTTGAGCTGTCTACATGACAGACCAGATGTTATTACCAATAAGGTTTTTCTGAGCGAAATATGCTGGCTGGTTGTCGGCCCAGTTAGCTTAAACGGAAAAGCATTGGCCTTGTAAGCCAAGGATCTGGGTTCGATTCCCAGCCTGGGCATTTTTTCGCTCAGTTGGAAATATTAAAAAATTCGTATGATAACTTTACCAATCAGTTTGATTGTGTTAAAATAATAGCTTATACATGTATTTGTGATATTTGATAAAGGATATTTAAATTTCTAAAAACAAAATTTTGTGGTTTAGCAGCCAATTTATGGCTATTTATAGAAAACTGTAAGATACAATATAGAAACCACATGTTTTAATATAAACAACTATTGATGATAGATTTGAAAAATATAAAATTCAATGAATTATTTTTAAATAATTCTTTCTGAATTCATATGTTTAACTGTATAATTTATTTATTCTTAAGCATTAATAATCTAAATTTGCCAAAAACTTGAATAAAAAAAAGCATAAACAAAGATTAAATACACATGACCTGTAATCTGTAAAAAGTCCCAAATCCACAAAACCTTTGGAATCAAGCTGTGTGGATTAGTGGTTTTCTACTGTATATATAAGCGATGTAACCTAATATGTTTCCAAAGTTTAATATTATGGAACATATTAATATGGGATAAGAGCATCTGTAAGGGCCTTACTAGTCACACAAAGACAATCACCAGCTAATGTTAAACCAATGGCAAGTATTCTTTTCAAATTTGTTTGCATTTAATATTTTTGATTTTTTTTTCCCCTGTAGGATATCTGAGGTAAATGTCTGCTATCTAACTGGAAACTTTTTACTCTTTCAGTTTTGGTTGCAATTTTTTTTTTTTTTTTATGAGGATACATTCACCTTTGGAAATGGTTCTGAAATTGAGTGTCCTCAGAAAAATAAACTGCAACCAAAATCAAAAGAGTATGAAGATAACGGTTTAGACATCAACCTCAGATATCTTATGAAAAAATAAATAAAACTTTAAATATCAAAATGCAAGCAAGAAATTTAAAAAGACCACTGCTTTTGGTTTAACATTACCTTGTAAGTATCTTCACGTTACTAGCATGTTGACTCTTAACCTTCAAAATGGTTGAAATATATACATATAAATAAAAAGACTGCTTTATGGTGATGTTAACTACTGCCTAAGCTCTTTAAGATGTGCTGAAGAAGGAAAGGAATCACTCTTTTAGGTAGCTTTCTTTACAAAAGCTACCTATTGCAGCCGTTCGGAGGAAAGCGATTAAAAAAAATTTTGGTATATTTTCATCGATCATGACCCCCAGACCCCGAAACCACCCTCCGTTCAAAATTGATATATATATATATATATATATATATATATATATCTGACCTATGTCACACTGTAACTCTCGTATTTATGAACTGATTTGGATGTAATTCGGTGTACATAGTACATACTAATGTTTCGACCGAGTTCGTTGGCCAGCTTTATCCGCCATTTTGTTTCAAAATGGCGGCTATTTAAAATTTTTTTTTTTATTTAAAATTTGAAATGTGGTACCAAAAAATTGAAAATGGAAAAATATTTTTATCTTATGTATTTGACCTTTACACAAAGACTCCGTAGCAGTTTTTGTTTTGTCTATACCTTAAAAAATGGCTGAGTTATAGCATTTTGAATTTCTAGCGAAGCTGACATTTCGAAACGTCCTGAATTTTGTCACGCGATAAAAGGCGTATTTATGAACCGATTTGGATGTAACTTCGTTTATACATAGTACAGACCAATGTCTCGAACGAGTTCGTTGGCCAGCTTCATCCGCCATCTTGTTTAAAAATGGCGGCCATTTAAAATTTTAAGAAAAATTTAAATTTGAAATGTGGAAGCAAAAAATTGAAAATTGAAAAAATATTTTTTCTTATATGCTTGACCTTGATAAAAAGATTCGGGAGCAGTTTTTGTTTCGTCTATATCTTAAAAAATGGCTGAGTAATAGCATTTTGAATTTCTAGCGTGGCTGACATTTTGAAACGTCCTGATTTTTGCCATGTGATAAGACGTATTTATGAACCGATTTGGATGTACCTTGGTGTGTACATAGTACATACAAATAACTCAACCGAGTTCGTTGACCAGCTTCATTCGCCATCTTGTTTCAAAATGGTGGCCATTTAAAAAAATTTTTAAAAAAATTAAAATGAGATACCAAAAAATTGGAAAATGAAAAATATTTTTTTTGTATGTGTTTGACCTTAATACAAAGATTCCGGAACAGGTTTTGTTTCATCTACATCTAAAAAAATGGCTGAGTTATAACATTTTGAATTTGTATTGTGGCTGACATTTTAAAATGACCTGATTTTTGTCACGCGATAACAGGCGTATTTATGAACCGATTTGAATGTAACTTGGTCTGTACATAGTACATACCAATGTCTCGACCGAGTTCGTTGGCCAGCTTCATTCGCCATCTTGTTTCAAAAGGGTTGCTATTTTTTTAAAAAAATGTAATTTAAAATTTAAAATGAGGTATTAAAAAATTGGAAAATGAAAAAGATTTTTTTTTTATGTGTTTGGCCTTGATACAAAGATTCTGGAGCAGTTTTTGTTTCTGAAAAATTGTTCTTTTGTTTATATCTTAAAAAGTGGTTGAATTATAGCACTTTCAATTTCTATCATGGCTAACACTTTGAAACGATCTTGTATTTGTCACACGATACCACACGTATTCGCCTATTTCGATGGAAGAAGGCATGTGGATAGTATACATCAATATCTCGACCAAGTTCGCTGGCCAGCTTCATCAGCCATCTTGTTTCAAAATGGTGGCCATTAAATTAAAAAAAATTATATTTAAAGTGAGGTGCAAAACAATTAGAAATTGAAAAAGGTTTCTTTCTTAAGTATTTGACCTTGATATAAGGATTCAGGAGCATTTTTTGTTTGTCTTTATCTTAAAAAATGGCTCAGATATAGCAGTTTCAATTTCTAAAGTGGGTGACATTTTGAAAAATCTGATTTTTTGCCTGCAACAGCACTTGTATATATCAACCGATTCCGATATGAGTGAGCATATGCACAGCAATTACTAAGTTCTCGACCAAGTTCACTGGTTACCTCATCTACTATGTTGTCTTAAAATGGCAGGCACTTTAAGAAATCGCTGAATTTTGCAGCCAAATATAAGTGACTTTAAATAAAAGCAGCTTGGATAAAGCTGACTAATTTCGTGAAATTCTCATTCATAATGATTTAGTATTGATAAAAATTAGTATTGAATGTCCTACATTCGGTTTCCACTTAATTGAGCTTCGTGTGTTTGAATAATATAAGTTGGCTTTTTAAAAATAAGGAATATGAAAGCTTCCTCTTCCTCCCAGCACTGGCCGGAAGGACTTTTTTTAACACATGGACACAGAATACTGAACTTGATGCTTTTAATATTGAACCATGGGCATTCATTGAATTTTTCATGAGCATTTCAGGAAATTTCCTTTTTTATAATAAAACAAAATAAACTTTTAAAAATATATAGATACATCGCAGAGTGCAAAATGATAGGAACAACATAAAAACAAAGAAATCAACTTGCGTTCGCTATGCAAATGTGCAAATCTTTGTGTTAAAATTAAATATATGATATTCCAATTAATATTAAAGCAATATCTTAAAAACATATATATATATTTTCTAATATTTTTAAAAATATCTATTTTGCTAAATTTAAGTGGGAGCAAAATGATATGAACACAGTAAATATTTCAAAACCACGGCTCATGATTGGTGGATATTTTTGCATGTTATTTCAAATTAGCATTTAAAAGGGATTCTGAGCATATTCGTTTAGTTCACAAAACTTCTTGACAATAGGGCGATGAAAAATGTTTTCTGACTCTGAAAAAGGCCAACTTCCAGGTTATACTATATTGGAATGTCTCTTTAAAAAAAGAATTGCTCAGAAAGTTAATCATTCAAAGATTTCAATTTTTAATTTCTAACAGAATATAACTGTTTGTGGTACTGCAAAAGCTATAGCAAGGCCGTAAGATCTTTTGAAACAATCCGAAAGTTTGATTGTTCGCACAGTCGTAAGCAAAAGAATGACAGCAAAGGAAATTGGAAGCCAGATAAAGCTGCCAGCACTGATATGAACTATATGAAGAGCAATTACAAGATCAAAAATCATTTAATATGTTAAACCATGTCAGAGTCCGTGTTTAACATCTGGCCACAAGAAAACCCACATTCAGTTTGGAGAGAATACATATGAAGCAACAAACAAATTGGTCTAAAATTATTTTAAGTGATGAAAAAATGTTTAATTTTGATGTCTGAGATAGTATTCATTCGTGATGACATGACCTTCAAAAGGAAAAGAGTGTATTTTCCACACGTTACTAGGTGGAGGCTCCTTAATGGTTTGGGCTGAATTTTCCACAGGAGCTAAGCTTAGAAGTGCTTTTTCAGAAAGACTACAAAATAGATATACCTATATTTACATCTTAGAATGTCATTTGTTTTAACCAGGTTGAAGAAAATACTGAACTTAACTATATTTTTCAACAATTCAATGCTTCAATTCACTCTGTAAAAGACACAAAGAAGTGGTTTGAAAATGATTATATTCCCACACTTGATTGGCTGGCCAATAGTCCAGACTTAAATCCCATAAAGAAGGTTTGAGGTAGTATAATGCACAATATCTACCGAAAAATGATCAAATGGCCCAGAATATTTTGAAAGCAGAATAAAACGAAACCTTGTAACTTTATGGCATAACACTGCCCTAAAATTATTAAACATGAAGAAAGCACAATTGACATGTAATATTTTGATAATAAGAAAAAATCTATTCCATTCTTATTTTGCTCTTATTGCTTATCCTGTGAAAATGCAATTTATTATATTGTAATAATAATAATAATTATTGTTATTTTACAATACTTCCTTTATGTTTATATTGTCTATTTAGTTTTATAAAATCAATTTATATGGTTTACATGTATATAAATAGGATTATATTTTCTATACAGTCAATTAAATGATCATTCCTATTATTTTGCACCAAAGTGTATGCCGCACAACTATTATTTGCATTTTGCATATGATTTTTTATATTTTACTCTTAAATGAACAGTAACAGATTTATTTCTGTTGAACACTGCATTTTATTTTTCATTCACTAGTGTAACAATGAATCTTGACTTGTTAATTTTTTATTATCTTATACTGTTGATTGTTATATTTGGGTGTAACTGTATTTCTGTGTTTAAAGTAACCTCCTAAATTATTGTAGGTTGAATCAAATCGTAAATATCGCTTGCATGTAATTAAAGAGAAAGCTGCTGGATCTGATTACGCTATGTCTAGAAATGTTTTCAAGAGATGCACTTTGAAAGCTGGTCGATATGTAGTGGTGCCTACTACTTTTGAACCAGGAGAGGAAGGGGAATTTTTATTGAGGATATTTACCAGTAAATCTTGCAATGGAAAGTAAGCTACTCTTTATTATTTCTATGTCAAAATTAAAAATTGTGTTTAATGAACACATTATAGTAAAATACAAAATCCATTTTGATATCTTTCACAGTTATATGGAATATCTTTTATGGTGATGTGAAATGTTTTACTTTTTTTCTTTTCCAGAGAATTGGTGCACAGTGTACCACAGCAGAGCATGTGGCCATGTATTTCATATCCTTGTCTGGTTACTAAAGTTTTTGTCAAAGGTGCTAAGGATCTAGAAAAGCAAGACCGCTTTGGAAGTAATACAGTTATTTCAACATATAGCAATATTAGTTTTTTTTAAGACACAGTTCAACAGTTTTATTATAAATGTTTTAAAAATGATTTTGAACTGATATTTGAATTTTGCTTGTTTTTGGTAAAATCATAAAACACATTATATGCTTTCCAACAGCTTGTAGAACAGTTTTTATAGATTTAAACTTTTTGTTTAAAATTAGTTTTAATAATTTTTTAAACCTTTCAGTGCAAATCACTTATGAATCTTGAACGGAAGAAGAAATGGAAAATCTTTTAGAAGTATAAAAACAGAATTACAAAAATAACTTTACAGTACAAATTCTTAATCTTCATTAATATAAAATGATTCTCATTCCTCTATTTTAATACATTAACTAGCCTTACTTTAGTGCAACTTTCTTACATATCCTATGTTGCTGAAAATCATTGGATACTTTTTATTTTAGATGTTTATCAAATATCTAGAGAAGACTAATTCTTTTAGAACTTCGAGAATATAAAGAACATGTTTGACCTCATATATTTCATTGAAGATGTGATCACGGGATCAATTAAGAGAGCAACAACAAATTGAAAAAAAATATTTGGGATCACACTGTAAAATTAAATTAGCAAAAAGATAAGTCACTGCAGCACATGGCTATGTGAATATTGTGCAACATTTGTGCAAGTATAGCATGTTTGTTTATGGAAAAATAATGATTTCTTTAAAAAATCAAGAAAATTTTGCATGTTTTTTGTTCATGGCATCCATGGTATTCCTCCAAATTTAATACCAGCTTCAGAAAATTTGGCAAAATACAGTAGAAACAACATAGTGCAATTAGAATATTAAAATATATTAAATATTTAATGAAATAATGAGCAGTTGTATGAAATACAGTCCATTCCTCTAATCCACAAACACCTATAATCCACAATATATTTCAAATGTAAACAAATAGTTGAGTCATTTTTTAAGCAAGATAATGTAGACTTTGATCATAATAAAGCTGACTGATTGGATGAATTTATTAAGAATTTTTTAAGGCATTTCTGCATTCATTAGACAGAAATGTTTAGTGTATCTTGTAAATAACTATTAGACTACTATAATCTGAATGTATTAGTTGACTCACGTGGCTGTAAAGAACAAACTTTAGCATAATGTGCTTCCAATTAAATTGGTTCATTTTTATGCTGAAACCATGGGAGTTAAAACATGCAGATGTGTGGACATAGTCAATACACCTACTGAATCATGAAATGATGAGCAACATCAGTAAATAGACTCAACATTGTTATTCATATTATTATTGTTATCTGTATCAGTAGCATAGTTATGTTTTTTGGCACCCGGGGCAGGAAGAAATTCTGCACACCCTCCCCTTTAAAATGAAAACGTCTTCCTGGATAGTACAAAGAATAAAAAGCAGCTTGCCTCTTTGTTTTTCAGAATTCAGCTAATTTTATTCAAACACACGAAAATAAAATGTGTGAAACCCGATTATATAAGATTCCCATTTTTTGTCAATACTGAATTTGAATTTCGAAAAATTTGTGAGCTATTGCCAAGTTAGCTTCATTTATTGTGACCTACTTTTATTGCCAGTTTGGAGAAGCCAAACACAACGAATGTTGGTGAGAATTTGATGTTAGTGGATATGACTATTTAGTTTTAAGCATATGGGAGTAGCAACAATGATTAGAACAATGAAAGTAAATGTGCGAAAAACAATGTTTTCTAAAACGTATAAATCAAGCATGATTATGAAAAAAATTTGTTGCCTTGTTTTAAAATGGTAGCCACTCCAAAATTTCAAATTGCTATACCTCATCCGTTTTTTAAGGTAGAGGAGAAACAAAAAATGCTCTTGATTCCTCATATCAAGTCCTAACACATATGCAAGAAATAAATTTGCATTTCTTATATTTATATATATATATGTATTTAGTTTGAAATCGTTTTCATAGGGTCATCGTCTACATAGGGACCACCATTTTGAAACAAGATAGCAGATCAAACTTGCCAACGAACTTGGTTTTAATCTTATTAAACTCGTAACATATGCTGAATCATATCCAAATGGATATATACATACAAGCACTATCACATGACAAAGATAATTTAAATAGTTGAACTCTGCTAATATGAGAAGCAAGTGAATCATAAAAGACGTCATATTAACCATTATTTGTAATACTCGTGAAGTTAATAAAAATCTTAAAACACACACACACACATAATGAATCAAATTACTGCTATTAATTGCTCTATTTATCTCAATGCTAAATTTAACTTAATATGATAATATATTATCTTTGTGAGTTTCATTTTCTTTAGACAAAAGCACAGTACTGAAGCCAAAGTTTTAAAGAACTAGTATTTCCAAAGAACATGAGCGATGTAGGGTAATGCAACTAATTACTTATCTTTTTCCAGTAAAACTCAGCTAACATTGTAATATTCATTGCAATTTTCAAGATAATTTCACATATTCTTTTCATTTTAACTATGCAAGAAGAGGCATGAAAAGGCTGATTAATATGGCCCAAAGTGTAGACTTAAAGAAAAAATAAATAGGAGTTTCCTTCTATGCTCATTTGTTTGCATGGCTTGTAATCTGACAAAAGAACGGTATTTGAAACATTCATATCTCACCCTTTTTTCTTTTACTTTTCCAAGAACTCGGGACATTCTTTAGCATTTTCTTGGCTGGTGTGTCACTTTGCTGGTTGAAATTCTGGCTGATAGAACTGATAAATTGAAATATTGAGAGCAAACAGAATATTCATCTAAGCTTATTGAGCAAATATAGTTTAGTAAACCTTTTCGTGTGTAATCAAGTACAGTAGAACCTCTTTTATCTGAAACTCGATTAACCAGAATCCATTTTTAAAGCTTTTTTTTTTTAACTATCATATTCCTTGTGTACGAGCGGTCTTTTCTGAACTACGAGTACATATAAATATTTTCGATACCTTTCTTAGAGTTCCTTTGAATTTAACTTGAGCTCCCGTAAGCTGCGGAGTGGAACTAAGAAAACGAACAAATTAGCAATTCTGAAGCTTTTGTATGTTTTGCAAAAGATTTGGCATGACTGGAGCAGCAGAAAGACTGTGATACTGGTGAATTAATAATATTAAAAAACTCTGTGATAGAGCTCCAAAGCAAAGGCAATCGAACTGCGACAAACAAAACATTTTTTCAAATCCTTGTGATGTATGTAAAAGGTACTCAATTTCAAAATTAAAATTCAGGTAATTTATTCTTGTTTCTATTTTTCTATTGCTTTATTTTTTATTAAGCACTTGTTACCATAATAAGAAATACTGCATATATTTCTCCTTAATCTTAAAATTAAAGCATTCTCGATTATCTGAAAATTTCGATTTTCAGAAAGAGGGTTGGTCTCAATTACTTCAGATGATCGAGGTTCTACTGCATCTCACTATTTTTTAGAGCTCTTTTTGATAATATTATGTATTTCAAGTTACTGAATTATTCTGCACCGCCTATATCACATGGATATTTTGCTGCAAGCATATTGCACTTCTCATTTAATTTTTCTAAAGGTCACATACTCTTATTTGAATTTAACACTAAACAAGACCAAGAGAATAATTTTATTTTTCTTATTTTCACACTGTCATTTATACTGGTTTTTCCAGAAAGACTGAAATGTCCTGCTTTGTTTTATACTTTTTAAAAATGAAAAATTTGGGGCTAAGGTAGCCCACATTTTATTATTTGGTTTTTCTCAATGTCAATTCAACAGAAAAATAGAATTTCAAATAAAGAAATTATATCTTTACTTACTGTTCCTCCAGCTAAATCCATTTTGCACTGGTTCAGAAAAGCCCCATTACACAAAAATATACATATGGGAATGCTAAGAACACAAAAATCAGAGTATTACACTTGTATAGTGTATGTTTCAACAGAATATATATTATAAAAAATTATACCCTCCCTCCATATCACCACATACACACACATTTAAATATTAAAGTTCTTATGTTCAACCATATGCAAAAAAAAAAAAAAAAAAAAAAAATTACAGAAAAATAATTAATTATACAATTAATGCTTTTTAAGAAACATTAAAAATATTTTGGGCAAGACTGTTATCTCTTATGTGTGCTGCAATATTCAATTAGAAAATTTGTTAAACAAACTAAATAATTGCATATTAAAGACGTTAATTATCACTATGCTAACTAAGCGTAAACCAACATTGTGAAAAATGTTCAAGTTGGGAATCAAACCTGGGCCCCTGGAATAGTGCTCCAGTGCTCTACCACTAAGCCACGAGGACGATGCCCAGCTTGGCATCTCTCACTCACATAAGTTGGTACACTGCTGAAAAGTAGTTGAATAATTAATTAAAACTAAATAAGTTTGTCAAAGTCTTAAGCTTTCAAAAATTTTTAAAAAATGGTTGTGTGGTGGTGATGATGAGAAGGTGGTTGAGATAAATATGTTTAAAGCCTCCATTAAGGGTGACAATGAAGGATAAACATAAAAAAAAAAAAAAAACTAGCTAACTCTCCAATTAGAATGACTCAGAAATTTTGATGTGATGCTACCAGGTTTCTCATGTTTATACTTAATGTAAATTGCTGCTTCATTTATTTTCTTTATTTAATCTATTTATCTGTGTACTACTACCTACATATTTCAGTTATGGATACATTTACGAGACTAGAATGAGTGAAAATCATGAAAGAAAATTCCAGAAGATTGGTTGTTGTCTACTGGAATGTGGGTGTTAAAACAGGAAGGCATGTAGAATTAAGAGTGGATGAACAATAGATAATCATCTTTGCTGACCTGTCACTGGACAGGTGGTCAAGAACGACATTGCCTATGAAAATATAGGGAAGATCCTAGAGATTCGAAGGAAGAAGTCGGAGTAACAGATGTACCAAGTCTATGTTCGAATGTAGACTAACACCATCATTTTAATATCATTACTTTTGAAATTGGTTTGGTAATTTCAGAGATTACCTCCTACAACTAAACAAACAAACTTTACCTCTTTATAATATTAGCATAGATTTGGATATTTTGTGCTCTAAAGACTTTACTAAAAGGTAGCACCAAAGAAATGTCCAGGAAACTTCCTTAAGGTGAAAATGATAGCCAAGAGACTTTTAAAAAACAAATTATGGCCACAATACTTTAGAATTCTATTATTTTATTACTGTGTTTGCTCATATATTTTCTGTATTATTATTATTGTTTTTTTTTCAGCTCTTCCTTATGTTTTATGGTATTCTTATGTTTTATGTCATTATATTTTTTCAACTTTTCTATATGGAGTTCAGTCTGGTTGAGTCCATATCCCAAACTTAGAAAGTCAAGCATAGAAAATTTCTTCCTTTAGGAAATTACACATCATGAACATTAATGTTTGTGACATCAATTTACCAAAATAGAAGTTGATTGATATGTAAGTACTTAAAACCATAAATAATAAACTATTATGACAGTTATTGGGCTCACAAAATCAAATTAGTGTTTAAAAAACATTAAAGGATTATTCAAAGCCATAATCAGCAATTAATATTTCCCAATATGACAGTTGATTATATAGCTATAAATTCTAATCAACCTTCCTCAAGTTCAGCAGTTATTAGATTCATAGTACAAAATCAAATTAAATAATTTTGCTTAGCAGGTAAATTCAAATTAATGTCAAAATAAGTATTTTATGGTTACATTTAAGTCATATATTTATAATTAATGTAAAAATAAGGTTGCATTGAAATCATAAATCCTAATTAACTTTTCTCTGCCTGACAGTCAATACATTTAGGTGATACATAACAATTACCTATCAAATTTAGAATTGACTGTTGGTGATGCAATCAGGTTTGACTCAAGCCTGTGGCCACCACAAGATCACATCTAATAAAGGATATTGCAGCAATCGAATTAGATGTTCCTCCCAAATGGACACCTTTCTCCGCTGATGGAAAATATTACAAGCACCAAAATATTACCAAGAACTTGTGTGATAAAGATTAGATTGTGCAAATTTGAGATGCTTTTCTAACCTATGACCATGTAGGTTTTGAAAATCAATGTAAATGGCTCGTGGTGCCTTTGATCAGACTTGCAAAGATGTCTGTAAGTTGTAGCTGTGAAATATACAAAATTGTTCCACAAAAAGATTCCCAAATTGAATTATTATCTACAAGTTATCTACTACTTATTCCATACATACATATATATAAATTTGTTCAAATGTCATTTGTTTCATTTAGTTGATTTATGTACTAACTGTTTTCATAATTTTTTATTTTAAAATTTAAAAATAAAAAATGATTTAAGGTTTTATTGCTTTTCAGTTTTTTCTAAACTGTGTTCATTTTTTTTTTTTTCATTCTGAATTAAAAAAATTTTGATTGAAATATACATTGATATATTTTTGTGCTGTAGGTGCCGATCCTTATTGCATTATTAAATGTGAAGGTGAACGAGTGAGAAGTCCAGTTTGTCGTGAAACTTTGAATCCTGAATGGAACATAACTGTTTTATTTTACCGCAAGAAATCTGACTCCTTAATAAAGATTCAGGTAGATTCTTCTATTTTTTAAAATTTTAATAAAATACCCATGTCTTTTTTTAAGCTTTTATTATTATGTATACCTTAAGCATGTTGAGTGTTTCTAGGTTTTGCAATTTGTGACAAATCTTTAAACTGATTTTTCATAGTAGTTTTTTTTATTTTTTCATTCATGCAAGCATGCCTTAACTAATTCAACTGACTTTTTCTTTTAAAAACTACTTAATATTTTTATGTAGGCTAAATGGTTATTATAAGTAAACCATATTTCTTTCACATTCTCCTTCCACATTTTCTTAATGTTTTCTCACAGTAAAACATTATTCTATTTAAATGAATACTGGAGTTTCAAATTTGAAATAATTCATGTAACAACTTTTGCTTAAAATCCTATAAAGACTGTTCTTAAATCCAAACTGACTACTTTCTGGCACATTTTGGAAATATTTTTTATTCATATAAATGTGTAAAATTTTCTTATTCAGTGACTATGAATTTGAATAGTTATCCATATTTCAATAAAGGCAAATGATCTTTCAAAGTTTTCATGAATATCCAAGTGTGACAGCCTGAGAATGTTCATCTTGAAACAGCAATCACTTATAACTCAAGATACAATACCTTTATCAAAAAGTAATCTGTCCAATTCTATATCATTTCAGTAGTCATGGCTGTCAATTGCATTCGTCTACATTTAAAAAGGAGTTAATGAACATGAGGGTTGGCTGGGTTTCACACATTGTTTTTTTTTTTTAAATGACACATCTGACCCCCCCCCCCTCCCCCTTACACAATTTTGACCACTTTTTGTTTGTTTTTTCAATTTAAGACATTCTTTAATAAAATAAGTTAAACAAAATGCTTCTAAAATTTAAGCTGTAAATACTTTTTCGTTTCAAAGACTGACAATTTTTAATTACTATTACAAATATAATATAATGAACCATTGTATATTTTCAAACCACCATTCTTCAGTTTCTTTTGTGATTTCTATAGAAAACTGTGAATCTTTACTAGTTTTCCAGCATTTTCCGTCCCTAATCTATTTCTTAATTTTGTCCATAAGTTATCAAATCTGGAGAACGCATGCTCGATTGATGCAGAATTTGGTGGGCAACTAAGCAATTGGGCAAAAAAAAAAAAAAAAAAAAAAAAAAAAAAACCACTTTAAAACATTCTAAGCTTTGGATTATTTCTTTCTATTAAAAAACGCCACTTTGACGGAGTGTTTTTTTGTACTAGCTCAATTAGATTTTTGTGACAAATATTTTCAGGAAACAACTAGTGATCTTTTATCTTGAAATCTGTAAAACAGGCACACATTCTGGTTTTACAGTTTGTAGCCACATTTTATCCTGATTTTTCTGCTCTGATGACAATTTATTACCAATGCGCAAAATATCCATTCGACTTGCAACTGGTTTAAATGCTGTATCTATCATTTGTACAATTAAATGCTTATAAGGCAGTAATTCTGCACTCACTGTGAGATCAATCTAATCTTCAACATCTGTTGAAAAGTTTGCTGAATCCAGTGTTACAGAAACTTTGAACTGTTTCTGTAATATCACATTGTCTCAGAGTATAACATTTCGTAAATTTTACCGATATTTAAATCAACAAGATGTTTATCATCATTTGCTAGTTCTACATATTTGTAAAAAATTTTATCATTTGCTCTACATATTTGTAAAAATTTATCATTTGCTAGTTCTACATATTTGTAAAAAATTTTATCATTTGCTCTACATATTTGTAAAAATTTATCATTTGCTAGTTCTACATATTTGTAAAAAATTTTAATGAAATTTTTTTTTGCTCTTGTGAATTCCAATGCATACTAGGGGCTGTACATATATGTTACCACTTTAGTGGTGGAGGGGGGGGGGGGGGTCTTGCACTTGATAGTGTAAGCTATTTCTAGGGGAAGAGGGATTTGTCTTTGATATCATCATTTTTGATTGTAACAAAATTTTCTTTTTCTGTCAACATTTTCTTTACATCAATGTAGTCTGTTATCCTTTTTTTAGTCTGTTATCTATTTTCATAAAAATACAAAATTAATATTAATCATTTCACAGTTCGACGGTTTTCCTGTATTTTTATAAGAATGCTTCTAAATTCCAGGATAAATATATTTATTAATCACAGATTGATGCTATAATATCTTTAACATCACTTTTTTCTATATATGGTTCAAAATAAAATTTTGTTTAAAATATTTTTGTCTACAGCATGATTTCTAAAAACAGGAAAATCTGGGCCAGCCGGTTAAAGGGTTAAAAGCATTAAATGATTATAAAATAATTTCATTCGATAATATGGAGTATCCCAACGTTCGTCATTCCTATTCTTTTGCCATATGCACATATAATTCTTTGTTAGAGAAACCAGGGTCAAAATTATATTTTTTATGTTTACTAGTAAAAAATGGGGAAGAAAGTTGTACATCTGCTTTGTTTATAAGGTCTGAGGAAATGCAGGGGATAAATGCAAAAAAACAATATTATTGTTGAATGTATCAAGAAGCTTCTTTTAAGTTGTTACTTGATATGAAGTTATTTTATATATAATACTGATATTTTATCAACTTATACTCTTCATTTAAATCAGTATATGAGTATAATAGATTTATAACCATATCTGTATATCATTGCAGACATATAAAAAGAAAAAAAAAGAATTTTTAGAAACTGCTCAGAATATCATTAGGGGAATGGGGGTTCAAGGAATGTTTTAAATATGGTGTCAATGATTTTAATAAAATGATTTCAATCAGGGATTAAATCATGATTTTAATCAACCGATTAAAAATATATCATTGATTAAAATCATAAATTTCCTAAATGTTTAAAATTACATAAAAAAAGGTATTAAAATCTAAGATGAACATAATTTGGAAACTTTCTGTTGGTATTTTACATTATGCATAAGCAAAAAAAAAAAAAAAAAAAAAAAGGTGTAAATAAATAATTGTTTCTAAGCTTAGACTATTCCTTAAACTTATAAAATATTAAGTACAGTAAGTTTGTAAAAAGCAAGATTTTATCTGTCATAAAAAGCATTTAATTTAAAATATCTAAATCTAATTTATGTAATTTGCAATGTTATTATTTCCTTTAACTGATCAAATTGTTCATTCTTTAATATAAAATAAGCATAGCAATTATATTACATTTCTGCAAGTAAAAGAATAAGTAGCCAGTATGTTATTTTCCCATTCTATTTTTCCAGTAATAAATTTATACCAAATTGGAGCTAAAGAAGAGTGAATGAATGACACCTGCTCAACAACTGTTATAAAAGAATGTATAAGAGAAAAAGAACTAATTGATATAAAAATGTTAAGCTCAGAAAGAGTTTCTTCATTAGAGATTGAATAAATGTTTTTTTATTTTTTTTTACTTTTGAACTCATATATGCCAAATAAAGAAATTAGTGATTTAAAAGGCAGCTTTTTTTTTTTTAAGCACCTGAATGCTAATAATCACTACATGATAACAATGCTGCTATTTAATATTTTGGGGATTTTAGATGTAATTGGCTATTTTTATATTTACTCTGTAAGTGTAACTGATTTTCATAATTTTTTTTAATAAATCAATTTTAAGGCATTTTCTGGTTAGTCTGTCACAGGTGTCAAATCTATTTCATTTACATATACATGTGTGTAAGTTTAGATTTAGGTAATTAATAGTAATTTTCCTAAATGCAAATGTAAAATGAGCGGCAAATCATATTTGCTTGTTTTGTTATTTGTGCTACTAACTAATGAAATTATACTTATTTGCAGTTTTTATTAACTCTGCAATTACTTATGTTATAAAATGCTACATCTCTAGTAGTACATAATCTCATTTTATTATTTAATTATCTTCCTCAATCTAAAATTAATATTTATTCATTTTAAACTCAACTTCAAATCTAGAAAATTCTCTTCAAAACATTTAAGTTTCCTCTTAATAAAGATATTCTAAATTTTATTTATTTTCCTCAATCAAACTTAATTTCTATCTTTTTCGATCATTCATGAAAACTTATTATACTAAACATTAGCAATAATCTATATAAACAAAGTTATACGTTCTTGTTTACTTTCCGAAAAGATCGCAAGTCTCAATAAAAATTAACGTTTTTTCTAAGTTTAAGACAGCAAAATAAAAATATTTTATTTTTTAATATTGCATGCTCAATCTATAATCATTAGATAGAGTATATTTTTCTGATTATTTTGATATAAGTTGCAGAAAAATCCGTCAATAAATATGGGAGATATTTAATTTAACGTTTTCTGCGTTTTCCTATTTTTAAATGTTGGCGCGATACATTCTGTCCGCCATTGATAAAAGGGTGCAAATCTGCGCCATATTTTCCTTGTACTTCTCGGGGATGTTGCGAGACAGACGCGATGAGGTCATTCAACTACATGCGTGCCTGGATGAAGCGGGGAGTTTGAATGCATTGGATTGGTTATTTTCAAAATCTTAGACATTCTTTCAGGCTGAGGACTGTTTTTTGTCAGTCATCTGGGGATTAGCTAGAAGACGTTGAGGAGTACGAGCCTCGGCGTGGTTTCAGCCGCGACCGGGGAGAATGAAACTTGGATGTGCTGGAAGGAGGGATATGTTTTTTGAAGAATCTCATCAATCCAAAGAAAATGGAATTACTTATAATATCTTAATTTAAATCAAATCTTTTCTAGAACAGCACGCTATGTCTGTTTAAAGAAGGCTTACGTTTTCCAAGATACCCTTTGAGCATTGGCCGGATGCTGCATTAAAAATATCTTCTTCGATTTCTTCCAGAAGACTTTTAACAAACGTCTCACCTCTTTACTACTAATTCTCCGAAAAACCTATATCCCGGCTGAAATGAGTGAAGGTATCAGATTCCAGACATAATGGATAGATCAACCTTTTTGTAAGAGTCAATTTTTCTCTTACGCTTTCTTTAGCGGACTTTAGTGTGCTTCTACTCAAGTAATTAATAATAGTTTCTAGAAAAGGTGCCGAGCAATCCCGCTCTAACTTTCTGACATCGAACTCCAAGAACTGTTAAAATATCTGTGTGCTACAACCTATAAATGAACATTTCAATAATCCAAAGATTTTCCATTTGAACATTCTCATTCTGCCGAGATTTCTTGGATTTTAATATTTAGAACTATAATTTCCAAGAACTGTAATCTTAAGTTTCAAAAAAGGACAATGGATATAACATTCTAAAATAAAAACTGTATTCAAGTATCATATAATATTTATTTCATACAACTAAATGCATCTTTCCATCATCAACTTAATTGAAAAAGTTGAAATGTTTGTTAAATTTATTATATTTTGATAAAATGAAATGATTAACAAAGTTTTTAGATATAGCTTGGCCAAGCACTTAATTTTAAATGAAATATTTAAAGTGTGCTTTGATGTGAAATAAAATAACTAGTTCGGGATTTTTTAAGTGTTTCTTCTTTGTCTACACATCATAAACGGGTGAGTGTTTTCATAGTTTTCTTTATTTTTACAGATGTGGAAATATAACTTAATGAATATTTAAAATTTTAATAGATGGCTCCTCACTTCTGTACCTTTTAAATTCTTTTTCATTTCCAATGCAATGTCATTCCACTTTACTTTCCTGCCGTAATGTGTCTTTGGACAGAGGGATTTCTCGCCTTTAAGATCTTAACTTCACTTATTTAATTTTATTATTTCAACTTCGTAAATTTTGCCAATTTAAATATCTTATTTCATTATCTTTAAATCCCTTTCTCCAAATATCGCGTTACATCTTACTGTTCTCTCTAGGCTATTTTTTTTATAGTTGCAGCACCCTGCATTTTTTTTTTAATTGGTGAAACATACCTCATTTTTTTAAATTAGTGAAATTCACCTTTAGTTGTAACCAGAGATTTCTTGTAAAAAACTTCCCCATACTACAGTATTTCTTAATCAGTGTGCCGAATTGTAATTCATAAAATCCTTAAAAATTAATGTCACTTTATTTATCAAATTAACAAATTATATACTTTTTTCTTATATCATTACTAAACACATGACTAATATATTTATTCATGAAGTAATGCTCTCTTTTTGGGAACTAGCAAACCCTTTTTCTTTCTAGAATGAATACTAAATTATCATTTTAGTAATTAAAGATTAAAAATGTATATTTTTTCCTTATTAAAGAGGTAATTGTTAAATAATTATTAATTTCAAGCATTGTTAACAATTTAATATTAAATGCAGTGATTAATATTTTTAATCACTTGAAATATCAATAGTATGTAATATAGATTTAGATAATTATTACAAATTATTAATGTATGTAACATTGTATATACTACTAAAGAAAATGAATGCTGTTTCTATAATTACTCTTATTACATTAACTAATAATTATAATTAAAGTTTAAAAACATAGAATATGTTAGCAATTAAGAGGTTCAATCGTTTTAGAAACCTAAAATTATTGGTAGCTATTCCATATTTTAATACACAGAAAAAAATCATAAAAATTCGATTTAAATAAAAAAAAATCAGATTTTTTTTTATTAAGGCTGTTCTTAACTGCTCTGCTCAACAAGCACAAAACGTTCTGACACATTTACAAATTCATTTTTTAAAGAAAAGATGTAAAATTGGAAAGCCTGGCCATGGAAGCGATTTGGAATTGAACTGTTTTTTCCATTTTTTGTTAATCAATTACCAGTTGAGTTATAAGCCATTTCGATCATGTGAAAAACCTGTTTTTCGCCCACTCTTGAGTGATTTTTCTTCTTTCGCATAGAAATTCAGTTCAAAACGTCCACTTTGACAGTATTTTCTGAAAGATCTATTGCGTTTGCTAAAAAATGGAAAAAACAGCTCAATGACATAGTTTCTGAACAGCAACACCAGCTAGTTTCATGCATTTTCAAACAAAAATAAATTAAAACTTATGTCAGGAAGTTGTCCTTTTGGATTTGAGAACAGCCTTAAAAAAAAAAAAAATCATGATTTTTTTTACACCTTAGTTTTAAGGGAAGAGGGTGTCCAAAATTGTCAAAAAGTTGATAATGTTATATATGTACCTTGTTATATATGCCCTTACCGTAAAATCTTGATAATCCCCCCCCCCCCCCCAAACATGACAAAAAATCGTAAAATAATCAGAGGGAGCGCTTACATGGGATTTTTCCACAATCTTTTCACAAAATTTGTGGGTTTTTTGTGATATTTGACGAAATTTGCGATCCTTTGACGAAAATCACATTTTTACCGTAATCCTTCGACAAAAATCATGTTTTTCCCCATAATCCTTTGATGATATTTGCATTTTTTCTGTAATCCTTTGATGAAATTCGCGATTTTTTGTTGAAATTAGCATTTTTCTCCGTGAACCTTTGACGAAATTCACATTTTTTTCTCTATCTTTTGTCGAAATGCGTGTTTTTTTCGTAATCCTTTGATGAAATACGCATTTTTTTTCTCAATTCTTTAACAGAATTGCATTTTTTCCACGATCTTTTGATGAAATTCACGTTTTTTCAGAGATCCTTCGACTTAATTCGAATATTTACAGTGATCCTTTGATGACATTTGCATTTTTTTAGCGATCCTTTGACAGAATTTTCTTTTTTTTTTTTTTCGAGGCTCTCTAACGTAATTCACATTTTTTTCAGTGATTCTTTGATGTAATTCGCATTTTTCAGTGGTTATTTGATGTAATTCGCGTTCTTTCAGCAATCCCTTGACTGCGGTTTTTTTAGATCCGAGATAATTTGCATTTTTTCCTCCAATCTTTTGACGAAATTGATATATAACTTTAGAGCTTACTAAAGTTGTGGAACAGACGCCGTGATTCTAGGATAAACTAACATAGCTTTATTGATATAAGAACAACCTCACTACATAGCGAATAGCGCACAACTGCGATCACTGGCGATCTCCGATTGCAACAAACGCTCAGTAGAGGCGCCATCTATTGAGAGGAAGATATTACAAACATACAACATTCCCTCCCTTCTTAATGAAAGTACAAGATGTAAATGTCATTACATATAGACAGTTCAAAACAAAAGTCTTTTGAGGAAAACAGTTCAAAAACTAACGAACAGTTTGTCAATCTATAATTTTAGATGTAACAGTCTTTCACAGAGAATAGTTCAAAAACTAACGAACAGTTTGTCAGTTTATAACTGGAGACGTACTGGTTTTACTCTTGCACGTTTTGAACGCCTAATCAATGGAGTACTATTTTCATCACGAGTGAGCACTTGTGGTGATGGCACTGGGGGGGTCTGCAGGCGACTTGTTCACTACACCTGGAGAACTTACCTCTGAGGAGAGCACAGGAGGTTTGGGAGCGCAAGTGGGTACCTCACTCTGCAAGTCAGCAGATTCTGTTTGTGGTGCAGCAGGAGTTGGTAACTTAAGTGGAGTAGGAATTCCACTAGTTAGCTCTTCCTGTCTGAGCCTTAACTGGTCGATGTGTCGAGTCCAGTTTCCCATGGGGGTTGAGACCTCACACATAACTTTCCCCAATGGACGTAAAATATTGCCAGCAACCCATGGTGGGCCACGACCAAATGCACGCACCCAAACTGGAGTGCCCTCTGAAATTTTCTTTGACCCTGTCTCTTTCGTCTCACATGTCTGGGTCACAGGATCTCGAATTAGGTCCAGCCATGTTCAAAGAGGCAGACCTAATGTACGTTGATATAATCTGAAATGATTATACACGTTAAAAAGTAATCAAATGGAGCAGATAACGCGTGTGGAAACATTTGCTGGGAAAGGATTATCCTGGAATTGAATATGTAAATATGTAGAAGTGTAGTTTGATCTTTAAGAGTGCTGAGTAAAACATATGCAGGTTGAGTTAAATAAAGACAGTTTATTTTGATTCCAAAAACACATACTTGACATCAGGAATAAATAGTAGCATTCATTTGAACAGACATGATGACGATGTTTCACATAACAGAACAGACATTTTGTTTGTAGGTATCACAGCTTTAGACTTTAAGATAAAACATAAAAACACAGATAAAACTTAAACAAACATTCCAGAATGTGGTCCAGCCATCGTTCAGTAACTTGATATACTTCTTCCATTACAGGAAGATAAAAGTGCGTCTTATTAAGATTGGAATCGTATATTTATATAAAAAGGAACGGATTGAAAACGTCATTTCAGACGAACGAACCAATCAGAGAACGGCATCGAATCGATGCAAAGCAAGATTTGATGAAAAGATTCGATTTGAAACGATATCCTAAGTCGCCATCTGGCGGGAGAAATATCGTTACGGGAGTTGAAACGTAGTCGAAGGAAAGTTTTTGCCGGTGAAACACGGTAATGAAATGAAATTGGAAACGGCAAAAGGGTATAAATTACTATGGATGTTAAAGAAGTCAGAAAAGTTTTATTACAGCTGGATATTGTCTAGAATCAATAGAGAGGGTAAGTAAAAGTTTAAGAAAAATTTATTACTGTCATTATTTAATAAATAAATAAAGTAAATGAATGACAATGAACTTAAAAATAAAATGAAGTTTGTGAAATGAGGTTTTATGACAGGAGATAAGAGGCAATGAGAAATACAGCATTTGTATCTCTATCAAATGCCCCCCTCTCATTGTTTCTTAAAGAAGAGATAACTTGTGAAAACAAGTAACCTCAAAGATGAAGGATTTAAAAAAAAGAAATCCAAAAACTATCACCAAACAGCATATTCAAAAAATTTTAAGTTTAACAAAATAAAGCTATAAGAAAAAAAAAACTGGATAATAATTACTGACAATAAACTGGAAGGTTTTTAAACTTAAAAGTTTTAACTTTAGAGTGCAAACCTGAAACACTACACCTAAAAATTTTTAAATGTCCCCCCCCCCCCCCACACAATATGAGGACTTGAAAAATGGTTCAATTTTGAACCTCAAAAATTGAAACAACCTAAATGGTTGAAAAAGTGAAGTTTGAACTTCATTAACAAATTTAAAGGGAAGTTTCAAATACTTCAAAAAGATTAACTAGGAAAAATTTAACAAATTTTAACAATTTAACTAGAAAAGTTTAACAATTGATGATCTCAAAAATTTAAATTCAAAGATGAAGTAGCATGGAGAATTTGCTGGATAAAAAAAAATAAATCCAATTTAATGAAAACTTGTTGGCTATAAGGTACACCTTCTAAGTCCAAGACCAGAGGTCGACGTAATCCAGACCGAAGGTTTAAAGAGGTCCAACAATGTTAAATGCAAAATTCTCACACAGTTACTAAAAGAAAAAGATGAGTACAGACCAATTCAAAAATCCAACAATTTCCAATTTGGAAATGTCAGCATCAGCTCAAGATGACAACTTGATCACTATATCACATTAAATACAATTCTTTATTACAATTATATAAAAAAAAATTATGTAGATAATTAAACAGTTAATGACGATTGATATTCCAGACATCTAGGCTCGAAGGACAGGAACTAACGGCTCTTACAAACTAACTTGCTTACGTATTCATAAATGAATAAAGGGCACATTCATACAACTCGCAGTCTTCTGGTGCACCAGAATCAATTAAACCACATTAAAAGGATGGCGCTCTAGATGCCTAGGATGAACAAAGCAAGAATTAATGATATACAGTGTCTCACAAAAGTGATGGGACACTTGTGCTTTATAAAAAGAAACTGCAATAAAATAAATAAACAAACATGTGCAAAAATTTTTTGGGTGTGTTTCATATTTAAAGTTAATAACTATTATTACATAACATACATTTTGTCAAAATATTAAAATATTAATTTAGTAAAAATACAATTGTTCAGAACGGAGCAAAAAATGGCTCACATAAGTGATGGGACACTTACTTTTCCATCAAATATTTATCCAAAAATTTTACTTTTTAAAAGGTTTTAATATTTTGTTGGATTTCCTTTTACTTTTAAAACATGATTTAATCTTTTTGGGATGGATTCGACTAATTTTTTTGTGATTTCTGGAGTGATTTTACCCCATTCTTCTTGAAGCACCGATTTTAGTTGTTGTTTTGAAGAAATGGTGTGTTTGCGAATTCTTGATTCCAATTCTTGCCAAATATTCTCTATGGGATTTAAGTCTGGAGATTGTGGTGGTGTTTTTATTATTTCAGGACAGTTATATAGCAGTCAGAGTCTAACGTTCAGAGCAGTGTGCTTGGGGTCATTGTCCTGGTAGAATTTAAAATCGTTATGAAGGTTCAATTTTCGTGCTGAAGATTTCAAATTTTGCTTTAAAATATCAATATACTTGTACTGATCCATTCTACTGTATATAAAAACAAGATTACCAACTCCAGCGGACGACATACAACCCCATACCATAACTCCTCCTCCACCATGTTTTACTGTTGGTACAAAGTTCTGTTTGCAAAATTCTTCCCTGGGTTTTCTCCACACCAAGATTCTACCGCCAGAACCAAATATATTAAATTTACTCTCATCAGCAAATATAACTTTATTCCAGTAATCAGAATTCTTATTTATGTTGGATTTTGCGAAAGCTAGTCTGAGTTTTCTATTCTTTTCACTTACGAAGAATTTTTTCCTGGCTACTCTACCGTGATATCCAGCAGATCGAATTACCCTTCTCCTTCTAATAGTCTCAGGATTAACAATTATTCCATATAATGCTTGTAAATCAGCAGCAACTTTTCGAGCACTATTTCTTGGATTTTTTTTTAATATTTCGAACGATAATTCGCTTATTCCATTGGATAGCTTTGATGGTCGGCCAGGTCTTCTTTTATCCTGAATCATATGATTCTTTTTATATCGTTTAATGATATTGAAAACTGTTGAATGACTCAAGTTAACTGTTTCAGCAGTTTTTCTAATAGATTTTCCACGTTCAATATGCAAATTAATAACTAATTTTCGAATTTCAGGCGAAGTTTCTTTTCGTTTAGCATTCATGGCTACACAGAGCTAAAAAACACAAACATTCCAAAACAAACTGGAGAAAAATACTGCAGACGATTTTATAAATTATTGCCAATTGCTTTTAAGTAAAAATAAAACCCCAAAAAATATTTTTATTGCTTATTCCAGACGATTTTTGTTGCATATATAATGGTGTCCCATCACTTATGTGAGCTATTTTTTGCTCCGTTCTAAACATTTGTATTTTTATTAAATTAATATTTTAATATTTTGACAAAATGTATGTTATGTAATAATCTTTACTAAATTTAAGTATGAAACACACCCACAAAAAATGTGTACATGTTTTTTTAATTTATTTGATTAGTTTTCTTTTGTAAAGCACAAGTGTCCCATCACTTATGTGAGACACTGTACATAAAATAAGTTTCAATGTATAAACACAGTTAATGACAATATTGGAGGTCTTTCAAATATTAAAAACTATTATATAAAATAAACCTCTTTAAAAAGAATTCTTTAAAATTTATAGCATGATCAAGTGAAGCTGATGATATAAAAAAAAAAAAAAAAAATGCATATAGGCAAATTAACAAAGTTAAGTAGCAAGCGTCTACACTTATCCTTTAACACTTGTGAATAACAATTTCAGAAGGTACAGTGTAGCGACAGAAAGCTTGAAAAACAATTTTACAATTTAATTCACCATAATAGCATTTAATGAGGTACGATTTATGTGAAAAAATTATATATGAATGAGATATTTTAAACTTAAAACATATTTAGCTTAAAATTAACATTACATCAGAAAAATTAATTTTAAGAAGCTCATCTCACCAACATCCCAAACTCAGAAACCCAATTAACATTTAATGACAAGGAAACTTTCGGAAAAGGGGTTAAAAAAAAAATGCATCTGGACTCCAAATCCCTGCCCCCCCTTCCTCCCAAGCGGGGAATCTTGAGAATCGTTGGAAGGACCTGGGATAACCTCAGGTGCAACTTCTACAACGTAATCTCGATTACCCTCAGCATTAGAAGAGAGGGACAGAATCATTGGGGCCCAGTGCAGCTCCACTGTGCCAAAAGCCCCCCCGAGACAAAGAAAAATATTACATGATCTCGGTCCGGTCTCTGGATCCTCTGGGAGCAACAGGTGATATGTTAGGAGAGTCATCACAGGAATCGGTGAAGGAGTCAGATGGGTCAGATGATGAATCAGTGCAGCGTCTTTCTGAAGAGCAATACTGGTGACGATAACGATGGCGAGAACGTGATCCTTCTGATGAATTGCGACGTGTATAAGGCACAGGAGAACCATCTCTGGAATGCTGAGGGCCACCTGGGACTCTAGCATAGCAATTTACTTGCAGATGCCCTGGTTTGCCGCACCTCCAGCACCTTCTACGTTGAATTTTACGAAAGCTGGAACTACGTTTCACGGGAAGATTGCTTTTTAGTCGTTTTATAGGTGTTGGAAATGTTCACGTATGTTGCACCATCTTTGTCACGTAATTTTTGGCGGGTCTCTTCAGCTACTAATTCGTCGACGATAAGGTCAAACTTGAAACTATCGTCCGGCCTAGCTAAAACTTGCTGCACCAATGTGTCGTATTTTGAAGGAAGAAAGCGCAGAAACTGATAACTGAGATAATTCTTGGAAAAATTCTTATCAATTTGTTTAATTTCCAAAAAAATTTTCTTCAGCCTTGTTGCGAACAGATTCATCGTTTCACCATGTCGAATTCTTTCCTCCATCAAACTATTGAAGACTGTCATATGATGGGTACAAGTGTCCGGGTGAAAGTTTTTATGAAGGCGTTCCCATGCATCAACTGGTTCTGAACAATCAGCTATTAACCTTTTGAACTCTGCGAAACAGCACCGAAAACTGGCGATATGAAGCAATTAAAATAATAAAACTTTGTAAAAAATCACCATAAAATTAAAACAAAACACAGGACGCGTTTCGAGCTAAAAACATAACAGCTCGTCATCATATTATTTTAATTGCTTTTGAACTCTGGTTCAATATTAAGGTAAACCAGCGATTAAACCTTATTTGCACGGGTTTTAAACTTTTCAACGTCTTCAGCAGTAACTGTGGTACTTACTTCAGGAACCTTCTGCTTTTTCTCAATAATTTCCCATAGGCCCTTTCAAGTAATAAATACTTCATATCACAGCTCCATGTTGAGTAATTTCTGGAGCTCAACTTATCAATTGTATTAGTGGCCATTTTGGGAAAAGAGAAAATTTAAAAGAAAAATTTAAAAGTAACCACTGAATGACTGCCCCCCCCCCCCCCCCCCCACTTAATGATCAGCTCTTCTACCTCTGTCAAGCTCTTGTTATTGGAAAAATGACTATTTTAAACATAAAAGTTTCATAATGTCAAAACATAAAAATAATAGTCTATTGTCAAAACGAACTGTTGTAAAAACGAAAAAAAAGTTTAGAAATCGGCAAAACTTTTCGTTAAATAATACAGAGTTCAGCAATCAAAATTAAAGTTCAGCATTGAAAGGTAAAAGGTCAGCAAAATTAAATCAAAATTTCAGTAAACTAAAATAAATCTTCTTGATATCTTCTGTAAAAACTGCAAATTAAAGTTATTTCAAAACAAACTGGTTCAAAGGTCGGCAAAATCAAAAGGCAAAGTTTGTAAATCAGAAAAATAAAAGTTCATGAAAATAACCCAATAGCTTGTAAAACTAAATCAAATCTTCATAAAACTGCTTAATTATTCTTGACTATTGCAAATAATAACTGAAAACTAACATATTTCGTAATTGAAGTGTAAATTAAAAATGTAAACAAAAACGTAAAGATCGCTCACTTGACTGAAAACTTCTACTTTTTCAAACTTCTTCAGGCTATCCTTTTATCACCATAACCCTTAATGTACATTGATATAATCTGAAATGATTATACACGTTAAAAAGTAATCAAATGGAGCAGATAACGCGTGTGGAAACATTTGCTGGGAAAGGATTATCCTGGAATTGAATATGTAAATATGTAGAAGTGTAGTTTGATCTTTAAGAGTGCTGAGTAAAACATATGCAGGTTGAGTTAAATAAAGTCAGTTTATTTTGATTCCAAAAACACATACTTGACATCAGGAATAAATAGTAGCATTCATTTGAACAGACATGATGACGATGTTTCACATAACAGAACGGATATTTTGTTTGTAGGTATCACAGCTTTAGACTTTAAGATAAAACATAAAAACACAGATAAAACTTAAACAAACATTCCAGAACGTGGTCCAGCCATCGTTCAGTAACTTGATATACTTCTTCCATTACAGGAAGATAAAAGTGCGTCTTCTTAAGATTGGAATCGTATATTTATATAAAAAGGAACGGATTGAAAACGTCGTTTCAGATGAACGAACCAATCAGAGAACGGCATCGAATCGATGTAAAGCAAGATTCGATTTGAAATGATATCCTAAGTCGCCATCTGGCGGGAGAAATATCGTTACGGGAGTTGAAACGTAGTCGAAGGAAAGTTTTTGCCGGTGAAGCACGGTAATGAAATGAAATTGGAAACGGCAAAATGGTATAAATTACTATGGATGTTAAAGAAGTCAGAAAAGTTTTATTACAGCTGGATATTGTCTAGAATCAATAGAGAGGGTAAGTAAAAGTTTAAGAAATATTTATTACTGTCATTATTTAATAAATAAATAAAAGTAAATAAAGTAAATGAATGACAATGAACTTAAAAATAAAATGAAGTTTGTGAAATGAGGTTTTATGACAGGAGATGATAAGAGGCAATGAGAAATACAGTATTTGTATCTCTATCACGACCGAACATTGCCATGGCTGGAGATATTCCCGTCGCTGCCGATGGTGTATTGCGGTAGTTGAAAAGAAATCGAGACAGCCTCTCTGCGAAAGTCCCTCCAGTCATTTTCTTCAGGGCTGATTTGACTGTACGGGCCGCTCATTCTGCTAAACCATTCGAGCGTGGATGGTATGGTGGTGTTTTAACCTCGGAAATGCCATTGATAGCTAAAAATTCAACAAATTCTGCACTGCTGAAACCAGGGCCATTGTCGCAGACCAGACTTTTGGGAATGCCGAATCGAGAAAACAGGCTACGTAACACCATTATGGTTACACAACATGCTGTACTTGAGACTTGTACCACTTCTAACCACTTTGTTTTGGCATCCACGATTACTAGCAACATGTGGCCTTCCACTGGACCTGCATGGTCAATGTGGATCCGCTCCCATGCTTGTTCTGGCACAGGCCAAGAAGAGTACTTTGCTGGAGGTGCTGAAGCATTTTGCTGGCAAACAACACAACCCTTCACTCTTGCTTCAAGATCATTATCTAATCCTGGCCACCAAACACTGGAACGAGCATGGGCCTTTATAGCTGTTATGCCTTGGTGAGATGAATGAAACTCATCTAGTATGAACTTCCTAAATTTTGGTAGAATAAATACACGTGAGCCCCTGAAAATGATGTCTCCTTCAAAAGATAATTCATCTTTTACTCTTAGAAAAGGGTGCAGATTTTGCTCAATTTTCTTCGGAAAGCCGTTTAAGATGTAAGATTTTAGCTTGCATAGATCAGGACATTTGTTAATTTCTGTTGCAATCAGATGCCTCGTCACTGGAGTGTCATCTGTGTCAACAACAACACTGACTCTGTCAGAGCTGGCAGATCAGGATGCTTCGTATTTAAGGGCAGCCGACTGCAGGCATCTGCATTAGCATGCAAACTACCTTTCTGTATTTGATAGTGTATGAATATGCTGCAAGGGTCAGAGCCCAACGTTGAATTCGCGCAGCAGCCACAACTGCACCAGGCTTGTCTGCAGAAAGGAGATTAACTAAGGGACGATGATTAGTAAGTAACGTGAATGTTCGTCCTAACAGGTATTTACGAAATTTTGTTACGTCAAAGACCAGGGATAGAGCTTCCTTTTCTATATGGCTGTAATTCTTTTCAGCGTCAGTTAAAGAACGTGACGCAAAAGCTATTGGGCAATCACCATCTTCGGTTACATGAGATAATACAGCTCCAAGACCATAGGGACTGGCGTCACAAGCCAACACAACTTCCTTCTTATTGTCAAAATGCATCAGCAGTGATGAATTTCATATGGTTTCTTTCACTTTAGAGAAAGCTTCTTTCTGTAATTTATCCCATTTCCATTTGGTTTTATCTTTTAAGAGCTCATATAATGGCGCTAACAAAGTGGCCATGTTTGGCAGGAACTTAGCATAGTAAGTAATCAATCCGATGAAGGAACGTAGTTCATCCTTATTCTTCGGATCTGGTGTATTGACAACTGCTTCGACTTTAGACTCTAGCGGATGAAGTCCTTTACTATCAATCCGATGACCAAGATATTCAACTGAAGTCTTCAAAAATTCGCATTTGTCAGGGTTGAGTTTCATACCAGCTTCCTGTAACCGCGTTAGAACAGCCGTCAAGTTCTGTAAATGTTCAGCTTCATCTTTTCCAAACACTAAAACATCATCAAGATAGCAAGCAGCCTTCAGACCATACAGAATTTTATCAATTTCTCTCTGGAACACAGCTGGAGCAGAGGCTACTCCGAAAGGTATTCTGGTATACCGGAACAGTCCTTTATGTGTGTTAATGATGACTAGATCTTTTGACTCTTCATCCAGTTGTAACTGGCAGTAGGCATCACGGAGGTCCAATTTAGAGAAAACGACTCTGCCTGACAGCTGGGCAAATAAGTCTTCGATGTTAGGAAGTGGATACTGCTCTAATTCAGTCATCTTGTTCGTCGTTAATTTGAAATCTCTGCATATCTTGATGTGGCCATCACGCTTCAACACAGGTACAATTGGTGCTGCAGACTCAGCGGTCTTCACTGGTTCAAGAATGCCTGCTTGAACCAGCCGAACTATCTCTTGGTCAACTTTGTCTACCAGAGCATATGGTATTGGACGTGCCTTAAAAAATTTTGGAGTTGCAGAAACTTTCTTAATTAAATGCACCTTGACATCTTTCACAAGACCTAATTCTGGTGAAAATAGATCTTTAAATCTTTCTAAAAGGTTCTGGAACAACAATTCAGAAGTTGGCAGATTGTTTATGACATAAGGATGGTTTACATTTTTAAAAACATTCATTAATTGCAATGGATAAATCCAGTTACGGCCTTCTAAATTAATACTTCCTTGTCCAACAACCATCAAAGGTAATGAGTGAGACTTTGCTTCATAGGACACTTCAACTTGAGTCATACCAATCACTTCAATAGGATGCTCAGTATAAGAATTTAGCTTAATTGAGGTTTGCTCCAAAGGAGGAAAATACTCTTTTACTTTATTAAATTCATTTAAAGGCATTAGAGAAAAGGAGGCACCTGAATCCACTTCAAAAACGAATGGCTTACCTTGGAGTAGACACTCAACTCTAGCAGGTGGCAAGGTTTCTTCCATCCCTGAGATGTTGAATAGTGTGTAAGTTACAGGTACTTTATTTTCAGCCTCCTCCACTTGCACATTATGCACCCGAACTCCAGAATTTTTCTTCTTAGATCGGCAAACTTTAGCGATGTGGCCAATTTTCTTACATGCATGGCAAGTTGAATTTTTGAAACGGCATTCGCTGGACACGTGATTACCTCCACATCGATTGCATTTTTCGGCATTTTGCGTTGAAACACGAGAATTCGGACTTTTGGGTACAACATTCTTCTTTAAATGAATTTTATTTACTTCTGAGCCGGATCCGGATGTCATCCGTAGGTTGCTAGCGTCCCTGGCCGCAGTCTCTATAGTTACCGCGATTTCTGTAGCCCTCGTTAGGGTTAACTGGCTTTCAGATAGGAGTTTTCTCTGGATACTTTCATCTTGGATCCCGCAGCATTTCATCGAGAGATGCGCCGTAATTACAATGCTTAGCCAAGCTGCGTAACTCCGCGATGAAATTGGCGACTGATTTGCCGGCGCATTGCACTCTGCTATTGAATTTATATCTCTCAATGATCTCGGATGGCGCTGGATGAAAGTGCGAATTCAGAACTCGAATTATTTCCTCCAGAGTCTTTGTATTTGGTGCCGCAGGTGAAAGGAGATTACGTATTAAGGCATAGATAGTTGGGCCGACGACAGTTAGAAAAATAGCCCTTTTTCGATCTGCTTGATCGATCCCATTAGCTATAAAAAACTGTTCCAGTCTTTCCGTGTACAAAGTCCACGATTCTGCTGATGAATCGTACTCTTTAATCTGCCCAAAAGAGCCCATCTTATGCAAAAAATACGCACCAATGCGTTAGGCTTCGTACAGCGGCGTACGCTGCTACCGGCGACCGCATGTTAGGGTTAACACAGTGCGGCAAAGATCGGCGGCGTCATTCCAATCAAGGAAGAGAAAAAAAAAAAATTTTTCTCTTCTTTTAACATCGAATTGCATCTCGTCGCCAATGATATACAGTAGACTCCCTTAAATCCGCGACTCTAAAATCCACGAACACCTAAAATCCACGTATTTTTTCAGATGTAAACAATGAAATTTACAGTTAAGTTGCCGGAACAAAATTCCAGATGGCGCCAAAATCGGCGACTACTGCAATGTTTTTTTTACTAATTTTTTTGTTAATCATTCTCTTTTGGCTATTACAGCTGATTTATTACTAAATAAATTTACATTACTTTTGATTTTGATATAAATTAGCATATCTATATAAAAAATTCCAGGGTTCGAAATGGAAAAATCCACGAACCGAAACGCTCTTTTAAAATTATTGTTCGCAGAATTTTATTTTTAAATTATAGACAAATTTATTTCTAAACATACAAAGCAGTATAAGAAAAGCATTCAGGACTCTAAATAACAATGAAAAAAGTTACAGTGAGCGCAATAAGCTATATATACTGATAATAGCATTAACACTGTTCTCCTTGCTATCACTAGATGGCAGGATAGGACTTTTGGAATCGAATTGAATCGATTTCATTCATAATATTTTTATTTTACATAATTATTTTAATAATTACTTCATTTTAAACTAATAAATTATTTTAATATTTTACTTATTTTAATGTTTCACTTTATTGTAAGCATTCATTATAATTTCCCTTGCTTAACTACCAATCAAATTAATGTTTCAAAAATGTAAACAAATCAATGACCAGAAATCTGCAAAATTCTAAAATCCGCACAACCTCTGGTCCCAAGCTGTGCGGATTTGAGGGAGTCTACTGTATAACTTTAGGGCTTACTAAAGTTGTGGAACAGACGCCGTGATTCTAGGATAAACTAACATAGCTTTATTGATATAAGAACAACTTCACTACATAGTGACTAGCGCACAACTGCGATCACTGGCGATCTCCGATCGCAACAATCGCTCAGTAGAGGCGCCATCTATTGAGAGGAAGATATTACAAACACACAACAGAAATGTGTGCTTTTTCACGATTCTTTTACTAAATTCACATTTTTTCCATGATCCTTTGATAAAATTTTATTTTTTTTTCGTGATTCTTTGATGTAATTCACATTTTTTAGTGATCTTTTGACATAATTTGTTTTTTCAGTGATCTTTAGGGGGCGCTTTCTCAGGATTTTTTGACAATTTCAAATTTGTTTATAAAATTTGGTGGGGGGGGGGGGCATTTATCAGGAGGGGCGGATTAATGGGATTTTATGGTATTCAGAATTTGTTGCATAGACCCATATTTAATAATCCATGTGTGAGATGGTTGATGCAAAACTACTTATTTACTTCAACAATGTGTCTAAGAATAGTTTTGGAAGCTTTCTGTTTGTTTATCTTTCTGTAAAAGATATACAGAATCTTGCAACTGATCTAAATCTTGGTACTGCTAAATTGAAAAAAAAAGGAGTCAGTTTTATAATTTCCCAAAACATTAATTTGAAAAGTAATATATAACCAGTAGAGTTGTGAAAGGCTTTTGCACTGTAATCTTTGAGATTATTTGCTGATATGTTTTTCATTATATTTTAATTAAATACAGTTTTTAATTAAACATTTTATGAAATGTGAGTACACTATGTCAAAAGCTTGTTCAAAAACTTTTTGCATGATACTTCCTTTGTCATTGTGTATATGTACATAGAAAAATGGATGTTGACATCCATTTTTCTATCAGAAATAATATTGTATCAGAATATTGTATCAATTTCAAAATATTATTTCAGAATATACAATATTATTTCAGAATATTGTATCAGAAATAATATTGTATAAAACTGTCAGCTATACCATAAGTATTTAAATTTGTTTATTTTTTCTGAAAAACCTAGTTTTATCAAGCCTTTACTGAAAAAAAGTCTTATAAAGATTTTACTGAAAAAAAAAAAACATCATTTTGTCTGAAAAAAAAAAAAAGAGTTCTAAATAGGAGGTTTTCTTGAAAAACCCATGTTAGTCAGGTTTTCCAATAACCCACATTTTGTCATGCCTGATGAAAATGTCAGCACGTTTTACTTTGTTGAACAGAGAAAAATTATCTTTTGAGAATTGCCATAAAAATTGAAATACATTATCTGTGTATAGTTTATGTTCAGATTTCATTTTATTGTCTTTTATAGATTACAAAGTTATGGAAAGCAAGGTTATAAAATAGATTAAAAAATTAATGTATTAAACTATATTTTAAAGATGTCTATACATAATCAAATTTTATAGTTAAATTTATGTGAAGTATCCAATTGTAACCTTCATCTGGTGATTCCTTATTTTTCTTGTAACAGTAATGCATAATTGCTTTAATTATATTTAAAAATATTTATTTCTTTTGCTAGCTTTTGCTATTTTGATAAATATTATTTTATTCTTAGGTTTGGAATAGTAATGTTGTTATGGATACTTGCTTAGGCAAAGCTTCTGTAGAAGCCCCTTTAAATCCAGACACAGTTGCAAAAGAATTAGAGCTTTATGCTACAACTAAAAGTGCTCCGGAAGGAGAACAGAAAACTGACAGAAAGCCTGGTGTTATTACTGTGGAGATAACAACATCTGATGATCTTATGAGATTTTAATTTTGTTCTTGAGTTTGCTATTGCTCAAGCTTTATTGCCTAATCTTGTAAAAGAAAAATGTATAGTTGACAAAAGTGTTCAGAACTTCAAGAAAATATTCCAACACATTCATACATTTTGGCCTTTATCATCATGTAAAAATATCATTTGTTTTATTTGAAGTAAGTTGTATTTTTGGCATTTTGCTGCGAGCTTTTATACTGTTGCTTCAAGTTTCAAAGTATGGTTTCTTTTTTTAAAACTTTTAATACAGTAACTTTCAGATAGTGTGTTCAAAATTTTATATTGTACTAAGACACTTGCTCTTTTAAATATATCCTGAGTTATCACTAAATGCAATTTGCTTGTACATGCACAGTTTACATATGTTATAAAAATTTTTCAAAGTTTAGGTTTAGAGTTTACTGTGCATTAATCTTTTGAAATTATTTTTAAATTGTCTTTTTAAATTTTTTATGTGATTATGCTGAAATCCCTAGTCTTCAAATCTAGAATATATAACATAGTGTATAATTTGTTATACAATGTTTTAGTATATTTTAACTATAGTTTTATGCAGTTTTATAAACACGTGGCTGTGGTTTTGCTTTTGACACATAAATGTTTTTATAGTTGTTGTTGTACTTTAAAATTGGTGCTAGTTGTATGTCTTTTTTCTTATAAAATGTTTCACTACAGTTTTATGAATAATATTAAGAGTGTTTTATTAATGTGTTTTTAGCAGTTGATTTTGTCTTTGCATGTATTTGTTTATAGTTGCTATAAACATTTTTAAGCATGTGATGAGCAAACATTGCACAATAGAGAAGATTATATTTTACAACATTCTCATTGAATGATTTGTCCAGACCATGATAATATTTTAAATAGTGAATGTTTAAAGTTTGATTCTATCTATATATTTCATATTATATTTCAACAAAATAAAATACACATTTTGTATTTTTAGGGGGAGAGTATTTAATTTTAGTTTTGAAAGCAACCATAAGTGATTATGTGTTATTTATTTTCTATTTATTTTGAAATTCAATTTGATATACATTTTTGTTATATTTTTTAATCTGATGATCGAGTAAACATTAATAATGCATAACAATCTGAATATCAATTTTTGGGAAAAGTCTTGCTGCTCTTAGATATATATTACAATCTGGTTTTTAATTTTTTAATGTGAGATTAAACATATACAGATTTAAATATAATATAAGTAAATATCTGAAGAATTTAATACTTTAAATTTTAAAAAGGAAGGGGAGGAAAATTAAGGAAAGTTATTTTTTGTTGCACCTTTTTAAAATTTGATGCAATGCTCTTCCCTATTTTCTTTATTTTACATGCAGTAAAAAACATCCATTTATGCTTGAGTAAGTTTTTGAAATTTCACAATGTGATTTTGTTTTGGCCTCAACATTTAAAAAATTGGGATTATAATCCTTTAATTAGGTTTGTTCATCACTGTCACATCAGATTTATTTTATTAAGTATATATTCAGTTTCTTAATAAATATTTTATTATTGTTTTCTTTGGATTGATTTTTATTTACTCCAACTCATGCAGCTATATACCAATTATATTTTTATAAAAAATTTTAATCTTAATGTATTACTTTTCATTATCCTTTCTTGCTGTTTTCATAATTGTGTTCAAATTTGAACTTTTTAATATTTGCATTATATTTAACATTTACATAAATTGTGCTTGCAAAGTATTTTATATTTTTCATATAAACGCCTGGGTGATATGCTATTTTCTGTTCATTTGAGCTTATTTTTGTTTGTAATAGTATCTGCTATTATGTTTTTATCTATTTTTCTTTCTGAATGAGTTAAAGTAGCTTTAGTATACAAGAATTACTTACAAATCAGAATGTAATCTCAGCACAATTTTTAATACTTATATTTATTAAAAGCTCAATTACTGTTAATTTTGACATTCTTTCTTATTTAAAAAGTTCATAACTATAAAGTTTAGAAAGGTTATGCGTTTATAGAAAACAAATTTTCTGTGCTGTTGTTTGAAAGCTTTTAAAGTTTTTTTACTTTTTACACAGTTTAAAAACCCTAATAGCACCATCACCTGAATGACCAAATTGCGAAACTCCATGACCCAAATGTCATTTTTACAGTCCATGTTGTTATCATGTGATATAGAAGATGAATGATAGCATGTTACTGTGAAGTTGGTGTGTTCCATTTTATGTTGAGCTGTAAAAGTCTCAAATTAGTCAAATTGACAAAAAAAGATGTCATTGTTTGGTCACTGTTGTGACTATGGTCATTTGTGATGTCATGTCGACTAGCTGTGCTGTTAGGGATGTGCTTTTTGCTGAAAGACTAGATGTTTGAAAATATTATTAATAATTTATATCTTAAATATGAAGCAGATCTGTGTGAAATGTCCTAGGAAAAGAAATATTATTTATGTTTGATGACTAAGTTATGTAATGTAGTTACATATCTAAATTAAAAGTACAGTTCTAAATTAAAAATTATAATTGTGACCAAGCTACATCTATATGTTAAAATCTCTCTTAATTATTCATATAACATTTCTTTATATGAATATCCTGCTTCTGTATGAAATAATTTGTCTGTTACTTTTTTACTTAAATTTTACTGTACAAATTTATATATTAAGCTATTTTTATACATTGTGTTTATAGTTCATGGAAAGTATAAGTATTTTTACTTTTGTTATTGTGATAAGTCTCAATAATTGAAACCGTGTAAGTATTTAATAATGCCATGTGCATTCTTCTGTTGCTTAATTATAGCGTGTTATTACACTGATGTTTCTGCACAATATCTTTGTTGCTTTGGGAAAACTGCCACTCTTATATTTTAATTTTATATTATTTGGATGCTTTTATGTATAGAAAAGACTATAATAATTAATACATAATTGTTTGCATATCAATTATAAAACCAGTTCTTTAGCTGCAACTATATTATTTTCACTATTTTTTAAATGTTTGTGAATGATTTCATGATTATCTAAGTTGTATGATATGAATTTATGTATATATGCATTTACATGGTTATCCACTTGTTCTTCTCTTTGCACATAAGTGTGGTGTGGTGTGGTGTGATGTATTTTTCAGTTGCACCAGACTTTTGATTCTGTTAATTTGAGAATTGAAATTGAATAAAGTTTGTGTTGCCTTTCACTTTGAATCTTTTAATGAAATTTGTTAATTTCTTGTATATCATGCACAAAAATCACTTTGACTGTTTAATCATTAGCTGACTCTTTTAAATTTACATTTATGTTAAAGGTCATTTCCTAAATTAAATTTTTAATGTTTTATTTTGTATATGTATTTCTTACAATTTTATAGAAATATGTACATGTTCAAGTACATTCATTTTTCTTATAATATAGAAAGTTGGTTGAATATATGGTGTATTCTCCTCTTGCACCATAATTCTGCTTCTTGCATTTTTAGTACAAACTATGTATTTGGTGGCACAATCTACAGTTTCCATTGAAGTTTCCCATAAAGATTATGATCTTTACTATTTCTGATAAAATTCTTACACAATGCAATCTTATTCCTATTTTATATGGTTTCTCAAATGACAATATCTTTACAAGCTTTTAATTTTGATAGCTTGCTTGCAAATTTTTTTAATAGCATCTTTAATATAAATGGGATTTGTTAAGTGTCACTTTCCCAAAATTGTTTGCCAAATCAGGATAATTTATTTCACATTGGTGTGATGTAGATCAACCAACTTATATTACAATTAAAGACATTTATGTACAAATTTCTATTTAGGCATAAAATGTATAATAATTGAAACTCATTTTTTTCAAGTTTTAGGAAAATAATTTGATTATGTTAAATGTCAAAAAATGTGCCCATTATTCTATTCTTGCTGAATTGTTTTGCTTTGTATTTTACTCTATAAAAATTCCTAGATCTACTTAATTTTCTGTATTGAATTGTGTATTTTAATATATCTTTCAGTTACAAAAAAAGGTAAAAAAAATATTCATGAAACATGTGCAACTGGAAGTTGTGATAAAATATTAGTAACAAGGGGACTGGCAAACATGATCCCCGTGGATTTTGATGAAATTGAAATATGCTGTAGAGTTTCTATCCTTAATTATCCTGTTCAGGGCATTAACTAAAATGCCCTTAGATTTTGAAATATAGAAAGTTGAAGTTTTATTTACACGTTAAGTACTGAAATGGGTGATAATTGATCAGTATTTTTGCTGTCATGGTAGAAGCTTCGTCTATGGATTGAGTGGTCCAAGGTTCACTGCCCCCTTATGACATTTAAATTATTTTCGTTTCTTATATTTTAAATGTAGTAGTGAAGAAAAAAAAAATGTGAATTTTTTAAGCCTAATTAAAAAAAAAATGAAAATGCGTTTGACATTCCTTAGTAATGTTCGGTAATAATGCAAGCGCTTAAGAAACATTTCAGCACAGGAAAATGATTTTATAACAAAAACTGTGTAGATAATAGTCATGTATGCATGTATCCATTTGCATTGTATATAAAATAAGTAAATATAATAATTTTGGTATAATGCAGGATTGAACACAGACCTTTGGACTTGAAACTTCACTAATTTATTCTGAAAGCTTGTGAAGTATGAGTAAATTACAATTAATGTTAGCCATTGATATGATTTTTAAATACAACATATAAACTAACTAATTTTTGTTATTTAAAAACAAAATACTAATTTTTCTTTAAATTTGTGCAGCCAATAGTCTATTAGAAATTAATGATACTTGGGTAAAGTATTTCTTAAATTAATCTTGTTGTTTTCGTGATGCTTTAAAATTTGTGATGAATTTTAATGATTTTTACCATTTCTTTAAAGTTTTTCATTAATCATTCATTTAAATATAATATATAAATACCTTTACTAGGAATATTTTATTTATATGAAACCTGATTTCATTTACCATCTTTCTTTTAATAAGATTCCAAATTTTTTTAAAAGTGTGTTAGAAAAATATAAAAACATAGAAGAAAAAATAAATGAAAAATAAAATCTGTTGCATTTCTGTGTTTGAAATATTAAAAAAAATTAATGCTATAAGTGCTTAATCTGGAATCACTCAATCCATAGACTGAAGCCTCTACCACAACACCATCACATGCTCAGATATACTGTCATCCATTAAGTACTTAGACTGTAAGCTGAACTTTGAACTTGGTTATATTATGTGACCATTTTATGTTTTATTTAATTTCCTCGGAGTTTTTTTGTGAGTGTTTACGTTCCACATTGGCACTCTTAAAGCACCATGTTGCCTTGGCAGAACTTTGATCTTCAATATCTCAAAAACTATGGTCATTTGAAAGAATGCCTTGACTGGGATAATTAGGTATAGAAACTCTACAATATTTTTAAATTCCATGAATATCATGTCTGAGTAAGTAATTTTCTCTCTTATAGTAAAATTTTGTTATGTCCTTTTAATCAAGCCTACCTATACCGGTAAATAAATTTTTCTGGTTTCATTTTGGCACCAATGAGTAGTAGTTCCTTCATAAATATGAATCCCTATATCAGTACAATGGTTCAAATGACAGTTTAGTTAATCTACATTTAATGCCTATTTACTATTTTACTGTAAGTAACACATGAAGATGAAAAATAACTATGTAAAAATATTGACAACAGGTATCAACAAAAGACAACATTTAAGGCATTATTTGTTTTAAATAGTTTTTATATATCTATAACCTTAAGTACCATACTTTTATGATACATGTTTGTGAGTGTATGCATGTGAAACTTACAGTAAATTTACTTCCTAATTATTTTTCATTAATTCAAAAGGTATTTGGACATACTGGATTGTTAATATTTAGATTGAGTTTCTCACAGTTTCTTTTTTTCTTATTTTTTTTCTCATTTCATACCTTTGCATGGTTTTAGTTTCACTGATTATGCTAATTTCCAAATCTGTGGACATTCTGTTATCATTTAATCTGTGTTAATATATTTGAGTTTAAAATATAAGTTTTATTTAATACTGTATTCATCAAAATTATCTATATATTTTTAAAATGTATTTTTACAATTATTTAGATGTGTGAAATGTTTGATTTATTGGAATTATAAAACTGATTAATTTTTGATAAATACATTTGAACAATTTTATCTAATTTCTGACATGTTTTTGTGAACTGTGTATAAGCTTCTGTATTGGTTTCTTATTTGTGTTCATTGTGTGTAAAATTGTACAATTTTAAATTAAGAGTTGATTTTGTGTATATAAAAAAAATTTCTGACTTCAAATACTAAAAAAATTCTACTTACTTTCTGGTAAAAATTGCGCACAATATTGTTATTATTTTAGCTAATTTAATTTTGTTGCAAAAGTTTTTCTTAAGGTTATCATCCAAAGTATCCTTAAATGCAATAGGGTTACTTTGTAAGGTTTTCCGATACTTGTCTATTTTCTCATCCTTTTTTTTTTCTATAAAAAACTCCTCTCACCAAACAATGTGATTTAACATCAATAATACAAAAGCATAATAACACATTTGATTTCAAATGCTGTGCTAGAACACAATGTACATATTCCATTTTTATTTACTTTGTGGTTTGGTTTATGAAGGATATAAGTTAACTGCTATTTTCCTGTTTTCTCTTGCATAAAAAAACAAAGGATTTTCCATCTACAGAACTTTATGCAGTAAACTATTTTCATGATTTTGGGATTCTGCCATAAAAAATATACATTAATGGGAATGATATATGAGACTTTATCTGCAAATAAATAAACAATGACAATGTAATGTTAAAATTGGTGGTAAGCAGACATCTTGGATTGATTGGAATTGTTATTGCTGAGAAGTTTGTGCATCTAACCTTCTAGAAAGATATTCTGGAAAAATCAGAGAGCATAAAAAGATTGTAGAAATTAAGGAGTCTTTCTACAAAGTAGAAAAATCAAGCAAGACTAATTTTTCCTCAACAATGGTTGTTTGCTGAATTATGCAGAGAAAGTGATGGTTATTTTATATTAAGAGGCCTAGAATTTTTTTTCTTTTTTGCAGAGTACCTTCCCAACAATTTTCCATAGCCAGGATACATGGCCAAAGCATTTGGCCATAGTCATTAGCCAAAAATCATGAATGTGTTACAAGTGTGATATCACGCTTATGAATTTTTGGCATAATTCCCATTGTTTGGTGTATTATTTTTATATAAAGTGGTTAACAGAAAAACAGACAAGTACCATCAATTTTACTTTGATTATTGGATCTATTGAAATTTCTTTTTAATGTGTTGCTTTCTAAACAATCTGTAATTTTCTTAAAAATACTTAATCTTTTTAACCATTAAACAAAGTATAAAAAAACTAGCTTTTATCAATAAATGATTGAAATAACTGTCTTCAAAACTATGAAATGGTGTACTAAAGAGAAAATTGTTTTGGAACCTTATAGTAATAGATATAGACTAATTTCTAGTATGATTTTGCTGATGAATTATTATGGCAAATGTGATACAAAGCAATTATTATAAATTAAACAAAACTCTTCTGTATATATGATTATCCAGTTTTTTCATACCTCTTTTTTATCAGATTGTCTACATTTTTAAAAACTATTCTTGTATTTATATTGTATCTCTCCTCCCTTTTTTATGCATGTATCTTTATTCTTTAATTTTGCATTATCTTCATCCCTGATAAATTGAAAGTTATACAATGAAAGCAAAAAAATATTCCCTTTGAAATTTAAAATTGCATTCTTCTGTTTATTGTTGCAATATTAATAAAAGTGTAGACAATTCATGCCCAATTTCTTCAGATTTGTTCAAAAATGAACTTTTATGAAATAAAAGTATATAAATGTGACCATTATCATAAAAATGATTGCTGTCTAATTTGTAAATGTAGAAATTTGATACCAAAAGAGGATAATATTTCAATACCTACACTGTAAAACACATAGTAAGATGGTGGAATAGTCATTTAAAGTTCCTTTCCTGATAGCAGATAGCTCGTGCAAGAATTTAATATTAGTAACATTTTACTAGGTATAAATTGATTGCTGAAATTCATACACCTCTGATTTAACTGCCCATGTTGAGTGCCTTATTTGGGGACCTGCAAGCTGCCCTTTTAATCAGATTAACAGAAATACATATTTATGCACTTGACAATATATAACAATATTAGTTTGCAACAAAGCACAAACATTTATTTTTGAAATTTATACAAATAGTATTTTGAACATTTTATAGAATTATAGGCCATGGAACAGAGTAATATTATTCTAAAATAAATAAATAAATAAAAATAAAAATAAAATCTCTTTTATAAGTGTTTAATTTTCAGTCTCTCAGGACAAACATCTCAATTCTTATATAAATAATAACTTTTCTTTTAGTAATTTCAAACATACATAATTTAAAAATAATTTTAATTTCTTAGCATTAAACTTTGTTTGATTTAAATAAGTTTAAATTTTCACTCATTTAAATTAATTAAAAAGTGTTTTGGGCTACATATGCAGTTATAGTTTTCTCTCTAAACTAAACTATTGTCACTGAAAATTTATAATATAGTAACTTGTGAATTTTCAAAATTAGTTAGTATTAAAACATGTTATTGGGCGATGTAGGTAATTCATTTTTTAATTCTTTTGCAAAGGTGTAAGTGTTTCATGTTTCTAAAAATTCTTTCACATTTAGTATTACTGTTTGTAATAAGTATTATAAATAATACTCCACCAACATGAGTTTTTTGTATATTGTATAAGTCCAGTAGTGCCTAAATTTTTTCATTTCCGTCCATTGAATATATATACCTCATTCTATAGATTTGTCCAAAATAGCTGAAATGATTTCAGTTTGTAGAAAGCGAAACTAATTCTCCAGTTGATCCATTATCTCATTTCTTAATTATATGATGTTTTTGCTGTAGTAGACATAAAAAATAAACCTTCCAAAAATTTCACATAAAAAAAATGTAAAATCATCCATTTAATAATTTTGCCTGAAGCAATTTCATTTATGAATACGATTTCTTTTGGAGGTAGAGGGCAAGTTCTGTATTTTAAGTATTTTCTAGACTAAGAGATTGGTGCAGTTGACTGGAGCCAAGGGCATATTGCGTTAACTATAAATGCTGTAAACAGTAATTCTGCAGAAATAATTGCATTTAATGAAAAAAAGAAGTTTATTGAATAATTTGGCTTCCTTCAAGTGCTTAGTTGACTTAAAGTACTTAAAAAATGAAATGCCACACCCGCTGGCATGTGTGATACCACTAAAATCACTTTGGCACATTCTTTGCCTTTCCTTGATGCTTTTACACAGGGATATTCCTTTGAATATTAATTTTTAAACATTTGGAAATATGTTTCAGTTCTATTTAGACATTGTTATATTCAAAAACTCATTTAAAAAAAGGAAACATTTTGAGAAAAGACACATGGATAGCTACACTAAAAACAAACCCCACCATCACCAGATATTAGCAAATGTATACTTGAGCTACAGTAAGATTAATACATAGGAATAACTTAAATTTATTTGTTTATGAGATATGTTCGAACTTGTTGGACTTAAAATTGAGGAGAACCTCATTCTTTCCATGTCAATGAGCATTCATCTTGCTTTTATACTCTTGATTAGTTGTCTGGGGAGATGTTCATGAACATGATTGGGTTTAGTCAACCAGTCAACAGTAGTTTAGTAGACATTTACAACTATTGCATGAAATATCCTTCAAAAATGATTAAAAATACATATTAAATTAATAAGCCCCATAAGAGAGTAACAGAGTTAAACAGCATATAGGAATATAGGTGAGATGAAAAGGGAAATGAAATATTGTAGATTAAGTGGCAGGTTTCCAAATTTGAAAGAAATATTGTGTGTTTGTTGTATCATTTACTGAAAGCTGAGACATTTTGTATTTGTAAAATGCTTCTTAAAATGAAAAGTTATGTATAGAAGGTGACTTTTGCTTTAATATGCTTCTGAAATATTAAAATTATGGTGATATGGCTAACTTCTTAGCTGTTACAGATGTTTAAGGAATTCGCTTTAAGGAACACATAAATTATGTGGAAATGCTTTGTTTTCATTGCTTCTTTTATTTTTGCTCTAAAGAAGAAAACAAATTTTAAGCTTTCAAACCAGTTATGTGTTTATTTTTTGTGGTTATTTGGACTTCTCTAAATTGGTTGAGACCCATTTCAGAGTTGGGGCAAGGGAACAATTGAAATTATGTTTATATAAATGATAAAATGTTAATAAATTTATGTACAATGTTTCTAAAAAATAGCTTATAATCTTTTCATTAATTACTTTGTTTTTGATCTTCCACTGACATTTAATAGAAAAAACCCATCTAAAATGATATTCACAAACACAATTCATCTTTGTCTTAGAACCACATGAAAATCATTGAAAAACTTATATCCTTCACAAAAGGATTTTCATGTAAATTGATAACAGTACTTGCTTCTAAAGAGTTCAGATTCTTTGGCATTTATTCATAACAGTGGCTGTAATTTTATTTTTGCTTATTCAGAAGAGTTAGAAATATTGCTGTAAAGGCCATTAGCTCTTCCATTCACACAGAGGAAGATTTGGATATGTTAAGGTAGAATACATCATATGGGACTGACCTGGAAATTTTTTATATTATCTTCTTAAAAAGGTCAACTGTATTATGGTTTATATTTATTTTTTAAACAGTACATGCAGTATTTTAAATGGGGTCCTTCCCCCTCCTCCTTAATCTCCAGTTTTCTTTTTATGTTGTTAGATTTTTAACTCACAGAAATAGAAAAAATCTCTTGTTACATTTAATGTTTAAAATTGAATTTGCATTGTTTGAAAAGTGTGTGATTTATTTTCTCCTGTAATTGCATACATTTGCTTTTGACTAAAACTAGTTTTTTCAAACCTTATGTTATGTAAGAAGCTTGACATAAAATAAATACATTTATTCATGCATTGTAGCTGCTTCATTCTTAAGTTAAAAAATATTTTTTTCCATAATTAATAGAAGGAAATTCTATTTCATCTGAATAAATCATATTCAAGGCTGGAGTAGTGCAGTTGAGGTTTATGTCAACAGAGTGAAAAATGTCCAGACCAGGACTCTAACCTGGATACCTTGGTTTGATGTGCCAATGCTCTACCTTTTTTTTAGCTATTCAGATGGTGCCTGGCTGACAAGCTATTCAAGTTCAAATTCTGGTCTTGGTATTTTTTGCTCTGTTGGAATAAACCTCAACTGTGCTACTTCAACCTTGAATATGATTTATCCAGTTGAAATAAAATTTCACTCTTCATTATGGCCTAATTACATGGTATACTGGGGTTTCCGTGTTATCACACAATTTCATCATGTACGAGGAGGTGCTGATAAGTTCCTGGCTTTGACTAGAAAGAATATAGCTAGAGTTAAGAAATTACACATTTATTCAACATATTCTCCCATGAGACTGATACACTTGTTACATCATTGTTGCAGCTTTTCTAGTCCTCTGAAATAAAATTCGTTTAACTGGGCCTGAAATCATCTCTCAGCAGCCTCTTTGACATCTTTGATGTCCTCAAAACGATGACCCTTAAGGTGTTCAAGTTCAATAACATATAATAGTCTGAAGGGGCTAGTTCTAGTGAAAAAAGATGATAATTGACCAGTTGGAAGCACAGGATCCTCATTTAGCAGCCACAACATTGGATGTGTGTGCAGGTGCACTGTCATGCAACGAAAAAAAATCCATTGGTCAACTTCCCTCGGCTTGATTCTCTCCTTCAACTTGTCCAGCTTGGATAGTTTAATATTCTCTGCTAATACTACATCCCTGAAGTAGGTAGTCCATTAACAGAATGCCGTCTTTGTCCAAGAAAACTGACACCAGGACCTTTTTGACAGATTTCTGTGTACGAAATGTCTTCGGCCACGAGGACTCCCTATTGCACCATTCTTTTGACTGTTCTTTGGTTTCTGGATCATAGATGTAATCCAGATTTCATCCCCAGCATTTGTGACATCTCAGCGTGAACGTCCTTTGCTGACTTCCCCTATAAAAACAAAAACTTCATGATGCCTCGACCCCACCAGTGGCTGAGAGGTTCTGCTCTCGAAGCTGGTAAACAGGAAGTGCTGGGTTCGATCCCAATTGTGCCCGTCGGCCTAATCGTTCGGAGTTTTCGTGGTTTTCTTCGAGCCATGGATTTCCATGCGTAAATACAGCTTAGATTCCCTTAGAAAGACCCCACGAAAGGCACTCTCCCCTCGGGCCTATATCCCTAGTGTAGATAATCGGCCATCAAAAATCAACCAACCAACCATCGTGATGCCTCGTAACTCCAAAGACCAAAAACTCATATGAGCCATACTCAACCTTTTTTTTTTCTCGTGGTCCGCAAACATATGTTTACGACATTAGGTGGGCTGCAACACGCTTAAAAAAGGGTAAAGAAATGGGGATAATTAAAATAGATAACAAAAGTAGCATAATAAAGCAATATACAAAGTTAATAATCATTAGGTTTCAACACTGGTCGCTGAAGAAATGTTGCCAAAATACTTTAACACCACTATTTCCAAACAATAAACTTCATGGTAAATTTCTATTGCAAATGTTGTAGAAATATGCCACAAAGTTTGCTGTTTGAAAGTAATAGAATAAAAAAAATTGTGGGCAATTTTTTCTGCGGCAAATGTTCAACAATAAAAAGCAGTATTGGTAAGTATAATGTAATAATATAACTAGTTGGATATGCCAATCTCAAAACTTTTTTCTATCTCATATATCTTAATATTTCAAAAAATAGTTACAGATGTTAATACTTCAATATTGTTAGTTCAATACTATACCAAATTTGATTTTATCTTAAATTTCTGCTTCAGTCAATCGGAGATCATGATATTTATTAAAATCAGTAGTTTTTTGTTATTGTGTTGTGCATCAGCTGTTTGCGGCTTAGCAGGACGTGAGTTCCTGTCACTGCACGAGCCACCGATGGACAATAGAACTACGAAAAATTGAGAAAATTATACAAAAATTGCTATCACGGCGTTCTTTTCCAGCAGAATATTTCCAAATTCAAAGAGGACCTGCAGGCCATAGCCAAAAACATACACAGTATATTCGATTCAATTCTATGTGTAATTTAATACAGTTTTTGGTGGTACAATTAAAAAAAAATGACACACATTGCTATTACAGTGACCCGTTCTGGAGGAACATTTTCAAATTCAAGGAGAAACTGCTGGCCATAACCAAAACCTTACACAAAAAAATTGGTTTAATTCTATGCATAACTTTATACACTTTTCGCTGGTACAATAATGAAAATGGCACAAAAATCACTATTACAGCTTCCCTTCCCGCAGAATTTTTTCAAATTCAGAGAGGACCTGTTTGCAATACCCAAAAATATACACAAAAAGTTTTATTCAGTTCTATGCATAAATTCATACACTTTTTGATGGTGCAATAATGAAAATTTCACAAAATGACTATTATAGCACCCCCTTCTGGCAGAATATTTCTAAATTGAAGGAGGACCTGCTTGCTACAGCCAAAAACATACACAAATAATTTGGTTCAATTCTATGCATAACTTCATACACTTTTCAATGGTACAATGGGGACAGACAGACATTTTGTATAAACATATTTTTGCGGATCTCTGACCCCTAAAACATGTAAATCCGGCGAATACTGAAAGTTGAAAAAAAATTTCGATTATAAGGCTTTTTTCTATTGAAGATTGAAGAAAGTAAAAATGCAGAATTACCAAGTTCTAAAATCAGGAGATTTTCTCTAATAAAGTAGTTTTATTTTTTTATTGTAGAAATATGTTGTGCAAATTTATTTAATTTGGAATAATTATTGATTGGTGTTGAATATTAAGAAATGTATACAGTGTTGTAGCACAAATAGGACTGTATAGAAGAATAACTTCTGACCAAGAAAATGGCATTTAAGATGTTTTTTAAATACTTTTATGCACATCTCAATTCATTTTATAAGCATGGATTAATGATTATGTGTCTCAGGCCGCATGTAAAAGTCTGCCGGGCCGTAGGTTGAGTATGGCTGATGTAAATACTATAGTTATAGCTCGGATGAATGAAACTAGCACTTCAGTTCACAGCCATATCCAACAAATAAGAGTGAATTATGTCAGCCAGGTACCGTCCAGACAGATAAAAAAAAAAATGGTAGAGCATTGGCACTTGAAGCCAAGGAATCCAGGTTAGAGTCCTGGTCTGGACATTGTTCGCTCTGTTCGAATAAACCTAAATGGTGCTACTCCAACCTTGAATAAAAATATAATAGTTTTTGCAAATTATGGAAGATAACTTATTAGATGTCTTTTAGCTATTTTCACTGAAATGCAAATTTTTTGTCACATGCTACATAGTATATCAAGATCGATAAGTGCACCAATAAGTCTTCAATAAGCACCTTTCACTATTTTAACTGAAATGTAATTTCTCAGTCATTATGATACATAATATACTAAGATTGTCAGTAAAAAATATCTGCCAAGTTCTGCGAGAGATTGGATACATAAAAGTAAGTTTCACAAAATTAAGGTGTTCATATTCTTTAAGGCTTTAAATGACTATACTATTGTGATTGATTGAGCTAATGTGATGAAAGTTTTTTTTTTTGCACTTGCCTTTCGGAATTGGCCACTATAATTTTTGACTGATTTTTTGCTGAACATTCTATTATGGAGACATCACATCAGCGATCATGGTAAGACTATGTAGGGACAGATAAGTTTACGTACATGGCTCACCTAAACCCTCGGCATGGCAGGTGCCTCAACTACCGACCACTTTGTCAGGAATGCATGAGATGAAAACTAACATTTGGTAACTTTTATTGACATTTTTTATTATTAGAGTATAATCTCTGCATTTGCTATTTTTCACTTTTAGATTTTGAGCATTTCATGAAAAATGAGATGGTATGAAACAAAAACAAAAAATCATGCTCCAGGCGTAGATTATGAAGCACTTTCCAATCCTAACAGAATATTATGAAGAATTTTAATTTTTTCATACATTGAACTGAAATATCTGAATAAACAATCTACAAAATGCATAACTTAGTAAAAATCAATTTTCACCTCTTCCTGTCCATATCCAGCATGCAAATTATTTGATGCAGCCATGTATATGGTCTATAGAATTTATAGTAGTATGTGCAATATTGTGTATGCTATCTTGGCACTAATCAACAGATATTTCATACAACCCCTCATCTTTTTGCTTCCTTTTGAAAACAACGGATTTCGAGTTTACTTAATCGACAATAATTTTGAGAATTTTCAAGCTATAATTTTGAGATTTTCACAAAAGTTGCTCTATATACTTAGCTAATAAGGTTAGTTGGAGCAACTGGACCATGATTTTACAATGCGACTCTGGAGCTTCTGACAATTCAGCTTCAAAAAGCTAACGTTCATTTGAATTAAAGTCTGAACTTCTGTAAATGTGTTCAGTTAGGTTCCCTCTATCAGACAGAAATGCTCAAAATTACATTTTAATATTTAAAAATATGCATATTTCATCTTTCTTTCCTCATGGGTCCAGTTGCCCAAAAAAATGGGGTAACTGGACCAGGGGGGTCTATGTTCCACACGCGTTTATATTTTTTCATATCGGATATCAGGTCCTGTTTGAAAAAGTGTAAACAACTTAAAAAAAATTTAAACCAGGCAGATCATGTAAATTATATGTCAATAAACAGCATTGTAAGGGAAACCTTTGCTGTCAATATGTCTAAAAAAAGCACTAAAAGTGAAAATACTAGATTTATTTATACCAAAAACATAAAACTTAAGTACTTATGTGCTTTAGTGTACTTTACTATATATAATAAGTACAAAAGTCACATGGGTATTTTAAGGAAAAAAATAGCAAGGTAAATCTATGAACAAACGGCTACGTAAGTACTTTATCTTTATCCAGGGGTCGCATTATATAGGGAAAATTTTATTGTTCCTACCAGAACCCTTAAAGAAAGGTGCGATGAAGATATTATTTTCAAAATAGTGGTAGGCACGATAAAAGTTTCCCTATAGAATACGACCCCTGTGTATAGTACAGTTTCAAGGTCTGGCTATCTCACTTTCAGGGGCAAGGTACTTGCATTCGTAAAATGTTGAAATAATTTAATGACACCAATATTTACAAGAGAATCTATCTGAAAGCAAGTAAAAGTATATTTTCGCGTACTTAATAAAGGTGAAATTTTCATTATAAAATTCAGGTGCCAATGTGACAATTAGGAATTAAAATTAAGTGATGCCATAACGGCATCACCGCCTTTCAAGGGGTCAAGAAATCTGGTTTGATACCACTCAATATGCTTTTTTAAAATTTCATTACGTAATTTTAATAAGGTATTCTATCATTTTCTTTATTGTGAGCAAAAAACAATGAAGAAATTTACTTCCCGTAGTAAGAGAAACACAAAATATTATTTATAACTATTGGGGTAACTGGATCCAGCATGGTCCAGTTACCCCATTCTTGAAAAATTTATGGGGTAACTGGGACACCGGGCTTACATTTGAAACACGAAGTAAATATGTATAGATACCCAATAATATTAATGTAGTTATATGTCTAATCTTTAAAAAAAAAGATTGTTTAATAAAAGTACTTACAGTATTTTAATAAAAAGCCGAGGAAGTTCAACCATATTGACGTTGTTTTTAAAAAAAAGAAACGTAAATTTTTGACAACCTATCACAGCAAAGTGAGAGTTATGATTGAGTTGATACACGTTGTTTTAGGAAGTTGAGATTAAGGGGCATTGTTCACAAAAGCTAAAACTTAAAAAACACCAACAGTTTTTTATAAAATAGCCTATGGCCCAGTTACCTCGTGGATCCAGTTACCCCAACTAACCTTACATTATGCACATTATATTTTGATTGCATTTGTGCATGCACAGGGAAACATTGTTTAGTAAACCTGCTCATTTTTCATCTAATTTTTATTATTTTTTAATTCTGATTGTAAGGTATTGTGTACAATGGTGTTTGTCATATTTTCTGAAAAGAACTTTTTTTTATATTAAGAACTCTGCAAATTATAAGCAAAAAACTTGGCGAAATTTGGGACTGTTTTTATAAAAACTTTAATTTCTCTACGAGTGTACATGCTATCCTCATAAAAATGAACACAGTTTATTACAATAAGCCACTTAATCATAATCTTCAGTTTGAACGCTTTTGCTACATTAGTTTTTACAGGGTTATCCAAAACATATTCGTTTTATTTTTCAATCTGTCGACGATCCCCTATGGGGTTTCGGGAAAAAAAATCTTCGCGGAAATATATGACCTATACTATGCTGTTTACATAACTGGAGTTTCAGGTTAATTCTTCATGTATTTTTGTAGATATTTAACCAAACGTCAAAATTCGCAAGTGGCCGATCACCTTTGGCCATATAGTGTACATTCTGATGATGATTTAATGAAAGAGTCAAAACATGTCAAGTTTTTAATATATGTTTTTAATATATTTTTAATGTGTTTTTAGTAAAATGACGTCTTTTAAGCAAATTATTATTTTTAATATGTGTTTTTGACATTTCGTTTGGAATATATATTATTATGACATGGTTACACACTTCATTTTCAAAACTGAACGTTCTATAGTAAATCTCTATAACATATAAAACTAATATGGCAATCTGAATATAATTTAGAGGGCTAGACAAACTGAATTCATAACCACTTTCAACTATGTTGGAAGCATAAAAACATAACACGCCAGAGTGGTGCAAACAGTAATTGAATTATGGGTTGTTGGGGCTTTTTTTCTCCTAATTAACTTCTTTGCTGCACAAGACAAAAGTCAAGCATAATTAATCCATGGCAATAGCTAAATTATAATTAAAAACATAACAGTTCTCATAATTAGGTAAATCCAACGATAATAGTAGAATTAATAATTTAGAAAATACCCGTCAACATTGGTGATGAAGTCAATTAAGAGTTTAACTTACCCAACTGTCTCTCTGAGAATCACTCATGCCAATGTTGCATACATAAGGGCCTTATATGTAAATTCACCAACTTAAATTTCAATTAAACAAAATCTTCAGAATTTTTCAGAACAGTAAACTACAATAGATTAATTTTAACACAATTATTCCAATTTGTAAACAAATCATATCAGATGTAAATCTCCAACTGGGCGAAAAATGTCCGGACCAGGATTCGAATCCGGGACCTCCTGGCTGAAGCCGCCAGTGCTCTGCCGTCTGAGCTATCCCGGACGATTCTGGTCGAACTTTTTCACCCAGCTAACCTTGATGATTACAGCATCTGGTCTGAAACCTGGTTCAGCTCAACAGAATAAATCTCAGGTAATGGAACTCCAGAAATCGCTGGATGAAATTACACTAGATTAATTTTAACACAATTATTCCAATTGGTAAACAAATCATATCAGATGTAAATCTCAAACTGGGCGAAAAATGTCCGGACCAGGATTCGAATCCGGGACCTCCTGGCTGAGATTCGAATCCTGGTCCGGACATTTTTCGCCCAGTTTGAGATTTACATCTGATATGTTTTGTTTACCAATTGGAATAATTGTGTTAAAATTAATCTAGTGTAATTTCGTATCCAGCGATTTCTGGAGTTCCATTACCTGAGATTTATTCTGTTGAGCTGAACCAGGTTTCAGACCAGATGCTGTAATCATCAAGGTTAGCTGGGTGAAAAAGTTCGACCAGAATCGTCCAGGATAGCTCAGATGGCAGAGCACTGACGGCTTCAGCCAGGAGGTCCCGGATTCGAATCCTGGTCCGGACATTTTTCGCCCAGTTGGAGATTTACATCTGATATAGTAAAGTACAAACTATACGACTACGCACTATAAAGAAAAAAAAAGGGGGGAAGGGGTCACAAAATATATAACAAGGATGAAAATCAATCTCATAGAAGCTAGACTGATTGTATAGAACAAAATCTTCAATTTTTAGATGTTAGAAACACGTAGTTTTAAACTGATTACACTCATTCACAAGGCACCATAGTAAGAGAACTATTTAAGTGTAAATAAAGGAAAATAAAACCTATCAGGTGATACAAAAAATAAACTAAATTTCTCAGTAAGTATCTCGAACCTATTAAATGAGGTTGTTGAAAAATACAGGGCTATTGCAAATGATGGAGCCGATTTTAAAAAAATTATATTTTCGAAACTACTGCAAATACAGTCGAACCTCGATTTAAATTATCTTTCGAGACTAGCAACTCTGATCGTTAAATCGAGATTATTCGTTAAATCGGGATAATATAAGGAATATTTTTATACAACAGAACAAGTTAAAAAATGGCAATAAAGAAGAACAATGGTCACTTACCCTAATAATGATGTTAAACATTTGTTGCTTTAAGTAAATACTCTGTATAAAAATGGATTCTTTTTTTTATGTACTACTGTAAATCAAAAGTTGTGTAATTAAGAAAAAAATCTCATTTATTCAAATTTTATCGGTAAATAATAAGACTTTTATAGATGTTTCTTTGCTTTGTTTCGATTTTGTATTCCAAACTTCTTTATCGATTTTCTTCTGAAGCTTTGAAAACAGTGTCATCAACATCAAGAGCCATCAACTACCGTTTCAAAGTATCCAAACTGCTAACTGCTTTTTTGAATGTTACCTACTTCATCTCTATTTCATCTTCTTCATCGGATCCACTATACTGCTAATAATAACCTCGGTGTAACGTATATTTTCGCATGTAGATATTTCTGCATCACAAGATGCATACTTAAAAAATTAACAACTAGGGACATTGAAAATTTATAATAAATATTAGAAAATTTCTTCAATTTTTCATTTTTTTTGACATCGAAAATTATTCGTTAAATCGAAGTATTTTTGTTCCATTTTCGTCGGGCCCATAAAAAAATTCGCTAAATCGAGAAATTCGTTAAATCGGGGCTCGACTGTATTACAATAAGTGATACATGAATTTAAAGAGAAATATACTAAGACTTTTCAGTTACAAATTTTCGATGTGTGACACTTTTGTTACACGGCATACGTCCAATCTGTAACCGAATTCGTTCCAAACATTTTGTAGCATCACTCTGTCAATGGTTTTGACAGCTTCACAAATGCGTTCTTTAAGTTCTGAACACTTTGTTTTTGGCATTGGTGGTACATAAACAATGTCTTTGACAGTGTCAGAACTTAAAGAACGCGTTTGTGCAGAATTCAGAACCATTGACAGAGTGATGCCAGGGCCGAAGCTAGGGGGGGGGGGGGGGCACGTGCCCCGCGCGCCGCTTTAACAGAAGGTGAAGGGGGCGCCAGAATGAAGATTTTGTTTGACGTTTGATACAAGAATGTATATATATACGAAATTTGTACAAAAATGTCTCGCAGCCGGAAAATTTAAAGGAAAACTTAATCAAATGCATTAAACTTTACAAATAGATAAAAAGATTCATCTACAATACAAAATTGCAAATGAATAAGAAAAAAGGCTTTTTTCATTCTCCCATTCCAAAAGTATCATGCCTATGCCTTTCGCCTTCTATCTTTCACTTCCTGTGTAGGAAAATCACTACCATTTTTCAAGGTCAATCTCTATTGTCAGACACTGTCCACTACTGATAACTACCAAGTGCGAAGCGACCCCTCACAGTCTGAGTTTTCTATTAGGGTGTGAGAATTCGACGATATCTCACATTGAAACTCTCAATTTACAAGGTAGAAGCCAGCATAGGGAAACTAATGTATTTCCACCTAGCCTCCAAATTTCTTCAGAGTCCTAGAAAATGTCGCTAAAGATGAAACAAATACTTCAATTTCAATCAATCTTCGCAGAGGACACTAGGGTGAAAGGAACTCCTTTATCTAGCGAGAGAAATATTCTTTTGATGTTCATGAGGGTCTCGTTCCCGTGGGAAAGTAGATAGTGAAACCAGATATTAAACCTGACGCCAAGGTTCCTGACTGCAGCCTATAGAGAAAGGGCTTGTCTATGAGATCATGGGCCACGGATGGTGAGTAGCTAATGGGAGTGGCTTTAGTCCTAGACGGAAAAACGAAACTGATAAAAGAGGATGCAGGAGCATTCGCGGGAGCTTTTTTTCCCCTTCTGTTGAAGTTGAGACTTCAAGGTTTTACTGGCCGTGCAGAGTGGAAATCTCTCACGGGTCGACGGCTTCCGGACATATTCCGAAGCACAGAAAAGCGAAAGCCAGGTGAGGCTATTAAGATAACTCCATCACGGAGTTGAATATCGGAGGTTCCTAAACCTCGGTTAGACATCTACAAAAAGTGCGACATTCCTGTCGAGCACCTCGAACTCTACCTTCGAAAAGTGTGGACATTGAATGTATTAGAGACATTCTCCCTGAAAACAATCTGCCATTAGAGAACTGGACTTGATTCTACAAATACTTTATTGTTAGCTGAACTCGAACCCATATATGAAAAAATGTTGTAATTATGAATTATTTAATCAAGAAATCCTTATTTAATTGTTTGTGATACAATAAAATATTTTTTCGATATTGATAAGACCAGGCCGTTGAAGTTGCCCGCGACCACACCACCTTACGACATCGGCTCCGTTACAACTTGGTGGCAGCTAGAAGATTTACAGAAAGAATAATTGTTATTAGAGGAAAGCCCAGGAGGATACAGACGGCGAACACCCGGAGTTTCTGACAACAACTCGAGAGGCAGCCGAAAGAATCGAAACGACAGTTCCGAGGAAGACAGACGGACAGCCCTTTCGGAGTGGAGACAGTTCATCTAGATCAACTAGACAGTGCTTAGAGACAGTGCAACGTGGACCTTGGACGACAAACAGTGGGACACAACATGCCCGATACGAGCCCTTGAACTACAGTGGACGACACCCGTGGAGTGCCATAACGGACCGTTCCCCAGACAAGATACTTCAAGCAACAACTGCAACAGGTAAGCTCATTTCATTTTGAGTGGCTCTTAAACTATTATTTATCATACTGATAGGATGTTAAAATGTTGTTTAGATAAAAATAAGAGAAACTTTTGATTTTGAGGTAAATGAAAATATTAAGATTATGATAAAGCGATAATGTGTAGTTAATTGAAACCTAACGATTAATGCAAATTTATATGTTATGTTATCTTTATCGTTATTTTTAATGTTTGGAATGCAGGAAGGATTATATAGGCTAAATTCATAACTACTCAAAAAAAAAAAAGCCCAGTAAAATTTTTTTTCTTATATAACTTGTGTAAGAAATATATTTTGATGAGTGATTGTATAAAGAGAAATTTTGATACATGCTGGATTGCTAAATGACAAACAGAGCAAATTAAACTTTTACCTTAAATAGTATAGATGCATTTTGATGAAAGTTGCAGAGAGTGTTCAGTTCTTGAGAAATACTGGGAATGTAGTTTGCCTATAGTATTTGAAAAATTACTTATTGTTTTCATATTGTGTGTATAGGGACTCTAAAGCTTTAAAATTTTGAATTTTATTTTTTGCTTTACGTTTGGCACGAAAATATAGAAATTCTGAAAATCTTTTGAAAAATCATAAAATTATTTTTACATATTGGTTATGCATTTGAAATGTTTATTTATATTGTGTGCTTAGGGATAAAATATTGCTTGTGAGGTGTAAGGTTCATATACTTCTAAATTGATAAACAAAACGAATAGTTTCCGTTTGTATTATTTCAACATACCGTAGTCATGTCGAAGTTAAATTCACTGAAATACTGCAGGAAAGCGGATTTACAGAATCTCGCGGAAGTTTTAGGGGTGGAAATAGATGAACAAGACAATATGGCAATGATAATAAAAAAAATTGAAGCAGCAGAAAAATACGACGAGGAACTGACGTTAGTACAGGCAGGGTACATCGTAAAGGATAGGGAAGACGCATCGCGGCAGCGAAAGATAAAGAGAGGGGACAAGAGAGAGAGAGAGAAGAGAGAGTTAGGGAAGAGAGAGAGAAAGATAAGGAAAGGGCGTTTACTTTAGAACAGCTAAAATTAACGCAGAGTTCAAAAAGGCGAAATTCTACGGCTAGCAGCGGTTCCGAAAGATCCGTTAAATTACCTCTTAAAACTATTATGCATCGTTTTGATCCTGAACGATCCGACATAATATTATTTCTGAATTTGTTCGAGCGACAGGCGAATAGGTCAGGAATAGAGCAAGATGAATACATCACACACTTGTTAGCATTATTGCCGGTGGAAATTGCAGAATTGATCTTACGCGAACCAGCTCAAAAAATTGACAATTTCGAACATGTTAAATCGCTTTTATTAGCCCGGTACAGGCTGAGTGCGGAAGCGTACCGTCAAAAATTGAATAAACATACACGTAATCCAGGAAACCCGTGGAGAGATCTCATATTCGAATTGAATAGTTTTCTTGAAGGATGGATTAACGGTTTGGGGATTACGCAATTTTCTGAATTAAAAGACTTGTTGATCACTGATCAGATCAAACGACGCCCGCCGGTTGAATTAAAAGAACATTTTATTGATTCGTGGGCGAATTATAAAGATTCCTTGGTGCTCGCTACGGCACTAGACGAATACGAGGCGATAAAAGGAATGTCAAAAAAAAAAAAAAACGTGGAACACGAGACAGACCCACGCTTGATAGGAAACCTGAAAGGCCTAAGTATGGAGATAAATCGCGCGATAGGAATTCCGAAAGTAAACTCAACTGGCGTGAGCGGGAAACAAATAAAGAAAGGGAAAAAGTCTTCGAACGTAAAAATTGGAGTAAGTGCTTTATTTGTTCCAAAACTGGGCACTTGAGGGCCAATTGTCCCGGAAACAAAAGGACCGAAAAAACCGTTGCTAAAGTTCATCAAGTTAGCGGAAATATTGATCTCGAGGAAGGTTTCAAACCCTACTTAAGCCATGCCTTAATTAATGGAGAGAAAATCACTGTATTAAGGGACAGTGGAAGTTGTTCCGATGTGGTCTCAGGCAAATTCATTAAGTCGGAGCAATTAGATGGTATGGTTGTGTGGGTTAGACAACCGCTAATGAGCGATTTACGTTGTTTGCCGACGGCTGATGTAACGTTAGAATTGGACGGATTGGGGAGCATAAAAACAAAGGCCATAGTAGCAGACGTAGAATCAGACATGCCTTATTACATCCTGGGGAACGAAACTCAAAAATTGATCGATAAAATTAAGAGCGATAATGCCCAGATTTTAAACGCCGTGATAACACGGAGTCAGGCGAAACCGAAACCAGAAGAATTGAAGTCCGATCCGACGAAGGGGAAGGACGCGAAAAAGAGAAGTCCCCAGTCGAAAGAGACAGGCACGGATACATAGGAAAAACCTATAGAAGACGAAACCAGTTCAAGGGAAATGAATGGGGATTTGGGGGAAGACGAAGAGGATTTATTGTTACCCGATCTAGTGGAGGACTTGAGCATAGGATTAAGCCAGGTGGGGAAGAAGGAATTTAAAAGAGAATAAGAAACGGATGACTCTTTAAGCGAAGTTAGAAAAAGGGCAGAGTTAAAGAAGTCGCATTACGAATATAAGGACTCGTTAATAGTACGGAAAACGTACGACCACCGGGGAAATGAAAGGATACAGTTAGTCATACCCCTGAAGTTTAGGCAGGGTCTTTTAATCGCGTGCCATGAGGGCATTTTGGCTCATCTGGGAGAGAAGAAAACGAAAGACAAATTGTTGAGATACTTTTTTTGGCCCAATGTAATAAGGGAGTCTGAAAATTTTGTAAAATCATGCGACGCGTGTCAGCGCGTAGGGAGATCGGGGGAGCAGAAAAAGGCCCCTTTGACACTTGTACCGATTATTTCAGAGGTATTTTCAAAACTATCAATAGATTTAGTTGGCTCCTTACCAGAATCCAAAAAGGGAAATAAATACATGTTGACCGCCATATGTGTGTATAGCCGATACCCAGAAGCGATTCCAATCGCAGATATGCTCTCGGAAACGGTAATTGAAGCTTTGACAACTATTTTCAGCCGTGTAGGTTACGCGTCGGAAATCCAGACAGATTTGAGGCGTAGCTTTACTTCAAATTTAACTACTGCTTTTCTGAAGAAATTCGGTGTAAGGCTAAGACATTCGAGCGTGTGTCACCCTTCCTCGAATTTAATCGAGCGATTTCACAGGTCAGTTAAGAGACTATTGAAGGCGATGTGTGTCGAAAATGGGAGTGATTGGGAGGAAAACTTACCCCATGCACTGTTAGCTTTAAGAACGGTGACCTACGAATCGACGGGATTCACTCCCGCTGAGTTAGTTTTCGGGAGAAATTTGAGAACGCCGGAAACATTGTTGTTTGAACAATGGACGGGAGAGAGTCAAGAACATGAATTAGTCACCGAATTTGTTTTCAAACTGATGAATCATTTAAAACATTGCCAAGAGCTGGCCGTCAAATACATGACTACTAGCAGAGATAAGAGAAAACTCTGGTACGATAGAAACGCGACCGAAAGGAGTTTCGAGCCAGGAGACGAGGTACTGGTTTTGGCCACTAGTAAACCAAATAAAATGTCGGTAAAATGGATTGGGCCAGACGTAATCGAATCTAAAATTTCCGCTACGAATTATATTGTAAATGTTCCAGGTAGACGCGAAAAATCCCAAATTTACCACGTGAATTTATTAAAACCTTATGTGAAACGCGTGGAGAAAATCAACATTTTGACCCATGAATTTCACGACCTAGACGCGATGCAAGATTTAGAGATAGTTTACCCTTCGGCCGACTCTAACAGTTATGATTTCAGGCAAGTAGTGGAGGAAAGTGACTTGAGGGACCGGTGCACGGCTGAACAGCTGCGGGAGTTAGAAAAATTATTAAACACGTATAAGGAAGTCTTTTCGAACGACCCAGGACTAACTGATCTAGCAGAGCATGATATTGAGCTTGTTGAAAACAAGCCAGTGAGGATAAGACCTTATAGAACATCAGTCAGGCAAAATGAAATTTTGAAAAAAGAAATCAAGCGTATGCTTGATTTAAAAATCATAAAGGAGGGGGAATCGGATTATAACTCTCCCATGATTTTAGTGGAGGCCCCGGGTAAGGAAGCCCGACCTTGCATTGATTACCGAAAACTGAACTCCATTACTAGGGCTGAATTTTTCCCACTTCCTAATATCGAGGATAGAGTTGAAAGAGTTGCCGCCGCCCAATATACCACGGTATTGGATTTGACTAAGGGGTACTGGCAGATTCCGATGACCCCCAGAGATAAAAAATTGGCCGCTTTCGTGACTAGTTTCGGGAGTTATTTATCCCTGACAATGCCTTTCGGTTTGGTAAACGCTTCTTACAGATTTTCCAAATTTATGGCTAGATTACTCAGTGGGGTAGAAGAATTTTGTCTACCATACCTAGACGACATGGCCATTTTCTCGAATAGCTGGGAGGACCATCTTGAGCATATAAAGATAGTGTTAACCAGAATCAAAGAGGCTAAATTAAAAGTCAAAATCGCAAAATGCAAATTTGCGCAAAAAACTGTTTAGTATCTAGGGCACGTAGTGGGGGAAGGTCAACGCAAACCGGCGGAGGCGAAAATCAAGGTCATCGCGGAGTTGCCGGCGCCCAAAAACAAGACGGAAATTAGAAGATGTTTGGGTATGGCGGGTTATTATTCGAGATATATAAAAAATTACGCAACCATAGTAGAACCACTCACGCGCGCTTTAAAAGGAAAAAACAAAAAGGGAAAAGTAGATTGGAGCGACGTAATGGAAAAGGCGTTCAAACTCTTAAAAACCAAACTCACCGAAGAACCCATTTTGTATGCCCCTGATTACGATTCCGAATTCGTAATACAAACCGATGCGTCTGAAGTGGGTATTGGGGTTATTTTGGCGCAGAGGAAGGGCTCAGAAGAACACCCAATAATTTTTCTTAGCCGAAAATTCACAGAACCAGAGCGGAGTTTCAGTGCCTCCGAGCGTGAATGTGCCGCAATAATTTTCGCAATAAAGAAGCTTAAGCACTATATTGATGGTCAAAAGTTTTCCATAGAAACGGACCACAACCCATTAATATTCTTGAAAAACAATGCAGGTAAAAATCCCAGACTACTCAGGTGGGCACTGACACTACAGCCTTATCATTATGCAATTACTCATCGACCAGGCAAAGATATACCTCACGTGGATTACTTGAGCCGAGTAGAGTAAGTCGGTCGTTAAATCCGACTATATGTATACATTAATATCAATGCAAAAACCCTTGACGGGTTAAAAGTTTCTGACGCAGCACTTTATCTTATGCTCTAAGAATTTTAAATATGGAACTTAAAAATACTGATATAAAATTTTGAGTGACGTTATGCTATTTCTTAAAAAATATATTTGTATTTATTTCATCATTTTATTTTTGTTTTATTTATAATCGCATGTGCAAAAGTTATGTTCAACATGAAATCTGCATAAAATTTTATTCGCTGTTGCTTTATCATTTACATCTCTCATAAATTCAAAATATGAGTTTTAAAAGATATGATATAAAATTTAAGTGACGCCTTGATGTGACTTTAAAAGGTTTGTTTTAAAATTCAATTTAAATTATTTTTGACTTGGTTAAAATATTTTTTTACATCTACACAATACTTTTAATTTTCCAATTCACTGTTAAATATATCACTTTCATTGAATCTATACTATGCATTGAAATGTATTTATTTCAATAAATTGATTTATCTTTTGTGTCACGCTATTCAAAATTGTGAGTAAGATTTATGTAAATGGTTTATTTGCGTCAAACTATCCTTTTTCATACATTTCATGTAGTTTGGACACAATGACGCAAAGAAACCATTTACATAAATCTTACTCACAATTTTGAATAGCGTGACACAAAAGATAAATCAATTTATTGAAATAAATACATTTCAATGCATAGTATAGATTCAATGAAAGTGATATATTTAACAGTGAATTGGAAAATTAAAAGTATTGTGTAGATGTAAAAAAATATTTTAACCAAGTCAAAAATAATTTAAATTGAATTTTAAAACAAACCTTTTAAAGTCACATCAAGGCGTCACTTAAATTTTATATCATATCTTTTAAAACTCATATTTTGAATTTATGAGAGATGTAAATGATAAAGCAACAGCGAATAAAATTTTATGCAGCTTTTCATGTTGAACATAACTTTTGCACATGCGATTATAAATAAAACAAAAATAAAATGATGAAATAAATACAAATATATTTTTTAAGAAATAGCATAACGTCACTCAAAATTTGATATCAGTATTTTTAAGTTCCATATTTAAAATTCTTAGAGCATAAGATAAAGTGCTGCGTCAGAAACTTTTAACCCGTCAAGGGTTTTTGCATTGATATCATTACTTTTTTGAGGTTAGAGATAAAATGATTAAAAAAAAAGATACTTATGGAATTTAATGCAGATTTAATTTTTTCTATTTTATTACAATTTTCCTTATAGCAGTTTGTATATAAAAACAAGTGGGTAAGTATAATCGCGGATCGCACAGAGGGTTTCATTTGATATTCCTTTAAAAACACTTTATCCTTAAATTAATAAATCCAAAATGTTAATTTATAATTATTAAATCCTTACATAGATAGTGCACCAATAATTCCAATTTTCATGGGGCAGGGAACGCCCTCTTTTAAACAAACCACCTTCCAATTGAAGTCATCAAAAACCAAGTTGAATAAGCCAGACCCCGTTGTGTTGTTTGACAAACAGCAGTCTCATGTCCCCTCCTTCCCCCCTTTTTCAAAATTTTTCAGACCAGTACCTAAGAATGGAACCGAAATAATTTTTTCTTTTCAGAAATTACGATAAAAAAATAGTATGCAGTACTCATAAATTTACTTTAATGCTATATAGGGTGATTATTAAGTTAATTATAACGTTTAGAATCTGTTGCATTGATGTCCGAAAGGTAGTTTCTGAGTTATGGAAGCTGGACCCATAAGGCACCATAGAGGGGCGAAGCCCGCTAGTGTCTATCATAATTATATCTGCCATGTGGACTAATTGCGATATTTAATCAAAATAGTCCCCCCCCCCCTCCTCATCCCCGGAAATATAACAAATACAAAATGTGTCTTTATAAACCTATCGTCAAATAGGTTTTTATTTCTTTTTCCCTATAAAAAAAAAAAAAAACATGATTTTTATATCCGTAACGTAAATAGCGGACGAAGCCCGCTAGTTCCTATCATAATATATATTTATAATAATTTTATATAGTCTATAATAAAAATCAGACTTAAAATAGTCTAGTTCCATGAGTACTTGTAGTGTCAGTTACATGCTACGATTTTTGGATACCAGTATTTTAGAACGGGAAAATGTGACTTATTTTATCGGAGATATCTCATTAATTGAATAAGGTGAAGCAAACTTTTTGAAAAAAAGGTGGCCAACAAGCATGGCAGTTATCAGCTATGTGACTTTGTGCTATAGTCCATTAATTTGATCTGCTTTAAAAAGATTACGGAAGATTGAATTATAGTAGAACCTGGATTAACCGAGCTTCGATTAATCGAGGATTCTGTTAACCGAGCCGATAACAAAGTCTGATTTTTTCCTTTTAAATGAGCCTTAAAAATAACCACACTCTTTAGCTCACTGTCCGTGCTATACAGGCCCTTCTGCCCCCAAAAGCACTCAACTCCAAAGAAATATTGGACCCTGAGAAGTCAATAACGAACAATGCTTTGTTTCCAGTGGCTGTGTGAACTTTCGTAAATTTTTCAATTTGCATTTTAAAATTTACTACTGGTAGTTGATTTTCTTTTTAAATTTGTTAAGCTGTGAAACAGAACTTTACATATATTTATTTTTATTATTTAAAAAACGTTCTATATATTTTTTTTAAAAGAGATGTTAAATTCGCAAGCACGGCGAGTTTTTACACACAGTTTCTATTAACCGAGATTTCCGATTCCGACTTACTAACAGTCCCAATTAGCTCGGATAATCGAGGCTGCTCTGTATAATTAAAAAATCAATGGCGATCTTACTGTAAACGGGTTTCCCTTTTACTGAGGGATTTCAAGACCGAATCAGCTGATGTTAGTTGCTGTTTCCGTGCTTGATTAAATAAGATTAGTTAAACATTTGAAAATTACCAAATATAAAACGAACTAAGTCAACAGAGTCTTTGCTTTATGGTATTTTTTAACAACGCTATAAGAAAATGATTTTAAATAAGAGATTTTAAATGTAACGTTTTAAATCTGACATAATTTCCACCAAACTTTCCTTTCTCTTTGTAACATTCAACTGAAAATATTTTTATTATTAGAAAGATAATATTATTTGCGCTACCTTAAAATTGGCAACTATAGTTAAAAATATCATCTCGAAATTTGAAATAAATCTCTCATATAAATATATTTTTTAATTTAAACTGTTTTGCAATATTATTATTTGGCCACTTTGGCCAATATGACGTAATTTCCTCCATTTACGACTTTTAACACATATCAATGAATTTATTATTTAAAAAATTTCTTTTTCTTTTAATATTCACGTGTAAATATAATTTTTATGACGTAATTTTCAATGTTTTCCTGCTTTTAATGCGTAATCATTTAATTCTAATTTGAAAATAATTGATTATTTTATAATTTTCTTTCATTTTAAGTAAGCATGTGTAAAAACAATTTTTATGACGTAATGTTTAATATTTTCCTGCTTTTAACACGTTATCATTTAATTCTAATTTAAAAGGATTTTTTTCTGTTTATAATAGTCACGTGTGAATAAATTTTTAATTTAAAGGATATATTATTCTTTGCGCTGTTTTAACAATTGGCAACAATTTAAAATAACCTTTTCTAAAATATGTAAAAAATATCTCTGGAAATTCTGAAAATTTTAATTTAAAATTGAAATAAACCGTCAAAAAATTAGGCAAGTTAAAAATAATAAATGCACTCTGCAAACTTCGAGTTTCTATTGAATGATTAAATTGAATGAAAATGATTAAATACCCATGTATATTTTTTTTCCTATGAGACTTTTTTAATGAGACAATTTTATCCAGATTTAACATTAAATACCTCTTAAAATAATTCTTCGATTTAAAAACTGTCTACTTCAACGTTTTTATCAAACATTTCTCTATAATACTACCCATTTTAATATTTTTGTATGCAGTAATTTTCTTAATATTTGCGAAATAGACCTCTAGTCACAAGAGATTCTTTCAAAGCGGCGAAGAGCGTTAGTTTTTTTTTTTCCGAATAAGAGACAAAATGTAGTACGCAATTGCGTCAAAAGATGGCGACACCAGAATTCTGATATGCCTATTATGTTTGTCTCGGGGTTATCAAACTTCATTGATATTTATAAATAAAACATTTCAACTAAATTATTTATTATAAAAGAATTATTACATCACAATAGTTTTTATGCAAGGAAAATAATAATAATAATAATATTATGGATGTCAGTGATTATATATTGATTGACCGTCATAATAATAAAAAATGATATTATAAAAAGAAGAGCTGAAATGAATTATTTTTTTACGTTTCTGATCGTGTGATTTATATTCAAATAATAATTGTTAATGTATATTTTTTGTAAAGTGATTGAAATTAAATATATTTATAAAATTTATGGTAATATTTTTATTGTTGAAAAATTGCCAAGAAATAATCATCATCAAATTGGCGTCATTATAATTGTAATTTTATTTAACATAATAGCAATTAAAAATTTTTGCCCCACCAGTGGCCGAGAGGTGCTGCTCTCGAAGCTGGTAGACGGGAGGTGCTGGGTTCGATACCAATCGCGCCCGTCGGCCTAATCGTTCGGAGTTTTCGTGGTTTTCTTCGAGCCGTGGATCTTCCATGCGTTAATACGAATTAGGTTCCCTTAGAAAGACCCCCACGGAGGGCACTCCCCCCGGGCCTATATCCCTCGTGTAGATAATTGGCCGTCAAAAATCAACCCAACCCAATTAAAAATTTACAAAGGAACTGAGAATAATGGTCAACTAACAGACTTAAAAAAAAAACACATTCACATGTGAAAACACGTACCAGGGAGTATCGAACTGCCTATCTTAAGATCAGTAGACGATGGCCCTTAACCACTCAGCCAGTGGGAAGAAAAAATTTTTCTCCCCAAAAGTGGTTAAAAAGAAAGCATGTGTATGAATACAGTGTCATGCATTTTCGGTGAAATTTCCATAGAATGGCGAAGAAATATACTCCGATTTTTAATGCGCATTATAAAACGAACAAGAGTCTTGCTGGAAACAAGTAAGTTGTTATTTGGTTCATCTGAAACATATTTATTTGATTTTTAAAAAATCGCCCGTGTCATTTTCGAGAGAAAAAAAAATCGAATTATTTAACGAACGAGAGTTTTCCCAGAAAAAAGAAAAGTGTTATTCACCTCGCCTTAATCACATTTATATTATGTATCAATTTAAAAATAATCGTTAGAACCGTTTTCAAGATTTTCAAATTAGGAACTTCCTCGATATCATACCAACGTTTTCACTTTAAAAATGGCTATTTAGATCCATAGGCGTAGCGTGACCAGATTTTTTTTTTTTTTTTTTGGGGGGGGGGGGGCATCAAGGTCGTGCGAAGTAAAAACGGCGCCCCGAGCGAATTTTCAATTTTGCGCCCCCCCCCTCCCCCAAAAAAATCTTTCTTTTTGTGATAGGTGTAATAAAATTGATAAAGTGCAGAAACATAGATAAATTCTATCGAATAAATATTTCGCGTTTATTTTGGAACTTTAAAAGGTTTAATTTTAATTTAGGAATTCAGAACAACTAAATAACATAAAAGAAAATTGCACTTATTTGTTAGAGAGTTCTTGACGTTTAGCGACAGGGGAAAAATATAATCAAGAGAGAAAAAGAAATTCCCCGAAAAATGAATAAATTAACAAAACCGTGGTTTGCAGCGTAAATTTCACACCCGGGGCGACCGCTTCTTTAGCCCGCTCTTTGCACGCCCTTGAGGGGGGGGGGTGGCACACTAGAGGTTTGCACGGACCGCAATTACAAGGCCCAGGCCCAGCCCGGCGAGAAAATTAAAAGTTCCACCCGGGCCCGGCCCGTTTATATTTTCATAGTTTACGACCAGGCCCGGCTGCTTTTTCAAGAAGGCTCACGTTTTGAGCAGAGTAACGGTTGGCGCGGGGATGAATTCAATGCTTCGCACCGTTTCTTGTTCCTCACATCTTATGCGTAACGAACAGCAAACCCATTCCTTTGCTGAGAGCTTTTTGCTTAGAAGAGTTTATTCGCATTAAAATACTTTTAATTGCACAATATATATAATTCAAACATAAGTTATGTTTTTCAGTTCAATAATATTCATTTGTTTCATTGATTCGCTATGTTCGAAGAAATTGAGAACGTATTTTATTTTTTAGGAAAAATAAAAACAGACGTAAATTTTTTTTGTAATAAATATAATTCTATTGTCATGTTTTTATAACACAATTGAACTTAGTTTTTTATTAGCATTACTACTAAATTTAGTTTTTTTTTTAATTAAGCGGCATAATTGTGTGACGTGTTGATTGCATTAATAAAACATATTTTCACTGAAATAATTCATTAAAAATTAATTGTTCTTAATATAATTGCGATTAGACGTTAATAGGAAGCTGAAACTAAAATCAATTCGATTATAATTAGATTGAACGATAAAATAATAAATTATTTAGCTGTATCCTGCAATTAAATCAATCAGTTAAAGTAATTGCAAGTTGATGCATGCTATTAAATCAATTTTACATTTTAATACTGTTAAATCTTTATCATTATTTGAGTTTTTATGAAAAAAACATTGGTCTGCCCCTAGTGCACAAAATTAAAAACCTTTAAAATTCTTCAGTTTTTTATTTTAAAATTTTTGCCACATTTTTAAAAATTATTTCGCCTTAGTTGTTTTATTTGTTATTTTAAAATAGTCATTCGTCATATTTTAATAAATCATCTAAATTCTCTCGGATGAAATCCCCCCCCCCCTACACACACACACACTCCATTTTTCGTCATTCTGCACACATATTGCACTATTTATTAAGTTGAAGTGGCAATAAAATAATGATAAATCGTCTGAGTCAACCTCCCATTTCGAATTTTCTCTTCTCCCCCCCCCACCCCATCCCCACCCTCTCCTCCAGCACACTATTTTTAGACCATTTAAAATTCATTGTTGCGTTGCAGAAAAGATTAGTTAAAATTGTGTTTTGCTCTATCTGTTGATTTTTAAATAACAAATAATTTATCATAAAAAAAGAGAAGGAAAGAAATAGAATGAAAGATTAAAAAGAAAAAAAAATCAGGATTAACCTTTTGTGCACACGCTTTCATTTTTTTTTTTAACCCGAAGACTCTTATTTAAATCATTTTTCACTTTAATTAAAATTTCAAAATGTTTTTCAATTATTTTACCTATTTTGTGAATAAAAGTACTAAGCCAACCAAGAAAAGTTGATATTATATGAATGTAAAGTAAAAGAAAAGCAATTGGGCATTCTCACTAGCGAGTTCTCCCGGGTTAATTCTTTACATTTTAAAAAATTTTTCTGCCCTATTTATTACTTTGAAGTAACTATAAGTAAAGGACCCATTATTCAAATTCTGCCCCCCCCCGCCACCGAAAAAAAAGAAAAGCTTGTTTTTCTTTCACCCCCCCCCCCCCTCCAATCTACTGACGAAAATACTTATTTTTTTCCCGAGATCTTTTTATACAATCGTTGAAGAAGATTTTGCGATTTTTCCCGCGATCCCTTGCCAAATGTTGCAAATTTTTCTACGTCAGATTGACGAAATCGATTTTTTTCCTTCACCACTTGTCCAAATTTGCGATATATATTTTCCGCGACCGATTGATGGTAGTTACTATCTGTTTCAGAGATCTTTTGACGAAATTCCCGATTCTTTCCCAGATCGTTTGTCAAAATTCGTGATTTTCTTTTCATGACCGAGTTATAAAATTTGCGATTTTTTGCGCGATCATTTGGCTAAATTCTCAAATTTTTTGACCAAATTTGCGTTTTTTGCCTGCGAGCATTTGACGAAATTTGCGATTTTTTTGTGATCGTTAGACGAAATTCGCAATTTTTTGTCCATTCTTATGACGAAATTTGCGATGATTTATCCGCGACCGAATGACGAAAATCGCCATTTGTTTCCGTAACCTTTGCTAAAATTCAAGATATTTTTTACAGTTGTTTGAGGAAATTCGCGAATTTTTTTCGCGACGAATTACAACATTTGCGATTTTTTCCCCAATCGATTAATGATAATAGTTATTTCTTTTCGCCATCTTTTGCTACGATCGTTGAAGGATATTTTGCAATTTTTCCTATGACCTATTGCAAATTTCTCAATTTTTTGGGGGCGATCGTATCACGGAACTCATAATTTTTTTCCCGTGATTCTTTGCCAAATTTCGCGTTCCTGTTTCCGGCGTTTGTTTCACGGAATTCACTATATTTTTTCCGCGATACTTTGCCAAAATTCGCGAATTTTTCTGCGGCGAGCTGGGGAAATTTTTTCTCCGCCACCACTTGTCGAAATTCGCGATATATATTTTTTCCGCGACCGATTGATGGTACTCGCTGTTTGTTTCAGATATCATTTGACGAAATTCGCGATTCTTTTCCGCGATAGTTTATCGAAATTCGTGATTTTCTTTTCAAAACCGACTTACGTAATTCTTGATTATTTGTTTAAATTCTCGATTTTTTACGCGATTATTTGACCAAATTTCGCATCGTTTCAGAGGTGATTCTGTTCTGAATTTTCCGAAAATTTAAGGCATTCGGTTCCGAAATTTTGAAAAAAATCGGTCATCAATCCTAAAATTCGGGCATAAAAAATATCGCGAATTTCGGCAAATGGTCGCCGAAAAAATCAATTTCGACAATCGTTCACAGAAAAAACTCGCCAATTTCTTCAAAGGATCACAGAAAAAACGAATTTCGCCAAAAAATCGCGGGAAAAAAGCACGAATTTCTATAAGGGATCACGAAAAAACGCAAACTTCGTCTGGGAATCGCGAAAAAAACACACATTTCACACAGGGATCGCAAAAGTCGCAATATTTATCAAAAGATAGCGGAAAAGCGAAGGATCAAAGGATCGCGATAAAGAAACGCAAATTTCGTCGAAGGATTGCGGAAAAACGCGAATTTAGCTAAAGGACAGCCGAAAAAATGCATAATTTGGGGCCAGGAGATTTCCCTCCTTTCCCTGCTCTGCTGTAACCTTTCAGAAAATTTGCTGTGAATTTCAGATTTTTTTTTTTTTTTTTCTTACTCAGAATCACCCTTGTCGTCTTTTTGTCCGCGACCATTTGACGAAATTTGCAATTTTTTTCTCTCGGTTGCTAGACGAATTTCGTAATATTTTTGCATTCTTTTGACGATATTTGCGATGACTTTTTCGTGACCGAATGACGAAAATCGCCATTTGTTTCCGCAACCTTTGATAAAATTAGAGATTGTTTTCTCGGTCCTTTGAGGAGATTCGCGGTTTTTTTCGACGGCGAATTACCAAAATTCGCATTTTTTCCGCCGATTGTTTTATGGAATTCACGATTTTCTTTACACAATCCTTTGCCAAATTTCGTGAATTTTTCTATGACCGATTGACGAAAATGATATTCGGTATTTGTTTCAGAGATTTTTTGACGAAATTCGTGATATTTTTCCACGACCTTTTGTCGAAATTCGTCTTTTCTTTTGTTGACTGACTGAGGAGGTTCAAGCGCAAGGAGGCAAAAAGAAGTGAAAGAAACATTTGGGGGATAAAGGCAGGGACGCCTTTATTAGCAATGGCGCCCTGTGGGAGATTTTTTATAGTACCACTGCAAATGCTATGCTACTATTTTTTTTCTTTCAAAGGGTTTTACTAAAGCATTTTCTTTTTGCACTTCTTCCAGGGCCGAAACTAGCTATATTTTAACTCGGGGCAAACATGGATTTTGGCGCCCCCCTCCTTCCTCCGCAAAGTAAATTTACAAAGAGAAATTTATGAAAGTTTCTATTAGATGACTTATTTTAAAATTTAAAATGTGTAACAGTAAAATACGTAATGATATTTAAATATATAACCAGCTTTGTTAAATATTTATTCATTAAAACCTGTGAAAAAAATCGAAAAGAAACGGAAATACTTCCGCTTTATACAGGTTTCCGTCTTAGCACATATTACTGTTGGTATTATTTCTGTTGGAACCATGCAGTTTTTTTTTTTCATTTAAGAAAATATTCCATTATAGACATATTTCATTTTTCTAGATTTTATACTGTTGTTGTAGCATTACAAATTATTACAATTGTGGTACTTTAATGTCATAGGGATATGAGTCACATTGTTTCAGGAACTAAAAAACCAGGATTTACTGTACGTATAAAAATGAATTCCAGATTGTAAAATATCTTCCTGTACTATCTATACCAGTTTTGTGGAATTATCACTTATATCACTCTTCTTATTTATAGATTGATATGTCTACATACTTTCCTCAACTTTTCAAATTTAATTTTCAAAATTAATTTTCAAATTTATGTGTGACTCAAAACAACAACAGCAAAATTATCAAAATTTTACTTTTCATTTTGTGAATTTTCGACCGCTTGGTTTTTATTGTCCCAGTCAGTCACCTGACCTCACCCCATCTAAGGCCAGATATGGTGATATGTATGTAAAAAAGTAATTATAAGAAAAAGAATGGAGTTATTCATTTGCTGTCTTGTATATTCTAGGGGAATCTTTTTATCTATTCGACAATTTTGATGCACTTTACTCAGCTAATCTTTTTGATTTTTCAGCTAAAAAATATTTTTTTACAAAAATTTCACACGCATATATATACATTGCATAAAACGGTAAACCAAATTTTCATCTGGCGCCCTCTTCGCGTGGCGCTCAGGCACATGTTCCCTCTCCACCTCCTTAGTTTCGGCCCTGACTCCTGTTAGTTTTTATTATCCCGGGCAGCCTGGGTGGGGCTTGTTGAGCTAAAGCCAATTGGTAGGCCTCCCTACCTAGCCGAACCTGTCCCGGGCAGCCACCCGATCTCGCCCATATCAAGACAGGAAAAAAGAGAGAAAGAGAAAGAAGAAAAAAGAGAGAAAAAAAATTGAATAGTCTTCATGGAATCTTTTCATCAGAAAAATCAGAGTCAAACAAAATCTTCATTTGGCGCCCCCTTCGCCTTTCGGTACACTTGGAATTGGAGAAAGAATAATGTCTAAGAGAAAAGCTCTTTTTTCCAATTCATTTGCAGTCTTCTATTATAGATGAATCTTTTTTATATATTTGTAAATTTCAATGCATTTGGTTGAGTTTTACTTTTGGATTTTCCGGTTGTAAGACATGTTTATGCAAATTCAATATAAATACATATATATTTTTGTATGTAAAGACAAAAAAATCTTCATTTGGTGCCCCCTACGCTTTCTTTTCTGGTGCCCGGGGTGTAGAAGGTTGGGGGGGCACACGCCCCCCCCCCCCCCCCCCTCGACGCTACGCCTATGTTTAGATCTCAAAATATACTGCACGTAGAAATGTAAAAATTTCAGTATACGATTAGACTGCAGATATAAGACTGTTCTAGAAAATTCAGAACAATAAGAGCTATATCTGCTGAGTTATTAAAAGGCGGCTTTTCGCGTTTTCTTTGATGTCGAGTTAGCTGTATATATATGAGTTCCGCCATCTACGAATTCTATGATACGATACGATACGAAACGATTTTAGGCTTACGGCTGCGTCACTCGGAATACTACCGTCTTCCATGATTCATTTTATTATGTGTAAATGTAATCGTGTAAAATATAAATGTGTTTTGTCTGTTAAAGAGAAATTTCGTAATCAAATGTGCCCAGTATTTGCAAGCTAAGTATAAAATGCAGGAAAAGGTTTTTTAAGGAAGTGATGTAATTAAACATGGGCCACTTAAAATATATGAGCTAACCTTTTCCCTTACAGAATATTACGTCAGGCAGCCGAAATATGATTTGAGGGAGGGGTGTTGTGAGAATTCGACGATATCTCACATTGAAACTCTCAAGTTACAAGGTAGAAGCCAGCATAGGGAAACTAATGTATTTCCACCTAGCCTCCAAATTTCTTCAGAGTCCTAGAAAATGTCGCTAAAGATGAAACAAATACTTCAATTTCAATCAATCTTCGCAGAGGACCCTAGGGTGAAAGGAACTCCTTTATCTAGCGAGAGAAATATTCTTTTGATGTTCACGAAGGTCTCGTTCCCGTGGGAAAGTAGATAGTGAAACCAGATATTAAACCTGACGCCAAGGTTCCTGACTGCAGACTATAGAGAAAGGGCTTGTTTATGAGATCATGGTCCACGGATGGTGAGTGGCTAATGGGAGTGGCTTTGGTCCTAGACGGAAAAACGAAACTGATAAAAGAGCATGCAGGAGCATTCTCGGAAGCTTTTTTTCCCCTTCTGTTGAAGTTGAGACTTCAAGGTTTTACTGGCCGTGCAGAGTGGAAATCTCTCACGGGTCGACGGCTTCGGGACATATTCCGAAGCACAGAAAAGCGAAAACCAGGTGAGGCTGTTAAGATATCTCCATCACGGAGTTGAATATCGGAGGTTCCTAAACCTCGGTTAAACATCTACAAAAAGTGCGACATTCCTGTCGAGCATCTCGAACTCTACCTTCGAAAAGTGTGGACATTGAATGTATTAGAGACATTCTCCCTAAAAACAATCTGCCATTAGAGAACTGGACTTGATTCTACAAATACTTTATTGTTAGCTGAACTCGAACCCATATATGAAAAATTTTGCAATTATGAATTATTTAATCAAGAAATCCTTATTTAATTGTTTGTGATACAATAAAATATTTTTTCGATATTGATAAGACCAGGCCGTTGAAGTTGCCCGCTACCACACCACCTTACGACATCGGCTCCGTTACAAGATAAAAAAATTCCATGAAAGCTGTTTGTTGTTTTTCCGCTGAGCAGCGTTGAGTTTCTTTTCTTTTCTTTTTTTTTTCGTCTTGCTATGGGCGATGACTGTCCGGACAATAAAAACAATCAGGAGGAGAAATGCACAAAGTAAAATTCTTAGTAAAACGTTTTTTTTAAGAGTGCAGCATTTGTAGTGGTACAGTAAAAAATCTTGCACAGGGCGTCATATATAATAAAGCAAAGCCTTTATCGCCCAAAATGATTTTTTTTCTCGTCTTTCTGGAATTTCTAGGCGTTTTGCCACCCTGCAGTGGCGTATCTAGACTCATCATTTCTGAGGGGGCTGAAGTGTAGTAAAAGTTTCTAAGAGGGAATCACAAGAATCGGGAAAAATTCCGCTTTAAACATTTTTTATCATAGCAGGTAATACATCTATTACACAATAATCCTACTATGATGAAAAAATACAAACGCACAGCAAGATGTCGACCTCATTTAGGCCTATACAATAAAAAAAAAATTCCTTTTGATTCAGTTTTCAAGGTTTTAATGAATCAATGTTTGGCAAAGCTGATTACGTAGTTCAGTTTTATATATTTTAAATTTAAGAATAAGTTGTCTATTAGATACTTAGTAAAATTGTTTTTGTAAATTTACTTTGTAGTGGAGGGGGGGGGGGCGCCAAAATCCATGCTTGCCCCGGGCACCAAAAAGGCTAGTTTCGGCCCTGAGTGATGCTACAAAATGTTTGGGACGAACTGGATTACAGAATGGACGTATGCCATGTAACAAGACGGTCACACATCGAACATTTGTAACTGAAAAAAAACTTGATATATTTCTCTTTAAATTCATGTATCACTTATTGTAATATGTGCAGTAGTTTCGAAAATATGATTTTTTTTCTTTTGTGATTTACGTTCCCAATCATTAAACTGGTATAGAAATTATTGTATTGTATAGAAATCCTATATATTTTATACGCTTTTTTTTCATTATTGATTCTCAACTGTATAAATTATGAAAACCGAAATCGTTTGTAACTTAGTAAAACCGGATTTAAGGAGAAAAAAATGTGCATTGAAATAAAAAATTTATTTATTTACTTATTTATTTTGTTGGTGGCAGTGGTGCTATATTATTTACAGTTTAAAAAAAATGAGCTTCACAGCTTAAATTGGGTTAAGCTATTCAATTCAGATTTGTGTTCAAATACTCAATGTCTTCGATATTCGCAACGCCACCTAGCGTAAGGGTTCCCAGCAATAATACTGCAAAATTTAGTGCACTTCCATGTAGTGGTGGGTGTAGTGGAGATAAAACGGAAGCCCACCAGAATTTTATCTGATGATTTCCAACAGCAAAGTTGACTGAAGCTATCTAGCAGTGGTCATGCAGTGGTAGACCATTAGCCAGCACTTCTCCATCATTACCAGCACCTATCTTGCTGCTGTCCAGCAATGTCCTCTTTGCTGGGATCTTCCGAAGTATTCACTTTTTGGTCATACGTTGAAACCGAAAACTTTTGACAAAAAATTCAGGAACAGGTCGCAATTCATCTCACTCATTCCACTTGAAGAGATTTTTTCAGTGGCTAAAATACTGCGTGAGGCTTAGAAAATTTTTTACTCTGTAAGATGATCATCCAAAATAACCCATTTGAATCAGATCTAGAGTACAGGGGCCATTTTTGGACTCTTAAGACGTCTGGCGGATGCGACTTGAACCATTCCTGTAATCTTCTGCCTGTCGTTCTTCTGTCTGTCCTGCGTTCTTCTGCCTGTCCTGCGTGCTTCAATAAAATCTTGATGGAGTGTTCATTTTTCATTTATCGATTGCTCTGTGATCAAGGAAGCAAAACACTCTCCAAGATGTTTTAATGGTATGTGTAATGATTGATTTTTGTGCCTTAATGAACGAAAAGGTGCAGTGTTTTGCAAGTTGAACAAATCCCACCCCAAACCATCACGGACTTTTAGTTTGGTCGTCTTTCAACAATAGCTGTGGACTAAGAGCATCCTTCCAGTGATCCCATTATTGCATCGACCGTATCCCAGTTCGATTCTGAAATTTTGAAATATCTTTTTGCCACTGATCATCACTGGCCTGCTTCACTGACGCTATCCATTTTCGAAGTCTTGTCTTCTTGTTGGCCACCGTAAGTTTCTTGCATTGTTTTATTTTGTAAGGCTGGCACCCAAGGAAGCTTTGCTGAACCGTCTTCCGATTAATGTTCATCTCATCTACGATTTTATTCATTGACATGTTGAAAATGCACCCAGTTCGTCTTACAGTCACTTTTCGTTTTCTGTTCATTTTCTACCTCAGCAAGGTCCACCTGTGTCATAATAACAAAGCTCATAAGAACTGTTTCACAGTCACACTCTAACATAGAATTTTCAACACCGAATGAACTTTCATTGTCTTATGCTTTCAATTATTAGAAATATTAAACTATTAGTAAGGTATGAGGCTTATTTCTCATGTATAGATAATCAAATTTGTGGTGGAGTGTAGTAGTTTTTTATAATTTCAAATTTAAGTTTGCCGGGTTATTATTTGTCACCCTTTAACATTTTGTAAAATGTGTGAGGTGTATATTAATTGTAAATGTTAGAAAAATACAAGTTCCATTAAGGTAACTGTAGAGTAGAACGGGGTAAAATGCCCAGTGCTGGTAAAATGCCCACCCTTACTAATTATCAAATGAAGAAAGAGATGGTGTCCTTGTTCAGTATAGGAATTTGAAGAAGGATATATTTTATGCTGCGCAATCGTTTCACGCGAACACGTGTCATTATTACTAGAAAGCTACCTATGTTTCTTTTCAAGCAGCTGAAAAAAATTTCTGATGTGAATTCAACCTATTATTGGGGACTCATAAATAAGTATATTTTTATCGCTTTTTTAATAAAAACGTATTGTGTAATAATATTTTGTTTTGAAGATAATAATTGTAACATGGTGAGTAGTTAATTGCAAAATAATGTGGTTGTAATAAAATAGAGGAAAAGGGTAAAACACCCTACCAAAGCAAGGGCAAAAAGACGATGTGGGCGTTTTACCCTGATATTTTTTTAATTGAAAAAGTGCACTGTTTGTCTTATACAATTTTCCAAATAATTTCCTTTCCTACACTTTAAACATTTATTGAAATAAAATGTATACTAACTGTAATGCTAAGTGAAATTAAGATATTTTTAATAATATTTAAGTAATGCGTGGCAGCGCAATACTTATTTACTTCCAGTCTCACTTCTCAATGTTAATTTAACCCTTCTTTGCATGATTTTTTCTTTATTGGTGAAATAAATCAAGGTGATATAATTCAAGTTCAAAATTAAAGGAAAAATGGTCGAAAAAATCTTAGTATATATTTATAGTATAAATTTAGCAAAAAACAATATGATGGAAATTTCCATCATCATGCAACGTTAGATCATTAGCTTAGTACTAAATAGAAATAAAAGAGGATATCATTGGATATTTTTTATTCTTTATGATAATTAACAAAACAATTATTGTTTTTATTTAGACACGAATTGACTCCACATTTACTACAAGAAATTGTAGAATACCCTTTACATTTAGGATACTTGCACCGGAGTGACCCACCCATTGTTGGCCAATGTTCAGCACCATCTGTTCTTATATCTTTTGGAGGGGGAGTAGCTGGAGAAGCCTTTTTTTGACAGCTATGTTTTTTTTTATGCAATGGACATTAAAAAGGTATCCAGACACGATGAACTTAAAGTGAACTTGTTCTTTTATATAATTTTTGGGCATTCAATGTTATGATGGAAATTTCCACCATCATGCAAAGAAGGGTTAACATAGAAAGGCTTATGGAGATCATAACTTTTTCATTTTTTCTTCCCAACTTTTTGTCCCTCATGCCACTCATTTTTTATTCTTTACCAATTCTAATGATATTATTAATTTAAAGTGTAAAAACGTTTGCCTGACGTCAAGGTCAAAACGAATGGTAAAATGCCTTTGCATACGGGTGAATTATAACCCAGAGAGAAACATGGGCCAATTTATTATTACATTTTTCAAATATTTTTCTTAATAATTCCAAATTTCGCCTTTTTTTTAATTGAGAATCAACGGACATTTTTCCAAAAAATTTAACATTTTTTTTCATTGTTGCCAATAATTCAAAAGCCGTAATAATAATTTGTCTAATTTTCGTTGAATTATTTTCACGTGAAAAATTACTGAAATAGTTTTGTTTTTTAAGAATTAAAAAGAAGTTGAATATGGCGTCATAGTAGAAATAAAAATGACATTTTCAAACACATTTTTTACGTTCAGATTGGAAGTTTTTGCCCAAAGTACTGCAACTTGCATTACTACACTGGTGAAACATTTTGAATCATACATAGGTAAACTGCATCACAAATTGTGATACGATACCGCATGAATCAAACCCTGATGATGGTGCCCTTCATTAATTTTGAAATGTGTTCGTCTGAATGCAGTAGTTACTAAAAAACTTTACATATTAAACAAAAACCTAATTTTAAGAACAAATTAAAAAAAACAAAATTTATTTCCTACATTTTTTAAGCCCGAGAAGGGACAGATATTAAGGTATTTCATTCAATTCGTTCTACATTTAATGTTAAATTTTTATAACAAATATGTTAAACCAATTGAACATTAAAAAATAAAAATAAAATTCATACAACACGATATTTTAAACACCCTAAAAACTTAGATTCCGTTCAAATGAAATCGAAATAAATCTTAGACTTTTTTAAAGTTTTGTATTTTGCATATATCTTATTATTTTATGTACAATCATCATAAAAATAATACAAAATCTGCAATACAAATATTTACAACTGAAAATTGGAAAACGTCTAAGATTTATTTCGATTTCATTTGAACGGAATCAAGGGTGTTTAAAATGTCATGTTTATGAATTTTATCTTTATTTTTTAATGTTCAAATTGTTTAACTTATTTCTTACAAAAATTTAACATTAAATGTAGAACGAATTGAATGAAATATCTTAATATACCTTATGTAGAACGAATTGAATGAAATACCTTACCCTTCTCGGGCTTAAACAATGTAGGAAATAAATTTTGTTTTTTAATTTGTTCTTCAAATTAGGTTTTTGTTTAATACTTTAAATCGCTAATATCATTCAAATAATTTTATAAACTGCGTTTTTCATCTCATTGTAAAATTGTTTGACAATTTGCCCGCTTTTTCTCCAAAAATAAATATTTTTTAAAATATACATGTGCATAAAATTCGCAATAAATAGACCATGCTTCAGTTTTTAAAAGTGTGTGAAACATGAAACAACAGCTCCTGTTGAATGCTTTTTATGAATAATGAAAATCTTTTACGAAACTCTTAGATTTCCTGTTTTATTTTACAGAAACTGGTGAATAATTACGAAAGAAAGAGCAGTAGAGAGAATTATGGTCAAACAGCATTAGAGAACGCTCTACAAGATTTCAAGAATGGTCAAAGCTTAAACTATTGTGAAAAGACTTATGGCATTCCATTACGGCGACATCGAGACAGTGAAGTCAGCAAACCAGGAACACTACAGTTAGGAAATCATCGGACTGTTTTCCCTCCAGACGTTTATAAAGAACTTGTCATACATTTGATCTGTCTGCATTAGATTTGCGAAAGCTTGCATTTGAATTGGCAGAATTTCTGAAATTTTGTCACAAATTTAACAAGGATGCCAAGTGTGTTGGAAGAAACTGGCTGTTTTTTTAAACGTAATCCGGAGTTTCGGATGCCTACTGCTACAAATATTGGCAGGGTTAAAACTTTTAATAAACAAGCTGTTGGGCACTTTTTGCCATTTATAAAGAGAGATTGGATTCACTCAGAGGTTTAATTTCTCTGCAAGTGTGGAATGTTGACGAATCAGGCATTTCAAATGTGTAAAAATCTCCCAAAAGTTCTTGATGCAAAAAGAATTCATCTAGTGGGAAAGATGTCAAGTGGTGAACGGGGAAGATCCATTACCGTCATCTGTGCCATGAATTCTGCTGGAAATTACATTCCACCTTTATTTGTATTTGCCCGTGTTAACAATCTGGATGTTCTTATGATTAATGCTCCTCATGGTTCTGGCTGTGCTGGCATAAAAAATGCACTGCAAATAGAAGCGTCTTAAATATAGACACATATGTGATTGAAAAAGAATTTTAGACACTTAAGTGTCTTAATCTGAAAATTAAGACATTATAGATGTCTTAATTTAAGATACATAAGTGTCTTACTATGATCATGGTGTAAACGAACTGAGAATAATGTCTAAAATATCCGCAAACGTCTTATTTTAAGACACTTCATTGCTTTAAACGTGTCTTAATTTAAGACGTTTTGATTCTTCCGACGCAATAACCACCAGGGGGTAACTCCCTGTTGCGCATGCGTTTTAGATGTCTTCGTTCGAAGTTAATATACGTTGTAATTCAAACAAAGTTTGTTTTCATGTACGCGTGTATTTTAATTCGGTTTTTGAGGAATGTGAAGTTTGTGATTTTAATTCTTATTCACTTGGATTATTTATTTATTGAATACATACATCTGACGTGTGTGCTTGACATCAAATGTCTCTTAGAAGCTGTCGTCGATATAAGGGCGGGATAGACACAGAACAGAAGTAGACGCCGCTTCAAGATTACCCCCGGAAATTCTACAAAGCCTGTGCAATGGACTTAGTGTTAATTCGTATTAATTTATATCAGTAATATTGTGTTATTCATCTTCGTCCTGTCGAAGATGTAAAAAAAAAAAGACTTTTGTCTGACGGGTTATATTTTGAGGATGAAACATTTCATTCTTTAAATATGGCTAGTCAGATATATTATGGGATCTCCTTTTAAAATGATGCAAGTCTTTCTCCCTCACTGTGGTTGCGGTTGTTTTTAAAATTTCAAATCGAGGAATTTTTCTTACCTCTTGCAAACAGCGATTGAAGTAAGTGTCATAATTTCTTTATAGTACTAAAATTAGTGTCTTTTATGATTTTATTTATTGTACTAAACAAAATCTTGCATGAAATTTAATTAGTTTTGAATCTCTTTGCAAAAAAAAAAAAAAACCCACTAATTCTAGAAGTATATATTTTTAAACTTATGACGTTGTCTTTTATTACAAATTATGTATTATTTATTCTCATCTTTTTCCCCAAATTTAATGTAATAACATCACTAAAAAACACATTTTAAGTTAAGTTCATTCTCTTGTTTTTTTTATCTTTTTTTTTTCAATATGGCAGTTCTTAGTTTCAATGGCTAATGCTTATCTCACATCACACTAAACGACCACAAGGAAATAGAGAAAAAAAAAACTTTGAAAGATCTCCTAAAGCTTTCTTACTTCCTAGCTAGGGATTACTATCCCGGATTGAGATCCCGAAAATCCCGGGATTTTCGGGATTGTCTTTTTTTAGGTAGATTTCGTATGAAATACTACCTATTGGGATCGTTCCTATGTTGGAATTTCTGAAAACATTTTGCAGATTTACACCAAACATGACCCCTAGAACCCAAAACCAGCCTCAGTAAAAAACTTTATCTATCTATTTATCTATCTATCTATCTATCTATGTATCTATCTATCTATATATATCACTTTCTTCTGGACACGATAACTTCCACAATTCTGCGCAAATCTCTTCCAAACTGATAAATAAAATCAAGGGGCATAAAATCTCGGTCAGGTTCGTTAATGGGCAAAATCGGGCCAAGGGGCTGAAAATAGGGAGGGGTTTTGTGCAAACAGAAAAACCCCATAACTTCTTAAATTTTATACATATTAAATCAGTTTAAAGTTTTTATTACTCCTAAAAATAAGGCCAAAAATTTATGCATCGCAGATTTTTGATAAAATTAAAAATGGGCTCAAGGGGCGCAAAATAGGGTTTTTGGGAGAAAAAAATTCATAACTTCGTCAATTCTCACGATATAAATCCAATGAATTTTATTGTATATCTCCTTAATATTATCTACAACTTTTATATTCACAAGATTTTGATAGGACCAATTCGTATCGCAAAAAAAAAATTAAAAACGAAAACAAAAATGGGGGGTTGAAGAAGAAAAAACTCCATAACTCCGTCCATTCACAAGATATAAAATCCCCATGAATTTATCATATATCTTCTCAATATTGTCTACAACATCTATATACACAAGTTTTTGGTAGGAAAAATTCTTATAGCAAAAACAAATTAAAAATACATAGCGGTTGAAGAAAAAAAAATCATCGTATTAAGGGTATATTTAAATCCAAACTGCTTATTTTCTTACTCATTTTTAAATTCATTTTTCCCCTCAAACGCATCCAATTGGTAGATTCTCTTGTTCAGAAACTATATAATGTACCGTAATCATCGATTTTTTGATAGAGGCAGAATATATTTCAAAAAAGGATGCCAAAGTGGGTATTTTGAACAGAATTTCCCGAACCGGTTCTGTTAGAAACGAAAAATATTGTCCTACTGAGAAAATCATTGTTTATAAATCAAGTTTTAATTAACTGAACGAAAAAAAACATAGGTTACTAATAAATTTCTTCAAAAATCACGTCAGCAAATTTCATGTTTTTTTTTATTAAAAATCAATCTGAAAATGTGCCAGAAAATCGAGTTGTTGAGCATGGAAAAGTATTTTTTTTAATACCGCCTTAACATGATTTTGATAAAACCAGCTATTATATAAAAATGAAATAAAAACTCTTCAAAAGCGGCCAGATAAAATTGTTAAAGTGGGTTTATCTCTAATCACGATTTAGTTTTTGTTGGTGAAATTAGTATACTTAACTTCGAAATCTACCTCCGCCTGTAGGCTGTGCCGGCAGGGATTTTTTTTCAATGGAACAATATTCAGCTGAAATTAAAAAAATATATTTATAGACTTTCGCTTTTGGAAAAAAAAAATCAATTGATTTTTATGAAATTTATATATAATTGAAAAAGAATATATATTTCAAGTATTTCTTAGATATATTTCTAAAGCTATTAAATCTTTCAATGTGGAAATCTTTTCACTTGGAAACAGATGTAACCCAGTCAGGAAAAATGAAATCATTTGTTTTTTTCGATTTCGCTGCGTGTGTAGAAAATATATTTCACTTCGAAGGTCATTTTCCAATTAGACTTTACTGATAAGCATCGCAAGTGTGTATCATTGTGATTATTATGTGCTAAATTCTTTTTCTTGCGGCTTTATACTTATTTTACTTTAAAGATGTCTAATGAAAAGGGTTTAGGAGCTCATAGGAAAGATAACAAAAAGCCCATGTGGCAATATAAATTAAAAAAAAATCTAATTTTTAAATGATAAGGATTTTCATTTTTTTTCGGGGACGGGGGGGGGGGGGAGATTTTGTAAGAAATTTTCGTAAAGCTAATATCTTAAATCTTGCACTGATTATAATGAAAGTTCGGAACTTTTAGAGTAGGACAAGATTAAAAACACAAAATATAATTAACAAAATACCAAAGTAAATTTTTTCTCAATATTAACCCTTTGCACTCGAGGGCTCCGGAGCGGAGCCATTTAAAATTTGTCTTCAAACTCGAGGGATCCGCTACGGAGACAATGAAAATAATTTTGTGATACCATGTAATCTTGGCTTTTCTAGACAGGTATCACAAAATTATTTGCATTGTCTCCGTAGCGGAGCCCTCGAGTTTGAAGACAAATTTTAAATGGCTCTGCTCCGGAGCCCTCGAGTGCAAAGGGTTAAAGTAGTATATTTATTTATATATTCATAGTTAAATAGCTGTTGTGATTATCATCTGATATATATGTAAAATTGCCTATGTGGCAATATAAATTAAAAAAAAATCTATTTTTAAATTATATGAAGTAGAATAGGACAAGATTATAAGAAATATATATATTTATCCATGTACCTTAAAAGCCCTCAATAGCCCTTGCAGTTGAATTTGTCCGATAATCGAAGATGTCTGCTTTTGTGAGGTAAAAATGTACAAATATGTATGCCATGCGGATTAAAAAAAGTATTCGCTAAATAGACGTTTCAGCTATTCGGGAATGTCCATTAACCTCCACAACGGATACACCCGAATACCGGACATCTCAATTTAGATAACGCTAATGCAGGGTTGCATTTTTTGAAAAAGAACTTCTTGATTAAAGAATGGGCATACTGGCCCGTGCCCCGCCCCCCCCCCCCTCTACGATTTTAGTGCCCACAAATTTGATGTGCAATATCCGTAAAGCTTATATTTTTAATCTGCTTCGAAATTGTACTGATCATAATCAATATTTTGAACTTTTAAAGTAAAATAAGATTAAAAACAAAACAAATAAACAAAAATTAATATTTAGATAAATATTTTTTGTTTTAATCTTGTTCTACTCCTGAAGTTCAAAATATTGATTATAATCAGTAAAATGTCGTAAAAGATTTAAATTATCAGCTTAACGAAAATTGCATACCAAAATTGGGACCACCCAAAAATTCAGGCTGTAGGGGGGGGGGGGCAGGACCCCAGCCAAATATTTTTCCAGGATTCAACGTGGTCAAACATGGCTACGTATGATGCTTACAAAAAATGGATGTTATTAAGACGTTTGAAGTGTCTGAAATTCAGACGCAAAAAGTGTCTGAAAAAATTCAGACATTTTAAAATGTCTGAAAATTGAACACTTCGTTTCAGACATTTTAATTTACAGTGTGGTTGGTCAGACAAGACGATTTTCATGAACATTTCAATAGTATTGCCAATCATAGTATTGAAAATCCGCATATTTTGATTTTAGACGGGTATCATAGTCACAAGAGTCTTGATGCAGTAAAATTTGCAAAACAAAAAGGTATTATTAGGATCACGCTTCCTCCCCGCAGTACTTATAAAATGCAGCCGTTAGACCGCACATTTTGCAAAGGTCTAAAATCACACTACTACACTGCATGTGATGGGCGTATGCTGAACAATCTAGGCAAGAAAATCAAAATGGAAAGTATTTCTGGAATTTTTACTACCGCTTACAATCACGCTGCAAGAGTAAAAAAGGCTGTAAGAGAATTTAAATGCGCATGTATCTGGCCATTTGACCAGAACATTTTTCTGACAAGGATTTTATAGAAACTACTCCGGGAAATCATAATGCATCATCGGATACGCAAGTTTCAGGTACAGAAGTTCCCATGCAGCCAGGTATGTCTACATCGGAAGTTCCTAATCATTCTAAGGATTTTGCTGTTAAAAGTTTATGCGCATCGACTAGTTTAACTGAAAATCATACAACACCCTCGAATGCAGGTTTCTCCAGTTCCAAAAATAAATTACAATAAAGCCAGTAGTTCCCGGAAGTGAAAAACTGAAAACGCCCCAATAATAACGAGTTCTCCATTTAAAAAGAGACTTGAAGAACAGGAGCTAATGAGGAGTCGATCTTACAAAAAGAAGCAGCAATTTAATTCAAAGCGTCAGAAAGGAAATCAGCGAAGGAAACTGAAACGAAATAGGATAAAAAAGACATAGTTGATAGCGAGTAAGAAGACTGGCCATGTCTAGTTTGTGACAAAAAATACATGAAGGATGATAAAGAATGGGTTCAATCAGGCATTTCAAATGTGTAAAAATCTCCAAATGTTCTTGCTACAAAAGGAATTCATCTAATGGGAAAGATGTCTAGTGGTGAACGGGGAAGATCCATTACCGTCATCTGTACCATGAATTCTGCTGGAAATTACATTCCACCTTTATTTGTATTTGCCCGTGTTAACATTCTCGATGTTCTTATGATTAATGTTCCTCATGGTTCTGGCTGTGCTGGCACAAAATATGGTTGGTCAGACAAGACGATTTTCATGAACATTTCAACAGTGTTGCCAATCACAGTATTGAAAATCCGCATATTTTGATTTTAGACGGGTATCATAGTCACAAGAGTCTTGATGCAGTAAAATTTGCAAAACAGAAAGGTATTATTATGATTACGCTTCCTCCCCACAGTACTTATAAAATACAGCCGTTAGACCGCATATTTTTTAAAGGTCTAAAATCGTACTACTACACTGCATGTGATGGGTGTATGCTCAACAATCCAGGCAAGAAAATAAAAATGAAAAGTATTTCTGGAAATTTTTACTACCGCTTACAATCGCGCTACAAGTGTAAAAAAGGCCGTAAGATAATTTAAATGCACAGGTATCTGACCCTTTGACCAGAACATTTTCTGACAATGATTTTATAGACACTACTCCGGGAAATCATAATGCATCATCGGATACGCATACGGTGTAAGCATAGGGGAGGGGAGACTAGAAAGGGTTGACCCACTTTTTACAAAATGATTTTTTATTTTTTAAATATTGAACGTAGAGTAAAATTTTACATATAATTTTATTCGTTATACAATCAATTATCAAAATAAAATTGCTACATAAGTGTGACATATAAGAAATTTGACAAATGATTGATTTTAATCATGAAAAAATAATGGGTCAAGGCTCCCCACATATGGGAGGGTTGACCCATTATATGGGAGGCTTGACCCACTTTGTTTTATATAGAAATATTTGTGAACAGAAATAAAATCAGTTTTAAAAGAGCAAAATAAGTTTATGCTACATGCTTTAATTATTACATAAAAACATTTTTTAAAATATGATGCTTAAACGAACCTATTTAGACGCAATCGCAAGTCAGAGGAGAAAAATTTTGCTTTAAACAGGATTTTGTCTGAGCAGGTATAATTGTACAGCAGGGAAAATGAAATTTTATCATTTAAAGCAGTATTCCGTTAGAGACAGGTTCCGTTTTTATAGTGTTTCATGAATTATTATGTCCGGATTTAGGAGCCACTGTCCCACTTTTTTATCTGTTTGTCCTACTTTTTGTGACACTCGACCTGACAACTCTAGTTGTCACATAGTTTGGCTTCATCTCACTCCCTGGTGAAATTTGTCTACATACATTGCTAAAGTTTTTCACTCAATGCTATGTTCTTTTGCAACCGCATGAGCACATAACTTATCATTAACATGATTTAACCCTTTCAGGGGCAAAGTACTTTCAGTACTAAAATGTTGAAAAAAATGACTGGCACCGGAATTTACGAACAAATTTATTTGGAAATAAGAAAAAGTCTAGATTTCTCATACATATTAAATGGAAAAGATTTTAGCAAAATTCTGGTGTTATTGTGACGTTTCGTAATTAAAATTAAGTGGTTTCATAAACATACCACTGCCCCTGAAAGGGTTAAGACTGCTGCTTTCATACTTTCTAGTCTTTTCCACTATTTCCATTTACCTAATGTAAGTAATATTTAATTGGAAAAAAGTTCCTATCAACTTTCCCATTTTCCAGCAATTTTCACATGTTTCTTTAATCAGTTTTAAACATTTTCTTTTCCACCACCTCATTTTACCGAAGCTTTACAGAATAAATTTACATTATTTTATATATATAACCATTAACCTTTCATTATGCACAGTGTATAATAAAAAGATATCCAAAACAACTTAATTAAGGGAGCCTTGAGCATCTGGTCAACACTCCTGACACTGACTGGGTCAAGCCGCCTCACATAGCCCTTTTTTAAGGAATAGCACATTGTAATGTTAAGCCAAACTTACTGTACAATCTTCATGCCTGGAATGAAAGCTCGATACTTCTGCATTACTTTAAACCTACTTACTTAAATTTGTATGCTATATTTTATCTGAAAAAAGCTTACAACATATTTCTAAAAAACATAACTTTTAGGTTGAAAACGCCTCACAATTAAATTTTTCCACACCTATTTCGATTATCTGCATGGAACGAATACTGTTGTTTGAGTATTCCTGTAGCTTTGTTTGACACCTATTGATAAAACGCTGAAATTCTTTTAAAAATGAAAATTGATGGGTATGTTAAGCCTCCCCTATGGTCTCCCCTACGTGATCAATGTGTTCCTACTCCTGGAAGTGTTTCTTATATTTGTGTCAACTGTGAATACGATATGGAATTTATGCTTCTGACGGAGATTAAAAGGAAAATCTAAATGTTAAATCTTTTTTAAACTTTGAAAATTCATTATCTTCATACTTTTGTTTATACTCTTCGCGATTTGGATAATGTTCTTGAAATGGTGTTATTTTTTTTTCTTATTACAACTTGTATGACCTCGTTACTATAATTATAGATGCCAGTTGTAAAAGCAAACAATTACGTTTTATAATTCTAATAAATATTAGGATTTCAGTTACTTCAGTTTTTTCGCAATGTAAGCAGGCAAAACGCCCAATTTCACTGCCTTCGAAAATAATACATTCATTAAAAACTGCGACAACTTGGCACTGCTAAGACATACAGAATCGAAAACAAATGTCACTTCTACATATAGGTAAATTTTTGAGTGATTTCCATGAACTGTGATCAAATTATGAGATTCTTTTCTGTACTGAGCATTTTACCCCGTTCTGTTTTACTAGTAGTGGAAACAGTACCAGTAATGGACACTTTTAAATTTGAACTGAAAGAGTAGACTTTGAAAGTGACACAGGGGTTTGCATCCTTCGTGGGGTTGCTGATACAACCTTCTAGTTTTAACTTCTGTAAATACAAAGATTTCATTTTACCAGTTCAAGAGCGAGGTGAATTCAGTACGAACAATGCGACAGCTCAGTGAACTTATCGTGATACTTGTAGTTTGGAATGACGTAATCCAATTTTTGTTTTGTCTCTTAATCTGTGCTATGTTAGAAGCAATTTTTTTTTCTATATGTGGCTTGAATATGATTAACATAGGTCTGTATAATTTATTTATTGTGTTTATTTTTGAATTTTGCTTCAACTTGATGCACTTTTCACGGGTGTCTACTAATGGTATCACGACATATTATCATAACCAGTAGTGGACATCTATGTCAAAAGCGGGAAGCCTGGTGACAAGGGACGGTATTAAAAACAGTGTGTGACTGCTGGGGACGGAACTGGATTAGTAAAGCCTATTTTGTGGATAACTAATCAGGGCGCAATTGATTTAATGCATTTTTGCAAAGGAATACAACAATTGTGTCTCAAATAGAATTAACTGCTTAGAATTTAACAGAAACAATAGTTTTATCAATGAAGAAAAGCTGTTCAAAGGATTCGAGGATGCCCACAAGAGTCAGAAAAGGGCCTTCACTCAATAATTGAAGGTTGAAGTAGTTTTATGCTTACGGAACAGCATTTTTTCTAAATCCTAAATTACCACTATAAAAGGGGGCAAATCCTTTTATTTATGCTTAATATTTCCGAATTGTAATCTTCGCCTTATTTTTCTGTGAAGACAACGCGAAGATTAATATTCGGAGGCAGTGGTAGCCAAATTCAGGGGACCATTCGAATGCTGAGAAAAGTTCGACTACGACAGCTGCGATTTTTCGAATCAGCGCGTAAATTAGTATTCAGGGATTTGATTAGGTTAGACATTTTTAAGGTTAATTACAGTACTGTAGTTATAATTCCATTTACGGATTAAGATTTATTTAGTATAAAATGTTGCGATTAAAGCGTTTTTTAAGTGTACCATGCTGCAAAAGTGTTAAACATTTTACTGGATCTTTTTCCAGTTTTTTGGTACAAGTTAGTCAATTTATAATTTTATTACTTCATTAATGTAACAAAAAATACTTTTAGGTAGCTGCCGTTACAAAAAGTCCTTTCGGCCTGTACCTGGAGGAAAAAAGAGCTTCCCAATTTTTTGTTTTTAAGAATTCAGCTAATTTTACTGAAACACACGACCGACACTAAAATGCGTGGAACCCGATTATAGAAGATTCATTCCGAGTTTTCGTCAATAATGATTTTGAATGAGTTTTACTAAATTAGTCAGTTGGCTTCATTTATGGGAGTTTATCTTTGGTCGCCAAATTTGGCGGTATTTCAAGATTATAAAATGTAAAATAAAAAAAAATGTCTAATAAAAATAAAAATACATTATGTTTACCACCTAATGCGAAAACATGTTACTCAGTGTAATACTATGTGCAGATTGTTGTAGAAAAAATATTTGGCGTGTGAAAAATGGAAATATGTAGATTCAATTGTTGACGCTTGGATATATTTATATGATTACAATAGAAAAAGATAAATTTACTACCGAATAAGGGGAGAAAAAGCCCTAAAAAACTGTTGGTTCAGAGAAAAAAAGGAAAGTTTTGATAAATGTTTTATGGTTATTGTGGAATTCTTTTACAAAGGAAAATTCAAAATAAGGAGACTAGAAAAAAATCTGTCAAAATGAACTTCGATTACTGTCAGAAGTATGTTTTAACGCCTGTTTTCAAAGAAGACAGTCCATCATTTTACCCAAAAAATCTTCATTTTGTTAAGCTCAATCATAATAAGGCTATCAGCCATATCTATAAATGTACAGGGTGGTTAAAATGACACTGACGGTATTCATAGGCTCACGTCTCCGGTTCTACTGAACGGATCCGAATGAAACTTCAAATATATGTTATGCAGATCATGTGTCCGAGGTTTTCGTAAAAAAAGTTTGAAAAGTCGCCATAAGGTGGCGCTTTAACGACGTAAAAAGAAAGATAACAATTCAAAAATCAAAGAATAACGGAATATTTTAATTAGTTACACACCTGTGTGCTCTATGTGCATACCTTGTTGGTCAACAATATGCTAAAAGAAAACCACAGCGATATAAATGGCTGCACGCAACGTATCAGTAGGAATGAGAGAGACATGGCGAACGATGCTAGCTTTCAAGTACACTCTGTTAGCTACACATCCTTGATAAATACGATATTTGAGAAGACCCCGCAGCCAGAAGTCACAAGGGTTCAGATATGGTGACCTTGCTGGCCAGGCAATCGGGAAGTACGCGAGATGACAAGTTCATCAGGGAAGTTAGCTTGAATCACATTATTTAAACGTCTCGCCGTATGAGCAGTTTCTCCATCTTGCATGAATATTGTGGTGGACAAATCTCTGCCTTAATGCCGGGATAACATGATTATCCAGGAGTCTACTGTATCGGTCACTTGTGACTGTACATCTAACAAACCCGTTCAGTGTGACTTCCTTGAATAAGTACGGGCCCAAAATGAAATTCGCCGTGAATCCACACCATGCCGTGACGTAAGGGCTGTTGTTACACAGCATGAGAATTAGTGGATCCACTATATGCGGCAGTTCTGTGTGGTCACAGCGCCATCTAAGTGAAAATGAGCCTCGTCTGTCCATAAGATATGCGATGGCCGGTACGCATCCACTTACATCTTCGCCAGAAAACGCAAGGCAAAACAAAGACGTCCAGACTGATCTTGCGGTTTCAACTGTTGCACAAAATGTATCTTGTAAGAGTAGAGCTTCAGAATTTTGCGTAAAATCATGCGCACGGTTGCCCACGGAATGTCCAGTGCTCGTGCTATTAAGCGCCCACTTACAGTAGCATTTGAAGAACTTTTAGATACTGCAGCTGTTGCAAATGCAACTTCCTCCATAATCGCCGCACAGTAAGAGATTTACCGATTCTAGCTGGCCAAAATTATTTTTAGCGTCAATATTTTTGCATTGCCATGAAATTGAAAACTGTTATTGATATTTACTATGGCATGTTCGCTATTGAAAATGAAGCGTGTAGCAGTGATAATTCCGTTAGAGAGACATTCGAAAGAATTCTATTCCATTACGGCCAATAAGGGGAAAAATCGTTTGTGGTGGTTTTTAATGATGTTTCATAATTTCAAACGCATTGAAATTTATATACATATCTATGAAGTCACTACAAGATGCTTGTTATAGAATATGGCATGGATAGTATTTATTGATCATTTACAGGGACACTAAAAAGAATTACGTTACATTACGGTCTATGGAGAAAAATTGTTTGTGGTATATTTTGTTCATGTTACACTATTTCAAACATACCTAAATTGATCTATATCTCCAGGGTGCTCTCTAAGACGCTTACTATAGAACATGATGTGCATAGCATTCATCTTTCACATACAGGGACGCACAAAATAAATGAGATATAGTTGTCTCTATGAACAATAATTGCTGGAAGTGCATTTTCATATGTGGAACACTTTAAAAAAATGCATATACTATTTAGTATGTATAAATTCTATAAATCATATACAGGACTGCACAAAACATCTGAAGTACATTTCCGTTTATTGACGGAAATTGTTGAAGGGGAATTTTCAACTGTGCTATTCGTTCCCCAACTGTTCTACATTTTAGCATATTATGCATTATATGATAAATCTGTAGTTCATATACAGGGATGTACAAAATTCCCATTAATTTTCTCGACTTTGGTTGAATTTGTGTTTTCAAACGTGTTATGCGTTTTACAATTTATTACTCAGGCATCGTTTTCACGTTATTAAACTACGAAGTTTTATTATAGTAATCTGAATGCGTTGAAAAAGGTTTCATAATCTATGCTTCACACATGATTTTGCGTTCTTGTTGATAGTTATAATGATACTTTCTTAAAAGTATGTAAGTTAAAGCAAGAAAACTATTTTTCTATTATTATAATAAGAAAGCAAAAAAAAAAAAAAAAAAAAATTTTTTCTGAAATTCTATTAAATTTTAAGATACTAGACAAACATTCGACAGCTTTAATGAAAATTTCTGTATTGTACATTATATCTACTAAAAAACAACTTTTCAAAAGTAAAAAAAAAAAAAAAAAAAAGCCAAGCAAAAAAAAAAAAAAAAAAAAAAAAAAAAAAAAAGAAAAGAAAAAGGGGAAAGTTGTGGCTAAAAAATAGTGTGATATCAAAGGTTTCATCTTATGATTCTTTTTTTTCGGAGGTGGTTAATTAATTAGTTAAAGCAGTAAAAATAATTTTTTCTTTTTTTTCAAAATAAAAGACAATCTTAATTTATCTGTCTGTAGCCAAAACTAGAAGTTCAAAATTCTTAATAATGCAAACATATTACGAGCTTGTCTGTTTAGAAAATTGTGTAAAATATGGAAAAATGGCCGCCAAGCCCATCATGCATAATTTAAAAAAAAAATAATTTTCAGAAACACGTTATGATGTATTTAGTAAAGGAGAAAAGGCTTTCTATCAACGCATACTTAGGTACTCGACTTACGTATGGTAAATTTTTAATAAAAAATTTTAAATAAGTACCATAATATAAGCTTGGAAATTTGATATCACACTATTTTTTAGCCACAACTTTCCCCTTTTTCTTTTCTTTTTTTTTTTTTTTGCTTGGCTTTTTTTTTACTTTTGAAAAGTTGTTTTTTAGTAGATATCAGTCCTTTTTTTAAAAACAGATTATATATAATTGAAATAATTCTACTCGCTAAAATTAGTCCTTGTATAGCCTTTATCAGCAGGGAACAAACACAATAGTATACATTTTGTTTACCTATCATTCATTTTTTAGAGTAATTAATAATTTAAAAGTAAGGAAAGTCAATTTCTTCTTTCAAAGTATATTTTTTCTCAATTTATATCTCCTTAAAATTTTCTATGAAGGATGAAAATTTAGTAAAAATCAAATAGAGTCAAAATAAAATATATATTTACAGTTAGTCTGTCAGTTAATTGTTTGTTCTAACTTTTTTTGCTGACGGTTTTGCAAAATAAATTTACCTTTACAAATACCTACGGATAATCCGAGAATGAAGACCCGCAGGCATCTAAAGAATCGAAGATCTGTCTAAAGAAGTAAATCTAGCAATTCTATACATGATGAGGAAACATTTTTGATAAAAAAAAATCTAAAAATTTAAAGATATAAACTGTACATCTTCATTTAGATCGTGTTATAGAGAAGAAAGAATAAATATGTAATATTTTACTCAAGTCTGTTTATCCATACCTATTTGCATAAATGTGAGAATATAATTTCGTATAAAAATTCCCGTAAATTGATTATCTTTAATAGTCTATTATTAAAGCCGCATAAATATTAGAAATAAATTTTTTTCAGTTAAAAATTGCCTGAAATCTATAGTCTTATCGTTCGTCAAATTTGTTTTATGTTTTTTTTAATACCCAGACACCTTTTCTAAACTCTGACAAAAGATCACAGAAATACTGAAGTTATCCAAATACTTATATCTTTCTATCGTATTTCTTTTTTGAGGGGGGGGGGAGGGTGAGGAAGAGCGCTTAAGAACTTCGTTTTGTTCTTAGAATTCTGAATTAATCATTGAAAAGATCTACCTACATAAGTCTTGTTGCAGAATTTTCATTAGCTAAGAGTTGCATCAACTTATACATCATGTGAATATATAAAATTATTTTTGTAAAATACTAGATGGGAGCCATTGATATTTTCAGAGTATTTGCCTACATTTTAAACTTAAGTCATTTACTACTATTCATTAATTTTCTATACGAATTAAAGAAGTCGTTGTTTCCATGGCAACTGTACCTTTAACTATTGCTTGTTTGTTTTATTGAACATATATATATCAGATCACGTGGGGATCACGGCGGGATTTGAACCCGTCCCCACCTACGCTCTCAAGCGATTAGTGGCGTGGTGTCTTATCCACTCAGCCACGGTGGGCCACAATTGCTTTCTCTAATACCCAGATACTCAAATTTAACCAGCTGCGCTTATAATCATGCTCATAACAGAGTACATTTATATGTAAGTGTGGTGACATATGCTCAAGTCGTGTACTCATATTCAAGTTTTTGTCCAAAGTACAGTAACTCAGTTTTTAGTAATAGACGTGGAAGATTTCGATTAAACTAACCATAAAAGTTAAAAAACATTGGCTTTCTGATTTGATTTTATTCAAAATCGTCTCAACCAACCAAAGTTAATGTCCGGGATCCAGATAAATTTTTCTCTGTTAGTAAAATTAGATTGACCAATCAGTAGCATCCATCCTTACAGGCTTTTCGGTGTTTACTGCAAACATAAAAAAAAATTCAAAAATGCAGGCTTCTGATTGATCAATCTCATCTCGCTAATAGCGTAAAATCTATCTTGATCTCGGCCTATTCAACGCCCTTTAAATATTCGAGAAAGCCTTGACACGCGTCAGGAAAATATCCCACAAAGCAGGCAAAACAAAGAAGAAAAATCATTCATTGGCTCGTTCATATCCACGAGCCAATGAATGATTTTGTTCCTTTTCTTTGCCTGCTTTGTGTGATGTTTTCGTGACGCGTGTCAAGACTTTCTCAAATATCTAGGGGGCGTTGGTTTATTTCACCATCATGGAAATATGAAAGGAGAGGAGCAGACATGTCAATCTTCCCGTGTGGAAAACTATACATTAAAAAAAACGAGTTCTTTCCCCTCTTCTGCCCTTTTCTCTCTTGATTTTGACCGATAGCAGCCCATTTAGCAGTCTCCAGTGCAAGATGCCGCTATATATGGCGGACGCAAGGGGGAGGGTGTTAGCGTGACCAACGACATAATAGGCCAGTTCATGACGTTTAAAAGTCACACGGAGTTGGATCATCTTTACACGATGATTAGTACAAAGCGGTGAGCCAATTTTTTTCGTGTCCATTGCCGTGTACAGATAATCACCTCCGTGTGACGTGATGAGCTGGCCACACTTTAGGAACAGCTTCAAATGACGTCATCTATATCTACTTCGAGGCAAACGAAAATGACAGGCTACCGCGGTGCTACAGCGTCTAGAATATATAGTGTGGAAATCCAATCAGTCGATCACAGCGATATCTGCAGGATATTTCCCAAAACTTCAAGACAATTTGGTCTAGACGCTGTAACATTTTTTTTTATGTTTTATTAACATACATCTGACCTGTGTGCTTGGCGTCAAACCCGCTGTAATAATACCATGTTTACTTTGAAATTTGAAAATATATCGCAGATGTCGCTGCGATCATCTCCCTGGATTTCAGCGTCAGTGCACATTTAAGGGATACATTTCTTAGCGGTATTGGATAGCAAATTTCCACATTATGTATTCTAGACGCTGTAGCAGTGCATTACTTGTCTCTTTCTTCTTTAAAAAATATCCTGCAGATGTCGATGCAAATGACTGTTTGGAATTCGACATCGTTGTACATTTAAGGGATTCAATACTTCCGCGCTTTCTTAAGTATTGCTGGGATAGTCGATTTCTACAACATATAAACTAGACGCTATAACGGAGCTATAATTTCCAGAAGATATAGTTTAAAAATCGACTTATTAAAAAGGTGCTAAAAAATTGTATCCCAGAAATGTTGAACGAGGCTGAACGACGAATGTCGATTACAGCGACATATGGTAATTCCAACGTAACTATTTCAAAAGAAAACGTTTCGCTCAGAGAAGATCTAGAAAATGTTGTTCCTATCGACATTTGTCATTCAGTATTTTTCAATATTTATGGGATTCAATTTTTAGCACTTTTTAAAGCATTACTGGAATAAGCGGTTTCCACACTATGACCGTGATTTAGGTAGATTTTTCTCTGTTATCGTAACGAGATTGAGCAATCAGAAGCCAGAATTTTTGCTAACTTTTCACTGTTTGCAAAAATGTACCTGGATCCCGGCCTATATTTCTAGCCGCTATAACTGAGCTCAGGAATAGTACAGAAAGCAAACTCCGTATTTTGATACATTAAGGCCGGAATCTAATTAGGAACAAGTGTGTCTCTATAACGAAGTAGCGACATACGGCCAATAAATGTTTATTGGTAAAAGTGATAAAAACAAATCGTTAAAGTCCTTTGTGAGCATGCCATTATCGTCAGGCAAATGCATGTTGAATTATTTCCCTAGTCCAATAGAGATCGTCCATGCGCGTATCTTCTAATGGAGGATATTCCAAATATGGGTTCGAGGCTGAAAAATCACATGGTACCGGTAATTTACCCAAAGAATTTCTAACGGATAAGAAGGGAATCAGGAAACTACACTGTTAAAAATATCGTGAAAAATGGAGGATATTCTAAATATGAGTTCGAGGCTGAAAAAATCACGTGATACCGGTAATTTACCCAAGGAACTTCTAACTGATAAGAAGGGAAGATACTACTGCTTTGCCTCATGAACTGTTTCATTGGCTAGCGGGAATTTACATTACACGTCTACGGAGACTTCCATTCTTTACGCTAGAAGTTTTTACCTTGATCACGTGATCAAAACGAAAATGGAATATCCTCCATTACCTCTGTTCTTAAAGGTTCTCTATTTTCTGACCAATGAGAACGCTATATAAACACCTATGAAGCGTTCTCATTGGTCATAATACAGATAGCCTTTAAAAACAGAGGTAATTTTTCACGATATTTTTAACAGTGTACTACTGCTTTCTCCCATGAACTGTTTCATTGGCTAGCGGGGATTTACATTACGTAGACGGAGCCTTCCCTTCTTTACGCTAGACGTTCTTGCCTTGACCATGTGACCATAACGTATATTGAATATCCTCTATTCAAGAAAGCGGATTGCCGTACTTTCGACAAAAACTTGAAATGAGCATGCCTCCTGTGCATATATCACCACTCTTATATATAAAGGCTCTCTGTTATGGTGTTATTTCTGATACAGCGCCTAGAATACCTAGTGTGGAAATATGCTATCCAAACAGTTCTAAAAATTTGCATCCCTTAAATGTGCGACGATACTGCTAAAATTTCAAGTGCCGATCGCAGCGACATCTGCGGGATTTTCGTATTACTATTATTACACTGTATAGACTAGCAATTTCTTGCAGTTGTAGAAAATATCCTGCAGATGTCGCTGCGATCTGCATATTGCAGCAGTATCATTGCACATTTAAGGGATACAATATTTTAGCGCTTTTTTAAGTATTACAGGGTTAGCCGATTTCAACACTATATATTCTAGGCGCTATAGTTTCTGAGCGCTGTTGGTTAAATTTCGATATTTGTGTTTTAGAGTGAGCAATAGAGAAAAGTACTAAAACTATTGAAACAACAACTTCTTTAATATTGAAATGTATAGCAAAGGAGTTCAGAATCAATGCCTTAAATAGTTTCGAATATGCACTGTTGTTATGACATCAATACCCTTCCTGGATGTGGAAATGCAAAATTGTGTTCAACATAATTGGCCGCAATCTAGATAGATTTTTCTCTGTTAGCGAAACGAGATTCATCAATCAGAAGCTTGTACTTTTGCGAAGTTTTCGCTGTTTGCAGCAATGCAGGCTATTGATTGGTGAATCTCGTTTCGCTAACAGCGAAAAATCTATCTGGATCCCAGCCTAGATTTCTGTAAACATTGCACTTCATCCATGGCACTAAGAAAATTATTCAAAACTTTTATGACATAGGCCGGGATCCAGAAACAGAAAAAATTCTCAAACATTCTGGCTTCTGATTGGTCAAACTCATTTCGCTAACAGCGAAAAATCTATCTGGATCTCGGCCATAGTTTTCTTCGATGAAATCAATGCAAATGGATAATATAAAACAATAGTATAAGACTTCTAAAATGGTTTGGTGGGTTTATCGCTGTTTGGCATAATTTATAAACTTTAGAATTAATTAACAGTTTTTCGCTAATTAAGAATAGAAAATTTGTGTTTTTAAAGCTGAATTTTATAAAAGCACGTAGATTGAGTAAATATCTGTCCAAAAATGCAATTCTTACTTTTTTATGTCCATTATTTAAGTCTCTACCTCGATTGAAGCATAAGGTGAGACGAAGAAAATAAATTTGTTATTTTCAGTATCTCGACGTTATTTTAAAAAATCTATATCTCTGTTTATAATTAATTTATGAGGATGCGTTTGGTCTCAAATTGAAGATCTTTTCCATTAGGTCCTTCTGGTTTTGGTTTTATTTTTCTGCGGTGATTGGTTCTTTTGATATGGGAAATTTTACGCTGGCATGTTTGGTAGATTTAACATGGAGAAGCTGTCTTCAGTATAATAGGCAGTTACGATGTCTTGCGTTTTATTCTTGGCGTTTGTTTGTTTGGCGAGGTTAGTATTTTTTTTCCAGCTTGGCTTGGCAGAACGACCGTCCTGCTTGATTGTATATTTATATTTATCCCTACACAGCGGAAACTTATGTAAAGAATGGGAATAATAAAACATCATTGAAAAAGATCTACATTATATTTTGCATTGTATTCAATCAGAATTCGGAGAATCTGTCTGGATCAATTTTGTAACCACTCGAAACTTGCAGCCAAGAATATATTTTACATCAATTTTCCATGAGATATGTACATACAACTGGCAACTTTTGTCCAAATTGGGTCATAAATTTAAACATTTCTCTCTTGCAGAACTTCATGTGCTCTTCAATGTAATTTTCCTCTATAAACAAAACATTTTCATCCAAATTCACATTTTCGTTAAATTTTAAATCTTGTTGCCACTACATAATGGTGCAAAAGTTTATTTATATGACTAACTTAAATTCTTCTGACTTGGGTAAAAAGAAAAATGGTATTTGAACCAAAATTAAAAAAAATAATAATAATTTACACTTAATAAGCTAAAAACCATTCTAAAAACAAGGGAGGCAGATAAAGGTAGGTAAATTAAAATGAAACGAAAAGGTTAATCTAAACTATTTAATGATATCAGAAATTAAGCTTAATCGTGCTTTATCATATAACTTTTTTCTATATTAAAAATGAAAAAAATGTAAAAAAAATACAGAGTTTTTGGGACATTAAATATGAAATAAAAGCTGATATGTGCAAAATTTATGCACATATATCCGATAAAATAAAGCCCCCCCAGGGGAATAGTTTTTTTAGGTATTTACGGGTTTCGTGACCCCGGATTCCCGAGCGATCTTTCTCCCTTCCTGTTTTCATCTCTGTTTGGTTGTCTATCCTTTATTCTTTGTTTGACACTTTTTAATCTTCTCTTTTCAGTTTATTATCACTCTTTGTTCTTGTCCATGTTTGTTTTTTTACTAACTTTTTTGCTCAAATTGTTCTTTGTTCTACTAACCTTGTTTTTATTTTTTTGTTTAAAAAATAAGAGAAAAAAAAATGTAAAATATCTTAAAAAAGACAAAAAATACACCTGTTTCTAAGTTTTCACTCACATTACTTTTTCTTTTTTACAGTAATGGATTTTTTTATTGTCACGTGAGACACTCTGGGTGTTGAGGTTTTTAATATCTTTGCCTCGGTTCAACTTTTTTAGGCTGATCTCGAGCCCCAGACTGCGGGGCATTTCCGAAATTTGGTTCCGTGGTCCGAGGGCACCATACATTGTATGGGGCTGTTAGGATCTACACCGGGAGACTGGTGCCTTTCGCCTAAAGGGGTTGTTGGTTGGACAGAGCTGTAAAGGCTTACCTACTGACTACCTGATTCCAAAGTGAAAGAACTAGAGTCTAAGAAATGCTATCGAGTTTAATCCAACGTTTGAAAAACGTGGAAGTTTGTTGGGAATAGTTTTCACCCTTTTGCGACCTGCGCCTAAAGTAAAGGTCGAAAGTTCAAGGAAGAAGGGTCGGTGACCAGGCCCGATGCCTGGCGTTTTTTATATCTTTCCTTTAATATGGCTACAATTTCAGGGAATAAAACATAGAAGTGGAAGCCCCACAAAAAATAAAGGAAGGAAAAATAGATAGGGCTCAGGGTCGAAAGCTACTCTTGATCAGAGTCAAGACAAATCATGGGATGAGAGAATTGAAGATGCCGCTTCAAAAGTGGATTCTAAAAATACCAACTCATGTATAAGTTAAATCTGTAAAACAGAAGAAAGATTCTTTGTTGTAAAACACCAAGAAGGGAGTTTTGATAAAACATCTCCCTTCTTGATTCATAAACCTATCCAGGGTTTAGTGAGTGAACCAAAAACATTAAAAAAACTACGATCCGGTGAACTTCTTGTGCAGGGGAACAATAGCCAATAAGCAGCCAACTTAAAGAAATACACACATGTTGGAAATATTCCTGTCTCTGTGAGTCCACGTAGAACACTAAATACATCTGGTGAAGTTATTTCCGAACCTGACCTCCTACATGTTTCTGAAGCTGAAATAATAGAAAACCTTAAAGACCAACAATTTACTGAAGCTAGAAGAATAAAAATTTAGTGCCGTTATAATCAATACCATCTAATCAAGTACAAATACCTACAAAGCACATAATTTTTACATTTAACTCACCTAATCTGATATCCATATCAACACAATCCACTCCCGACAAATTATCACAAACTAACACTTCGACGTCAACACATCCTATGTTTACTAAACTATCGCTTCATAAAAAAACTTTCAAAATACCAGTAAAGCACCATCTTTAAAATAAAGCCGTAAATCTGATGCTGAAAAACATAATCTACCAATAATTAAATCTGCTGTGTCGTCTGAAAACGAGGCCAAAAAGAAAAAGAGTTAAACAACCAGAAAAGAATCGAATCCAAAAAGACCTCAAAATAGATGTGACGACTATGGAGGATGAAGATTCTGTAGAGCTTCATCCTCTATCGGATTTAGAAGATAATGATGGACATACTATGTCTGCTACCTCCAAACAAAGTGACATAGATAAACATATCTAACAAACATGACTGATATTATTTTATGGAACTGCCGTGGTTATCGTAAGAAATATGAGGAAATCCGTAATATTCTTCATGACCATCACACACTATGTTTAGCTTTACAAGAAACCCATCTTAAACCCAATGACAAAGCAAATTTGCGCACATACACTACATAGAGGTAAGATTTTTCAGGTAATTAAAGAGCCACTGGCGGAGTGGCTCTTTTCATTTCAAATAATTTACCTCACACTCATATCAATTTAAATACAAACTTACAAGCTGTTGCAGTCCGTGTACATATAAACCTACTAATAACAATCTGCACCATTTACTTACCATCAAATTAGTCTGTTCAGTCAGCACATCTTGATAATCTCCTTTTCCAACACCCCAGTCCTTACATCATTGTTGGAGACTTTAATGCCCGCAGTCAACTGTGGTGTAACCATGACTCTAACCAACGTGGTGATATTGTAGAGAAAATCATACCTGACAATGGCTTATGCCTCCTTAATAATGGCAATCATACTTATTTTCATGAACCAACACGCACCTTTCATGCCATAGATCTCACTATCTGCTCCTCATCTATCTATCTATATTGGAACTTCTGGGTCTCTAATGACCTGCACGGCAGTGACCATTTTCGTAATTTTATTCCGCAGACTACTCCTCACAGGGATTCTAATAATTGTTTTAAACACTGTGTCTATGACAGAGACAATTGGCCAACTTTCACAGACCATGCTAAAATTACAAGTGATATGATAGAAGGTGATATTGACAATGCACTTGATAATATCACCCAATGTATTATCAATGCTGAAGATATTAGAATTCCTAAATCACTTTCTAAAACACCACAACACAGGAAACCATGGTGGAATGGTGAATGTCAAAAGGCAAAAAAAAAAAAAAAAAAAAATCAACAGAAGGCTTGGGGCATTTTTCGGAGGTATCCCAATAACGCTAATTATATTGCATACAAAAAAGCAAAGGCTGATGCTAGAAGAGTGCGGTGTAAAAGCCAACGTGAATCCTGGATGCAATACATCTCCAACATAAACTGTAATACCTCAAGTTAAGTTATTTGGAAAAAAGTGAAAAATTGTATGGATTTGTATTCTGAAAATCATATCTCAATATTAAAAAACAACGGCCAAACAATATCTCCCCTCCAAAAAAGCTGAGAAAATAGCTAGTACCCTCACAACTAATTCTAACTCTGACTCTTACCCGGAACCTTTTTTATGATATAAAAGACAAATGGAAAATAGCAGCATCAATTTTAAGTCCTCTTACTCTTATAATTATAATCTCCCTTTTACTACTCCAGAACTCTTAAAATGTTTACAAAAAAGTCATTTATCTGCTCCAGGACACGATGGCATCACTTATACCATGCTGAAACATCTTAGCACAACCTTTCTTAATAACCTTCTTGCATACTACAATAGGATATGGATGGAACAAACTTTTCCTGAAGCCTAGTGTAAAGCCATTGTTATTCCTTTTCCTAAACCAGGAAAGGATTCCAGGGATCCAAATAATTACAGGCCAATCGCACTCTCTAGTAGTCTTTACAAACTTTTAGAAAAAATGATTAATTGCCGCCTGGTGCATATATTAGAATCAAATAATTGCCTTGCAGCCTTCCAAAGCGGATTTCGACGTAGTAGATCCACTATTGATAACCTCATTCTTTTAGAATCTCATATATGGACTGCTTTTTAAAACCTTTATCTACTGACGATACTTATAAATACCATTAAAATAACTTGTTATAAAATTCATTCAATACATCGATTAGTTGTAGTACAGTTTAGAATGAGCTATAGATACATTAATTTATCTTGTTCCAAAAGTATTATTGGTTACACAAAACAAAAATATTTTTAAAAGGAGGATTTCTTTTGCCTTTGCATCTTTTCAACTTTCTTGGCGTTGGGGGGAGGGATTTTTTAATTCGGAAATATTTCTATATTTCTATTGTAAGACCATTATATTTGTACATTTCCTAATTCTACAAAATGCTAAGAAAAATATTTTAAATAAAATATTTGAGTGGGGTTATAAATATTGCACAAAATCCCTTATAAATTCAAATTTAAGGAATCCTTCTAAATCCTTCAATCTTTCTAAAATCCTTCTAAAATTTATTAAATGATCATGCAAATCTTCTAATGTAGTTTAAATAATTCACGAAAAATGCTTTAGAAGTTAAAATTTTCATGAATTCATAATTCAGTACATAAAGGGTTAAAGCGCAACCATCTGGTCGCAGTGTTTTGTGACATGATGAAAGCATATGACAAGACATGGAGGTATGGTATCCTTCGTGATCTGTTTAACTTAGACTTCCGTGGGAGCCTCCCGATTTTTATTAAGAACTTCCTTGCCATTCGACTTTTTGAAGTCCGGATTGGGAGGATCCTATCCAGTTTCCATACACGTTTCTATATACAAGAAGAGGGTGTACCTCAGGGTAGTGTTCTGAGTGTCACACGCTTTGCAATCAAGATAAATGATATCCTTAATCAGTTGCTCTCATGTGTGCAGGGTAGAGGTCTGCACGGGCTGAAATTTCCCGGTCCGGGCCCGGCCCGACTCATAGGAAAAAAAATTTCGCCCGGCCCGATAAAAAAATTTAAAGTTAGCGCCAAGCCTGGCCCGGCCCGTACAAAAAAATATTGACCCGGCCCGATAAAAAACTTAAAAGTTCGGCCCGAGCCCGAGCCCGGCCCGGGTGAATATTTACAAAATTTCGTCGATTTGGTTAAAAATTTGTCCCGTACGAGGAGTTCTCACCAAAAATATTTATCTTAACTTTTTTTTCATACTTATAATCTTCATTTCTATATAAGTGATGAATCTCTATTTCTTGTATGTAAATGCTTCAGTTATCATTAAATCATTAATCATTAATTGTGTGTGTTGTCGAAGTGTTAAAAATCTGAAAAATGCTATACAGTAAAGTCTTCTAATTGTTCAGAATTGGATAGAAAAGAAAAAAAAAATTGCGTTATAGACAAGTTCCCTTCTTAGCAAGTGTAAATGTACTATATATTCTTTTCTTACATATTAGTATATTAATTTTGCATAGATTAACACGTTTTTCAGTTTAAAACAGGGTTCCATCATAGGCAGGTTCTTTTTCACACGTTTTACTAGATTTTAATTAACTATCTTTTAAAAAGCGTAGAAATCTACTATTCTTTAAAAAGAATAAATTTTAATGCTTAAATGTAGAATAATGACGATTTAAAAATGCATGCTTTTTTGCAAAAATTTTTGGGCTAGGCCTAATTTTACTGACCTTTGAATGGACAGGTCACGCTGAGACAATGATTTTCATACGGGCTGGGTCAAAACTAGGACTGAAAATTTTGGGCCGTGAAGACTAGGAATAAAACCAGTTCCGGCTCTGTACAGAAAAAAAGTTAGGCCCGCCCCGAGTCTTCAGAAAAAAGTATGGCCCGGCCCGAAAAGGTTGGATATCAGGCCCAGCCCGAGTGCCGTGAATGAAAATCGGCCCAAGCCCGGCCTGTGCAGATCTCTACTGCAGGGTACTCTATATGTTGACGATTTTAACATTTTATGTAAAGGACAGGGTATGCGTTTTATTGAGAGACAAGTACAGATAGCTATCAACCGTATTATTCAATGGACAAATAAAAATGATTTTATTATTTCCCAAGACAAAACTTCTTGTGTGCATTTCTGTAGACGTTGGGATCTGCATCCAGATCCTGAAATTTTTATTGGTCCGCATCCAATTTCTGTTATCGACTGCGTCCATTTTTTAGGCCTGTATTTTGACAAGAAACTCACTTTCTTACCACATATTTTACAATTACGGAAAAAATGCGAGCAATCCCTTAATTTAATTAAGGTGCTTTCGAACACATCTTGGGGAGCAGACCGTGGTTCCTTCCTTAAATTTTATCGTTTTATAATCCGCTGCAAAATTGATAATGCCTGCCAGGTCTATGGTTCGTCCTGCAACTCAGCTCTTAAAAAACTTGACACTGCGCACCATAGCGCACACCGTTTTTGCTCTGATGTATTTCGCACACCCCCAGTTTTAAATCTATATGTTGACTGCAATGAACCAGAATTACATCATACTATTCAGGAAAAGCTTTCATTAGAATTGTACTATCGCATTCTTTCGCATCATGGCCGTCCACTTCATACCTATATTTTAAATACAGACAATGGTATTCTTTATCAGCATCAAACATCTTGCGCACCATCATTTGGAGTCAGAATGAGAAATATTATTAACAATAGCCATCTAAGAAATATCGAGGTGAGCCCATGTCCATTGCACAAGTTCCCTCCTTGGAAAACTCCTAATATTATCACCGTCCATCCTTTTAAAGGATATGACAAAAATAATTTAGCATATACTGTTTTTCAACAATTATTTGCTGCACATCGCTCAAATTTCAATTACTATACAGATATTTATATAGATGGATCAAAGTGTAGCGATAATGTTGACTGCGGGTTTTTCTGTGATGTTACCAGTTTGAGTTTTCGGCTACACTCTTCAATTTCTGTGTTTACGGCCGAGTTGATTGCGATAGAGAGATGCACATATCTCATCATCATAACACATCCTTCATCATTTATACTGACTTAAATAGTTCTATTGACGCAATAAAATCATTTAATAAGCGTCCCTATGTCTCAGCCATCCTGGATTTTTATAATAAACTGACAAGACGTGGTTATAAAATTTTGTTTTGCTGGGTACCTAGACACATGGGTATTCCTATAAATGAAAAAGCTGATGAGGCAGCAAAACTTGCTATTAATCCGTTAAACCATAAAATTCCATTCTCAGACGTGAAACTACTAATAAAACACTTTATTCATAATAATTGGCAAGAAAATTGGGATTTAGAATACAATAATAAACTGCACCATATCAAACTAATAGTCACGACCTGGCCTCTAAGTTATCCAAGGAAAACGGATGTTCTACTTACTCGTCTGAGAATTGGACATTCAAGGATCATACATAAATATCTTTTACTTTGGGAGGATGCTCCACATTGTCATTTTGATTACCTTATAATTTATCATGTTTTAACTGACTGTCTGGGCCTTCGGCACTTGTACTGCATCTATTTTAATTCATCCTCACTAACCTTGACTAACGTCATTGGGGAAACACCTCATGGGGCAATCTTTACTTTTTTAACCCTTAATTGCATGAATTATTCTTTTAGAATTGTGTTTTTTATTTTTATATTACGGATTAGACACCAGAAATCTTAAGATAGATTTTTAACTTTGTTTAGTAGCATATTTTTGTAATGCTACTAAACAAAGTTTAGTTGCATATTTTTAGTTGCATATTTTTAGAGTATTAATATTTCTATATAAATATAGTGGCTGTAAGAACTTAATTTATGTATTAAAAATTAAATAAAAAGGTGATGGAAATTTACATCACTATGCAATTAAGGGTTAAAACACGCAGGATTTTATTTTGAAATATAATTTTTTATTTCTTTCATTGTTTAACGACTCGGATTTTTCTTTGACACTTTATGACATCTGGATGAGAACCACATCCAGACTTCACTTTTTATTGAACTACTTTAACTTTTATACTATACTGTTTTGGAATTTAAAATTTTTATTTTTCTGCCCTTGACAGACTACACTAGATTGCTTTTCTATTTCCATTTTAACGCATTTAATTATTTTAATGTCAATGTCTTAAATTCATCTTTTATGTGTTTTAGTATTCTTTTTTTTTTTGGCGAGCATGTCCCTTAAGGGATTTTGCGCTATAATATCCCATATAACCAACCAACCAACCGATTAAATAAAGTCCACATTTTGTTCGTAAGCGACCTTAATCGAGATGGGAACCACACTTTTCTCCGCTTCAAATAACAGATTAAACAACTGTACTAAAATTGGTTGATTCATTACCAACTAAGAATTTGCACTCGTCTTTGCACTTGTCTAATCTTTGCACTTGTCTATGGAACATACAAATATTTATATCAAAACCAATAGCATGACACGATGCCCTAACTATTAAGCTATAACAGAAAAAAAAAATTACCTTAGCATAAACCTTTAAAAGTCGACTTTTGGCCAGCTAGAATCGGCAAATCTCCCATTGTGCGCCGGCTCAGTTGCACGTCGTCCTCTTCCCTGTGCAACATCCAAAGAACCGGTTTCTTTAAACTTACGAATCATGCCTTTAACTGCATTTATGGACATGGGTCATCAACTTAAGTTTTTCTTCCGCCGATAAGCACGGAGTGCTGCCGAAGCATTGCTTTCTTTCTAATAAAAAAGTCTTATGATCAATCCGCGTTCCTTCTTGTTCAGCGGCATGTTCACTGTGGTTTCTTATCACGAATGATTTCTTTCAACGATACGTATAGCTTTTATTGCGAAATTACATTAGCTACTCATTTGCATATGGTTTCAGCAGTACAACGCCATCTGGTGACGATATTTCAAACCTTTTTTTTTACAAAAACCTTGGTCGCATGATTTACATAACATATATTTGAAGTTTCATTCGGATCCGTTCAGTAGAACCGGAGCTATGAGCCTCTGAGTACCATCAGTTTAATTTTAACCACCTGTAGGGGAGACTAGGGAGGGCTGACCATTCGGGAGGCTTGACCCACCCATCAGTTTCATATTTAAAATATTTTCAGAGTTTTATCAATAGGTGTCAACCGAAGTTTCTGGAATGCTCAAACAACAGTCTTTGTTTCATACAGATAATCGAAATAGGTGTGGAAAAAATCAATTCTGAGGCGTTTTCAACCTAAAAGTTGTGTTTTTTAGAAATATTTTGTAAGCTTTTTCCAGATAAAATATATCATAGAAATTTAAGTAAGTAGGTTTTAAGCAATACAGAAATATCGAGCTTTCATTCCAGGCATAAAGATTTTACAGTAAGTTAGGCTTAACATAACAATGTGCTATTCTTTAGAAAAGGGCTATGTGGGAAGGCTTGACCCAGTCAATGTGAGGGAGTGTTGACCAGACGACAAGGCTCCTTTAATTAAGGGGGCTCAGGACCTTTAAATTTTCAAAAAATCAGTTTTAGGTTTTTGCTTTATTCTGAATGTTTTAAAATTTCTCAACAATATGCAAAAAATCGCATTAAAAAATTTGCATTATTTCTTGAGTTATAATCATTTATAGATGGTGAGTATAATGGAAGGTCTGTAGATATTGAAACTTTAAAAAGCGTTTTCTCAGAATAGTAAATTTGGAGTTTGCGCGCACTGTTACTTTTAAACTATGTAAACTACAGCTTAAAACGAATTAACCAAATATGCGTTTCTTTATAGTCTACAGGCTAAAACAAAACAACAACAAAAAAATCGCATATTTTGGTTATTTATTTTTTTGCATTTGGAAAACTTGAAAAAAAAAATTTCGAGATTTTTGAACTTTTTTTTTATTTTGTGCTAAAATTAAATTTTAAACAAAACTTTTTGCGTTTTTTGTTTTGTTTTAAGTTAGAAGTAGGTGTGTTATGATTCTCTTTTGTTCAAATATTGTTTTTTATATGCATTATTTAGAGTTTTATCATGCGCACAGCCCTTAATCATGCATTAGTGAGATGAATTTTTAAATTTAACATTTAAATAGTAATTTTGTACATACAGCATTTATTTTCCTGGATAATGTAGTTAAGGTTATATTCTTTAGGCAGGAATGGTAAAAAAAGATCTTAATTGCATATTGTTTGTGTTTTGGTACTTTGAATAAGACGATGTTTTTGATTGTTTCGGCAAACTCAAAGGTCCTTTGCCCCCTTAAGTGGTTTTGGAAATCTTTTTATTATACACTGTGCATAATATAAAATTTTCTTATTATACACTGTGCATATTAATGGTTATATATAAAAAAGAATTTAAACTTCTTTTGCAAAGGTACAGTAAAATGGGGTGACGGAAAACAAAATGTTTAAAACTGATTAAAGAAAGATGTGAAAAATTGCTATAATAGGGTAATTCCGGGATTTATGCCGCACATTTTTTCGAATTTGTGTGTAAAGTCCCATGGTGGACATAAAATTAAAAAAATCATGCTGTGCTATTTAATGTTAAATATACAACGCGTGTACTACGACAAAAAAAAAAATAAAATATTAATATTTTTTAACATTTTTTTCTAAAACATTACACTGCGGCGCGTCACCCGTACATTCAGGCTGAAACGCCGCACTTGTGCGGTAGTTATGCCGCTTTTGCAATAAGAACAGAATGAAATTATAAATAAAAATATTAAAAAAAAATCATATATGGACTATAATTAACGATGTAATAACAAAATGAAACTAAATGAGTACAATGAAACGTATTAGTAGATTCAAATTAATAGTTGTTGCCTACTTTCACTATTAAAATTATCGACTTATTTTTTTACATTAAATTTTAATTGTTATTTCAGCAACAACGTAACATCAATGTATTAGAAAGGGAAAAGAAAAAAAGTAAAATTGTGTTTGCATAATTTGTTTGTTAACCCTTTTGGGACCGGTGGCTTTTACACAAATTTTAGTCGGTTGGTACCACTTTTTAAAAGAAGTTACCTTTACTTAAATAATCATGTAAATGTTCTAATTAAACAAAGTAAATATTACTTTTCTTTTTTACTGGTGCCAGAAAAAAATTTTGTAAGCTCTTTATGAAGGTGCTTATGTGCTCCTATGGTCCCAAATGGGTTAAGAGACCTGTTTTTTCGACTACAATCTACAGAAAAAGTTTCGAAAAAGTACAATCTTTATGTAACTACATTTAAACACATGATGCAACGAAGCCAATTACAGTTCCTCTTTTTTGGAATAGTTTGCAAAGAACATCTGCGTTACGCGTAATCCAATTTTCCATTATTATCATCTTGATTTGCATCTTTCTTGCAATTCTTACTTTTTATTTTCCACTTTTTCTCCTTTGGTTTTAGCAAACTTGATAACATATCTAACATGGTTAGTCTGTGCAAAAAGAAAAGGAAAAGTTAATAACACTTAATTATCCCTTACAAAAGAAACTGCGGCATGTATACCGGAATAGCAGTGCGGCATGTATCCCATTTTGCACGGTGCAGACGTCGGCCATCACAGTTACCTGCCATCGCAAAGGGGAATGGCGTAAACATACACACAGTACTCTATACAAACGCTACACTTAGTTTTGACTTCGAAATCATGCATGCATTTAGTAATTAGTGTATGAAAGTATTTAAACATAACGGGATTAAAAGTTTGGACTGTGAAATCATGCACTTACGTCAAATTAAGGATTGTACTTCTACAAGTGAACATCGAAATGGGAATCACGCTATGCACTGGTTAAAATAATCTCATTTCGCACCTATACTGTGCGTTTGACGACAATCTATCGATAATTACAAGAAATACAAGGGGTGCGGCATCTATCCCGTATGCGACGACTCTTTCGGAGTTACCCTATCCAGTGGAAGAAAAAAAATAATGGAATATAAATGGGAAAGTTGATAGGAACTTTTTCCATTTAAATATTACTTACAATAGGTAAATAGAAACAATGGTAAAAGACGAGAAAGGACTAGAAAGTATGAAAGCAGGTTTTAACCCTTTCAGGGACAGTGGTATGTTTATGAAACCACTTCATTTTAGTTACCAAACGCCACAATGGTACCACAATTTTGCTAAAATATTTTCCATTAAATATGTATGTGAAATATAGCCTTTTCTTATTTCCAAATAAATTTGTTCGTAAATGCCGGGGCCAGTCATTTATTTCAACAGTTTAGTACAGAAAGTACTTTGCTATGAAAGGATTAAAAGATGTTATTGATAAGTTAAGTACTCATGCGGCTGCAAAAGAACATAGCATTGATTGAAAAACTTTAGGAAGCTGTTGGTGTTAAGACGGCCGATTATATTTACAAGGAATATAGGCCCAAAGGGAGGGGGCCTCCGTGGGGTCTTTCTAAGGGAACCTAACCCGTATTTACTCAAGGTTACCCAAGGCGGGCGGGCGCGATTGGGTTCGATCTAGGGATTACAATCCCGGGATCCCGCATCATTTTTAATCCCGAAAATCCCGGGATTTTCGGGATTGTCCTTTTTTTAAATGGAACAATATTCAGCTGAAATAAAAAAAATATATTTATAGACTTTCTCTTTTGGAAAGAAAAAGAATTAATTTTTGTGAAATTTATATATCCTTGAAAAAAATATACATATTTCAAGTATTTTTTACATATTTCAAAGCGATTAAATCGTTTAACATGAAAACCTTTTGACTTGCAAACAGATGTAACCCGCTCGGCTATTATTCGGGAATAATGAAATCATTTGTTTATTTCAATTTCGCCGCGTTTAGAAACAGCAACTGGGAATCACAAAATTTCGAATTAGAGTTTACTGATAAGCGTCGCATTTGAGTTTCATAGTCATTATTATGTGCTAACTTCTTTGCTTTTTGGGCGTTTATACTTATTTTGCTTTAAAGATGTCTAATGAAAAGGATTTTGTAGCTCATAGGAAAGATAATGATACATCTTCAGTATGGCACTGCTATTTAAGGTCAAAAGATGAAAAAATCGCTAAACGTAAAAGATGTAGCAAAGTGCTTAAAACGTTAGGTGCATCGACTAAGGGTTGCAAGCACATTTATCGACGAAACATGGTACTAAAGTTCCGAAAGAATTTAATACATCATCTCTTCCTTCCACACGTCAAGATTGCATAGACCATGCATTGCTTTCTAATAAGCGGAAAATAGAAGATTATTTTAGTAGTGATAAGGAATCACTGGATTTAATTTTATTGCGAATGACAGCTAAAGACTGTTTTTCATTTAACTTCAACTGATTTAAGAAACTTACTGATAGCTAAAGGCTATAATGATTTGCCAAAATCTGCAGTATCAATTCGAAATTGTGTAGTGAACTATAATAAAAGAGTTAATTACAAGTAAAATACAAACTTTTAAAAATTCAGGAAAAAAATTTAGTTTGAATTTTGACGAATGGACATTTACTGCAAGCAAGCGATTTATGAATATTAATGCCCATTCAAGAAATTTAAATTTGAGCAAATTCAGGAATTTAGGCCCTATGCGCATATATGGATCTTTTACAGCAAAACGCCCCACCAGTGGCCGAGAGGTTCTGCTCTCGAAGCAGGTAGATGGGAGGTGCTGGGTTCGATCCCAATCTCGCCCGTCGGCCTAATCGTTCGGAGTTTTCGTGGTTTTCTTCGAACCTTGGTTCTCCAAGCGTTAATACGGGTTAGGTTCCCTTAGAAAGACCTCCACGGAAGGCACTCCCTCCCTTAGGGCCTATATCCCACGCGCAGATAATTGGCCGACATAAATACAACAACAACTTTTACAGCAAAACAGTGCATTGAAATGCTAACAGAGTGCTTAAACGAATATGACATTTCCCTAAAAACAGACAATGTTACAACTGGGACTTGGAGATGAAACTTTAGATGCCGTCATATTTCTTAAAACATATTTTCAAAGGAATACCGATTAATTAGGAAACAGTGAACTATTCAAAATAATCTTTTTTTTTTCACGAGGTAGGTAATAATTTTTTATATTATGCAACGTTTTCGAATTTTAACAGCTATTGCTATTTAGAAATTTAGACTATACATCTATGTGTTATTTTATTCTATGTGTGTGTGTGCTTTTATTTCAAGAAAAAAATCGTCATGTTAGGGAAAACCTTGCATTTGCAATATCCTAGAATTATAAACTTTAATTACGTGGGTATGAGAATAATTCATAATTTAATTCGTTATATTAATTAGTTTTTAATATTGTAAATATTAAACTATTCAAAAACTTGTTTAACAGGAAATAAAAGAAATTATCTAGAAGATGAAGCATAGACATTTCATGTTTTTGTTGCATTTTCAAACATCAACAGCGTATTTCTTTTAATTTTTAATTGTTCTAATTTATCCTATAAGTTTTGATAATTAAATGAAGTTAATTTTTTTAATTTGGTATATTTTCATATGTAAATTAGGCTGTAATTTTGCTTTGTCTTTTCTATAGTATTATGATATTTAGCTATTGTAAAAATTGATGATATTACAGAAATTCTAATTTTCCTAATCCCGGGATTGAATCTAAGCAATCCCGAAATCCCGGGATTGGAAATTAGTCTCGGGATTGTAATCCCTAGTTCGATCCCAGCACCCTCCGTCGACCAGCTTCGAGAGAACAACCTCTCAGCCACTGGTGGGGCCTTAAGAAGGTATGTAGACAAATTTCACTAGGATGAATGCAGTGAGGTGAAGCCGAACTGTGTGACAACTACAGTTGTCAAGTCGATTGTCACAAAACGTAGGACAAGGAGACAAAAAAAAAAAAAAAATAAAATAAATAAATAAGCGGGACAGTGGCTCCTGAATCCGGACATAATTAATACATGAAACCCTATGAAAACGGAACCTGTCTCTAACGGAATACCGTCTTAAATGTTAAAATTTCATTTTCCCTTCTGTAGAATTATAGCTGCTCAGAAAAAAAAAAAAAAAAATCCCGTTTTTTTTTTTTTTTTTTTTTTTTTCTTTTTTTGTAATTATTTCTGACTTGCGATTGTGTCTAAACAGGTTTGTTTAAGCATCATTTTTTCAAAAATATTTTTTATAATATTTAAAGCATGTAGCATAACGTTATTTGTTTTTTTTTTAAACTTATTTTATTTCTCTTCACAAATATTTCAATATAAAACCAAGTGGGTCAACCCTCCCATATGTGGGGAGTCTTGACCCATTATTTTCTCATGATTAAAATCAATCATTTTTCAAATTTCGTATGGATTACACTTATGTAGAAATTTTATTTTGACAACTGATTGTATAACGAATAAAATGATACATGAAACTTTATTCTACGTCCAATATTTAAAAAATAAAAAATCATTTTGTAAAAAGTAGGTCAACCCTCCCTAGTCTCCCCTACATTGTTATAAACAATGAGAAATGAAACCGGAAATGAGACTATTCCATTTAAGGGGCCACTTCACGGAAGCTTCCCGATCGTGAAATCCCATGTTAACTTACGAAAAACTTAAAATAGTGATTACTCATACCTAAATTAATTATTAAAATACGGTTTACACCATCGGAATGTAGATGTCAGATGCCGACGTTGTGCGTTTTTAAAAATTGTCTCCTTAAATTTTAAGTATTTTTAAGAATATGATAAAATTTCAAGTGAAAATTTCAAAGTTTATAGTTTTTCTTAAATACTTAAAATTTAAGGTGACAATTTTTAAAAACGCACAGCGTCGGAATCTGATGTCTACTTTTAGATGGTAATTACATTAGGTAATGAGTAATCTCGCTTTTAAGGTTTCTCATAGGTTAACATGGAATTTCGCGATCGGGGAGTTTCAATGAAGGGGCTCCTTAACCCTTTATCTACTGACGGTACTTATGAGTACCGTTAAAATAACTTGTTATAAAATTCATTTAATACATCGATTAGTTATACTACAGTTTAGAATGAGTTATAGATACATTACTTTATCTTGCTCCAAAAGCATGATTGGTTACACAAAACAAAAATATTTTTAAAAGGATGATTTCTTTTGCCTTTGGATCTTTTCAGCTTTCTGGGGGAGGGGGGGGGGGATTTTTCAATTGGGAAATATTTCTATAGTTCTATTGTAAGAACATATTTGTACATTTCCTAATTCTACAAAATGCTAAGAAAAATATTTAAAATAAAAGATTTGAGTGGGATTATAAATATTCTACAAAATCCCTATAGATACAAATTTAAGTATTCCTTCTAAAATTTATTAAATGATTATGTATATCTTCTAATGTAGTTCAAACAATTCACGAAAAATGATTTAGAAGATAAAATTTTCATGAATTCAGTACCTAAAGGGTTGAAGGCATCTAACTCATGTCTCCCGATGTGTTTCCCATGGATTACTGTGTATTTTCACATTTAAAAGAAGCTCTTTAAAAGGGGAATCACAAAATATTGATGGACTCTGGAAGATTGTGGCCAAGGAGTGGGACTAAATTAACCTTGACATTTAAAGAAAAGTCCTTTTATCTTAGAAATAAAGTTTTAACGATTGTTCAACAAAAGGGCTATCAGATTGAACATATTGTTGGTACCATGTCAAACTATTCAATGTGAAAACATTGGGCAACTTTTTAAAATTTAGATTTCTTGATTGGCACCACTTTTCTGAAATGGTAAAATTCCCCTTGTTTTCGCCTTAATTAATATCTCATTAAATAAGACAAATTTTACTATTTCAAAAAGTGGTGCCGACCAAGAAAATCTGAATTTAAAAAAAGTTGACCGCTGTTTTCACATTGGATAGTTTGACATGGTACCAACATGGAACTATTAATAAAGAGGAACTGACATAGCCTTAAAATAGTGAAGCTTCACCTGTAACCGCTATCGCAGGAGTTGTTTACCGCCAGTGGAAACTTCCACCAGTAGATTTATATACAAATTTTCAACTTATTTAAGCGCCTGATTATTACAAAATTTCAGTCATAAATAATGGTAGAAAACAGATTTTTATTTTTACTGGTAGGAGTTTACTTTGGCGGTAGTTAAGCCCTGCGTTTCCGCCATATTGTGACAACCAGGGAAGAAAACTGGCAGTTTTACAAGACATACTCACATCAGTAAAAACAAATAGAAATTTTTACGACATTTTTGAGAAAACATTTCGTGAATAAGACGCTTAATTAAGACGAAATTTTCTGTTAAATTTTACCGGTGGGACGTTTGCCCTGGTAGTAATCAGAAACTGAAGATCCGATTAAATAAAAAACAGCCGCCATCTTGTGACAACCTCTTCAGTTACTTCACTCGCAACTGGTAGATAGTACACTATATGTCTCCTCCTCTTTATTCATAACTCCATTGGTACCAACGATATTAGAAAAACAAATTCTTTGTTTATACATTTATTTTTCCAAAATCGTTACAAAAATGAGTCAACACCCGCTGTAAATGTTTATACATTGTAATATACTAAGAATAAAAAGCAATTTTCCTATTTCAGAAATTTTTTTGTGAATGTTGTTCTATATTTTATGGATTATACATTACTTTTAAAAGTAATATTTGTATATGTTGATATATCACTTTAATTTACATTTTGCGACGATAACCGTAATAGCCAGTCACTATTGAATATATTGATTATAATGGAACCCGATATTTCGTTATTATTGTATTAATCAGAAGTACTTCCATACAAATACCAATATTAGACATATTAGCTTTACCATGGAGATATTTGCATTGAAATGCCACAATATCAGAAATATTGTCTTTTGATTGGAAGTACTACTAATGAAGTGCCAATATTACAAAAACATTGACTTTAGATTGGCAATAAAATGCGAAAAATTGTTTGCTATATTGTTGCAATATTGCCAAATGTAAACATTCAAATATTGAGGTAATATTTAATGCCTGTATCACCAATATTGGCCAAAATATACCTAAGATGTAACCGATATTTAGCTGATATGTTACGTAAACACTCCAATATTGAGGAAATATTTCATGTCACTATTGCCAATATTGGTTAAGATATGGTCAATATACCGCCAATGTAGCTAACATAAACTAGTATTTTTTTGCTATTGGGGAACAATAATGATATATTTACATCATATTTAATTAAGTTAGAGATCATTTCATGTGCAAATTTTTCTAGAAAAATGTGTATATAAATTAGCATATTTTATACAATCTATCATTATTCTGGGAAGAAGTCTATTAGTCAAACTATTCTGTGGCTGATTTATTGCTGTATGCTTTCAATATTTCCTTAAAATATCATTTACCTTTTTGATGTTGAAGTGAAGTATGAGCGAGATGTAAAGTATGCTTGATAAATACATTTTCTCATACATTCGAAAATGAATACTAGGATATTCAATAGTTGCATTGAGATCCTATCTCATTACGAAAATTGAAGTTATTTATCTCTCTGTCGACATATGCAATGATTAATGAAAGAGAGTATGTAAAACAGCGTCTTGAGTTATCAACTTTCCTATTTTCAGAAACCATATAAGAATGCCAGGTCATTTGTTCATGAAATAGATTATCAGGTTTACCGAAATAAGAAAAGAAAGGGTCATAATGATTCATGATCACCCAGATAAAAGATAAAATCATGTTAGCTGAATTTATTGTATTAAAAATTTAGTATTTCTTTTTCTTACCTAATATAGTAACATGCCGGGTATTCAAAAATATTTTATTTAAATTGACAGCCTGCCTAGTAGTTAAACACGATTAAGCAAATATTGTTGTTGTAGATTATGGCTTGGCCAAAATTGGCTGTACCTTGTCCATATCTCGGTCAAGGATGACATGAGATATTGTCTCAACATTGAGGTGTTTATATCTTGCCAGTATTAGTAAGAAATATTTATTTAGCAATTGCATTGCTCATACTTCCAATGTAAAGTCTCTATTCCTGAAATACTGGTGTTTCATTAAGAATTTTTCCAATGAGGTGCTACTATTTTTGCAACAGTGACATTTCATTACAAATATTTTCAATGTAAAACCAATATTTATTCAATAATGGTTTGCTACTAAGATTGTATGACTACTATTTTAAGCATTAATATAACATTTACATTTCTGTTTCCATTTATTTGATTATAATGCATGTGATACAATGCTTATGGTTTAATAGTTATATCATTTGTCTGTATTGATTTTCAGTCGATATTTTAACATACCACCCACACTGTAAAAAAAAGGTAACGTTCGTGTATATTCCAGGAACGTTTTCTCCTTTTTATGCGTTTTATAATACCTAAACAATTTGCTGGGAAATTATAATTTTCTTTTCTGAAACATTAATTGGAGAATTTCTGTCATTAAGTAAGTCGAAGATTACTATTCGTATGTATTGGTGACAATTTGCTCGCTAGCATGCGGGTTCGCCACTCCTGCCACACAATGAAAACCACCCGTGATTTTACACATTAACAAAAAATCCAGGAGAGTTCCTTGGAAATAACGGAAAATTGGGTTGCGCAGTATTTCCAAAGAATATTTCTTGGAAAAAACAGAAACTTCAGCGTATAATTAGAAATGTTATTCAGTAATATGAGTAAGCTTCCTTTGAAACATCAGGAATGTTCCTGTCCATTTCGCAGGAAGGTTACAGATTTTTCAGTGGAACGTACCAGAATTACTCAGAATATTTTCGCTTGTTTTTAATAAACGTTTCTAGTTTTTTAATATAGGGTAAAGTGCTCATATTTCGCCCCCCCCCTTAACTTCTCCGCTTCTGCGAAAGTGGCGCCACTTATGACGCAAGGCACAGGCGACGGGAGGTAAAAAGGGTCAGTGTTGAAAGTTTCGTTAGCCAAGACACATACAGGAATTAAAGACGGCAAATTTCTTATTTTTAGAAGACCTGAGTTCTTATTACGTCGTTTGTAGGACGTTATGTAAGTATTTATTTCTTATTCATTTCGTGTATTTTACGTTGGTAAGATGCTGACAATAGCATACAGTGAGTTTTAGGGCGCTCAGTTCATCTTATGGGAACTGAAGCTCCGTCATATTGGGAAATAGCGTGATCCCAATTTCGTCCCCCTTGTAGTTCTTATTTTCATCCCGGGGACGAAATTAGGAATGCTTTTTCATGACACTTTTTTTCAATTTTTTCTCGTGTTTGAATGGCTAATGTTTCGTTATGTTATTCTTCCGCTGACAATTAGTAAAATTCTTTGCGCCTTACTTTAATGTAAATTAAATTACTTACTCTAGAAATAAATTTTGATTTCATAGCTGCCAACTTGTACGGATTTTTCTCACCACTAAAATTTAATAGATAATTTTATCAAAAACAATCGCCGAAATCTGACTTTTTCTAACGATGAAACAATACAAAATTTCTGTTAAATTTTAGTGGTAGCAAAAATCCGTTCCAGTTGGCAGCTATGTGATTTAGTTATAAGCTAAGCCTCGGCGTATTGGATTTTTTGGAAGGACGAAATTAGGACCAATTTTTTCTGTTGCATTTTTTAGATATTCTGAAAAAACAATTTTTCGCATTAAAAAAATTTTTTTTACAATATTTGCTTATGTTTCTATGTGCGTAGGTAGTTAGTCTACGTAAAATCCAAATTTGGTAGATTTTCACTGAAAATTACAACTTTCAAGTGCCTAAAAGTGCAAAGGGCTATAGTGCAACGCAAGTGCATTCTTACCATCCTCAATTCGCGAAACGTGTTGCCACTTGGCTACTTTTTTAAAATTCAGATTTCTTGATGGGCACAACTTTTCTGAAATGGTAAAATTCCCCTTGTTTTCGCCTTGATTAATAAGTCATTAAAAAAGGCGAATTTTACTATTTGAAAAAAGTAGTGCCAATCAAGAAATCTGAATTAAAAAAAAGTAAGCCCACTGGCATCACTGTTCGCGAATGTAAATTCTGAAATAAATGACCACGGATAGCTTTATTTTTATTAAAGTATAGCATCTAGAAGATATAGTGTGGCATCAGTTATGCTTTAAAAAGGGCAAAAAATTGAATTCGATAAATCTCTAACGATGCTGAACGATAAATGTCGATCGCAGTGACATCTGTTAGTGTAAGCATTGTACAAGGATTGTAACAAGATTGGGCTAGCAGATGTCACTGCAATCGGCTCTTATCGTCTAGCATTGTTGGGCATTTATCGGATTCAGTAATTAGCACTTTTTGGTTGGCGGGTTGCCGCATTATATCTTTTAGACACTATAATTAACTCTTTCAGGGGCAAAGCACTCCTGTTCCTAAAATGCTAAAATGATTGCTTAACACCGGTATTTACAAACAAATTTATATTAAAGTAAGTAAAAGCTGTTATTCGCGTACATTATAAAAAACAAAACTTCATTCCAAAATTCCGGTGGGAATGGGGCATATGGGAATTAAAATTAAGCGGTATATATAATATACCGGTGCCCTTCAAGGGCTTAAAGTACATTCCCGTACCAGTTTATTTACTAAAACGCAGAAAAAATGTATATGGGAACAGTGCTTTTAGTGTAAACTGGTTATAATGGAATATTTTATTATATTAAAAAAAAATATATTGTACCGTCAATCGGGGCTACTCTGGTCCAAACCATGAAAAAAAGTTTTATTCTTTGTATTGAACAAACAATACAAGATAATTCGGAGTTTTTGCCCTTGAAAAATATTTTAGACCCTACTATAGGGTATTTAAATAGTCTAGGGGTAATTAAATATTTTTTAGACACAACACTGGAAGTGTTTGTAAACAACTGTTTTCGTGTTTAGATTTTAACTTCACAAACTTTCTATAGTGAAACAATCTGGACAAGAGATACAAATAAGGTAAGTGTCAAAATATTATCGTTAGTAACCTGTAACCCATGTGTGATCATAATTTTTCCTTTAACTTTTTATTTTGACAGAAAATGTTTACGTTTTCATAAAGCTGGCATGAAAACTAGTTTTTCGGGGCTACTTTGTACCAGGCCTTTTTTGGTCCGGAAGTAGACCCAGTTACCCAGAAATGCCTTTCATACAAACAAATCTCTTAAAAAATGTATTAAGTAACATTTTTTTCAAATGTTACTTTAGCAAAATGTTACAGTAATTATTTTTGTTCCACTTGCTGAGAATAACATGATGAAAACTTTTTCTCGTGTCATTAATATTAACATTTGGTTTCTTGTGTTTAAATGTAAAAAAAAAACAAAACAAAAAAACAATCGTTTATCAAGTTTGCAGTGTTAATTCATTAGCAGATTCTATTGCAATCAATTGCTAATTGATTTCAATATTCCAACATATGAATTGTATTAATTTTATATGAAAATAAGTGAATGGACCATAGAAGCCCCCAGCAGCGGCTATTTTGTTCCAAAACTTTAAAAATAGTTAAAAAATAAAAAAATAAAAAATCGCCTCTTTAAAACCATACAGTTTGCTTCATTGTTTTCTGTTAATTGATTACAACTTCATTTCGATATTGAAAAATCATATATAATATTTTTTAATGAGGGAAATGTGAGTGAAACTAGGAAAAAGTGGTCCAAAGTAGCTCGTTTGACGGTACCATAAACAATTTCAAAAGCTGTTAAATATTTTAACTTTAAGAGAACGAAAGGCGTATTAAGCGTGCCAGGGATAGCGAACCCATTTTCCAGCGGGCAACTGTCATCCTTATTCCTGAATATGTATATCTGAATTTGGGCCCGTATTTGGATAAGTAGATGAAAAGTCACTAGAGTAAAATCTCAAATTCGGTTACGTCGATGTTTCGGTGGGAAGTGGTCTTTCCCCTACCACTGAATTCATCACTGAAAGTAAAAACAACAGTATTAATGAACACTGGGAAGTCTAATTTATATCCATGCTATTATCTCTTTGAATGGAAAAAAATTTCAATTTGTTAATTTTGTTGTCAAAGTGATTATCAAAATAATCAGAAATACGCTGGATTAAATCATTTTGAATCCCTTTAGATTCTCCAGTAAATACATTTTTAACACTTTCCAACAAAGTTGAAAAGTGTTTATGCATTCGGTTTGTCTGTCCGTCTGTCCGCGCTCTAACTCCCGTAAATATACTCGGATCGTTCTGAAATTTTTGAATGTTAGTGACCTCTACCATAGCACGAACCCTATTGCAAATGAAGTTTGTAGCATGTTTAGTTCATTTACAGGGACAGTCAAAAGTTTTCCGTTACATTACGGCCTATGGGAAAGAATCGTTTCAAATGATTTTTAATGGTAATACACACTTTCAAACACAATGAAAGTGATATGCATTTATCAAGTGCATTAAAATATGCATTCCGTAGAATATGCGCTGCAAAGAATAAATATTATTCATTTACAGGGCCACACAAAAGAATTCCGTTACATAATGATATACGGGTGGAAGGAATTTTTTCAGGCGTATTTTAATTATGTTAAATTATTTCATGTATAATGGAATTGATATACGTCGCTAAGGTTTACTATAACTTATTTCATGTACAATACGAAGTGCATAGCATTTACAGGGACACACAAAAGATTTCAGATACTATATTGTATTCGAAGTATTGTACGGTAGCGATGATTGCTGGAAATGCATTTTTAATTATGTTAAGCGCTTTTATGTTTCACTATATTTGTGCATTGTATATGATGTGTATAAATGCTGTAATTCATATAGACAAAAAAATTCCTACACAAAAGAATTCGTAATGGTTACTGGGTATGATTGAAAAACGCTTAAAGTGGTTTTTAAATGAGTTATGCATTTTTACGCCTAACTGCATTTTGTTTATTAAGAAATGCTTGTAGATAAAATTATAAAACATAGATAAAATTATATACAGCGTCACGCAAAGAATTGGATACATGGCCGTCTATAAATGATAATTTCTGAAAATGTTATTCCAGTAGTTTTAAGAGTGTTTTACTTTGAATTAAACTTTAGCTAAATAGTGGCGTGTAATAAAGTACTAGGTTAACTACAGGGTTGTACAAAAGTATACAAGTATGTTTCCATCTATTAGTATAAATTGCTGAAAGAAAAATTTCAACTTGTTATTCGTTTTCTTGCTAAACTGAATTTCTCCATTATATAGCATATATATCAACCTACAGATCAAATACAGAGCTGTTCAAAAGAATTGGAATACATATTTTATATGGATGGTAACTGCTGAAATCAGTTTTTCAAACGTTTTATGCGTTTTCTAAAATGATTACTTAGTTCTTTTATATACATTATTTCCCTAAATAACGAAGTTTTGCTAAAGCATACAGGAAGTGTTGGAAAGTGTTTCATAATCTATGCTTAACGCATGCTTTTTCTTACTTGTTTATCTTTTCGTATTGGTTTTGTATTGCTACAAGACTTCTTGATGTTAAAAATGTAAGCAAATACTTAAAATTGTCACAGTTTATAGCATTGATACATACGTCATGTCCACGGAATGCAAGTTCTTGTTTACTCAAATATAAAACAGCATCATTAACAGTCTTCAAGAAGCCTTTGTAAATGCAGATCTTCATTGAACCAAAATCTAAATATTCTTGAATTTTCTCTTAGGACATCAGCAATAGTGTTTGGAATTTTTTCAAAATTTCTCAAACTTATTCGTATTTTAAATGCTCTCCGAAATCAGCATATTTATGTAGTAATCTTGTTATGTTTAACAAGTTTGAGAAGCCCTTTTTATTCAATGCTGAATATTTATTGCTGAAAAGCAAGGTCAATGATATAATTTTCCTAGAGCAACCGATGTACACAACCATTTATATTCATTAAACCAAACATTTTAAAAATTAACGGTATAATATTTTTCCTTCTTCCTTATCTATTTCATGACTATAACTTCTAACGATTCTGTTAGACTTCCATGATGAAGTACAGTTGTGGAAAAAAAAAAGGTAAACACCCCCTACTAACTCCTCAACAAATTATCGTAGAAGAAAGTTACTGGTATCGAACGTTTGGAAATAAAGTCTACTTTTAAATGATGTATATAAAATTTGCTTAGGGGGCCATCTACATATTGAAACGAATCCAAACTTCATTTTTTTCAATGACAATACCCAATTTTAACGAGATATTTCAAATCTTCGGTTCAAACTATGCCTAGACACCGAATTTCAAGTCATTTGAATGATAAGTTTTTGAATTATAAACATTCAAAATTTAGTGCTTCTAATGTTAAATTACATTTTCATATTTTTATTTATAACTTCTGAAAATATGATCCTAATGTTTTAATACTGTGTGTAGCAATAATACTAATATACCCAAACATAAATACGTTGAATTTGCAATTTTTATAATTTTCTGATATGAATTATGAAATTAATATTCAAAAATTTTATGAATTGCAACCTACAAGTTTTTTGATGGATTTAGATTTATTAAGTATTGCTTTATGGAAATCCAAAATTTCACATTTTTCTTCCAAGTAGTTTTCAAATTATGCTTAAAAAATGGCAAAATGATGGTTTAAGGGGCCGTCCATAATAGAAGTGACTAAATATTTTGAAATTTCTTATGCTATCCTGTAATCTAACAGGCTTAATTGACTGCTTAAGGTGCCTTGATCAAGATGGGGGCTCTCTCGGTTAACAATCCAGTTCTGAACTTCAATTTGGATACAGCCCTTAAAATACGCTCGTTTTAAAATAATTAATATCTCAGAGACTTATGGTACGAATTGCATAAAAATTTGTTTTTAGGCTAATTGAAGGGTACAGAGTTCATTTATGCTATCAGAATTGTGTACTGCTATTGAAAAAAAACAAAGTTATGGTTCGTTTTAATATGTAGATGCCCCCCTAAGCAAATTTTGCCTATACCATTTAAAAGTAGGCTTTATTTCCAATCGTTTGGTACCAGTAACTTTCTTCCCGTACTTTCTATCCGTACGATAATTTGTTGAGGAGTTGTTAGTAGGGGGTGTTTCCTTTTTTTTCCCACGACTGTACATCTCTTTTATCTTCCGTTTTCAATCGGTTAAAGGGTGTTTGTGGTAAATGACAAAACATATCATCAGCAGTATACATAATAGAATATTTTGTTTGATAAAATATACGAAATATATATTAACTACAATTTATAAAAAATAACTGAAGAAGGTTAGAAACCAAACAGCACAAAAAATCTCGTCATATTTATATAATTAAACGAATAAAATTGAATATTCTTAAAATGCAGAACTGCAAGGCAAGGAGGAACCAATACATACAGTAGTAAAAAATGACGTCACTTGAAGCCGTTCCTGTCCCTTCCTGTGTCCGCCATATTTGACCACGTCTTGCACTAGAGACTGTTGATTAGACTGCTATAGCTCAAAGCTAAATATCGTCGCTTCAAGACGATAGTAGGATATGAGCAAAAACTGAGTTTCGAGTAAATTCGATTTTAATAGTTTTGATTATGTTTGAGGGGGTGTTTATAAGAAATTAATTGACATCATAGGAGAAGATTTAAATTCAGTTGTCCTACTGTTGCTCTTTATATTTATGATAATATCTAGGATAACGGCAACTTATCTTAGTGTTTACATGGAAAATTCAGCTACTTATACAGGGTGTCCGGTCTCAACGGTGTCCAATGGCTAATTCCTAAACCGTTAGTCATAGACATATAGTTCCAATTGCAAAAATGTTTTAAATTAGGTAAAGAAGTATTTTTAAAGCGATTTGGGTCAATAAAAACATTTATTAAAAAATTATGAAATTTAAATTTTTAAATGGTCCCCAGGTCCTATAAGTGATATTTAGTAAAAATATCCTATTGCACTGACAAGTAAGACAAAAAAAGTCTCATTCCTCTGCGATTAAATCTGACCGAGTAATAGATGTTTAAAGTTGGAGTATCTTTTTTGCTGCGAAATAGGGGTCAGTTACAAATTTACTAGAAATAAAAATAATCGTCAGATATAAAATTTAACATTAAACATTGAGAGTAAATTAACATTACAATTATATTTTGAGATTTTTGTTCATTCTGACATATTAAAACAAAATATACAACTTGTACTAAAAATATAAGTAAAAGAAATAACAGAAATTTTGTTAAATGATTATAAAATTAACAGTCACAACTCTTTAGAAAATGATACATAGTTAGATTACCTAATCTAAAACTTAATTAATAAAAATTAAGGTTAACTTAAAACCTGCTGGAAGTGCTCGTATCAATTCCCCCTGAAATCTCCGCTCCAAATTTTGTTACATCTCCCCACCCCCATCCTTCCCGTCCCAAGCACAGACACAAGAAAGCTCAATTTGTAAGTAATTTGTTTGTACCATCTTAGTGTTTTTTTTTGTTGTTGTTGTTGTTTTGTATGCCTATATTTTAATACATAACTTTTGAATGGCTGCTCTGAATACGTTAAGGAAATTAATATGTCCCTTTTTGACAATGATCCTCGTATAACTTTTATTTTCTTTTACAATAAACATCAATTATTTGAATTATATGACTCTACCTGTGCGATTACTTCAATGATTTAAATAAACATAACAAAATTGTTACAATATTTTAATATTTTTTTCTAATAGAGCACAGATTTATCCATTAAAGATCGGACATCATATAACCACCCACATTATCTCTTTTTAATTAACTTTTCTTTTTTTAAGATTTTGTTCCATTTGTCATTTTATTGTAATGATAAAAAAAATAATAATTGTTATTTTTTTACATTACCCCTTCTGAAAATTCCACTGTCTCTCCCCTCAGCAAATATTCATTAGAGCAGTTATTTTTTTAAATTATTTTTTAATTAAAAATTAGGGAAAAAATATTGTTAAAACAAAACATATATTAAATTATTAAATTTTAACATTTAACAGTTTATAATTTTTTTTGCCGTACTTCTCGCTAAGCAAGTTTCAAAAGCATATAAATCACTTTTACCATTAAACACTTGTCTCTGCACTTGCCAAGCATGAATTCCGCCAAGATGAGTTACTTTGACGCCGAAACCTCTGGCCAATCAGATCACAAATTGGCAAAACATGGTTGGGAAAAAATATGCATTTTAAACCTTAGAAAGTACTTGTATGTGCATGATTTGTGGCCGCAAGTGTTTTTGCACATCTATTGTACAAATAAAGTTGTTAACCTCATTTTCCTTGTCCAACAGCAAAAATTTTCACTCCGTTTAATATTTATTTTTTGTTTAGCAAGTAGAAATTACATTTTGATTTTGGTCTCTAAAATATTTTTCTCAAACAAGTTTTTATAAAGAACTAAAAAGTTGAATTTGAACAAAGCATAATATCATCAAAATGTATAATAAGCAATCCTTGCTCACACATCGTAGTGTACGTGACTTCTTTTATGCGGCACTGCATAAAAAATATAAACGCAACGCACTTTCATTTGGATAAATTACATTGTGAATCTCAATGCCTTACATAAATGTTACTGATTTTGATTATAAAATTTCTGTTTGTAGGCAATAATGTATACGGAATTTTTGGAGTGGTCCTGTAAAATAAATATAAGTGGTACCTAAAATCATATTAATATTACATTGTCATTGGATTTACATAATTGTGCAAAATTTAATCTTGATCGGATATTTCGAAGTGAGTTAAAATTGGAATACAAATTTTGAATTAGGAAGACATACATACGAACGCCGTAATTTTAAAGCTTATAAACATAATACAACTTTTTTAAATAAAATCGTCAAAAGAAACACACTCATTTCCTTAAAAAAAAAAGAAAATGTCAAAATACAATTGAGGACGCCAGTTTCGAAACTCGCCTTATCCGAAATTTAAAAAATCGTGTTTCTCTATCAATCTATTCTATTGGTACGACTGTAACAATCAAACACTACAATCTCTAAATTTTCAATGAATACCAATGGGCGCATTTAAAGGTTTTACGCGATTTCCCAAAACTTGATTTTCTAGATAAGGCGAGTTTTGAAACTCACTTTTTCAATTATTTTAACCAATCTGAAAGTTAATTACTAAAAATTAACACTACCGTAATATTTATACGGGGGCAGCACTTTCAGTTAAATCGCTTTAAAAATACTTCTTTACATTATTTAAAACATTTTTGTAATTGGAACTATTTGTCTTTGACTAACGGTTTAGGAATAAGCCATTGAACATCGTTTGGAGTGGACGCCCTTTATAATACTTTAAGCACTTCGTGTACGACCCCTGAAAGCTTGATCCAACTCATCTGTTTTCAGTTACAGAAAAGTGGTTTAAGTCATAAAATTGAAAATGTCATAACTCGGTCAATTTTAGTGTTAGATGAATGGGACTTTTTTTGCCGTACTTGTTAGAGAAATAGGAAAAGTTTACTAAATATCACTTATAGGACCGGGGGAACGTATAAAAATTTAAATATCGTAATTTTTAAAGAAATATTTTTCTTGACCTAAATCGCTTTAAAAATACTTCTTTAGCTCATTTAAAACATTTTTGTAATTGGAACTATATGTCTATGACTAACGGTTTAGGAATTAGCCATTGGACACCGTTGAGACCGGACACCCTGTATAGGAGATCGTTCAGAAGTGTAGTGCATTTTTGCCCCATTTCGAACTCACCAGTGATATTGATAGTAAAAAACAATAAAAAAAAACGTTTTTGAGTACTATCTCTAAATGGAAATTAAGAATAAAGTTATTACAAATACAGTCGAGGAAATGGGTTGTCGAAGCATCTTTTCGCTAAGGCAGTAAACAGAAATGATTTCCAAGCATGAGGTAGATCAGAGCACTTTGATTTTTAGGTAACAAACCTGTCTAAAGGGGATTTTGGAAATGAATGGCAGCAAAGATGGTACAAGGAAGGCTCAGGCCGCTACGCACATAACTTATTCCCAAGCGTTCCCATTCAATTTACCGTAAATAATCGTTACCTTTTTCTTTTTTTTTTTTACAAATCACGGCCCTTTCCAGAAATATCTTTACGACATAGGTAAACGTGACTCCCCTCTTTGTGTATGTGGTCTCCCCTCCACTTCAGTTTTCTACGTATTGGATTGTCCTCTAACAACATACACTGGTTTCCAAAAATTAAGGAAAAATCACAAAAAGAGTGATAACTCGTTCAAAAATTAACCTATCCATATGAAATTTGGATATGTTGTTAACTAAAAGATGCTGATTAAAATTACAAAATACAAATTAGTGGCGCTGCAATCGGATTGCGTCATCTCTGCGGAGCATAAAAATGCATGCTAGAGAGTACGGCTGCTGGTGTCGCTGAGATTATGAAATAAGAAAACTGAGATAGCCAATTCATTAGTATGACCTCGAGGTATCATTTGTCCGCATAACTGCGATATAGAGATATTGGAAGATTGTATGTAGGCCAAAGTCAGACAGAGGGGGCCAGATGGTTAAATGTGAGACCATCTGTTGCTCATAGGCTTTGGCAACAATTTCAAACCACTGGTTTGACCTCCAGAAGGTTCAGCGAAGGACGAGCAAGAGCTACGACAAGCACCGAAGACCGATATTTATGGTTATGTGTACGAAGGAATAGAACAGCAACCCCCTCTTATCTTAAATCCGTCCTTGGTGCAGCCACTGGAAGGTTGGTAACAACGTCTATTGTGCGTAGAAAGCTTCATGAAGGTGGTCTTTACGCGATGCGACCATTTATTTGTGTGCTGCTCACCTCATATCTCTGGACGGAAAATTTAAGGTGGGCACGTCAACATGTCCACTGGACGGCGTTACAAATGAGTTCCAGTTTAGTCTCCAAAGTGATAGTAGGCATTGTTTGATTTGGAAAGAACAGGGAACACGATATCAACCATCAAACATTCATAAAAGAGATTCGTATGGAGGAGGCAGTGTCTGTGTTTGGGATGGTATCACTTTGGGTGGACGTACTGACCTCCATGTATTTCCACGTGGAACTGTGAATGCTCACGTCAATAGAGATGACATTCTTGATGCTTATGTGCACCCTTATACTGGTGCAATAGGTAATGATTTCCTGTTACAGGAAGATAACGTTAGACAGCACAGGGTTCACATTGTAGAAGATTATCTTCAGCATCAAACAATTCAGCGCATGGAATGGCCAACGTAATCACTGGGCTTGAATCCCATCGAACATGTTTGGGATGCTTTAGGAAGATGTGTCTCTGCTCTCAATCCCCCTCCTCAGACTCTTGCCACACTTACAATTGCTTTACAAGAGCAATGGCTCGCACTTCCCAGCGAACTTATGGATCGCATAATTGACAGTATCACACTTCGCAGTATGTGCTGTATTGCTAGGGGTGATCATACTCCATATTAAAGGTACTTTTCCTATACCAAACTGAGACATTTATTTTGTTTATTTTATAATTCTATTAATTTCTGAAACACTACAATCGCCAGGTAATATCTTTTAATGTTATTTTATACCTTAGTATGTGTTGTAAATTGTGTCTCAGTTTTATTAAAATCTACTTGTAACATTTTGAGTAATCGCCATTTTTGTTGTTTTTCCTTAATTTTTGGAAACCAGTGTATTATCACGTTAAAAAACATAGAGCTATGGCGATTCTGGATTGGATTAATTATATTAGTGAAAGTCCTGCTCTCATGAACAGAATATGAGCACTAATGAGATTTATAGAGAAAAATGAAGTCATTTTTAGAAATAATTATCCATACCTCTCGGACACTTCTTCAGACGATGATTTATGATTTTTTTGACCAGGCAGCTATATTGAGAATCTTACATTTCTTTTTAATTTACTATAGCATAAATATAAACATTGAACATTTCTTTTTAAATGCTGGCAAAAGGATGAACTAACAAATGGGTTTCGGCCGTCCGTAGGAAAATACTCCATCAAGCTTGCAGCTTGGAGTTACGGTTCGGATTTCCCTTTCGCCACTTTTGGTTTTATAATTATCGGTGAATTCTCTTACCAGATAAAAGAATTAAGGAAAGATGTCTGTTTTGACCGTTAAATAATAAACAAGTCAAGCTTCATGAGGGGTTAATATTGCTCAGTTTTCTCATTATATAATAAATTTGTCAGTGGGTTTTCGTTTTAGTAACGTTACTTAAAAATGAAAGTCTTACGACAGCGTCAGGGGGGGGGGGGGGGTGCTTATAGCCAATAAGTGTGATGTAGGGAATGGGTTACTCCTGATGTATTCTCTGTTTGGTTTTTAATAGACAGAGAATTTTGCCGAATTTTACAAGTTCCAGAAAGCTTAATGTTTTTGACCTATTCTTATTCTTGTACCTGTCTTCAAAGCTTTAATCATCGCTCTTTTTTTTTCATGGGTTGAACGTGGCATGTTTACTTCCGATTTCAGTTGCTGCGAGACTCTAATATCCTACTCTAATATCTTCTCTTATACCCCGTTCAGACCAGATATTTAAGATATTTTAGACCTCGGAACTCACTGAGAGAGTTCGTGGAACTCTCTCAGTGAGTTCGAACTTTCTGTCACTACCAATCGCTCTGATTGGTTGTGGAGATTCGCTTAAAATAACTGGCTATTGAGGCTGGCACTTTGTATCCATTCAGATCTTGGAGACAGTGACGTTCAATGAGTTATCTTAGATAAGTTTTGCGGTATGAACAGGTGCTCAATTCCGGGTATGTACCACATGACTTGCGTTATGTATGACTTGCGTTAGGCTCAGCTACGTATTTCGCAACCAGCGGTGGACAGATCCTGTAAGGTGTCGACTGGGATACTCAGCATTTCTAATGGCAGTTTGCCTGCATGTCTTTCCTGATATAATGGGCGATGTAGACCTATATTTTGAGACTTCTGTTATGACTTCCGATCTTTTTACGTATTGCGTGCCGTTGCTTGGAATACGCGATATCCCTCGTTTATGAGGATTTTGGAGACCCTCTGCTAGTGCGTGAAAGGCGAAACCAAAGTCTGAATTTCGGAACTCAGCTGTCTCCTCAGGCAACAGTTTTGTAAATTTTATTATGAACGTAACACAGTGCGAACTTTAGCGTATAAATTTTGGATCAATGTTTCTTTTGACAGAAGACAGACTCCTGCCTATCTCGGGGTAAGTTCCATTTATCATCAGACTTTAAAGCTAGTCTTAGCAAGAACTTTAATATGAATAATTAAATATCTCGAAATTTAAGAGGTTAATTTCAGACTCGTTGGGATCTGACTAGCAGGTGCAACATGAATAATAATTTATTTTGCTCAACGAATAGTAATTTTGTTTCTAAATAAATTATGATTGTGAATCCAATTATAAGTATACTCTCTGTTTCTTTTATTTGTTATTTGTCTACACTCTTTGATTACTAGAAAAATTTAATGCTGAACTATTTAAAGATTTTGAATAACTATGAATGATTTAACTTGTAATTATCATTAAAATAAACAAGTTGGAAATTTCACGTGCGTTTTCACGTCAAATGAGGTGCGTTCGTGCTATAACAAGTTTTATAAATATTTTTTGCACCGCATATTATACTGAATGCATATTTTAGTGCGCTTCATAAGTGCATAACAATTTCATTCTGTTCGAAAGGCTGTAACATCATTAAAATGCACTTGAAATAATTTTTTCCCACTGGCCGTAATGTAACGGAAAACTTTTGACTGTCCCTGTAATTAAATTATACATCCGATTTTCATAAAATTTGAAATGGTTTGAAATGAATCGACAAAATTTTGCAACAATTATATATTTAAAATTTCAGACCATTCGGTTAGGTAGTTTTTGCTCTGTTATATGCGGACGGACGGACAGACAGACGGACCGTACGACGACTATAGGTGCTACGCATTTATATAATTACGAACGCACCGAAAAAAGGTTGTTCAATATTAAATTCATTATTATTTTGAGTAGTGGTCTAAATTTTAAATTAATTTCAAAGGATTTTTTTCATTTCTTTTAAAGAAATGGATATAAACCTTAATTATCTGATGGACTTCGGAGGATAAGTTTTACATTAATTTTACCTGACTAAATTAAGGGCACAGGATGGAACACAACTTGGTCTTAAATTTAAAAATTTTATTTAAATGAATATTTATAGATTTTCAAAGGAACTTATATAAATGTTTTTTTATTTGAATAAATCTCTGAAACACATAGCTGCCAAATTTTACGCTTTTTTCTTACCAATAAAATTTGAGAGAAATTTTTGACTTACTGAATCACAGAGTTCGCCGATTACATATGGAAAATTTTACTATTAAATTTTAGTGGTCAGAAAATAACGTAAAAGCTGGCAGCTATGGAAACATATGTTTTTAAATTGATTTTGTATTTTAATAAAATTTACAATGTGTCCAAATACATTTGGAATCGCAAAACAGAATTACAGTGCCTAAATAATAGTAATATTTACTTAAATATTTAACAAAACGTTAAACAAGGCACATTAATCTATGTTTATTTATATACGGATATTAATACAATAGATAGAGAGAAACAGCAAACATGACAATTTTTAGTTATACATTAGTTTTATATGATTAGAAGAGCAACATAACGTCCTCATCCGAAATCTTTGGCGCCTGTATTACACTTTCGCCTGTGTACTCTGTACACATTGCACGCTGGGTCGGCGCATATCTGAGGGATCATGAGATCATTTGATAAACTCGTCATAATGATACAACATCCCACGGAAAACGAAGCCTGGAGACAGAGAAAGCACAGAAAATAATTTTTAGTTTTAAAACATGAAAATTTCTTTTTTTCCCCTTCTACATATATATACAAGGGGCAGTCAAAAAGTTCACGGAATTTCGTCGTAACTCTTTAATATCACAATATAATTAATTTATTTGTTTACAAACACTATATTTTTTTTACTACCGAAATTCATAACAGGCAGTGTAGCTGAAGGTAGGAGTGTGTGGTAATCAGTTGGCTCGATCTCGAAGTTAGAACAAAGATCGAACATCAAGCTCATGTGCAGATTAGGGAAATCTACTTCAGAGACTTTGTTAGACTTACAATCAGTTTACGGTGATGATACTTTAAAGCTATTTACGAGTGGTTTTCAAGATTTCGGGGTGGACAGGAAATACTTAAAGATGAGAGCCGCAATGGGAGGCCTCCAACCTTCAGAAACGAAGGTATGGTCGAGCAAGTGAAACAGTTAATCAGATCAGACCGAAGAATGACCATCGACGAGTTGGCACAAACAGTGAGGATCTTTCATGGATCCATTCACGCAATCCTGTCAGACGATATGAAGATGAAGCGTGTCAGTGCAAAGTTTGTTCAGCGGCTGCTGAACACGGATCAAATAGAAACTCGGAAATTGATTGTGGCCAAATATTTTGAAAAAAAGCACAGAGCACCTGACGTTTCTTGAGACAATCGTTACTGGTGACGAGACCTGGGTGTACGCTTACGATCCGGAGACAAAGATGCAATCATCAGATGGCACACAACGTCCTCTCGTCGACCAAAGACATCACGTCATGTCAAATCCAAAACAAAAGTGATGCTCATTGCGTTTTTTGACAATGAAGGTGTAGTTCACCATGAATTTGTACCAGCTGGTTACGTGAAAGTTTTGAAAAGACTGAGGGAGGCAAACCGAAGAAAATGTCCCGCCAAATGGCAAGGAGTATGGTCTTCAGTACGACAATGCTCACTCCCACACACCGACATGGCTCGCGAAAAGAACATTCCAGTCCTCCACCAGCCTCCCTACTCACCGAATTTAGCACCATCGGATTTCTGGCTCTTCCTCAAGATCAAAATGCGCCTCAAAAGTAATCGTTTTGACACCATAGAAGACATCAAAACCAACGCGACGGCTGAACTTGGGAAGATACCCAAACAGGGCTTTTATCGTTGTATACAGCAATGGTAGAGGCAGTGTAGAAAGTGTGTGTGTTCTGACGGAGCCATTTTTGAAGGCGATTAAGTAAGTGTGTACCTATATTGTGGTAATAAAGAGTTACAACGAAATTCCGAGAACTTTTTGACTGCCCTTAGCATTTCATTTTGATAAGTGGCCTGATCTAATCCAGCATGTGCGCATATCTTAATTAAGAGATCTTAAAAAAAAATATTATACAACTTTTCGCGATCGATTGTTCATTAATTTTACATATTTGTACTTTATTTTTTTGTAACTTTCTGTTAAACAGTATCATAATTTGGAAAATTACTCTACCTGTATTTAAATTTTCAAGCAATGAATGCGATAGAAGAATAAAGAAAAAAGGGCTGAATAAATCTAATCTAAAAAAATAAATACTTTCAGGTCGTCTGAATTTATTCAGTATTCATGTTCTTTTTTTATCCATCATTGTAATGAATGGGGTATTAATGCAAATAATAAGGAAAAAAATTCTCTTTAAATTCTCATTTTCGTTATCATAATTTAAATTCCCAAAATGATACTGCCGAAATAGATCTGCTGTAAAATTATCTTCTGCGTTCAACGCAGTTGTATAATTCTTTTTGATAATTTATCGAATGATAAAGGATTTATGTTAGTCCTTATTTTTTGCCGATTCATTGCATATTAAGAAAATAAAATCCTATAAATACTGAGTAATTTTCTAAGCATGAAAATTTGAAATAATCGAAACTAAAAGCATATTTAAAATTTTACTTTTAAATTATAATCGAAAAGGAAAAAATGAATATCACGCATTTAATAGGATTAAATAAAGTCATCATATAAATGAAAGAACATGCAATTATCGGCCAAAAAATTAAAACAACCTAATGTGTTAATGTAGATTAAGTTGTATGCAGAACCAAACAAATAGAAAAGGTGTATTTCGAGGCACTATTCTAAGGCTATTTCTATGCGAACTTGTCATGTCTGTCACATACTACGATTTTTGGCTGCCAGTATTTTAGAACGGGAAAAATGTTACTTATTTTATCAGAGCTATTTCATCAGTTGAATAAGGCGAAGCAAACTTTTCGAAAATGACGGTGGCCAACAAGCGTAGCGATTTTCAGCTATGTGACAGACATGACAATTTCGAATGGAAATAGCCCTAAGTGCTTGTGGCACTTTTCCAAGCAATAGTATTACCGAAACATGAACAAAAGAAAGGAATCGACTTCGGCAAAGAACAAATCGTGAAGGCCAGGCAACTGGGTAAAATTGTTTCGGAGAGTGCAATTCTTATCAAGCTTTCAGATTGTGCCGTAGTTATTACATATCAGAAAAGTTTAAAGCAGATGAAATATGTAACCTATAAAAAGGCTTAAGCCGTTGAAAAGCCATTGATCTAGAAGACAGCAGAGACTTTGATGTGGATAGATAGTCTACAGTGGCTACTATTATCTGTAAATTTAATAGTAGTGGTGTAAATAATGTATGGAAATATACGGTTCATTGTATACTGTTGACTATGGGATTATGAAGTTGACCCCTATTCGTGTGCCTATTTTATCAGAAATTCTTCTATGTATATCCATGCTGCAGACACTGAGCCCTGTGAAATCGACCCTGAGGAGTGTAAAAAAGTCTCGTTTGTAAAGAAAACCTTTCTTTTCTTTATATCATCTGGAGGAGCAAGTTTGTGTGGCGTTTACTGGTGGTAATATACTCATCTAACAGACGCAGTTTGATAGCGGGAATGTTATGTTTAAGAGGTGTTTTTCTGGAAAATACTTGATTCCATTATGACTGTATAAGGAAATATCAGTGCACACCCTATCTAACTAAGTAGCCTGAGGCATCAGTTGCACACTTTCATGTCCACTGTCTTTTAAAATGCAATAGCATCGTTAAACTGGAATATGCTCCTGTGACAAAGTTTCTATGGTTTTGGAATAGTTCAGTGATTAGGATCAGTATTGCGTAAATTTTTAAATAAAAAGAAACAATTCAAACTATCGATTGCTAAGAAGGCTTCTTGTAAAATCCTTGTAAAGTGCTCAGAAGGATGGAGGTGGGATGCATATTACTGTGAGATACTATAAACACATCACCACACTGAAAAAAATGGGTACTTAAAATTGAGTAAAAAGTACTCAATTTTAAATACGTGACATACTCAAAATAGCACCTATCCAAATGTACTCAAAATTGAGAAACACATGTACTCATTTTTGATCCCATGGTTGTGTTCAAATATGAATCGTTATGTACTGCCTCCCTGAACCTACAAATTAAAGTAAAAATGTACTAACTTTTATTTTCCGTTCTAAATTATTAACAAGGAATGTTTGGTTGATTATTTATTAAGAAAAATAGCAAAATTATTAGCAAGATACTCAAATCGAATATTTTTATAACAAGAGCTTTATATGTAAGCACATTTAAATTATTTGAACATACTGTACATAATTTAATATTTGAATCATCATGAACATCTTTTATGCGCCATAAATGAAATAAATCATTACAGGGTACAAAATTATCGTTTCGTTTCGGTTTGATAACATGTGATGCTTCAAAATTGAGAAAACATAGGCTCATTTTTGATCCAAACATACTCAATTCGATATGAGTACATCGATTTACTCATTTTTGAGTACTTCATTTTTTTCAGTGCATATACAAGTTTCCCGCATGCATTTTCTCAGGATTGTACATTGGACGTTCCGTTAATTTGTGTGAACTGGGATTTAAACGAGAAAACAAAATGTGTTTTTAAAGGCGAGAAAAGAAACGAAATCAAGAAATTATGAATAAACTGAATGAATTCGAATTGTAATTTTTACTCAAACTCACAAATTTTTGTAGTATAACTCAACTCATGCTCGATTAAAAAAAAAAAAAAAACCCTCAAAACTCGCAGAACGTAAGTCGAACTCACATTTTTCAACTCGATGAGCTCGCTTCTGCACAACACTCATTATGATAACGTGTTTTCTCGAATAGCCCGCCCCTCAAATTTTTCGGACACGAATCCCAACGAGCACAAGTTGTTTCACTTAAAACAACTAATAACGCACCCTAACACCAACATAAATTCAGAATTCACAAGAATCAGACCAAATTCTGTTGCTGTCATTTTATGATATACCCATAGAATTCTTTCAACATCTAGTTGAAGGCATACCTTGTTGCATCAAGGCTCTTTCGCGCCAAAGTAGGACTTAAACCTTATTTGGTAGGTGATTTTAATGCTTTGTCATTTTTTGGTTTTATAATTTGAATGAAGTTTTTAAATCATATGATGCGTAAGAAATTTTGCATAGAATAAATTGCTTCACTGGACCAAAGAATTTTTAATTTCGGATGAAGAAATGGTTTAGTTGCCACCTGTCTCAAAAACATAGCATAGCGTACATTAACAGCTACCAACATGCACAGATAGGATAGCCTATGAGAGTGTGGTACAACGTGGAACCACTGTTTCTTTGAAGAATTTGTTGCCTTATTTAAGTGTGAAAACTAGGTGATTAAATAAGGCGAAATTTTCTGTAAGGAAATAGTGATTTGATGCGGGCCGCGGTTAGACCACATTGACCTATTTAAGAAAGGAAAAATCCCGATGTCAATAAAATGTGAAACAAAAGAGGTATATTCAGAGTTATATTCAATCTCTGTCCATTACCCGTATGTGACAAAGATATCTATGAGGTTGTCTTAAAAAATAGTTGATTTGTAAGGTAATGCATTTTATATATTTTGTAAAACAATACTTTTATTTTGAATAAATGAATTTTTTTTTTTTGTAGAAGATAGTTTCTAATATCTAGTTTGTTAAAAATCTGCATACACTGTAACTAAAGCACCCAAAGCTTTTTCTATATGATAAAATAAATAAATTTAATTCAATATTTTAATTTAATAAATGTATAAAGTTTTGAAAAATGATCTAATCAAAATATGACAGCAAAAAATCTTCTGCAAACTTTTTATATCTTTTATCCCTTTTTTATCAAGGAAGAACTTTTTTGTTCTTTTTTTATCAAGTGAAATAAGAAAAAAAATCCTCTTAAATTGAAGAGAAGTCAACATCCAATTACACGATCTTACGAAGAACAAAAACATCTTGAATTTAAAATTTTTTTTTTATCAAATCCTTTGAAAGAATTAAACGCAAATGTATATTATTTTACAATAACCTTTAAGGGAAAAAATCATTTTTAGATCGTTTATTAGAATTTTTTTTCCTCGTTCTGTTTTTTTTTCATGGGACATTGATAAAAAAATCTTCGTTTATATTTATATGACTATATTTATACATTATCTTTATCAATAAAAAGAATATTCGAAAGAAATAAAAAACTTAAAATCAGGAACAATTATATTTAAATTAGCTGTTTCACTTTAAGAATCTAGATAGAGCTAAGCAGCGAAACACAAGTTAAACTTCATCATAATTATGTAATTATAACTTAAAAGTAGAGAATACCAAATTCGATGAAATTATGTTTTAAAAATATGTATAAAAGTAATAGATATCTTTGTAAATTTGTGATTTTCAGCTAGTGATCTAGAAATCACAGAGGATTGGAAGGTGTGGATGGAAAGAAAGAATGAAGAAAGATGAAAAGACGGAAAACAAGAAAACAAACATATGAACAAGCATGGAACTCAAGTGCTTAGTTTCAAAATGTACAGAAATTTTTAAGAAAATTTCAAGAGATTAAACATGACACTATGTCCATTTCTGCATGAATATTTAAATGGATGCATTTAATACAAGTCACATGTTTCATATATGAGGGGCTCACAATCATAGTAGACCAGGTCCACTTAAAAAAAAAATGAGATAGCTCATGTAGAAGGTGCAGTAAACTGTGTTTTATCTACTGTCATAGTGCACCAGGTCTGTAGTTCACATTCTTTCTCATATATTGCATCTGTGTTTATAGTTGGTGAAGTAATATAAGAAATCTTTTCAACCATACTAAATCAAGTCCATTCATTAGTGTACCACTCCATCACTACTTTTTTTATCTGTGACCCATTATTGTCTAAATCTTACCTCATTGCTATCAAAAAAGTTTTATTTTAAATAAGTAGCTATTTCAAAACTTCTGATGAAAGATAAACGTTCGTGAATCAGATGTATAAACTATAAATAGAAAGTAATATCGTTTTTGATGACTACCACTCTTCTCGGTAAAAAAACTGTAAAAATAGCGACAGCGTTTTTCTTAAACAAAATCATTACAAAGAAAAAACTCTAATCACATAGTTCGATCCTACGCCTAGAGAGGTATGAACGGAAAAGAATAAGACCCCTGTCAAAGAGAAATTCTGTTAAAAAGTCTTCAGCAAAAAGTTTAATTTACACTTCAAGCCGCCAAGTACAGATACATGTAAATTATGGGATGACATATCAATTAAGCTCTCGACAAAAAATGGTGAAAACACTTGAAAAAGTCTTGAAATCGAAGCTTGTGGGCGCAAGTTACTTTCTTTGTCAAATGTCAGTCAAGATGCGTTTTACGTGGGCCGTAGAAAAATTATTTTGGCCAAAAAGAAAGAAATGATGGATCTTCTGCCATACATTCTGCCAATTCATATTGTTTACTTCAAGAATCTTTCAGCAGAGATGAATACCAAGTTCCAAGCTACTTCCTCTAGAGTACATCATGTGACGTTGATGATGATGATAGTATTGTGCACAGTGAATGATTTACGGTAATATCTTTCCCTTTGAGTAAAAAATACAATAAGTAAATTTTAATTAATTTTTTCAACTACATGTCAGCAGTGAAATTACGCTTGAAATTATTGAATATTAATGATGTAAATTTACCTATTCCAGGGACCCGGGTTCGATTCCCGGCTTGGACATTTTTCACTAAGTTGGTTTACGCTTTGTTAGCAATGTGATATTTCAAATCATTAATATACAATAAGTAAATATAAATCAAAATCAGGAGTTTTTGTAATCATAATAAGCATGTCTTTATTTACACATGGAAATTTCACAACCATACTGGACCAAGTCCTTATTTTTTTTAAGAACGTATAAATTTTCAATAGAAATATTAATTTGCCATTTGTAAAAGTAGCGCGCTATAAAAATGGTACTTTAAATTGAATATTACCACATATAATTCTTATAAATCACATGGTGTGAATTAATTATTTATTAAGAACTTTAAAGCGTTATTATTCATCATAAAGAAAAATGGACTTGGTCTACTATGGTTGTGAGCCCCTCATAATATGCCATTAAACGCTCCTTTTTAAACACTCACCTAACCAGGGAACGTATTCAACTGTTTGTTCGTGATTTCGTCGAGAGTGTTATCGTTGGATAGGTCTTGCCAGGAGGATCAAGGAAAATGCAGGAACTGCCCTACCGAATCCAACCGTTTACGAGTTATGGATCTATAGCTTCCATGACGGCATGCACAAAGAAATTATAAAATAATATATTAAATTTAAAAAATCAAAAAACCCGACTGCATAAAAAGCGAACTAATTAATTATTTCTCATCAATATGAAACTATTTTTTTTATATTACTTACCTTTTTTTTATTAACATATATTGATGACTTTTAAGTTGTGTTTAATTATTAGTTTTTATCTACAGACACTGTTTTGATGAGGCCTATAGATGTATATTATTGCCGAAACGTCAGTGAAGGCTTACTGTGGAGACACGAAAAGTTTTGATTTCTGTTTGTCTGTCTGTCCGTCTGTCTGTCTGTCTGTCTGTCTGTCTGTCTGTCTGTTCCGCGATAACTGCCGCAAAAAGCACCCGATCAGCTTGAAATTAATTGGGCATATTCGTGAGATACCCGGACGTAGCTGTATAGTTTTTGGTTAAATTTGGTTCATTCGTTCGGAAAATATGGAAGATTTTATTTTTCTTTATAATGCTTTTCTACGGCAAGTCAGACGATTTTCAAATTTCCATTTGTTGAAAGAAAATGGCACGTTTGATTAATGGATTTAAATGTCAAATTATGGATACTAACATTCCAAATAAGGGTTTTAAATTATTCCTATTATATTGAAGTTTTATCAATGTAGCTATCAGATTTTTTTATTTACGTGTATAATGTTTTGAGGACATTTATACATGTATTCCAATAATATAAAGAATTTTTAAATTAATTTTCTTGTTTTACATGATACATATTTCTTTTTTTTCTCCTTTTCTTCGTTGCCTAGCGACTGTTATTCGTAGCCTATCATTGCTTCAAATATGAATGAAGTTAGTAAATTACGTTAATTTGTTGCATGTACTATTAAAAGGCTATCACAAAAAATATTTTATCGCGCCAAATCGATGCAATTTATGCAATTAACAGTGGGCACGATAATGAATTATTTTCCAGTAGATTTATAGATCTCCAGATATGCATATTTTGGGGGGCTTTTAATATGTTATTGCTATCGCATGGATTAGGATGTTTAAACTAATGTTTAACCATGCTATTAGTGAAAAAAAAAAGTACAGTTAAAGGCATGTAAATCCTTTTTAACACTTTCCAACATGGATGAAAAGTATTTATGACTTCAGTTTTTCTATCTGTCGCCTGCAGTGTTTCTCTACGTGCTCTAACTCGCGTAAATATAGTCGGGATTGCATGTAATTGATATACGTTATTGAGGTTTGCCAAAGTATGTTTGGTATTAAAAATGAAGAGTGTAGCATTCATAGCTTAATTACAGGGGCCCTCAAAACTATTCCGTTACATTATAGTCTTTGGGAAAAATCGTCTGCGGTGTATTTTAATAATGTTACACAATTTTAAACGTAATGAAATTTATATACTTTATTAAGGTGCACTAGAACCTGGTTACTATAAAATATGTTATGTGTAGCGCTTACAGCATGCGTACAGGGAACTCAAAAGTATTCATAATATTACAATCTTTGAAGAAAATCCTTTTGTGGCGTTTTTTAATGATGTTACTCTGTTACAAAATAATAAAATTGATATGTATTTTTGAAACATTTTTGTAGTATATGGGGTGCAAAGCATATTTTTTTTTCAGGGTCACACAAAAGTGGTCGATTAAAATGTGGTCTACGGGGGAAAAAAAACTCTTCACAGCTTATTTTAACACATTAGCGACGGGAAACGAGAATTCTCGTTTTTATTAAGAATACGTCATTGGCTAAGGGAGTGACTTCTACCTTACAGAAAAGACATTTATATTGTGTTGTCCATATTTTTTATAGATTGTAAGACATTATATATTACATCCGTACATTGAAAGATATTTACTGCTGCATAAACATGAAAAACATATTTCAGAAACCAATTTCCGAGACACTTTCAGAAGAGGGAGAGCTTCTACTGTTTTTAAACCCAGATTTAATTAAATTGCCTGTCGTCAGTGCGTTAATTGTGTTGCACTAATTCAAACATTATGAAATTAAATTACATTACTGTGGTTGACTACAAGAAGCTTGAATATGATTTGTATCGTATTTATCGTTCATTTATAGGGTCACATAAAAAATTTCGGATACAGTTCTGGTCTATTAGGGATGATTGCTGAAGAGCATTTTCGATTATGGTGTGCGTTTTAACGTTAAGTAAATTTGTGCTTAATAAGTACTGCTTAAATATTGTATAGACCATGTACAGGGATACACAAATGAATTCGTAAGTATAAATGAAAATGAGCGCGCGCGAATTGCTTCTGAGTTTTTTTTTTTTTTTTTTTTTTTTTTTTTTGAGTTATGTATTTCCCAGCCCAATTACATTTAGTATACTAACAAATGTTTGCAGAATTTAAATAGAACCATATACAGGACTCCACAGAAACTGGATATATGGTGCACACTATGCATACTAATCCCCGGAAATGTGATATGAGCAGTTTTAAGAGGGTTTTTTGTCTGCATTAAATTTAAATGCTATAGACGACGCGTAAAAATCTTCACGTAATATACAGGGCTGTAGAAAATAATTCATGTACGTTTCCGTCTATTGGTAGAATTTACTAAAGGACATTAACACAATTAATTGATAATTACAAATGTAAATTAAATTACACTACGAAGGGGTTCAGGGGGGCAGAGCCCCCCTGAAGAAATCTACTTTATTATCTAAAAATTACCAGAATAAGTAGCTCATGAGATTTTCAGAATACCATTACATAACAAAGGGTTTAATGATTCCTAATGTCAGAATCTAATGTCAGAAACCTTCTAATGTCAGAAACCTTCGAAATATTTTTTCGTTTTATAAATGTTTATGTAATTTCAAAACTTTAAATTTCGTTTTTTGTAGAAAGATTAATATTACTCAAAGGGCGCTAAACACAATGAATTGTAGAGCTGACGTTGAGGCTCCTGATTTGAAGATTCACTAGTATAGGTTAGAGTTACAGTAAAGGCAGAGATCCAAAGTACACAACTTCCAGGTTGTGTAATATTTAAACGGAGCTTTTGACTATGATATGCCACTCAATAGGGTGCGTAAATTTTTTTTCGTCTCTACCGCCATTTTGTATTTTACGGCCGCCATATTGAATTTATAAAAACAAAGTCTATCCTATAGCCATCGGACGATTAAGACGAATTGATAGAGACCTTATTCATTAAAATCCATCCAGCCGTTGGGATGTTTCGAGGGTATAAAAAAATCCACATACACATATACGCGTGAAACACATAACCCTTCTTTTTAGTCGGGTAAAAAGAAAAATACTCCATGAGAAGCTAAAGCTAGAGTTTCATTTTAGCCTCACAATTAGTTAATCATTAATTAAGGGGACCTTCTACATTAGGAGACCAAAAAAAGCTCTTTTTTATGATTTTTTTGTAAAAAAAACTGCATGATGAATCTTTTTGAAATTTTAACAGTTTATTGTACATATCTTAAGGTATACACAAGATTTTTTAAAATTAGATTTTGTTGCTTCTACTCTAAGTTATAAACAAATATGTTTAACTGCTTTGGAAAATTTCGTGTGGACGGTGGGCATGATAGCCTTGTAGAATTATCTGAAACTCAAAAAAAATTTTTTTTCGTAAACTAGTTAAATTAAAGGAACCCATAAATTTATTAAAAAAAAGTTATGTAATGGCTGATTAAAAAAATTTTTTTGTTAAAAAAATTCGTTCTTATTTGTTAACAACTTTTTTTAAAAATAATTTTAGTAAAAGCATTAATTCATATCGAAGGCAATTAAACAAGTTTTAATTAAAAAAAATCAAGATGATCCATTGAGTAGTTTTTTAAAAATCTTGCCCACCGTGTCAAAAAATGTGGTTGAACATATTTGTTTATAACTTAGAGTAAAAGCAACAAAATCTAATAAAAAAATTCTTGTGTATACCTTAAGATATGTACAATAAACTGTTAAAATTTCAAAAAGATCCATCATGCAGTTTTCTTACAAAAAAATCATTAAAGAGTGCTGTTTTTTGGTCTCCTAAAGTAGGTCCCCTTAATCCTCATGATTAGGGAACTCCAACTATACAACATTAGATGAAATTGGATTTCCTTTATATTTTTCATTATTTGTGGCATCACAAAAGAAACTGGTCCGCATCTAGCAAATGGATTTGGGCGGGTAGTTTTAATAGTTTTCTTCACGACAAGACCTTTTCAACGATACAACTCTTAACGAAATCGGATTTCTTTATTATAGTTTCTATGCACGACGACGCGGAAGTAATTGCCCTTATCTCGTGAACGGCTGTATTTGGGTGGGTAGTTCTTATACTTTTCTTGATCCTCACGATAAGACCTTTCGGACGATACCACTGTTGATGAAATGCAGAACTAACGAGTTTGTTCTTTAGTAAGGAATAGGAATAGGTTCTACTCGACGGAGCAGCAAACAATTTCGACTTCTGTCTTAATTGTTCCATTAATTTCTTCCCAGTTTTCATCTTTACCAGAAGAGGGAATTTCTTGGTTCCGTACCCTTCTCCTTCCTACTTATTTTTCGTCCCACCAGTGGCCGAGAGGTTCTGCTCTCGAAGCTGGTAGACGGGAGGTGCTGGGTTCGAACACAATCGCGCCCGTCGGCCTAATTGTTCGGAGTTTTCGTGGTTTTCTTCGAACCTTGGTTTTCCGAGCGTAAATACGGGTTAGGTTTCTTTAGAAAGACCCCCACGAAGGGCACACCCCCTTAGGGCCTATATCCCTCGTCTTGATAATTGGCCGTCATAAACACAACCAACCAACCTACTTATTTTTCAACATGAGTTATTTCTATATTGCGAATTTTGCATAGAGGTACTTAGCATGGACACGACAGCCAACAGTGTACGTAATTACCAGGTGGTCACCCACTCCAATACTAAACTGCTCCACTCTGCTTCAATTTGGTGATTAGACACCCACGAAAGAATCTTCAGCCAAAGAAGCAAAACGCTTCATATGTTTCATATTTCATATAGATATACAGGTTGTCCTTCTTATCGTCAACAAGCTCTTAGTTTTAGAGGTAATTCCAATTGCAAAATAATTTCAAATGCTCTTTTCCATGATATCAAACGCTATCTATGTCAAAATAGTTCTTTTTTTTTTCTTAATCAAAAATTACGAAATGTAAATTTTTATGCAGTTTCTAGGTTCTATTTATAATTACTAAATATTTCTCTAAGCTCTAACAAGTAACAGTAAAAATTCCATTCATCTACGATTAAAACTTACCGAGTTCTGCTACTTTCAATTTTATGAATTTTCGGCGTTTTCTGCCACTAAAACATTGAAAATTCATAAAATTCAAGGTATCGTAACTTGGCAGGATTTAATCTTTAATATATATATATATATATATATATATACAGGGTGATTCAGCTCGTCGGTGACAAACTTTAAGGATCGATAGAGCACACCTAGACGAACATTTTTGAATGGGGAATGTAGGGTCCCTGACGCGATGGTAAGGCGCTAGGCGCTTTCGAAAATTTGGGTGCCGAAATTCGAAACGTCATAAAAACTAGGGAAATGGTTAGATTTTCTTGCTTGTTGCGTCGAAATGATTCTGTTTGTTTAGACTTTCTTCAGTACCAATTTGATAAGCGTATCTCTTAAAACATGGATAGGGGGCGCTGCAGACTTTGGAGAGCTAGACAACAACTTTAAGCCCGTTATTTTGATAATTTAACACATGCTCGCCAAAGTTTATACTCTAACTTAAAGTTTGAACCCAAAAGTAGAGCCCTGCAAAAAGCGTAAGAGCCGGAATAAAATGTCAAAGTACAGGGTGGTCGAAACTCGAAGGCTCCTAGGAGATAAACAAACAGATTTCTTGACTTATGGCATGCATTTTCATGATTCTGTTTGCTGGGGCTCTCTGAAACTCAGTTGAACGGTACAAAAAGAAACATCGATAGGGGGCGCTTTGGGCAAAAAACATAATTCGTTGACATTTCGGACGCTAACTGGAAACGGGGCGCTACGATCAGTTAGAAACAAAACAAGAGAGTAATTTACTTATCATAAGAAGCTATTAAAACTGCAGTTTGTTTGTTTTTTTTAACAAACATAGCTGGTTTCAATCATGCACAATGCGCGCAATAAAATTTACATAAGGTGCTTTTTGCTGATTTATGCAAAAGATATCGTACCATATCGATATGCAAAAGATACGTAATGCGTAGACGACAACGCGAGATGACGTAGTTGTATGCGCAGACACGTCTTTTGAACGTGCGGTACCTACTTAAGCTTCGGGTTACTTGTCTGCAGATCGGTAGTAGGATGGAACGGTACACAAACTCTGAATTGGCTGACATGCATTTGGCGTATGGCGCTGCTGGTTGTAATGGACGAGCCGCTCAGCGGTTGTACGCCGAGCGTTACCCCAACAGGCAAATCCCCTGCCATGCCTTCTTCGCTCGAGTACACCAGAGGTTGTCCACAACGGGATCTTTCGACGGAGGCAGGCCTGAACGGGAGCGATCAGTGAGCACCCCCGACAACGAAGAGGCTGTGCTTAACCTGGTTGAGGACAACCCAGGTCTTAGCACGAGAGATATCGCCAGACATGTTGGCATTTCGCAAGCAACTGCGTGGCGCATCTTACGTTCCCGGAATCTGCACCCCTACCACATCCAGCGGGTGCAGTTGCTCAGAGAGCAGGATTTTGGCCCTCGAGTGGAATTCTCAAGATGGTACTTGGCGATGAGATCCAGGGATCCCCGTTTTGTAAACAGCATTTTGTTTACGGACGAGTCCACCTTCAGCCGGGAGGGAATGTGGAACGCCCACAACAGTCATGTGTGGTGTGATGAAAATCCACATGAAACCAGAAGCCGAGCAGCCCAGGAGCGTTTCTCAGTAAATGTGTGGGCCGGCATTCTGGGGGATTGCCTCATTGGCCCTTATTTGTTACCTGAACGGCTGACAGGTGGAAATTACCTGATTTTCCTGGATCAAGTGCTGCCGCAGCTTCTGGATGAGGCGCACGTACCCGAAGGTTCGCGTTGCCAGATGTGGTTCCAGCACGATGGAGCTCCGGCCCATTACACGAACGACGTGCGTCTCCATCTAAACGCAAGGTATGGCCAGCGGTGGATCGGGCGTGGGGGTCCAGTTCACTGGCCTGCCCGATCACCAGACCTCACCTGCTTGGATTTCTTCCTTTGGGGTTACCTGAAGGCCGAGGTATACCATACACCTGTCAGCAGTGCTGAAGAACTTGTGGCGCGCATTGTGGCAGCTGCAGGGCAGATCAGAGATACTCCTGGCATTGTTGGAAACACACACTCCTCAATGCGACGGAGGTGCGAAGCCTGCATCATGGCCCAAGGTCGAAATTTCGAGCATCTTCTGTAGTGTTATTTTTTGTAAATAAATTTCCAGTATCATTGATGTTTTTGGTCTAAATTTATTCAGAAGTGTTGAGCAGAGGTAGAAAATGTGTTTTCATTATTACTAACTGATCGTAGCGCCCCGTTTCCAGTTAGCGTCCGAAATGTCAACGAATTATGTTTTTTGCCCAAAGCGCCCCCTATCGATGTTTCTTTTTGTACCGTTCAACTGAGTTTCAGAGAGCCCCAGCAAACAGAATCATGAAAATGCATGCCATAAGTCAAGAAATCTGTTTGTTTATCTCCTAGGAGCCTTCGAGTTTCGACCACCCTGTACTTTGACATTTTATTCCGGCTCTTACGCTTTTTGCAGGGCTCTACTTTTGGGTTCAAACTTTAAGTTAGAGTATAAACTTTGGCGAGCATGTGTTAAATTATCAAAATAACGGGCTTAAAGTTGTTGTCTAGCTCTCCAAAGTCTGCAGCGCCCCCTATCCATGTTTTAAGAGATACGCTTATCAAATTGGTACGGAAGAAAGTCTAAACAAACAGAATCATTTCGACGCAACAAGCAAGAAAATCTAACCATTTCCCTAGTTTTTATGACGTTTCGAATTTCGGCACCCAAATTTTCGAAAGCGCCTAGCGCCTTACCATCGCGTCAGGGACCCTACATTCCCTATTCAAAAATGTTCGTCTAGATGTGCTCTATCGATCCTTAAAGTTTGTCACCGACGAGCTGAATCACCCTGTATATATTTACTTGGTGGAGCATGGCGAAAGTTTTTCTAAATATGACTTATAGGAGTCAGGGACTGTATAAAAATTTAAATTTTGGAACTTTTACAAAAAAATATTTTTACAAAAATGGATTATCAAAAATGATGAGGAACAATATTTGCAACATTTTTGCGAATGGAACTATACCTCTAAAACTAACGCTTTACAAATCAGCTATTGGTTAACAATAAGAAGGTGGTGGTGTGGTGTTGCATATGACGGCCGATTATCTACACGTGGGATATAGGCCCGAGGGGGAATGCTCTGCGTGGGGGGGGGGGGGTCTTTAACGATAAGAAGGGATATCCTATATATTTATATGGGATGAAATATTGAGAAAAAAGATTTATTTAGAGTAATATTTAATATAGGGTAAGGTGCCCTATTACAGTCATCTCCCAGTCACTTTTAGGCCCTTGGAAGTTGTAATTTTCAGTGAAAATCTACCAAATTTGGATTTTATATAGACTAACTACCCACGCACATAGAAACATAGGCAAATATTGTACAAAAAATTTTTAACAATGCGAAAAATTGTTTTTTCAAAAGTATCTAAAAAATGCAAAAGAAAAAAAATGGTGCCAATTTCGTCGCCTCCCCCCAAAAAATCCACTACGCCGAGGCTTGACTTATAACTAAATCAAAATTTATTTCTAAATGAGTAAGTAATTTAATTTACATTAAAGTAAGGCGCAAAGAATTTTACTAATTGTCAGTCGTAGAATAACATAACGAAACATTAGCCATCCTTAGATGGCTAATGTTTCGCCCCCGGGACGAAAATAAAAACTGCAAGGGGGATGAAATTGGGACCACGTTACTTTCCAATATGACGAAGCTTCAGTTCCCGTAAGATGAACTGAGCGTCCTAAAACTCACTGTATGCTACTGTCAGCATCTTACCAACGTAAAATACATGCAATGAATAAGAAATAAATACTTACAGTACAGTAAATAACTTTCTACAAACTATGTAATAAGAACTCAGGCCTTCTAAAAATAGGAAATTCGCCGTCTTTAATTTATGTATGCGACTTGGCGAACAAAACTTTCAACACTGACACCTTTTACCTTCCGTCCTCTGTGCCTTGCGTCATAAGTGGCGCCGCTTTCGCAGAAGCGGAGAAATTAAGGGGGACGAAATTAGGAGTGGGGACGAAATATGGGCAATTTACCCTATTATTATATTAATACTTATCCGATTTATGAATCACTTGCACAGTCGAGTTTTGATAGTTTAATAATTCAACTACCGATAAACAGTTTTGTTTGTTGGCACTGTGAAGAACTGCTGCCAGCGTATACTCAAAAATTTAAGTATAAATGGGTCTATTAACCAGGACCGAAACTAGCCTTTTTTGCACCCGGGGCAAACATGGATTTTGGCGCCCCTCCCCTCTTCCGCAAAGTATATTTACAAAGAGAATTTTACTAATTTTCTAATAGTCGACTTATTTTAAAATTTAAAATATGTAATACTGTACTACGTAATCTACAATGGCGGATTCAAGGGAGAGGTCACGGGGGTCATGAAACCTCTCTGAACACCAACAAAAATATTCTAAAGATCGTTTTTAAAAGGAGTCCCGATTATTCAAGTCTCGCTTAACCGAGTTTCCGCTTTAACCGAGTTATTTTCTTCTGATGGATTGATGTCTTCCCTTATTATGAAACAGCCATTATAAATGAAGTGTTAGGTGAAGATGAAAGAGCAGCCGTAAAAAGTTAGAATTAGAACTCTGATTTTCTAGTCAGAATGAAAAAAAATGGCCATAATTAAAAAAAAAAAAAAATTAAATAAGTGATGGCCATTTTTTCCCCCATTCTGACCAGAAAATCAGAGTTCTAACTTTTTTACGGCTGCTCTTTCATCTTCACTTAACACTTAATTTATAATGAGTATTTCATAATAATGGAAGACATCAGTTCATCTGAAGAAAATGTTCCATTCCAAAGGTGTAATCCTTCATTTGGCGCCCCTTCATTCTGGCGCACGGGGCGAATGCCCCCTCTGCCTCCCCCACTTAGTTTCGGCCCTGCTATTAACATACTACAAAGAAATACAAAGCGATGCATAAAATATTCAATGCTGTGGTTGTAAAAAAAATCAGAGAATACGTGACGTAGAGTATATGCTGCATATCTTTATTTAAAAAAGAGAGGGCATACTGAGCTTCTTAAAAATATCGAGAAGATATATGGTGGTGTATACCATCATATACCCTCCACTATAAGCCTGGAAATAATTATAAAAGTAATAATTGCAACTGAAAATATTTAAGAGTGAAAAGTTAGTGTAGTAAAATTTAAAACATCCGTAATTAATTAAATAACACTAAATAGTAAATTTTCATAAAGGTAATGAGTCTACAGAGTATATCAAACTAACAAGATATTAATTTTCTGTCTGTAGACATGAATCAATTTATTGTGACATTCTGACATTAGTTATTTATCAAATAAATATCCAAGATTATCGTTGGAAATTTAACACTAAAGCGACCGGAAATTTTATAAAAATATTTTACCCCGGAATTTTTATTTAAATCTGTTTAACATATTTATTTATCATTTTTCTTCTTTGTATCTTTTAAACTTATTTTACAAAGAAATTTCTGGCTCGAACCGAAATATATTCATATGGTAGGGGTCAAAATGACCCCTCACAGTCTTTTCAGTCTTAATTTGCTGCCAGAGGTCTCGTTTATATAACTTATTAAGGCTATAAAAATAATATTTTTTCTTGATTAATTATTTATTTATAATTCAAAGCTTTTTAAAGCTAATTACAATTTAAATTTCAAAGGATAATCTTCGGCATTTATAGTTTGATTTTAATAACTAATGTCAGAATAAATTGATTCATTTCAGACAGAAAATTAATATCTGCTAAATAGCTCAACAGATGGCAGCAGGAGAGCATAAAATTGCCAAAACTGGATATGGACGAGATATGGATGCATAGCGATCAAGAAGATAGAATATTGAAAATAAGAATATACTCACTTCTCTCTATCTTCTTGATAGCAATTCAGCAGAAAAATAATTTAGATACTGGGTATTTCGCGCAAGTATAAAAATTTCCAATGGCATATTAAAGCTACAAAATATAAAAGAATCCAATTATTGTCCATACAGAATATTTTATAAACCTATATTATATACGGTGTGAACATTCATTGAATAATAAAATTGTATTAACTCGGGTTGAACGTCGTCATAGTTAAAAATTGAATTTTTTTTTTTTTTTTTTTTTTTTTTTTGATAGAGAAGAAGCATGCACAAAAATTCAATTCAACCATGTAGTTATACACCATTTCGGAATCTTATTTCTTATCTACAAAAATTATTTAGAGAAATCGTCAATCAGAATCTCAGAAAAAGATTAGATTTTCTAGGTTTATGGATACATTTCTGAAGTAAAAAGGATCCATTTTTGCGCGCAAATCCCGGAAAAGCCGTTTCTGTTGATTTGGGAAACCTACTGATTTATAGTTCTCTTAATTGGTTCGTCTTGCAAAAGTTCCTAAAGAAAAAGGAAATCTTTCCAGAATAGTGGGTGTCTATGATGTTACAGCTGAATTTACTTAAGAGCAGTCGGAATCCCTATACCTGCCATATTAAATTAATGTACCCTTTCTCATAAACTACGTAAGATATGGACTTGAAACTTTTTTTATGCATAAAATAAACTAATTCTTAATGTATAAAAATAGCAAATAAAGCCTTTGTGCAACAATATTAAAAAGCAGAAAAACCAACGTTTAAAATGCACAAATAATATATGAAAAGCAGCAAACAGCTGTTTCGAATCTACTAGCGAGATTCTTCTTCAGTGCAAAAGGAACAGCGTGCTAGAAAAAGCAAGGCTGAGCAAAATCATAGACAGAGACGCGCTGGCTTTTATACCCTATGCGGGTGGCGAAGGCGCCGAAACAACCAATGAGAGAGAAGCAGTGGAAACGACTGGGTGGACAAGTAGCGACATCTACCGGAGAAGTAGAGAAAAGAAACCAAAAAGGGGAATTAAATTAACGCTTTCCAAATACTTGGAAAATCTGGAGTACTAGATAAGTCATTGACTAAAGAGTGAGAATTTTTAATGATATGGTAAGCTTCCCAAAAATCAAGATCAAGGTTAGAAGAACATTTTTGGATAATGATGGCTGAGGAAAAATCGAACCTATGTTGAGAAGACCAAGAATGTTGAGCAATAGAAGAACGTTTGAGCTCCTGATTTTTAACATAACCTTCATGTTCTTTTAAACGAAATCTAAGAGCACGTTTAGTCTGACCAATATAAGAAAGACCACACTGACAAGAGATCTGGTAAATGCCCCAATTATCTAGGCGATCAACGGAGTGTTTGAGATTTGAAAAAGGGATTTTATTAACAGGAGAAAAGATAACTTTAAAATCAAACCTTCTTAGGATTTTAGCAACTTGCTGACTGATTTTAGGAAAAAATGGTAATACAACTGAAGTATTAGAGTTGGAATTAGAATGCTTTTCAGAATGGTCGGATTTCGTCAATTTCTTATAAATAGAATCGATAATATTAGAGGAATAACCACGATCGACAGCAATAGCTTTGAGGTAATTAAGTTCAGCACTAAGTAACTGAGGAGTGGAACAAATATTAGTAGCCCGAAAAACAAAAGTATTGAAAGCAGCGAATTTCTGGTTAGGGGGATGAGAAGAATACCTGTGAGGTGGGAGACTGACAGCAAAAGGTTTACGAAAGACGGTAGTCTGAAAGCCATTTTCACAACGAATAACAAGGACATCCAGGAAAGAAAGACAGTTATTGGTCTCAATTTCAGAGGTAAATTGAAGAATAGAGTTAATTTCACTAGTGGAAGGGTCTTTGCGGATATCCACATACGGACCCATAAATTAATTAATGATGGTCCGTATGTGGATATCCGCAAAGACCCTTCCACTAGTGAAATTAACTCTATTAAGTCTGCCATTAAGTCTTCTTCCATTATTCCTGCTAACTTTAAGAAGTCCCTTATTCCGTCTATTGCGCATTGTGCCAGGTTTTATGCTTTACCTAAGGTCCATAAACCTGACATTCCTTTTAGACCTATTGTCTCTAGTATCGGTACAGCTTCTTATAAGCTTGCCAAATATTTAGTTTCTGTTTTTTCCCCACTTTAGAGCAGTAACTGTTTCACTGTTAAGAATTCTTTTGATTTTGTTAAAAAACTTCATAATTTTAAGCCGCAGGGTCACTTGATGGTTTCTTTTGATGTTAAATCATTATTTACTAACGTTCCGATTGAGGGGGCTTTAGATTGCCTCAAGAAAAGGCTTTGTGAATTCCATTTCTCTTATTTTGAAATCAAGGAACTTATACTTCTCACTCGCGCTTGCTTGTCGCAAAATACTTTTGTTTTCAATGGTAATTTCTTCCGTATGATTGACGGTTTGGCTATGGGTAATCCTCTTAGTCCAATTTTATGCGATATTTATATGCACTATTTTGAGGTCAAGCTTTTTGAAATCTTAAAATTTCCGTTCTATGTTCGTTATGTTGATGATGTTTATGTCCTGATTGAAATGAATTCGGATATTAATCATATTCTCTCTATTATGAATTCCATTGATCCCTGCATTCAATTTACCTCTGAAATTGAGACCAATAACTGTCTTTCTTTCCTGGATGTCCTTGTTATTCGTTGTGAAAATGGCTTTCAGACTACCGTCTTTCGTAAACCTTTTGCTGTCAGCCTCCCACCTCACAGGTATTCTTCTCATCCCCCTAACCAGAAATTCGCTGCTTTCAATACTTTTGTTTTTCGGGCTACTAATATTTGTTCCACTCCTCAGTTACTTAGTGCTGAACTTAATTACCTCAAAGCTATTGCTGTCGATCGTGGTTATTCCTCTAATATTATCGATTCTATTTATAAGAAATTGACGAAATCCGACCATTCTGAAAAGCATTCTAATTCCAACTCTAATACTTCAGTTGTATTACCATTTTTTCCTAAAATCAGTCAGCAAGTTGCTAAAATCCTAAGAAGGTTTGATTTTAAAGTTATCTTTTCTCCTGTTAATAAAATCCCTTTTTCAAATCTCAAACACTCCGTTGATCGCCTAGATAATTGGGGCATTTACCAGATCTCTTGTCAGTGTGGTCTTTCTTATATTGGTCAGACTAAACGTGCTCTTAGATTTCGTTTAAAAGAGCATGAAGGTTATGTTAAAAATCAGGAGCTCAAACGTTCTTCTATTGCTCAACATTCTTGGTCTTCTCAACATAGGTTCGATTTTTCCTCAGCCATCATTATCCAAAAATGTTCTTCTAACCTTGATCTTGATTTTTGGGAAGCTTACCATATCATTAAAAATTCTCACTCTTTAGTCAATGACTTATCTAGTACTCCAGATTTTCCAAGTATTTGGAAAGCGTTAATTTAATTCCCCTTTTTGGTTTCTTTTCTCTACTTCTCCGGTAGATGTCGCTACTTGTCCACCCAGTCGTTTCCACTGCTTCTCTCTCATTGGTTGTTTCGGCGCCTTCGCCACCTGCATAGGGTATAAAAGCCAGCGCGTCTCTGTCTATGATTTTGCTCAGCCTTGCTTTTTCTAGCACGCTGTTCGCTTTGCACTGAAGAAGAATCTCGCTAGTAGATTCGAAACAGCTGTTTGCTGCTTTTCATATATTATTTGTGCATTTTAAACGTTGGTTTTTCTGCTTTTTAATTCTTAATAATCTGAAGTTAAATTTATAATTAAATAAAGCTTAGATATATTTTTTTTTTAATCTGAAGTAGAAACCACATTCAAATTTTAAAAAACATGCATTTTTTTCAAAGATAATGATAATAATAGAAAAAGTTCTTTAAATGAGTTTAAACAATTCACCTCAGATTAAACAGGGATATGTATAGAATGTTCAAACAAAATTTCAAAGCATAATGTATAATAGTTTTTTCAAAAAGGTACATCGAAGTTAAAAAGAACAACATTTTGAGAAAATCAAGTTTAAAGTAAATAAACGTACTAGTAGTAAAGTAGATCAATACAAAAACCCTTAACGGGTTAAAAGTTTGTGACGCAGCACTTTAGCTCTAAGAATTTTAAATTTGGAACTTAAAAATAATGATATCAAATTTTGAGTGACGCAATGCTATTAATTTACATATACATATATATATATCAAAATTTATCCATTGATGCTTTATCATTTACATCTCATAAATTCGAATTATGAATTTTAAAAGATATGATATGAAAATTTAAGTGACGCCTTGATGTTGCTTAAAACGATTAGTTTTAAAATTCAATTTAAATTTTCTTTTGGCTAAATACATTTACACATCTAAACAATACTTTTCATTTTCAAATGCACTCTTGAATATATTACTTTCACTGAATCTATATAATGCACTGAATTGTATTCATTTGAATAAATTGATTTATCTTTTGTGCCACGCTATACAAAAATCAAAAGTAAAATTTATATAAATAGTTTTTTGGTCATATTATCCATTTGCATACATTTAACTTAGTTTGGATACAATGACGCAAAAAACTATTTACATAAATTTTACTTTTGATTTTTGTATAGCGTGGCACAAAAGATAAATCAATTTATTCAAATGAATACAATTCAGTGCATTATATAGATTCAGTGAAAGTAATATATTCAAGAGTGCATTTGAAAATGAAAAGTATTGTTTAGATGTGTAAATGTATTTAGCCAAAAGAAAATTTAAATTGAATTTTAAAACTAATCGTTTTAAGCAACATCAAGGCGTCACTTAAATTTTCATATCATATCTTTTAAAATTCATAATTCGAATTTATGAGATGTAAATGATAAAGCATCAATGAATAAATTTTGATATATATATGTATAGGTAAATTAATAGCATTGCGTCACTCAAAATTTGATATCATTATTTTTAAGTTCCAAATTTAAAATTCTTAGAGCTAAAGATAAAGTGCTGCGTCACAAACTTTTAACCCGTTAAGGGTTTTTGTATTGATATCATTACTTTTTTTAGGTTAGTGATAAAAAGATAAAACCACAAAAAAAATTAAAGACCAATGCAATAAATTCATAGTCGTGATTTCCATTGACCTTTACAATCCTCCATCTAAAACGAATCAAAGTGTCACAAGAATTTATGAAAACAATTTGTGTGTGCATATTCCAAGATTTCATTAACTAAAATCGAGTTAAATCTTTAAAAATTTGAACTTTTTAACACTATAGATTACTCATAAATATGATACAAATAGAAATAATTTATCTAACTGAAACTGTTTTAGCCAACATTTCAATTATCAAGTGTAAAATAAGCGATATTTGGAAATTTAAGCGTTCCATGTTGTTAAGATTTTACGTTTCCTTTTCACATGTTTCTATGAAAACGCAGACAGTTATTATAAAAGAATTTAATTTTTACTTTATATTTTTAATGTTTTGAACTCTTGCACTGTAATACACCAAAAGTGTTAACATTTTTCAACATGGTATGAAATATGCTAAAATTGACGACATATATATATATATTTTATATATAAATACATGTAAAATAAAACTTTTTCACATTATGATCCACCTTAGGTTTATTATACAGCTATAAATAAATAAAACGAATCAAAGTGTTCAAGAATTTATGAAAACAATGTGTGTGCATTATTCCAAGATTTCATTAACTAAAATCAAGTTAAAGAAATCTTTTAAAATTTGAACTATTTAACACTATAGGTTACTCATAAACATGATTCAAATAGAAATAAGTTATCTAACTGAAACTGTTTTAGCCAACATTTCAATAATTAAGTGTAAAACAATCAATATTTGGAAATTTAAGCGTTTCATATTTTTAAGAATTTATATTTCCTTTTTACATGTTTTTATGAAAAAGCAGACAGTTTTTATAAAGATATTTCATTTTTGCTTTATATTCTTAATGTTTTGAACTCTTGTGCTGTAATACACCAAAAGTCTTAAAATTTTTCAACATTGTATGAAATATGTTGAAATTGATAGGAAAAATTCTTATTTTTTTAAAAATACATGTAAAAACTTTTTCACATTAAGATCCACCTTTGGTTTATTAAACGACCATAAATAAATAAAACAAATCAAAGTGTCACAAGAATTTATGAAAACAATTTGTGTGTGCATATTCCAAGATTTCATTAACTAAAATCGAGTTAAAGAAATCTTTTAAAATTTGAACTTTTTAAACCGTGAAAATAGAAAAATAATTTATCTAACTGAAACCGTTTTAGCCAAAATTTCAATCAGTAAGTGTAAAACAAGCGATATTTGTAAATTTAAGCGTTTCATGTTTTTAAGATTTTACGTTTCCTTTTTACATGTTTCTATGAAAAGCACACAGTTACTATACAGATATTTCATTTCTGCTTTATATTGTTAATTGCTTGAACTCTTGCATTGCAATACACAAAAAGTCTTAAATATTTTCAACATTGTATGGAATATATTGAAATTGATGAGTTTTGTACCGTGCATTTGAAAATAATAGTTTCAGCTAAGCATTGACGTTTGTTTGGTTATACTTAATGCAAACCTATGCTTTGCTCAAGCACCAATTAAACATTAACAATAACTTATTTTATCTCAATAAAGTTTTTGTTTATTTTACAATACACAGGAATATTTCCTTCAGTAAAATTATTGCTAATGTATTTATACCTACTTCTGCATGCTATATGTGATTATTCCAAGAAATTATGTCTGGAATAAAAAAAATCATGATCCATGTAGCGCGTTCAACTGTTCAAATGGTAAAAATGATCAAAAAATTGGATGCTAGACAGCCAGTAAATTTTCTTGTGAAATAATTTGACATAAATCTGAGCAGTGTGTTTATGACATGAAAAAAAAATAACACAATATCATGCTGAAAGTAATTCAAATGCAGAAATAATCATAAATGGGATATAAATGTTTAAATTTTCTTGATCAACAATGTAATAATTTGCTAGAAATCATAATGAATGCTTATAATAAAGTGAAATGCAGTAAACTCTGTGAACTCCGCAAAATGCATAATCTGCAAACACCTATTATCTGCACTACGTGGAACGTAAGTAATGAAACTCATTTTAACATTTAAGTTCATAGATGAATTTAAATGATGTGTTAATTTTCACTAAATAACAATTTTTCCTTGAAATAAACTGTGATTTAAGAAAATTCATACATTTTGTACCCAGCACTTGAAAATAACAATTTGAGCTTGACCTTTGTTTCTTTGGTTAGGCTTAATGCAAACCCATGCTTTGCTCAAGCTCCGATGAAACTTTAACAATAACTGATTATATCTCAACAAAGTTCTTGTTTCTTTTAAAATACACATGAATATTTCCTTTAGTAAAATTTCTGCTAATGTACCTATACCTACTTTTGAATGCCATATATGTGATTATTCTAAGGCATTATGTCTGGATTAACAAGAATCACGATTCATGTAGTGGTTTTACATAGTTCAATAGGTACAAATGATCAAAAAATTGGTTGCTAGATCATCAGTGAATTATCTTGTGAAATAATTTGCCATAAGTCTGAGAAGTGTGTTTATGACATCAAAATAAAATAACAATATTATGCTCAGGGGTAAGAAAATGCATCATTTTACTAGCCACTGGCGAGTGAATTTTCTGACAGGATGAGTGAATTTTTAGGTAGTTATTGAAAACTGCAAACTATACAGGTATGCCAAAAACGTTTTTTTAATATGTAGTTAGCTACATTTTCAACTTTCCTAATTACTGCGATGTAAACATGGTACAAAATTCTATTTTATATTAAACTTTCATCTCTTGTTTATATTTCTCAATTTTATCGGAAAGAAATATATGAAAATGCATTACAGTAATCAGTGACCTGGAGCCGGAAAATGTTTGATGCTCCAGCTCCGCTCCAAGATAAAATACTGTGGCTCCGGCTCCGGGAACTGTTCCAACTCAACGCCGACTTCGCACTTCTGAGTTGCAGTTTTTGATTTACACATTTAATTTTTTGCTTACAAATTCTTTCTTTCTTTACCTTCATTAAAGATCTGACAAAATGCATTTTTCTTCTCAACAAACTTGAAATGCTTGTTCAGAAAATATGACATCTTTTAGCTTTTGCTTTTAAAATAGAAAGTTTGGTGGAATTTTAAACACAAAAATCTTAAATTTCTTCTACGCTTTTCAAACAACCAAAATTGTACGTGTAAACAACAGGCAGTCATATTTGTTTTCAAATAGTGTTGCCACTTAGCTCAAGTAGAAGTGAAGTAGTGTTACCATATTTTTGTGAGAAGTTTTACATCTTTAATTTTAAAAAAAACCTTAAAAAATGATATAATTAAAATACTGAATAATGATGTAATTAAAATATTTTAAACCTGGACATTTAAAGGACTGAAAAAAAAGATTAAAAAAAAATAATAATAAACTAAAGGAGCCCTGGAGCAGAGTAAATTTTAGAGCTCTAGCTCCAGGGAAAATACAGCTCCGGAGCGCTCTGGCTCCGGTTCCAGCACCAGGTCTCTGACAGTAATAGTAACCAACTATTTTGAGTTGCGTAATTTTGTCATAAAATTTTTTAACTGTACATTGCATTTTACTGGCTGTTGAAATAAATCCTTGGCTGGTAAGATTTTCTAGAAATTCTCCATCCGTGGTCATAAACATAATAGAAATAACTTATCTAACACACACTTTTTTATCCAACATTTCAGGTGTCTGACTATGTACAGAGCAATTGAGCTATTTAATTACTTTTTAAACGTATTTTTATTAAGATTATGACTAGAAAATGTGAAAAAAAGCAAAAAATATTTCCTTCATTGATAAAATTTTGGTTAATGGAGGAATTTATAGTAAAATTTAGTGAAATTTGGCCCAAAATGCTCTAAAGAAAATTTGGTACTTTTCGGTTAGCCGGGCGCCAGTGTTATATATACATGGATATGTATATATATACATCTATATACATATACAAATATGTGCATACACATGCATATATGTGTATATATACAATATATGTATATATACATATATATGTATCTATATCCATGTATTTATAACACTGGCGCCCGGCTAACCGAAAAGTACCGAAAATTTTACTGTATGTTAGTTTCCTTTGTACGTTTCATATTTATGACATTGGTGAAGGCAATGAACTAAAATCTAAGAAACGTTTTAAATGTTTCAAAACTTATAGCACATTGCACTTGTTTACATGTTAATTTTCATAAAATTCATCAATGTCATTCCACAAAAACATCCATAAAACAAAAAGTATTTATTTTAAATTTAAATATTTAGTTCATTGCCTTCACAATAGTGTAAACAACATATTTTAAATTTCATAGTGATATTCCAATAATTTTCTGAGGAATAATGTTTTGCGTATGGAATTTTCACCGAAAATTACATTATCCAAAAAATGCATTTAAAGTTTAGATTTTTGTTTTACTACAAGAATTTCAGTAATTATACATCTAAACTTCACTGTTTTTATAAGTCACTCATTTCTTTAAAAGTACTGACCCTTTTTTAATCTCTAGAAGGCCATATTTTGCCCCCCCCCCTCCCAGTTTTTTAACAAAGCAAAGCATGACATTTCACATCAAAGATGCGACCGTTATCACAAACACCATATTCTTCAGTTTTAAGTGACTTGGATTGTTTGTGGCTTATTCAGTACCTTTTAATTTCATGTATAATTCAATATTATACATTTTTACAGGTAAATAATAAAAAAACAGAGCTCGTGTTCTGTATCTAGGCTAGTCAGTGATGATTTGGCACCCAGAAGTAGAATTTTCAGTATCAATCTGCAGCAAACCAAAATTTATCTGCGACCCAACAATACTGAACCAAGCTACTATAATAAATACTCACTGTAACCCATAAAATAAGCAAAATTTACATTTTACAAAGAAAATTAATAACAAACACAATAACTCCTAAAACAAAGTAAATTTGTCATTTTTTTTTAAAGCTCAATATTTATTTTTAAGCTGGTAGATTGATCTGCAAGGTCTAAAATAATCTGCAGCGCTGCTGCCGTGCTGCACAGTTTCCGCTATGGAGATTTGGTACACGATCACTTTCTACGCCATGTCATTCATATCATTCCACAAAAACACCCATAAGACAGAAAATATTTCTTTTAAATTTATACCTACTTTAAATTTCATAATGATATTCCAATAACTTTTTGAGAAATCATGTTTTGCGTATGGAATTTTTACCGAAAATAACTTTTCCAAAAAATGCATTTAAAGTTTAGATTTATGCTTTACTACAAGAATTTACAGTACTATACATCCAAACTTCACTGTTTTTACAAGTCATACTCATTTTTTTTAAGTACTGACCATTTCTTTATCTTTAGAAGGTCATATCCCCCCCCCCCCCCCACTCCCGGTTCTTCAACAAAGCAAAAGATGACGTTTCTCATCGATGTAACCGTTATCGAAAACACAATGTTCTTCAGTTTCAAGAGACTTGGATTGTTTATGGTTTATTCAATACTTTTTAATTTCATGTATAATCCAATATCATGTAATTTTACAGGTACATAATGAAAAAAAATAGAATTCGTCTTCTGTATATAGGCCAGTCGGTGCCGATTTGACATGCAATCACTTTCTACGCCAAGGTTGTCAATCCAAAATTCAGACATGGTACAGGCTCAGCAAAAAAAAGCTGAACTTTCACGGCCTAATGGAATTTTGACGAAATTCACATTTTTTCGCAGCGTTCAGATGAAATTTGCGCTTTTTCTGCGATACATTGACGAAATTAGCGTTTTTCCCCGACCACTTGACGAAAATCGCGTTTTTCTGCAATCTTTCGAAGAAATTCGTGTTTTTTCTGCAATATTTCGAAGAAATTCACGCATTTACCACGATCTTTCATCAAAAATAGCACGTTTTCCATGATCTTTCGCCAAAGATCCATTTTTTTATCATCCGACAGAAATCACATTTTTTTGCGATTCTTTGATGAAATTCACATTTTTTTTCCCGCGATCCTTCGACGAATTTCGCGTTTTTTCCACGACCTTTCAAAGCAATTCGCTATTACAAGATCTTTTGCCAAAATTCGCGTATTTTGCACGATCTTTCGCCGAAATTCGCATATTTTACTAGATCCTTTGGCAAAATACGCTTTTTTCTGCAATCCTTTGATGAAAATCGCGTTTTTCCAGCGATCTTTTGGTGGAAGTCGCATTTTTTCCCGCGATCCTTTGAAGAAATTTGCACTTTTCCTGCGATTCTTTGAAGAAATTTGCATTTTCCCGCGATTGGTTGAAGAAATTTGCTCAATTTGGCACGGTTCATACTCGCGTTTTTGTTGTATTACATCCATTCCCGCTAATCCCCCCCCCCCCTCTATTAAAAATGTCAACAAATTTTAATGAATATTTGCATCGATCCCAGAGATAATAAAATTCACTGCCGAAAAAAGCGGAATTCCGCGTTTTCGCGGAAAAGTAACATGTCTGAAAATTATATGTGTTTGCCAAATTACTTATACATTTATCGACAAGCTTGGCAGAGCAGCCCAGAAGTAGAATTACACCCAAAAATAGAATGTTCATGAAATTTCAAGCAAAATTTATATTATTATGTAAAAGTGAATAAAACATACCCTATAAACAAAACAATGCTAACCAGCACATACTTTAGGGGGAGGGGGGGGGGTGCAAATGAAGATATTGATTGTTTATAGTTTCATACAAAAATGTATGTATATATGAAGTAACAAGATACTCGCAAGCTCATGTTAAACTTATGGGAGCGTTCTTTTCAAATTTGTGAAATTGAAAGTAATTTTAAAAAAAAATCTGCAACCAAAATCGAAAAAGTAAACACTAACCTAGTTAGAATTCAATCTCAGCCATTCTAAGCAAGAAAAATAATCATTTAAAACTATTAATATGCAAGGGAGAAATTTTTAAATGTACGCATTCATAGGTTTAACGTCAGCAATTCCAGTTTCTTCTCATGAATAGTGCAGATTCCTAACCTTCAAGTTAATGTTAATCCTATGAGAGCGTTGTTTACATATTCCTTGCTAGCAAAAATACATTTTGACAACATGATTGTAAAAAACGAACTTTGAAGCAGGATATGAAAAAAAATCTAAAGAAAATTATTTAAAGCTTTCTTTTAAGAATATTAACTTTAGAATTAAATAAAAACAAGTATCTTACCTTTGCAAAAAAGCTATTATATCTCTTATTTACCTATAAACTTTAGTTACTAAATAAACAAAAAGAACATGAAGAAAATTTTTACTTTTAGAAGTTCAAAACAACTAGTCGGTATAATATGATTCATTTTGAGCTAATCGTGTGCTCTGAACAAATTATTCACGTGTCTTCCGATTGGCGTTATAGCAATAGGTCGTTTCCTGCCAGACATAATCTGCAAATATCACAAATTTTCTTTCAAAATAGCATTCTATTCTAATACTACAAAAGAAAAACACGATGTCTCTTTCCCCTTCATTTTGATCTCAAATAGCAATCAAGTTAAGTTGAACATCCATTGCACATATCATCGGAGTTGAAAATTAGTTTGTTTCAAGTTGGGAAATTTTTTAATCCCCCCCCCCCCCCCCCAATAAATATCTGTCGCTACGCACCGACGAATCGATAAGGAAACGACGAATTTAATCACAAAATCCATCATTATAGCGAATTTCTGCCCGTAAACAAGTAAACAAACAAACGTGGTTTAGGATTCAGTTCAACAAGATTCAATCTTATGGATTCAATAAACGATTCAAGACGGAAATTGAAAAAAAAATTTTGAAAATTGAAAAAAAAATTATAAATAACAATTATATTGAATACATATAATTAAAAAAATTTTTTCCTTTTTTTAAAAATGAATCTAAATATTTTTTCGACAAAAAGCAGTAATATGGAATAATAATTTCTTCATAACAAAAGAGAAAGATAATATCAATCGAAATTTCATTTAATATAATTAATATTTTAAAACACATAATAATTAACATTTAAAATTTTAATATTTAAAAAAAAAAGATTTACTGCCTACATTCAGATTGTTAACTCAACATAGAATGGATTAAGACTCCTCCTACATACGAAGTGACGTCAAACCTATTCACCAATCACAGACGAGAAAAGTAAAAAAAAGCGATTTTTTAAAATAACGATTTTTAAAATAAAACGAGTTTTCCCAGAAAAAAGAAAAGTGTTATTCACCTCGTATTAATCAGATTTATATTATATATCAATTTGAAGAAAATCGTTAGAACCGTTTTCGAGATTTTCAAATTAGAAACTTCTTCCGTACCATACCAACGTTTTCACTTTAAAAATGGCTATTTAGATCTCAAAATATACTGCACGTAGAAATGTAAAAATTTCAGTATACGATTAGACTGCAGATATAAGACTGTTCTAGAAAATTCAAAACAATAGGACCTATATCTGCTGAGTTATTAAATGGCGGCTTTTCGCGTTTTCTTTGATGTCGAGTTAGCTGTATATACGAGTTCCGCCATCTACGAATTCTACGATACGATTTTAACGATACGATACGATACGATTTTAGGCTTAAGGCTGCGTCACTCGGAATACTACCGTCTTCCATGATAAACAAACAGAATCACTAAAAATTTTCCAACTTCGGGTTGCCGTACAAACAAAAGTAATATATCAGTAGAAAGAAGAGAAATGGTAGATTCAAAATATTAAAAAATCGAAAATTTAATATATTTTAGGTTTTGACCTTCCAACTGCCTTTAAACGTTTCTTCTATATTAGGAAATGTTTCTACTTTTTTTTTTTTTTTTTACTGTGCAAAATATAAAGGATGATTCTATTAATAGTTTTTCACACACTATTAGCATATCGCTCACAAGCAAGAAAAATGGCACATCTCGGCAAAAGTAAATTTCTCAGGAGAGACAAAAGAAGATTCGCTTTTTTTTTTTACTGTAACATGAAAGTTTAGCACTTAACTCGGCATGCAGCAGTAAAAAAGTGCATAAAAGTGTAAAACCCTTAAGAATGAAGACATAGATGAGGTTAAGATAGTTGAGAAATTTTACCTCCACGCACAATTCTCCCCCTTCTGTGGTCACGAATAGACATATAGCGTAATAAAGCGATTTTGCGGATAACTACATTTATGAAACTTTTGCTGTAACAAGATGAACCAATGTCTGACCGTTTAGTGGAATAAAACGGAAAATGAATTTTTTGCGAGATGTGTCACTTTTCTTGCGGGTGAGCGATATAATGTAGCACATAATTTTGTATATTGCTCACCCGCGAGAAAAGTGACACATCTCGCAAAAATTCATTTTGCGTTTTATTCCTCTAATAGGTTTGTCATAGGTGTGTCTTGAAACAGAAAACGTTTCATAAGTGTAGTTATGCTGGAAATCACTTTATTACGCTATTTGTCTATTCACGAACACAGAAGAGGGGTGGATTGTGTGCGGAGGTAAATTTATCCAACCATCCAAACCTCATCCTATGTCTTTATTATTAAGGGTATTATGCTTTTATGCACGTTTTTACTCCTGCATGCTAAGTGCTATAATTAAAATTGCAGTTAAATCATACAAATTTTCTTTTGCTTTTCCTGCGAAATTTACTTTTGTCGAGATGCACCACTTTTCTTGCGGGTGAGCGATATGTTCTTCTATATTTGCGTAAAATAGAATAAAATTTAATAACACAAAACAAAATAATAAAATAAAATGAAAAGGTAAAGAAATCGTATGTAGCGAGTTAACAACTACACACTAAATAAATGTAGAAAACTGACCTATAGCAGAAACGTTTAAAAAAATTAGTGTAAACGTAACCTCATAAAGACATCTGTTATCTTCAGAAACTCTTTGGCGAAGTAACAATCATAAACCCCAGAAAACAATGAATTCCAGAAGTTTACATCTGAAATAAAAAGATTCTCTTTGCTGCTCGCAAATTTCAGAAAAGACGTTTCTTTGGGAAATGACTGTTTTCTGAGGTTTATGATTGGTTCTTCCCCAAATAGCTTCAGAAGATAAGGAAAAAGAAAATTCCAGAACCGTTTTTAACAACGAAATTATACCGAATTTTTGAAAAGGCGTCTTCCATATCAGGACACTCTTCTACAATTTTTTTTAATAGTACAGTGTGTGTAAAAACTTGAAGGACAGCAAAAAATTGTAAAAATTTTGATAAATTGAAAATGCGACAAGTGAAATGGTAATTTAATGTTGATCATAAAGTGGAAATACTAATATAAAAGTCAACAGAATATCTGTGTCCTTTTTATTGCGAAAAAAATCATCATTATGCAAAAAAAAAACCACTATTTTTGACTGTGTAAAAACTATAAGGACACCAGTATTTTTTTTACAGAAATGTTATGTAGAATTATTATTAAGGATCGACCGAAACATGTTTTTAAGGCCGAAACCGAAACCGAAACCAAATTTCGGCGATCTTCCTATTTTCGGCCGAATACGAAAACGAATATGTCAAAAAAAAATTTTAAGTAATTAAATTGTATGTATTAAAGTAATTAATACATACATAAATATATTATTAATTAATTATACGTATTTATTAAATATGTATAAAATTAATTAATTATGCGTTAACAACGAAGTTCCTAGCAATAAATGGTCTCAAAATCGATGACAAGTGTTGAAAATTTCCGAAGGAAGAAACGAGATTTTTCGAATACTGATAGTTTCGGTCCAAAATCTGAGTTTCGCTGAAAACGAATTTTTGGCGAAAACTATCAGTATTCCCAAAATCTCGTTTCTTCCTTCAGAAATTTATTTCTATCAACTTCGTTGTTTGTAATTATCAGTCATGACTGACTCAAGACTTGAATGCAGATTATAAAGCAAGCAATGCATATATAATTAAACTTTTTTACGTGCTCATTAAAAACTGCAGTCATAACAGTAATAGAAATTTTTCAGTTTGAAACCGCAGATGTGTTTCGAATACTCTTTGAGAAAGTTCTAGTATACCAGATGATCATTTACAGAAATCATTATAAAAGATAAATCGAGGTGTGTATACATAAAACTAAAATCCCTATAAAATATTTATTAATTAAATGAAATTCGTATAATTAGAAAACCTTTCTGTGTCGTTTATGAATTAATTACGTTTTATTTTATATTTTAAAAAAAAGTTTTGGATCTAAGACACAGAGAGACAATTTAGGCCACACATAGACGTATAATTAATTAATAATTATGTATATTTAATAAATACTCATAATTAATTAATTTTTATACATATTAGTAAATACGCATAATTAATTAATAATGTATTTATGTATGTATTAATTATTTTAATACATACAATTTAATTACTTAAAAAAAATTTTTTTTGGACATATTCGTTTTCGTTTTTGGTCGAAAATAGGAATATCGCCGAAATTCGGTTTCGTTTCGGTTTCGGCCGTAAAAACATGTTTAGGTCGATCCTTAATAATAATTCTATATAACATTTCTGTAAAAAAAATACTGGTGTCCTTATAGTGTTTTTTTGCATAATTATGATTTTTTCGCAATAAAATGGACACAGGTACATTCTGTTGACTTTTATATTAGTATTTCCACTTTATGATCAACATTATATTACCGTTTCACTTGTCGCATTTTCAATTTATCAAAATTGTTACAATTTTTTGCTGTCCTTAAAGTTTTTACACATACTGTATATAATCTCTAATATATATTTTTATAACACCACGTAAAATGTTTTTATTTAGGCGTGCGGGGGAAAATTAGAAAATTGAATTGGAGAAATAAGAGGCTACTTCACTCACGCGAAAACACACGGTCGCTAATGTTAATCCTAAGGGAGAATTTTTGGCCTTTATAGAGATCGACCTCAGCTATCCAATGAAAAAAAAATATTGAAATGCAAACGAGATATTTAAACAATTTTCTCTCGTAAGATTAACAAAATATATAGCATGCAAATGACGATTGCAATTAGCTATTTTTAATTAGTTTTACAGATTTGATTGCGTTTATCAATCACAAGTTAAAATTAAATATAAAAATGAAATTTCGTGTCTTACATTCAAAACCTATTTATTACGTCAAATAACTGGAAAAAACTTATAAGTTTGAAGAAAATATTAAGGGCCAGATCACAAATATCTAAGCCGGGTCATTCGTTTCGTCTACAGAAATGCTTAGTTTCCTTGCGTAACACAAAGTCAAAGAATATTTATTAAACTAGATTCCCGGACACTTTGTCAGGTTTGACAAATTTTATCCTTTAATGGATTATAAGAAATAATAATACATGTGAACTTAAAATCATTTATTAAAAAATTCCCGACACCTCGAAGAATGGAAAATAGAGATAACCAATATATTTTCATTTATAACACGTATCGTTGTATTTTTTTCAAAGCCTTAATATTGGATGAAATTTCTTATATATTTTTTTCTTTTACGTTAGGGAATGAGTGAGGAAAATAAATCATTTGTATAAGATGAATGTTTAGATATGTTTTGAAAAAGAGTTGGGTTCTTAATAGTTATACTGACTCATTTGGTTAACTTGACGGTATTTCGTTGATAGGATATTTTATATTCTCTGATGTCTTCTAATGTGTTAAATTGGGTGTGGAACTCGATTTATCAACAGGTCCGTGGTAAAAAAAATGGTGACTGATGATACTTTAATCGTTTTTTCTTTTTTGTTTATTCTTGATAGGAGCTTAATAACAGTAAGACAAAATTTGTAAATTAACTTGACCGTTAATATTTATACTATGTAACCGGGAGTGATATTGCTCTTCTTATTTAAAAAAATAATTGAAATTTATAAGCATATAACATTCCGTTATTGGCACCAGAACCTATAACTTATAGTAGACTAGTTTCGGTAGCATTCAGTGTACCGTCATCAGTGCGAAGAATTATGGAGCTTTGCTCATATATACACTGTTAAAGATGTGCGACATACTGTCCAGTCATTTGACCGTTTTTATAGAAAATGGTTGTATAGCAGTAATTTAGTTCTATTCTAACCACACTCTTTTCCATATTGTGGCCAGAATACAATTAAATTAAGGTTATCTGACAGCTTTCAATATAAACGGTCGAATGACTGTACAGTTTGCTGCACATTTTTAACAGTGTACACTGTTAAAATTTTTGCAGCGTTCTGGCAGGTCATTCGACCGTTTTTTGAAAAAATGGTTTCATAACCATAATTTAACTATATTCTGACCATAAAATGGCCAATAATATGGTCAGAATAGTGTTAAAATTATGGTTGTGTAACCGTTTTCGGAAAAAAGGTTAAATGACCTGCCAGAATGCTGCAAATTTTTAACAGTGTGCTGCAAATTTTTAACAGTGTATGGAGGGGAAGCGGATTCGAGGGATAGGTTTATTAACTAATAAAATTACACGAAACAACGGGGGCAGCCAATACGAAAATTGTACAGGGAATGGAACTGGTAATGGGAAAAAATGCAGGTAGAAATTAAGAAACCTTCACTGTTAAAAATTTGCAGCATTCTGTCCAGTCATTCGACCGTTTTTTGAAAAAACGGTTTCATAATCGTAATTTAACTATATTCTGATCATAAAATGGCCAACAATATGGTCAGACTAGTGTTAAATTACGGTTGTGTAACCGTTTTCGATAAAAACGGCCAAATGACTGGACAGAATGCTGCAAATTTTTAACAGTGTTCCTTCGAATCTACTTCTCATCCATATATATGAGCACTAATAACTTTTTCTATCTGCTTATTGCACCAAGATAATCTTACTTGTATTTCAAAATTTACTGCACTAAGAATTTTTAAATTTTATTTCTGTTTCTAATTAATTAGACTAAAAATGTGGAATGCAGTTTATTTAGCGGAACTAATGCAAATAATCTAGTTCTCATAGTATCTTAAAATCTTTCCGTAGAACGTTTCGTAGACGTTGCAATGGTCCTATCGTTCACTCTATATTTCAAGGCAAGTGGGTAACCGAGATAATAATTACCAACAAATACAAAACTTTTTGTAATTTTAAATGAAATATATAATTACTAAAATAAAGTTTGTAATATTGATGTTGAATTTTTAAAAATTCTTGTAATAGGATTTGTCTTGAATATATTTATGTTTGGAGGCTCGGGTGTAAAGCATGGTAACGGAGTAACTGCTTTGCGATATCCTTTAGAATATACAAAGTTTTTTTATTAGTCGATAGATGCAAATATAATCAAAGATAATTTTGAATAAGTGAACCAGTTTTTGTTATTAAAATTCAATAATTCTTATAAAATAAAATTGATCAGAAAAAGAAACATGTTGTACATAGATAACTTGTGACATACCCTGCCGGGCGAGTTTTTGTTATTAAAATTCAATAATCTTGATAAAATAAAATTGATCAGAGAAAAACATGTTGCACATAGTTAACTTGTGACATACCCTTCCGGGCTGTGTACTTGAAATAAAAATTTTAACACAGATATTAACAAAAACACAACCTTTTAAAAAAGTAGCAATAAGGGATTAGGGGTTGAAGCAGATAGATTTAACTAAAGATGATCACAAATAAGCTCAAATCACTAAAGACTGACAGGGGGACTTCTTTCCAAAAGACTTATTATATACAAAACATTTAACTCAAATCAAAATGGCCTTGCTTTTTGTTCTTGTGGAACCTAAGAAAAGACCTTTAACTCGCTATAAAATGTATAAACACTATAATATCACTATAAAATGAAAAACCGCGTGGTTTCCAATAATGTTTTATGCATAATGCGAAGATTAACTTTTCACCATGCTGGCGAAAAGCCAATGAGGAACTTAGCTTGAACTGGACACGTGGTAAACTCGACATTCATAATCCAGAACTAAGGTACCTTAAAGACAGGACGCGTTCCAAATCCGTCAATCCAACGCCTAGTGCACTATATATAGAAACTAGAATAACTATTGATACATAATTAACATATCCTTGCACAAAATAACAGTGAAAATTAGATTTGTTGAGATTCAAACATGCTTTACGAAACTTAAAGAAATCACAGAATAAGTATTAACGCAGAAATCTTAGAATTCAAGATACCTCGATCGCACGCAAAATTTCAAAACTTAATGGACCACAGAGTACCCTTATAAAAGAGTATGGCACTATGCTACAATCTGAGCAGTATATGTTATTCATACGGCTAGTATGGAAAATAATTAAAGTATTATTATATAGGGTGATATAATAATAATAAGTACATATTCATATTCACTAAGTGAATTGTGTGCGTCAGATTTATCCAGAATAGCTCAGTTGATAGTTGGCAGAACATTGGCAGCTTACGCCAAAGGTCCCTAGTTCGAATCCTGACCTGGACATTTTTTTCATTCAATTGGAAAAATTACAACAAAAGATAATTCTGCTTGAACATCAGCGTTATTGGTCAGAAATATTGGCAAACTGTACAATTTTACATATGTGCTGATACCTTTGGATGTTAACGTGAGTAAAAGCTTTTAAAGAGAGTGCAAAAATACTTAATGGCAAAAAAGTTTGCAATAACCTTCTACAAATTGAGAGAAATAAAAAAGTTTTTTTTTTACTTTTCGCCTGGCCCACCACAGCAACAGAAAATAGTCATCTGAAAATAGTCATTAGTTATAAATACAATTAAAGTTGTGCAGTTTTTAGCATGTGTGTGTGTGGGGAATGTATAAATATTTTTCAAAGGCAATATTCATCAAATATTGAAAACAACACAATCTGTTACTGTTGTAAGGCAAGTGAGAGAAATTGAATTTTTAAGTTTAATTTAGAAGAAAATCTCTGTACTGCAAATGACTATTTGTACATGTTACACAGTATTTGTTCATAAATTATGAGTATACGATTTTATGATTCCAAACCAATTCTAACGGAAAGACCGCATGCAGTAATTATAATTTCAGACGATCCTGTTTCTTTTAAATTGTTAGAGAATCGTCAAAAGAAGTTAAATCGTAATAGAATCATCACAGTGTTAATGAGAATTTCGTCACAAATGACACATATTTCACAAATTGGTCACAATGCGACTTCAAAGCATAGTCGCTTTCGTCACAGGTTCGTCACAAGGTTATTGCAAAAATAATCACAAATGACACATTTTTCACAAATTTGTCACACCGTGACTTCACAAAGTGGTCACAATGGGACGTCACAAACGAGCTCTAAAACGGCCATAACGACTTCCCATTGTAGTCACCATGACTTCCCATCGACGTCACGTGACGTCACATCGACGGTCACAAAGTCACAGTGTGACTTCTCAACGACGTCGCTGGGACGTCACCATGCTTTACGGGTTAGGACAGCAAGGCCTAGGAGGGGACCGCCACCCACCCATCTACAGAGAAGTTTGGCACAGTCACAACCCAGCCCACCTTCTTGTCCTTCGCGAGCGATGGACAAGAAACACCATCGCCTGGCCCCCGTCAGAGACACTGTTTCCCAGGGGCACCATTTCAGAATTTTCTTGGGGGGGGGAAAACATTTTTTGAGGGATGATATATAGCTAAGGGTAGGATCCAGGAGGGTCTAACCCCCCCCCCCCCCCAACATGAGAAAAGTTTACTGACTTATGCTTACAATAACAGTAAAAAGTTCGAATACGGAAACTCAGAACCTATGAAATATTTCGTTTTAGACAGGTTTCCATCTTAGAAGGTAAAATTTTAATATATTGGACATGATTTTTTTTTCTTTTTAGACAGGATTCTATTATAGACAGGTTTCATTTTTACAGGTATCCTCACTGACTATTAAACCATCTGCTCTATAGTATAGCTCTGAAAAGAGATGTATTAGAGTAAAACTTGTGAAAATGAAACCTGTCTATAACAGATTTCTTTCTAGAAGGGGAAAAAGTCAAATTTCGTTGAAAAAACATCATACAATTATACTTGCTAAGACGGAAACCTGTTTAAATGGAGCTTTTTTCTAGTCGCTTTCGATGTTTTATTGAAAGGGACGCCATTTCATGAGTTTCCTGACGAAGGACAAGGAACATTTTTCTTTGAGGAACAGGGAACTTGGAAAATTGCTCAACTTGCAGAACTGCACAAATCACACAGAAAAAAAAAATCCCGCACAATAAAACATCGTGATTTTGTCTCCATAACTTCTTTTACAAGCATGTGATTATTCCACAATTTTTTTTAATTTTCGTGAAAGTCCGCGATTTTTCTTTCTTTCATAATCCTCAAAATCAATTCGTCAATGGTCCGCAGAAAAAAATCGCGAATCTTGGAAATTTTGAAAAAAAAGTCTCAAAATGGTCGCTTAAAAAATCGCTAATTTCTTCAAACGACCGTGGAAAATATTGCTAATTAAATCAGAGATCGCGAAAAGAAATACAGATTTCTTTCAAATGATCACACAAACAGAAATCTTGAATTTTGTAAAAGGATTGAGAAAAAAATCGCGAATTTCGTAAAAGGATTGCGAAAAAAAACGCGAATTTCGTCAAAAGATTGCGCAAAAAATCACGAAAATTTAGTCGAACAATCGTGCAATAAAATCGAGGAGAAATTTGTCAAACGATCGCGTAATAAGGTCCAACATTTTGTCTATCTCTCGCGACAAAATATCACAAATATTGTTAGTCGGTGGCAGAAACAAAATCACGAATTTCAATAAATGATAGTGATAAGGAATCGTGAATTTAGTCAAAAAAAATCACGAAAACAAATATCGAATTTCGTCAGTTGGTCGCGGCAAAATATTATGAATTTCGGCAAGTGCTCGCGCGAAAAGAATATTTTTTGTATAACGCTTTCAAAATAAAAATTGTGAATTCCGTGAATCGATCGCGGAAAAAATCGCGAATTTCGGTAGATGATCGCGAAAAAAAAATCATGAAATTCAATCAGTCATGAGATAATCAGCCAACGAACGTCATGAATGGGTCACGAAATTTGCAAATTTTGTGATCTATAAGTATAAGAAAAGTTTCGTTAGTGATTTTCTGCAAGTGAAGGTAAAGCGTTAATTTTTTTGGATTGTGTTTTCACTATTATGAGATAGTTTCATGTTAATCCGATTTTTCAAAGAAATTCTGAATATTTTTCAGATAAAAAAACTACATATTTGAGCATTAATGAATATTATGTACATATCTTCATTTTTCTACAGAAAAGGTAAAATTTATAATTAATATTCATATATAAAGCACAAATAAATGCACAAGAATTACTTTCATGCGCATACATATAATTTAAAATTATTTAAAATACATTAGGAAAACCCAGAACGCTTTCAGTCATCACAAGTTCATCAGTTCCGTCAAGTTCATCAGTCATCAGTTCCGTCATCAGTGGGATTTAAATGTTATTATTTTCTTTGTACTTATTCGAAAATTGGCTAGAAGAAAATCATTGTGATCGTTGTGTCAATGATTTTGACGATTTTTCCCATGATCAATTTGCACACAGCCGAGAAGCAACTGATAAAAAAAATTCTCGCATGTATTTTTAAAATTAACCAATGTACTCATTAAAGATATGTGTCTCACCTTGAGGGAGTTCGAATAGTAAGGCTTTTTTTGATAATTATTAATGTCTATGCATAAGCATTTATTTAATGCATATGTTTTTATTGCAATAAAATCTGATAAGTTATTTTAGAGTTTGAGCAATTTTTTAATATTTGTTTGAGTCTGACATTTGATTAGAGATTATTGCGAGGCCATATATTTGTATTAGATTTGTATTCGAAATTAATCTGTTTTCAAAATTTATTTCCCTTTCTTCTATTTAACGCTTGCATTCAAAAAATCATTTCTAAGTTATGTCTAATTTAAGTGCAATCGTTATACCCACATAAATATTCTTTTTGTTTCTGTTAAAAGCTATCATTCAGATAAATGATTTATTTGTTATTTCTAATTTAAGTACATTTCCTTTCCCCCGCATAAGTATTCTTCATTGATATTTTATTTGTTAAATGCCGCTTTTTACAAATCAGTTTACATAATATAAAGATCATATAGTTAATTTAAGCTTGCTGGCGTCTCGTAAATGCATTAAAATACACATAAATTTCATTTTCACTTTGGCCAGTACATAGATAAATGTCATTAATTATCCTCACCGTTAGACTTTATGTAAGCAATGAGAGGTTTACTTTTTATTTCACTTAATAATTCGTTGCCAAATGTGGTTTCTGTTTTTTGGTGTTTATCTCGTTCAAATTTTAATATATCTCCCAGTTTAACGTATATTTTGTACTTGGCTTATTGGCTCAGGACAGATGTATTCTTGGCGTATTAAATTACACAGATTGAAAGGGACTTTCTCTCTGATCGTCCTACTGTAAAGAGCTTAAAATTTGCTGAGTAAAGGGGGCCACCACTAATTTTACATCTTAGCCTTAATAAAGATTTTTCCATGGAAATTTCTCCTGAATTATTGCCTGGTGGACATTCCTTACAGGAAACGGATCAATGGCTGGGGTTTGCGATGAATTACATTGTATTGTTACTACCGGAACTATGTTACGATCATTGTTATAATAAACGAGCCTTCAACAACACCATAGGGATGCACCGAATATTCGGTATCTATTCGATATTCGGCCATACTACCGAATATTCGGTTAGGCCGAATATCAAACTATTCGGTTTGCCGAATACTTAAAAAACCTCTTAAAAATATTTTTTAAAACGTTACACAACTTCTACTTTTAACTGTCAATTAATAAAGATATTCAGAATAATTAGAATATTTAAATAAAAGAGAATGATTTTATATTATTTATTTGTTGTTTTAAAAAAGTCACTTAAAAAAATTAACCATTAATGACATGTCATTTGTTCATGAGAATTAATAAATATGGAAATGCAAGTTACTGAGTATTGTCTGGTAAATAATCCGTTTCTTGCTTTTTCGCAAACAGGTTTCTAAACAAAATGGAAGAAAATTTCAGGCGTAATAATAAGCATCAAAACAGGCAATTTTTTGTCCAGTAAATCAGGATCGCAATTCACTTATTCAGTCAGAAATACAGTGTATCCCCAAGTCAAACTTTAATTTTCTTTTGTTACTTTAACAATAATGAAGGTATTGTAACTATATTCTCAACAGAGTTATTTTAATTTCGGTGAAATATGATAACATGACGAGAAGTGCTGAAAATAGCAACCATTCATATCTAAACAGCACTGAGCTAGACATTATCTTATTAAAAATGCAGCTAGTACCACTGGCCAAAATCCAGTCTTTTCCAAGGATATCACCAGATTCTATACACTGTTAAAAATTTGCAGCATTCTGGCAGGTCATTTGACCGTTTTTTCCGAAAACGGTTACACAACCGTAATTTTAACACTATTCTGACCATATTATTGGCCATTTTATGGTCAGAATATAGTTAAATTATGGTTATGAAACCGTTTTTTCAAAAAACGGTCGAATGACCTGCCAGAATGCTGCAAAACTTTTAACAGTGTACAAGCAAATTAATGTGATGCAAATTTCGCCAAAATAGCTTCATTTTTATACAGTTATAAACGAAAATTCTGCTACGGCTTGTACACCTTTCATTTTTGGATGAAAGACGTGGAATGATATGTTGCTTCTTGTTCAATATGAGAGAATTCTTTTCATTTGTTTGAATTAACTGAAGTCATGGAATTTAAAATTTGTTATTTAAAAATTTTTTAAACCATCCTCTTCTTAAATAATAACTCAAAACATACTTTTTTAGTACAAAATTTACTTATAAAAATAGTCTTGTTTGTCAAAATGGAAATATCTATGCTAAATATAATATTATAAAAAATTGTTTAAAATTTAACTTTTTAACGTTAAACACTGATATATAAAAGTATTTGGCCAGCCGAATATTCGGTATTCGGCCGAATAGATACTATTCGGCTGGCCTAATATTCGGTTTTCAGCTTAACAGTTACTATTCGGCTGGTCGAATATTCGGTATTCGGTTTACCTGCAGGCCAAATATTCGGCATTCGGTATTCAGCTAAAATCACTATTCGGTGCATCCCTACATTTGGTGGTTGATAAATTTTCTGAAATATCAAATTCCTTGGGGGGGGGCTATTGCCCCCCCCAGCCTCCCTCAAATGGCGCCCCTGCTGCTTCCGGTCTCCTTCCACACTCAAGTGGCCGGTTCGGAAACACAGCCTAGCATCCGCGGCCTGGCTCCTCGTCTTCCGCCCCACTCAAGAGGCTGATTGAGGACCACCAGGAGGGGGCCCCATAAATTCGAAATATTGTCTATGACTGATAATCGCTGGAAGTATGTTTCCAAATGCGGTATGCGTTTTTAAGCTTAAACAAAGTATTGTTACATTACGTGTTGTGTATAAATTCTGTAGTTTATATATAGATTCGTAAGTATTAATATCTGTGGGCGTGAATTGCTTAGAGGTGTTTTTTAATTGTGTTATGCATTTTCCATCTTAACTATACTTAGTATACTAAGATATGCACGTAGAATATAAATAAATTCATATGCAGGACTACGTAAAAAACTTCATGTATTGTCGCCTATGAATTGCTATTTCAGAAAGTACGATTTTTATTGCGTTATGCATTTCCTAGCTGAATTAAATTTCAGCTTAATATGTAGTGTGTATAAAAATCTGTAGATCATATATAGGACTGCACAAAAAATGTCAAGATACCTACAATGGGCCCCAAATTCTGAAAATAGAATTTCAAATGGTGTTACACGTTTTACAACTGAATTACATTTTAGCAAACCGCCATGTGATATGTATACAAATCTGTAGATCATATAGAGGGTTGCCACAAAAGAATTGGAATATCTTATCGACTATGGTTGCTAATTGCTCAAATTGAGTGTTGAACTATGTTATAAATTTTCTAAATTATTCATTCATTCATTCATATATATGCTATGTATATATTTATCTATCTATATATCTATCTATATATATATCTATCTCTATATATATCTATCTATATATATATATTTAGCTAACCCGCTATATATATATATACATTATTAAATACTGAAGTTCTGTTACAATATTAAGAAGTGTTGGAAAGTGTTTCATAATCTGTTCGTGTAAATTATTTTTCTTTCTTGTTTTAACGGAAGCCTAGCTAAAAATTTTAAGGGGACATAGTAGCCCCAAAATGGTATAAATATCAAAAATTTTTTATTAGCTCAAATTAAATATGTAAACCTTTTGTACACGTGGTTAAATTGTGTGTATAGGAGTGATGTACAGAATTGCAGTTCAAAGGGTTCATGTTCACATATAGAAACTTTAAATGGCTTTTCTGCCTATTTAATTTTTCTTCGTTTTCATGATTTAAAAATACGAAGGCTATTTTTGTGTTTGATATAAATGTTTATAATTTTTTTTACATGTTCCTTATTAGTATGTAATTCGTATGTGATAAAACTGTGCATGTAGATAACATTATGATTTTTAGTTTTTTAAAATAATAAAAATTATATGAAGAAGCATTAGATTAAATTATTTTTCACTATGTATGACAATAAAATAATTATATTAAATATTATATTATATGTATCTAAAAATCCATGTGTAATATATTTTAGTAAATGTAAAAAAAAAAAAAAAAAAAAAAAAAAAAAAAAAAAAAAAAAAAATCGATCAAAGATGCTAATGTTTAGAAAGATACTAAAAATTTTGAAAAATATTTTTTTTTAATTTTTTAAAAATCATTTTAATTAGATGTGCAGTTTAAAAAGATTTTATTTTGTGCAAAATGTGCTTTCAGTTGAACAAGGGGATATACCCGGCCTTCCTGGGTTACAGGATATAGACGAAAACCATTTATTTAATTGATAACTATATATTAGATATTTTACATTTGGTATTTTTTTAGAATACCAAAAATCATATTCATATGAAAAATAGTAATTAGTTTAAATATTTGAAATTTATTAAAAGCGATAGTTTGAATTGACCTCGCGCCAGGAGTTAACAGCCGAAGAAATCTCCAAAGATCACTATTTAAAATCAGTCTTTTTTTATTCTGATCATTTTAGTGTTTTAAGTGCATAGTTTGATCACAAGTCTTAAATGTGTATTTTATTTATATTTTATTGTTTTATTTATTGACTGATGAATGTTTTAATTTCGCTATCTCATATAAAATGGAAACAAATGTTGAGCTATTTATATTATTTTAAGTACAAACGGATTTATGTTACGTAATAGTTTGTATGAGATAGACATAGATAAAAAAGTAATGCCTGAAAATTATTTAAAAAACAATAAAAATTTAGTATATAGTGATACATTTTTCAAACAAATTGCGATGGAGTTTTTAAACAAATTTAATTTGAAAATACATTTGTTCCCTATTCGACAGTGTAATAGGGGAGAGTAGCCATATTTGGATCGCCGCTTTAAATGGACCGTTGCCATTCTGCCGTTAATTACAGAAAGAGACGCCATCTACCGCTGAAATCCTACCCATCAGAATGACGTCATTTATGGTTAGAAGAAGCACCCGCTTACCATGTGCTGTTTTCAGACAATTTAAAAAAAACCTCAAATTAGCTGCTTTGATCTACTTTTTTCCCATTAAACGTAAGTGAATGCTTTAAAACTAAGGTAAGTTGTTATGTTTTCATATACATATCTAAATTCATCTGTTTGTTGCGCATATTTTCACGCGGATTTGTTTGATTTCGTTTTTGTTCCTGGTTTTGAGATTATGTTTTAAAAAATGGCGCAGTTGCCTAGATTGGGTCAATTTAAGTTGCTTAAATTGGACCAGATATACGATCATAAATTAAAAAAGTAAGTAATGAATGTCGAGGGCTGTACGCTTTGTACGCTTTTTTTTTTTAATATTTTGTAATGTATTACTATCTTCACGCAAGTTTTTTTTTCTTTTTTGTATATCTGGATCAATTTCTTTATACAGTTTAGGCCTAACAATTAAATATTTTTACATGTTTATGTTATAAATTTTGTTTGCAATGTGTTTTATCTTGTATGTATTTGTATTTTCTTTGAATTCTTTATTCCTACGGCGTATTTGATTTACAAAATCGAATTCAAACATTTTCCTCCTGAAGGATATTTGCTTTTCCGTGAGGGGGGAACAGACTTTTCACAGTTCTGGAGGGTGGAATTACATTATTTTGCCATTAAAACGCATAAAATCTCAAACCTTCCTGGGAAGTGGTTATTTCAAGGCTCCGGGGGGAGGGGGTACCCCTGAATTCAACACTGTTTGAATATAATAATGTTTTGCGTTTGATTAATCGTAGCATATTTATTTTTTCAATAGAGCATATTTTTTAAACACTTTTTTAATATAATTGAAAAATGTTGAAAACCGCACAGACAAAGTGACACACGTGACAGCAAAAGCTGTTAATGATGTAGGAAACGAAAAAAAGAGAGGGGGTTGTGAAGACATTGACCTGCAAGAGGGCTGCAGCTAAAAATCCCCCCCCCCCAGCCAAAGAATCATTGGAAATGTTATCTCGCATCTCGCTTGCTAAATTCAGTTAAATCAAAGCACAGAGGGAGCAAAAAAAAAAAAAAAAAAAAAAAAAAAAAAGAACAACAACAACAACAACAACAACAAAAAAAACAGTTGTGATAACATCTTCGCCATATAAAGTAAACCTTGAAATGAAAAAAAAAAAAACGACAAAAGGGCACTCACAACAAAAAAGCAATTGGAACATCAAGTTTTATAAAATAGGCGCAATGCAATTGGAAAGAAAATGATGGAAGGGAAGAAGTATAAACATAATGTAAAGAAAACTTCTGTTACAAAAAAAAGGCTAATGATTCAGAACCTGAAAAGAAAAATCTAGACAGTGATGGTTGGATTTTCCTAATTTGTAAGAAAAATAAAATAGCAGAAATGATTCAGTGTTCAGATTTCCAAATGTTGTTCCATGTTGTGTGCACTGGAATAAAAAATGAATAGACGGAATTCACGTCTAAGTTTTGCATCACTTCTTACATGATATTCAAGTAACTGGTAATTAGTTTCATAATTTCTATTTTTAATTACTGATAACTTTGATTTACATTTTGAATACATTTTAATTTAAAACAATTATTCTTATTTTCAGGTATGTGATTCCATAAAATTTCATTGGTGTTATTTTGTTTGATTGTTTCTTTAATCGCAAACTTTGCTTTTAATAAAATTAGTTTTATTCTCTAGTCAGTAAAACAACCTGATATTGTTTGGTCCAGTTTAGGAAATTGGGGGTCCAACTTAGGCGACCAGTTTCTGAATTTGGACCACTTTTGACAAATTTTTCAAATTAAAATAAAACTAAGATTTTCAAAAATAAATTGATCAAAAGATTTATTTAGTTAGTAGATGAATAGATTGATTCCGTGTAGTGATGTTTTGCACATATTCCAAAAATTTAGTGAGTTACACCTGAAAATATGAGAAGTGGTCCAAATTCGGCTACTCTTCCCTATTCTTAAATTTGCGATGTTTAGAAGTTTTAAAAAATTGCAGTAAAATTTAAATTTAATCGTTTGGTGTTGCCACCGTCAAAATGACGTCAGTGTTACGCACGGACACGTTTGTCCTTTATAATATAGATAGTACTAAAATACAATACAGTAACTTTTTTTTAAATCTTAATTTTTAAATTAAAACAAAGGTACCATGTCCCCTTAAAAAAACTGTACAAAATTTTCATGTACCCAGCTGCAAAAACAAAAGCTTTTATCAGACTATTAGTATTTTTCATTTGTAAATAATTTGCACATTTTGACGTAAAGTTTTTTAACCCTCTCATGCATACGGGCCTCATATGAGGACAGATAAGTATTGTCCTATAAAGCAAAAAACTTTTTAGTATTCATAAAATGTATAATGTGAACATTAAAAAGGTCCACAATCTTACTTAAAAAGCGACTAATGAAATGAAAAAGATGTTACAAGTTAAAAATATATATTTTATTTAAATCTTCAAGCCTTCCAGGCTCATCATCAGAGAATATCTTAATAACTAAATGTTGTTTATTTATACAAATACGTCACTTTGTTTTGAAAATGAGAGAGCCAATAATTACTAGAGTTGAAAGTAGAAGTAGCAGTAGCACTTTCTTGGATTGAATTTATTTAGAGGAAATATATATTATTATTATTAATTGCAGTTCCATTTATTTTATGACATGACTTTGTTTCTCATACGTCACTTTCTATGGGTAGAAGAAAATATTTAACTTCTGTACTTTAAATTTTAATAGGCCACTTTGCTCAGGTTTTCAGGATTTATTTTCAGGATATTGAACCACAAACTGGGGATATTGTACGATAGGGCGTCGTTCCATACTTGATTGCTTTTTTACTGCTACTTCTACTTTCAACTCTAGTAATTATTGGCTCTGTCATTTTCAAAACAAAGTGACGTATTTGTATAAATAAACAACATTTAGTTATTAAGATATTCTCTGATGATGAGCCTGGCAGGCTTGAAAGTACTAAGAAATTTTAAATAAAAAGTATATTTTAAACTTGTAACATCTTTTTCATTACATTAGTCGCCTTTTAAGTAAGATTGTGGACCTTTTTAATGTTCACATTATATACTTTATGTTGAATCAAGGTGAAAAGTTGCGTTTCGTCTTATGATGTTGTTTTCAGCATTCATTTATGGAGATCTGATTTGTGGGCAGATAATAGCTAGCATGCAGCACAATAATAAAATTATTTTATAATGGGTTCTCATAAAATTGTAATAAAATCTCATAAAATCTCATAAAATGGGTTCATAAAAAAGAATTTTTGTGAATAATGAAAAAAATGAAAAATAATTTATGCATGAGAGGGTTAAATATAAAAGCATTGGCTCAAAAGTTATTAAAAAAAACATTGTTGAGTTAATTATGGTCCACCCAGTGATGCCAGCGGAAGTGTTATTGAAAACATATAACTAGCTCTAAAATATCTAAAACCGACTTGTCCAACATCTCTCCAAAAATAGGTTCCGAATGAGAAAAGTTTTATCGATTGAGTCTTAATGGAAAAGTACACTCAAAAAGTAGCATCTCAGAGGTTAAAAAGTATATGTCTGAAATGATTGATGTTACTGTCAACAGAAAATTACAAAATTTTATGTAGAGCCTTTAGAATAACTTCGAAGCTTTAGTATGCTTTTACTTCCTATTTTTCAATGATTTTGATATATTAAGGTTTTCTTCAGTTCGACTTTTAAAATGTGCATTTATTAAAAACTTCTATGAAAAGGTTTTAGGCTTTTCATTATCGACAGCTGCTAGAAAAGATAAGCATAAAGAAGAATTACACCGTCAAAGAGAAAATTAAAATTCAATTTTTATTTTAGATAATGTATTGCCAGTTTTGTAGTTTTTAAAAATTTAAAGTAAAAGAAAATAAAAATTATTAATTTATTTATTCACATTTGTGGCTGTAAGTTGAACCGTTTTAAGGTAATGTATCAAGATATCTGTTAACTTACTTAGATCAAATCAATTAAAAATAATTTATAAAGCAATGAAAATGTTATGTGCCATAAAAAGTTAAACAAGAACGTAAAATCATGCGTTAAGCATAGATTATGAAATACTTTCCAACACATTTAGAATACTTCAAGAAAACTTCCCAGTTTAATAAAGTAAAAAAGATTGTCTAAATAAACAATTTGTAAAACACATAACACATTTGAAAACTTAATTTCATAAATTTTCATCAAAAGACGAAACAAAAGCTGAATTTGTTTTGCAGCCTTGTGTATGTACTATAGATTTATTACATAATACATAGTATGCTAAAATTTAGTTCAATTAGAAAACGAATATCACAGTTGAAAATTCCCCTTCAGCAATTTCCTTCAATAAACGGAAATGTATTTCAGATGTTTTGTGCAGCCCTGTACATGATCTGTAGAATTTAAACACACTAAGAAATATGCGAAGAAAAAAGTTTAATTTAAAAACAGGTACCAGAACAGAAAACGTACTACTTCCAGCAATTATTGTTCTTGTAACCATCTAGACTTGTAACCAAATTATTTTGTGTGTCCCTGTATATCAATGATGCTATGCAGATCATATTCTATAGTAAATATCTTGCAGTGCACCTCAGAGATATATTATCATTTCCAATATGTAACATGAATAAAATACACCGCAGAAGATTTTTCTCAGTGGTCCGTAATGTAATGGAATATTTTTGAGTGTCCCTGTAAATGAACGATGAATGCTATCCATACCACATTCTATAGTAAGCATTTTGTAGTGTACTTCCAGAGCTATATATAAATTTCATTGAATTTATAATTGTGAAAAGTTTTAAAACTCACCGCAAACGATACTTCCCCCATAGGCCGTAATGCAACGGAATTCTTTTGGTTGTCCCTGTAGAGGAACTGTAATTGCTACATGCTTTATTTTCAATACCGAACATGCCATAGTGAATATAAATAACATATATCAATTTCATGGCGATCCGTCTATATTTACGAAAGTTAGAGTACGGACAGACAGATGGCAGACAGACAAACCGAAGCCATAAACACTTTTCAACTATATTGGAAAGTGTTAAAAAGGATTACAGTCGATAAGAATATAAAAATGGCTACTATAAATGACGAGCATAGAAGTTTTTTTTTAAATATAAGTTTTAATTGTCTGTTATATCTATTCAATATTATATAATTTTTAGGTTCGCTGCAAATGTTAAGCAATTTTTTTCGGGTGGCCAAACATAACTATTTTTTGAATTTTTACTAGATTTTAAATATTTTATCTGTTTATTATACACAGGGCGAAAGAAGGTGCCATTTTAATTGTAATATATGTTTATATTAAAGATGCAACGATTTACAAAACATTAAAGAACTTTGCTGCCTCAATTTGCCCATACTTAAAAAAAAAAAAGTTTTTACAAAATTGATAAAGTTGGATATAATCTTTTTTTTACATATGTATTTCGAATATTTGTATGTATTTATATAATATTATACTCCTGTAGTATCAAGAAATAAATTATATTTCTGTAGAATAGATAAATATATAATGTCACTAAATTGTCCATTCATATTAAATAATTTTTAATAGCCGTTAAATAATATATACCTAGTGTTTTTTAAATAATTTTAGTTGAGTATTGTTAATTAATAATTTAAAAAAGATATACTTTAAAATTTACATGAAAGTCGCTGGCGCCACTTTTAAAAATCTTTCGACCATATTCCTTAACTTCTTAAAAAGCTAAGAGATTTCATATAGTTAATAGAAAAATACTTATTGCATATAACCTATCTGTAGATATGCATATCATTAAAAAAATAACAATATATATAATATGTATATATATGTATATATATAACTATTATGTAATATTATAATTCATCATCTTTTTTTAAAAAATAAGTATTAATAATAAAATAAGTAAGTAAAAAAAAATAAGTAAAAATAAATTGAGTATCAATACATTACACTGACATTATACATAATAAAGCTGGACCATCTCTTATTAATTTAATTAATCATTAATGAATTTTTTTAATAATTCTATATCCTAATCACCAATATATGGAGTATTAAAAATTAAAACATTCAAAATTGGTGAAAGGAAAAGACAACAGGATATCGAATTCATTAAAAGAACAAGTAAATAATGAAATATATTAAGGAAATCATAAATATTTGAAATATTTTCTAAAACTATTTGCAACTAAATCAATTTAACCAATGAAAAAAGGCCTGAAACAATGAATCATTGTCAGCAACAACAAATCTGTTTCACGAAATGTATCATCTCAAAATTGAAAATTCATTAATTCAAAAAGAAAAACTACAAAATGTACTTGAAATGAGAGAGCAATTATGAATAAAATTAAAACTAACGATTCGTAACTCGTTTTCAAGGTCAATATTACGAAATCATTAGTAATAAGTGGTTAATTTCTGAGGAAGAAATTATAAGTTACAGCTTAAATGTTTATTTCTTCCATTGCCCAATTAACCACACCATGAAAAAATAAAAGAAATATATACTAAATCAATATGTAAGATCCGGACAGAACAATTTAATGCACAATAGAAATAATAATGAAACATGTGAGTCAAAACTCACTCTGAAATGGAATCATGCAATATTTTAAAATACCATATTGAGTCGTAATCATGCTTACTCACAATAACAGCAAAAACCCCGCCAATTTAATGAGCCACAGTCAAAAACGAATTCTGACAACTAAAAATCATCACACCAAGTAAATAATATTATTAATAATATAAATATAATAATTATAAATTATTATCGTAATTAATCTAAACATTAGAAATTATTTTATATGCAAATTAAAGGATCCCAGAGTAAACTTATTACAAAATACAACTGAAGAAATACATTAATTAATTTGAATGGTAGGAATGACAATTATTATATAAGTAGGCAACACAAAAAATGTGAATAATTTTATAATGCTGCCCTCTACTGATGATTCTTCAAGTTATAATCTAAAATAATATTTAAGCATAAATATAATTAGTGTTGCTATCTGTCTGAGTTTATTGAAATTAAGTAGGGAGAATTTTAATGCCAGTTTGTATATCATAAATCCAGATTTATTCTTAATTTTTTTAAAAAGAACCAAACCGTAAAACATGCATAATTCTAAATCAGCTAATTAGAATATAGATAACAGATAATTAGCATCTATAACGTAAGGTTTTCGTAACTGTTTTTAAATTATAATTCAGAAGAAATTAAGTAAATAAATAATAATATTAGAAAAGTAAATATAAAAACATAGAAATACTACACTACCCGTCCACACATAAATTTAATTTTTAATTTTTTAATACTTTTTTCTTTTCTTTTGGATGGGGGGGGGGGGGGAGATACAACTAAATATAACATTTTTAGATATATCATATACAGTATTAAAGTCTACTATTTATAAATTATAATATATAGAAGTAAATTAATATAATTTAAAATGCTTTTATGCAGTATTAAGGAATGCTTATTCATCACAACCAACATAAACTTTGAAACTAATTAATACAATGTACGTTTCCAGTTTATATATATATATATATATATATATATATATATAACCATTAATTAAACATAACCTACCACCGTCAATTAATATGAATTAAAGCTGTAAGTATAAAAAAAAAAAAAAAAAAAAAAATTATTATAAGAAATATTATGGAAGAAAAAGAAAAAAGTGGACACCGACAAAAATTGAAAAGCTTATACATTGAATTACGTTATCAAGGGCACAGAATTCAATGATATAAGCAAAATGGTTGTTTTCTGTGGGAAAAATAAGCTAAAGCTAAAAATTATTTTCCCCTGTGCCCAAACAACCATTAAACTCAAGTGAATTGATTAAAAATGAAAGCAGAATAGAAACAAATAATATGAAATGGAAGAATCAATAAAACGTATTTAAATATTTATAGGATATAAAATATAAATAATAAACACCATACCGATTAATATTTCAGTATTTTACAAAAATCCACGCGCACATGGCTACCAGAATATCATAAAGATTAAGGTGAATAAAACAGTTAAGAAATCACAGTAAATGATACCAAAGGATGCAGTTAATACATTTTGAAATAAAATTTGAAATACCTTGTTAAACACATTTAATCTAATATAAAATAAATAGATAGTAATTACATTATTTAAAATGCACTATTAAATTAATTAATAACTGTTTAACAATATCGTCAAAATTTAGCTAAAAATACCCCCTGGTGTATTAAATTATAACTGAAATGGAGCTAGAAAAATTAAAATTTAGAGCTATCTTAAAGAGACAAATTTGGTGCTGCCATCTAGTATTACTTTTATTAAACAACTGTCGCAAGATAAATATTTGTAAGCATTTGAATGTAAATAACTGTTTAAACAGCAAAACCAAACATATCCTTATATATAGAGAATTATAAACCTAATATAAACCACACAATGTATTTAAAAACTATTGTTAATAAAATTTAAAAGCATACAATATATTCTATTAGCTAACTTATTTAAACTAAACTAAGAATTTAAATAATTCTAGAAATTTGATAATATATAGCATATAGCTATATGCTATAAAACAAAATAAATTCAGTAATAATTAATATAAATAATTATTAAAAATAATATAAAAATTATTTTTTAATCAATTATATATAAGATATTTATAAAATGAACAGGAAATAAAAAACATGTGGAAGTATATATATATATATATATAAGGCATTTTTGAAATATTTCCAGCAGATTTAAGCTTCATAGCATTTTGAACTTTCATGGTATATTTATTTATACTTTTCTAGTATCCACAGCTACCCAAACCCACGATGTATAGTTTTTTACAAAGTTTTATTATTCTTTTAGCAACGATTTTTTCAATAATACAGTTACTAATTCATATATTTATTGTACGGAACCCTCTGTGCGTGAGTAATATTCGCACTTGACCGTTTATTTCTGTATAGGTTTCCCAATAAAACAGATTGATAGAGAACACACGATTTTTTTAATTTTGGATATGACGAGTTTTGAAACTCACGTTCTCTCTCTCTCTCACACACACACATATATATATAATTTAGACAGACTTTCTGCATATCCTTTTTTTATTTTACAGTTAAAAATAAACATATACGTTTAACCTCCTGTATTTCTTATTAGTGTTTTCTGATTTCGACAAGTAAGTTTACTAAACTAATTTGCTAAATTGTTTTTTTAAAAACCTCTCATAATCCTAGCATTTTCTTTTCTTTTTTTTTAACTATAAAGATGTTAAGAGTTCTTTATTCCGGTTTTTTATTTAATTTTTTCTTAATTATCAGTTTAAAGCAGCTTTAAATACTGACACATAATTTGCGAAACTTGGCACATGCATAAGAAGATTAATACTGAGTGATTTCCTTTTCTTTAAAAATGCTTCAGTTATACTCTTTTCTGAAGACGTTGCCTTCTACGTCAATATGACTTTATGCTTTCGTATGTTACTAAACTAATGTATGTTAATAGTTTACTAAACTAATTTGCTAAATTGTTTTTTTAAAAACCTGTCATAATCCTAGCGTTTTCTTTTCTTTTTTTTAACTATAAAGATGTTAAGAGTTCTTTATTCCGGTTATTTATTTAATTTTTTCTTAATTATCAGTTTAAAGCAACTTTAAATACTGACACATAATTTGCGAAACTTGGCACATGCATAAGAAGATTAATACTGAGTGATTTCCTTTTCTTTAAAAATGCTTCAGTTATACTCTTTTCTGAAGACGTTGCCTTCTACGTCAATATGACTTTATGCTTTCGTATGTTCATAAAATGTTTTCGCAAAATTTTATTTTCTATGGCAGCTTATTTGTTGTGTTCTCAAAATTTTAAAGTGTTTTCATGTATCAAACGTGACACATGCCGACACTTCTCCAAATTAATTCTGCTGCATAAAAACACAATACTGTTCTCAAAGACTTCCCGTATACTTAGGAACTGACAAGTAGAAACATGTTTGAGAAAATTTAATGTGACATAATTTACCTTAAAAGCTTTTTTTGAAATTATTTTTTTTCCTATTCGCTTTGCATTTTTCATAATAGCAAAACCTTAAATTTTATTTAGAGTATTTTATATTTCTTTCCTCTTTTTTTTTTCCTTCTTCCAGAAAAAGTTCTCAAAAAATGTGGATATAAGTATCATAGTCTGAGTCACGGTTCAAGCGTTTTCAGTTAAAATTTATAAATATAATGGTGAATGTATAAGATATTATCTATACTAATAAAAGAACAAATCGTTCTCTGTGTGTGTCTGTCTGTCTGTGTGCGATGGCTAGCAAAAATTACGGCACATAGAAGTCTGAAAATTCAGGTGTGATTAGTCCAAGACGGGTCCTGATCCACCTGAGGATCAGATTTTTAATTTTTTAAGGGCCGGGGGCCCTGGGCCCCTTTCAGTTTTTATGCACCGAAACGTTAATAACATGTCTGTTTTCTATCCCATCTGTTTCGTTTTTAGGGTGAATTCTCCTTTCAATTTCTGCCCATTTCTACATTTCAGTTAAGACCTTGGCACCCTTGCAAGGGGCCCAGTATAGGGCCCCTTGAAGTTTTAGTGACCTAATTGTTCATAACATGCCTCTTTTCTATCCGATCATCTTCGTTTTTGGGGTGAATTCTCCTTTCAGTTTCTGCCCCATTTATACATTTCAGTTAAGACCCTGGCACCCTTGCAAGGGGCCCGGTACAGGGCCCCTTGAAATTTTAGTGCACTAAATTGTTCATAACATTCCTCTTTTCTATCCGATCTTCTTCGCTTTTGGGGTGAATTCTCCTTTCAGTTTCTGCCTCATTCTACATTTCAGTTAAGTCTCTAGAACCCTTGCAAGGGACCCAGTACAGGGCCCCTTGAAGTTTTAGTGCACTAAATTGTTAATAACATGCCTCTTTTCTATCCGATCTTCTTCGTTTTTGGGGTAAATTCTCCTTCCAGTTTCTGCCCCATCTCTACATTTCAGTTGAGACCCTGGCACCCTTGCAAGGGGCCCGGTACAGGGCCCCTTGGAGTTTTAGTGCATTAAATTGTTATAACATGCTTCCTTTATATCCTATCTTCATTTTTGGGATACTTTCTTCATTTAGTTATTCTCCCGTTTCTGCATTCCAGTTAAGACCATGGGCCCGTGTTGGGTCCTGTAGGGCCCGATCCAGGGTCCCTTAATTTTTTTGTGTGCCATGCGTTTTTCACACCCTAATTTTTTCACCTTCGCAATGCGTAATTTTAAAGTTGAGCCTTAGACCAACACTCACATATTTTTATTGGGGCCCAGGGTCCTTTTTTAAGCATTTCCTCAATTTTCTCCACATTTCTTTTAAATTATATTCTAATGATTAATTCATACCCTATGCTTAATCTAGAGTAATCAACGATCTAAAACGCTAAGTACAAAAACGTTGTAACATATTTTCATGTTAGGGCCCTGTTAGCAACTATCAGTTGGCCCCTTTTAGGCTCCCTATTATAACTTCCTTAAAAATAGTCAGATTGACTAGCTTTTTTTTTTCTGACAAAATCTTAGGTTCTCCAGCTATTACATGAACGACAAGGAAAAAAAAAATGTCAGGCTTCAACTATCACCAATTTTGAATATAAATTGTCTCCTTAGGGCCCTTGGTGCATCTTCTTTAAAAATTATCCGTATTCCTTGCAATTTTCTTTACCATAGTTCTAACGTACTCAGATTACATTAACAATTACTAAAAAGTGTATTTATACGAAACTACATGCCACTTAAGTCCCTTCCCCCTTGTGGCTCGGTACAAGGCCCCTTGAAGCTTTTGCACCATAAATTATTAATAAATTTCCCCTCTTCATCCGATCTTCACTTTTGGAACCATTTTTCCATTTAGTTATTCTCCAGTTTCTATATTCCAGTTAAAATCTTGGGGCACCTTAGGGTTCTGTAGGGCCTGATCGAGGCCCCTTGAACTTTTTTTGTGCTATGCATTTTTTACACCCTAATTTTCTCACCTTCTCATTGCATAATTTTAAAATTCTGTCTTGGACTCTTCCCCCTAGACCAACACCCTCATATTTTTATTGGAGCTCTAGGGGCCCCTTTTTAAGCATCTACCCCATTTTTGCGCATTTCTTTAAAATATTATTCTAATGATTATTTCATACCCTATGATCAATTTAACTAATTGCAGATCTAAAACGCTAAGTACTGAAACATTTAAACATGTTTTCATGTTAGGGCCCTGCTCTCAACTATGAGTTGGGCCCTCTTGGGCCCCCTGTTACAGCTCCCTTAAAACGGTCCGATTCACGAACTTTTTTTTAAGCAACATTTTAGGTTCTCAAGTTACTACATGAACGACAAAAAAAAAAAAAAAAAAAAAAAAAAAAATTGCAGACTTTAGCTACCACCAATTTTGAATATTAATCGTCTTCATCGGGCCTTTGTTGCAGCTTCTTTAAAAACTATCCTATTCTATTGCAATTTTCTTTAACATAGTTTTAGCGCTCTTCCAGCTACTTTAAAACCCCTAAAAATTTGTCTTATATCCAACTACATTCCAGTTAAGACCATGGCCCTCAGGGCCCGGTCTTTCACCCCCAACCCTCACACCCCTTTCAACCCTCAGCTATACATTTTTCGAATATTAGTCTCCTTTTCAGCATTAATTTACGTCTACTCACTACAGCCGTAAATTAAAAATCGCGTTAATTTAAAGGTAACTTTACATAAGGGATTTCATTCGTTTATTAAATATCGTGTTACTGCTAACAGTAATTCATGAAATTTACAAGGTGAGGAGTGCTTTTTCCATCGCTTGGTGGCGCGTTATTACCTCGGGTTTAAGGGCCCAATTTCAACTGGATTTGCTTCCTTCAACTTAGATTACCATTCAGCTACTTTCTGTATTATAAAATTTTATCTTAGACTTTAATTACCAACATTTTCTAACATTAATAGTGCATTCTTTTTTTTTCTTTGTTTCCGTGGGCTTGATTCCTACGAGGTTTGGCTCACTCAACTTGGTTTTCGATTGTCTCTGGCTCGTGCGGGCACTTCCGGTAATGCTGCCATAGGTAGTGGGGATCTAGATTACAGGTTCGTTCGGAAAGAAGTTTGATGGGAACACATTAGACGCTGCGGCAGACAATGGGACCTCCGCAATTAGGTTCATTTAAAAGAATTTCCAAAGATATAAAATCATACAAACTTAAGTTTTGTTTAAGGTTTTTATTTACAAATCCCGGGCAACGCCGGGCGGGTCTGCTGGTATTATATAAAGCATGATAGTAAAATATTTTAAAGTAAACGTCGTTTGAATTTGCACTGGCTGTTACTTATTTTATTCGCAAAGCTTGGGGGGGGGGAGGGGGGAGCTCTATGAGATATAATTTTATAAAAAGTAAAATGAATAAGCTCGATCAAAACTGAAAATTACTTTTAAGAAGGAATACACACATTAAAACTGAAAAAAAACTACATTATAAGAAAGTGAAATAAAGCGCATTTTGCACAACAGCACGACTGTATACTTTTATAATGTTCATTAGGTGAGCGTTAACTACCATTTAGAACAAGAATTATTTTTGTTCCAATTACTTCCACCTAAAGGTGTTTTTTCCATTATTTCTACTGCACTAATTTTAAGAAAAACTTTCTTTGTGTAAAAATGAACTATGTAGGGGAGCTGGGGGATGAATGGGACATTCTCAATATTTCAGGCAATGAACGTTTTATTAAGAAGCTTTCATTACAAACCTATTGCAGCCATTCGGAGGAAAGCGATTTCAAAAAATTTTGGTATATTTTCACCGATCATGACCCCCAGAGCCCGAAACCACCTTCCGTTCAAATGTTGATATATATATATATATATATATATATATATATATATGATCTTTGTCACACTATAACTCTGGTATTTATGTACCGATTTGGATGTAACTTCGTGTGTACATAGTACATACAGATGTCTCAACTGAGTTCATTGGCCAGCTTCATCCGCCATCTTGTTTCAAAATGGCGGCCATTTAAAATTTTTAAAAAAAATTTAAATTTGAAATGTGGTACCAAAAAATTGGAAAATGAAAAAAATTTTTTCTTCATGTGTTTCACCTTGATACAAGGATTCCGGAGCAGTTTTTATTTAGTATATATCTTAAAAAATAGCTGAATTATAGCACTTTGAATTTCCACCGTCGGTGACATTTTGAAACGACCTGATATTTGTCACGCGATAACATGCGTATTTATGAACCGATTTGGATGTACCTTGGTGTGTCCATAGTACATACCAATGTCTCGACCAAGTTCGTTGGCCAGATTCATCCGCCATTTTGTTTCAAAATGGCGGCCTTTAAAAAAAATAAAAAATTTTAAATCATGTACCAAAAATTGGAAAATGAAAAATATTTTTTCTTATGTGTTTGACATTAATAAAAAGATTCCGGAACAGTCTTTGTTTCGTTTATATCTAAAACAAAAATGGCTGAGTTATAGCATTTTGAATTCCTATTGTGGCTGGCATTTTGAAACGACCTGATTTTTGTCACGCGATAACAGGCGTATTTATGAACCGATTTGGATGTACCTTGGTGTGTACATAGTACATACCAATGTCTCGACTGACTTCGTTGACCAGCTTCATTCGCCATCTAGTTTCAAAAGGACTGCCATTTAATAAAAATAAAAAATTAAAATGAGGTATCAAAAAGTTGGAAAATGATTTTTTTATGTGTCTGACCTTGATACAAAGATTCCGAAACAGTATTTGTTTCGTCTATATCTTAAAAAATGGTTCAGTTATAGCACTTTGAATTTCTAGCATGGCTGACATTTTGAAACGATCTGATATTTGTCACGCGATAACACGCATATTTATTAACCTATCTGGATGTAAGAAGGCATGTGGATAGTATATAGCAATGTCTCGACCAAGTTCGTTGGCCAGCTTCATGCGCCAACTTGTTTAAAAATGGCGGCCATTAAATAAAAAAAACTATATTTAAAGTGGGGTCCAAAAAAAAATTAGAAATTGAAAAATGTTTCTTTCTTAAGTATTTGACCTTGATATAAGGATTCCGGAGCTTTTTTTGTTTTGTCTTTATCTTAAATATTGGCTCAGATATAGCAGTTTGAATTTCTAATGTTTGTGACATTTTGAAAAATCTGATCTTTTGCCTGCGACAGCACTCTTATATATCAACCGATTCCGATGTGAGTGAGCATGTGCACAGGAATTACTGCGGTCTCGACCAAGTTCGCTGGTTAGCCTGATCCATCATTTTGGCTTAAAATGGCACGCACTTCAAGATATCGCCGAATTCGGCAACCAGATATAAGTTACTTTAAATAAAAACAGCTTGAATAAAGCTGGCTAATTTCGCAAAATTCTCATTCATAATGATTTAATATTGATAAAAATTAGTATTGAATCTTCTATAATCGGTTTCCACTAAATTGAGCTCCGTGTGTTTGAATAATATAAGCTGGCTCTTTAAAGATAAGGAATATGAAAGCTACCTCTTCCTCCCGGCACTGGCCGAAGGACATTTTAGTTTCTTTTTATTCTCATATAAGACACTACCATAGTGTGTTTTAGAACCAGAAGCAAAACCACATGGCTGTGTTCATTATTTTTCAAAGTTGACTTTTCTGAAAATCTGCTTAAAAGTAACTTTTTTTAATATTTGAAGTTGTCAAATATTTTATACAATATAAAAAAAATAAGATATGTTGTAGTTATTTATTTGAAAGTTCAATATTGGTAATGAAAATGAATGAATACTAACTAATGTGACAAAATAATTTTTGATGCAAAATGGCAGACAATTGGATCTATGTATCATAGGGATGATTGGGACAATTTCAAATGGGGATAGATGGGACAGTCTCATTCATCCCTAGAGATGTTAAAATATTTATTTATTAACTAAAAAATATTATATAGGTTTATAAGTTAATGATTTATGTTAATTATTAGTATTAAACAGTACTGGTATTATATAGGTTGTTTATTATTAAAAATGATATTGATTCTTAATTATTACATTGTAATAAATGTTATATAGTTTATCAAAAAATTATTACAGTCATTCAGGGTAAATTTGATCCGCATTTTCTCTCTTTTCTCATGCTCTACTCTTATTTTAAGAATATTGCTGCAACTAGTGGCATAAAAGAGAAGAGATGACCATAAATTATTGTATGACTATCAGAAATTAAGAAATAATAATGATATAAACGTTTAAAAATGTATTTTTATCCTGGTTCAAAGTTATCCAGCCATGTAGGGTAACTTAGCACCGTCTTATAAATATTATATAAAATAAGACATTATAAAATATATATTATAGTTAGGACAACTTTGAACAAAAAATAGGTTTTTTTTTAAAGCTAGTTAAAGACTCCTAATTTGCATTTCCCAACATCACAAGATTTGTATAATTTATGATATTACAATGAATATTATGCATAAGAAGAGTGGAAGACGATAACTAGAATATTTAGCAAAAAAAGAACTGTTTATTGTTCATATAAAACATAAAAATGCAGTGAAAAACAATTTTCAATGTTTTAACTGAATAATATATCCATAGTTACAGTAATACATACTAGTATTAGTATTAAACAAACAAGAATAAAAAATGTCGAATGCAGGGTTGCCAGTTTGGCCTCCATTCTTATTCGGAAATTTAGTGTCCATACCAGAAATATATAATAGTATTTTATGCTTTATTTAATAAGAGAGATTTATAGATCACAGAAAGTAAAAATTCTTCTTTGGAAATTTCCGGTATGAATTTAAACTGTCGAATTAAAATTTGAGACGAAACTGACATCCTTGGTCGAATATATGGGATGTCAAATTTGAGTAGCTGAGCCTCAAATAACGTCTTTAAATGAATTTTATGTATTTTACACATATTTTTGAAAATATTTACATGTTATATTCAATGCACACTTTCGGTATTCATATATAATATACGTGCACATATGGGGAATTTTTGACAAGAAAATGGTATTTTCGTATAACCATAAGACATGATTTTTATTTTTGTAATTTTTTTAATCATTATTTCACATAGTTTTTATGAACAGAAAATTATCAGTAAACAATAAACCTATGCCTAACGGAAAATAAGGAAAATTAAGGGATAAAATAAGGAATTATACGGAAAATAAGGTAAAATGTTAGTCTACTTTTACATTTTACAGACTATTGGGAAATACATAATCGCAAAATCATAACACATTTATAACATTTAGATGTCTGATAAATTAGTATGTTGTTACTTACTATAAAAATTTAATTTGATTACAACAACTTCAAAACAGCATTCAAAATTAACTTGGAAACAGTACTTCACAATAATAGTTGGATTATGCAATTAATTGTGTATAATATTGCAATTTATGTTCTAAAATAAAGAGTAGAAATCTCATTTTATAACCTTGCCAACAGAGTGTAGCACTGGAGTTTATCCAGCCTTTTGTAGTCAAATATGTTGAAAATTCGGATGTGGTGCAAAGTTGCACCCCATGGATCAAAGTTACCCTGAATGACTGAATTGAAACTTTATCAAAATAGATAAAATTGTTAAAAGTAGTATATGTTTATTGATCAAATGGAGTAAATTATATTGAATTTGGAACTTGTTGTTAAATAAATGTAAATCCTCATTCACACTTCCCCTAACATAATTTTATTTGTGCATGATATCTAAGATATATTTAATTAACATTAACTAATAAGTTGTGAATGAAAAATATTAGCTATGCCGTATTTCAAAGATATTTTTCACTTTCATTTCATATCTAAAATATCTCGTGAGTGGGAAAAGGGAACAGATAGACAGTCAAAGTTCGCATCACATGTTAAAACTGCAGTAAAACAAGTGATTAGCAACGCTGAGATATAATAGCCATATTATAAATCATAAGATCATATATTACAAATATAATTACATATAAGTTTATAATTATGAATTTTATTTAGGTAACATTGAATACAGGGGAAAAATATTTGTTTCCCATCCATCCCTATTAGTGTTCCATTCACCCCTGCTATAGGGATGATTGGGACAAAGAATGATGTTTTTTTAAATTTTATAATATTTTACTATATAATAATAATCTAGACTAAATATTGTGCATAGATGTAGTCAGATACCTAATGTATGAAATGTGTATATAATATTGATAATAACTTAAAAAAATATTAAAAATAAATATTTGTGTAAAAATGTCCCATTCATCCCACACCTCCCCTACATTAAAAAGTGAACTCTCCGTGAAAAATACCTTTTATTATTAAAAATATTTTTTTTCATAATTATGATCAATAACTGCAGTAGCTGACACGATGCCTATTTTTAAAATTACCAACCTACACATAAGCCATAATAGATAAGACAAATAAGTTACCACTAGATGCCATTACTATTAATTTTACAAGAAAATATTTTGATAGAATTTAACAAGAAAATATTTATTTGAGTTAGATTTTTGCTGAAATGCCAGTTACTGGTTAGGTATCAATAACTGGGGGTTTCACTCTATATATGATATAATAATTTTAGAAGTCTTGTGCATGAAAATTATAAAGAAATTATTTCTTCAGTGCCTTTTCCAAGGCTACTGTAGTCTGTGGTATTATAACAGGCAAATAATTAAAAATTTATTACTAAAAAAATATTTTTTTTCATAATTATGATCGATAACTCCAAGGACACCATGCCTATTTTAACGCCTTCGCAACGCGAGGCTTTTACGAAAATTTTAATCTTTTGTCACCGTTTTTTAAAAACAAAAATTTGTGTCTTCTTGAATCGAGAAAAAGTCCTTCCGGCCAGTGCCGCGAGGAAGAGGTAGCTTTCATATTCCTTATTTTTAAAGAGACAGCTTATATTATTCAATTTTTTGGTACCTAGTTTTAAATTTTAAATTTGTTTAATTTTTTTAAATGACCGCCATTTTGAAACAAAATGGCGGATGAATCTGGCCAACGAACGTATTTTAGACATGGGTATGTACTATGTACACACCAAGGTACATCCAAATCGGTTCATAAATACGCCTGTTATAGCGTGACAAAAATTAGGTCGTTTCAAAATGTCAGCCACAATAGGAAGTCAAAATGCTATAACTCAGCCATTTTTTTAGATATAAACGAAACAAAAACTGTTCCGGAATCTTTGTATTAAGGTCAAACACATAAGGAAAAATATTTTTCATTTTTCAATTTTTTGGTACATGATTTAAAATTTTTAATTTTTTTATAAGGCCGCCAATTTGAAAAAAATGGCGGATGAATCTGTCCACCGAACTTGGGTCGAGACATTGGTATGTACTATCTACACACTAAGGTACATCCAAATTGGTTCATAAATACGCTTGTTATGTGTGATAAATATCAGGTCGTTTCAAAATGTCAGCCACGGTAGAAATTCAAAGTTCTATAACTCAGCTATTAGGTAACTTTCTTTACAAAAAGCTACCTATTGTAGCCGTTCGGAGGAAAGCGATTTCAAAAAATTTTGGTATATTTTCATCGATCATGACCCCCAGACCCCGAAACCCCTCTCCGTTCAAAATTGACACACACACACACACACACATATATATATATATATATATATATATATAACCATTAATTAAACATAACCTACCACCATCAAAAACCGTAATATTAAGAATTAAAGCTGTAAGTATAAAAAAAGTGCCAAATAATTTATTATAAGAATTATTATGGAAGAAAAAAGAAGAAAGTGGACACCGACAAGTAAAGGAAAAGCTTATATATTGAATTACGTTATCAAGGGCACAGAATTCAATGATATAAGCAATATGGTTGTTTTCTGTGAGAAAAATAAGCTAAAGCTAAAAATTGTTTTTCCCTGTGCCCAAACAACCATTAAAATCAAGTGAATTGATTAAAAATGAAAACAGAATAGAAACAAATAATATGAAATGGAAAAATCAATAAAACCTGTTTAAATATTTGTAGGATATAAAATAGAAATAATAAACAACATACCGATTAATATTTCAGTATTTTTCAATATATCCACGCGCATAAATGCTTCGATTTTGATACTCCTTTTGATCATGGTATGAGCTCGTTCTGGTGGTTATCCAAGAAGAACTAAAGTATCAATAAAATATGAAAATTTAAAAAAATTAAAAATTTAAAATGACAATTTGTGGAAAATCCCTTATCATTCAGCTGCTTTTAGAGAACTACTAAAAATTTACTTACTCTAACGCCGATATCTTTCTGAATTTTTACGATATTTGACTAGATTTTTTTTAATAAGTTGCTCCATAGATTTGACTATTAAATTGTATAAAATGATCCTTGTTATCGTTCGCGTATGCGCAGATAAAAATATTTCATACAACTGCTCATATTTCCTAAAATATTTAATATATTTATATTCCAATTGCACTATATTGTTTCTACTATATTTTGTCAATTTTTCGGAAACCGGCGTTAAATTTGGTTGAAAACCCTGCATGTTATAAGCAAAAAACATGCAAGAATTTTTTAATTTTTTTGAATAAATCGCTATATCTCTATTAATATACATGCTATTCTTACACAAAAGAATACACATATTGCACAGTGTCTGTTTATTTATATTCGGTAGCGATAGATCATTTCGTGCATTTTATTTTACAGGGTGATCCCAAGTATTATTTTTTCCTTTGATTTTTTGTTGGCCCCCTAATTACCCCCCTTACCAAATCGACATTGCTAAATATGAGGTCATACCTGTTCTTTTTAATCCTGAAATGCCAGAAGAATCTGTCAAGTATATTTCTAAATATTCGACAAAATGTCTAAAATTGAAAGTTGTCGGTCATTAATGGCAATATAGTGTATATATATGGGGCATTCTCACAATCTTTTGACTTTCATGTCCCTAAATAATAATTTTTTATTTAATACACTTTTTTTGCGTTTTTTTTTATTTCATATACTGGGGAACATCCCATTCCATGATTTCACAACAATATTAACGAGATAAATAAGTTTTGGACGAAGTTGGGGGGCCCAAATACCTGGAAAACTCCTATAGGGTCATTCCACACAAAATGAGCAAAAATTAAAAAAAAGTCGTGGCTGCATAGTAACCGATTTTAATAAAATTTGATACACAGATTCAATTCATATTCAAATAGAGCATTGCAAAATATTTCGACAAAAAAATAAAAACTTTGGGAAGTTCTGGACATTTAAAAAACTTGTGACATAGAATGACATGTGTACAATCGTTCAAAGTTGCAAGTTCGAAGTTCCGTATCTTGAAAACTATTTAACACAAATTAAATCTTTTTATAATATTGTAATCTCAGGAAAATTCTCTTCATATTTATTTAACAATAATAATTTGGTAACGTCATGATTAATCTTAAATTTGTTGTAAAATTTGAAAATTTGTCAATTTTGAGAAAATTAAAGGAATTCAAAAACATCTGTGAAATTGATGCCTGGTGTATTGTTACATACTAAGATCGAATTGATAAAGTTTTTAAGTTGCCACGTATTTCCTTCACCTTAAAAAAAATTAGAAACTTAAAAAAATGACAAAACTGTAATTTTTCCTCTTATTGATAGGCAAACAAATATTGAAGGAAAGGTCAGACATTATAGTTATTGCACAGACATAAAGATCAATAAGTCCATGATATGCTAAAAAAAAAATTTCAAGAATGCCTTTTGATTCCAAACCTCACAATATTTGGTTAAAAAAGTAATATTTGTTGCATTTCAAGAGCTTTACTCTTTGAATAAGCTCGCGTTTTTTTACAATATTTCACGATTTCAAAGGGAAAAAAGAAGCAGTGCTGCCATCTATGAATTTAGAGGATAAACATATAATTTTTTTTGTTCAAAGTAATATATATATATATATATTACTGTAGTTTAAAATAAATATATTAATAGCCAAAAATAAACTGAAAGCAAAAATTAAAGTTTCTATTTTTAAAATATACACTTTATCTATAATATGAAATAATTTAAAAGTTTAATAAAGTTTTTTTTTCACTTAAAAAGAAGTGATAGAAATATTGCATTTTACCCTCAACTTTTTTAATGTTTATTTTTTTTTCTCATTAAGGAATAAAAAGGTAAGATTGAAACTTTCGATATTTAAAATATATACATTTAGCTATAACGCCAAAAGAAAAGTAAAATTGTCAAATCTGTCCTTCATGCTTACATGAGCAGTAGAAATATTGCATTTTTACTTTAAAATTTTTGAAAAATAATTTTTTTTCTCATTAAGGAATAAAAAAAGTCCTTCCAGCCAGTGCCGGGAGGAAGAGGTAGCATTCATATTCCTTATTTTAAAAAAGCCAACTTATATTATTCAAACACACGAAGCTCAATTTAGTGAGGCTAACCAGTAAACTTGGTCGAGACCTTAGTAATTGCTGTGCACATGCTCACTCACATCGGAATCGGTTGATATATACAAGTGCTGTCGCAGGCAAAAAATCAGATTTTTCAAAATGTCACCAACATTAGAAATTGAAACTGCTATATCTGAGCCATTTTTTAAGATAAAGACAAATAAAAAATGCTCCTGAATCCTTATATATAGGTCAAATACTTAAGAAAGAAACCTTTTTCAATTTCTAATTTTTTTTGCACCTCACTTTAAATATAATTTTTTTTAATTTAATGGCCAACATTTTGAAAGAAGATGGCTGATGAAGCTGGCCAGCGAACTTGGTCGAGGTATTGATGTATACTATCCACATGCGTTCTTACATCGAAATAGGCGAATACGTGTGCTATCGCGTGACAAATACAAGATCGTTTCAAAATGTTAGCCATGCTAGAAATTCAAAGTGCTGTAATTCAACCATTTTTTAAGATATAAACAAAAGAACAAATTTTCAGAAACAAAAACTGCTCCGGAATCTTTGTATCAAGGCCAAACAAATAAAAAAATCATTTGCATTTTCCAATTTTTTAATACCTCATTTTAAATTTTAAATTTAATTTATTTAATGGCAACCTTTTGAAACAAGATGGCGAATGAAGCTGGCCAACAAAACTCGGTCGAGACATTGGTATGTACTCTGCACAGACCGAGTTACATCAAAATCGGTTCATAAATACGCCTGTTATCGCGTGACAAAAATCAGGTCGTTTTAAAATGTCAGCCACAATAGAAATTCAAAATGCTATAACTCAGCCACTTTTTTTAGATATAGACGAAACAAAAACTGTTACGGAATCTTTGTATTAAGGTAAAACACATACGAAAAAATCTTTTTCATTTTCCAATTTTTTGGTATCCCATTTTAAATTTTAATTTTTTAAAATTTCTTTAAATGGCTGCCATTTTGAAACAAGATGGCGGATGAAGCTGGCCAACGAACTCGGTCGAGATATTTGTATGTACCATGTACACACCAAGGTACATCCAAATCGGTTCATAAATACGCCTGTTACCACGTGACAAAAATCAGGACGTTTGAAAATGTCAGCCACGCTAGAAATTCAAAATGCTATAACTCAGCCACTTTTTAAGATATAGACGAAACAAAAACTGCTCCCGAATCTTTTTATCAAGGTAAAACACATAAGATAAAATTATTTTTTCAATTTTCCATTTTTTGGTACCACACTTCAAATTTAACTTTTTCTTAAAAATTTAAATGGCCGCTATTTTTAAACAAGATGGCGGATGAAGCTGGACAACGAACTCGGTCGAGACATTGGTATGTACTATGTATAAACGCAGTTATATCCAAATCGGTTCATAAATACGCCTTTTATCGCGTGACAAAATTCAGGACGTTTCAAAATGTCAGCCACGCTAGAAATTCAAAATGCTATAACTCAGCCATTTTTTAAGATATAGACGAAACAAAAACTGCTCCGGAATCTTTGTATAATGGTCAAACACATAAAAAAAATATTTTTCCATTTTCAATTTTTTGGTACCACTTTTCAAATTTTAAATTAAAAAGAAAATTTAAATGGCCGCCATTTTGAAACAAAATGGCGGATGAAGCTGGCCAACGAACTCGGTCGAGGTATTGGTATGTACTATGTACACACCGAATTACATCCAAATCGGTTCATAAATACGAGAGTTATAGTGCGACAAATTTCAGATATATATATATATATATATATATATATATATATATATATATAAATTTTGTACGGAGGGTGGTTTTGGGGTCTGGGGGTCATGATCGATGAAAATATACCAAAATTTTTTGAAATAGCTTTCCTCCGAGCGGCCGCAATAGGTAGCTTTTTGTAATGAAAGTTACCTAATACAATTACTAACTTACGCCAATCTGTTACTTATTATTCATTCCTAATTATAATTAATTTTTAATAATGTCTTCCCATGCTTAAGGCTAATAATCAGAATTGAAATTTTAAACATGTAGACAATACCTCGATTTTGCATTCACTTTTAATATATATTTTAGTACTTAAATAAGCAATCCTGAAATCTATTATTAGGTAGCTTTCATTACAAAAAGCTACCTATTGCAGCCGTTCGGAGGAAAGCGATTTCAAAAAATTTTGGTATATTTTCATCGATCATGACCCCCAGACACCGAAACCACCCTCCGTTCAAAAGTTGATATATATATATATATATATATATATATATATATATATATATATATATATATATATATATATATATATATATATCCATATATATATATATATATATATATCTGACCTTTGTCATACTGTAACTCTCGAATTTATGAACCGATTTGGATGTAATTCGGTATGTACATAGTACATACCAATGTCTCGACCGAGTTCGTTGGCCAGCTTCATCCGCCATTTTGTTTCAAAATGGCGGCCATTTAAAATTTTCGTTAAAATTTTAAATTTGAAATTTGGTACCAAAGAATTGAAAATGGAAAAATATTTTTTTCTTATGTATTTGACCTTTATACAAATATTCCGGAGCAGTTTTTGTTTCGTCTATATCTTAAAAAATGGCTGAGTTATAGCATTTTGAATTTCTAGCGTGGCTGACATTTTGAAACGTCCTGAACGTTGTCACGCGATAAAAGGCGTATTTATGAACCGATTTGGATGTAACTTCGTTTGTACATAGTGCATACCAATATCTCGACCGAGTTCGTTGGCCAGCTTCATCCGCCATCTTGTTTAAAAATGGCAGCCATTTAAATTTTTAAGAAAAATTTAAATTTGAAATGTGGTACCAAAATGTTGAAAATTGAAAAAATACTATTTTCTTATGTATTTGACCTTGATACAAAGATTCGGGAGCAGTTTTTGTTTCGTCTATATCTTAAAAAATGGCTGAGTTATAGCATTTTGAATTTCTAGCGTGGCTGACATTTTGAAACGTCCTGATATTTGTCACGTGATAACAGGCGTATTTATGAACCGATTGGGATGTACCGTGGCGTGTGCATAGTACATACCAATGTCTCGACCGAGTTTGTTGGCCAGCTTCATCCGCCATCTTGTTTCAAAATGGCGGCCATTTAAAAAAAATTTAAATTTAAAATGAGATACCAAAAAATTGGAAAATGAAAAAGATTTTTTTCGTATGCGTTTGACCTTAATACAAAGATTCCGGAACAGTTTTTGTTTCGTCTGTATCTAGAAAAATGGCTGACTTATAGCATTTTGAATTTCTATTGTGGCTGACATTTTAAAACGACCTGATTTTTGTCACGCGATAACAAGCGTATTTATGAACCGATTTGGATGTTACTTGGTCTGTACATAGTACATACCAATGTCTTGACCGAGTTCGTTGGCCAGCTTCATTCGCTATCTTGTTTCAAAAGGGTTGCCATTTAAAAAAAATTAAATTTAAAATTTAAAGTGGGGTATTAAAAAATTGGAAAATGAAAAAGATTTTTTTATGTGTTTGTCCTTGATACAAAGATTCCGGAGCAGATTTTGTTTCTGAAAATTTGTTCTTTTGTGTATATCTTAAAAAATGGTTGAATTATAGCACTTTGAATTTCTAATATGGCTAACATTTTGAAACGATCTTGTATTTGTCGCGCGATAACACACGTATTCGCCTATTTCCATGTAAGAAGGCATGTAGATAGTATACATCAACATCTGAGCCAAATATAAGTTACTTTAAATAAAAGCAGCTTCGATGAAGCTGACTAATTTCGCGAAATTCTCATTCATAATGATTTACTATTGATAAAAATTAGTATTGAATCTCCTATATTCGGTTTCCAATAATTGAGCTTCGTGTGTTTGAATAATATAAGTTGGCTTTTTTAAAATAAGGAATTTGAAAGCTACCTCTTCCTCCCGGCACTGGCCGGAAGGACTTTTTTACATTTACTCATAAATAGATATGATCTACATATAGACTTATTTTCATTAAAATCTGTGACATGTCTGCCACAGCTGATTTGCTCATTTTGCATGGAATGACCCTATACCGTTGCGTGTTCCTGACGCTGATTTTAGGTAGCTTTCATTACAAAAAGCTACCAATTGCAGCCGTTCGGAGGAAATCGATTTCAAAAAATTTTGGTATATTTTCATCGATCATGACCCCCAGACCCCGAAACCACCCACCGTTCAAAAGTTGATATATATATATATATATATATATATATATATATATATATATATATATATCCATATATATATATATATATATATATATCTGATCTTTGTCATACTATAACTCTCGTATTTATGAACCGATTTGGATGAAACTCAGTGTGTACATAGTACATACAAATATCTCGACCGAGTTCGTTGGCCAGCTTCATCCGCCATCTTGTTTCAAAATGGCGGCCATTTAAAAAAATTTAAAAAATTTAAAATTTGAAATTTGAAATGTGGTACCAAAAAATTTAAAATTGAAAAATATTTTTTTCTTATGTGTTTGACCTTGATACAAAGATTCCGGAGCATTTTTTGTTTTGTCTATATCTTAAAAAATGGCTGAGTTATAGCACTTTGAATTTCCAGCTTGACTGATATCTTGAAACGACCTGATTTTTGTCACACGATAACAGGCGTATTTATGAATCGATTTGGATGTACCGTGGTGTATACATAATACGTACCAATGTCTCGAACGAGTTCGTTGGCCAGCTTCATCCGCCATCTTGTTTCAAAATGGCGGCCATTTAATTTTTTTAAAAACATTTTAAATTTGAAATGTGGTACCAAAAAATTGAAAATTGAAAAATATTTTTTTATATGTGTTTGACGCTGATACAAAGATTCTGGTGCAGTTTTTGTTTCGTCTATATCTTAAAAAATGGCTGATTTATAGCACTTTGAATTTCTAGCGGGGCTGACATTTTGAAACGACCTGATTTTTGTCACGCGATAACAGGCGTATTTATGAACCGATTTGGATGTACCTTGGTGTATATATAATACGTACCAATTTCTCGACCGAGTTCGTTCGCCAGCTTCATCCGCCATCTTGTTTCAAAATGGCGGCCATTTAAAATTTTTTTAAAAATTTAAAATTTAAAATGAGGTACCAAAAAAATTGGAAAATGAAAAAGATTTTTTTGTATGTGTTTGACCTTAATGCAAAGATTCCGGAACAGTTTTTGTTTCTTCTATATCTAAAAAAATGGCTGAGTTATAGCATTTTGAATTTCTATTGTGGCTGACATACATTTTGAAACAACCTGATTTTTGTCATGCAATAACAGGCGTATTTATGAACCGATTTGGATGTAACTTGGTATGTACATAGTACATACCAATGTCTCGACCGAGTTCGTTGGTCAGCTTCATTCGCCATCTTGTTTCAAAAGGGCTGCCATTTTTTTAAAAATTAAATTTAAAATTTAAAATGAGTTATCAAAAAATTGAAAAATGAAAAAGATTTTTTTTATGTGTTTGACCTTGATACAAAGATTCTGGAGCAGTTTTTGTTTCGTATATATCTTAAAAAATGGTTGAATTATAGCACTTTGAATTTCTAGCATGGCTGACATTTTGAAACGATCTGATATTTGTCACCTGATAACACGCGTATTCATTAACCTATTTCGATGTAAGAAGGCATGTGGATAGTATATCGTAATGTCTCGACCAAGTTCGCTGGCCAGCTTCATCAGCCATCTTGTTTCAAAATGGAGGCCATTAAATTAAATAAAAAATTATATTTAAAGTAAGGTGCAAGAGAATTAGAAAATGAAAAATGTTTCTTTCTTAAGTATTTGACCATGATATAAGGATTCCGGAGCATTTTTTGTTTTGTCTTTATCTTAGAAAATGCTCAGATATAGCAGTTTGAATTTCTAATGTGGGTGACATTTTGAAAAATCTGATTTTTTGCCTTCGAGAGAACTTGTATATATCAACCGATTCCGATGTGAGTGAGCATGTGCACAGGAATTACTAAGGTCTCGACCAAGTTCACTTGTTAGTCTCATCCACCATGTTGTCTTAAAATGGCAGGAACTTCAAGATATCGCCGAATTTGGCAACCAAATATAAGTTACTTTAAATAAAAGCAGCTTGGATAAAGCTGACTAATTTCGCGAAATTCTCATTCATAATGATTTAATATTGATAAAGATTAGGATTGAATCTCCTATAATCGGTTTCCACTAAATTAAGCTTCGTGTGTTTGAATAATATAAGCTTGCTTTTTAAAAATAAGGAATATGAAAGCTACCTCTTCCTCCCGGCACTGGCCGGAAGGACTTTTTAAGTTTGGAGCTGTGTGGATAAAATTGTTTCAATAAAAATAATTCGATGTAATTTTTTTCTGAAACTGAAACTATTTTTTTATATAAATATGTAGCTAAAAATTAACCTGCACACCTTTTTAGGTTTGTTACTATTTTTTAAACTCTGTCCCTGGGTTTTAGATTCCTTACCATTCCTCTTCTAAAATTATACAGAAAATCATTTCACATGCAGCCACAGAATTTTTTTAAAATTTTTTCTCATGCAGAAGTATGCTAGAGAAATAATGTATAAAATTCTTTGGCAGGAAATTTACTGTAGAATTTAAATCAGCATTTAAATATCAATTTGAAGCATCGTGGCTTTATTGGTAGTCTCACCGTCCCCAAGGTTTATTCCTGCACTTTTCGAGGTAAATAAATAAATAAAAAAATTAATTTAATCCAATGTTAACAACTGTTTCTAAAAATCAATGAACATTGTGGCTATCATTTAGACTTAACATGATTTTTCTAAATATAAGTGGTAATTTTCCTTACCATTCCTTTTTTTTTACCATTTCGTCCCTTTTTTCCAATACCATCCCCCTTTTTTACCTTACCGTCCCTTCTTTAACACCCCTTTAAGACATTGTTATACAAAAATTCTGTATTAAAAGTACTACATTGTTAATATTTCTTATTTGAATGTCCTGTGGGTACTATGCAAATTCATTATAAGTAAAAAATTTAGAAGAAAATAAAAAGTTATAGGGGTAAAATGGTAAGGAAAATTAACCTCGCAAGTTTAACTTAAAGCTCAGTTAAATAAAAAGATTTTCGCTGCTGACCATTTATTCTTTATTTTGAATCATTAAGGCATTCGTCTATCAAATTAAAATGCTATTTTAGCAAGTTTAATTTTGTCAGATTTTCTTCCCCAAAAGTCAAAAGATTGTGAGAATGCCTCATATATATATATATCAACATTTGAACGGAGGGTGGTTTCGGGCTCTGGGGGGTCATGATCGGTGAAATTATACCAAATTTTGTTTGAAATCGCTTTCCTCCGAACGGCTGCAATAGGTAGCTTTTTGTAATGAAAGCTTCCTAAAAATGTGCTGATTAAATATGGCAAATTTTACACTAAAATTTTACTAGTGAGGAAAAAAAAGGATTCTGAGCGCTTCATGCGGCACGTATACCGGTCGCTCGTCCCCAAGGGGTTAAAAATTAATAACCTACACATACTGTGACGTTTTATTTGAGATGACTCGGAGACCAGATGCCCTAACGAAATAAACATCTTTAATTGGACCCTCCAGATGCCTGCTATAACTTCGCCTGTCAGTTTCACCAAAAAACCAGATGGAACATGTAAACAGTTTTAATCATGTAAATATCTGGAGAAAAAGTGCTGCGTAGAAATGTTATAAACTGAACTTGTTGACTAAGATGAGTCAAGACCTCACGTGGGGTATCGAGGAGATGAACGGTCAGAAAAACAAGGCTCCGTAGAGAGCAGACTCTGCTGTGACACGACCCCAGACGGTCAAGTTCTCGGTCCTGCCGAAAGGAGCGTCTCGCTCCGGAAAAAAATTAACTTTTTGCCGTGTAAATATTAACGTGTGCTTGTTATGTGCGTGTCCCGTATCGTCTAATAAAAACTCTGAAAAAAAAAACGAACGCCTTTCTTAAGTGAGTTCTTATACGGCGGTACAATACGCCATAACAGATAAGACAAATAAGTTACCACTAGATGCCATTACTTTGCAGAATTTTACAAGAAAATGTTTATTTGAGTTAGTTTTTTGCTGAAATGCCAGTTACTGGTTAGGTATCAATAACTGGGGGTTTCACTCTATATATGATATAATAACTTTAGAAGTCTTGTGCATGAAAATTATAAAGAAATTATTTCTTCAGTGCCTTTTCCAAAGCATACTGTAATCTATGGTATTATAACAGCCAAAAAAAAAAAAAAAAAAAACCCTATTAAATTCTACGTATCTAACTTATTTATAGGCTAAATAGCTTAAAACAGCTGAAAAAAGGAAAATTGCTCCTATAGATCCTGAATGGTTAGATCCGAAAGAATTTAAAGATTAAGAAACCGACACACTTATGAAAAAAATAGCACATTAAGTTATATTCAGAATTAATGTTTCTTCTAATCTCGGAGATTAAACAGGCATTAGTTGAAGTAATTAAATTAGGAAAATGCAGATTTTGAATGAACTAAGAAGAGTAGAGTCGCAGTTTTTACACGAAGGCTTTAATACTAGCATTTTTAAAAACGAACTTGAGTAACTTTCTATAAAAGTTAAAAAGAAAAGAAAAGAAAAGAAAAGATTTTTATATAGAAATGGAAAGTGAAAAATTTGTTAGTATAACATCGCAGTTTTATTGATTTGTATCTCTTAAAATCAGCATCTATATCTTGTACTATATGGACAAAATAAGAAGTTTCATAATAAAATTTAAAAAGCGGCATCATTTCACAACATCATTTATTATATTCTGAAATAGTTTCCATATGTAAATATTTCGTTGAATTCATATACAATGGCAAATTAAGGAACAGTGACGGGATGTTTTCGATTATAAACGGTTTGTGGAATACCTAAAGACATTCTTGACGAATTACCCTTTAACTTCGAAGATGCGAAGAATATGCTTGACTTCATATTTTTCAGTGTAGTCGCGGGGACAATTAGGAGGTCAACAATAAATTTAATAATAGAATAATGTTTGCGGTCGCCCATGTAACAGAAAATGTTCAAAATGGTCTGTTACTGTAGCAAAAGACTAGGTGGGTCCTGTTTAACATTTGTATGCATTTATATAAGCACAGCACGGATATTCGTCATGCTGTTAACGCTTTTGTGGAAATCGCAAATGATTTTTAGGGTTCCGTATTTAAAAAGTAAAAACGGAATCATTATAACATCACTGCTGTGTCTATTCGTCTGTCACAGCCATTTTACTCGTAAACTATGGAACGTGGAAAGTTCAAATTCGGGGCAGTAATAAAGACCATTGACCCGCACATTTTCAGATTAATAAACATTCATAAATATATTTAATAAAAAAGTAGAGGGGCTAATTATGCTACTTGAAAAAAAAATGTTTTCTTTGTATATCATGTGGCGTATCCTGTGAAAGCTTTTGTAACGCTGAACTCAAAAATACATTCCTTTTAATTTTAGGTATTATATTTTCAAAGATATTGTTGAAAATGTAGCGCAAAAATATGTCCCCCCACCCCCCATCTAATTCCGAATCTACTGAAACTAAAATTATAAAAGAATAGAGGTAGTAGACGTTAATATAAACCTTGCCGGAAAATTATAGCGATTACTCTAGGTCACATAGTTTTTGAGTAATTAGCATTTTTCTGTTATACACAAATTGTGATTTGCGGGCATTCAGAAAAATTGTTGAGCATCGCTGAATATACCTATCGTTGCAGAAGAATAAAAGCATTGTTGATAATGATTTTCAAAAAAAAATCATCGGTTATTAGCCGAGATATTAACCCTTATAGGTACGGTCACTTTGGACATACACAAGGACAGGGGTGGCGTACTCTATGCCTAGTTAACAACTTTTAATGATATATATGTGTAATGTAATGTCCAGTAACAGTATAAAAGCAATAAACGTCAAATTGTTAAAAACATACTTATTTAAGGGGTCTAGCATACAGACTTTTAAACCAAGTTTAACATCACTGTCCGAAAATATGAAAAAGAAGATTAGAAACAGTATACTGCGATTAAAATATAAATATATTGAATATTTGATGTGAAATGGACATTTGTATGAAATAATTTTTAACTGCGCATGCGTGAAAGATTCCAAAATTTTTATTTCATAATTTGGTAATCAGCTATTTAGGGCAACTTATATAAAATGTCCAGTCAAATGTTGTGAAAACTCAGAAAGGTACAGTGAGGGGATTGACAAATTGTGGAAAATCCCTTATAATAAAGATACTTTTAGAAAGCAACTTGCTATCTCGCCCCTACTTTCTGAATTTTCGCGAAATTTGACTGGACTTTTTATATAAGTTGCCCTAAATAGCTGACAACCATAATATGAAATAAAAATTTTGGAATCTTTCACGCATGCGATGATAAATATTATTTCATACGAGTGACCATATCTCATCAAATATTCAATATATTTAAATTTTAATTGCAGTGTACCGTTTCTACTGTTCTTTTTCATATTTTTGGAAAGTGGTGTGAAATTTTGTTCGAAACTCTGTATGCTGTAAACAAATGACATTTGAATTTTTCGCAGAAACGTTAACACCTTCACGAATGTGCGTGTTTTACTTATACAAATGCACGCAAACGTTAAACATGACCCGCATAGTCATTTTCTACAGTGACATACCATTTTGAGCATTTTATGTTACATGGGCGATCGAAAACATTATTTTATTATTAAATTTATTGTTGGCCCTCTAAAAATTCCCGCGACCAAATCTTCACTGAAAAGTATGAAATCAAACATATTCTTGAGATCCTCGAAGTTAAAGAAAGGATAATTCGTCAAGAATTTCAGTAGATATTCGACAAACCGTTTACAATCGAAAGCATCTAGTCACTGTCTTTTAACTTTTGGTGGCCAGTGTATTTGATAGACTAGAAATTTCAATTTTATCAAAGCATTGTCTTGGTTAGTTCCATTTTCAACAAATTTTTCTTGTATTAAAAGATATAAATTTAGCAAGATAAAATAGTTTGCTATGGCCATCACAAACCTTTTTGATATTCGCTTGTTTTCCGCCATGTTGCATTTTAGTATAGATCAATACAGTGACTAGTTCTAAAAAATTGAATAAGGCGTTTTCTTCTCCAATTCTGATAGTGAGTTCAATACACATAAATTTTGTTTTCATTCGTGCAAAAACTGTGGTATTGAATAAGGAAAGAATTTTAGTACATTGCTGTTTTTTTATGAGTACTGTTTTTTTTTTGTTGTTGCTGTGTTACAAAGGTTGAATTTGTATACATGAGACTGAAAGTTTGTTAAGTTAATAATATTAAAATGTTTAATTATCTTTCTAATGAATCTAAAAAAATGAGAAAGATAATATTTTTTTAATTATTGTTCCTATTGACGCAAAACATGTTTGTTTACATTTATGTACATTTATTTATATATTGTAGATTGATGAATTAAGCTAGAATTTACAACCAGATTATACAATCTCGCATCAATGTATCAATAAATATATTGTTCAATTTAGCTACATTTAACTGATAATTTTAAATACCAACAGTTTGGGCAATTATTTGCATTCGAGCGCAAAGGTGTCAAAAGACGCCTTTTGGTAGAAATAGGTATACATACACAAAATCGTGGTAGAAATAGTGTTAAAAAACATATGCTCTCAAAGAAAAATTCACAGTGCTCTCAAATATTACCTGACTAAAAAATATATATATTGGTGTTCTGAATAGTGCATTGTAAAGGTAAAAAAAAAAATGGCATGCACCTAACTGCACCAAAATATACGATTGGGGTGTGGCAGTAGTTAAAGAACGTTTTTTTTCTGTTCAGCTTTCTGATTTGATACACCAGATGTAATTCCTGAATACTGTTTGAGTGAATTGTTTCGGCTGGGTGTCGTTCAAGTAGCTCAATTGGTAGAGCATTGGCAATTGAAGCCAGTGGTCTTGGCTTCGACTCCTGGTCTGGACACTTTTTAAACTCATTTAGAAAGAATTTCAACTCGTATGTTTAGAATTGCTCTAATTACAACGATAAAAGAGAACAATCTGAGATCTTGAAATTATATTCAATATATTTTCATTTCAAGAATTAAGTAATTACAAGGGTGTTAAAGCTAATAGTTATAACATTTATTAGTAAATATTTAATTAAATTGTTTTTTCTCTACAATTAAAGAAAAAATAGATTAATCATCACCAAACCAAATATAAACTGCCCTCCACATTTCATTATCACTTTTTTTGTTAGAACTTTTATTTTGAAGTTAAAGTCTGTTATGCAAAAAAAAATCCAAATGTCTAAATAATTTACCAGACAAGTCTAATTACATGGACTAAACATACAACTTTTAACCTTTGAAAGTCAGCAATGAATGTTCATCAGGTATCTATTAGTGAGTGTTGCCAAATACTAAAATTTTATTTTGAATGCCACTATATTATTTTCAATGCACATTATTATTAGCTGGATTTAATTGCAAAATTTTAGTAATTAAAAAAGGTGGCTGTTTTTCTACGAAAATAATGGTGTTAAAAATGAAATTTTAGTATTTTCCTGACAAATGTGCTGTCGATATTTTAAATACGAAATTTTGTTCAAGATATCATTTTTTCTATTTTATCTTGTAGCAAAGTTTTATATTATTGCATTCACAATTTGTTGAAACTTTCTATTTATTTTCTTTACAGCTAGATATTTATATGTTTTGCATCTCATCTAAATTTTAAATGTAGAAGTGTAATTCTCCACCTAGAAACTTATAATAACGTTATGCTTGATGACATTAGATTTTACTCTCAAAAGTTCATACGAACAGTTCTTTTAACTCTTTTTTTAAACCAATTTTCTTGGCTGATATTTGGATTCACTTTAGGTAAATAGCATCGTAACTGAAAATAAAAATAATCTGCTTTACACTTAACACGTTGAATGCCAAGTCTATTTGTCTGTCTTTCCGTTTAGGCCACAAAATAAGACTCCCATTACAGAATCTATAAGTGTCAGTCACCGATGACCGACGCGGCATAAACGGAAAGATCCGTGTCGGTCACCGGTGACTGACGTGGCATTCAACGCGTTAAACAAACATTTTTAAACTGATTAGACAAAAATTATATTTTCGCACACATTAGTACATTGCATTCACGATAAATTTAATTTATGACTCATGTGGGTTTTTAGGAAGATTTTTAATAACATTACGTTCTAATGTTCTGGATTAATTGATATTTGGTACGAGTATCGTAAGAATAGTCTATTCTTGGAAGAAACTTATCATTTTGAAATATATACAATTATAAATACTGTTTGGTTACTTGTGTACGTTTTCTTTATTTTCTACTTAAATATATATAATATATATAAAATACCTTTGAATCAAAATTTATCTTACAAGTTCATATAACGATGTTAACCAAAATTTTTAATGAAGATGGCATGTAAAAATATAATATATTAATCATTATTAAAAAAAAATATTAAAGTAAAGCTAATAATCATACAAAACCCACTAAGAAATCTCAAAATATTAAAAACCCTAAATACAGTAGAGCGCCGATTATCGGAACTTCAATTAACCGAACTTCCAATTATCCGAACAGCCTATTTCTCTCAAAAAAAATTTTAACCTTAATTTTCAATTATCCGAATAGCCTATTTCTCTCAAATTTTTTTAAAAACCGAACTTACAATTATCCAAACACCCTGTTTCGCTCATTGTTTTCCCTACAGATTTAGCATGCGAAATCGAATCATCGATAGGGTATCGTTGGGAGCAGTAACAACGAAAAAGAAATTGAAGAAAATGAAAACAAATGCTCTGAAAATGACCCAGGTCCATTACATAACGAAGCCTTTGAATTTTTGGAAACAGATATGAAATGGCTCGAATGGCAGAAGAATGCTGACCCTATTCAACTAACGTATTTAAGAATAATTCGAGATATAGCAGCATTGAAAAGAATGTCTTCTTTGAAGCAAGCAACAATCGAAAGCTTTTTTGCTTAAATTATAATCTCTGAAGTTCAGAATATTGTAAAAAAAGAAAGAAAATTTTAAATAATAAAAAGTAAAAAAAAAAAAAAAAAAAAAAAAAAAAAAAAAAAAAAAAAAAAAAAAAAAAAAAATTAAAAAGACCAAAAAAAAAAAAAAATAAATAAATAAAATAAAATATATATTTTTTACAACACGCCAGCACTAACTGGTGCTGACAGTCCTAAGCCTAGATAAAGTGTAAAGGTTTTAGTATAGTCAAGAACATTGCTTAAATTGTCTGTCCCTTTATCTGAACTTTTGCTTATCCGAACTAGGGTCGGTCCTGACTTGTTTGCATAATCGGCGTTCTACTGTAGATTAATATTATAGTATTATAAATCTTATGAAATAGTTGAATAAAACAAAAGCAGAAAAATTTAGTTTCAAAAAGTGGAGGAGCAATATTTGTAAGAGGAAAAATTTACAAAAGGAATGCAAAGAAGAATGGACATGATGAATACAAAGAATAGCAAGAATAAATCTAAGCAGAGGAAAAGAACAAGAAAATAGGTATTCGGATGACGATCCAGGAAGAACCCTATCAATCTCCTTGTACCGAGCATTAGACCTGGAATTTCCTAGGCCTAATTTGCCAGTAACTAATAATTTACTGAAAACAGCCATTTTATATTGAAAGCAAATATTTGCTATAAATACACGAATATGTAAAAATACAAATTTAATGAATTATAATGAATTAATATAAAATAATTTGAAATTCTTGATTAATACTAATAATAGAAATTAATGTACACAAAGTAAAAAAGATGATTTGAAGTATTATAATAATAATAAAATTGAATACATGGAAAATATCTTGGTTAAAATGATTGAATGCACTTACGTATATACAAAATATGCCATATAGATTAAACTAAATTTCGTATTCCATATAATAATCCTAACATCAAATTACTTCAACTACCCTATGCTAACAACAGTCTATCAACATCAACAAAAAAACTAAAAAGGTACAATAAATAATTCTAAGAAAATAAAAGGACTTGAAATTAGATGTTACAACATTTTGAATTTACAAGGGAATGTGATATGCTGCACAGATACAGAAAACAATAATATTATTGTTTAAAATATAATTAAATAAATACATAATAAAATGCGCATAAGCAGCTATATTTATCCTGTATTCTCAACCAATCAAAATCATTTTATAAAGCCAAAATGGGCTTATATATATAAGCCAATTTTGATCGTAGAATAACTGCTACATTAAAATTTAAGACATATTTTATTAAAATCTTCTAATTTTTTAAAAACGTAGATAAGTTGAATGTTAAGAAATTATAAGACCACCTGAGGAAATTAACATATTATACATCACATCAGAATCATTATAAAACATATGCGTTTGTATATCTTGAAAGTATTCTCGAAAAGCAAAGGTGCAGGTTTAGATAGTGTTATTAACGATATATTTGAAGATGCCGCGTGGTAAAGAGTTGTCTGCAACCGAAGTAAGAAAAATTTGGTTTTATAAGGGTGCTAGTAAATCTGAACGAGAAATAGCTCGGTTAATAAAGTGTTCTAAAACTGCCATTCACAATGAAATAATTAGAAAAAGATTAAAATAATATTAAACGATCTGGAAAAAAAAGTATTTTGCCAGTACGGAATGATCGACAAATATTTCGATTATCAACTCAAAAAGGTCTTTCAACTCGGGAAATTTCGAACCGTTTCAGCAAAAGAACCTCACGCGTAACAGTTTGGCAGAGTCTGAAATCTAATAGTAATGCAAAATGCATGAAACTGTTGAAAAATAACCAAGGTTAATGAAACATCATAAAGAAGAAAGACTGAAATGGGCTAAAAAATGTCATATCATATGACAAGAAATGGAAACAAGTGATATTTTCAGATGAAAAAAAGAATTAATTTTGACGTTCCGGATGGTTATAAACACTAATGGCATGATTTGAGGAAGGAATCGAAACAATGCTCCAGTCGACAAATAGGAAGAGGATCAGTAATGGTTTGGGGAGCTTTTAGTCATGATGGATTATGCGATTTAACCCGAATTTCGGGATGTTTGGACTCTGCGCAATATCAGGCTATGTTATATGATCATTTGATACCGTTTGGACATTTTTTACGTGGTGCTAACTGGATGTTTCAGCAGGACAATGCTTCTTGCCAGGTGTCTAAATCCACCCTGCAATGGGTTAAAAAAGAAAAAAAAAATCATGTTTTGTCATGGCCAAGTCGAAGTCCAGACTTGAATCCTAAGGAAAATCTTTGGGGCTTGTTAAGTCGCACAGTTTATGCTAATAATAAACAGTTTTTATCTGCCAATGAACTAGAAGTAGCCATTGTAAAAGAATGGCACACTATTTCTGAATCTGTACTTAATCGCTTGGTCACTTCTATAAAAAACAGAGTGTTCGAGGTTATAAGGAAAAATGGAGGACCAATATCGTATTAATTTACATATTATTTTTGTTTTTAGACAAGGGGTCTTATAATTTGTCAACAGTGTATTTTTCAATCATTGCTTATATTTTTGTTAACATACTGTTCAGTGCTAAACTGATTAGAAATCAAATTTAAGGTTTAGTTATTCTGTTTGTTGACAGATGGCAGCACTATGCATTCTGTGCTGTTGTGAAATCTTAATTATGACATCATCAGAGAGTTGATGTTTGGTTTCCTGAGAGTGTGGCATGGAGAATGTAGCTCCTGCTGCATTATTGTCTTTCTTTATTCTATTTAATTATCTGCACCCAGTTAGGCAGGGGATATATTTTTATAATGTAATTTAAGGCTTTCATGTGATGAAAGCATACTAATTAGAGTGTTAATTTTAACTAGAGAAAATTGATTCTGAAACCAGAACTGTATGTTTCATTGTGTGTTAAGTTTTCGTGAATGTCAAGATTTGTTTTTGTGTTGTGCAATAAAAATAAGAAAATTTCAAGGATTTCTTTCTTCAAATTCTCTACATAAAGAAAATTGGAGGCACTTAGGCGAGATATGTGAGTACTTGCTTTGTTTTGAAATTGTTCTTTGATGCTAAAGCTTAATTTTTCTACTGAAGTTGCATTTAGCAAGATATTATTTTAGAATATGAGAACAATCTGGTATCTTCTTTATTGAATTGATAAAATAAGGAAAAATAGTATTCTACAATATTATGTTTTGATAGTTCTTGAAAAAGAAAATTGTTCTCAAGATTATTATGATTTATTTACTTGTTGTTCTCAAGAACATTATGATTTATTTGCTTGAAATATTTGAATATTTAATTATTATGGTGAATTATTATTTTACATTGAAGAATTTTGAAGATTTTTAATTTTATGCACATTTGAGAACAGAAAATTCTATTGTTTGTATGAAAGAATAATTATGAACATTTTATAGTAGTTCTGTTTTTGACTTTGACTTGTTCTGTTTTTGAATTTAATTCAGTTACTTCTGTTTTTGAACTTAATTTGATTAGTTTTGTTTTGAAGCAATTCTGATTACTTTTGATTTGAAGTAATTTTGATTAGTTTTGTTTTGAAGTTATCTGATTAATTTTATTTTGGAAATTATTCTTATAAGTTATTGTATAAAATGGATGATTATGAGAAAAAATCTGCTCAAATTAAAATTGAGAGAGGTAGGGTGAAAGGCTCTGTAACTAGATTAGAGAATAGTTTTGATAATGTGAATACTAAAAATGAAATTTTGATTAGATTACAAAGATTAGATGATTTACTTAAAGAGTTCTTAAGATTAGATTCTTGTTTAAATGATGATGATTCTGAATTAGCAGAATTTGAAGACAGGTATTTTCAGTTAAAAACTAAATATCAAAACAAACTAGATTCTTTGAATCCTTCAGAAGTTGTCAATGTTGCAACACACAATTCTGTGCAAGGTTCTTCTGTTACTATTCCTAATCAATGTAATATTAGACTACCAAAATTGAATATTCCAGTATTTTCTGGAAAGTTTTCAGAATGGACAAATTTTAAGGATATGTTTGTTTCCACTGTCCATTCACAAGTAGGTTTAAGTAACATTCAGAAATTCCAGTATCTTAAAGGGTTACTTTCTGAAGAACCAGCTACATTAATTAAGCATATTCCCCTTTCTAATGAATCTTATCAAGAAGCTTGGGAAAAGTTGTTAAATCGATATGATAAAAAGAAACAAATTGTTAATTCTTTGATTAAATTATTTTTAGAACAAAAATCAGTTCTGCATCCTAATAGCATAAATATAAGAAATTTGCTGAATACTAGTGATGAAGTTATTAGGGGTTTGAAAGCTGTTGGTGATAAAGCTACAAATAGAGACCCATGGTTAATATATTTGTTATTTCAAAAACTTGATCCGGAAAGTCGAAGACTTTGGTCCATTGAAAGTACAGAAAATGAATTTCCCACTTTGAAAGAATTTTTTGATTTCTTAAGTGTAAGATGTTCTTCTTTAGAGCTCATCTCTAACAATGAAAGTGATATGAAACATTCCAAAAGTTCAAATTTTGTTGGTTCCAAGTACAGTTCTAATGATAAGCAATCAAAGGTGTGCTTAAAGTGTCAAGGAATACATCCTCTCTATAAATGTATTAAATTTAAATCCATGGATGTTGTTGCTCGAAAGAACTTTATTAAGCGTAATAACTGTTGCTTTTTATGTTTAAACTCTCATAAAGTTAAGGAATGTCCAAATTCTCATTTGAAATGCTTTAAATGTGAAAGTAAACATAATACACTCTTACATGAAGAGAATAAAAGTAATAATGCTTGCACTGCTAAGTTTGAAAATAAAGTTTTTCCAAATTCATCTGAGAATAAAAACCACCAGTCAAATAAAGAATTTGTACAGGAGTCAACATCTCACGAATTACAAATTAATTCTAGTGCTTCTTTCAATAATTCAAAATGTGTTTCTTTCCTACCTACTGCTAAAGTTCTCTTATATAATAATGAAAATAAACCTTACTCTTTTAGAGCTCTACTCGATTCTGGTTCGGAATGTTCTTTTGTTAGTGAAAATGTCGTAAGAACTTTAGGGTTAAAAAGAAAGAATGACAGAATTCGATTAAATGGAATTGCTGGAGTATTGGCTGGACAAACTCGTGGTTCAGTAACTCTTACAGTAGGTTCAAAGCTTTCTAATGAATCCTTAAAGGTTCAGGCATACATCCTGCCTAAAGTGACATCTCAATTACCTGCAGAATTACTTGATACGAAAAATATAGAGTATCTTAAAAACATTACGTTAGCAGATGAAGATTTCATGAAACCACAAGAATGTGATATTATTTTGGGATCTGTCTGTTTCTTTACTATTTTAAGATATGGTAGAATTGTTAGTACAGAGAATGAGCCAATTGCCCAAAACACTATGTTTGGTTGGGTGGTAGCCGGAAAATTGGAACCTAAATGTAAATATTCTTCTAGTATTCAATCTCATTTTCTTAGTGTTGAAAACGAATCCAATGTTGATCTATTATTACAAAAATTTTGGCAAGCAGAAGAAATAGATGTTAATAAACCCCATTTGTCTGAGGAAGAAGAATTTTGTGAACAACATTTTTGTTCAACTTACAAGGTAGAAGGTAGATTTGAAGTTAAATTGCCAGTTTATAAAGATGTGATGTCATTAGGCGATTCTAAATCCATGGCAGTGTCACGTTTGTTTGCTATGGAGAGAAAATTTCAATTTGATAAAAATTTTGAAAATGAGTATAGAAATTTTATGAAGCAATATGAAGACCTTGGTCATATGACACTTATCGACAAAAACTCAAATCCTGCAAGCAACAAAGTATATTATCTTCCGCATCATTCTGTTATAAAAAGCGACTCTATTTCAACAAAGTTACGTGTGGTGTTTGATGGTTCATGCAAACCTCCTAATACTAATTCGTTAAATTCTGTTTTAGCTGTTGGACAAATTCCACAACAAAATCTTTTTACCATTTTGATAAGATTTAGAGCAAATCCTATTGCTTTTACCGCTGATATTCAGCAAATGTATAGACAAGTTTTGATTGCTCCAGAAGATCAAGATTTACAGCGTATTGTTTGGCGTGACTCAGCTATAAAGGAATACAGGCTACGAACTATTACATATGGAACATCATCAGCTCCATTTTTAGCTACTCGTTGCCTATTTCAAATTGGAAAGGATATTGAAAAGAATGATCCTGTAACAGCTTCAATAATTAAAGATAGTTTCTATGTTGATGATTGTATGTCCGGTGCAATCTCAAGCGAAGAAGCTATTAAAATGGTTGAGAAACTTTCACTGGCTTTAGAAAATAGAGGTTTTCATTTACGGAAGTGGAGATCTAATTCTTCCGATGTAGTTGATGTAGTGAATCATTTATCTTCAAATTCTCTTGAGTCAACAAATTTAGAAATTCATCCTGATGACTGTTCCAAAGCCTTAGGGCTTATTTGGGATTCTTCAAATGATGTTTTTGTCTTTAAAGTTAATTTACAATTTGATGATAACATAACTAAAAGAAAATTTCTTTCACAATCTGCCAAATTATTTGATCCATTAGGATTTTTGGCTCCATGTACTGTCTCTATAAAAATGTTTTACCAGCAATTGTGGTTGATGAAGTTAGACTGGGATACTGCTCTTCCTGAAAATTTCCAAGCAAATTGGAAGAAATTCCAAGAGGAATTTGAACAAGTTTGCTCTATTAGAATTCCCCGATGGATCCAAGTTTCCAGTAAAGAGCTCATTTTACATGGATTTAGCGATGCATCAGAATCAGCATATGCCGCCATCATATATGTGGTTCAACCTGGTGAAGTGAAGTCAAAGGTGACCATTTTAGTTGCTAAAAGCAAGGTAGCACCCCTTAAATCAGTTTCCATTCCAAGGCTTGAGCTCAATGGTGCTTTACTACTTTCCAGACTATATTCTGCATTAGTGACTATTTTGAATACCTTCATTATTAAGTTTTATGCTTGGACCGACTGGCAAGTAGTTCTATCATGGCTGTCATCTCATCCTAGGTGTTGGAAACCTTATGTGGCCAATAGAACCTCAGAAATTCTAGACTCTGTTCCATCTGACTGTTGGAGGTATGTTCCAGGCAAGGAAAATCCAGCTGACATTGCTTCTAGAGGTTTATCTCCTAAGGATCTTCCTGATTGTTCCCTTTGGTGGGAGGGCCCAAAGTGGCTTTCTTTAAGTCAAGAACATTGGCCTGAACAACCTCAAATAAAAACTAATTTAGACACTGTAAATAAAGAGAAAAAGAACTCTAAATTTTGTTTTCCAGTAACTGTGAATAATTCTTTGATTGATTTACTTTTTGAAAAATATTCTTCTTTTACTAAAATTGTTGATGTTTTAGCTTTTTGTATTAGGTTTGTGAGAAATTGCAAACAGAAAGTTGGCAAAATGAACACCAGTCCTTTGAGTAAAGGTAAATTTCTTCCTTTATCGACAAACGAAAGAAGACATTCAGGTAATTTGATTATTTCTTATATTCAGCAGCTATATTTCGCAGATGAAATTAGTTGTATTAGATCAAACAGACCAGTTTCTAAAAAAAGTTCTCTTTTTTCACTTTGTCCTTTTATTGATAGTGATGGTTTACTTAGGGTGGGAGGTAGGCTGAGAAATTCATCCCTCCAGTACAATGCAAAACATCCTGTCATTTTGCCAACTCAACATAAATTAAGTGTGTTAATTGTTAAATATTTTCATGTTATGCATTTTCATGCTGGGTTAAATTTGTTAATGGGTATCATTAGACAGAGTTATTGGATTGTACGTGCCAAGAAGATAATTAAAAATTGTATTCATAAATGTGTTACCTGCTGTAGATATAGAGCAGCTTCTTCCAAACAGTTAATGGGAGATCTTCCTCTTAACAGAGTCACTCCTAACAGGCCATTTTCTGCATGTGGAATCGATTATGCAGGGCCTATTAATATTTTGAAATATCGAGGTAGAGGAGCGAAAACTACTAAATGCTATATTGTTCTATTTGTTTGTTTTGCAACTAAAGCTCTACATTTAGAGTTGGTGAGTGATTTAACCTCTGAGGCATTTATTGCTTCATTAAACAGATTTTGCTCTCAAAGAGGAGCTCCTCAACATGTGTATAGTGATAATGCCACAACATTTGTAGGTGCTAAAAGGCAACTCTCAGATTTATATAAATTTATTTGTTCAATTGGAAGAAATGAAAAAATTTGTTATTTTTTGTCTCAAAGAAACATTGAGTGGCATATGATTCCTCCAGTGAGTCCGCATTTTGGTGGACTGTGGGAAGCCGCTGTTCGTTCTGTAAAATTTCATATCAAACGTGTAATTGGAAATACTAATTTAACTTTTGAGGAACTTTATACATTTTTAACTCAAATTGAAGCCATCTTGAATTCTAGACCATTAGTGGCAATTGATAGTGATAACAATTCAGAAGGTATAAATATATTGACTCCATCTCATTTTTTAACTGGTGATGTCATAACTTCCCCAGCTGAACCTTTAAATGAGGAAAATTTGTCTTTACGATCTCGTTGGGATATTGTACAAAAATTGAAATCATGTTTTTGGAAAAGGTGGAGTATTGATTATTTGAGTACTCTGCAAAATAGAAAAAAATGGAGAGTAAATACTGAAAATTTTAAAGTAAATGATGTAGTAATTTTGAAAGAGGATAATGTTCCTCCTTCTGTTTGGCCATTAGGCAAAATTATTGAAATTCATCCAGGTAAGGATGGTATAGTCCGTGTAGTAACTGTTAAAACCGCTAGGGGTATTTTTAAAAGACCTATTGTAAAACTTTGTTTACTTCCTTTGCATCAAGAATAGCTTCTTGATGGGTGGGAGTATGTTCAGTGCTAAACTGATTAGAAATCAAATTTAAGGTTTAGTTATTCTGTTTGTTGACAGATGGCAGCACTATGCATTCTGTGCTGTTGTGAAATCTTAATTATGACATCATCAGAGAGTTGATGTTTGGTTTCCTGAGAGTGTGGCATGGAGAATGTAGCTCCTGCTGCATTATTGTCTTTCTTTATTCTATTTAATTATCTGCACCCAGTTAGGCAGGGGATATATTTTTATAATGTAATTTAAGGCTTTCATGTGATGAAAGCATACTAATTAGAGTGTTAATTTTAACTAGAGAAAATTGATTCTGAAACCAGAACTGTATGTTTCATTGTGTGTTAAGTTTTCGTGAATGTCAAGATTTGTTTTTGTGTTGTGCAATAAAAATAAGAAAATTTCAAGGATTTCTTTCTTCAAATTCTCTACACATACATATTTATTGCATTATTCAAAATTATTGCAAACTAATTTTAATAAATATGTTGTATTTTGATATCTCATGTGTTTAAACTATAATTAGAACCTTTATTTGGGTCAATCCATTTCAAGTGGTCCAGCACTGGTTGCTCAACTATTTGAAATTTTTTGTACAACAACCCTAACATGATGGAAGTTCAAAATGACCGTTATTTTAATTTTATTAATTTTTGTTTGTGCATGGCGGCCATTTTTGTTTCATCGTCTGCAGCAATTTTCTCACAAGAAGGGTTTACGGAATTGTAAATAATTCATCGTTTATTTATCCAATTCAAGTGCGGTTTAAAGCAATTTTTACAGAATACATTGGGCTAAAAATTTGATAATGGAGTAGTTTCCGAAACTAACTGTTTATTGGTAAAATTTAAGCATAAAGTTTGAGTTTTTTTCCAAAATTTGTCCGTTTACAAGAGGAAATTTTTCTAGCAAGGAAAACTGTCAACATGACATAATTTTTTTACAAATAAGCCGAAAGTACTTGTACTCACACGCCGAGTTCCAGATCTGAGACTTGCTTTCTCTTCGCTAAAAAAAAATCCCAAATTTTTCAAAAATGACAAAAATCGCACTTTTCAGGCTTTGATAGCTCTGGTGGGGCATGAGATAAAAATCTGAAATTTTTTTTATAAGAGTATTATATGGTAGTGTTATGCACAAGAAATTTCAGGATGGAGATTTGACTACAAGCTGAGATATGGCAAGGACAACATGTCAAAACAATACTGCCAAACTATTGTTTTGTTGTAGTCACAGCTAAGTATTTATCTTTGAACTTCCATTATGTTAGGGTTGTTGTACAAAAATTTCAGATTTTTTAAAAATGGTCAAGCAACGAATAAATGATTTTCTGGACCACTTGAAATGGATTGACCCATTTACTTCATAATTTTCAAAATCAAAGTGGTCTTACAATATCTTAACGCACTGTAAATTGCTATTATGATCCAAAAATGTAATGGAATTAAATATTTCCTATCAGAATAAAGAATTGCATCATTATATATTTTAGCATAAACAAAGTGGGGTTTTCATGCTATGCTAGATCAGTTAGGAATCAAATTATAAACAATAAATAATTATCCTAATATAGAATTACATTTAAATCATAAAGTTTAATCAAATTTTTCCAGAGTTACGGTTGTTATTTTCAGATCAATAAATCAAAGTAAATGATTATGCTTAGTATATAAATTCAAATTGGTGTCAAAATAAGAAATTGATCATTACATTTTAGGATGTAAATTGTAATTAACTTTTGTCTGTTTGACAGTTAGGACTATGATTAGCTCATAAATAAAAATTAACATTAAATTTAGAATTAGCTGTTGGTGGTGCAATTAATTTGAGCCAAGACTGTTGTTGCCATAAAACCACAGCTATAAAAAGATATTGAACCAAGAAAGAAAAACTCCCACTTCGGTACTGCTGCTCTCTACTGGGATAAATCTGAACTACATTAACAAAAGCAGTTTTCACAGGCAGAACTTTAGCCCGTTGAGGACGGTTAAGCATTGGTAATACAGCTTTTGCTCACACCTTCCTACGCACTCCAGCGTCAGCTTTCAAGCCACTGGGTCTGACTTCGACAAGAACATGTAGCCTCAAAAGAAAATAAAGTCGGGTCTATGACGAAATTGCCTCTTATGCCATCACTACATCTTATATTTACCATTAGTACAAGCAGCGTTATTACACACACACACACACACACACACACATATATATATATATATATATATATATATATACTAAATATTATGTTTTATATATTTTTACCGATTTCGTGGATATTCAATTATGAAAAATTAGTTAAATTTTAAAATTTAACATCTTTCATAATATAGTAATCAAGCGCAATCAAATTTAATTTTAACATAATAATCAAATTTGTATTTAAAATTTAAATATATAAGATCACCTTACCTAAATCTGATGATCCATAAATGCGATACAAATCTTAAAATTCTGACGCAATTATCGTTATGCAAATGTGACATAATAAAACATCCGCATTTCAGCAATAAAACACGAGAAATGTTACTGTATTTAAAGCGTTTCTTCTAGGAGAAATTTCCATTGCAGCATGCTTCGTTAGTTATCAAACTCCGACAACAGTTCCTAAAAGCGCGGAATAAACCCGAAATTGAGATTACAATTTCTTTTTTATCTTTGAAGGCCAAATAGCTGCATGACATCACGGCATTGAATGTCTGTTTCATATACCGTAAGTGAAAAGACAATACGTTTAATACTAGAGTTGTTCTAAAATTTTTATTAAATTTTGGTGTCTGATTTTTTGATGGGCCTATTTGAGAAAAAGAATAATCTTCAAATTCGGAGATGCTTTCAGAATATTTACTATGGTAAATTTATGTGTTGTGCTTCCACACTGTTTTTTATTTTATTTCAAAGGGTTCGTACCACTTTTCCATACTATAATACTTGCCATATATTTCTACAACAACTTCAAGATAAATCTACCACAAATAATTTTTTTTTTAAATAGTGGTATGATTATAATGATATTATATGATATAAAATTAGTTTCCTGTAGTAATCCTGTATATGGTATTTTCATATATTAAATTAAAATTGTGATTGGAAGCAAAAATTGTGAATAATTGAACTTTGTTGATTAACAAATTTAGGAATTTCCACATAGTGAGATATTAGTATTTTTCTTTGGCTGAGTACTTTATTACGCCTATCAAATGATTAAAACATCAAAATTCATGCCTTTAGAAAAAATTAATCAACAATTTACGTAATAATAGTGCTGTACATTTAAGAAAAGAATAAAAAAATATGAATAATGAATCAAGTTTTGAAGCTAATAGATAGGGGGCAATACAAAAGTGCCCTTTCCCAATTTTTCTAGAAACATGTGATTCAAGGTAAACGGTCAGCATAATTGTCTTTATTTACAGAGATATTTTTTAAAGATATTTTTATTGTGGAATAAATGTTGATTATTTGATACAATTCCATTATTATTTTTACTTTTCTTTCCCGAGGCAATTTCTAGCTAACAAAATATTTAAGGAAACTTCTAAAAAATCCTAGACGTTAAAACAGCTGTCGAAGATGTTACAGTAGGCCGACCGACATGGCAGGTCCATACCAAATGAGGACCCCAGAAGACAAGGTGTATAAGTGACAAAATTGAAAAAACTGAGCTAAGTGCACAGGCTATCTGGAAATAAGGCTATTTGTTTAGACGAAAAGAAATGTAAGTGATTTTCTAATTATGTGGCTGCGTTCTAGAGGTCAACTACTTAAGCTCTTTAAACTACTTAACTACTTAACCCTTTAATCTCTACTTAAAATGTAAAAAAATATTGTACTCCACTTTTCTTTAACAGTTATTGAAATTAGAGTTCAAAGACCGCTGCGAAATAAACAACAGTTTCATATTTTAATTCAGTCAGTTATTATCGATGTTCTAAATTTGCTTCAAATCTAAATTTTGTCACTTGTATCACTTGGCTTCTGGAGTCCTAAAATAGTCCTCTGGAGTCCTTTTCTCATTTAACATTACATGGTGAAGTAAAGGGGGGGGGGGACTTTTAGAAGCATTCAATCTAGGTTATCTCATAAAACTTTTCTTGTTTATTAATTGTTAAAGATAAAAGCATTTAAAGTTTGATTCATTATTTAATTAAAATGCAATATTATAATTGTAAGCATAGCAGTTACATAAAATTAATTGACCTGCATAAAATTAATTATCAATTTGGTTTACACATTTAGGCTTTAATTATTGTAAATATGACAAAATATAACCTAAATGTGACAATGATATATTTGTACTTGGATTGCAAATAATAAAGCAATTTCTTTAAAGCAAACTATTTTTTTCTCAAAACAATAATAATCAACCTTTTTTGCTTACATTTTTTCATTTTATATTTTTATAAAATGCGAAATATACTCTAAATGTGACAAACGTAAAAGAAATTTCATCGCATTTAAGTACAATGACCTTACTTTAAATAAGGTTAAACCAAACAATTTTAAAGACTTTTCTGACATCGAATGCGTTAACACCTTAAAATAAAATCTTCAAAGTTTCACTGAAAAATTACGTTTCAAAACTTTTTTTAAAGGGGGAATTATATAGAAATTATTGAAGATGTATACAAAAAATTCTTTATAATAAGTTGATTTAACCATATTAAAGTATATATTCAAATTTTAAACGTTTGATTTTGTATATTTCGATGAGAAAGATAAGCAGTAAGTAATACGAATGAATATGTTATTAATTTCATATAACATTTGTTCAAACTTTTCAATATTTCAATCACTTTGGTGTTACATATATATTTTTCGCTGTTTAAATTGATGTATAGGTTATATAACTTTTTTTAAATTAGGAAAAGTATTAAAATCAAAAGTATTTAAAGCAATAAAGTTTTAAGCAATTCCTTGGTACTACTGCATATAATCAGTCTATTACAGAACACTGAATAGAAATTTGCAAAATTCTGTACAAAAATTTAAATTCATATAATTTTTGTGTCTTTTGAAAACAGAATTGAGTTTTCATCGTAGTTTAAAAACCTATTTTTTCATTGCTGACAGTATATTTAAGTAAAAGAAGCTAAAGTTTTAGTTTTAGATATTGAAAAAGACATAAGGACATACATCATAATGGTCATAGAGAAAGAGAGACCTTTAAGGAAGTGTAAGGCATTTTTTGATGTTGAATATATGTACTAAAAATACGACCATTCAATTTGACATTCAATTCATTAGAACCTACACTAGTCCAGGCAATAGAGACCGTATAGGGGCTCTACCTAGCAAAGTTCATGGTAGTTCTGGAAAAAGGCTTACTAAATGTTTTTTGGGTCGCTGAATCCGAATTTTTAACTTCCCACCAAAATTTCCCCCTGCAACCCCCCCAAAATTTTGGTAAAATGCCCCCCAAAAAAGGTTTTTATTAAAAAAAATCGATTTTTTTATTACTTTAGGGAAAAAGTATCTAGAAATTCAGAAAGTAGACAAAATTTGCAACAAATTAGATAGATGACATTATGACTTAGGACGAAGGGGAAGGGGGATCTGCCTCGGAACACGCGCGCGGTGCTGCGTGAACTAAGGTGCGCAATTCCACTTAACCACTCACACGTTTACATTCGCCCTCCCATCCCCCCTCCGAACTTTCTCTATAAGGTTTACTTTAAGTTTTTTGGGTAGCTGAATCCGAATTTTTAAATTCCCCCCAAAATCCCCCCCGAAACCCCCCCAAATAGTTGTTTTTAACTTAAATTTCTTATTGTTTTAGGGGAAAAGCATTACGAAATTCAGAAACTAGACAAAATTTGCAACAAATAGGATACATGACATTATGACGTAGGATGAAAGGGGAGGGGGGGGGTGCCTCTGAACATGCACTGCGGTGCTACGTGCACTAAGTTATGAAGTCCAAGCAATAGGGGATTTTACCTGGAAAAATTAATACTAGTTCTGGATTTCGACTCACTTTATGTTTTTTGGGTCGCTGAATCCGAATTTGTAACTTACCACCAAAATTTCACCCGGTAACCCCCCCAAAAATTGATTTTTTGAAAAAATTTGGTTTTGGGGATAAGCGCGTGGGGAATGTTTGGAGGCAGCCTCCTCTCTCCCCGTTTATCCTACGCCATAATGTCATACATCCTATTTATTGCAAATTTTGTCTAGTTTCTGAATTTCGTAACGCTTTTTCCCTAAAACAATAAGAAATTTAAGTTAATAACAACTATTTTGGGGATAAGTTAAAAATTCGGATTCAGCGATCCAAAAAACTTAAAGTAAATCTTATAAGGAAAGTTCGGAGGGGAGATGGGAGGGCGAATGTAAACGTGTGAGTGTTAAGTGGAATTGCGCAACTTAGTCCACGCAGCACCGCGCATGTTCCGAGGCAGATCCCCCCTTCCCCTTCATCTGAAGTCATAATGTCATATATCTAATTTGTTGCAAATTTTGTCTACTTTCTGAATTTCTAGGTACTTTTCCCCTGAAACAATAAAAAATTGATATTTTTAATAAAAACCTTTTGGGGGGGCTTTTTACCAAAATTTGGGGGGGGGTTGCCGGGGGACATTTTGGTGGGAAGTTACAAATTCGGATTCAGCAACCCAAAAAACATAAAGTAAGCCGATTTCCAGAACTACCATTAATTTTGCTAGGCAAAATTCCCCACTGCCTGGACTACACTAGCCAAACGAAGAAACTCCAAGCTAATATTAAATATTCTTTTGAAATTTCTGAATTGCATTTTAATATTTTTAAATGATTTTTTAATAGTATAGCTGAGGTTGATCTATAATCGGGTTAGAAGTTACTTTCACTTTCGGAACGGGTTTCAAAAGGGAAAGTAGCCTCATTTAAAAAATGCAAACTAACAGCATAACAAAACATATTATAAAAATATTAAAATGCAAGCGGCAAGATTTGAAAAAAAAAAAAAAAACTCTCCCACGGGTTTAATTAGCTTACGAGTTTATTCGTGTGACTAGTGTAGGCTTTTAATAGCGTACACTAGTCACTCGAAGAAACTCGAATGTTAATGTTAAACCTATGGGAGAAATATTTACAGGTTTCTCCCCTGTATTTTAATATTTTTAAGTCTTTTTTTTTGCATAGGATAACTGATGTGTCTATCTAATGTTGTGCATTTGTACTCCTTCGATATTGGTTACAGTGTTTTTTTATATGCGGACGCTTTTACCTTTGGAACCGGTTCTGAAAGCAAACTATACTTATATAAAAAGCAACTGTTACCGAAATCAAAAAAGTACAAAGGCACAACATTAGATACCAACCTCAGGTATCCTATCCAAAAAATCATTTAAAAATATTAAAATGCAAGCGAGGCACATAGGATTAACACTAGCGTTCTCCCTTCTCCGTGTGACGAGTGTAAGTCTCTTAACACATTGCCGACGGGCAATTTTTTTCAAATCTGAAGCTCCTCCCTGTTCTGAAAGTCTTTTGTAAATTGGTGTTCTAGATCGGTTTCTCAAGTTTATGCATCGGTAAATATCTTTCAGTGTAGAATTTAATATAAAATGTCTTACAATCTAAAAAAATATGGGCAACATGTTATAAATGCATTTTCTGAAAAGTAGAAGCCACGCCCTTAGTCCATGATGTTTTTTGAATGAAAACGAGAATTCTCGTTTCCCGTCGTGAATGTGTTAAGGGTGTTGGACAGTCAAGTCTCCAATTTCCCTCCCTAAAATTAAACCTATAGGCGTGCAATGAATTCGTATTTTTAAATATCCACAAAGAAAGTAATAATTTCAACTTCTTTTTTCTGTGTACTCTTCCTAAAGGATGGATTTTTCTTCTTTCAACGGACAAAATATGTCTAAAATATAGGTTTAATTTAATATTTTATGTGCTATATTTTTAGCGAAGCTAAACAGCTGTATTAAGATTTTAACACTTCAAATAAAATAAAGTATTTATTTTAGAACTATTTTGTTGACTAAAATAGAAAAAGACATCCTTTAAGAAAAGTACACAGAAAAAAGAAGTTAAAAATATTAATTTGTGATGAGATATTTAAAAAATACGAATGAATTCCACGCCCATATACGTTTAACGTTAGTGAGGAGGATTTAAAATGTGATTGACCAACACCCTTAGAGGATAAATGAGTTAACCCCTTCGGTACACATTTGTTTCAGGGCTGACACTGGCGTTTTTTTTTATTCCCTCTCGCACCACTTTCTTAAAACTGAAATCTTTCATATAAACTTTGACAACATGTACAAGAGAAATATACTACAAAAATGTTTTTCTTTAAATTAGTGGTATGAATAGAACGTAAAAATAGGCGCCAGTGGCCAAATGCATGACGAGTCTCCGTCGTCATTTGTACCCAAGGGGTTAAGGCTATGGAATAAGAGTTTCCATTTATGTGTTTTGTCAAACAAATTTGTCAAATTCAAAAGCTTCTATAAATAAACAGAAAAGCAATGCGTTTCTAAGGGGAGAATCTGTCTTTTTCAGCCTATAATAGCACTCAAAACTATTTCAGCAGCGGGTACATTTGATTTAACCTGAAAAACAAGGACCTTCGAACTATCACACTTTTTTTTTCCCTTTAAAAATATTTCGCACTTTTAGGTAGCTTTCTTTACAAAAAGCTACCTATTGCAGCCGTTCGGAGGAAAGCGATTTCAAAAAATTTTGGTATATTTTCATCGATCATGACCCCCAGACCCCGAAACCACCCTCCGTTCAAAATTGATATATATATATATATATATATATATATCAATATATATATATATATATATATATATATCTGACCTATGTCATACTGTAACTCTCGTATTTATGAACCGATTTGGATGTAATTCGGTGTGTACATAGTACATACCAATGTCTCGACCGAGTTCGTTGGCCAGCTTCATCCGCCATTTTGTTTCAAAATGGCGGCCATTTAAAATTTTTTAAAAAATTTAAAATTTGAAATGTGGTACCAAAAAATTAAAAATGGAAAAATATTTTTTTCTTATGTATTTGACCTTTATACAACGACTCCGTAGCAGTTTTTGTTTCGTCTATATCTTAAAAAATGGCTGAGTTATAGCATTTTGAATTTCTAGCGAAGCTGACATTTTGAAACGTCCTGAATTTTGTCACGCGATAAAAGGCGTATTTATGAACCGATTTGGTTGTAACTTCGTTTATACATACTACAGACCAATGTCCGACCGAGTTCGTTGGCCAGCTTCATCCGCCATTTTGTTTAAAAATGGCGGCCATTTAAAATTTTAAGAAAAATTTAAATAGGAAATGTGGTACCAAAAAATTGAAAATTGAAAAAATATTTTTTTCTTATGTGTTTGACCTTGATTAAAAGATTCGGGAGCAGTTTTTGTTTCGTTTATATCTTTAAAAATGACTGAGTTATAGTATTTTGAATTTCTAGCGTGGCTGACATTTTGAAACGCCCTGATTTTTGCCACGTGATAACAGACGTATTTATGAACCGATTTGGATGTACCTTGGTGTGTACATAGTACATACAAATAACTCAACCGAGTTCGTTGGACAGCGTCATCCGCCATCTTGTTTCAAAATGGCGGCCATTTAAAAAAATTTAAAAAAATTTAAACTTAAAATGAGATGCCAAAAAATTGGAAAATGAAAAAGTCCTTCCGGCCAGTGCCGGGAGGAAGAGGTAGCTTTCATAATCCTTATTTTAAAAAAGCCAACTTATATCATGCAAACACACGAAGCTCAATTTAGTGGAAACCGAATATAGGAGATTCAATACTAATTTTTATCAATATAATGAATGAGAATTTCGCGAATTAGTCAGCTTTATCCAAGCTGCTTTTCTTTAAAGTAACTTATATTTGGCTGCCAAATTCGGCAATTTCTTAAAGTGCCTGTCATTTTAATACAACATGGTGGATGAGGCTAAGCAGTGAACTTGGTCGAGACCTTAGTAATTGCTGTGCACATGCTCACTCACATCGGAATCGGTTAATATATAGGAGTGCTGTCGCATGCAAAAAATCAGATTTTTCAAAATGTCACCCGCAATAGAAATTGAAACTGCTATCTGAGCCATTTTTTAAGGTAAAGACAAACAAAAAATGCTCCTGAATCCTAATATCAAGATCAAATACTTAAGAAAGAAACCTTTTTCAATTTCTAATTTTTTTGCACCTCACTTTAAATATATATATATATATTTTAATTTAATGGTCGCCATTTTGAAACAAGATGGCTGATGAATCTGGCCAGAGAATTTGGTCGAGGTGTTGATGTATACTATCCACATGCCTTCTTACATCGAAATAGGCGAATACGTGTGTTATCGCATGACAAATACAAGATCGTTTCAAAATGTTAGCCATGCTAGAAATTCAAAGTGCTATAAATCAACCATTTTTTAAGATATCAACAAAAGAACAAATTTTCAGAAACAAAAACTGCTCCGGAATCTTTGTATCAAGGCCAAACACATAAAAAAAATCTTTTTCATTTTCCAATTTTTTAATACCTCATTTTGAATTTTAAATTTAATTTTTTTAAATGGCAACCCTTTTGAAACAAGATGGCGAATGAAGCTGGCCAACGAACTCGGTCGAGACATTGGTATGTACTATGTACAGACCAAGTTACATCCAAATAGGTTCATAAATACGCCTGTTATCGCGTGACAAAAATCAGGTCGTTTTAAAATGTCAGCCACAAGAGAAATTCAAAATGCTATTACTCAGCCATTTTTTTTTAGATATAGACGAAAGAAAAACTGTTCCGGAATCTTTGTATTAAGGTCAAACACATACAAAAAAAAATCTTTTTCATTTTCTAATTTTTTGGTATCTCATTTAAATTTTTAATTTTTTTAAATGGCCGCCATTTTGAAACAAGATGGCGGATGAAGCTGGCCAACGAACTCGGTCGAGATATTTGTATGTACTATGTACACACCAAGGTACATCCAAATCGGTTCATAAATACGCCTGTTATTACGTGAGAAAAATCAGGACGTTTCAAAATGTCAGCCACGCTAGAAATTCAAAATGCTATAACTCAGCCATTTCTTAAGATATAGACGAAACAAAAACTGCTCCCGAATCTTTTTATCAAGGTTAAACACATAAGAAGAAAATATTTTTTCAATTTTCAATTTTTGGTACTACATTTCAAATTTAAATTTTTCTTAAAAATTTAAATGGCCGCCATTTTGAAACAAAATGGCGGATGAAGCTGGTCAACGAACTCGGTCGAGAGATTGGTATGTACTATGTACACACCGAATTACATCCAAATCGGTTCATAAATACGCCTTTTATCGCGTGACAAAATTCAGGACGTTTCAAAATGTCAGCCACGCTAGAAATTCAAAATGCTATAACTCAGCCATTTTTTAAGATATAGACGAAACAAAAACTGCTCCGAAATCTTTGTATGAAGGTCAAATACATAAGAAAAAAATATTTTTCCATTTTCAATTTTTTGGTACCACATTTCAAATTTTAAATTTTTTAAAAACTTTTAAATGGCCGCCATTTTGAAACAAAACGGCGGATGAAGCTGGCCAACGAACTCGGTCGAGAGATTGGTATGTACTATGTACACACCGAATTACATCGAAATCGGTTCATAATTACCGGAGTTACAGTGTGACATATGTCAGATATATATATATATATATATATATATCAATTTTGAACGGAGGGTGGTTTCGGGGTCTGGGGGTCATGATCGATGAAAATATACCAAAATTTTTTGAAATCGCTTTCCTCCGAACGGCTGCAATAGGTAGCTTTTTTGTAAAGAAAGCTACCTAAAAGATTTTTTCGTATTTGTTTGACCTTAATACAAAGATTCCGGAACAGGTTTTGTTTCGTCTATATCTAAAAAAATGGCTCAGTTATAACATTTTGAATTTCTATTGTGGCTGTCATTTTAAAACGACCTGATTTTTGTCTTTCGATAACAGGCGTATTTATGAACCGATTTGGATATTACTTGGTCTGTACATAGTGCATCCCAATGTCTCGACCGAATTCGTTGGCCAGCTTCATTCGCCATCTTGTTTCAAAAGGGTTGCGATTTTTTTTAAATGTATTTTAAAATTTAAAATGAGGTATTAAAAAATTGGAAAATGAAAAAGATTTTTTTTATGTGTTTGGCCTTGATACAAAGATTCGGAGCAGTTTTGTTTCTGAAAATTTGTTCTTTTGTTTATATCTTAAAAAGTGGTTGAATTATAGCACTTTGAATTTCTATCATGGCTAACACTTTGAAACGATCTTGTACTTGTCACGCGATACCACACGTATTCGCCTATTTCGATGGAAGAAGGCATGTGGATATTATACATCAATATCTCGACCAAGTTCGCTGGCCAGCTTCATCAGCCATCTTGTTTCAAAATGGCGGCCATTAAATTAAAAAAAAATTATATTTAAAGTGAGGTGCAAAAAAATTAGAAATTGAAAAAGGTTTCTTTCTTAAGTATTTGACCTTGATATAAGGATTCAGGAGCATTTTTTGTTTGCCTTTATCTTAAAAAATGGCTCAGATATAGTAGTTTCAATTCCTAACGTAGGTGACATTTTGAAAAATCTGATTTTTTGCCTGCGACAGCACTCGTATATATCAACCGATTCCGATGTGAGTGAGCATGTGCACAGCAATTACTAAGGTCTCGACCAAGTTCACTGGTTAGCCTCATCCACCATGTTGTCTTAAAATGGCAGGCACTTTAAGAAATCGCCGAATTTGGCAGCCAAATATAAGTTACTTTAATTAAAAGCAGCTTGGATAAAGCTGACTAATTTCGCGAAATTCTCATTCATAATGATTTAGTATTGATAAAACTTAGTATTGAATCTCCTACATTCGGTTTCCACTTAATTGAGCTTCGTGTGTTTGAATAATATAAGTTGGCTTTTTTAAAATAAGGAATATGAAAGCTACCTCTTCCTCCCGGCACTGGCCGGAAGGACTTTTTAAACTGTATTGTGCACAACATATTTATATACATATTGCAAGAATTAATTTTAGCTTTTTATTTTTTATTAACAATTTACTTTAAAATGCCAGGGTTTTTTTTTTTTTTTCATTTTTAAGGCATTTCACAATACAGAAGATACAAGGCGCATCAAATCATACAAATCATCCAAACATCATAAGACTGTCGAAGACAAATGAAGAGAAAAGACAAATGAAGTCTTTCAAAAGACAAAAGACAAGTGAAGTAATCATTTCACAGTCTGATAGGCGTCTTCTTTTTCTGAAAAAGAAAAAAAACGATCAGTTTTCCAAGGTATTACAAAACACTAGAATTTTGAACGGTAATAAAAAAAAAGTAACGATATAGAATAGAAATGACTAGCTTTTATTTTTATGTAATTCTTTACTCATCAATTTTCATTTACTTTAAATGAAATAGCCAAAATTTAATAATAAATTATAAAATAAATCTATACCAATAAAAGGAAGTTCCACTCTGGCTGTGTGTCTGCCTGTCGGCGATGGTTAGGAAAACCTACCGCACGTAGAAATCTGATAATTTGAATGTGGATAGTTCAAGGCAGGTCCAAATGCACCTGGGGATCAGATTTTTAATTTTTTTGATAATTTGCCGATATATTAATTAAAAACTCATAAGAAAGGGATCTTTTTTTGCAAATCGGCAGAGGCGTGCTTGTGCATGCCTACAGCCTGCTTTTCCCAAGGAAAGGAACTAAATACATTTTTTTCTCATGTTTTAACGCCCATTAGAAAATCGTTTAAAATACAGAAAAACAGACGACATAATTTTAAAGTGTAAAGCTTTTACGTCTCAAACGCCGGAATCAGTTCGAAAACATATGGCTGCTAACACTATGAAAAATTTTTTTTTTCAAAAGGTTCGTTTTCGCAGTCGGCATTTTCTCCTTTTCGCCAACGCTTACTCAGGGCTCAGTTTTGGAGGTACCGATTCGCAAAAGATACGCATTTAAAGATGAGACCCTCTCTTTAAAGTTGCAATCGGTTTCAAAAATACAGATTTTAAACCTTTCAACAAATTCGCAACTGCAGGTCACTTCACGTCTTCCGGAGACCAACATTTTTCTACGCTAAAAGTAAAAATGCGTCTGTATTTCGACACATTATTTTATAGCATCTCGGAAGACCAAATTTACAGCAAATTTCAAAACGCCCTGAAGAGCAAAAGTATTTTTAAAAAATAAATGAATCGGAGAAACTTTCGATGAAAACGCTAACCGCGTGCGGGTTCGCTCGACTTTGGGTCATATGGGTCAATATCTGAAAACCCGACAATTTCATTCCAAAATTTTTATTTTTCAAAATTAATGCAACAACTTCCACATACAATTATATACTATGATACGTGTTATGTCATTTAAATGCTGAAGTGTTTTGAGATCAAGGATGTATATTTTATGCGTAGGATAAACTTTTATGGAAGAAAGTGTCTATTAACACCATAATCATTGTCTAATAATTGGGACTGAGATGATGGGGACTGAGGTGATGTTTTTGCCTTAACAGCTGCACAGCCATTTTGTTAAATCCTTTTGCACACATGCAAATTATTAAATATGTCATGCGACATTTGTATGTTACATAAATAACGTTTCAATAAGCTTTTTTTTTAAATAAAAAGTTAAATATGGGGACATGAATGATGTTATAAAAAAAAACTCCTCCCTATTCAGAACAAAAACTAAATATGTCTAAATATAAAACAAAGATAAGAACAACTTAGCTTCAACCATGGTGGCTATTTGAACTTTAGTTGCTGTTGCAATGGAAATAATTCTGCCAGCGCCACCTATTATCTGTTAACCTAAATGTGTGATTAGAAGGACTGAGATGATGGTCAACCTCAGGGACAAATATTTCCTACAATATTTTACTACATAATTACTTGCACTTTTTACTTGCACTTTTACTACTTAATACATTGATTACTTCTAAATTTCGATCATAGATGGCGTCACTTGGCCGTATGTAAATTTGCTTTCAAAAATGCGTTTTTTTTCTGATTTTCAGTTTAATTTTGACGCTGTGACACAGAAACGACGGCTTCCAGCACTGGGAGTCATCATTACTGTGTCACAGCGTCAAAATTAATCTGAAAATCAGAAAAAACGCATGTTTGAAAGCAAACCAAATGACGCCATCTACGATCGAAATTTGGAACTAATTATTTTCATTCGCTTGAAAAAAACTTTTCATCCTGAGAGACATTTTAGTCCAAGTCGCACTCCTGTACGACACTTATGTGATTTTATATTGAATTTTAAAATGTGTCAAGGAATTTTCGGACACCCTGTATTTCACTTGTGTGTGCTATATATTATTGACTGAGATCACATTTTGTAAATTACAATTATAAAGTTCCGTTTCTGTAAAATAATTACTGCAACATGTTACTATAATATACTGATTCTCCATCGTAGTAATATCATCTTTTAAGAGTACTATATTAAGTACTGCAGTAATTAATAATTTCGAATACTTGTAGAGTAATGAAAGTCCGGAGACGAGCCCACAACCCGAGCTGGAGGTAGCTAGCTGCCTGGTCTCGGGCCAATATTCTTTCATTAGACAGGACAGAATCGGGACACACTATTTTCATCCTGCAGACTCGAGCGATTGACTTCATTCACCTATGAATGGCTGGCATTTTTTTAAACACTAGTTGAAAATATATGATATTCTTTTACGGAATTTTTAGAAAGTTACATACTGCCGTATTGAAATTAATTTTGGTTTAATAATTTGAGGATAAATATTTTTTAATGTACAGTCGTGGAAAAAAAAGTAAACACCCCCTACTAATTCCTCAACAAATTATCGTAGACAAAAGTTACTGGTACCGAACGATTGGAAATAAAGTCTACTTTTAAACGACATATATAAAATTTGCTTAGGGGGGCATCTACATATTAAAACTAATCCAAACTTCATTTTTTTTTCAATGGCAATGCCCAATTTTAACGAGGTATTTCAAATCTTTGGTTCAAACTATACCTAGGCACCAAATTTCAAGTCATTTGAATGATAAGTTTTTGAATTATAAACATTCAAAATTTAGTGCTTCTAATGTTAAATTACATTTTCATATTTTTATTTATAACTTCTGAAAATATGATCCTAATGTTTTAATACTGTGTGTAGCAATAATACTAATATACCCAAACATAAATACGTTGAATTTGCAATTTTTATAATTTTCTGATATGAATTATGAAATTAATATTCAAAAATATTATGAATTGCAACCTACAAGTTTTTTGATGGATTTAGATTTATTAAGTCTTGCTTTATGGAAATCCAAAATTTCACATTTTTCTTCCAAGTAGTTTTCAAATTATGCTTAAAAAATGGCAAAATGATGGTTTAAGGGGCCGTCCATAATAGAAGTGACTAAATATTTTGAAATTTCTTATGCTATCCTGTAATCTAACAGGCTTAATTGACTGCTTAAGGTGACTTGATCAAGAAGGGAGCTTTCTCGGTTAACAATCGAGTACCGAACTTTAATTTGGATACAGCCCTTAAAATACGCTCGTTTTAAAATAATAAATTTCTCGGAAACTTATGGTACGAATTGCATAAAAATTTGTTTTTAGACTAATTGAAGAGTGTAGAGTTCATTTATGAGGTCAAAATTGTGTACTGCTATTGAAAATAAACAAAGTTAAGGTTCGTTTTAATATGTAGATGGCCCCCTAAGAAAATTTTATATACACCATTTAAAAGTAGACTTTATTTCCAATCGTTCAGTACCAGTAACTTTCTTCTACGATAATTTGTTGAGGAGTTAGTAGGGGGTGTTTACTTTTTTTTCCACGACTGTACTTCTCTCTCAGTTTCTCTTCTCTCTCAACTTTTCCAGAGAGAAACATTCGCCTTGCATACAATATTTCATACATTTAATATAGATTCAATCGATGCTGGATTTAATTAAGTGTGTCTGTGTTTGTCCCATGTCGGTGGCTCAAGGAAAATATTCCATCTTGTGCTGCGTTTGTAGCCTTGCCAAACTGTAATAGTGGGACATTCCAGGCTGGGTATCGTTCCATGTGGTTTAGTTGGTAGAACGTCAGTGCGCTGTACTGATGGCCCAGGTTCGAGACCCGGGATGGAATCTTTTCCACTAGGTTGGCCTTTGCGTCTTTTAAGCAAAAAAATTTGATTTTCATTTGAAATATTGTATGCAAAGCGAATGTTTCTCTCTGGAAAAATTTCCAATTATTAATAAAAATTATGGCTGTTTTTTTTTTCATTTTTTCTCAAAAATTATTTGTGCTGGACCGCATTTTATTGATTTCGCAACGAACTGGTTAATAAATAAATAAATAAATAAATGGACTGAGTTGAGTCCGGTGTCACCATTTAGCTTTTACGTGAGACCAGGCCAGTTCAAAATCATTTTTGAGTTAGCCCTGGAAATTGAGGTTTTCTAATTTCGTTTTACGGGGAAATGGAGATCGTTATTTGAATTTTAAGCACAAATATTTACGTCGTCAAATTTCATGCACATTTATTTACGTCGTCAAATTTCATGCACATTTATTTACGTCGTCAAATTTCATGTGTCCACGTAAATGAGTTCAGGAATGTGCGAGAAAGTTCCGCGTTTTTGAGCGGAGAAAATGAAAAATTTACAACGCTCTCAAGATAATCAAAATTGCTGAAAATAATGGCATATTTTATAAACATTACCTTCTTTTCCATTGCTTCTCTACGCTTTCTTTCTTCTCGTTCTTTGCGTTTTTTCTCTTCTTCTTTCTGACGTTTTTGCTTCTCTGTCATCTACAAACATTAATATGAAAAAAAATTAGCAAATACAGAAATTATTTTCATTATCTATTAAAATGAAATTTTATAGTTTTTAAAAATTTTGTATAATGTAATTTCTATAACCTTTCACTGAAATTATAAAATTTAATTTTTAACCCCCCCCCCCTTTTTTTACATAATTCTATATGTTGTCTAAAATATTTTGGCATAGAATATCATACTTAAATTTCATATTTTTAAAATAACATTGATTGTTTGATGTTTCCCTCAAATAAGGACATTTCATGTTTTTATATTCGAAGAAAAAAAATCTAGTTTTAATCAATTGCAATTTTGAATAGTCGCGATTAAGGGATAAGTTTTACATAGCTGTCAACCTTCCAGTTACGTCAAGTCAAATTAACATATTTTGGAACAGAAAATTAATTTAATAAAAGGTATCCTGTTCCTACGCTGTAAAAAAAGTCAAATTAACGGAAAAACTTGTGAATTTTTGCGCCAGTATAAAACTGTTTAATTCACAGAAAATACCTGTAATCTGCTCATTGAAATAGATTTCTTTTGTATAAAAATATAGATTATTTCTGTACACATTACAAAATCAATACTTTTTACTGTTTTAAAGAAAGAAACTTTCTGCTATGAATATGGATTTTGTAATTTTTACTGAAAAAATCTATATATTTTTTACAAAAAAAAACTATTTTAATGAACAGATTACAGGTAGTGATACGCGATAACGAGATGTTTTTATCGATTTTCTCGATTGTATGGACATCTCGATAGTTTTCGATTGTGTGAATATTTTCTCGATGACTCCAGTTTGCCAATTGCTTTTATACATCATGAATTTATCAAGAATCGTCTGCAGGTGAACTGGAATGAGTCGGCGTTAATAAGGACTAAGTGGCCTCTCCCGCTAGCGAGCCCTTCCTTTAGTCAGGGCCTCTAATTTATACGTAATCTTGTAATATGACATCTCGAACTGCCTTCCCGCTATATAAGGCAACGTATAGCAGGCGTGGTGTGCACGCACTATAAAATCTTGTAAAAAAATAATCTCGAATCGGACGAACCTCGGACCGGATCCCTGGGGGGGGGGGTCAAAGTGAGGGGAAGAGCACAGCAGCTGCATAATAGAAATAAGTCGTCATGGGGCATTAGGCCTTTCCAACTATATGTCATATGTCACATGACGGATCTCGATCTGAATTTATAAAAATGCCCTCCCCGTGGGGGCAAAGTGGAGGGGAGGGGCGCGGGAGATGCATAACGTGGGTAAGTGGTCGCAGGTCTTTCCGACAATATATCACAAAGGGGTCTCGGGTAAATTTAGAAAAGTCACATGAAAGTTCCCGGCTAAATTTATAAAAATGGTCCCCGTGGGACAAAGTTGGGGGGGGGGGGAGGAGGTGCATAAAATGAGTAAGTGGTCACAGACCTTTCCAACAATATGTCACATGAGGGGTCTCGGCTAAATTTAGAAAAGTACCCCCGCGGGGGCAAAGTGGGGGGGGCGGACACCGATGTTGCAAAATATCAATAAGTAGTCACAGACCTTTCCAACAATATGTCACACGAGGGGTCTTGGCTAAATTTAGAAAAGTACCCCGTGGGGGGCAAAGGGGGGGGGGGTGCATAATATGAATAAGTGGTCACAGGCCTTTCCAATATGTAACATGAGGAGTGTCAGAAAAATTTAGAAAAATGCCCCGGTGGCAAAGTGGGGAAAGGGGCAGGTAGGTGCTTAATATGAATAAGTGGATTTTCTAATGATATATCACATAAAGAGTGTCGGTAAAAGTTAGGAAAGTGCTCCCCCCAAGGGGCCAACTACTGCACTCCCCGGAATACAACCCAACTTTTTGAAATTTCATATATTATAAATAATACCCGATGGCTCCGTAAAAAAATCCGATCTAAAATGATGAAAATGCAAAAAAGTTTGAACCTCCCCCCCCCCCCCAGTGGAAGCAAAATTGGGGAGGGGGACGAAAGTCTCATAATATGAAAGAGTTATCCGAGAGCTTTCCGATGATATATCACATGGCAGGTTAAAAAAAGTTTGAAAATTGCTTCCCCGACCCCTCTCCCCAGTAGGTTCACTCTTTCGCCCGGAATTCACTCAGCCCCAACTTTCAAAATTTTTATATATAATAAATAATAATTACCGGAAGTCTCCATAAAAAAAATCCACATCTAAAATGATATATATTATAGAAATCGCTTAAGGTTTTAAAAATTTGTTCGCCCCTCCTTACCCCAAAATTCAATTTTGGGGGAAGAAAGTTTCATAATATGAAAGAGTGGTCAAAGAGATTTCCGAAGATATGTCACATGAAGGGTTTCATAAAAGTTTGAAAATTGCACCCCTGTGGGTCCACTCTCACGCCCCTTGAATACCCCCCCCCCGGAATTCCCCAAGTCTTATTTTAATATTTTTATATTTAATAAGTATTATTTTTCTGAGGGCTCAAACAAAAAACCCATTTAAATGATAATTATTCTAGATATTGCTACACTTTTAAAGATTTGTCCGCGCACCACCCCCTCCCCCTGCATCCTGAAATTCAACTGTGGGTGGGAGAAAGGTTCATAATATGAAAGGGTTATCAAAGAGATTTCCGATGATGTATTACATCCCCCCCCCTATGGGCCAACTCTTGCGCCCCCCGAAACTCACCAATCTCTGTCTTTGAATTTTTTTTTATTTAATGCATAATATTTATCGGAAGGCTCCATCATTTCACTGCTCATTGTCATACCTATCTCTCTTTCCAACTCTCCCCTCGATATCTCTTCTCGGCCCTTCTTGACCGAGAACGAGAAATCAGTTTTCTTGACAATCATCGAGAGTAACATGTCGAGAATGGAAGAAAATTGATTTCTCATTCTCGGCCTTAGCTAGAACCGAGAAGAAGTATATCGAGGAAAGCGAAAGGTTGCATCGAGAAGACATATCTCGAGGTAAGCGAAAAGTTTTCATCGACGACAGGTATCTCTCGAGGTAAACGGAAAGTTTGCATCGAGCAGACTTTGTGCGAGAGAGAGAGAGCGAGAGAGAAATGAATGAGCATATTCCATCTACGTCATGATTACGTAGTCTGTGTTAGCCATAGATTAAGGACCAAGATGGGACATTTACGGCAAAATCTGTAATGGCAACAGTACTAGCGTCAATATCGGCACGGGGGAGGAACTAACAAACCTCCGAAATTTACCTATGTTGAAGAAATATATTTATCCTCTATGGTTTGAATATCTATTCGTTCCTAAAACGAAACAGGTGTCAGACGATATTCTATTCATGCTTGCTTTATTTATTTAGTTGCTTTTTTTTTACCGTACTTGTATTGTTCATTTTTAACTTACAAAATGATAATTAGACTAATAATATAAAAGAAAGCCGCCAGAAAATTCTGTTAAGAATGCAAATATGTAAGTTTATAAGATTAAATTGTAAAAATCAAATTTAGGTATTGTGTCAATTTATTCATATCGAATAACATTTTATTGAGTGTAATGTCAGTACCTCTATTTATATTTAACTTTTAGATTTATACAATTCTAAAAATTTGTCGAAAGGAATTTTTCCATATCTGTAATATTATTATTATTATTTCTCATATGTTAATATTATAAACATTATTGAATTGATTGTACGTTATTTACATTAAAAACAATATTTTTATTTTATCTGTAAGGAAGTGAAAATGCATAAATTTTAAAATATTATTGTAACGATTGTTTAATACGTTAAAATTCATAAATTTATAAAACATGGGCTATAAAAATTTTCCTGCCAAAGGGGAATAATTATGAAATTTTCTGGTACTTGTAGAGTTCAACATTTCGTATATTTTTATGTTACACCATTGCTTTTGATATATAGCATTCAAGACGAAATTTTTACCTAGTATTCGTTGCACTTAAAACCGTTCACTAATCATGTAAAAAAAAAAAAAAAAAAAAAACATATATCCGTGCATGAACATAGAATAGATATTAGATATATAAAATAGAATGTCTATTCTATGTTCATGTATCGGTGTAAGATTCTATCGAAAACGTAAACATGCAACATTAAAAAAAGAAAGATCACAATAAGTTAGATACTCAATAATAAGCATACTACAAGGATGGGGAGTTTCTTCTCCACTGTCACTAAGGGCGCTACGATCGCAATCGCATTACCATTACGCTCTATGGGAATGTCCGTTCTTGGATGTTAATCTATGGTGTTGGCTAGGAACTTCTAGCGTAAAGGAGGGAAGTCACTGAAATAAATGTGATGTAAATCCCCGCTGGAAAAACAGTAATAGAGCCCTTTCTTATGAGTTAGAAGTTCTTTGGGTATTTATTTAGCTTTCACAGTCAGATTGACACTTGGTGCGTTTTAGGTAGATTTCGTATGAAATACTACCTATTGGGATCGTTCTTATGTTGGAATTTCTGAAAAATATTTGCAGATCTACACCAATCATGACCCCTAGAACTCAAAACCACCCTCAGTAAAAAACGTTATCTATCTATCTATCTATCTATCTATCTATCTATCTATCTATCTATCTGTCTGTCTATCTATATATATCACTTTCTTCTGGATACGATAACTTTCGTAATTCTGCACCAATCTCTTCCAAACTGATACATAAAATCAATGGGCATAAAATCTCGGACAAGTTCGTTAATGGGCAAAATCGGACCAAGGGGATGGAAATAGGAAGGGGTTTTGTGAAAACCGAAAACCCCCCATAACTTCTTAATTTTTGTACTCATCAAATCAGTTTAAAGTTTTTATTTCTTCTAAAAATAGGGCCAAAATTTTATGTATCACAGATTTTTGATAAAGTTAAAAATGGGCTCAAGAGGCGCAAAAATAGGGTTTTTGGGAGAAAAAAAATCATAACTTCGTCAATTCTCAAGATATCAATTCCAATTAATTTTATTATAAATCTCCTTAATATTATCTACAACTTTTATATTCACAAGTTTTTGATAGGACCAATTCGTACCGCAAAAAAAAAAAAAAAAAAAAAAAAAATTAAAAACGAAAACAAAAAGGGGGTTTGAAGAAGTAAAAAATCCTTAACTCCGTCAATTCAAAAGATATAAAATCCCCATGAATTTATCATATATCTTCTTAATATTGTCTACAACATGTATATATAGACAAGTTATGGATAGGACCAATCCTTACAGCAAAAACAAATTAAAAATACATAGCGATTGAAGAAAAAAACCATCTAAGTAAGGGTGTATTCTAATCCAAACTGCTTATTTTCTGACTCATTTTACAATTCATTTTTGCTCCCAAAGGCTTGCAATTGGTACGTTTTCTTACTCAGAAACTATATAATGTACCGTAATGGTCAATTTCTTGATAGAGGCAGAATATATTTAAAAAAATGCTGTTAAAGTGGGCATTTTGAACCGAAAACCTCGATACGGATTGTGGTGGAAAAATCATTGAATTAAGGATGTACTCAAATCCAAACTGCTTATTTTCTGACTCATTTTTAAATTCATTTTTGCTCTCAAACGCATTTAATTGGTAGATTCGCTTATTCAGAAACTATATAATGTACCGCAATGATCGATTTTTTGATAGAGGCAGAATATATTTCAAAAAATGATGTCAAAGTGGGCATTTTGAACGGAATTTCCCGAAGCAATTGTGTTATCACTTTCTTCTGGATACGATAACTTTCGCAATTCTGCACAAATCTCTTCCAAACTGATACATAAAATCAAGGGACATAAAATCTCAGTTAAGTTCGTTAATGGGCAAAAGCGGACAAAGGGGATGGAAATAGGGAGGGGTTTTGTGAAAACCGAAAAAACCCCATAACTTCTTAATTTTTGTACATATCAAATCAGTTTAAAGTTTTATTACTTCTAAAAATAGCGCCAAAAATTCATGCATCACAGATTTTTGATAAAATTTAAAATAGGCTCAAGGGGCGCAAAAAATAGGGTTTTTGGGAGAAAAAAATTCCTTACTTCGTCAATTCTCAAGATATCAAATCCAGTTAATTTTATTATACATCTCCTTAATATTATCTACAACTTTTATATTCACAAGTTATTGATAGGACCAATTCGTACCAAAAAAAAAAAAAAAAAATTAAAACTAAAACAAAAAGGGGGACATTGTTGAAGGAGAAAAATTTTCATAACTCCGTCAATTCACAAGATATAAAATCTCCATGAATTTATCATATGTCTTCTTAATATTGTCTTCAACATTTATATAGACAAGTTTTTGATAGGGCCAATTCTTACAGCAAAAACAAATTAAAAATACATAGCGGTTGAAGAAAAAAATCATCTTATTAAGGGTGCATTCAAATCTAATCTGTCTATTTTCTTACTCATTTTTAAATTCATTTTTGCTCTCAAACGCATCCAATTGCTAGATTCTCTTATTCAGAAACTATATAATGTACAGTAATGATCGGTGTTTTGATAAAGGCAGAATATATTTCAAAAAATGATGTTAAAGTGGGCATTTTGAACAGAATTTCCCGAAGCGATTGTGTTAGAAACGAAAAATATTGCCCTACTGAGAAAATAATTGTTTATTAATCAAGTTTTAATTAACTGAAAGAAAAATAAAAACACAGGTCCCTTATAAATCTTTTCAAAAATCACGTCAGCGTGTTTCATTATTATTATTATTATTATTTTTTTTTTTTATTAAAAATGAATCTGAAAATGTGCCAGAAAATTTCGAGTTGTTGAGTATGGAAAAATATTTTTTTTAATATCGCCTTAACATGATTCTGATAAAACCAGCTATTTTATAAAAAGGAAATAAAAACTCGTCAAAAGCAGACAGATAAAACTGTTAAAGTGGATTTATATCTAATAATGATTTAGTTTTTGTTAGTGAAATTAGTATACTTAACTTCGAAATCTACCTCTGCCTGTAGGCCGGGCCAGCAGGGATTTTTTGGTTTAAGTCATAGTTTCTCAAAGAAGGATATAGATTAAGAGGCGTGTGATTTTGTTACCTATACTTAAGTTGAAAAGGGTTTAATTCAGTTTGTGTGGGGCATTTTTCCATTTTTACTTTCATCTATCTTTACAAGAAGAAAGTATTGGATTCATGAAAATATTTGTCAGTGTTTAGAAAATATGTCTTTTATGTGACAAAAATTTTGATAACGTTCTATCTCAAGAAGTAATCCACGAAATTTAATAATACTTCATATTCAGTTAGACCTAGATGTAAATTGGTGTTGATTTGTTTGTTGTGCAAATAGCCCAACAGGTAACGCTGCTGTATTTCAAAAACTAATGCACGGAATTTAATCAAACTTCATTAGCTATTAAAATAATAAAACTTTGTAAAAAATCACCATAAAATTAAAACAAAACACAGGACGCGTTTCGAGCTAAAAACATAACAGCTCGTCATCAGCTAAGCATACACGTGTCCGAAAACGAACAAGTTCAAAAATGAACTGAAGAAAAAGAATGTTGCGAAGAATGCGACAGATGGCGCTACCTGATAGAGGGATATGCAAAAGGGAAATGTGTTGAAAAAAGATAGAAGAGAAAATGAAATGGAAAAAATGGAAATAAAAGAAAAAATAAAAATAAAAGAAGTAAATTAAAAATATAAATAAAAATAATAAATAAAGAACTATAAAAGAACAAGAAAAAAATCCAAATTATTATTATTATTATTATTATTATTTTTTTTTTTATACAAAATAAAAAGAAAAGAAACAAGAGAAAAGGGAAAAGAATTACAAAATTAATTTCCACGCTGGAGATAGGAAAGGAGATGATGGGAGATCATTGACAAGATTAGCAGAATTTTTAGAAATAAAATATGCTTCATGAAAATCCAAGTGAGAGGGAGAGGCAGGGGAAGAAATAATTTTGGCCATGGAGAAATTGAAACAATGACTGGAAGACCAACAGTGAGAAGCAATCGAAGATTTAGAGATTTCTTGATTTGCAATATATCTCTGATGCTCGCCTAATCTGAATTTTAAAGCTCTCTTTGTTTGACCAATATAACCTAAATTGCAAGAGCAAGGAATGAAATAAACACCCCACCGGTTCTCAGTAGGAACAGGATCTTTTAGAGAAGAGAATTTAATTTTATTCATAGGTTTGAAGATAACTTTAAAGTTAAAACGAGAAAGTATTTTAGCAATTTTGAAACACAGAAGAGAATAAAAGGGCAGAACTATTATAGAATTAAAATTAGGAGGATTATTTGAATCAGAAAAAGAACGTTTAGGCTTATTAAATTTATACAAAGCTTTATCAATTAAAGAGGGATTATAACCACGAGCAAGGGCAAGAGATTTCAGATAATTAATTTCATTATTCAGAGCAGAAGAGTCAGAACAAATGCGTAACGCCCTAAAAACAAAAGTATAAAAGGACGCCACTTTTTGTTGAGGAGGATGATTTGAAAGGGCATGAGGGGGAAGGGAGACAGCGAAAGGTTTTCTATAAACGGAGGTAGAGAACCGATCTGGGAGTTTTGAAACCAAGACGTCAAGGAAAGGAAGAGAATTGTTCTCTTCGACTTCGAGAGTAAATTGAATACAAGGATCAACAGAATTAACAAGAGAAAGGAGATTAGAAAGATCAAGGTCAGATGGAATTAAAATGAAAGTGTCATCAACATACCTAAACCAGAAAGGAAATTTATATAAACTGAAGAGTTTTTCTTCAACAAAATGCATATAAATATCACATAAAAGAGGAGACAATGGATTACCCATGGCCAGACCCTCAGTTTGAGAATAGAAAGAATTGTTAAACTGAAAAGCAGTTTGCCTGACACAAATACTAACTAAATGCAGGATTTCATCAATCTCAATGGAAGAGTAATGAAATTCGCGCAACCTTCTTTCCAAACAATCAATTGCCCCTTGAACAGGCACGTTAGTGAAAAGGGATTTAACATCTAAGGAAACCATTATATAATTGCAAGGAGAAAGGCGTTTAATTTTATCAACAAAGTCAAAAGAGTTTTTCACGGTATGAAAGTTAGTGGAAGATAAAGGAGCGAGTAACTTAGAAAGGAACTTGGCAAGTTTATAAGAAGCAGTACCAATATTGGAAACGATAGGGCGAAAGGAAAGAGTAGGTTTATGGACCTTAGGAAGAGCATAGAAACGAGCACAATTAGCGATAGTAGGGGTGACCAAACGTTTAGTGTTATCATTAAGAAAGACAGAATTTTTAATGACATGCTTGATGTCAGATAAATGCTTAGTAGAACAATTCTCTTCCTTTCCTTGACGTCTTGGTTTCAAAACTCCCAGATCGGTTCTCTACCTCCGTTTATAGAAAACCTTTCGCTGTCTCCCTTCCCCCTCATGCCCTTTCAAATCATCCTCCTCAACAAAAAGTGGCGTCCTTTTATACTTTTGTTTTTAGGGCGTTACGCATTTGTTCTGACTCTTCTGCTCTGAATAATGAAATTAATTATCTGAAATCTCTTGCCCTTGCTCGTGGTTATAATCCCTCTTTAATTGATAAAGCTTTGTATAAATTTAATAAGCCTAAACGTCCTTTTTCTGATTCAAATAATCCTCCTAATTTTAATTCTATAATAGTTCTGCCCTTTTATTCTCTTCTGTGTTTCAAAATTGCTAAAATACTTTCTCGTTTTAACTTTAAAGTTATCTTCAAACCTATGAATAAAATTAAATTCTCTTCTCTAAAAGATCCTGTTCCTACTGAGAACCGGTGGGGTGTTTATTTCATTCCTTGCTCTTGCAATTTAGGTTATATTGGTCAAACAAAGAGAGCTTTAAAATTCAGATTAGGCGAGCATCAGAGATATATTGCAAATCAAGAAATCTCTAAATCTTCGATTGCTTCTCACTGTTGGTCTTCCAGTCATTGTTTCAATTTCTCCATGGCCAAAATTATTTCTTCCCCTGCCTCTCCCTCTCACTTGGATTTTCATGAAGCATATTTTATTTCTAAAAATTCTGCTAATCTTGTCAATGATCTCCCATCATCTCCTTTCCTATCTCCAGCGTGGAAATTAATTTTGTAATTCTTTTCCCTTTTCTCTTGTTTCTTTTCTTTTTATTTTGTATAAAAAAAAAAATAATAATAATAATAATAATAATAATTATTTGGATTTTTTTCTTGTTCTTTTATAGTTCTTTATTTATTATTTTTATTTATATTTTTAATTTACTTCTTTTATTTTTATTTTTTCTTTTATTTCCATTTTTTCCATTTCATTTTCTCTTCTATCTTTTTTCAACACATTTCCCTTTTGCATATCCCTCTATCAGGTAGCGCCATCTGTCGCATTCTTCGCAACATTCTTTTTCTTCAGTTCATTTTTGAACTTGTTCGTTTTCGGACACGTGTATGCTTAGCTGATGACGAGCTGTTATGTTTTTAGCTCGAAACGCGTCCTGTGTTTTGTTTTAATTTTATGGTGATTTTTTACAAAGTTTTATTATTTTAATTGCTTCATATCGCCAGTTTTCGGTGCTGTTTCGCTTCATTAGCTATTGCTAGAGATTGGAACCAATTCCTTATTAGACAGGTTCACTCTTAGCAAATATATTTGTCTGGTTCCATTTCTCGATAAAGCTCTTTTGTTTTCGATCAACTTTGAAATTCTACAGCATTAGACATTTAGGGGAACTTTGATCTGTATTAAATCGTTTGCCTTTACCGAAAAAAGGAAAAATGCTGTTCGATTCTAATGAGTTCGTGAATGTCTCACAAAGTAGCTACTTTGGATTTAGGTACAGATGGGCAACAGTTATGTTAGGGGCCCATTTAGGGACTGGAAATCAATTCCGTTTTAGACAGATTTCGTCTTAGCTGGTTTGTCTAGTTATTCTCCCATTTTTTGATAAAGCTCTTTTTCTTTTGACCAACCAGAAAATTCCACAGAATTAGACACGCATTCAACATTTAGGAACTTTTCGTCTATCAAACCTTTTACTTTTATCGAAAATGTGAAAAGGAAAATCGATTCTAGCTAATGCCTCTAAGAATAAAAATGAGTTTGAAAGGCGCTACTTTATATTTGGGTACAGACAACGAAGAGTCATGTTTCAATCGTTAGGGACAAAAGACCTATTCCGTTTTAGACAGCTTCTCTCTTAGTTGGTATCTTTATGCGGTTATCCTTCCATTTTTGGATACAATGCACCTGAGAATAAAATTGAGTTTTTAAATAAATCAAAAAGTAACTACTTTAGATTTGAGTACAAACAGAAAAAATCATTTTGGAATCATTAGGGAGTGGAAACCGGTTTCCGTTTTAGATAGGTTCCCACTTAGCTGGAATATGAGTCCAGTTATCCTTCTGTTTTTCGGTAAAGTTCTTTTGTTTTCGATTAATGGTGTAATTCTCCATTATTAGGTACGCATTTATGAAAATTTGAACGAAATTACGAAAATTATCAAACATTTGCCTTTAGCGAAAAAGGAAAAATTCTATTTGATTCTAGCTAATACGCTTGAGAATAAAAATAAGTTCGTTAATGTGTCAGAAAGTAATTATTTTTAATTGGAATTTAAATTTAAAGAATCATTTTGGCATCGATAGGGATTGGTAACCAGTTTCCGGTTTAGACAAATGAACTGAAAGTATTTTCTTAAGTTATTTAGCGTTCCAAAATAGCGTTGTTCTTATCATTACTTTGAACATATTTCTTGATAACATATTAATCTTTTATATGAAAAAACTTGTTTGAAATGAGCGTTTTGAAAAATTCTGAGGGATGGGGGCTACCGTGTTCAACTAATTTTTCTGGCATCTGGTTCATATGTAGTACCCTCAGTTTACTAGACTTGCATACATAACACACATTGCCATACATAAAATAAAATTTGATATGAAAATCCATGACACTTATTATTAATATGCTCAAACATTACAAACTTAAAATATTTTACAGTGTTTTATCGAAACATTAGTATGCACACTTCATTAAAGAAATTTATACGGAAAATATCTTAAAGATATTATTCATTTAAAATTTATTGGCTTGCATTAAAATATAGAATGGTACATAATATTAGAAATATAAATGCTACAGCGGAGATGTTGTAACATTAAAGTTAATTTCTTAAACGCATTTCCAACAATTTGTTAATTGTCATAAACCATTAGTACAGAAAAGGGGGTTGTTAGGTTTAGGGATTAACATTTCTTTCAGAAGGCTTAAAAACTGATAAGATGTATTACATAACAAGTTATATTAAGATTATTAACAAATATTAGAATACAGCTTTTTAAAGGCTTCATATCAGGTGCCCCTCCATCAATTGGAGTTGAATGAAAGAGGTAATGAAAACGATAGCAGCAAACTACATTACTGCTTCTGTTTTTCACAACCTTTCATTTAGCTTCGAATGAAGATTGTAGATGAGGATCTTTTTACAAAGTCATCTAGCATCTCAGTGTTAAATTTACATCGATTTCTTGGTATGTTTTTTTACTCCATCTATCTTTAGTTGCCACGTATTTACTAAAGACTTAAAAATTACTGTATAAGCCTGTAAAAGCAATGATTTTAATAATCGATTGTAAAACATCTCGATTGTAGATTTCGGGAAGTAATCGATGACTGTATCGACTGTGTTTTTTTACGATGACGATTTTTCTCGATTGGTAAAATCTCGAGAATCGCCCATCACTAATTACAGGTATTTTCTGTAAATTAAACGGTTTTATACTGGCACCAAAATTGACGAGTTTTTTTTTTTCGTCAATTTCACAGATTTTTTTTTTTTTTTTTTTTTTTTTTTTTTTTTTTTTTTATATGCAAACGAGTTATAGAAACATATTAAAGAAAAAAATCATGCTTGCAAAATATTTTAAAAACCATTAAAAATCGGTAAATTGAGATACAGCTTACAAACAAATTTCATTTTCAAGAGAAGAGAAATTTTTTTTGGTAAAAATTACACGGTTTTTTTTTAGTGTATTCATCGTGAAAAAGACAAATGTTTCTTAATCTAGCTCTTATCGTTTAAGAGAATATAATGTAATATCTTCCCAGTTACCTGTTATTCCGAAAAGCGTTCCTTTATCTAAATAAATCCCAGATACCAACACATTTCATGCAACAAAGAAGCATTTCTGAAACAAATGTTTCTTTTGCTTACCGAAATTTTTGGAAACATTTCCGGGTAGCTTTTAGAATGATTAATAAATCAGTTTTCTCAACCTGAAATATCAGTTTTTCTGATTCTATCAGTTCTCAAGTAAACATTTTCATGTTAAAAAATCTTGATACAATAACAGAATTAACGTAAACATTAAAGTTTATAGCATTAAAATATAGCATAATTATGTTATGAGACTGAAAAGGTTTACTTGAGCATTTATAGTATTCAAAAACAGATATTCAATGTAGTGAAAACTGGTTAATACACCATAAAAGCTACTGGGAAAGTTTCCAAAAAAAGTGCCCAGTTAAGGGGGTCCGGCACACAAAAACCTTAAAATTTTGCAAAAACATTTTATTTCATAAATTTTTTTTCTGTTTTTTCCTGTTTAAAATGACATTTAAATCATGTTTCTTTCTGAATTAGAACAAAAAAAATATTAATTATTTCGTTTTGGTTTGTTTTCAAAATCTAGCTTTCAAGCAATGGCTGTCATGGAAACGACTTCTTGTAAAAATGCGTTTTTCTTCATGATAGGTTTTTTCACCATTTCTCATATTTAAATTCTTATAACTCGAGAATCGTTAAAGATACAGGGTTCAAACTTGGAACATGTCTTTCTCAATTGTTTTACTTTAATTTTGATTCAGCATATTTGAAAAAAATATTTACTTTTGAAAATATCATTTAAAAAAAAAAGTTGCACCACTTTTTTTGAAATTTTTTCGTTGAATATTTTTAATTATTTTTATAAATTAATATTTTTAAAAATGCTGAATCAAAATTAAATCTTATATATTTCGGTTTATTTAATTGAAAAAAAAATTGAAATTCTATAAATAATATTTCGAATTATAACGATTTTAAATTACCCCACTTTTTTAATAAATTTTAAATTTAAATTAAAAAAAAATTTTTGAGAAGTTTTATCATGTGATTTTGTTTAAAAATGATAAGGTTAACCATCACAAAAAAATTCAGAATTTTGACTCAATAAATAAAAATTCTTTTAAAATGTATCCCGGACCCCTTAAACTGATGTTATTGAGCTCACAGGCTATTCACACTAATTGTATATAATACTGTTATTTCAAAGAATAATGTCCCTCCAGAAATAAAGAAATCGATTAAAGGGGGGATTAATAAATATTAGATAAATATACGATAAATTAAGAGGGGGATTAGCTCCCCCATTTTACCCCTTAATACTTAACCAATGAACATCCAAATCTAATCGGAGAAGCTTTTTATCAGAATAAATCGTTATACCAAATTTGAAGGAAATCGGATAATTCCGCATGAAAAACCCATTTATCTAAATTAAGGGGGGGGGATTAGCCCCCCATTATATTCAACCAATAAGCCCCTAAAACTAATCCGGGAAACGCTTTATCATAATAAACCTATTTACAAAATTTGAAGCAAATCGGGTACTTCTAGCAAGAGTTATCACGTTACATTTTGCTTATGGGGAAATTTTCTGTTCCAAAATATTATTATTTGACTAAAAACAAAACAAAAAAACAAACAAACAAACAAAAAAAAAAAAAAGAAAAAAAGAACGAAAGAAAGAAAAAGAAAAGTGACAAGTTAAACAGATGGCATTGAGCTCACAGGCTATTTACACTAATTGTATATTATACTCTTATTTATGTCATAAAAGTATAAATAAATATATATAAATTCATAAAATAGAACTCATTCCTTTTGAGCAAAACGGTAAATAACCAGGGAAGCGCCTTATCAAAATAAACCGGTATGCCAAATTTGAAGCAAATCGGACAATTCTGCATGAAAAACCCTTTTATCTAAATTAAGGGGGGGGGATTAGCCCCCGTTCTTGCCTTTATACTTAACCAATGAACCTCCGAATCTAAGGGAAGCACCTTATCAGAATGAACCTATATCCAAAATTTGAAGCAAATCGGATAATTCTGCATGAAAACCCATTTTTCTAAATTAAGGGTTAATTAGCCCCCGTTCACCCTTTTATACTTAACCAATGAACCCCCAAAACGAATCTGGGAAGCGCCTTATCAGAATGAACCTATATCGAAAATTTGAACAAATCGGATAATTCTGCATGAGAAACCTATTTATCTAAATTAAGGGGGGAGGAATTAGCCCCGTACCGCCCTTTAAAGCTTACCAATGAGCGACCAAAACTAATCTGGGAAACGCCTTATCAGAATGAATCTATTTACGAAATTTGAAGCAAATCGGATATTTCTATCAAAAGTTATCGCATTACGTACATACAGATGTACATGGGTACGTACATACAGAACCTGCGGATCCATTAGATCTCAGGCTTTGATAGCCTGTGAGCTAAAAAAGGAGAAGATTGGCTACAATGGTGCTATTCTTTTTAATCTGTAAGAAATTGGTCGAATACCCTTAATGTAATGAAATAACCACAATTATGAAAAAAAAAAAAAATTATGCAATTTTACATCACGGAATAAATAAACAATAAAGGCGAAAAAATATATTAAAATAATGAAAGAACAGAAAAAAGATAAGTTATACACTTGCTTCGATTTCTCTAAATTTCTGACTTTTGTTTAGCTTTAATATAACACAAAATACATGCACATAAGTGAGCGCGGAAGATGAAACAAAGAATTGGAAGAATTACAAAGGGTTTTTTAATTCATATCAGGAAAAATGAAGCATGCTAGTGCGTAGTTAATATCTACAAGGAAAAAAAAATCTAGATTTAAGAAAACAAGAAACCTAAATCTAAACAGTGTCTTCGCTTAATTATGATTATTATTAAACTGGCATAGAAAAATAAACAACATTGATCATATCAGAAATATTAGGTAATCTCCAAACAAAGAAAAAAGTATTTTTGATGTAATTTTTGTGCACTTATAAATATTTTATATTGCATATACATTATAGTATTCTTATAGTGCACCTCAATGATGCATATTAATTTCAATATTTTTAAAATAGTGTAACATCATTAAAATGCACCACAAAAATTTTTCCCCCATACACTGTAATACAACGGAATTCTTTTGAGTGTCCCTGTAAATGAACCATAACTGCTATACACTTCATATTCAATACCAAACATGCTATAATAAACCTCATTAACATTTATCAATTACATAGCAATTCCAGTATATTTACGCGAGTTAGAGCACGGACTGACAGACACATAGACAGATGGCAGACAAATCCAACACTGTAAAAAAACTGACTAAAAAACTTAGATTCTACTGGTAATCGAGACGCCAGTACTATTTCCGTATTTTAACGGAAATCCCCCCACCCCATAAATTCCGGAAATCCGTATTTTTACGGAAATTTTTCCCCATAAATTACAGAAAATTTTCCGTTTTTCTGGAATTTATGGGGGAAAATTTCCGTTAAAATACTGGCGTCTCGATTTCCAGTACAATCTCCGTATTTTAGTCCTTTTTTTTTTCTTTTTTTTTACGGTGAATACATAAACATTTTTCTTTTCAGCTATGTTGAAAAGTATTTAAAATATATATTCAAATTTTTTATAAAAACTCTTCTCCATTAAAAAACATAGATAAAAGATAATGAAAAATCAAAAACAATGAACACTCAATTTCTTGCGATTTCATTTTTAACATTTTCCAACATAGTTGAAAAGTACTATTTCTAATTGCTAAAAGTTGTAAGATTGAAACTTTAAAAACAGTAAAATAGTTTTATTTGACTCTTGACTTGTTTAGACTCTTCCCGAGTCATTTTCAAAACAAAAGAATAATAACATTCTGAAATTGCACGATCTATGATGCAATGATCTGAAACGGTATCATTGAGTTTTTCATGTAACGCACGTTATTATTATTATTATTATTTTACTTCGATGTTTATTTCTATTTTCATAACCATTGAGCAATTCTAGCCACAATTTTAGTAAGTTAAATGATGCTGCATCGTTAGATATGGAATTTTTACGTGTTAGAATCTCTATGGTTTCTCTTATAATGGATGGATAATATAGACTAGAGGGGAAAAAATCAATTTCAGAATATTATTATTTGTTTGGGTAGACTCGGGTAAGAGTCGAAACATATCAACAGTCAAATAAAACTAGTTTACTGTTTTAAAGTTTTAATCTTACACCTTTTAGCAATTATAAATAGTATATTATTACAAGGAGTTAATTTGTCATATATAGTTGAAAAGTGTTTATGAATTTGTTTCTCTGTCTGTCTATCCACACTCTAACTAGCGTAAATATATTCGGATTTTCATGCAGTTGATATATCGTCGCCTGGGAGCAACAAGTAGGACATCTAGTAATAATCGAAAATGAGATGTCTGACTTACTGCTATGAAAAACTGTGTCTGCAGCTAGTGGAACAGTAGGGAATTTTTATAAAACACATCTGAGATATACTAGTATTAAACACAGCTTTGTGTTTCAAAAGTTGTTCCACCAGATGCAAACACAGTTATTCATAGCAGTAAGTCAGACATCTCATATTTTATTATTACTAGATGTCCTACTGTTGCTCTGAGGCGAAGATATGTTAGTGATGGCATGTTTGGTATCGAAAAGGAAGTGTGTAGCGTTAACCTGTTCGCGATGGCGCGCGCATTCAGAAGTGCGCATCTGAGGACGGAGCGGGAAAATTTGATTTCATCTTCTGGGCCGAAGGATTTTGCGAAACTATGCCTAACTCTTGTAAAGAGTTCTTCAAAAATTTATAAAAGATTCATTTTTCCATGTAATCTTTTGAAATGCACATACATGGAATATGTTGTTATTATATATATTTACGCAAAAAAATGAAATATTTTCTCGGATATTTCAATGTAAAAATGACTTTTTAAACAAATATAATGCATGTTTTAATCACATTTTTCAGTTAAAAAAAAAATTATATGATTACAAAACACTTACGTTCCTTTAATATAGCAACATATGAAATGTTTTGCTCAAATAAAGGATAATTTTGTTTAAAAAATAATAGTTTTGTTTCTAAATAATTGTTAACACATTCCGTAAATAAGACAAGTATTTTTAAAAAGCTGATTTATTCACAAATAAAAATAATTAAATAAAACTTGCAAGCAACTTCGGCATGCAACTTTTTAATACTTATTATGCAGACAGACATAAAAAAATAGTTTGAATATTTTTAATTCAATTTAAAATATTTGTGAAAATTCAAAATTTACTTGTAAATATATAATCAATCATAAAATATCTATCAAATAAAAAATATTGAATAATCATAAATAATAATAAGTAAAATAGAATTATACTTTAAAATAAACCTTTCTAAAAAGTTGTTGATGTTAAAAATATTTTTGAAAATAAAAGAAATAATACATATAATACGTATAATAAAACGAAATATCAATTAAAGAATATTTAATAAGAATGAGTAAACATGAATAACTTAAAATACATTGTTCCAAAAATTTGCGTATGTTAAAATATCTTTATAAACATCTTTTAATCTATATATATATATATATATATATATATTTAAACATATAAATAAGTTTATGAGGTTAATAGTATTGAATGATATTTTTTAATAATAAATAAATCTGAATAATAATTTTAAATATACTGATGAAAAATGCCGTTAATGTTAAACGTATTTTATAAAATGGAAATATTAACGAAATCATATAAATGTATTCAATTATAAGGGGCAAACTGACTATTAATTGAAACTATTAACTATAAAACCGGCGAACATTTCTCAAAATGTCAGAGTTCAATGATTGTGTTAGAATCACACCACTCTCTTAAAATTTACTTTCTGAAAATACATTAATTCCATGCATTTTCTTTTCTTTTACTAAATATTTTTCACTATCCCAGCTATTCCATTGTCAGTAAAATACATTGCGTTTTTAGACATTTTAACGAGTTTGTAAAATAAGATACATAAATATAGATAATTTAAGACGAAATTATTTGAAACAGTATGAATAACTATTAAAGGAAAACTTAAAAAAAAAAAAAAAGGAAGGGTTGCCGAAAATATTTTTAACAAGCATCCGCAAAAATATTTAAACTGCGTAGCAGCATTTGTTGAAACAAAATAAAAAAATATAAATAGGCCTCCTGCTTTCCTGCTCAATAAACGAAAATCCGAAACTATTAATCACCCCGACGTACAAATAAACTCTTTCCAATCGAGATAAACGTAGAAAAAATGTAACTGAAAATGAATCAACTGCAAGCCTAGCCATATGCGTTCGTAAAGCTTACGTCATATGCTTAGAGTTGATCAGCTGACTCAACCATTCCTTTTCTCAAGTGTGGTAGAAAAACTTCTGATAAACGAAAATTAAAGTTTCATTTGACACATAAAAGATTTATGATAGAAAGAAAATCACGCTTCAGAAGCATAAATAGGTGTATGTGAAATAAACACACTTTTTTTTTCATTGCAGTCATTATTGGAAGAAAATTAAATTGACATGGATTAAAAATATATTAATTGATTCCATTTGCTTTCCTAGATAGAAGGAAATGTGTTCTTCCCAAATGTATATTCAAATTTCATTACGATTTTTTTTTTTTTTTCTGAGTTAAACTTTCTGGAATAAAACGTTCCAACTGTGTGGCACGAATACCGGTCCTTCGGGATGTGAGTGCCAAAACCGCCGGCACGTATACCCGTCGCGCGGGATGAAAGTGCAAACGAGGCCGGCACGAATACCGGTCGCTCGTCCCGAACGGGTTAATAGATCATTTACAGGGACACTGAAAAGAATGCCGTCACGTTATGGTCTATGGAGTAAAATTGTTTACAGTGTATTTTAATGACGTTACGCTATTTCAAATGTATTGAAATTGATATAAATCACTGAATTTCACTACAAGATTATTACTATAGAATAGGACATTCATAGTAGTTATCGTTCAGTTACAGGGACACACAGAAGAAATCGGTTGCAGTACTGGCTTAAGCTATGATTGCTGGGAGTGCGTTTTCAGTTGTTCCTCGTGATTTTTAAGCTTTCATAATTCCTATACTACTTGATCGAATGACTGTTCGTTTGGTATCTTACGGTGAAATTAACCGAAAAAGCCAAATGTGATATCAAAATTACACTTTTGTATTGATAAATTCATAGTTTGTACAATTTCAGTATGAAGACAACCTCCTTAGCTTATTGTTTTATCCTAAATTTAAAGAAGTAATAATTCCCAGTCGAATGGCGCCCCACCAGTGGCTGAGAGGTTCTGCTCTTGAAGCTGGTAGACAGGAGGTGCTGGGTTCGAACACATTCGCGCCCGTCGGCCTAACCGCTCGGAGTTTTCGTGGTTTTCTTCGAACCTTGGGAAACCTTGCGTAAATACAGGTTAGGTTCCCTTAGAAAGACCCCCACGGAGGGCACTCCCCCCTAGGGCCTATATCCCTCGTGCAGATAATCGGCTGTCATAAATAACATCAACCAACACACAGTCGAATGGCTATTTTAGTTTTTGCTGCAACATTTTTTTATGAAAATGTACGGGCTCTTCTCTCCCTTTTTATCATTATTTTTTTTCTGGCCGACTGTACATTATATATATATGTATGCATTTATTTACTAACATTGTTTTGCGAAATTACGTGGTAACATTACATTTTTTTCCTTCTTTATGAGTTCAAAGCATAATCGCTGTTTCATTTAAAGCATTTGAGTAAGATTCGTCATTTTTACAGATAAATATGCTATTCCAACACTGTAAAAAAAAAAACGGAGATTCTACTGGCAATCGAGACGACAGTACTATTTCCGTATTCTAACGCCCCCCCCCCCCCCATAAATTCCAGAAAATTTTCCGGTTTTTCTGGAATTTATGGGGGGGGGGGGGATTTCCATTAAAATACGGAAATAGTACTGGCGTCTCGATTGCCAGTAGAATTTCCGTTTTTTAGTCCTTTTTCTTTCTTTCTTTCTTTCCTTTTTTTTTTTTTTTGTACAATAAACATAGTGGAGAAAGATGGGGTGGAACACTTTTTTTTTTTTTTTTTTTTTTTTTTTTTTTTAATAGAGTAGGTCAGGGTTGGCGAACCTTTTTATAGCCGCGTGCCAATTTTTTTCCAAAAATATTTTACATGACCTTGACGTGCCAACTAATAAAGAAATTTATTGAATTAAAAAATCACGAATAAACTGCTTTTTATTTGGTTTATTATATTACTCATTTGCGAAAACAATGGCCTTCCAGTCATAGATAGAAATATTATTAATAAAACAAGTGGGTAAGTGTGATCACAGATCGCACTGAGGGTTTCGTTTAATATTTCTTTCAAAACACTATCCTTTTGCAAAATCTGTTAGTTCCACAATTCGCAACTAGGGAGTGCAATCTATTCTAAACAAACGTCTGCCCGACAAAACTCCGTTTTAGAGCCTATTCGCACTTATAATAGTCGAGGAAATTGGACCCATAAAACTCAAAATAGGAAAGCCCTCCTGGCCAAGTGGAAATAAAATATGAAAAGCTATTGTGCATAAAATGAAAGACTGGCCGAAGGGTCGTCAAATGATATATCAGATGAGGGGTTTGGGGAAAATTTGACCATCCCCCCTCCCGGAGCCTTCAAGTGAAACTAGCTCGCTGTAGCTTATTTAGCGGCCCAGTAAGAAAAAATGCTTAAAAAACACAAGTTAGAATCCCAGAGGAGTCAGTAATATAAGACTTTTTGAAAAATTTATCATTTGTCGTGTGATCCCAAGTGTTCAGCTATAAGTATGCAAAATTTCATATCCCCAGCTTAATTAGGGCTCAGTTAGAAAAAATTGCTTATAATACAGAAGTTGAAGCCCAAAGGGTTAATTATAAGACTTTTTCAAAAATTCATATTTTGTCTTATGATCTGACGCGTTCAGTTATAAGTATGCAAAATTTCATGTCTCCAATTTAAATAGGGGCTCAGTTAGAAAGAATTGATTAAAAAACACAAGCTGGACTCCAAAGGGTTAAATATAAAACTTTTTCGAAAAAAAAATTATTTATCGTGTGGTCTCAGGTGTTCTGCTATAAGTATGCAAAATTTCATGTCTCCAACTTAATTATGGGTCTCATTTAGAAAGAATTGCTTAAAATATATATGTGGGAGCTCAAAGGGTTAAATGTAAGATCTTTTTCGAGATTTTATGATCTGTCGCCTGGCCTCAGGTGTTCTGCTATAAGTATGCAAAATTTCAAATCTCCAGTTTAATTATGGGCTCAGTTAGAAAGAATTGCTTAAAATACACGAGCTGGAGTCCAAAGGGTTAAATATGAAACTTTTTTCGAAATTTATTATCTGTCGTGTGATCTGAAGTGTTCAGCTATAAGTATGCAAAATTTCAAGTCTCCAATACAATTAGGGGCTCTGTTAAAAAGAATTGATTAAAACACACAAGCTGGAGTCCAAAGGGTTAAATATAAAACTTTTTCGAAATTTATTATTTGGCGTGTGATCTGAGGCGTTCAGCTATAAGCATGCAAAATTTCAAGTTCCCAATTCACTTAGGGACTCTGTTAAAATGAATTCCTTAAAATACACAAGCTGGACTCCAAAGGGTTAAACATAAAACTTTTTCGAAATTTATTATTTGTCGTGTGATCTGACGTGTTTAGTTATCAGAACACAAAATTGCATGCCTCCAATTTGATTAGGAATTCTGTTATAAAGGATTGCTGAAAATACACAAATTGGAGCCCAAAGGGTTAAATATAACACTTTTTCAAAGTTTTATGATTTGTTGTGTAAGCTCATGTGTTTAACTATAATAATTCAAAATTCCATGTCTCTAACTTATTTAGGGGCTCTGTTAGAAAAAATTGCTTAAAATACAAAAGTTGGAGCCCAAAGGGTTAAATATAAAACTTTTTACAAGATTTTATGATTTGTCTTGTTTTCTCATGTATTCAGCTATAAGTATGCGGAATTTCATGGCTCCAACCTTTTTAGGGGCTGACTTAGAAAGAATAGTTTGAAATACACATGTGGGAGACCAAAGGGTTAAATTTAAGACTTTTTCAAATTTTTAGGATTTGTCGCTTCATGTGAGGTGTTCAGCTATAAGTACTCAAAATTTCAAGTCTCCAACATGTATAGTTTCTGAGAACGGACTCTGTGACGGACAGACAGACGGACAGACAGACAAAGGAGTGAGATGAATAGGGTTTCGTCAGATGAACGAAACCCTAACAAACGCCAGTTTCTTTAAATAATTTTGAAAGTAATTTCTAAGTTGCCATAATTTTACCATTGGTACTTTTACTAATGCGGTAATATACGTTATTTTAAATAGCCGCAATTAAAATTCTGCAATTTCCAATTAATCCAGTTTTGACAAGATCAGGACATCTAAGTTTGTATATTTTGTACAATATCACTATTTATTAATTTAGAGCAACAACACCGTGCCAAAATTATTCTTTCGCGTGCCACCTTTGGCACGCGTGTCATAGGTTCGCCGTCCCTGCAGTAGGTGCTCCACTTTTGGTCACACTGGATCAGTTTGTCCAGTATTTAGCCTGTAATTTGACGTTAACAAATAAGATGCATTCTTGCACCTGAAACAAACACTCTTTTATCATTTACAATCTCATTGGTTGATTTTTTCATAAAATATGACTTGCGGGGGAAAAAAAAAAATGTGTGAAACTGTAGTGTGATCTCACATGTATTAAGATTTTTTCTTAGTCAACAAGTTTTCAGAATCTTTCAACATGGGGCTCTTATCGGGCTCTACTTGTTCTAAAACAGGCATGTCAAACTCCTTTACCGCCGCGGGCCAAATTAAGCATAATATACAAAGTCGCGGGCCACGTAAAAAAAAAGTAGATAATAAATATTAACCATTGTAAAGAATAAAATTTGTACTTACAAAACACACCCATGTTAACGAAATTTCCACGTAAATTTCCAAAGTTCATAATTTGTTTTATCGTATTTTTCGAAAAAAATACTCGCCACTACTTTTAATCAATCAAATCTACAAAACTTAATTTAATTTTCTACGTAGTATTCATTTCAAAAATTGATTGTACACGCTGATCTGTTGACCTTTATTTAACAAAGGCATGAGTGTCAGTCCTCTGGATATTTTTCCAAGTAAAAAAACAAATTTTGTATTTGTAAATTTATTTAAAAATTATGTCTTGGATCTACGTGCTGTTTGTTGGAGTTTAAGTGGCCTATTAAGCCAAAAGCACTCCATTCTCGGTAGCAGGAATTCGCTGTCTCATATTTAAACAATTAGAAAAATCTCTTGTGGCTATGCTGCTTTTGAAATGGAAATAGGTAAAATGCTCTTACCTGGGATTCATCAATATCGCGATGACGTATAACTTCATCGGTGTGGCGTGGTCAGGGATTTATCCAAAAGCTTCTTGAAGAAATTATTTTTATTTTATTTTGTGAAGCATTATTTATCCTTTGAAGTATCCTTTGAGAGCTTAATATGAATCGCTAAATCCATGGGAAGATATAATGTAATATGAATTAGTATTGTGTGTTTTTACGATAAAGAAAGATTCAACTTTTAGCTTTAAATACTTATAATTAAACATATTACTGGAGTATAAGAAACTCCGTCTTAACAGAGAAGCTACATGATTAAGAGTGATAATACATAAAGCTGCTAAAAAACATATTCGCAGCGTAGAAAAAATATATAATAATTAAAGGTGTCTGGCAACAGTCAAAATGTTCAGATGTTCCTTTTAGTTACATATCAGTGATGAAATCTTAGTTATTAGAACATATGCTTTAGAGAGTTACTCAAGTGGGCTGTAATAGCACTCATTATCAAATGCGGAAGTAAAGAAACAGTTCGTAAATTGGCTTGTTAAAATGATCTGTGTATGGTAACAAGTTCTTTCTTTTCTTTTTTTTTAATCACTTTTAGCAGTTGCCGAAGAACATCTGGGGAATTAAATTTAACACCCCTCCTTAATCTCCTCAGATGGATAAGGTAACAAGTTCATAGTCTTGATGTCACACAAAAGTTGAGGTTTGGGTGTGGGCTTTGTCAAGCAGTCAGCAATCATGTATTGCGTGGGACAATATTTTAATTCGATAATTTTATCTTCCTTTAATTGTCTTATGGCGTGAAAGCGGATATCAATGTGTTTTGTCCGCTTCGAAAATTTTTCATTTTCTATCATCTTTATACTGCTTTGGTTGTCATGGTAAAGTAAAATAGGTTTTACTTGATACAAGTTAAGATCTTCTAGCAGTTTTAATAGCCATAAAATTTCTTGTCCTGCGGTTGCTGCAGCAACATATTCCGCTTCAGCGGAAGAATATGCAATGCTTGACTGTAATTTTGTAGTCCATTGAATGGGATTATCACCCAGAAAAAAAATATTGCCGGTGGTTGATTTTCTATTTTTAGTGTCCCCAGCCCAATCAGCATCAGCATACGCGATGAGTATTGGTGGTTTATTTTTGCTTATTGTTAGGCATAGGTTTTTTGTGCAATTGAGGTAAATAATAATTCTTTTTGCCGCTTTCCAATCCTTCTCGCGTGGCGTTGCACTTCTCCTATTAAGTATATTTACTGGTGCCATAATGTCGGGTCGAGTGACTGTGGCAATATACAAGAGCGAACCGATCGCTTGCCTAAACTTTGTATTGTTCGGAAGTAAATTGTCGCTATCTTCTAATTTATAGAAACCTACTTCCATCGGTGTACCAATAGGTCTTGCATCTGTTAAATTTAACTTTCTAACCAAATCTTCTATTTTTGACTTTTGGTTTAATTTGTAACCATCATTCGTTTTGATTATGTTGGTTCCTAGGTACTGACTTATTTCGCCTAAGTCTTTTACTCCGTACTCATTTTGCAATTGTTTTATTACATCTTTAATTATTTCACTTTTACTCGCGATTAAAATATCGTCAACGTAGACGATGATATAAGTGAAATTTTCCTTTTCTTTTCTAGTAAACAAACATGAGTCAGCAGTGCTTTGCACAAAATTCATGTTTTTTAATGATTCTGCGATCTTTTTGTGCCAGGCTCTAGCTGCCTGCTTTAAGCCGTAGATTGTTTTATTCAGTTTACACACTTTGTTTTCACAATTTTTTTCTATAAAACCCTCTGGTTGTTTCATGAAAATTTCTTCTTCTATTTCGCCGTGAAGAAATGCAGTGTCGATGTCAATGTGTTGAACAGAAAGATTTTTATATGCCGCTGAGGCTAAAAATGTGCGGATTGTTGTGTGTGAAACTACGGGTGCGAAGGTTTCATCATAATCTTCGCCGTACTTCTGATTATATCCTTTCGCTACTAAACGGGCCTTGTATTTTTGTACATTTCCTAAATTATCTAACTTTCTCTTAAAAATCCACTTGCAACCAATAATTTTCTTATTTGGTGGGGGATCCACTAAGTCCCAAGTTTTATTTTTCTTTAATGAGTGGATTTCTTGTTGAGCGGCTTTGAGCCAATTTTCTTTTTCTACTGGGTTGTTCATGTTTGCTATGTCATAAAAATCGGTTGGTTCGAATGTGTCATTTGTTTTTACGTGACATACGTATCTGTCGGGTGGTACTCCTCTATTTGACCTCTGAGACCTTCTCGGTTCTATGTCGGGTTGTTTGGACGCGGTTGGTTCTTCGTCCGAATTACTTAACTCTGTTTGAATGTAGTTGTTGTCATTGTCTGAGTTTTCTACCTCTTCGCTTTCTTTTAAGTTGTTTTTACTATTTTCTATAAATTTAACTGTTCTCGCTATTATTATTTTGTTTTCTTTTGTAAATATACGGTAACCTTTTGATTTGTTGTCATACCCCACAAGTATTCCTTCCTGCGCTCTATCATCTAATTTGTTTCGCTGATGTTTTTGTATATAGGCATAAGCTTTACAGCCGAATGTACGCAGGTAGTGTAAGGTGGGTTTTCGGTTGAACCAAATTTCGAACGGTGTTTTGTTTGTTATTTTGGTTGGTAGCCTATTCTGCAGGTGATTGGCGGTATTTATGGCTTCTCCCCAGAATTTTTGAGGTAAGCCTGCTTCGGAGAGTAGACTCCTAGTCATATCTAATAATGACCTATTCTTTCTTTCCGCTACGCCGTTTTGGCTCGGACAAAATGGTACCGTAAACTGGTGTTGGATACCTCTTGCCCTTAGGTATTCTTCCGTTTGTTTACCTAAATATTCCCCTCCATTATCGGATCTAATAGCTTTAGGGAATCTGCCGAATTGGGTTTTCACCATGGCTACATAATCTTTTAACTTTTCGTGAACTTCATTTTTATGCGAAAGTAAGTAAATTACTGTGAACCTTGAATAGTCGTCTATAAAAGTGACGAACATTGTTTTTCCCCCGATAGTAGGTGTACCGATAGATGTGCACACGTCCGTGTGTATCAGATCGAGCACTTTGCCTGTTTTGGGACAGTTTGTTGATTTCGGATATGGGGCATCACTTATTTTTGTTTGGATACATATTTCACATAATGCATTATGATTACAGTTATTTATTTTTATACCGTCTGCTAAGTTTTTATTTATTAATTCTTTTATCGCATTATAGTTACGATGGCCAAGCCGTTTGTGCCAAACTTCTATGCAATTTTTATTTTTACATTCATGTGCAATGTTTACTTTATTAGTTTCAGCGCTTTCTAATAATTCGACTTGATATAAATTATTTTTCATTCTTGCTTCAAGATAAATATTCCCGTTTCGGGATAACGTGCATTTTTCTTTATCGAAAATTAATTTATAGCCATTCTGTGTTGCTTTGCTTACCGATATGAGGTTCGATTCTAATTCTGGTACGTATAATACTTCTTTTAATGTGATTGTGTTTATCCCTCCATCGGATGTTTTTGTTTTAAATGTCGTTTCACCTGTACCGTGTGAATTCAGCGTTTTTCCATTGGCAATGATGACTGTCGTCTTTTCAGTGTCGTTAAACTTAGTGAATGCATCTTTACTATTTAGAATGTGTGTCGATGAACCTGAGTCGATTATCCAGGTTTGTTTTCCTGGTTTCTGGACTAAAAAAGCTGCGTCGCTGCCTTTTCCTGAATTGCCCTGTGTTTTGTTAATCCGAATTGGTTCTGTTTCACGGTTTTTGTTTTCTCTATAATAGTTTGCGTCTTCATAACATAACGATGATGTGTAATACTTGGATTTGTGCGGCTGTTGTTTTTGTGACGGTGAGTAAGTGTTTCTGTTCTTAAGATGCCAGCACTCTCTGTATGTATGGTTTTTTAATTTACAGTATGTACACTGTTTGTCCTTTTTATTATAGTGTTCAGCCGGAAACCTTTTATGCGTTTTAAACGCTTTTGAGGAATTCTCGCTCTGATCTGTGTTTTCTAAACGTCTTGTATATTCATCAGTGAGTTTTCCTTTTATAAACTCTGAATTAAGTTCATTTTCTGGACGGGCCTCGAGGGCTATAATTAAGGTGTTGTAGCTAGGTGGTAATGAACAAAGTAACAGAGCTGAAATGTGCGAGTCATTAATAGTTTCGCCTATGGCTGAAAGTTTATCAACAAGTTCTAAAATATGTGTAATGTGTTTTATTAGATTGCCGTTTTCTGGGAGTTTTGCTCCGTATAATTTTCTCAGCAAATATAACTTGCTTGAGAGATTAGCCCTTTCATGAATTGTTTTTAAAGCTTGCCAGGTTTCTCTGGCAGTGTTTAAGTGCTTTACATGCACGATCTGTGAGTCTTCAATACTCAAGTTGATAATTGCACGTGCTTTACGGTCCCTCTTCGTCCAGTCCGTGTTAATTGGATCTGGGGGATTTTGTGTTATTACATCAAACAATTCTTCTTTTATTAAAATCATTTCTGCGCGAAATTTCCAATTTGCGTAATTATGCGAATTTAATTTTTCGACAATTTGGACGTCTTTGATCCCTGCCATGTTTATTTTTATTTGTTTATGCGACCAACCTATTTCCTTTTTATTTATTTATTTACTGTAAAATGTAAAATGAACGATTTCTTTTTTTATTATTATTATTACTCACAACCAACAAATTGTTCATTCACTAATTATTTAAATGTTCATTACATAAAACATAAATATATAAATGTTTCTTTTTCATTCACCTTTATATTTCTGGTACAATAACATTCATAATTTTATTCAATGCAGCATCTTTTTATTTTTTTATTCAGAACATGAATATTTTTAATATTTATAATCTAAGCCACTATATAAAATTTTTCTTCTTTTTCGCTAAACATGAGCACTTTATCTGTCTCATTAATCTTTTTGTTGGAGTTTAAGTGGCCTATTAAGCCAAAAGCACTCCATTCTCGGTAGCAGGAATTCGCTGTCTCATATTTAAACAATTAGAAAAATCTCTTGTGGCTATGCTGCTTTTGAAATGGAAATAGGTAAAATGCTCTTACCTGGGATTCATCAATATCGCGATGACGTATAACTTCATCGGTGTGGCGTGGTCAGGGATTTATCCAAAAGCTTCTTGAAGAAATTATTTTTATTTTATTTTGTGAAGCATTATTTATCCTTTGAAGTATCCTTTGAGAGCTTAATATGAATCGCTAAATCCATGGGAAGATATAATGTAATATGAATTAGTATTGTGTGTTTTTACGATAAAGAAAGATTCAACTTTTAGCTTTAAATACTTATAATTAAACATATTACTGGAGTATAAGAAACTCCGTCTTAACAGAGAAGCTACATGATTAAGAGTGATAATACATAAAGCTGCTAAAAAACATATTCGCAGCGTAGAAAAAATATATAATAATTAAAGGTGTCTGGCAACAGTCAAAATGTTCAGATGTTCCTTTTAGTTACATATCAGTGATGAAATCTTAGTTATTAGAACATATGCTTTAGAGAGTTACTCAAGTGGGCTGTAATAGCACTCATTATCAAATGCGGAAGTAAAGAAACAGTTCGTAAATTGGCTTGTTAAAATGATCTGTGTATGGTAACAAGTTCTTTCTTTTCTTTTTTTTTAATCACTTTTAGCAGTTGCCGAAGAACATCTGGGGAATTAAATTTAACACTGTTTATTTGGCTTTATTTATTGAATACATTTTCGGGTTGAAATTACGTTTATCTGGCTTGAAAAATAACAAAATGTTTTCAGCGACGAAAATGTCTCATACAAAAGTGCGTTTCGGAACTTAACTAAAATATGTTTAATTGCACACGTATTTTAAGAAATCGGTTCGTTAATAAATAATTACAGAATTTTGAAAACACATATATACATATATTTTCGCTCTAATATGAAATCGAAGTTAATTTTGATTATCTGCAGTAATAAATGCTAAACAACAATTTTAACATCAATCATTAAATATAAACAGGTTAAATAATTTTCATATTTCTTGAAATTTAAAAATTTTCTTTTTAAATTATTATTAGTATATTCTAAAAACATAGGTAAAATGCCAAAAGGCTTGGCGGGCCACAGAAACGTTGTCGTCGGGCCAGTTGTGGCCCGCGGGCCGCGTGTTTGACATGCCTGTTCTAAAACTATTTTACTATTAGGTTTTGTGAGGTAATCTATTGCAATTTCACATGCAAATTAATTATTTTAACAGTTTAATGGGGGTTGGGTAAAACTGGTGTTCTAAATTTGCTATATGTACCATTTATGCCCATGGAAGTGGCCAAAAGGGGTTCAATATACACTATATGGCCAAAGGTGACCGGTCACTTGCGATTTTTGACGTTTTGTTAAATATCTAGAAAAATACATGAGGAACTAACCTGAAATTGCAGGTGCGTAAACAGTATAGTATTAGGTCATATATTTATGCGAAGATTTTTTCCCGAAACCCCATAGGGGACCGTCAAAAAATTGAAAAAGAACGAATATCTTTTGGATAATCCTGTAAAAACTAATGGAGCAAAAGCGTTTAAACTCGAGATTATTAATAAGTGGCTTATTGCAATAAACTGTGTTCATTTGTATGAAGATAGCATCTATACTCGTAGAGAAATTAAGGATTTTATAAAAACAGTCCCATATTTCGCAAAGTTTTTTGCTTATAATTTGCAGAGTTCTTAATATAAAAAAAAAAGTTCTTTTCAGAAAATATGACACAAAACATTGTACACAATAACTCGCAATCAGAATGAAAAAATAATAAAAATTGGATGAAAAATGAGCAGGTTTACTAAAAAATGTTTCACTGCGCATGCGCGAATGCAATCAAAATATAGTATTCATAATGTGTTAGCTAAGTGTATAGAGCAACTTTTGTAAAAGTCTCAAAAACATAGTTTGAAAAGTCTGATAATAATCGTTTATAGAATAAGCTCAAAATCCGTTGTTCCCAAAATGAAGCAAAAAGATGAGGGATTGTATCCAAATACAGTATTACGTGCAATATTGTGTATGCTAAATTGGCACTAATCAATGGATATATGGATACAACCCCTTATGTTTTTGCTTCATTTTGGGAACAACGAATTTTGAGCTTATTCTATAAACGATTATTATCAGACTTTCCAAACTATGTTTTTGAGTCTTTTACAAAAGTTGCTCTATATACTTAGCTAACACATTATGCACATTATATTTTGATTGCATTCGCGCATGCGCAGTGAAACATTTTTTAGTAAACCTGCTCATTTTTCATCCAATTTTTATTATTTTTTCATTCCGATTGCGCGTTATTGTGTACAATGTTGTTCGTCATATTTTCTGAAAAGAACTTTTCTTTATATTAAGAACTCTGCAAATTATAAGCAAAAAACTTGGCGAAGTTTGGGACTGTTTTTATAAAAACCTTAATTCCTCTACGAGTATACATGCTATCCTCATAAAAATGAACACAGTATATTACAATAAGCCACTTATTAATAATCTCGAGTTTAAACGCTTTTGCTCCATTAGTTTTTACAGGGTTATCCAAAAGATATTCGTTCTTTTTAATTTTTTGACGGTCCCCTATGGGGTTTCGGGAAAAAAATCTTCGCGGAAATATATGACCCATACAGTACTGTTTACACACCTGCAATTTCAGGTTAATTCCTCATGCATCTTTCTAGATATTTAACAAAACGTCAAAAATTGCAAGTGACCGGTCACCTTTGGCCATATAGTGTATGTTCCACTTTTGGCCACATGATTCGTTATAGTGGGAATTTTAGCCATTAAATAAATTTAAGAAGACAGTAGATTCCTTCAAATCTGCACTGCATGGGACCAGAGGTGGTGCAGATTTTAGAATTTTGCGTATTTCTAATCATTGATTTCTTTACATTTTTTAAATAGTAATGTGAATGTAATAATGCAATTGAAATTATAAAGAATGCTAAGTAAAGTAATTAACTAAAACAATAAAAATTAAGAGGATTTTAAACGTGTTTAAACTATTATAAATAAATGTCATGTGAATAATGTATAATTAAATATGCGCATAAATATACATTTTTCTTGAAATTTTCAATGCAAGTTGCCTCATAAAAGTACCCTACTAATTCACATCCAAATCATAAAATAAGAAAATTTTATTTCAGGTTTAGCCAGACTTAATACACAAAAAAGCTTGATTAATACATAAATATATTTAGTCAAAAGATTGTAATTAACAAAGATATCAGCAATATCTTGGAATTTTTCAGAAATAAATTTATACTTCTTTCATGAAAAAGCAGGAGTTCAGTCATATTAATAATAATTACGTTTAAATTATGTATAGAATGATATAAAAATAGAAAAAATCTGTAATTTTGCCCCTACATCTGCACTGAAAGTTTCATTGTTTACATCTGTGATGGTGTGCGGATTTTAGGCGTTTGTGGATTTTAGGGTTGCGGATTTGAGGGAGTCTACTGTATCTGGATAAAACAAGATCAACTAATTTAGTTTTCTTTCTGTTTTACATAGTAATGACTTTACATAGGCTGGTGATAGTTCTATCAGAAAGAAATTTTGTCTTTCTGCCTGTAATAGTTAATAACCCTTTAGAAAGAAGGACACTGTACTAGTCACTAAAAAGGGTAATATTTCTGGAGAAAATATAGTATTGTGCTTAGTATTGATAAAAAAGGGGGGAGGTGATATGTAATGGTTAGATATGGTAAATAAACTACCAAAATATAGTATTGTGCTTAGTATTGATAAAAAAGGGGGGAGGTGATATGTAATGGTTAGATATGGTAAATAAACTACCTCATTAATTTTGAATGATTTTATGACTTATAAATTAAAAATTGCAATAAAATTACAGCATAATTTAATGATTTCTTGTACTTTTCCTAATGAACTGAAGAACTTCCATAATTTTTTAAGATTTCGTGCACACGGAATAAGAAATACAATAATACGGTGAAAATCTTTAATAAAGATGTCTAAATACAACTGAATTTATTTCACAATTTTAGGTAGCTTTCATTAAAAAAAGCTACCTATTGCAGCCGTTCGGAGGAAAACGATTCCGAAACATTTTGGTATATTTTCACCGATCATGACCTCTAGACCCCGAAACCACCCTCCGTTCAAAATTGATATATATATATATTTATATATATCCATTTATATATATATATATATATATATATATATATATATATATAAATATATCGGGTGTCCCAAAAAGGACTGACTGATTTTAAAATTCAATAACTTCCAAACGGTGACAGATATTAAAAAAATTCTTGCAGGAGGGTTATGCATAAAGTCAAAAGTTTTTTTACAGTGATTTTCTATTTTAGTTCGAATTACAAACAATAGATGGCGCTGCGATCAATAGAGGCTAAATTCAGGCTCGATTTTTTGTACTTCGTGGCCCGGATAATACATTTCCATCTCCTTTTTCTGCATGGAACAGAAAGGACCAAAAATCGAGCCTGTATTTAGCGACTATTGCTTACAGCGCCATCTATTGTTTGTAATTCGAACTAAAATCGAAAATCACTGTAATAAAACTTTTGACTTTATGCATAACCCTCCTGCAAGAATTTTTTTAATATCTGTCACCGTTTGGAAGTTATTGAATTTTAAAATCAGTCAGTCCTTTTTGGGACACCCGGTATATATATATATATATATATATATATATATGATCTTTGTCATACTGTAACTCTCGTATTTATGAACCGATTTGGGTAAAATTTCGTGTGTATATAGTGCATACCAATGTCTCGACCGAGATCGTTGGCCAGCTTCATCCGATATATTGTTTCAAAATGGCGGCCATTTAAAAAAATTTTAAAATTTAAAAATTAAAATGAGGCACAAAAAAATTAGACTGAAAAAGATTTTTTTTATGTGTTTGGGCTTGATACAAAGATTCTGGAGCATTTTTTGTTTCGTCTATATCTTAAAAAATGGCTGAGTTATAGCACTTTGAATTTCTAGCATGGCTGACATTTTGAAACGATCTGATTTTTGTCACGCGATAATACACGTATTTATGAACCGATTTGGATGTGACAAGGAATGTGCATAGTACATAGCAATGTCTCGACGGAGTTCGTTGGCCAGCATCATCCGCCAACTTGTTTCAAAATGGCGGCCATTTAAAAAATTAAAAAAACATTTAAATTTGAAATGAGGCACAAAAAAAAAAACTAGACATTGAAAAAGATTTTTTTCTTATGTGTTTGGGCTTGATACAAAGATTCTGAAGCATTTTTCGTTTCGTCTATATCTTAAAAAATGGCTGAGTTATAGCACTTTGAATTTCTAGCATGGTTGATATTTTGAAACGATCTGATTTTTGTCACGCGATAATACACGTATTTATGAACCGATTTGGATGTGACAAGGAAAGTGCATAGTACATAGCAATGTCTCGACCGAGTTCGTTGGTCAGCCTCATCCGCTATCTTGTTTCAAAATGGCGGCCATTAAAAAAATTTTAAATTTAAAATGAGGCACAAAAAATTAGACATTGAAAAAGATTTTTTTCTTATGTGTTTGGGCTTGATACAAAGATTCTGGAGCATTTTTAGTTTCGTCTATATCTTAAAAAATGGTTGAGTTATAGCACTCTGAATTTCTAGCATGGCTGACATTTTGAAACGATCTGATTTTTGTCACGCGATAATATGCGTTTTTATGAACCGATTCGGATGTGACAAGGCATGTGCATAGTACATAGCAATGTCTAGACCGAGTTCGTTGGCAAGCTTCATACGCCATCTTGTTTCAAAATGTCGGCCATTTAAATTAAAAAAAAATTTAAATTTAAAATGAAGTACAAAAAAATTATAAATCGAAAAAGATTTTTTTCTTATGTGTTTGAGTTTGATACGAAGATTCCGGAGCATTTTTTGTTTCGTCTATACCTTAAAAAACGGTTGAGTTATAGCACTTTGAAATTCTAGTGTGGCTGACATTTTGAAACGATCTGATTTTTGCCACGCGATAACACGCGTATTTATGAACGGATTTAGATATAACTTGGTGTGTACATAGTACATACCAATGTCTCGACCGAGTACGTTGGCCAACATCATCTGCCATCTTGTTTCAAAATGGCGGCCATTATTTTTTTTTCTATTTTAATTTAAAATGAGGTACAAAAAAATTAGAAATTGAAAAATATTTTTTTCTTAAGTATTTGACCTTGATACAAAGATTCTGGAGCATTTTTCGTTTCGTCTATATCTTAAAAAAGGACTGAGTTATAGCACTTTGAATTTCTAGCATGGCTGATATTATGAAACGATCTGATTTTTGTCACGCGATAACACGCGTATTTATGAACCGATTAATTTAAAATGAGGTACAAAAAAATTAGAAATTGAAAAAGATTTTTTTCTTATGTTTTTCAGCTTGTTATGGATCATTTTTTGTTTTGCCTTTATCTAAAAAAGGCCGAGATATAGCAATTTGAATTTCGAATGTGTGTGACATTTTGAAAAATCTGATTTTTTGCCTGCAACAGCACTCGTATATATCAACCGATTTAGATATGAGTAAGCATGTGCACAGGAATTACTAAAGTCTCGACCAAGTTCATTGGTGAGCTTTGTTGCACCCATTATGTTGTTTTAAAATGGCGGTCTATCACCGATAATTCGGGTTAATATAATTATTAATATAATTCGGGATATCACCGAATTTGGCGACGAAATATAAATCACTTTAATAAAAACAGCTTTGATAACGCTGACTAATTTGGCAAAATTCTCATTCATATTCAATATTGACAAAAATTAGTATTTAATCTTCTATAATCGGGTTCCACTAATTTGAGCTCCATGTGTTTGAATAATATATGCTGGCTTTTAAAAAATAATGAATATGAAAGCTACCTCTTCCTCACGGCACTGGCCGGAAGGACTTTTTAAAAAGGACAGGGTGCACTTTACCACTTTTAAAAAAGACAGAATGCTACACTCTCAAAAAATGGCCTAAAAAGAACACTGTTCAAAGATAGGAAGTGCAATTAAGGCCATTCAAAATGTAATGTCAGTACGACAAGCTAGGAAAGTTTTGGATAACATTGTTCTACCTTATGTCACAAGATTGCAGGACGGGCACCAATTTTCTCTAACAATGTTGGATCTCAAACAGTAGATACTAGGAATTGAAGTTAAACATCAATTAGAAAAATGAATTTTACAGACTGAAAGAATAGGAACCATATGCAAGAGAACGACAAATTCACCTTAATACTTTAAATTAAAACATGAATACATAAAATGATTCTCAGTTTTAGGTAGCTTTCATTACAAAAATCTACCTATTAAAGCCGTTCGGAGGAAAGCGATTTCAAAAAATTTTGGCATATTTTCATCGATCATAACCCCCAGACCCCGAAACCACCCTCCGTTCAAATGTTGATATATATATATATATATATATCCATATATATATATATATTTATTTATTTCTGATCTTTGTCACACTGTAACTCTCGTATTTATCAACCGATTTGGATGAAACTTCGTGTACACATAGTGCATACCAATATCTCGACCGAGTTCGTTGGCCAGCTTCATCCGCCATCTTGTTTCAAAATGGCGGCCATTTAAATTTTTTTTAAAAATTAAAAATTTGAAATGTGGTACGAAAAATCTGAAAATTAAAAAAATATTTTTTCTTGTGTGTTTTGACTTTGATGCACAGATTCCGGAGCAGTTTTTGTTTCGTTTATATCTTAAAAAATGGCTGAGTTATAGCACTTTGAATTTCTAGCATAGTTGATATTTTGAAACGATCTGATTTTTGTCACGCGATAATACACGTATTTATGAACCGATTTGGATGTGACAAGGAAAGTGCATAGTACATAGCAATGTCTCGACCGAGTTCGTTGGTCAGCCTCATCCGCCATCTTGTTTCAAAATGGCGGCCATTAAAAAAATTTTAAATTTAAAATGAGGCACAAAAAATTAGACATTGAAAAAGATTTTTTTCTTATGTGTTTGGGCTTGATACAAAGATTCTGGAGCATTTTTAGTTTCGTCCTTATCTTAAAAAATGGCTGAGTTATAGCACTTTGAATTTCTAGCATGGCTGACATTTTGAAACGATCTGATTTTTGTCACGCGATACTATGCGTTTTTATGAACCGATTCGGATGTGACAAGGCATGTGCATAGTACATAGCAATGTCTAGACCGAGTTCGTTGGCAAGCTTCATACGCCATCTTGTTTCAAAATGTCGGCCATTTAAATTTAAAAAAAATTTAAATTTAAAATGAAGTACAAAAAAATTATAAATCGAAAAAGATTTTTTTCTTATGTGTTTGAGTTTGATACGAAGATTCCGGAGCATTTTTTGTTTCGTCTATATCTTAAAAAACGGTTGAGTTATAGCACTTTGAAATTCTAGTGTCGCTGACATTTTGAAACGATCTGATTTTTGTCACGCGATAACACGCGTATTTATGAACGGATTTAGATATAACTTGGTGTGTACATAGTACATACCAATGTCTCGACCGAGTACGTTGGCCAACATCATCTGCCATCTTGTTTCCAAAATGGCGGCGATTTTTTTTTTCTATTTTAATTTAAAATGATGTACAAAAAAATTAGAAACTGAAAAATATTTTTTTCTTAAGTATTTGACCTTGATACAAAGATTCTGGAGCATTTTTCGTTTCGTCTATATCTTAAAAAAGGACTGAGTTATAGCACTTTGAATTTCTAGCATGGCTGATATTATGAAACGATCTGATTTTTGTCACGCGATAACACGCGTATTTATGAACCGATTAATTTAAAATGAGGTACAAAAAAATTAGAAATTGAAAAAGATTTTTTTCTTATGTTTTTCAGCTTGTTATGGATCATTTTTTGTTTTGCCTTTATCTAAAAAAGGCCGAGATATAGCAATTTGAATTTCGAATGTGTGTGACATTTTGAAAAATCTGATTTTTTGCCTGCAACAGCACTCGTATATATCAACCGATTTAGATATGAGTAAGCATGTGCACAGGAATTACTAAAGTCTCGACCAAGTTCATTGGTGAGCTTTGTTGCACCCATTATGTTGTTTTAAAATGGCGGTCTATCACCGATAATTCGGGTTAATATAATTATTAATATAATTCGGGATATCACCGAATTTGGCGACGAAATATAAATCACTTTAATAAAAACAGCTTTGATAACGCTGACTAATTTGGCAAAATTCTCATTCATATTCAATATTGACAAAAATTAGTATTTAATCTTCTATAATCGGGTTCCACTAATTTGAGCTCCATGTGTTTGAATAATATATGCTGGCTTTTAAAAAATAAGGAATATGAAAGCTACCTCTTCCTCACGGCACTGGCTGGAAGGACTTTTTAAAAAGGACAGGGTGCACTTTACCACTTTTAAAAAAGACAGAATGCTACACTCTCAAAAAATGGCCTAAAAAGAACACTGTTCAAAGATAGGAAGTGCAATTAAGGCCATTCAAAATGTAATGTCAGTACGACAAGCTAGGAAAGTTTTGGATAACATTGTTCTACCTTATGTCACAAGATTGCAGGACGGGCACCAATTTTCTCTAACAATGTTGGATCTCAAACAGTAGATACTAGGAATTGAAGTTAAACATCCATTAGAAAAATGAATTTTACAGACTGAAAGAATAGGAACCATATGCAAGAGAACGACAAATTCACCTTAATACTTTAAATTAAAACATGAATACATAAAATGATTCTCAGTTTTAGGTAGCTTTCATTACAAAAAGCTACCTATTGAAGCCGTTCGGAGGAAAGCGATTTCAAAAAATTTTGGCATATTTTCATCGATCATAACCCCCAGACCCCGAAACCACCCTCCGTTCAAATGTTGATATATATATATATATATATATATATATCCATATATATATATATTTATTTATTTCTGATCTTTGTCACACTGTAACTCTCGTATTTATCAACCGATTTGGATGAAACTTCGTGTACACATAGTGCATACCAATATCTCGACCGAGTTCGTTGGCCAGCTTCATCCGCCATCTTGTTTCAAAATGGCGGCCATTTAAATTGTTTTTAAAAATTTAAAATTTGAAATGTGGTACGAAAAATTTGAAAATTAAAAAAATATTTTTTCTTGTGTGTTTTGACCTTGATGCACAGATTCCGGAGCAGTTTTTGTTTCGTTTATATCTTAAAAAATGGCTGAGTTATAGCACTTTGAATTTCTAGCGTGGCTGACATTTTGAAATGACCTGATTTTTGTCACGCGATAACAGGCGTATTTATGAACTGAGTTGGATGTACCTTGATGTATACATAGTACATACCAATGTCTCGACCAAGTTCGTTCGCCAGCTTCATCCGCCACCTTGTTTCAAAATGGCGGCCATTTAAAAAAAATTTTAATTTAAAATGAGGTACCAAGAAATTAGAAAATGAAAAAGATTTTTTTTGTATGTGTTTGACCTTAATACAAATATTCCGGAACAGTTTTTGTTTCGTCTATATCTAAAAAAATGGCTGAGTTATAACATTTTGAATTTCTATTGTGGCTGACATTTTGAAACGACCTAATTTTTGTCACGTAATAACAGGCGTATTTATGAACCGATTTGGATGTAACTTGGTGTGTACATAGTACATACTAATGTGTAGACCGAGTTCGTTGGGCAGCTTAATTCGCCATCTTGTTTCAAAAGGGCTGCCATTTAAAAAAAAAATAATTTAAAATTTAAAATGAGGTATCAAAAAATCGGAAAATGAAAATATTTTTTTTTATGTGTTTGACCTTGATACAAAGATTCCGGGGCAGTTTTGTTTCGTCTATATCTTAAAAAATGGTTGAATTATAGCACTTTGAATTTCTAGCATGGCTAACATTTTGAAACGATCTGATATTTGTCACGCGATAACACGTGTATTTATTAACCTATTTCGATGTAAGAAGGCATGTGGATAGTATATAGCAATGTCTTGCCCAAGTTCGCTGGCCAGCTTTATCAGCCATCTTGTTTCAAAATGGCGGCCAGTAAATAAAAAAAAAATTATATTTAAGGTAAGGTGCAAAAAAATTAGAAATTGAAAAAGGTTTCTTTTTTAAATATTTGACCTTGATATAAGGATTCCGGAGCATTTTTTGTTTTGTCTTTATCTTAAAAAATGGCTCAGATATAGCAGTTTGAATTTCTAATGTGGGTGACATTTTGAAAAACCTGATTTTTTGCCTGCGACAGCACTCGTATATATCAACCGATTCCGATGTGAGTGAGCATGTGCGCAGGGATTACTAAGGTCTCGAGCAAGTTCACTTGTTCGACTCATCCACCATGTTGTCTTAAAATGGCAGGCACTTCAAGATATCGCCGAATTTGGCAAATGAGTTACTTTAAATAAAAGCAGCTTGGATAAAGCTGACTAATTTCGCGAAATTCTCATTCATAATGATTTAGTATTAATAAAAATTAGTATTGAATCTCCTATAATTGGTTTCCACTAAATTGAGCTTTGTGTGTTTGAATAATATAAGCTGGCTTTTTAAAAACAAGGAATATGAAAGCTAACCCTTCCTCCCGACACTGGCCGGAAGGACTGTTTATTACTAAAATAGGTGCTAAAAACTAAACTTCTCATTTTTCACCCCATTGATGATGACCAAGGCTTGGTCGAAAGCGCTCGGAATGTTAGGTAGCTTTCATTACAAAAAGCTACCTATTGCAGCCGTTCGGAGGAAAGCGATTTCAAAAAATTTTGGTATATTTTCATCGATCATGACCCCCAGACCCCGAAACCAACCTCCGTTCAAAATTGATATATATATATATATATATATATATATATCCATATATATATATATATATATCTGACCTATGTCACACTGTAACTCTCGTATTTATGAACCGATTTGGATGTAATTCGGTGTGTACATAGTACACACCAATGTCTCGACCGAGTTCGTTGGCCAGCTTCATCCGCCATTTTGTTTCATAATGGCGGCCATTTAAAATTTTTTAAAAAATTTTAAATTTGAAATGTGGTACCAAAAAATTGAAAATGGAAAAATATTTTTTTCTTATGTATTTGACCTTTATACAAAGACTTCGGAGCAATTTTTGTTTCGTCTATATCTTAAAAAATGGCTGAGTTATAGCATTTTGAATTTCTACCGTGGCTGACATTTTGAAACGTCCTGAATTTTGTCACGCGATAAAAGGCGTATATATGAACCGATTTGGATGTAACTTCGTTTATACATAGTACATACCAATGTCTCGACCGAGTTCGTTGGCCAGCATCATCCGCCATCTTGTTTAAAAATGGCGGCCATTTAAACTTTTAAGAAAAATTTAAATTTGAAATGTGGTACCAAAAAATTGAAAATTGAAAAAATATTTTTTTCTTATGTGTTTGACCTTGATAAAAAGATTCGGGAGCAGTTTTTGTTTCGTCTATATCTTAAAAAATGGCTGAGTTATAGCATTTTGAATTTCTAGCATGGCTGACATTTTGAAGTGTCCTGATTTTTGTCACGTGATAACAGATGTATTTATGAACCGATTTGGATGTAATTCGATGTGTACATAGTACACACCAATGTCTCGACCGAGTTCGTTGGCCAGCTTCATCCGCCATCTTGTTTCAAAATGGCGGCCATTTAAAAAAATTTTAAAAATTTAAAATTTAAAATGAGATACCAAAAAATTGGAAAATGAAAAAGATTTTCTGCAAATGTGTTTGACCTTAATACAGAGATTCCGGAACAGGTTTTGTTTCGTCTATATCTAAAAAAATGGATGAGTTATAGCATTTTGAATTTCTATTGTGGCTGACATTTTAAAACGACCTGATTTTTGTCACGCGATAACAGGCGTATTTATGAACCGATTTGGATGTAACTTGATCTGTACATAGTACATACCAATGTCTCGACCGAGCTCGCTGGCCAGCTTCATTCGCCATCTTGTTTCAAAAGGGTTGCCATTTAAAAAAAAGTAATTTAAAATTTAAAATAAAGTATTAAAAAATTGGAAAATGAAAAAAAAAAAAAAAATTGTGTGTTTGGCCTTGATACAAAGATTCTGGAGCAGTTTTTGTTTCTGAAAATTTGTTCTTTTGTTTATATCTTAAATATTGAATTATAGCACTTTAAATTTCTAGCATGGATAACACTTTGAAACGATCTTGTATTTGTCACGCGATAACACACGTATTCGCCTATTTCGATGGAAGAAGGCATGTGGATAGTATACATCAATATCTCAACCAAGTTCGCTGGCCAGCTTCATCAGCCATCTTGTTTCAAAATGGCGGCAATTAAATTAAAAAAAATTATATTTAAAGTGAGGTGCAAAAAAAAAAAAAAAAAAAAAAAATAGAATTTGAAAAAGGTTTCTTTCATAAGTATTTGACCTTGATATAAGCATTCACGAGCATTTTTTGTTTGTCTTTATCTTAAAAAATGGCTCAGATATAGCAGTTTCAATTTCTAATGTGGGTGACATTTTGAAAAACTTATTTTTTGCCTGCGACAGCACTCGTATATATCAACCGATTCCGATGTGAGTGAGCATGTGCACAGCCATTACTAAGGTCTCGACCAAGTTCACTGATTAGCCTCATCCACCATGTTGTCTTAAAATGGCAGGAACTTTAAGAAATCGCCGAATTTGGCAGGCCAAATATAAGTTAGTTTAAATAAAAGCAGCTTCGATAAAGCTGACTAATTTCGCGAAATTCTCATTCATAATGATTTAGTATTGATAAAAATTAATATTGAATCTCCTATATTCGGTTTCCACTAAATTGAGCTTCGTGTGTTTGAATAATATAAGTTGGCTTTTTTAAAATAAGGAAAATGAAAGCTACCTCTTCCTCCCGGCACTGGCCGGAAGGACTTTTTTAACATCTGAATATTGGTTTTAACGTTTAAAACCACCTTTTAATTTTTTTAGCACCTATTTTAGTAATAAAAACTGTGAATCATTTTATGTATTCATGTTTTAATTGAAACAGTAGGATTTCCGATAAGAAAGAAAATACTTTTAGATTCTGTTCAGAAAATTGTTTAGGCCGGCAAGATAGAAACTCCATTTCAAGATGAAAGGTGAGGAATGAAATGGTACGATTCCTTTTTGAAATCACATCCTAAAGTAACTTGCAATAAGGTAGAATACATAAATAAAGCACAAACTAATATAAATCAAAACAAAATCAGAAATTGGTTTCAAAAAATAGAAGAGCTCTTTCGTTAAGATTCGTGTGTTTTAAACATTCCACAGTACAATTATAAAATTGATGAAGTATAATCTTTTTATGTCTATAGACACTACTGTTCCTTATATGTATGAAATTAAATATATTTTTTGTTTTTTAATTGTAATTTTCAGCTAAAATCAACTTAAATTTACTGTATTTGTTGTAATCGTCAATGTATAAAGAAAGTTGCAAAAGTGTTTTAATGTAGCAAACAAATATATGTGTGGTAAAATAGATGTGGCATAAAAATACTTTATTTTTACTTAATATTCGTTAAAATGTTTGTTAAATTACATAATATTCAAGTGATCAAAAGTCGTGCATAGAGATGGCCAATGCTGGTGTGACTAAAAGAGGTGCAAATTGGAATAAATTACTTAATGCGTTATTACTCACAATCTAAAGTGTTCTGAAGAATGTTATTATAATTAAAAGAAAGACAAGTAAATTTACTAAAAAAATTATGTTATTATTATTTAATATGCTTCAATCAGTCAATAACTATAAAATTTCTATTTCAAATTTTCTTTAAATGTGGCCAAAATTGAAGAATTTACCCTACAGAAGAAAAAAAAAATACTGAATATACCTTAATTCCTTAACTTCATATATTAATTTTCTAAAAGCATAGTCCTTAATAATTAAAAAAATTAGCAATTAAAAATGAGTTTTAATGTTTAAAAAGCGTCTCACTGTACCCGATGTCCAAAGCACAGTAGAACATTATACGGGGCATAGCATATCGTGAATGGTGAAAGATAAATAACCATATTAATATATGTTTAAAAGGAATGGTACTTCATTAGAAATATCCATATTTTTAAATGCATTAAATAGCACAGAACAAAATCGATATTGACTTCACATGCATAAAAAATTAAAAAGTAATTTTCTGCACAATGACGTATGTATAAATTTATTTAATAATATCTGTCCTGGATATTTAATTTTAAATGAAATTTATTTAGCAGGTTTTAAAAGATATGTAAATAAAAGAATTCTAAGAACAATAAACTATATTATCTGCAACATGCTAACTTCAGTTATTGCACATTAAAACAGTACGCAATTAGCCAAAGTTATTTATCCCTTAAGTATTCTTTGCAAAAATTAATTATTATTATTATCTTAAAATTGCACAGAACGCAAGTAATTGAACAGTTTTTCTTTAAATGAAAAAAAATAGCATTTTTTGATGTACTACTTCAATTATAAATGGAATTTTTTAGCATGTTTTAAAGGATATGTAAATAAAATAATTTAAAAAACAATATCCTCTGCAACATACTGATTTCAGTTATTCACATTCAATAAGTACAAAATTAGCCATAGCTATTTATTACTTATGTGGTATAATTTTTATGTTTTTAAAAACAAGAGAAAAATAAACAAATATCCTTCTAAATAAAATGTTCTGAATTTATTCTGTTTTAATAGTTACCAAAATTCTATTATTTACAAATCCTTTAAAACACGAAAAAATAATTTCGTTTATTATAATTCAAGCAGTACATCTGAAAGAGTTCTTTGTTTTTACAATAAAAAAAATGTTCAAGTACTTGTGTTCTGTGCAATTTTAATATCTTGAAGAATGTGGCTACCCATGTACAGTCGTGGGAAAAAAAAGTAAACACCCCCTACTAACTCCTCAACAAATCATCATAGAAGAAAGTTACTGGTACCGAACGATTGGAAATAAAGTCTACTTTTAAATGATGTATATAAAATTTTCTTAGGGGGTCATCTACATATTAAAACGAAGCCTAACTTCATTTCTTTCAATGACAATACCCAATTTTAACGAGATATTTCAAATCTTCGGTTCAAACTATGCCTAGACACCAAATTTCAAGTCATTTGAATGATAAGTTTTTGAATTATAAACATTCAAAATTTAGTGCTTCTAATGTTAAATTATATTTTCATATTTTTATTTATATTTCCCGAAATTATGCTCCTAATGTGCTAATTTTTTTTTGTGGTAATAATAGTAATATACCCAAACATAAATAAGCTGAATTTGCAATTTTTATAATTTTATGATATGAATTATGAATTATGAAATTAATATTCGAAAAAATTATGAATTGCAACCTACAATTTTTTTGATGGATTTAGACTTATTAAGTCCTGCTTTATGGAAATTCAAATATTTCACATTTTTCTTCCAAGTAGTTTTCGAATTATGCTTAAAAAACGGCAAAATGATGGTTTAAGGGGCCGTCTATGATGGAAGTGAGTAGACATTTTGAAATTTATTCTGCCGTACTGTAATCTAACACTCTTCATTGACTCCTTGAGTGGCGCTTAAGGTGCCTTGATCAAGGAAGCGGCTCTCTCGGTTAACAATCCAGTACGGAACTTCAATTTGGTTACAGCCCTTAAAATACACTCGTTTTAAAATAATTAATTTCTCGGAAACTTATGGTACGAATTGCATAAAAATTCGTTTTTAGGCTAATTGAAGGGTGTAGAGTTCATTTATGCTGTCAGAATTGGGTATTGCTATAGAAAAAAACAAAGTTATGGTTCGTTTTAATATGTAGGTGGCCCCCTAAGCAAATTTTATATACATCATTTAAAAGTAGACTTTATTTTTAATCGTTCGGTACCAGTAACTTTCTTCTACGATAATTTGTTGAGGAGTTAGTAGGGGGTGTTTACTTTTTTTTTTTTTCCACGATTGTACAAGAAATCCAGAACATTTTATTTAGAAATATATTTGTTTATTTTTCTTTTGTCTTAATAAATATAAATTTATACCACTTAAAGAATAAATAGCTATGGCTAATTGTGTACATTTTTAATGTGCAATAACTGAAGTCAGCATGTTGCAGATAATATTGATTTAAAATTCTTTTAGTTACAAAGCTTTTAAAACAAGCTAAATAAATTTCTTTTAAAATTAAAACAATCCACCAGAAAATGATATTAAAATTGCACAGAACACAACTAACTGAACAATTTTTCTTTAAAAAAAAATGAACTAAAAGAACATTTTCTGATATACTACTTTAATTATAAATGAAAATTTTTAGCATGTTTTAAAGGATATGTAAATAGAAGAATTTAAAAAACAATATTCTCTGCAACATACTGTTTTCAGTTATTGCACAGAGTTATTGAAAAGTACAGTAACAGCCATAGCTATTTATTCCTTATATGGTAATTTTTTTATGTATTTAAAAACAAGACGAAAATAAACAAATATCCTTCTAAATAAAATGTTCTGCATTTATTCTGAGTAGTCACCAAAATTATATTTACATATCCTTTAAAACATGCTAAAGTTATTTCATTTATAATTAAAGCAGTACATGGGAAAATGTTTTATTTGTTTACATTAAAAAAATTTTCAATTACTTGTGTTCGGTCCAATTTTAATATCTTGATGAATGTGGCTACCCATGCGCAAGAAATTCAGAAAATATTATTTAGAAGGATATTTTTTTATTTTTCTCTTGTTTATAAAATATAAATTTATACTAATTAAGGAATAAACAGCTATGGAATTGTATAGTTTTTTAATATGCAATAACTGAAGTCAGCATGTTGCAGAGAATATTTATCTTAATTTTTTTTTTAATTTACATAGCCTTTAAAACAAGTTAAATAAATTTATTTTAAAAATAAAGCAGTCCACCACAAAATGATATTAAATATGTACAGAACACAGCAGAAATTAAACAGTTTTCTCTAGTAAAAAATGTAAAAACAAAGAATATTTTCTGATGTACTGCTTTAATTTTAAATGAAATTTATTTATCATGTTTTAAAAGATATATAAATAAAAGAATTTCAAGAACAATATTCTGTGCATGATGCTTATTTCAGTTATTGCACACTAAAAAAGTACACAATTAGCCATAGCTATTTATTCCTTATGTGGTACAATTTTTTTGTTTTGAAAAACAAGAGGAAAATAAACAAATATCCTTCTAAATAAAATGGTCTGAATTTATTCTGTCTGAGTTGTCACCAAAATCCTATTATTTACACATCCTTTAAAACATGTTAAAATAATTTCATTAATAATTAAAGCAGCACATCAGAAAATGTTCCATTTGTTTACATTAAAAAACATATGTTCAGTTACTTGTGTTCTGTGCAATTTTAATATCTTGACGAATGTGGCTGCCCATGCACAAGAAATTCATAACACTAGTAACCGAACAATAAAAATAAATGTATTTATCATGTTTTAAAAGATATATAAATAAAAGAATTTCAAGAACAACATTCTGTGCATGATGCTGATTTCATCAGTTATAATGATATTAGGATAGAAATATTCATTGTTACAGCTCTTTATGGGCATTAATATGAAATCCAAACAATGTTAAAATAAATACATTTTAAAGGGATGGTTCTTTCTGCCCCATCTTCCCCTATTAAATATGCATGCACATTTATTTCTTCAATATTTAAAATGCTGCAAGCATATGGAAATTCTCATGTTTCGCTATAAGAAGTATAATTTATTTATATTGTAACAATGTTTATTTCTGTATAAATATAATCTATAGAAAAGTACTTATCAAGAAGTTTAATTGGATGAATAAAATTTCGTTAACACTAGAACGTCCGGAAATTTTACAATCTTAATCAAATCCAATCTTAATAAAAACATTTTAACACCAGAATTTTTATTTGAAACAATTTCACTTATTTATTAAAAAGTATTTAATTAAAGTATTTAATTTTACTTACATTTTCTTCGTTCATTTTTTCCTTCTAAAAAATGCGTATCAATTATCCAATAGCAACAACTGATGTATTATGAAAAAAAACCACTGAAAACTGTGCCAATTTTATAATAAATGGCGATAAAATGTTCGTCTGGTATACAACCCGATACAATCAAAACTTTTTTTGGCACAATAAGATTGGATTATTATTCATCAGTTATCCTAATTATATAATACTTCACGAAAAATATTTTTATATTTCCAGCGTCACTTTTTCTGAAAGTAAGACATCAAACTAATATTTTCACGATAAAAAATTGTATTTACTGTTCATTATAGTCATTTGGCGAAGTAATTTATTGGCGATTTATTGGAGCTGAAGAACAAATTTACGAACACTATTTTTATGATTCACGTGACGAAATGAAACTCTTTAGAAGTGCTATCGTAAACAAAAACGGATCATTTCATCTACTTGAGAAGTGGCTATCATAAATCACAGTCTGACACCTCATAATAATAAATTTCTTCTATTTAGGTATTTTCAAACTGAAGAAGATACAGATGCAGTTTTGTTTCTCATTTTTTAATTAGGCTGCACGAAAAGTGCTGGTGATTTATTTATTTGTTATTATTATTATTATTTCTGCCACAAGATCATTGCAAAAAAAAAAACATACGTTTGCATTATTTTTGAAGATGCAACTTTAAGTTTATTATAGGCGTGTTTACAGTTTTCAAATAAACATTTTCTGGTAAAACCTTGAACTCAAAAGACAACTAAGAATGTTAGAATCTAAGAACCTACCAAAACGTTTTATTAGAATTTTTTCCTTTATTTTATTGCAGAAAAATATTCCAAATTCTGCAGTTAGACGAGACAGTTAGAGATTTTTCTGATTAAGTATTAAATAGAAATTTTCGAATTCTTAAATAGTGGTACAACGTAGATCTCTGCGCGGGCCGAAATTTACAGCACCGCAACCGGCCCGACCCATAGAAAAAAGTTCGGCCCGAGCCGCCCCGTACAAAAAATAATGGCCCGCTCCAAACAAAAAAAATATTGGTCCGACCCGGCCCGGCTCGCTATAAAAGCTAAAAGTTCGACCCGAAACCGGCTTGGAACCGAAAAAAAGTAGAAATTTCGGCCGAGTCAAGCCCGGCCGGACTGAATTTCTACAAAATATGGATTTTTATGTTTATATGGTTAAAAATTGTCTCGTTCGAAGAGTGCTGACCAAAAATACTTATTTTAGCCCCCCTTTTTTTAACCTTTATAATCTTCATTTTTAAAGAAGTGCCCTAGGATGCGATATATTTTTTTATGAACCTCTATTTGTATGTAAATATTTCAGTTATCATTAATATAGCTAATCCATATTCCATGTATTGGAGACTGAAAATGCTATACTGTAAAATTTTCTAAGACGGAATAGCATAACACAGACAAAAACTGCTTTATAGACAAGATCCCTTCTTAGCAGGTATAAATGTATTGTATTCTTTTCTCAAGTATTATTATATTCATTTTGAATGAATGAACAATTTTTCCGGTTAAGACAGAAATCCGTCATAGGCAGGTTCTTTTTCACAGGTTTTACTGTATTTTAATTTTATTGCCTAGAAATTTACTAATCTTTAAAAAGAATAAATTTTAAAGTTTAATTGACGAATAATGGCGATTTAAAAATATATGCATTTATTGGAAAAAATGTTGGGCCGGGTCAAATTTTACTGATTTTGGAACGGACCAGGCCACGCCGAGACAATGATTTTCCTACGGACTGGACCGGGACTGAAAATTTCGGCCCAAAATGACCTAGGAAGAATAAAGCTAGAATCGGCACGGTGCGGAACAAATAAGTTAGGCCCGGCCCAGCCCGATCCTTCAGAAAAAAATAAGGCCCGAATCCGGCTCAGAAAGAGTAATGCCTAAGCCCGGCCTCGTGCGACCCGAGCCTTCAGAAAAAAGTAAGGCCATGACCGAGTGTCGTGAACTAAAATAGGCCCGAGCCCGGCCCGTGCAGACCTCTTGTACAATACTCCCTTAAAATTCTAAGGAGTATACACATTGAATAAAATGTTAAATTTGACTTTAGTAGTAATTTTTTGTGGTGATCAACATAAAAGTTGAAAAGAAGACAATTTTCTGGCAATCGATGTAATTCTTTTAAAAAAGGGAAATACTGCTGTTGAAACTTTAAAAAATATATAAAGTCTGCAATGTCCACCAAAAAGGTTTATTTGTAGGCTCTTTATTATTATTTTTTTAACAGTTGGAGATAAGTAGGCAATGTAAATTGCAAATTGTTCTAAATAAATTGTTCTAAATAAAATAAAGAAATGATTATGTTAATGAAATAGTCATGAAATTAATTTTCAAAATGTTACTTTTTAAAATATTTATACGCCTCCCATAGACAAAATTGTCAATTAGATTTTTTTTTCTGCCACAAAATCCTTGCAAAAAACATACCTCCACACCTACCATTTGGTCTTTAAAACATCTGTTACATGTCTTTAAAATTAAATAAATGATGCTTAACCGAAAATTCATCAGGGGTGTAGTTGAGGGACATGGTGGTTCTGTGTATCTTCTGTATTTTTAAAGGAAACTCCGTGTACACTCTGTTTCACAAGTAAAGCAATAGCGCATACCATCTACTTTTTAGCTCACAGGCTATCAAAGCCTGAGAGCTAATGTGCCCGCCCGTTCTGTATGTATGTATGTACGTACGTATGTATGTATGTATATATGTATGTATGTATGTACGTAACGCGATAACTCTTGATAGAAACATCCGATTTGCTTCAATTTTTTTTTCTAGGTTCATTGTGATAAGGCGCTTCCCTGATTAGTTTTGGGAGTTCATTGGTTAAAGATAAAGGGGGAAAAACGGGGTTAGTCCAACCCCTTAGTTCAGATAAATAGGTTTTTCATGCAGAATGATTCGATTTGCTCCGAATTTGGTATACCGGTTTATTATGTTAAGAAACTTCCCTGATTAGTTTTTGGTGTTCATTGGTTAAAGATAAAGGGGGAAAAGGGGGGTTAGTTCACCCCCTTAATTCAGATAAATGGGTTTTTCTTGCAGAATCATTCGATTGGCACCGAATTTGGTATACCGGTTTATTATGTTAAGGAACTTCCCTGATTAGTTTTGGGGGTTCATTGGTTAAGGATAAAGGGGGAAAAGGGGGGCTAGTCCACCACCTTAATTCAGATAAATGGGTTTTTCTTGCAGAATCATTCGATTTGCTCCGAATTTGGTATACCTGTTTATTATGTTAAGAAACTTCCCTGATTAGTTTTGGGGTTCATTGGTTAAGGATAAAGGGGAAAAAGGGGGGTTAGCCCACCCCCTTAATTCAAATAAATGGGTTTTTCATGCAGAATCATTCGATTTGTTCCGAATTTGGTATACCGGTTTATTATGTTAAGGAACTACCCTGATTAGTTTTGGGGGTTCATTGGTTAAGGATAAAGGGGGAAAAGTGGGTTGGTCCACTCCATTAATTCAGATAAATGGTTTTTTCATGAAGAATCATTCGATTTGCTCCGAATTTGGTATACCGGTTTATTATGTTAAGGAACTTCCCTGATTAGTTTTGGGAGTTCGTTGGTTAAGGATAAAGGGGAAAAGGGGGGTTAGTCCACCCCCTTAATTCAGATAAATGGGTTTTTCTTGCAGAATCATTCGATTTGCTCCGAATTTGGTATACCTGTTTATTATGTTAAGGAACTTCCCTGATTAGTTTTGGGGTTCCCTGGTTAAGGATAAAGGGGGAAAAATGGGTTAGTCCAACCCCTTAATTCAGATAAATAGGTTTTTCATGCAGAATGATTCGATTTGCTCCGAATTTGGTATACCGGTTTATTATGTTAAGGAACTTCCCTGATTAGTTTTGGGGGCTCATTGGTTAAGGATAAAGGGGGAAAAGGCTGAGCCCGGCCCGTGCAGACCTCTTGTACAATGCTCCCTTAAAATTCTAAGGAGTATACACATTGAATAAAATGTTAAATTTGACTTTAGTAGTAATTTTTTGTAGTGATCAACATAAAAGTTGAAAAGAAGACAATTTTCTGGCAATCGATGTAATTCTTTTAAAAAAGGGAAATACAGCTGTTGAAACGTTAAAAAATATATAAAGTCTGCAATGTCCACCAAAAAGGTTTATTTGTAGGCTCTTTATTATTATTTTTTTTAACTGTTGGAGATAAGTAGGCAATGTAAATTGCAAATTGTTCTAAATAAATTGTTCTAAATAAAATAAAGAAATGATTATGTTAATGAAATAGTCATGAAATTAATTTTCAAAATGTTACTTTTTAAAATATTTATACGCCTCCCATAGACAAAATTGTCAATTAGATTTTTTTTTCTGCCACAAAATCCTTGCAAAAAACATACCTCCACATGTCTTTAAAACATCTGTTGCATGTCTTTAAAATTAAATAAATGATGCTTAACCGAAAATTCATCAGGGGTGTAGTTGAGGGACACGGTGGTTCTGTGTATCTTCTGTATTTTTAAAGGAAACTCCGTGTACACTCTGTTTCACAAGTAAAAAGCAATAGCGCATACCATCTACTTTTTAGCTCACAGAGGCTATCAAAGCCTGAGAGCTAATGTGCCCGCCCGTCCTGTATGTATGTATGTACGTATGTATGTATGTATGTATGAATGTATGTATGTACGTAACGCGATAACTCTTGATAGAAACATCCGATTTGCTTAAAATTTTTTTTCTAGGTTCATTGTGATAAGGCGCTTCCCTGATTAGTTTTGGGAGTTCATTGGTTAAGGATAAAGGGGGAAAAACGGGGTTAGTCCAACCCCTTAATTCAGATAAATAGGTTTTTCATGCAGAATGATTCGTTTTGCTCCGAATTTGGTATACCGGTTTATTATGTTAAGGAACTTCCCTGATTAGTTTTGGGGGTTCATTGGTTAAGGATAAAGGGGGGAAAGGATGGTTAGTCCACCCCTTTTAATTCACATAAATGGGTTTTTCATGCAGAATCATTCGATTTGCTCCGAATTTGGTATACCGGTTTATTATGTTAAGCAACTTCCCTGATTAGTTTTGTGGGTTCACTGGTTAAGGATAAAGGGGGAAAAGGGAGGTTAGCCCGCCCCTCTTAATTTAGATAAATGCGTTTTTTTTTGCAGAATGATTCGATTTGCTCCGAAGTTGGTATACCGGTTTATTGTGTTAAGGAACTTCCCTGATTAGTTTTGGGGGTTCATTGGTTAAGGATAAAGGGGGAAGGGGGGCTAGTCCACCCCCTTAATTTTTATAAACGGGTTTTTCATGCAAAATTATTCGCTTTGCTCCAAATTTGGTATACCGGTTTATTATGTTAAGGAGCTTCCCTGATTCGTTTTGGGGATTCATTGGTTCAGGATAAAGGGGGGCTAGTCCACCCCCTTAATTTAGATAAATGGTTTTTTTTTGCAGGATTATTCGATTTGCTCGAAATTTGGTATACCGTTTTATTATGATAAGGAGCTTCCCTGATTAGATTTAGAGGTTCACTGGTTAAGTATAAAGTGGGAAACGGGGGCTAATTCCCCTTCACTTATTTTTTGAGGGGCATTATTCTTTAAAATAAGAGTATAATATACAATTAGTGTGAATAGCCTGTGAGCTCAATGCCATCAGTTTAGCTGGGCACTTTTCTTTTTTATTTATTAGCTCACAGGCTATCAAAGCCTGAGAGCTAATGTGCCCGCCCGTTCTGTATGTATGTACGTACGTATGTATTTATGTATGTACGTAACGCGATAACTCTTGATAGAAACATCCGACAACAACCGAAAAACAAAATTTTTTTCTAGGTTCATTGCGATAAGGCGCTTCCCTGATTAGTTTTGGGAGTTCATTGGTTAAGGATAAAGGGGGAAAAACGGGGTTAGTCCAACCCTTTAATTCAGATAAATGGGTTTTTCATGCAGAATCATTGGATTGGCTCAGAATTTGTTATACCGGTTTATTATGTTAAGGAACTTCCCTGATTAGTTTTGGGGGTTCATTGGTTAAGGATAAAGGGGGACCACCCCCTTAAGTCAGATAAATGGGTTTTTCATGGAGAATCATTCGATTTGCTCCGAATTTGGTATACCGGTTTATTATGTTAAGGAATTTCCCTGATTAGTTTTGGGGGTTCATTGGTTAAGGATAAAGGGGGAAAAGGGGGGTTAGTCCAACCCTTTTAATTCAGATAATTGGGTTTTTCATGCAGAATGTTTCGATATGCTCCGAATTTGGTATACCGGTTTATTATGTTAAGGAACTTCCCTGATTACTTTGAGGGTTCATTGGTTAAGGATAAAGGGGGAAAAGGGGGGTTAGACCACCCCTTTTAATCCAGATAAATTGGTTTTTCATGCAGAATGATTCGATTTGCTCCGAATTTGGTAAACCGGTTTATTATGTTAAGGAACTTCCCTGGTTAGTTTTGGAGGTTCATTGGTTACGGATAAAGGGGGAAAAGGGAGGTTAGCCCGCCCCTCTTAAATTAGATAAATGGGTTTTTCATGCAGAATGATTCAATTTTCTCCGAAGTTGGTATACCGGTTTATTATGTTAAGGAACTTCCCTGATTAGGTTTGAGTGTTCATTGGCTAGGGGAAAAGGGGGGTTAGACCACCCCTTTTAATCCAGATAAATTGGTTTTTCATGCAGAATCATTCAATTTGCTCCGAATTTGGTATACCGGTTTATTATGTTAAGGAACTTCCCTGATTAGTTTTGAGGGTTCATTGGTTAAGAATAAAGGGGGAAAAGGGGGGCTAGTCCACCCCCTTAATTCAGATAAATGGGTTTTTCATGCAGAATGATTCGATTTGCTCCGAATTTGGTATACAAGTTTATTATGTTAAGGAACTTCCCTGATTAGTTTTGGGGGTTCATTGGTTAAGGATAAAGGGGGAAAAGGGAGGTTAGCCCGCCCCTCTTAAATTAGATAAATGGGTTTTTCATGCAGAATGATTCAATTTGCTCCAAATTTGGTATACCGGTTTATTATGTTAAGGAGCTTCCCTGGTTCGTTTTGGGGATTCATTGGTTAATGATAAAGGGGGGGGGGCAGTCCACCCCCTTAATTTAGATAAATGGTTTTTTTTGCAGGATTATTCGATTCGCTCCAAATTTGGTATACCGGTTTATTATGATAAGGAGCTTCCCTGATTAGATTTGGAGGTTCACTGGTTAAGTATAAAGGGGGAAACGGGGGCTAATTCCACTTCACTTATTTTTTTGAGGGGCATTATTCTTTAAAATAAGAGTATGATATACAATTATTGTGAATAGTCTGTGAGCTCAATGCCATCAGTTTAGCTGGGCACTTTTCTTTTTTATTAATGAGTACACCACTGAAATTCATCATTTTGAAGGGAGACTATATACAGTGTGAGTCATAAAAATCGAAACAATAACCATTTTATCGCCCCCAGACACATACTTCCAATTGCAAAGTTTCATAAAAAAGGTGCAAAATTTGATGACATAAGTTGCAACTCCATTGGGGTGGGGGGGGGGGTCTATTTGAGAAAATGCAAAAACTAAATTTTTATACGGTCACCGTAGTGAAAATTTTCCAATTAGGAAAATTTTCCTTATCTATTACTGAATGAAACACAAAAAAATCCATCCTGATATCTGCAAACCTCACAGAGATATTTAAATCCAAAATTCGTGACTTACACAACTTAACCATACCTCTAAGCGACCTGATATCAATGCATTTTGAATGAAAGATAGGGATCATCCACAAATTATATGTTATTAAAAGTCGATTTAAGTCAGTACACCTCCTTTTTCACGTAAAAATAGCAGCGTTCAGATTTTACATTGAACGTACTTTTGAAATATGCTGGAGGTCTGCACTTGAGCTCAGCTCGGGCCTGGCCCGACCCATAGAAAAAAGATCGGTTCCGTCCGTACAAGAAATTTGTTGACCCGGCCTGGTATAAAAGCTACACTTTCGGTCCGAGACAGGCCCGGCCCGACTGAATTCTACAAAACATATTTCAAGTTTCCATCTTTAACAATTCCATAGAAATAAAAATTTAGAACGTTTTGAGAACGTTACTCGTTCATTTTCACAACTGTTTAATTTCGATTTTTTTTCCCGACTTTTCTTAGATCGCATTTACATCTTATAAGTAGCTACCATGTATCACAAAAAATTGGAATTTTAGAGCGTTTTTTGCTCCTGCAAACCCCTGGTGGTAGTTACGCGACAGAAAATATAGCCTATGCTAGAGCAGGGACTATCACCATCAATTTACAACCATTACTTTTAAAATCGGTTTGGCATTTCTTGAGATTCCATAGAAATCGTAATTTAGAACATTTTTAGAACGCTTTTCGCTCATTTCAACTTTTAAATCTCGATTTTTTTTCAGCTGTTCTTAGAGAGCATTTACACCCTATAAGTAACTACCATGCCAAATTTCAAGTTTCTAGCTTTTTCAGTATCACAAAAATCGAAATTTTAGAATGTTTATTGTTCCTGCAACACTCTGGTGGTAGTGGCACCAACATAAAACATAGCCCGAGTTTGCAGCAGGGACTGTCACCATCAATTTGCAATAATTACTTTTGAAATCGGTTTGGTATTTCCTGAGATTCCATAGAAATCGTAATTAACCCTTTCGACCCTGACTTTTTTCTTAAATTCCAAAAAAATTAAAACTTTTTTCAGACAGCAGTTTTGAGTAGTAAAATACATATCAATTTATTTTCTTTTGATTAGTTGAAAATTATATATTTTATCAAATGCACACATGCACATATGTGATTATGAGGTTTTTACGTATCTGCAAGCGTTATTTATAGTTTAAAATATTTTAAAAATAAGGAACACATTTGTGACTGCCAGGGCCGAAAGGGTTAGAACATTTTTAGAGCGCTTTTCGCACATTTCATGTTTTTAAATTTGGCATTTTATAGAAATTGTTCTTAGATTTATTCTTATTTACATCTTATAATTATCTACCATGCAAAATTTGAAGTTTGTATCTTTAACAGTTCCATAGAAGTCGTAATTTAGAACGTTTTTAGAACGCTTTTTGCGCATTTTTACCCCTCTTAAATTTCAAAAATTTTAGAAACTGTTCTTACAGAGCATTTACATCTTATAAGTAACTACCATACCAAATTTCAAGTATATCTAGGTCCTTCAGTAGAAAAAAAAATTGCATTTTTAGAACGTTTTTTACACCTGCACCCCCCCTGGGGGTAGTGGCACCGACATAAATATAGCCTATGTTGGAACAGAGACTGTCACTCTCAATTTGCCACCATTACTTTTAAATCGGTTTGGTTGTTTGAGAGATTGCGCCCTACAAACACACACACTGCAAATAGAGGCGTCTAAAATTAAGACACATATGTGACTGAAAAGGTATTTCAGACACTTAAGTATCTGAATCTGAAAATTCAGTCATGATAGATGTCTTAATTTAAAACATATAAGTGTCTTACTATGATCATGGTGTAAACGAACTGAGAAAGGTGTCTTAAAAATCTGCAAGTGTCTACTTTTAAGACACTTTGTAACTCCGTTCCGCATTAACCACCAGGCGGCACTCTAGTTGCGCATGCGTTTTAGATACCTTTCGTTCGAATTGGATGTTCGTTTGTAATTCAAACTGAGCGTTTGTTTTATCTACGCGTACATTTTAACTAATAATTTATTTTGACTTGATTCGGTTTTCTCGGAATGTGAAGTTCCAGGATTTAATCCGTATCGACATAGTGATATTCCATATTAATGGAAGGTGTCAAGCAATAACAATAATATAGTGTTCTTCGTCTCGTCAAAGCAGGTAAAGAGAACTGTTGTCTGGCGGGCTATGTTTTTAGGATGGAAATATTCCATTCTTTTAACAGAGCTAGCCGGATGTGCAAAGGGATTTTTTTTTTTTTAATATCAAAATGTGCTTAACTCACGGATACTAACGTAGCCTCCAATCCGGACGTCGCCTGGGTGGAAGTGATTTTGGAATAACCACACCTTTTTCCAGGTAAGTGGACCCTTCACTATGTATTGAAAACTCTCTGCGAATGTTTTCTCTTTAAATAGAGACCTTACACGAGTCTATAGCTTTATTAGTTCCTGAGTTATGCCAAAATTTGTTTAAAGCATTTTGCCTATTGGATTTCCATGTTAAAATTTTATCTTGCTAATATTTAAATTTCTACTATTCAAATCATCTGCAATCATGTTTCTGTATTATTTTACATCCGATGTTATCCTTAAAATAAGTTTTGGCAAGTCTGCATGGTGTATTAGTTGTTACTGAATCTATTGAGATACACCATCCTAAGCCTTCTTTCTCTGTCTACTCGCACGCCATTACTTTAAAAATAACAGTGACAGCACCTGTTGATCGGCTCATAATTTCTTAATTACCATCAAGGCTATCTTAACAGCGTTTTCTTAGAGTAATTATTACACAAGAGTACCTTTTATATGGGTTTTATTTATGTATACAATATTTTTATAAGCATTTAATGCGACAGCATTTGTAACGTTCACATCGGTTTTACATTTCCCATATGTTTAATATGTGATATGTACTGAAATTCCCAACTCTTTATAGTAAACATCCTTATTTAATTTTTATTTATTATGTATGCTTTTCATGTCTGATGACGTTTTCTTGCGTCTCAGATTTTATACACCGTGATAAATTTTAAGTTATTTAAAAGAATATAGTTCGAAAATCCTTCCATTTACCCATATATCATTAATTCCCCCATACATACAGCGAATTATTTGTCTTTATTTATTAGATTAAACTGTTTTGACTGATAAAACTCAAATCCGGTCATGAAATCTGTTTTCCCTTTCTGCTATATACTTTTGTTGTTTCCGAGCATTTTAGAAATAGTCTATTTCCTATACTGAAAATAGTCAACTTCAGATGTTTTCATTTTCAAGCCCGGTGATTCACACCACAATTTGACGACTCATCAGAAATCGTCTGAAATCTGTAGACGTAAAGCGGAGAATATTTTGTTGGCGTTTTCAATAAATCTTCTTATTTAACTATTTAGAAAATGTTCTCGCCTTATCTCTGTATTAGTCATAATGATTATTTGTAAATTCTTAAATTCGTGTAATTATGTGCTGTTAACATAATTGTAAAAATACGGTAAATATATACAGCTATATTTCATTTGAAATCAATTATAATATTGATTTTTTGATTATTTTTAGTAAAAAAGAAATCTGAAATTTAAAATGAATATCAGTAAAAAAATAGAATTTTATACTATATGTACTTAAGCATAACTGGATTTTGTACTTAAAGCTGAATTATTCTATATTTACTGAATCACAATGCAGAGTTGGAATTTTTCTAGAAGGACTTGATTAAAGCAAGGGTAAACTTTGACATGTCCCCCCCCCCGCCCCCCACCACCTACGATTTTTGTTGCCCCAAATTCGATATGCAATTTTTTTAAAGCTTATACGTTAAATGTGTTTCGACATTGTATATTGGTTATAATCAGTATTTTGAACTAAAAAGTAGAATAAGATTAAAAGTTCAGTACAAAAAATTTTAAATACAGTAAAAACTCTTAATCGCGGGCACCTTCAGAACGCTGAATCTGTCTGCTGTTCGATTGTGTTAGCTTTTATGAGGTAAATATACATACAGGGAAACCTCCATTAAGCGACCACCCCCTGAACGACCATTTTTTCATGGTACGAAATTTATTCCCATAGGCTCAATACTAATTTTACCTCTATTCAGAGACCACCCCAGTTGAACTCCCTCCATAAGGGACCCATTTCTTTGACGAAAATGAAACAAATTCCGTTTTTTCCGGGTCGCTTGAAAAAGGTTTTATTAGAATAATAATTCCGGAGAGCGCATTATTTATCAAACTTCTAAACTAAGTTTAGAATTTTTATTTATTCCGGTAACTTTTAAGTGTTTAAACCCCTTTGTTCCTTTTTAGACAATGAATTTAACTCTGATGACACATTAAGGATGACGGTCCATAAACTCCCCTGCCCTATTCTGTCAGGAAACTCTCAAAGGAATAGATAAAGTAATGAAATCGTCAAAATTCGTTCCAGACAAAAAAAAAAAAAAAAAAAAAAAAAAAAAATTGCATTTATATGAATTTTGAAAGGACTTGGGAATAAAATTTATAGTAGATAAACCATAAAAGCAAAGCAAACATCAATGTATTCATTTTTTAAACTCTGCAGTAATTAACTTATGTAATTAACTTTTGTTTTGATACTTAAATTTTCATATGCTTTCTTAATTTGAAAAATATAATTTTAGTAACATTAATTGTTACATTTTTTCAACAATTAAATTCTAGATTTTAACATGACCTCCATTAAGAGACCACCTTTCGGAGCGACCAATTTTTATTGGAACGGAAGTGGTCGCTTTAGGGAGGTTTTACTGTATATTGATAAAGGTGAGTGCTCGCTAAAGATAACTGTTCGTATGAAGGCTTTGCAGTAAAATCTCCATAACGGACAATCCTAAATAAAGGACACCACTATGTAGGAAACAGATTTTTTTATTGAAAATATGCAAAATTTTTATACACTTATACCTCAGAAAAGCAGACACCTCCGAACGTCGGACAAATTCCACGGTTCCGAGGTGCCCGCTATTGAGAGGTTTTACTGTATGAAGAAAAATATATTTTGTTTTTAACCTTATTCTACTCTAGAAATTCATAATATTGGTTAATAATAAATATTGATTAATAAATATTACAATATAATACTCATATACTGTAAATTTGGGGGAATCCAGTGTTAGATTTTATTTAACACAGAAATAAAAATGCTTAAACTAATTTACTGGGAATATCTTATTTAAATGGGAAAAAATTGCACAACATAGCAGGGATGGGATTCTTTCTGAAGGAGTGAATCATTTTTTATATTTGGGAGTAATTTGTTACCATAAAGCAGAGCTGATTGCAGCATGGGCAAACTGGGCTGTTTCTATGGGCCTTTAGTTTTACGGGCCCCTAAATTTGGTACGAAATTTCCATAAAGCTGATATTTTAAATTCTTTTTGATCTTACACTTATTTTAATAAATATTTTGCACTTTTAGAACATGATTAGGCTAAAGAAAATGATATATTTATCCAAATATATATTTGACGGCATCGAATAGGCTTTTTTTTTTTTTTTTTTTTTTTTTTTTGTAACAGTATATGGAGGCAATGGCGGGAGGGGGTGAATGAATACTAGGTCTTTGGACTAGAAGCAATTTGAAGTTCTCACTAAAAGTAATAAACATTTTTGATGCCGTAGGGCGTATATGATAACACATAAATACATATTTAGGTGAAAAAAATATATATATTATCCTATTCTAAAACTACAAAATACTGATTACAATCCTCATAAGGTCAAAACTGATTTAAAATATCAGCTTTATGAAAATTTCATACCCAATTTGGGGTACCCTGAAATCAGGGGGCAGAGAAGCATCCCAGTTTTCCCAAGCTGCAATCAGCTCTGCTGTATGGCAACAAATTATTCCCATTTATAAAAAAAATATTCAATGTGGTCAAACATGGCTGCGTATATGGTTTAGAAAGAAAATGGTCAAAGATGGCTTCATATTGGCTAAAAAAAAAAGGCTCAAAGATGGCCGCAATTAAGACATTTGAAATGTCTGAAATTCAGACGTAAGAAGTGTCTGAAAAATTTAAGACACTTTAAAACGTCTTAAAATTGAACACTCGTGTTTCAGACACTTAAGTGTCTGAAATTCAGACGCAAGAAGTGTCTGAAAATTTTAAGACATTTTAAAACGTCTGAAAATTGAACACTGCGTTTCAGACACTTAAATGTCTGAATTTCAGACATTTAAGTTTACAGTGCAGGAAAACTTTACTTCTTTGTAATATATAGCCCAGTGGTTAGGGAGTTGAATTCGGAATTAATTAGGGGAAAGCTGAAATTGTTTTAATCCCATCTGTTTAGGTCTAGAATGAATATGCTATGTTTTCCCCCTCGTACTAGGTCAGCGTTAGGAAATATGTGTAGATTTATAGTCAAAAAACACGTTTTTTTTGCATACCATAAAAGTATCTCAAAACAGCTAACTCTGTCAAAAACATTGTCAATACAAATGTTGTAGAGCTTAAAATTCTGAGAAAATGAGTACCTACACTTAATATTTTTGTTGAACATTAAGGTCACAATTCTACTTTAAAGTTTTAGACCTGTGCTCAGGTGGTTGAACAGAATTAATTTGGAGAAAACTGAAAATTGTTTTAATCCCTTCAGTTTAGGTCTAAAATGAAGGTACTATGTTTTCTACCTCGTAATTGGGTTAATGTTAGAAAATACGTACATATTTATTTTCGAAAAACACGTTTTTTTAAATTACCTTAACAATATCTCAAAACAGCTAACTCTATAAGAAACATTGTCAATACCAGTGTTGTAGAGCTTAAAATTCTGAATAAAATGAGTACCATCATTAATATTTTTGTTCAACATTAAGGTCGCAATTCTATTTCAAAATTTTTCAAATCAAGAGCTTGAAACCAGGAGAGACCAAGTTAACTTAACAATATCTCAAAATTGCGGCCTTAATATTGAACAAAAATATTAAGTGTAGGTACTCATTTTATTCAGAAGTTTAGGCTCTACAACTTTTGTATTGACAATGTTTTTGATAGAGTTAGCTGTTTTGAGATATTGTTAAGGTAATTAAAAATAACGTGTTTATCGAAAATATATATGTATATATTTTCTGACATTCACCCAAGTACGAGGAAGAAAACACAGTACGTTCATTTTAGACCTAAACTGATGGGATTAAAACAATTTTCAGTTTTCTCCAAATTAATTCTGAGTTCAACCCCCTGAGCACGGGTCTAAAACTTTAAAATGGAATTGTGACCTTAATGTTCAACAAAAATATTAAGTGTAGGTACTCATTTTACTCAGAATTTTAAGCTCTACAACATTTGTATTGACAATGTTTTTGACAGAGTTAGCTGCTTTGAGGTATTGTTATAGTATGCAAAAAAACGTGTTTTTTGGCTATAAATCTATACATATTTCCTAACGCTCACCTACTACGAGGGTGAAAACTTAGCATATTCATTCTAGACCTAAAATAAATGGATTAAAACAATTTCCAGCTTTCCCCTAATTAATTCCGAATTCGGCCTTTATTCCCTCCCCTACCACTGGGCTAATAGATTGGAAAAGCATTTTGAATTTTAAACTAATTTTAAAGGCTTATAATAAACGTTTTATAAAAACACGGCTTGCATTTTTTTTCTAGATTCAGATTGATATTACATTAAATATAATATTAGATGTATCTAAAAATTCATGCACAGTCTTGTGTAATATATTTTAGAAAAATATTTTAAAAAATCATACAAAATTCTCAATATTTAAAAAAGTAGTTGTTACTTTAATAAACTGATTTTTTTTATCATTTTTCAAAAATTTTAATTAAATGTGCAGTTAAAAAAATGTTTTCGAAATGTGCTTTTAATTGAATATTAAAACGCCATGCAGTAATAATTTCTATCATAATAGTTAAAAGAAAAAAAATGTTGAAAAGGTTTTGCTTAGGTATAGAATGATCAACAAAACTGTTTCTTCGAAACAAAAGTTATAAAAAACGTTTGTTTTCTAAATTGATGTTTAGAAAATAAAACTAATTTTAAGTATTGTAAGTGAATTTACAAAACTTTTTCTTTCTTCCATAAGCCCATTTGTTATAAGAGATTTTTTCCAGCTTCTGCAATAAATACAAATGTTTTGTGGTTTGCTGTTAAGTATCGTTATTAGGATAAGAGATTGTCTTCCGTAAAAGCGGATGCTTCTGCAAATAAAATCACAGTAAAATACATCTGTAGGTATACTGGAATTCTGAAATACCACAAATATTATAAATTATTAATGTAAAATAAATTAGATAGCATACCATACCGCCCCTGAAGCCTCAGATCTCTCAACCATATTTTTTATCTTAAAAATTTTACAATAAAAAAGTGGCCAAGAACTTCATCGTGTGAAATCATTTTTAAGGTGCAACACCACTTTGGCCGGTTCAAAATTTCGATTTTTTTTTCGCTTAAAGTACGCTTTATATATACGAAAATAATATATTATTAATTAGAAATCGACATGGAAAGTGAAAAGCCAATTTTGGAGCTAATTTAGCGCGCCACATCGAGTAAACAGTAACGAGACATTTAAGCACACCTTTCAAAATTTGTGGCCACTCTACCCCCACCAGTTTTCAACCAATAAATTTGATCTTTTTGAAAATAATTCGTGACATATTTTGCCAGATAAACATGCGTAGGATTTTTTCAAAATATTGATGCCTCCCTGTTCTAAGTAAATTTCTGTAACTTTTTTTTTTTTTATTGTTATTTACATCTTACTATGAATTGATGCCATTACATTAAAAATGCATATTTTTAAAAGTTTCTACGTATTTGACTAGCTTTTGTGCTAAAAATGCTAAGTCGTGTTTAAGTCTATATGAATTATCGTACTCACCACTTAACAGTCTTTTTTCGATGCGCTCCCGCAATGCGGTGTGGCCCATGGGAGATTGCCCCTCCCCCCCCTAAACAAGAGCACTGAGGCGTTCCCTCCGGAAGATTTGAGATTTTGTGTTTTCAGTGGTCCCCCCGGAACTCTATAACCCCCCCCCCCCCTCGGAGCCGCAGAAATCCCTCCCGGAGAAAAGTGATTCAACACAGCGCTCCCGACCATCAGCAGCCAAACCGTCATTTTTTAATAGACAAACTAAAAGAAAATACAGTTTTCTACATTAACATATATATATAATAATTTGGTGTAAATTATTTTAAACACTTTGCATTTCTAAAAAAATTCCCGAAAAAGTCTTAAATTTCAGGGCTGTTACCCCTTGACGTAACAATTTTAAAAAGTTAGGTTTCTTGAATCTTGGGTTGGGTTTTAGATATTATGTAACGTGAGAACAAAATATAAAATGTGACTTTCACAGCTGGCGTTGATACTCGGATCTGCAGATTTTCTAATTTTATTTTATTCCTTGGATTGGGATGAAATGTTTACAACGAAAAAGGCAAAAGCTTAAATTCTTTTTATTCTAAAAACATACTTCAGGGGCAACGCTTGGAAACTTTCAGTTTCATGTATTGCACACCAAATAGTGCAATATCTATAATAAATTCGGTCAAGGTTATTAGCTGTCAAAAATCTCGCTCGTGTTTCTTCCACAATTGTGGAAACCCTGAAAGCCACGCGCCAAAAATAGTATCACACGGTAGGGTGTAGCTCTGTTTATATTATAATGGATGAATCATCTCAATAATTGTACGTCTAGCAGATAAATGGTAAAAGAATAAATATTTGTAACATTTAACGAGATTTTCAAGCTGCAAATAACATATTTTTAATTTTTTGGTCTGTATTAACGAATGCTAAATCCAAGGCCGACCTTCTCTTTGGTGCAAAAGAAAAAGGAATCTAAATTATTTTCAAAACTAAACAAGAACGGAAAATCATGCATCAAGCACGGATTATGAAACACATTCCAACACTAAAAAGATATTAAGAAATTTCATTTTTCTCTAGAATGAAATGAGATAAGGGGCTGTGGATATATAATATTATCACTTTGGGGGGGGGGGGGGGTGTCTGGCACATGATATCTTACAATATCTCTAGGGGGAGGGGGATTTGTCTTTTGATATCATTATCATTTTTGATCCAGCTAATTTTTTTTTTTGGAACTTTTTCTTTACATCAAAATAGTCTGTTATCTTTTTTCAGTCTGTTATCTATTTTCATAAAAATACAAAGTTATTATTAAAATCATTATTTAATTCCAAAATATGGAATACCGCCAACGTTTGGCATTTCTATTCTTCTGTCATATGTGCATGCTGTTCGAGAAACCAGGTGCGAAGTTGTTTGAAACTTGAAATGACACTTGTCTTTACTAGTAAAGAAAAGAAAAATAATGTTGTACACCTGTTTTGCTGATAGAAAGTTTTGCCTGCTCCTCCGGTGCAGGGGCAACTATAAGAGGACATTATTACTGTTTGAGTGCATTATATAACAAAACGCTATTATTAAATACTTTTAAATAGTAACTATTTCTTTTCAATGTTATTAGATATCAAGTTATTTTATATATAATGGGGATATTTTATTGAATTCTCTTTATTTGAATAAATAAGATATGCGAATATTAAATGCATAGCCATAGCTGTATAAAACTGCAAACAAAAGAAAAAAAATTTCAAAAATCAAAAGGATTTTTAGACATTGATAACGATATCATTTGGGCGGGGGTGGGGGTGGTGGTCGAGGGATGATAACATATGATATCGTAAGGGGGGGGGGGAAGTGGGTCCAAAATTACAAAAAATAAATAACGTTACATATGTACAGCTCCTAATCTAAATAAGCAACTTAAAAAAATACATAACTCTGTAAATATCCATTGCTGTCCATATCCGGTAATGTGGGCGAAGCCTTTCATGTACCCTGTAATGCGATCTATAGAATTTATACCCCCCTCCCCCCCAATACACTCAAAATTAGATCAGTTTAAACAAGTTGGAAATTGCATGTCAAACGTGGCAAATAAGGTGCGTTCGTACTATAACTAGTTTTATAAATACTTTTTGCACCGCATATTGTACTGAATGTATACTTTAGTGCACTTCATAAGTGTATGTCCATTTCATTCTGTTCGAAAGGCTGTAACATCATTAAAATGCACTTGAAATAATTTTTTCCATTGGCCGTAATGTAACGGAAAACTTTTGACTGTCCCTGTAATTAAACTATACATCCGATTTTCATAAAATTTGAAATGACTTTTTAATGACTTTGAAATGATAAAATTTTGCAACAATTATATATTTAAAATTTCAGACCATTCGGTTGGGTAGATTTTGCTTTGTTATATGCGGTCCAACGGACCGAACGACAGCTATAGATGCTACGTATTTATATAATTACGAACGTACCTAAAAGAAGTGGATATCACAGAGGAAAACGCACTTCCAGCAGTTATCGATTTTAGTCAGTCCTTTAACCCTTTATGCCCCAAATTATGAATTCATGAAAATTTCATCTTCTAAAGCATTTATCGTGAATTTTTGAAACTACATTAGAAGATTTACACATACATTTTTAGAAGGATTTTGCCAATTAAAATTAATTAATTAAATTTGAATTTATAGAGATTTTGTGCGATATTTATAACTCCACTGAAATCTGTTATTTAATTTTTTTTTCAGTATTTTATACAATTAGGAAATGTACAAATATAATGTTCTCTCAACAGAAGTTTACAAATATTTCCGAACAGACCCCCCCCCCCCATCCCCAATCTTTCAACGTCAAGAAAGCTGAAAAAATGCAAAGGCAAAAGAAATCATCCTTTTAACAATATTTTTGTTTTGTGCAACTAATAATGCTTTTGGAACAAGATAAAGTAAAGTATCTATAACTCACTTTAAACTGTATTACTAGAAATCGCTGTATTAAATGAATTTTATAACAAGTTATTATAATGGTACTTTAAAGTATCGTCGGGGCGTAAAGGGTTAACCGAATTCTTTTGTGTGTATTTATAAATGAAGGATAAATAATATGCACTCTATGATATAAAGAAAACGTTCAGTGCTCTTCAGTAATGTCATTATATGCGAAATATCATAACATTTAAAGTGCACTGCACACGATTTCCCCCCCATACGTCATAGTAATGGAGTCCTTTTGTGCGTCCTTGTAAACAAACTATAAATGTTTCTCATTCTATACTCCTGAAAAAGCATATTGTAGCCCATCTCATTGATGTATATCAATCTCATTAAGTTTGAGGTATCGTAACATCAATAAAATGCTACTAAACATACACTCTAAATAAAAATGAGTGACTCGCAGAGTTAAAATATGCCCAACCTCTTTAGAGTGACTATTCACTCTAAGCAAAAGTGAAAATTTTGACTCTCTGAAAGAGTGAATAGTCACCCCTGGGAAATGAATATTCACTCTAAACAAGGGTGGATAATCACTCTTTCGGAGGAGTGACTATTCACTCTTGCTAAAGGAGTGCGGTTTTTCACCCCTGGTAGGAGTGAATAGTCACTCTTTCATAGAAGTGAATGTTAATTTTTTATGGAGTCAATTCTTTTTTTATTTTGCTTTTATGGGCATTTTAAAAGAATCACATCCTTTACAGCATGCAATAAAAATAGATACAAGCGTGGTAAAGATTGGAATAAAATACTTTATCAGCAATATTTATTTAATTCATAGTTTGTAACACTAATTGAACTGTTAAGGAAAGAATCAGTTAAAGTTACATATGAATTTAATTTAGATTACTGACAGAAATAAACTAATATATTTTATTCCAATTTTATCCTTTGTGTTTGCTTTTATTGCATACCCTATAAAAATATTACTTTTAAAGTTTTATAAATAACTTTTTAATAGGTGGATATTATATGTTTAACAATGTTTGATGTCATTTTAATTTTTAATTTTCATTTAAATTCCTATCATTTTACCTTTACTTTTTCCGTAAATTATTGCTATTTTTGCAAAGTCCTATTGTTCTAAAATATTTTTCATTTTTTTACTTAAAAACAATGCTTATAAACTTACATATTTTTTTAAAAATTAGTTTTAAGTATGATTTAAATATTAAGAATGTGTATTTTTTTCCGCTGTGATTTGCTTTTGTTTTATTTAATATGATCATGTAGTCTAAATTTTAAGTTCTCTGGAATATGTATATATATATATATTTCTTTTAAACATATTCCTTAACTTAATCATGATTTCTAATTTTGGCCCATTATTGTTGAAAACAATACTTATTAATGAAACGACACGGTAAGTCATATTTAATTTAAATTTTTTATTCCCGTAGATATTGTATTTTGGGAATATGAGCAAAATAGATTTGATATGTTTTATAGGAAAAGATTGACCTAGGAAATAGAAAAAAATAAATATAAAAATAAACACATTACATTTATTTGTATCTGTATGAATTTTAATAAAAATAAAGTGAATGACTGCATATAAAAGTTCTTATTGTTTGAAAAACAATTTAATGTAAAAAAGTAGTTATTAATCTCTTTAAAAAAATATTCAGTCCTAAATCATGTAAGAAAATATGAACTTTTTAAAAAATATACTAAAGCGGTCTTATCGATAAACTTCAAAACAGGCATAAAAAACATTTTATTTCAATGCTTAAATATCATGTTTTATTTTTTAGTGCCAAAAATTACGTGCATCAAAAACGTAGAAAATGCGTTTAAATTGAAGGAAATTTAATAACTAATGCAGAATGTCTATAATTATTATTTTTTTTATATTACTCAGTCTTGAAATTTAAAAATCATAATCCGTAGAAAAATGATAAGATACAATTTTAAAAAATTAATATACAGTAAAACCTCCCTAAAACGACCACGTACTGTTCCAATAAAAATTGGTCTCTCCGAGAGGTGGTCTCTTAATGGAGGTCATGTTTAAATCTAGATTTTAATTGTTGAAAAATGGTAACAATGTTACTTAAATTTATTTTTCACACTAGGAAAAAATATAAAAATTTAAGTATCAAAATAAAAGTTAAGTACATAAGTTAATTACTGCAGAGTTTAAAAAATGAACCCACTGAGCTTTGCTTTAATTTTACAGTTTTATGTTTTATAATGTTTATTTCCAAGTCCTTTCGAAGTTCAGTAAATAAATGCAATTTTTTGTGGACGGGAACAAATAATGACGATTTCATTACTTTATCTATTTCTTTGAGAGTTCTCCGACAAAACAGGGCAGAGGGGTTTATTAACCGTCAGTCTTAATTTGTAATCAGAGTTAAATTCATTGCCTAAAAAGGCACAAAGGGAGTTTAAACACTTAAAAGTTACCGGGATAAAAAAAAAAAAAATCTAAACTTAGTTTAGAAGTTTGATGAATAATGCACTCTCCGGAATTATTTTTTTAATAAAACCTTCTTCAAGCGACCAGGAAAAAACGGAATTTATTTCATTTTCTTCAAAGAAATCGGTCTCTCATGGAGGGGTTCAACTGGGATGGTCTCTGAATGGGGTTCAAATTAGTATTGAGCCTATGGGAATAAATTTCGTTCCATGAAAAAATGGTCGTTGAGGGAGGTGGTCGCCTAATAGAGTTGGTCGCACAGGGAGGTTTCACTGTACCAACCTTTTCGTAATATCATAAACATCAAATATCATATTTAACTCCGAAACAATAATAAATACTCTTAACTGTATATAATCCGAAATCAAAATTATCAAAATTAAACCAAAAAAAAAAAAAGTCATAGAACGGCAAATTTATGTTTTCGAATGACGTGTCTCCTACGATTGAGAAAATCTATCTTCTCTTATGAGTCAGTCACCCTTTCAAACGAAAGAGATAAAACTTCTTTGTTTTGTCGTTGGTAAAAGTTTTATAATTTGCAAACACAGCATTGAAAGGGAATAAAAAAATATTTTCACTCATTTTTTTTTAAATTCACATTTCCCGATCTAATGGAGTTTGGATTATTTTTTTGCTAAGCATTGTGAGCTTAGAGGTCTGCACGGGCCGAAATTTCCAAGGACCCAGCCCGACTCATAGAAAAAAAATCGGCCCGGCTCGTAGAAAAGAATTTAGTCCGGCCCGGTAAAAAACTTAAAAGTTCTGTCCGAGCCCGGCCCGGAAAAATGTTAAAATCTCGGCCCGAGTGAATTTCAACAAAACATTGATTTTTTATTTTTTTGAAGTGTTAAAAATCTGGAAAATGCTATACAGTAAGGTGGAATTGTATAGAAAAGAAAAAAAAAATGCGTTATAGACAAGTTCCCTTCTTAGCGAGTGTAAATGTATTATATATTCTTTTCTTATGTATTAGTATATTAATTATGCATGGATCAATACGTTAGAGTGTTTAAAACTGGGTTCCGTAATACGCAGGTTCTTTTCACACGTTTTACTATGTTTTAATTTAGCTATATTTTAATAAGCGCAGTAATCTAGTGTTCTTTAAAAATAATAAATTTTAATGTTTAAGGGTAGAATAATGACGATTTAAAAATGTATGCATTTTTTGCAAACATTTTGGGCCAGACCTAATTTTACTGACCTTTGAAGAGACCAGGCCACGGTGAGACAATGATTTTCGTACTGGCTGGGTCAAAATTAGGACTGAAAATTTTGGGTCGTGAAGATTCGGAATGAACCAGTCCCGGCTTTGTACAGAAAAAATGAGCTAGGCCCGGCCCGAGCCTTCAGAAAAAAGTGTGGCCCGGGACTGGCCCGAGTTCCGTGAGTGAAAATCGGCCCGAGAACGAGCCGGCCCGTGCAGATATCTAGTGCGTATTCAATTGTTAAAAGAATTATATTTCAAAACGCTACATGAAGAAATATAACAGACAATCACTTTTGAACACTCTAACGATCAATCTTTTTCTATACAACATACAACTATTTAGTGCATAATCTTAACATATCTACACGAATAAATGGTTAAAATTAAATAAGACTTACCTTTATTTTATATATTCCATTAAGAATAATTTTAATGATATCCTTATCTGTAAATCCTAAGATGGCGGACCAGACGAAAATGTGATCATTTTTCTTATCTTACGAGGACGCTGTCGCCTTGCTGTTCTGATTGGCTAATAAGCAATGCTTACGCAAGCCACTCTTTTGGGAGTGACAACTTCACTCTCGATAACGGGGTGAGATATTGCACTCCTTTCTAGAGAGTTGGAAATTCCACTCTTTAAGGAGTGTATTTTTACAAAATTCCCCCCAAAAAGAGTGAAAAGGCCTGTCACTCTTCCCAGTTTTAGAGTGTAGATGACTTTTTATATCTTTACTCGTAGACAGATATAGAAGAAGTGACTATATTATGATTCTTCTCGTATCAAACCATTACGCCACATGAAATCACAAATTACAGATATGAAGCTTTAATTCGTTTAAAAAATCCCTGCCCGCTCGGCCTTCAGGCGCAGGTAGATTTCGAAGTTAACCCTCTGTCTACCAGAAGGGTCCAATGGACCCGACATGTACATTCAAAATATTTATTCAAACCAGAAATTTCTTCAAAACAAACTAAATTTATAAATCAGACAATAATAAGTTAAATAAACAAATTAAATAGTTTTAAGTAAAAATTCTGGTGTAGAATGTTTTTATAAAACTTGAGTAAAATTTTCGGTAGTTCTAGGGTTAAGTACTAACTTCAACAAGAATAACTAAATCATGATTAGAGATAAACCCACTTTAACAATTTTATCTGGCCTCTTTTGACGAGTTTTTAATTTCATTTTTATATAAGACCTGGTTTTAACAGAATCATTTTAAGGAAGTATTCAAAAAAATATTTTACCACGCTCAACAAATCGAAATTTTCTGACATATTTTTAGATTCATTTTTAAAAGAGGAAACATGAAACTTGCTGACGTGATTTTTGAAGAGATTTATAAGCGACTTGTGTTTTTATTTTTCGTTCAATTAATTCCCACGTTGAAATCATTTTTTGAATTATATTCTGCTTCTATCAAAAAATCGACCAATACGGCAATTATATAATTTCTGAATAACAGAACCTGCCAATTGGATGAGTTTGAGAGCAAAAATGAATTTAAAATTGACTCCGAAAAAATGCAGTTTGCATTTGAGTACACCCTTAATACGATAATTTTTTCTTCAACCGCTATGTATTTTTAATTTGTTTTTCCTTTAACAATTGATCCTATCAAAAACTTGTCAATATAAAAGTTGTAGACAATATTAAGAAGATTTATAATAAATTCACTTGGATTCGGTATCTTGTGAATTGACGAAATTATGTTTTTTTTTCCTCCCTGAAACCCTATTTTTTTCGCTCCTTGAGCCCATTTTTAATTTTATCAAAATTCTGTCATACATAAGTTTTTGGCCCTTTTTCTAGAAGTAATAATAACTTTCAACTGATTCGATATGCATTATAATTGAGAAGTTATCTGGTTTTTTCGGTTTTGACAAAACCCCTCCCTATTTCCACCCCCTTGGTCCGATTTTGCCTATTAACGAACTTGACCGAGATTTTCAGCTCCTTGATTTTATGCATCAGTTTCGATGAGACATGTGCAGAATTACGGAAGTTATCGTGTTCATAAAAAAGTGATATAGATAGATACACTATATTTACCATTAATCACCGGACACATTCAATTTTAGACATTTTGTCGAATATTTAAAACTATATTTGTCTGATTTTTCTGGAACTTCAGGATTGTGAGGAATATGTTTGACTTCATATTTATCAACGGCGATTTGATCAGAAGAACAATTAGGGGGCCACCAAAAAATCAAAGCAAAAAAAACAATGTTTGTGATCACTCTGTAAAATAAAATACATGAAATGATCTATAGCTATAGCTTACGAATATATGGATATTGCACAATGTATGTATCCATTTGTCGAAGAATAGAACTGATATTCATAGAGATATATCGATTTTTTTTAAAGTTGAAAAAATTCTTGCATGTTTTTTGTTTATATCATGCAGGGGTTTTTTTTTACCAACTTTAACGCCAGTTTCAGAAAATTTGACAAAATGTAGTAGAAATAATATGGTGTAATTGGAATGTACATTCATTAAATATTTGATGAAATCTGAGCAGATGTATGAAATATTTTTTATCTGCGCATGCGCGAACGATAAAAATAATTTTTTTTCATGATTTGATAGTCAACTCTATGGATTAACTCATTAAAAAAACAGTCAAATATCGTGAAAATTCAGAAAGATATCGCCGATAGACTGAGCTGATTTTCAGTTGTTCTCTAAAAACAGCTAAATGATAACGGGTTTTAGGTAGATTTCGTATAAAATACTACCTATTAGCGTCGTTCCTATGTTGGAATTTCTAAAAATTTTTTGCAGATCTACACCGATCATAACCCATAGAACGCAAACCCACCCTCAGTAAAAAACTTTATCTATCTATCTATCTATCTATCTATCTATCTATCTATCTATCTATCTATATCTATCTATATATATATATATATATATCACTTTCTTCTGGACACGATAACTTCCACAATTCTGCGCAAATCTCTTCCAAACTGATACATAAAATCTCGTTCAAGTTCGTTAATGGGCAAAATCGGGCCAAGGGGCTGGAAATAGGAAGGGTTTTTGTGAAAATAGAAAAAAACCTCATAACTTCTTAAATTTTGTACATATCAAATCAGTTTAAAGTTTTTATTACTCCTAAATATAGGTCCAAAAATTTATGCATCAGAGATTTTTGATAAAATTAAAAATGGGCTCAAGGCGCGCAAAAAATAGGGTTTTTGGGAGAAAAAAATTCATAACTTCGTCAATTCTCAGGATATCAAATTCAATTAATTTTATTATACATCTCCTGAATATTATCTACAACTTTTATATCCACAAGTTTTTTATAGGACCAATTCGTACCGCAAAAAAAAAAATAAATAAAAATTAAAAACGAAAACACAAAAGGGGGGTGAAGAAGAAAAATTTCCATAACTCCGTCAATTCACAAGATATAAAATCTCCATGAATTTAACATATATCTTCTTAATATTGTCTTCAACATTTATATAGATAAGTTTTTGATAGGACCAATTCTTACAGCAAAAACAAATTAAAAATACATAGCGGTTGAAGAAAAAAATCATCTTATTAAGGGTGTATTCAAATCCAAACTGGTTATTTTCTGACTCATTTTTAAATTCATTTTTGCTCTCAAACGCATCCAATTGATAGATTCTCTTCTCCAGAAACTATATAATGTACCGTAATGATCGATTTTTTTTATAGAGGCAGAACATATTTCAAAAAATGATGTCAAAGTGGGCATTTTGAACAGAGATTCCCGAAGCGATTGTGTTAGAAAGAAAAATGTTGCCCTACTGAGAAAATAATTGTTTATTAATGAAGTTTCAATTAATTGAAAGAAAAACAGGAACACATGCCGCTTATAAATCTTTTCAAAAATCACGTCAGCAAGTTTCGTATTTTTTCTGTTAAAAATGAATCTGAAAATGTGCCAGAAAATTTCGAGTTGTTGATCATGGAAAAGTATTTTTTTTTTTAATACCGCCTTAACATGATTCTGATTAAACCAGCTATTATATAAAAATGAAATAAAAACTCGTCAAAAGCGGCCAGATAAAACTGCTGAAGTGGATTTATATGTAATCATGTTTTAGTTTTTGTTGGTGCAATTAATATACTTAACTTCGAAATCTACCTCCGCTTGTTGGCCGGGCCGGCAGGGATTTTTCGATAAGTTGTCGCTTTTGATTTTTACTTTTCATTTTTTATTGATGCTTTAGTTCTTCTTCGAAAAACCACCAGAATGAGCCTATTCCAAGAAAAAAAGATGTATCAAAATCAAAGCATTTCTTTTAAATCAGGCATGTCAAACACGTGGCCCGCGGGCCAAAACTGGCCCGCCGACATCTTATCTGTGACCCGCGAAGCCTTTGGGATCTTACATGTGTTTAACCCTAAATCTTCCGGAAATTTACTCATGTTTTATAAAAATGTTCTACACTAGATTTTTTTATTCAAAAGTATTTAACTTACTATTGTCTGGTTTATATCTTTAATTTAAAAAAAAAGAACTTCTGCTTTGAATGAATATTTTCAATGTACCTGTCGCGTCGTTGGACACGTCTGGTAGGCGGAGGGTTAATTTTGTTGTTAAAACGTTCATGATGAAAATACACTTTGCACGAACATATTTGTATCAACCGCGGTTTTAGAGATGGAAAACATCCGGAAGATATGTATATCAGTGTTACCAGTTTAGCAATTTTTTTTTTTTTATTAAGAATGCTACCATTATTTTTGAATAGTAATATTTATCTTATTTATTCTGTCCTTGAATAGGCGAATACTTCTCTCCAGAACGTTTTAGCCTTCTGAATTTAAAAAAATCACGTTCATATGGCGATTGAGATGTATACAGACAGATGTAATTCGATTTCCTATTTCAGCACAAAAATATTGTGGACATAAAAATAACCAATCGGATCATATAAAAACGCGGCTTCGTGTGTATGAACATATAAAGTTTTTTTAAAAGTATTTTACTTTTAATTTTTATTAGATTTATGTCGAAACTAATACTTTATTTTACTACTCTCTTCGATTTTACACAAATTAACAAAATAATATGCTGTATTTAATAAATACTCAGAAATGTGTTCCAAAATTAATAAATTTCGGTGAAAATTATAAACGGTTAAAAAGAAAAAAAAATTAAAGTATATAATTAAACGGCTTTCAACGAGTCGCTTTGAAAGCGACACATATTATGACTTTTGTGCTTGACACAAAAAACCCCGAATATGTATGTGATACTGATTTTTTGGATTTATTACCAGTCAAAAATCTGCATTGTATAGATTTGTAAATTCATTAAGCCCACCTCTTTTATAAATTTTTAGTGAATTAAATTGTGCAGTGTCACAATTTTATAATTATTTAATGCAATCTAATTTTTATGATGTTAGAAAAAAGCCGACATCAAATGATAGACTTTTCCAAGTTCTTCACCTGGGCTTTAGTTGAACATATGGATTTTTAATTTCAGCTCTTTAATTATTTTTAGTACTTAGGTTAGTAATTTTGTCATTAAATGAAACCTGTGTGATCTTTCGTTCCTTCCTTTGATTTTTCATTGATATACACACATTTTATTGCCATACTCTCATACATCCCAGAATTTATATATATATATATAATATATGCATTAAAGCCCCCTACCACTATTACAAAATATGCTAAACCGAAGATGAAAATTGTAGATTTTTTAAAAAAGCTGCTTTACAATACTATATTATTCAAAGGGAAACGGAAATATTATATTTTATATGTAGACACTGTTAGCGTAGGGAAAGGATGTAACATTAAGTGGTGCTAAAGCACAAAGCATAAAGAAAACTAAACAAATCTGGATAAACTGTCAGAATCAAAACTGATAATCATCGTCAATTTAGAAAATATCGAAAATACCTTGGAAGTATGGGTAGTGAAGATAAACAGATCTACCTTCTTATAAAAATATTTAAAGGCTTTACTCATAAAGTTGTAACTGTTAAGTTTGAACTGTTAAACAAGGTTACAATTTTCATTTTAAATCGAAAAATAATGAAGGTGTATTAACCCTCTGCACTCCTATGTCTAGTCTCACTGGACATCATCTGTCTTTGCAAAATTTGTTTTTGGCGCCAGTAATAAAGGAAAATAAAATATGCCTTATTTAATTAGAGTATTTTTGAATCTGCGTTCTTGAAGGAAACTTCTTTTATAAAAGTGGTGTCATTCGAATAAAATTTGTGTAAGAGACGTCCGAGTCGAAAGGGTTAATAAAAGGCAAACAATAGGCAAAATACTTGTTACAAAACACCTAAGTAAACTTCAATTTCAAAGCAAATTTCATATTGGTATCTTGTTATTTGGCAGTATTAGCATTTTAAAATGGAATTGATTACTTTGACAAAACAATTTTCAAAAAGAAAATGTATTTCAATGCAAATAGTGCAAAGTATTATCACAAAAATCGTCGGAGTGAAAAATTTAAAACATTATATTAAACAAATTCATTTAAAAGAAGATTTTTAAAATTTAAGAAATATGAAAAATAGTTTAATTTGTTATTTCACCTCTAATAATAGATGTTGAAATTATTGTTCAGAATTTATTGCTGCAGTTAATAAAAATTAATAGCGATTTCACACTACAGCGAAAACATTTGGCTGTTGTTTTTTAATGTCTGAAATTATTCATTAACACTAGAACGTCCGCAAATTTTACCTAATCTTAATAAAAACATTATAACACCACAATTTTTATCTAAAACTGTTTCACTTATTTATTCAACCGAGTTTTTCCTGGTTACAATTTAATTAATTTTACGAAAAAAATTCTGGTTCGAATCGACATTTTCTCATTTGATCGGTGTCGAATGAGAACTACTATCGATTAAGACTAGAACCAGCTGGACGTTCTAGTCTTAATCGATATATTTTTTAAAGTAAAATGTGCAAACTTTTTTTATTTTTCAAGTCAAATAAACATAATTTCAACAAGAAAAAGTATTTAATAAACGAAAAGAAATAAGTAGCGCAAAGATTAAGACATATTTTATTAAATAAAATTTCTGATTCAAAATGAGCTTATTTTTTATTTTTACTTGGAAAAAAAAAAAAAAAAAAAAAAAAAAAAAAAAAAAAAAAAAACAGGGAAGATTGATAGCTGTGCTTTTGTGAGATAAATATTAACTGACCAGCGTGTATAATCAATTTTTAAAATAAATACAATTTAGAAAATTCAATTGAATTTTATACATTTGATTAATGAAAAGTAATTTCCAGTATATTTTTGAAATGCAAGATAAACTATTTATAATAATAACTTTGGAATCTGAGTGACTATTTCTTGAACATAGCAATGTTTTGTACAAACAAACTTTCCTCTGTACAATGGTAATAATATTATCTACTTTTTTTTTTTTTTTTTTTTTTTTTTTTTTTTTTTTTTTTTACGTGGCCCGTGGCTTTGAAATAAAATACATAACTTGGCCCGCGGTGGTAAACGACTTTGACATGCCTGTTTTAAATCTACTCGTTGACTTTCGTTAAGTACAAACTCCTTTGCTGAAAGCCAGATAATAAAACATGACAATTTGCTGAAAATCCCTTATCATTCACCAGCTTTTAGAGAGCAACTACAAATTCGCTCATTATATTGCCGATTATCTTTCTGAATTTTTACGATATTTGACTGGCCTTTTTTTTTATGAGTTGCTCCATAGAGTTGGCTATCAAGTCATGAAAATTTTTTTTTTTATCGTGCACGCATGAGCAGTTAAAAAATATTTCATACAACTGCTCATATTTCAAAAAATTTTTAATATATTTACATTCCAAATGCACTATATTATTTCTACTACATTTTGACAAATTTTCTGAAACTGGCATTAAATTTGGTAAAAAGCCCTGCATGAAATATGCAAAAAATTTTTGAACTTAAAAAAAAAAATCGATATATCTACATGAATATACGTTCTATTCTTCCACAAACGAATAGGGGAGACTGGGGAAATGGCGACACCTTAAGGAAATTTAAATTTTTTCACCTCAAAAAAATGTTTATCTTTTAATAGTAAAAATTATAAAGCTGAATCATTATCTTTAGTATCTGTATAAATTTAACCGTAATCATAACTGTAAAGTAAGCACGCATAAAAAAATTTTCTTTCAACCTCTGTACAGTGACGGGATTACCCAGGATACTAGGGTAATTCCGCCACTGTATCGGGTAATGACGCCACTCTTTAATGACCTAGTAAATACATAAAATGGATAACAGGAAACAAATAACATATTGAAAATATTTAGAAAGCAATAATTTAGCAAAATAATGAATAATTACAATATTCCTTAAGCTAGATTTATTAATGTGCTAAGCTTACAATTTAACTAAAACTGGAAAAGTCACCCTTTGCAATGGTGGCGGCATTACCCCGAGAGGGCAATATAGCAGAAATACCCCAGCAAAGCCGAAAGACGAACCGAACTTATTCAACAAATTGCATCAAAATGTTGGCGAATGCATGTAGATTACGGGTAATATTATCTTAAGTACCTAATGTTACAATAAAAAGTGCTTATCTCTACTCATTTGAAGCTTCAAAATAAGAAGCAACGAGATGAAAACTACATTTTTCACTAGAACGAACGAACGACGTACAACAAAATCACTCTCACTCTAGGCACTGTTTCTATTGTTGGACGCTATAGTGCAGGCGCATTCACTTTCTCAAACTACTGTTAGTTTTTAAAATAGGCGGGGTGGCGGCATAACCCCGAGTGGCGTCATTCCCCCGGTTTCTCCTACATATATTGTACAATATCAATATATTCGTAAGCTATAGTAGTGTTCACATTTCTTTTGAAAAAGGGCAGGGCGCATTTACTGAAAAGGGCACTTTTTTGTCAAGGAAAAGGGCACTTTTTGTCAAGCAAAAGAACACTTTTTGAAAGGAGAATTTTAAAAAGGTACATTCCGTGCCTTCAGCTGGATTATTTTCAGTGCAGTATCAAGGTGAACTGGAATTATACTATATTTACAAGGTTCCCAGCATCATGGAAAATCTGGAAAGTGGAGAATTTAGAAGTAGTCATGGAAAGTCGGGATTTTTTAAATATTTAGGAAATGTTAATGAATTTACTTTTTTTCTAAAAAGTCATAGAAACATCTGGGGTAAAAAATGACGCAAAATCTGTCAAATGATTAAAAAAAAAAATCCAAAAAATTCAAAGAGCGATTACAGTAAGTCACTAATTTTGTCAAAGGATTGCGGAAATAAACAACGAATTTCTTTGCATGCCCATTTGGTCATGAAATTTTTAAAGATTTCGCATCTTTTCCGCGGCTCTTTGAAGAATTTTTAGTTTTTTTTTTTTTTTTTTTTTCCAGCTGTGCTTTTACGAAAATCGCGTCTTTCCCATGGGCTTTTGACGAAAATCGGGTCTTTTCGCGGCTTTTTGAAGAAAATCGCATTTTTCCGAGATTCAATTCAAGACTTTCTGAAAAATCCAGTCCGGAAACAGTTAAAACCAAACCCAAAGCATTTAAAGTAAACCCGATTTGCAACAACAACAGCAACAAAAAAATTAGCGTTCGCCCGCCCCGGGTCAGGTTCGGAAAAAACTCTGGTCCCGACCCAAAACAAATCTTTACTGTGTCCCCCCCCCCTCGGCTTGAAATTTTAAAAAGTCGTCTGAAGTACTTTAATTAAATAGAACTTGTAAGTACATTTTAAAACAATCTGCCCATTTCAAACGTATTTTAAAAGAATTTTTTTCTAACTCTAATTATTTTATTCATTTGAGATTGCAACAACCTAAAGCAATAAAAGAAAAAATGAAAACAACCTATGACCCCACACGTGAATCCTCTCGCTTAGTTTACATGAGTCATGTATTTATGGTCTTTATCTCTGCACAGTCCAGAGAGAGAGAGAGAAAAAAAATAGGTCATGAGGTTTCTTACACATAGACGACGGAAGCTAGAAGTTTTTGTTTTCATTAGAAATTAATTTTGAAAGAAAATTACAGAAAAGAAAGGGTCGGGCGGGATAAAAGTAGAAAAAAATAATCTTAAAATATCTTCTAATGCTTAAGAAATTTATATTTAATCCTGCAAATTACTGGTTATATAAACGTTAGCATGGTGTTATGGTGAATTCTTTAAACTTGCCACCAAGGCTATACTTTTCAAAACTTTTAATGAATTAGAATTAAAATCCTGATTTTTCGTTTAGAAGCAATGAAATCGAATAGCGCTTTTATTTTTTGTCGCGACTGAGTAAAGAAAATCCTAATTTTTTGCTCCAAGTGCTTAACAAAATTTACATATATATGTATATATATATGTTTTTCAACAACCAGTTGGAAAAATCTTTTTTTTTTTTTTTTTTTTTTCCCATCGACCGATTGGCGTTTTTCAGAGATACATTGACGAAATTTGTGACTTTTTACTTTTTCGCAACCGATTAATGAAGAACTAAATGTCGAATCTTTTAAGCGACAACCTGACGCATTTCGCATTTTTTAGGGGGGGGGGGACACTTGATTGACTATGCTCGCGATTTTTATCAGCAACCGATTAACAAAATTTGCAATTTTTTTTCAATGACTAATTGATGAATCCCACTATTTTTAATTACCGATTGGCGAAATTAACAATTTTTCTTGCAATTCTTTTCAATGACTTTGCCAATTGACAATTTTTTTTTCTTCTGAGATACATTGACTGTGAATGTATCAAAGTTCCGCATTGTTGAGTCGAGAAAAATATTTTTCTGAAAAAAAAAAACAACGGAAAGCTAACCTTTTCTTTTCCATACTATTAATATATTTATCTTTTGTTAATTATCCGATTGCGTTCAAATTTTCAGCGAGTTCAAATAATAATAAATTAGGCCGCTTGCCAAATTTCTATTAAAATATAATAAGTTTTCAGAAAATTAGAACCCTCTGAAAAAAGTCTACATTGAAATCATGATTTGTAAATATAATGCAATAAAAATTAAGCTAGTTTTGCATATTTTCAATTTTGTTGTAAATAAATTTCAATACAAATATTTAAATAAAATAAAACTATACAAAAATATTACTTTTACTATGAACATATCCGCTAATTTTTTGCATGATTTTCCTTCTTTTTTTTTTCTTGCATCTTCCAATAATTTCTTCTTACGATTCGATGAAGGCGTCCCAGGATACAAGGTAATTTTTTTTTTTTTTTTGCAAAATCAAATACGCATACCCTCTATTTCTTTTCTATTTCACCTCAGAAACATAAATAAAAAATATTATTGCAATCAGATAACGGTAACCCGTGCCGACTTTAAGTCAAACTTGAACATGAAATCTTGTATTGGGAATACTATGGAAAGATTGAAAAATGTATGTTTCTTTGGTACATAAAACATTATTTTATTTAAAGACGATATTTATTAACATATTACATTAAAAGAAACATTACTGAACTTATTTTCATTTCAATGTTTGTTTTTTTTTTTTTTTTTTTACAATCGGGATACACCTTCGTGTGTCCGGACGTCTGTATGTCTTCATGTGTATGCAACATAACAAAAATTGTTTTTGTTACTCCGTCACCGTTATTAAGTCATGAAAGTCCTGCACCAATTTTACCTCTGTTTCAGCGTATTGTTCATTGCTCTGAACATTGAGATCTTAGAGTAAAGATAAGACTTATATGAGAAGTCTATGATTGAGATCGTCTTTTTCGCGTCGGGAAAAGAAGCATTATTCTCCCATGAAGAGGGACTCTTCAAAACTATCACAAATTTTGAGCCTAGAAAACAATGAATGGCTTTTAACAGATATGAGATCATCGATGCTTTTTTCTGTAAAAATAAAATAACAGGTAACAATAGCGTGATATAAATGTATAACTAAATAAACAATTACAAATTCCATATATGAAACTCGACATACATTCTCGACGAATCTTCGATGAAATGTATGTTTTTTCACGGGCAAATTTGTCATCATTTTTTATTTTGTTTCTTTGTCAACATCATCATCATCATCAAAAAGTGCTAATACTGCTATTTCATCAGTCAAATACCATAAATGCTGAAGAAATTTCTGTAAAGCCGCTTTCGAGATACTTTCATTCACATTTTCGCAGACTTTCAAAGATTTCAAAAAGAACAAATATTTTTAACGTTCTTTAACTGCCAAAATGTATTGAAGACATGTTTAACACAGATTGTCACGATAAACAAGCATACGTTTAGCAGTGATTTCTTATCCTTGGTGTTTCATTTCAGATGAGAACTAAATAACGAGAGTTTTAGGGAGTAAACCGCTCGGGCCATCCATCTAGCTTGGGACATAGCACCCAGAGGCCTGATTTAATTTTTTTTCTGCACCTACATCAAAAAATATCACAGAAATTTTGATCAACTCTCGGTAGTTCCTTTCTGATCATAACATTTTTAAGCTCAGAGCAGAAAAATTAAAGCAAATTGCCAAGTTGAGATACGGGTTAGAACAATTCCACTGTTTCTCTATAGCACTGTGTTTTAGTGGGATAGATGTTCTGCCAATTCTCTTTGTGCTTTTTAAAGAGTGTAATATCGGGACTTGTTGTCACTTGTTTAATGTTCACTTCGAATACAGCCTTTAATACCAGTTCGTATACATGATGGCAGCAAGCAAAGAAAAGCATTTCCCTATCAATTTTTTTTTCGAGGAACGCACAGGCACCATTAAAACGACCTGTATTTGAAGCCATAGTATCAGAACAGAAAATTTGGACTTTGTTTTCGAGATTCCAATCTAAGATAGCCTTCCAAATAGCCTGCGCCTTTTCTTTGCCAGTATAATTATAAAGTCTCGACGCAGCAATGAGGTGTTAAGTTCATATGAAATAACTATAAGCAAGCGTTCTTCTTTCGATTTTCAAGAAGTCAAAGCAGGCAACAATTTACCATCCCAATATAAGATCACTACATCTGATACCACATTTTGGAACTCAATTTTTATATTTTCCGCGCGTTCCTTCCGTGTTTCTGCTCGGATTCTTTGAATTTAAGACTTACTTAACGGAAATTTTTCAATGTTAAATCAAGCGCCCCCCCCCCCCCCCCTCTCCCCCAATAGTAGCTTCAAGAGTAAACACATAATCTCACATACTTTATTGACACCTGTCTAATGCAGCAGCTAACTTTAATAATAAAATCTTTCCTCATTACTGATTTACTTGTCTCATGTTCTGAGCTTTTGATCAGGTTGGGAAATCTTCTTTATCCATATTTTCATTAGGATTCGAAGAGGAATATTCTTGCAATGGTTAGTATGATGCTGAGGACGTTGAAGCGGTTTTTAGAACTACGCAATAGTACTGCCATCTTCTGCTCACTGATTAAAAACTATCCCGACATTTACTAACAAAAGACTAACATGGAATTATAAGCACATTGACAAATAGACGTGCGCTGTCCTCAGTAAACTTGTACTGACATGTTTCACAGGATTCGCACTGTTTTTAAACGGATTGCGCATTGTCACAAGCATTCCAAAATCTTTCTTTTTTATTTTGTTTTATCTTTTTCATTTGTAGCTGCTGGTTACTCCGCTACAGACACGTGATAGGGTGACATGTGTCAGCGTTCGCTCGCTAAGTACACAAGTACTGACTGAGACATTTAGAGGCAAGTCGGCACGGGTTTCCGTGGTCCAAATTACATGAAACTTTATTTACAATAGTTTTGACATAAAAGGAAAAAAATGAGAGGGTATGCGTAAAAATAAAACTACTTTCATTTTTTTGGGACACCCTAGCATATCTAGATGAATTGTATTTAATAACCATGTGAACTAGTGGAGCGATTTTTAAACTGCAAAAGCAGACGCGTTGGAATGTTGGGATACAGATCAGAACGCAGTGCGGAATGTTGAAATCTTGAATACACAATGAATTGGGGTTCCTGCACCTGTTCTAGCTATGCGTGGGGAGGGTCCGATTATCGTCACCTGTCGTGACCTGACAAGTGAATCACTTGTTTTTGAACCATCCACGTGTTTTTTTCCATAAAGGGAAGAAAAATAAGGCATTTTTTTCAAGAAATTACGGGGTGCAAAGTACATGTTTTGAGAAATGGGCAGGGTGCATTTTTCACTTATAAAAAGGGCAGGGCGGTCGTTACATATGCAAAATGGGGCAGGGCGCATCGACACTTAAATAAAAAAGGGCAGGGCGCGGCGCCCTTCAAAAAACGCATAACGGGAACACTAGCTATAGCGATAGATCATTTCGCGCATTTTATTTAATGGGTGATCCCAAACATTTGATTTTCTTTGATTTTTTGTTGGCCCCCCATTTGTCTTTCTGATCAAATCGCCATTGATAAATATGAAGTCGAACATATTCTTCATAATCCTGAAATTCCAGTAAATTCCGACAAATTTTTCTTTGAATATTCGACAAAATGTCTGAAATTGAAAGTGTTTGGTGATTAATGGCCATACAGTGTAGATAGATAGATAAAGTTTTTAACTGATGGTGGTTTTTGTGGTTCTAGGTGTCATGATCGGTGTAGATCTGCAAAAAAATTCAGAAATTTGAACATAGGGGAGAATGTAATAGGTAGTATTTCGTACGAAATCATACCCAAAACCAGATGCCCCTAATAGTATTTCAGATATGGCCATTAATTATTTTGAAATATGTGAGAAGATTATGACAAACCTAAATTTACCGGATGTAGATGGCACAAAAATAGATCTTTATTGCAAATTTCTGAAACTGGAGACCGATTGGCGATTGTAATCATTATAGCTTATATGTGATGTTTGATTTCAAACTTGACTTGAAGTCCGTCATAACTGAGATATTAAAAACACTATCTTTTTCTTTTGCTTTATTTAACTGCCAAAATGACAAAAATAACGAGAAACAGTATATCATTGAATAGGAAAATTTACAATTAGGGGAGATGGGGGCACATGTGAACAGTTCACATAAATATAGCTTTTTCTCATAACTGGATTAATTTCTATAAACAAAAACTACTGAATATATTAAGCAGAACTTTTTTTACGCATAGTATTTTTTTAAATCACCTTTATAAGTTCTTACTTTTTTTAATAGTTTTATAAATTCAAAAAATTGCTCACATGTGCCCCATCAGCAGGGTAGTTGTGAACACACGTGCCGCACATGTGAACACAAGTCAAAATTTTCTTTGAATGCTTTTTATTCCGTTATTCATTTGTCATCATAATCATTAGTTATATTATCTGTTAAATTCACCACAAAGAAAAAAATATATATGTATTTTTCTAGTTTCTGGGTAATATGTTTAAGCAAAAGATTGTAAAATGAAAATAAGTAGATTTGGGTGGGGGGGGGGAGGGGGGAGGCTTAGATGATTGATTAAATATAGTTGCAATAAAATAATAAAAAAAAAGAAGCAAATTTGAAAAAAAAATTAAAGCTTTTAAATTTTGCTAAGTGGTTTTTGTTTGGGGGAGATTTTAGGGAGGGGACATTTAGATAATATTTATCGGAAATCTGCCAAATTACAAAAGATTCTCACTCCTGTATTTGCCTTATTTACTTCTAAATTAAAGATAAAGAATGTTTTTTTAATGATATATATATTTTTTTAAATCTCGATTATAAGCCCCCCCCCCCAAATTTAACTTGTTTTGCTTTTGAAAGAGGGGGGCTTACAATCGGGATTTTACGGTAGTTATCAGTTTGAAAATTTTACTTTCTTAAGATATTACTGATATCTATCTCCATTGAAAGCATCACATACATAGCTGTTTTAGAGCTGGAAGTAAGCCATCAGTACAAGTTTGCAACAAATGAAATAGAAAAATTTGCAAAGTTGTTTAACGTAATACTTTTTGTATTAACAATGCATAAAAAATATTGTTGTAAACCGTTTAGTAAATTAATACATTACACTTATTGCATTTTAGAAAACATTAAATTTATTTAAATTACAATTGAACATATACGAGCTTGTTGTTCTTTATGTACTTGCTGGCAGGTGTGTTTGTGGAAGTTTCAATACAAAATCAACTTTGTATGACGGAAATATCTTCTATTTCAGGAAAATTATAGATACTGGTTCTGACATTATTTCTCATGAAGTTAACTGAAAGGAACAGAATCACAGAATGATTATTGAAGCACTTATGAACTTTTCTTATCTGCACAACTAGTCTGTTCACAAGTGCCCCACATGGCTGCTATTGATAAATTGCTATCATTATGCATATCATATGATAAATTGCTATCATTAACATTTCTCAATTTTAGAAGAGAAAAAAACTTGATCAAAAATATTTATTAGTATTCATAGTATATGTTAAAACATTAAAGTTCAAATAAATGAATAAATTAATAAAGTTATTCTCTTATAAATTTGGAACTGAGATTTTAATTTTGAGATCTATAAACAGTTTTTTAGCTACTGAGGACAAAAAAAAAAAAAAAAAAAAAAATATCAAAGATCTTCAAAATTTTTTTACCATATGTCTACAGGTGCTGTCGTCTTTGGCGGTTTAAAAAAAAAAACAAAAAAAACATAACTATTGAAAAATTGTGATGTTCACATCTGTCCCATGTTCACATGTACCCCCTACTCTTCTACTTTTTTTTTGGGTGGGGGGATGGGCGTCTCCTGTCAACTAAGAAAGTGGCCATACAAAGAAATTCACAATAACAATGATTTCAGGGCCGTAGAGAGAGACAACGGGCCTCGGTAGTTTTTCGAATCACCTCTCCTTCCCCCTCCTGCTATAAATGTGGAGCAAACATGCAAACCATGCTTTCTCTTTTAGATACAAATTTTCAAAAAACACAAAAAACTGATAAATAAGAAAATAACTTGTATTTAATTCTCATTTTTATTGTGTATTTTTATTACTGTTTATTAGAAAGAATTGCAAGCATACCTAAGATATTAAACGCAAAACAAATTAATAAAATTCATTTAATATTTGGAGAAATCACGTTTTGACCGAATTCAGAGGAGGAAACATGTTTTGATTGTTTGACAAGTGGATAAAACGCTTTTTGAATGAAATAAGTTCTAACTCACAAATAATACAATAGCATTATTTTATTTGAATAAATACCGAATTTCAGTTGATTATTGTTAAAATAAAATGACAGATTATGGTACCTAGTAGTATTCAGTAAATATTTACTAAATAAATACTCGTTTGCCAGAAATCCACTTCAAATTAAAAAAATATATATCTTCATCTAGACAGTTATACACATCCCCCTCTTCTTTATTACAGGCTTATCAATCATGGGTAATGTGGTTGTATCATTTGAATATATCATCAGGTTGATTTTGCCACTGTTCACTATACATTACCTTCAAAAGTTTTTTAAAATCTTTGTTCTTTTCAACTGGTATGGCGTGGCTAAGAGGAAGATATTCTAAAACAACCCTTTGAACAAGGCAACAGTAACTCCCTTTTTAAGAAGATTTACATCATATTCTTCATTTAGATCTTGAAATCTATAATTCTGGAAGCCTTTAACTTTAACAGTTCTCTTATTTTTTTCTAAAACAATCCGTTTCAATTGTGATATGTATGGTAGGTTTCGAAAGTACACATTAAGTGACAACTGTGATTGGCAGACTGGAGAAATCACTGCTTGATTGAATGCAGGCTTTGGAGGAAACACTCTTTGATTGAAGCGTCAAGTTTTAAAATTGATTTATAATCGGAGAAAAAATTTTTTTAGTAAAAAATACCATTTATTTCTGTGCAATTTAACACAGAGTTCATAAAAATAACAATAACTCATTTTTTATTTTTTTGTGAGAAAACACGGTTTGAATGTTTGCTCCACAAATATGAAACTATAAAGCCTGCTAAGACGGAAACACAAACAATCGGCGCAAAATACCGTTTTAGATCGGTTGCTTCCGTCTTTGCAGTTATAGTTACATGGTATTATTTTTAGCGAGATCATGAAAAATTTCCATTTAAGCAAGATTCCGTTATAAAATTAAAAAATAAATTTGATGGATAGTACTTTTTAAAATATTGCTATATATTACCTTAGAGTTTTATTATTTTTTCTTTTATATTATTACAGTTTACGATTCGTGATTCTACAGTCGTTATCTTTAAAAAATGTTTTACACACGACGAATTTCGCAATTTCTGCGACTGTTAAAGGTTTACTGTCCCCTTAAAAGTAATAAATATTAAAAATATTTCTTAAAAGTTTTGAACAAGATTGGTCAAAAAGTTTAAAGTTAAAAAGCTCTAAACACTTACTAACTTTGATTTCTGCTGATTTTAAATAAAAACTACTGTCTTTTGAACGTAAAACGCTAAATTGTCAAATAATTTATACATAGAGTAGGTGGATGTAAAGATACGCACTGGCTGATTTAATATGAAGCAACATTTCTACAATCATGACCACTGGGTGGCAGTTTGGTATCAAATGTAGTAGTTGTGCATTCAAACCTTGTGAAAAAAGTAGCACTGAGGTAAGTTTAAATTTTCGAATTTTGATCTAATATTTTTTAAATTTCACTTTATTGTTTAGCTGTCAATATCTCGAATTTTTACAAATCCAAAAATTCACTGAAGAACGGAAACTCTTTAGCTTCTAAATGTCGTGAAATTTGCCTCGATCGCATTTTTTTAAACTTGTAGGTAGCCGGTTAAGCAAAATACTGCAGAATGGGGTAAAAGTACGCATCCGTCTTGGGGCAAAGATACGCACAAGTTTAAGATGCGGGCCTTTGCCCCCATCGTTTTAGTTAGATGCAAAGCTTTTCACAATTACGTTGTGGAAAGCTTTATATTTTTTTCTAAGTTAGCATTGTATAAAATATAATAGCTACTTAACTAACATAAGGTAGTTAACTACCTTTTCATTTTCCTACTTAAGTTTTTTTAAATATAGAACGTAGGTATCGACCTATCTACTTTTAAAAATCAATATTCTTGTTGTTCGATGAACTGTGTGTGTTTATGGAACTAGTAAAATGACACGAGATGTAAATAACACTATATTGAAACAAATGTAGATTGACATCGTCCAGATACAGACATGCGGTTTGTTAATTTTAACAAGATCCAGGCTTTGTGGCTGCCCGGTTGCGTTATTAAAAATATCGCAACTAAAGAGTTAAATGCTGCGTGTGTTTAATCTGAAGGTTGCACTTCAACTCCTTCTTCAAATGTAGAATCACTGAAACCAGGAAGTGTCCTTGACCACCAAATATAAATCACAATAATTATTTTTAAACAACTGAGAAAATGTCTAAATAGAAGAATATCTTGATATGATAAACAAAGTTATTTCAATAAGGAAATGTTTATAACACCATTTCAGATGATTCATGGTAGAAATGAAATGTTGATTTATGATGTATAAATGTTTTAGATTATTATTTCAAGAAATATCAATAAGGGTTTTCTTAAATAACAGTCATAACAATAAATAACTCCAAAGTGATTTTAGTTGAAGTGATTATTCAGTAAATGGGTTCTCATAAATCATAATTGCGAAAAATGATGTTCACTGAACATGCTCCCCCCCCCCCCCCGGGCGTTTGAATAATGAAGACCCGCGTTGCACAGTCACCACTCTGTTGAGTTCATCACTGCCTGGGTGGACCTCCGTAATACGGCCCAACGGCCAAGTTCCAGGCGGTTGATTTGCGTCCATGAGTAACACTATCTGACCCACCTCGATGTTAGGCGTGGCGATCTTCCACTTAACTCTGGGTTGCAGCGAGGCCAGGTATTCTCTGGTCCACCGTCTGGCAAATCCAGCTTTCATGTTTTGGAACAGTTCCCATCGTTTCTTCAGATTCGTTGTCGGGGTTGTTGATTCATCGGGTATGGAATGCAAAACATCCCCTGTAAGAAAATGTGAGGGAGTGAGAACATTTATTGAATCAGTATCATTATCGTTTAAATGTATAAGCGGCCGCGAGTTGAGCAAGGCTTCTATCTGGACTACTAACGTGGCTAGCTCCTCGAAAGTGAGCAATGTCCCTTTATGACTCGCTTGATATGATACTTTGCCGCTTTTATGGCAGCCTCCCAAATCCCGCCAAAATGAGGGGCAGAAGGAAGGATGAAATGCCATTCTAGAGAGTTTTCAGCTTGATAGTGGGACATTATTTCATTATCTGTAAATGAACGCCATAGTTCATAGATTTTATCCAACTTTCTGGATGCACCGACAAAATCGGTGCCATTGTCGCTATAAAGATGCCGTGGGCCGCCTCGCCTTGCACTAAAACGTCGAAGGGCGGCGATAAATGCCTCAGCTGTCATATCACTCACAGCTTCAATATGCACCGCTTTTGTAGCCAAACAAATAAACAAAGCTATATAGCCCTTAGTTGTTTTTGCACCCCGACCCTTACTAAATTTAATAGATATAGGGCCTGCGTAATCGACACCGCTGGAAAAAAATGGACGCTCCAGGGTTACTCGATGCTTTGGCAAATTCCCCATTAGTTGAGGGGTTGCAATGGACCTTTTATATCTGTAGCATTTTAAACATCTATTGATGCATTTGTTAATGATCTTTTTTCCACCAACTATCCAATAAGATTGTCTTATGATGTGGGATAGCAGCGAAGGTCCAGCATGTAAATGCCCAATGTGTTGTTGCTGTATTAATAACTCAGCCATTTTATGCTGTGAGGGCAAGATTAAAGGATGTTTGTGATTAAATGATAATTGTGAATTTTGTAAGCGTCCTCCCACCCGTAACAGACCCTTATCATCAATAAATGAGTGGAGAGATTGTAACGCACTTTTCTTTGGTAAAGCTTTCTGTTCTTGGATACATTTAAATTCTTCCTGAAAGTAAGAATTCTGAATCCAACAAACAAAATTCTCTTCAGCAGCTTTTGTTTCTTTGTAAGTAAGATGTGGTGAAGAAATTTCTGTTTTGTTAGACTTCTTGCATTTTTTGATAAATCTTTGGCAATATGCCAAAATGCGAATAATTTTTGCAAGCGAAGAGTGCTTTTGAAACAAATTATAAATAGATCATTTGATGTGCGGGCGTGAAAGGAAAAAATTGGATCAGGCCTTTGTTCGGCTTTGATTTGATCATCAAATTCCTCAACATTTGAGTCGTCTTTGGGCCAATTGGATGGGTCCAAAATCAGCCAACTTGGCCCCTTCCACCACAAATCACAACCTGGAAGACATTTTGGATCAATACCGCGCGAAGCGATATCTGCGGGGTTCTCTTTGGATGGTACATGTCTCCAGTGCTTTGTAGGTAGAATTTCGGTAATTTGAGCTGTCCTATTCGCGACAAAAGTCTTACATTTACGCGGATGTGCTGATAGCCAAGAAAGGACGACTTTTGAGTCCGTCCAGGCGAAAATATCGAACTTGCAACTCTTTAATGTTTCCATGACGGAACGGAACAGCTTAGCTAGTAGGTGCGCACCGCAAAGCTCTAATTTTGGCACTGAAATCTGTTTGATTGGAGCAACTTTAGTTTTAGAAACTAAGAGCAAAGAGTTTATTTTCCCCTTATAACTTTGTCGGCAATAAATTGCGGCAGCATATGCCAATGTTGAGGCATCAGAAAAACCATGTAATTCAAATGGGTTACCGGATGAAATCGTGATACATCTAGGAACAGACAATTGATTTAGTCCGTTAAAGGAAATTTGAAATTGTAGCAATTCGTAGGTAAGATGTTGCGGTATAACAGAGTCCCAGTCCCCTTTTGTAAGCCAAAGTTTCTGATAAAATACATTTAAAGTTACAGTACAGGGCGAAATTAGACCTAGCGGGTCGAAAATCCGTGCAGACTCGGCTAAAATGTGTCTCTTTGTAAGAGGTGGAGTGAGTGTTAATGCAGTTATGAAAATAAAACTATCTGATGAAGAGTTCCAGCTTAAGCCTAGAACTTTGGAACTTCCGTTGTCACTAGGAATGATTTCAAAATTTGATTCAGTGCTAGAAGAATCTATAAATTCATTCAGAAATGCCTGTGAATTTGAATTCCACTTCCTCAAGTGGAAACCATGCGCGTCTAAACAATCTGTAATTTCTTTGCAAGTTTCTATTGCTTCCCTAACAGTATTCGTACCGGATAATAAGTCATCCATGTACATATCTTCTTCTAACATGCGCGAAATGCAAGGATTTTTTGTATAATCCTGAGCGATTTATTTTACACATCTAGTTGCCAGAAAAGATGCTGGCGCTAAACCATATGTGACAGTTTTCAATTTGTAATTTTTTATTTCCTTATTAGGATTAGACCTCCAAACTATTTGCTGATAAATTTGATCCTCTTCGGCAACCAAAATCTGGCGGTACATTTTTTCTATGTCCGCAGAAAAGACTATTTTCGGAAATCGAAAATTAAGTAAGATTTCGAAAATGTCCCGTTGTAACTTAGGGCCTACACCCAAAATGGAATTCAAGGAAACACCACTTGAAGTTTTGCATGAAGCGTCAAAAACTACCCTTAATTTAGTAGTGATACTAGAAGATTTAATAACCGCATGATGAGGAAGAAAGTAGTGTTTGTTTTCATAATTATTAATGTCATTTTGTGCAATTAATTCCATGTGATCTAATTCTTCATATTCGTACATAAACTCTTTGTACTGATTTTCACATTCTGGTTTTTCTCTAAATTTCTTTTCCATAGCAAGCAAACGAGAAATTGCGGCAGGTTTAGAATTACCTAATTCTGATTTAGATTGAAATTTTCCTGAAAATGTGATTCAACAAATTGCTCTTCAGGTGACAACATTTGAGTATTCTTATTAAATACTTCTTCTACTTCCCAAAAACGCTTTAACTCTTTATCAATATTAATTTCATAAATGTGTAAATTATGTATTGAATTTGGAGATGTACTAGAATGTGGCATTTTCCCTGATACGAGAAAGCCAAAAATTGAATTTTGAGCAATTAAATTGTTCTGCGTATCTGTTACTTGACCAGGAAGCAAAATAGAAAAGAAATAATCAGATCCTAGAATAATGTCTATTTTACTTGGTGTCTCGAAATGTGGATCCGCTAAGTTTATATTCTTTAAATGCGAAAAATGCTTGTCATGTATTTTTTCCGCAGATAACGGAGCAGCTAAATCTTCTAAAATAAATGCCTTAACAGACAACTTGGTGTCAGCATTATAATTTGATGTAAGATCAAACATTACATAACCCTTAGTTACTGCGATCTTTGAGTTAGAGAGACCTTTTACGGGGAACCTAGCATTTTTCCTTTTAATTCCTAACATTTTCATGCAGGATTCAGAAACAAATGTAGACTCTGATCCACTATCACACATGATTCTTAAAGTGTCCTTTTGACCCATGCAATCATTAATATATACACTAGCAGTGGGCAAAAGTGCGAAAGATGTTTGAACTGCATTTATGGAAGGAGAAATTTCCTTTTTATTCTCATCCGGAATCGAACCGGCCTCTGAATCAGGTTTGTTTTTGCGGCTCTGTTTTTCATTTGAATAAGAAGTTGATATTGCGTAATTTTGCAGCTTATTTTCGCATAAACTAGTATGATGTTTCAGCTTTCAATTATGACAAGAGTAAGAGGAATTGCATTGCCAGGTAGTGTGCTTGTCAGACAAGCAATTACTGCATAACTTGTTTTTCTTAACAAACTGTCTCCTATCCTTGATGCTTAATTCTTTAAATTTAACACACTTGTAAAGTGAGTGATTAAATTTACATAGTAAACATTTGCTAATGACACTAGAAAAAGATCTATTGACATTATACTGTTTCTCTTGTTTATGCGAACCTTCATTTTCACTTTTATACAACTCTAAAGATGAAAATCTATCATTTATAAACTGAATAAATTAATCAAAAGACGGAAAGTCTTCGCTTGAGGTCAATTTTGCCCATTCCTCCTTTGTTTTAGAATCGACCTTTTGTAATAAAATATGAATTAGCCATAAGTCACGGCCAGATGCCTTTTCATCGATTGATTTAAGGCCTCTAGTTACTTCATCTGATACATCTGATAAACAGCGTAAGCTAAATGCATTCACTTGAGTAATGGGGGGAATGTCCAAGAATGTTTTAACTAAAGTGGAAACAATTTGTTTTTTCTTATCATATCTCGACAGCAATTTTTCCCATGCTTCTGAATAACTGTTTTCAGAAATAGGTATGGGTTTTATTATAGAGGCTGGCTCTTCCCCTAGTAACCCTCTTAAATACTGAAACTTCTGTATATTAGTTATGCTGTCGTTGTTATGAACTAATGATAAATATAAATCTTTAAATGACAGCCAGTTCTTAAAATCACCATTAAATTGCTCTATATTGAGCCTAGGCAATTTAAAATTGTTAGAAATAGTAGAACTAACAACTGGAATCTGATCATTTATCATTTGAGGTGCATGCACATTTACGGTAACTTTTTCAAGTTCCGTTTGCAGTTTGGCTTTGGTTTCATAATATTTTTTTTCAAATTCCTCAATTTCAGATGCTTCAACTGGTAATTGAGCATCATATTTATCAAAATCGGAGTAAACTCTCTCTAATTTTTCTAATTTATTGAACAAATCATTCTTTTGAAACGTTTGCTCAGAGTTAATGAAGTTGTTTATCCTTGTTAGAGTAGATTTAGCTCTGCCACGTAAATTTATAGCTGCCTTTTCCAATTCTTCAGCAGCCTTTTTTGCGGCTTCCAAGTCGGTATTCATTATTCAAATAATGAGGTGAATAGCGTAAAAAACAAAAGCCAAACCGATAATAATAATAAGATAAAATGTACTTATCTGTAATAACTGTGATGCGAGGTGCTCCGTCGTCTGTTGCAATTCCACATAAGACTGGTAAGTAAGTAAGTAAGCACCCAGCCTGGGAACCCGCTTTTGGCTTATGGTTGGGTGTAACCCCCAAGCCCAGGTTAGGGAAAAGTTTTACTACCTGCGGAACCCTTTGAAAACAAATAAGTATTAAGATTAATTATAACTATTCTAAATGTTGTTATGTACAAACGAGGGTTTATAGATTACCCACAACTTTTTAAAGTTAAGTGTTCATATAAGTTCATGTATAAGTTCACACACCTTGTAGTTATAACTAGTCCCATCAAAACCAGCCGCCACCACCAAGGCCACTAGTGCCTGGACTGGAAATGTCATTCCTGTATTTAATCTGATTCATAAAGGTGGGGCATTGTGTTGAGTTCGCTGTGTGTTTATAATAATTTGGTAAGTTTATACAATATGCACAGTTTCTGAGATCCTGTTTGTTTATATTCGTGCAACTAGTGGTCTGATGACCCATCGCACAGAATGCGCATATTGAATTTCTCCTGCAGTTACTTTCGGAGTGTCCGTACAATTGACAGTTCGCACACCTGATGATTGGCCTGTAAGGATGAATCCTGCAGTTTCGTAATCCCACATTTATAAGTTCCATGCTCAAAAGTGTGTCTGAAGTTGTCTTGTCTACCTCGAGGAGCAGTTGATAATATCTTGACGAAGTTTTTTGTATTACTTTTTGAATCTGGATGTATGAACTTTTCTTTATGTTTGGATGTTGCTTTATTTGATTTATAAGATATTCTCCCTGTGTATTTTTTGGAATACCTATGATGATAATTCTTTTAGTGTTATGTTTTCTGTATTGTATTTCCGTGATACTTTTTATATCTTCTATTTTTTCTGTATGTTGATATATTTCTAGTAACTGCGATTCTTGTTGGGTTTTTATAATTATAGCTTTTCTGTTTTTAGATGTTCTGCTATAGAATAATGGCAAATGTTCTACTTGCAATAATTTTGCAGTAATTATTTCTTGGATTTCTGATATTTTTGATCCTTCAAGACCCTTTATGAGAATTGCTGCTTCTGTATAATTGTCCTGTTCCCTTATGGAATTATCTGTTGTTATTTTTTCTCTATAGCTATTGGTTATTTTTAATGTTGTTTCTTCTAACAGTTTTTCCAATCTATAAAGCTTTTCTTCAATCCGTGTAAGTTCTGTTTCTTTTGTTAGGCTTATACTATGCTGCTCCTCCTGGGAGTAATATTCACTTTTTGTATCCTGTATTTCCCCAAGTTCCGAGGTTACATCATTCTTGTCTTCTCGCGGACGTGTCTCATTACTAACTTGCTCGTTTATTTTGTCTTCTTTTGAGTTTTTGGTTGTTTGAGTATATTTTTCTTTAATTTTTGGATGGTTTGTTATTGTTTCTTTATTATGAAGCTGCTTCTTATTAGTCTTATTTTTTTGTAGTTGTTGTAATTCTTTGTGTAGATTGTCAATTTTTGTAGATTTATTTGTTATTTCATTCTGTTTTTCTGTTAATTTTTCTTCTAATTTAATTAGTTTTTCTAGTATTATAGAGTTAGTTTCTTTTTCTTTTTCATATCTATTTTGCAGTACATCCATTTTTTCTTCCAATTCTTGTTGTTTAATCTTTTCTTCATTAAGTATTTCTTCTTTTTCAGTTAACATGTCCTTGTAAGCATTTATTTCATTTTGCTTTTCCCTTATTATTTTTTCTAGTAATATTTTCTCATTATTTGCATAGGTTATTTTATCTTCCAAGTTAACCGACTGATTATTTTTACCATTTATTATGCACATCCGCTCGTCAAAATCACTTTTCTCTTCTTCTTCTAGGAATTTGTTTTCTTTATCTACGGTCTCACACTCAGTATCCCCTTCACTCGAGGAAAGATATCTTTCATCTGTATTAGGTTCTTCATCTGACCCTTCAGCTTTTTCTTCGTCAGACTCCGATGAGTTATAATGCCGGTATTGCTGAAAGTCTCTCTCAAATTCATCCTCACTAAGACTGTCATCTTGTTTAAGACGGATAAAGTTGCCTGTTTCTATTCTTTCTTTTATTTCAAGATATGCAACAATCAAATTTAAATGGTCGTATATTGCGAAATTTGAGTCATCGTTTATGTCTACGGAGTTAAATTTATCTTGTAGTCTAGATGCTCTATGATTTGTAATATTGTTGTCTAATTTGTACACTTTTTCGTTCTGGACTGTATAATATGGACTTTCATTGTACTTTCTCGTTTCCATCGCAATTAGCACTACATGCTCTAATTGTAGTTGGAAGAATTTTACTGTTTTGTGCCATTTTTTGTTTTTCTTTTTATAGTGATATAATCTCTGCAAGACTCTATGAATTAGTATATTATGATCGTGCATCTGGAGTTCATGATATGGACTTTCTTCATAGTTTTCATTTTCCACCGCCTTGATGTGCGTCAACTGTCTGAGTAATTCATCCCTGTATAGATTATAACAAAGTGTTCGATTCTTTTTATGAAGTATTATAAGTTTCTTGATACTCTCGTATGTAAAGAAGGCATTTATATTTTCACTTATTCCACAGATACTTGATATGGTTGTTAAGTTCATGTCACATCCTTCTGGCGATTGGGACGGTGTTGCCATCGTTGTAGTTAATACAGAAGCAGGTTTTCAAATAATTTAGTTAGTTACTTATATTTGGAGAGATAAATTATCTTGAGTATGATATAGTTTTAACCGTGATTTATCAAATTCGAGGATATAAATTTTTAAATAATATAAGATAGATAATATATAAATTTATAAATTATTGGAGATAAAGATCAGGGGTCCACTAGGCCCCCGCCATACATCTTTGAAAGAAAGGGATATAGATAGTTAAAAGCAAAAACCAGTGGTCGTAACCACCGAAAATGACTAAGAGAAAATTAAGAGCCGAAAAGTAAAAGGGGGAGGATTTGAAGAATAAATAAAACAAAATAAAATAATAAAATAAAGGAAAGCAATTTTAATAGCCAAATATAAAAAAATGGGGGTGGGGAGTATGTGCCCCTGCCTCTCATGCCACCGTGACCATGCACTTGAATTAAAAGTAATAAACTTCCTTTTTACCAGACCAGCACTCTTGCTGGCATAATATGTATTCTTTCATAACCTGTTATTTAGTATAGATTATTTGTTGTAAGTTAATTGAAGTTTTACAAAAATAATAAGTATCCTGATCCATCGAAAACATTAAATTACCAAGCTTTAAAATAATTTACACTTATACAAATGTACACTTTTGATATTAATAACAGTGCTAAGTGAAAAAGTATTAAGCGGGAACAAGAATGTAAGACATGTGAAGTATGACCCAAATTTATTAAGCAATTACATTTTTAGGCAGTGAAATGTGTGCAAGTTCAGAAAATTTAAAATGGGAACACTACTGTTGGCAACCCCCAATACATTCAAGAAAAAACCAGAGTAATAGCCCAATAATCAAAATGTTGCTAATGTTAAGGAAATGAGTGCTAAAAATAAAAGTGTTTAGTTGGATCAAGAGTATATGTCATATGAGAGATCCCAATGAAAAGCTCAAAAGAATAACTCAGATAATAAAAAAGTAGTCAATGTTAGGCAAAAAAATGTGTGCGAGGTCAAATATTTAAAATGGGAACAAAACTGTTGGCAACCTCCAGTACATTCCAGAAAAAACCAGAGAAATAACCCAATAAATAAAAAAGTTGCTATTGTTAAGGATAAAAAATATTAAATGTAAAAATGTTTATTGGGATCAAGAAAATATGTCATATGAGTTATCCTAGTGAAAAAATCAGAAGTATAACTCAAATAATAAAAAAGAAGACAATGTTAAGCTTAGAAATGAGTGCAAGGTCAAAAAAAAAAAAAAAAAAATTAGTGGAATCAATATTGTTGGCAACCCGTAGTACAATCAAGAAAAAAACCAGAAAAATATCTTAATAATTGTAAAAGTTGCCAATGTTAAGGAAAAACCTTAACAACTTATAAAAAGTGTAAAATGTGACTGGGGACTGTTATAACAGTCGAAAATGAATGTAAATTAGAAAAAAACATGTCTCTAGCCCAATTAGGAAAAAAGTAGCAATTGTTATAGATAAGGGAGGGGGGCAAAAATTGGTGCAAAAGATGGTGACAGTAGAAATAATAGTAAAGTAATTAAAAAAGTGTCAAAAATATGATAATAACAAAAATAAAAGCTATAATAATGAAGAGCCCCATTTTACCCCTCCCCGACAGGCCCCTAACTGTGCTAGAGCGCAGCAGAATACCCCTACGACCAATACTTTTCGAGTTATTTAGCATTTTATGCAATAATTCAAATGTATAATACACCCATCAGAAACAAAATGGCGTGTTTTAGTAATTAGATGGCAAACCCAGTAGTTAATTATTGTACTAAAAGTTGGAGACCTTCCTGTACATGTTGCCATCGAAAAATTAGTTAAATAATCATATTTAGTATTTTATTGTAATTAATTTATGTATTATTTTAAGGCTTTGAGAGATTTTTTTTTTTTTTTTGAGAAACAAAATGGAGGATGTTCTTTAACATCCGATGATTTTGGGACTTTTATAAGTTATTCCAGGTGTGGACCCCTACAGATTTTGTATTTCTTAGATGTCATTCATAGTTTTGTTTTAGAAAGAGCTGGTAGGCTTTTAAATCGATTTACTATTAACATTGCGTTTCCCATAGGGAAAATACGTGGCCAATAATGGCGGTTTACTGACCTGAAAAGGGCTAAGTAGTTGTAACTAATCACTGAACTTTAAGTTAGTTTGGCGTCAATTGTATTAACTCAAATGTAAAGGCAACCTACTTGAATTTTCAATTATTTTAAAGCATTAATATTGACTTGCCCTTATAGGACACGAATTGTGTGAGAGCAACCAGTGTCCACCCAACCGCTCCAAATCAAAAAATACCAATTTTAAAATTAAAATTAAAGGTACTTCTAGGAATTCAGAGTTAAAACAATTAGTACCGCTAAAAAGAGTAAAGATTCAACTTTCAGAATATGTAAATGTATAAAAGATCGGTACATAAGTAGTAGTTAAAAAATTAAATTTAAAAAGTAAACAACCTAATACATTCCTATGGGAAATCGGAAAAATTTCTTCAAAAAATGACACTTTTTCAAAAGTCAATTAAAAAATATCAAATTGTCCTAGAGAGACATTGGTGGAGGCGAAGAAAAGCTAAAAGTTCAAAATATCGAGATCTGGCGTTAGTTTTTCAAAATAATAAAGATATCATAAAAATTAAGCTATGTTAAAAGTATAGAATATGCCTCCAGAATCCCATGTTTCTCTATGGTATTTACAAAACTGAAGTAAGATGTGATGAGCGTACACACACTTAATCCAAGCTTGAAAAAAGTATCCAATATCTCGCCGGTGCCTCCAACTTTTAATGTTCGATGAACTGTGTGTGTTTATGGAACTAGTAAAATGACACGAGATGTAAATAACACTATATTGAAACAAATGTAGATTGACATCGTCCAGATACAGACATGCGGTTTGTTAATTTTAACAAGAGCCAGGCTTTGCGGTTGCCCGGTTGTGTTATTAAAAATATCGCAGCTAAAGAGTTAAATGCTGCGTGCGTTTAATCTGAAGGTTGCACTTCAACTCCTTCTTCAAATGTAGAATCACTGAAACCAGGAAGTGTCCTTGACCACCAAATATAAATCACAATAATTATTTTTAAACAACTGAGAAAATGTCTAAATAGAAGAATATCTTGATATGATAAACAAAGTTATAAGGAAATGTTTATAAGTATAACACCATTTCAGATGATTCATGGTAGAAATGAAATGTTGATTTATGATGTATAAATGTTTTAGATTATTATTTCAAGAAATATCAATAAGGGTTTTCTTAAATAACAGTCATAGCAATAAATAACTCTAAAGTGATTTTAGTTGAAGTGATTATTCAGTAAATGGGTTCTCATAAATCATAATTGCGAAAAATGTATGTTCACTGAACACTTGTTTCATGAAACACTTTTGTTTTATGTCTTAACCATTAACTCCTGTTAACGGTCTCACAGACCGCTGCTATATTCCGTGTTCACAGTTTAACTTGCAATTTTCAACTGATGTGAGTTTAATTTTGATTCGTTTAGAAACTTAGTATCATCGCTAAAATTTTCTAAATAAGGGAATTTTTATTATAATAGGCCTTTACATAAAGTTTAGCGCAGAAACAGTGTCTTATGAATCAGTCAACCCTTTTAATCACCCTACGATCAAGCGGTCTGGTAGATCACTCGCTCACAATATTTACGGTGAAATTTTTGTCATAGCAGTTAAGAGTTAACTGCTGTTTGCGGTCATACAGACCGCTTTTTTTTCGCGGTTTAACTTGTAGTTTTATGTTCAACTATAGATACTAGTGGAATTTACTATAGATTCTAGTTTAACTATACATATTGATTTCTTCAGGTGTCTGGCACTAATGCTAGAGACTTCTCAATAGATGAGTTTTAATTATGATAGTCCTGTACATAAAGTTTAGTAAGAAACAGTATTTTATGAGACAGTTGACCCTTTTATTTATTCTACGATTAAGGGTCTCTGAGACTGCTCACAGTATTTATGCAGCAAATTTGTTACAGTAGTTAGAGGTTAACTGCTATTTACGATATCATAGACCGCTGTTTTTATTCTTTTTTCTTGGTTTAACTTATAATTTTCAGCTTAACTATAAATACTAGTGAAATTTACTAATGCTTTTACATAACTCATTCGTTTTTGGAAATGGGGCAAAAACACAAACAGAGAATCTTTGTCCCACCACTACGTACTTTTACCCCAACCAATGGGGGAAAGCTACGCAGAGCAATGTTTTTTTTTAAATTGCCATTTTTCAGAATTATAATTTGACTGAAAGTCGGTTGATGGTGGCGCTTGTCTAAGGTTCTAATCTAACATTTCAATCACTCCTTATATAAGTTTAGACCAATGCATTCGTTAAAAATCAAAATTTGTGGAAAGTGCGTATCTTTAGCCCCACCTACTCTATACAAGAGTAGGAGTCCCGAGCCTAATGATGTTCTAGCAAATTCTAACGTTTTATTACTTATTAGTTATTTTAATTTTAAAAAAATTACGTAAAGAAGAACGAGTCTACTTTTTTTGCTATTTTATTTAATAAACCAGGACCGAAGTCGGGCCCACTAAGAGAGCCGGGCCCCGTTAATTTGTACCTGCTCTACTCCGCTCTGTACGGGCTTGAATAATTTATTTAAAAACAATAAAAACGCCAGATGTCAGTAGATCGTGCAGAATTAAACTATCGATGATCAAATTGCTCAAATGCTAAAAACTGAGTTGAGAGTGTTATTTCCAAGAAATTCACAAAAATCAAACGCTAACTTGGAAAAAATTGGTCGGGGCGGTGTGGAGTGAAGTGGTGGCACACCGTGCGCGCTGATAAGAGTCGATGGTGGAGGAAACGCATTTCGGTGATGGAGATAAGAGGAGGTGTACTAGAGTACGCTGTCGGTAACTGATAAGGAGTTGTATTTATTTTGTGAAATGAATGAATTAGCCAGACTTTGAAAATATTTGGGAGAGATCGTATTATAGTACGAGAGTATTTTATTTATTTTCGAATTTTATTTTGAGAAGATAGAAATTTATCGAGGAAATATTTTTTTTTTTTTTTTTTTGCAAACTTTATTTAGCGGAGATAGAATTATTTTACGAATTTTATTTTTATTTTGAAATCTTAATTTGACTAGTTAGAAATTTTCTTTTGAGAATTTTATTTTCAGTTGATGGAAATCTTCGAACTTAATTTTTTTTTCTTGAAAACTTTATTTTTATTTTTGAGGAGATAGATAATATTTAAGCGAAATATTTTTAATTCAGGAACTTCATTTTTTATTTTTTATTTTAAAGTTACTTAGAGGTAGAATTATTTTCGAATTTTATTTTCAAGTCTTAGAAAATATTTGAGGGAATATTTTTAATTTTGACTAGTTAGAAATTTTATTTTGAGAATTTTATTTTCAGATGTTAGAAAATTATTTTTCAAATTTTATTTTAGAGTACTTAATTTTTATTTTGAAATCTTAAATTGACTAGTTAGAAAATTTATTTTAACGAAGTTTTATTTTCGAATTTTATTTTGAGGTGTTAGAATTATTTTAGGAATTTTTATTTTCAAGTCTTAGAAAATTTATTTTTCTTTTTCGAAGTTAATTTCTTTTTCAAAGTTTAATTTAGCGAAGATAGAAATATTTAGCGAAACTTATTTTTTATTCGAATTTTATTTTCAAGTCTTAGAAAATGTTTGAGGGAATATTTTTAATTTTAACTCTCTATCTGAATTTTTTTTTAGAGGAAATAGAATTTTTTTGAGAAGAATTGCTATTTTATTTATTTAACGGAACTTTGAAAATTCGCGGGAAAGAATTTAGCATTTTTATGTTGGAAATGCATTTAGCGGATATACTCAATTTTCAATGGAAGACTTTCTGATGTGTGTTGTTCGAGAAGAGGTATTTTTGCGAAATGTATTATCAGGTTCGTGTTAATTTTTGGAGGATGTGTTGGCATGGGGATAGCTTGATTAAAAATTTATTTTGTTTGCATGTACAAAGAAAATATTTTAGTTGATTTTGGTAATCGTCATGGGAAAGATTGATTTTTTTCAATTTTAATTCAACAGTAAATAGAAAACTGACTGGAAATGTTTAAAATTTTGATCTATATATTTCCTTTTTAAAACAAGTGGGAGATAGAAAATTTAGCGGAAGCGTTTTATAACATAAAGATATTTTAAATTTTTGTTGCGCGAATGAGTTTTACTTTGTTTACTTGGAAAAATATTTTTTTCTTTTAAAATTTTCTATTATATGTTACTCGAGAAGAAATTTTATTAGTGAATGAGAGACATTGTAATAATTTTAGATCATTTGGAATTGAACGGGTGTTAGAAAATTGGGAAAGATATACTTTCCTATAGAAGGGATTTCGCATATGGTGTTGCCACCGAATAAAGATTATTATAGTGTTGCCACTGAAAAAGGGAAATGTATATAATGAATTAGAATTGAATGATGTTTGCACAAAATAATGTAACATGCATATAACGAAATAAAATTAAAGATGTTATCACCAAATAAATATAATGAAAGAAATAAAAGGTAATGCCATCGAAATAAGTTTCATATGCTTATCACGCAAATAGAACACTTATCGGTAACCTGAAATGAATGAAGTGAAACTAATATTTAAGGTGGTCATCTTTACTGGAAGCTATCGCTATTATCCCCAAGGAGACAGATAGTCTAGCACACATAATAGTGCAAATTTAAAGTGTCTCTCAAATGCTTATCACTCAATAGAGCTCTTAAGCATATCGGTAAAATGAATCGGCTAAACTGAAACTATTATTAGCATTAATCACCTTTTTTGGGAAATGCCGATATCAGCTACATATAGACAGCTAGTCTACACATTATAATAGACCAAATTTTGGGGAACTTCACTGCTTAGGGAAACGATATAATATCAACAATTTTAGCAAACAATGAAATATTTTAACAGATCGACAATTTTGAAAATTGAAACTGATTTTTTTGTATATATGAAATACCACACATATATATGAAATATGTTTTTGTGATATCTGTTCATTCACAAAGTGAATATTGATTTCACTTGAGAACATAGTACATTTTAAAATAAATACCGGTTGATATCTTTTATTAGTAAGTGTTTGATAATCGTACAATTCAATTTAAAAGAATATATATGTATAGGGGAGACCGGGGGAATGGCGACACCTTAAGGGAATTTAAATTTTTTCACCTCGAAAAAATGTTTATTTTTTAATAGTAAAAATTCTAAAGCTGAATCATGATCTTTAGTATCTGTATAAATTTAACCGTAATTATAACTGTAAAGTAAGCATACATAAAAAATTATTTTTTAAACCTCTGCACAATGGCAGGATTACCCAGGACACTGGGGTAATTCCGCCACCGTACCGGGGTAATGCCGCCACTCTTTAATGACCTAGTACATGCATCAAATGGATACTAGGAAACACCCAACCTACTGAAAATAGTTAGAAAGCAATGTAATTGAGCAGAATAATGGTTAAGCTTACAATTTACTTCATATTGCAAAAGTCACTCTGCTGAATCGGCTCCACTACATTAAAATGGGGCCATTTCTCACCCGATTTGCATGGCGGCGGCATTACCCCGATAGTACAATATGGCGGAAATCCCCAAGCAAAACCGAAAGAAGAACGGAACTTGTTCAACACATTGCTTCAAAATGTCGGCGAATACATGTAGATTACGGGTCATATTATCTTAAATACCTAATGTTACAATAAAAGGTGCTTATCTCTACTCATTTGAAGCTCCAAAATTATAAGTAACTAGATGAAAACTACATTTTTCACTAGAACAAACGAACGACGTACAGCAAAGTCACTCTCACTTTAGGCACTGTTTATATTGTTGGCCGCTATAGTGCAGGCACATTCACTATCTCAAACTGCCCTTAGTTTTTAAACTACGTGAGGTGGCGGCATTACCCGGGTTGGCGGCATTCCTCCAGTCTCCCCTACTTCTCAAAGCACTTTGATTCTTATTTGAAATAAGTGCAAGGTGTTTTTCAGAAAAAGACTTGTCACATGTTAGTGTTTTCGATGAATGTATTACAAATATACTTTTATTATTATTATTATTGTTACTGTTAATTTTGCAAATTAGGGTTTTATCAATTTTGTAATTAGGCTTTTAACATTTTTGTAAATTAGGGTTTCGTTAAAATTTTCAATCTTTGAAATGAATTGAAATCATTGGATTGTCTACTTTAACAGTTAAAAATATTTTCATTTAAGTGTTTGGAAAAACTATTTTCATTTATTTATTTTTTTACATATATTAATATATGGTGTAATCATTAGTAAAGAAATTATTTATTAAATAAAGTTTCAATAAAAAAATAGATATTCATTTTCTAAGCCTCTGAAAACTTATTATATTTATAACATATGCAAATTAGATAAACAAATAATCTTAAGGCTATTCTCAACTGCTTTGCTCACCAAGCGCAAAATGTTTTGACAACTTTGCAAATTCGTTTTAACGGAATGATATAAAATTGAAAAGCCTGGCCATGGAAGTGATTTGGAATTGAATTGTGTTTTCCATTTTGGATTAATCATTTGCCAATTGCATTTTAAGCGATTTTTATCACGTGACAAACACGTATTTCGTCCACTCACTCTTGAGTGCTTTTTCTCCCCTCGCTTCAAAATTCGATTCAAAACACCAAATCTGACACTATTTTATGAAAGACCTATTTCGTTTGTCAAAAAACGAAAAAAAAAAAAAACCATGAACAACTACAACACCAATTAGTTTCATGCATTTTCGAACAAAAATAAATTAAAATTTTTGACAGAAAGTCGTCCTTGTAGATTTCAGAACATCCTTAACAGATGAAATTTAGGTAAAAACGCTATTGAATTCTAAATAGAATATAATAATTTTATTAATTCAAATATTATGCATCTTTATAATATACAAATGTGGAGCAAACATGCAAACCATGCTTTCTCCTTCAGATACAAATTTTCAAAAAACACAAAAAACTGATAAATAAGAAAATAACTTGTATTTAATTCTCATTTTTATTGTGTATTTTTATTACTGTTTATTAGAAAGAATTGCAAGCATACCTAAGATATTAAACGTAAAACAAATTAATAAAATTCATTTAATATTTGGAGAAATCACGTTTTGACCGAATTCAGAGGAGGAAACATGTTTTGATTGTTTGACAAGTGGATAAAACGCTTTTTGAATGAAATAAGTTCTAACTCACAAATAATACAATAGCATTATTTTATTTGAATAAATACCGAATTTCAGTTGATTATTGTTAAAATAAAATGACAGATTATGGTACCTAGTAGTATTCAGTAAATATTTACTAAATAAATACTCGTTTGCCAGAAATCCACTTCAAATTAAAAAAATATATATCTTCATCTAGACAGTTATACACATCCCCCTCTTCTTTATTACAGGCTTATCAATCATGGGTAATGTGGTTGTATCATTTGAATATATCATCAGGTTGATTTTGCCACTGTTCACTATACATTACCTTCAAAAGTTTTTTAAAATCTTTGTTCTTTTCAACTGGTATGGCGTGGCTAAGAGGAAGATATTCTAAAACAACCCTTTGAACAAGGCAACAGTAACTCCCTTTTTAAGAAGATTTACATCATATTCTTCATTTAGATCTTGAAATCTATAATTCTGGAAGCCTTTAACTTTAACAGTTCTCTTATTTTTTTCTAAAACAATCCGTTTCAATTGTGATATGTATGGTAGGTTTCGAAAGTACACATTAAGTGACAACTGTGATTGGCAGACTGGAGAAATCACTGCTTGATTGAATGCAGGCTTTGGAGGAAACACTCTTTGATTGAAGCGTCAAGTTTTAAAATTGATTTATAATCGGAGAAAAAATTTTTTTAGTAAAAAATACCATTTATTTCTGTGCAATTTAACACAGAGTTCATAAAAATAACAATAACTCATTTTTTATTTTTTTGTGAGAAAACACGGTTTGAATGTTTGCTCCACAATTAAAAATGCATTTCCAGCAATTATCGCTAATGAACAGTACAATATCAACTTTTATAAATATCATAAATTATAAATATTTTTTTATAAATATTATAAATATCAAATTTTAAAAAGTATAGTAAAGCAGTTTAATCTATAAACTTGTTATCAGGCATGAAAAACACTTTATTTCAATGCTTAATTGTCATATTTTATTTTTTAATGCGAAGTATCGAACGTGTATCGAAAACGTAGAAAATGAGTTTACAATCGAAGAAAATTTAATAACTGATTCTGAATGTCTACAATTAAATATTTGATTAAAATCACGAACAGCAAAAACGTGCTTACATACAATTTAAAAAAATAAATATACCAATTTGAAAAACACTATATAATTAGTATTTATAATTGTACTATTAAACAACAACAAAGTACAATAGATGAATTAAATGTATTATTAGATTTAACAATTTCTCAAAAATCTCTCCATATGTTACAAGGAATTCCTATTATTTTATAATTTTGGCAAATGTTAAATCTGAAAACATTGATATGAAGATTTAGGATTTTAAATAATAATTTAAAATATTATTAGCAATGAAAAAATTTCTTTCAAAAGTTTCACTACTATAGTATGTAAAACGGCATTTCCCATTCAGTATAATGTTAATTTCTAATCTGAAAAACAATCCCAGAACAGTCTCTTTCTATAGGTATAATATAAAACTATTTAACTCATCTCACCAAATATACAAAACAGGAACAAACAATTTAAATTAAATAAGACTTACTTTTTGAGCTCCATAAATTAATTATTAATATCCGTGTGTATCCGAAAATGGCGACGTCTTTTTCTTCCATTAAAAAAAGCACACGCAAAAGCTTATATTTTAGACTAGTAACTTACCGCATCTGTTAGAACAAAAAGTTCTCTGTTTACCCTGCGGTATCCTGGCAGACGATTTGGGGCAGGTGTGAGTTTATTTCCTTTTATATAAACAGATATGGAACTTATATGTGCAATCATTTTATGAGACTGTCTGTATTTAAATTTTTGTATTTGAAGAATTTTCCAATGTATTTTACCTTTTCTTTTTATCAGTTTTAACCCCCCCCCCCTCCCTTTTTCTAAGTAAAGATTGTTTCACACAAATACGAAATATCTTCCTAAAAAATAAAAAGATATAAATAAATATCGAGGATAAAAAAAATTTCTTTGTCAATCGTCATTCTTTTCATGTTAATTTCCTGTAAAATAAAACAATTCGTAAAATAACTTTTTTTTAGAGTCATATCTCTAAAACACAAATTTGAAATACGAATAATAAATTATATCATGGGTTTTGCATAAATTTTGTATTATTTTTATTTATTCGGAAAATGCTAATTTTATTTTAAAAGTCTGAAAGAAGTAGAATTTTTTAAAAAAATAGTTACTTAAAATAGGTACACTAAGAGGAAAAAATATGACTTGAATGCAAATTATAAAGCAAGAAATGTATGTATGACTAAACTCTGAAGACTCTTTCTACGTGCTCATTAAAAGCTGCAGACTTAACTATAATAGAAATTTTTTAGTTTGAATCCACAAAAGTGTTTCGAATACCAGTGGTCGGTAAAAATAAATTAAAAATTTTCCTTCCTGCAAACTAAATATGTAAAGTGTATATATTTAATATTCCTAATTCTAAATATGTTATCCAAATTGCTCCAGCACGTACCATTTTTCCGAGAAACACTTTTATAATAATAAGAATAAGAGAAGGATTATTATATTAAATTGCAATACTAGATAAAATTGAAATCAGGAAAAAAGTATACTTTCACACTCTTAGATATCAAATTGATAAAATATAGCATGGAAATCTAGTTTGTTGATACTTGTACCGTGCATTTTCCTTTATATGCCCCCCCCCCCCCCCCCCCCCACCACCATCTTTTCGTGTCTGAATTTACTACTTGCTACCCACTAATATATTTTCATTCCTTATGCCGCTGTAACGCGGGCCTTTTTAAAACATTTCTCTTCATTTTTAAAGATTTTTGAAGTTCATATTTTTCTCACACTGTGACTTACAATATGGGTTACAATTTTTTACAATTTTTTTTTTTTTTGTGAGTGTGTCGTGACCTACGTTACATGCAGTGACATAACAATTCTTTTTTATTGCCAGGAAAATAAAATTTTACAGTAATAACATGTTTTGAAGATTTTTTGTAATTTTTTAAAGTTTTCTAAGAAGTTCACATCTCATTCCCAATGTGACATCACTGAGTGGTGGCATTTCGGTCACAGATGTGACGTGACCACAGTGACTCACAGTGACGTCACAACGACGTCACTGTGACCATGCATGCTATGAGGGTTGTATCCCCAGTAGCAGAGCAATATTGGCCAATGTCGTATACAGAGGTTTTCTCAATATCTGCCTATGTCGGGCAAAACTAGACAAGCAAATATTGAACGGTTAACCTTTTCCCAATATTGGGTGCTATATATTATCAGCATCGGTTAATATTTGGCAACAAAAGTATCGGCCAAAGCTCGACTCCACAATTTATAATTTTATTCTATATTTTTAAAATTACTTCTGTGTTAGGTTATATAATTAAATACATACATTAGCATTTTGAAAACTTATTTTAGTGTTATTTTTATTTTAGGTTTAACATATTTTTTCAATTGCAAATTTAATATAACATTGATAAGTTTAATCTTACATTGATAAGTTTAGTATAAAATCAATGAAAGATGTGAAAGATATACACAATTTATATCTTTCACGGATGTTACATTAAACTTACATCCGTTTACATCCATTTACAAACTTTTCATTATATGTTAATGTTTTTAAAACATTTTATTATTTTTTTATTAATTCACGCTTGCGTATTTAATTAATTAGCCCGGTGTAAAATCCATTATTCCGCTGTAATTGCATTATGTCTTTTTTCTATTTTTTTTTTTTTTTTTTTTTTTTTTTTTCTTTTCAGGTGCATCTATTTAAGCGTTGTCAATACGCCAAGCAAGAAAAAAGAAATTAGGGTAAAAACAAAAAGCTGCAATTTTATTTTTCATCACAATTACAATTAAGCCTATAAAAGTAGAGAACAAAAAGTAGCACATTATTTTTTTACTAAGCAGGAGTGAATTAATTTTCTGAAAAAAAAGAGCTTCCTATCTTTAAGGCATTTTATGTTGAATTAAGCAAGGACATAAGTTAATGTAATATGGCGCATAAAAAAACAGAGAAAAATATACTGATACTCGTTCATGAAAACCATGAAATATTACGAATTAGGGGTAAATTGGCCATTCTGTTATTTGGATCCCATCACTTGCGTTCTTCTACTGGCATTTAAGTTATATATATATTGAATGTTTCTGGGTTTTTAAAAGGATGTTGAACGTTAAGGTTGATAATATTTTCTTTTCACTATATAAACTCTGTAAACTATGACTGACATTAAACAAGCATCGTTTATAACCACATAACCTGTTTTGAAAAAAAGTATAAAAATTATCTGAAAAAAAAATTGCTTCTTTAAACAAAAAAATGCGTAAGAAATTTATATTTAAAAATACTCTTTCTAAATGATTCAAAACCACCAATTACGTTAAAACCAATGATAAACTAAATCAGATATGCATATATTTTTTTCGCATTTTAAAAAGCATTTTCAAATTAAATACACATAAATTCTTTAATTATAATTTTTAATTACTGAAAACTAATATACTGTTTTCTTTCACTTTCTTACAATGTAGTTTTTTCAATTTAAATGTGTGTATTCCTTCTTAAAAGTAATTTTCAATTTTGATCGAGCTTATTCATTTTACCTTTGATACAATTATATCTCATAGAGCTTCCCCGCCCCCCCCCCCAAGCTTTGCGAATAAATTAAGTAACAACCAGTGCAAATTCAAAAGACGTTTACGTTAAAATATGTTACTATCCTGTTTTATTTAATATAATATCTTATACATTCACCATTATATTTATAAATTTTAACTGAAAACGCTTGAACCGTTACTCAGACTATGATACTTATATGCACATTTTCCGAGACATTCTTCTGGAAGAAGAAAAAAAAAGAGGAAAGAAATATCATACTTTACTCTAGATAAAATTTAAGGTTTTGCTATTATGAAAAATGCAAAACGAATAATAAAATATATATATATATTATTTTTATTTTCAAAAAAAGCTTTTAAGGTAAATTATGTCACATTAAATTTTCTCAAACATGTTTCTACTTGTCAGTTCCTAAGTATACGGAAAGTCTTTGCGAACAGTATTGGGCTTTTATGCAGCAGAATTAATTTGGAGAAGTATCGGCATGTGTCACGTTTGATACATGAAAACACTTTAAAATTTTGAGAACACAACAAAGTAGTTGCCATCGAAAATAAAATTTTTATGAACATACGAAAGCATAAAGTCATATTGACGTAAAAGGCAACGTCTTCAGAAAAGTGTATAACGGAAGCATTTTTAAAGAAAAGGAAATCACTCAGAATTAATCTTCTTATTCATATGCCATGTTTTGCAAATTATGTGTCAGTATTTAAAGCTGCTTTAAACTAATAATTAAGGAAAGATTAAAAAAAACAAAAAAACCGGAATAAATAACTCTTAACATTTTTATAGTTAAAAAAAAGAAAAGAAAACGCTAAGATTATGACAGGTTTTTTAAAGAGTAATTTACCAAATTAGTTTAGTAAACTTACTTGTCAAAATCAGAAAACACTAATAAGAATTACAGGAGGTTAAATGTATTTGTTTACTTTTAGCTGTAAAATAAATAAAGGATAGGCAGAAAGTCTATCTAAATTATATATATATATATTGCCTTTGACTCCTCTGAAAATGCAGGTATTCGACTTTGAAAGTCTGTTCACCAATATACCTATTGATTCTCTTTATGATGTTTTAATGAATATTTTTGATGTTTTTAGTATAAATGATGAATTAAATATTAATAGAGATTTATTTTTAAGTTTATGTCATTTCTGTTTTTATAATAATTATGTAACTTTTAACAATAATTCCTTTAATCACATTTGTGGTATAGGGATGGGGACAAACTATTCTAGTACAGCAGCAAATTTATTTTTGTTTTATTATGAATTTAAGTATACTATAAAATATAATAGGTCTTTAAAGGTCTTTAGGTATATTGATGATATTTTTATTTTTAATTTTGATTTTTCTAATGAATATGATATTATATATCCAAATTGTTTAAAGTTGAATAGAGCAAACCGTGATGATTATAATGCAGAATTTTTGGATATTTTATTTGAAATTATTGATAATAAATTGATTTTGGATTTGTATGATAAGAGAAATAGTTTTCAATTTTTTACTAGAAGCATGCCACATTGGTTTTCTAATTTACATAAAAAAATTTACATAAATATTTTAATTAATCAATTAATACGTTTCAATAAAATTTGTGGCAGAGATAATAATTTTTATAAACAGATTTTTAAGTTATTGGCTAATTTATTTTACAATAATAACTACCCTATAAAGTTTTTGAAATATTATTTAAAGACAGTTTTAAAAAGTGAATGGCAACGATGTGGACTGGCGGCATGAACATGTGATGGCATCCTTTCCAGAACTTTCTATATGACGTATGCATCCTAAAGTCTTGCTAAAAGAACGGGTGTGTATTGAGGAATTGAAACGAAGGAATGTTGCAGACTTGGAACCCTAGTATTTGACAATGGCTTTGGAAGAAAAATTATTTGTTTATTGTTGACGGGTGAGGAACATTATACAGGTATTACTGTTTTTCATGTTTTGAGAAATTTTATTTTGCAGGTTTAGGGGGGCGCACGTTTCTTCTGCATTCATGCATGTCAAGTTAATTTCTTTTGTTTATATTTTAATGGCAATTTTTTAAGAATTTTTCTAAAAGACTTTTTATTAAAGCTTTTTTGTTTTTGTATGATAGTTTTTGTATTGTTAATATTATGCTTTATTGTTTTAATTTGGGTTATTTTAGATTTTATGAAATTTGGATAATAAAATGACAATAGATTTTCAGTATTAAATGCAGGATGGACGTGTGTTCAGAAACCTGCAAATTTTAAAAGTGGGGGTGGAGTTAGGTTTTTGTCTGTCCTCCCACTAAAGAAGAACAGACTGTTTTTGTTTTTTACCTATCTTTCTTGTTTTTTTTAAGTATTTTATAGTTAAAAATTTTTGCAGATATACACCATCCTTTTGGAGTTATGGTGTTTTGGCATTTTGAAATGGTGAAGTATATATATATATATGAGAACGACGTGAGTTTCAAAACTCGTCATATCCAAAAAAAAAAAAAAAAAAAAATCGTGTGTTCTCTATCAATCTGTTTTATTGGGAAACCTATACAGAAATAAACGGTCAAGTGCGAATATTACTCGCGGGGCAGAGGGTTCCATACAATAAATATATGAATTAGTAACTGTCTTAAAAAAAAATCGTTTCTAAAAGAATAACAAGACTTTGTAAAAAAACTATACAACGTGGGTTTGGGTATAGCTGTGTGTACTAGAAAAGTATAAATGGATATACCATGAAAGTTCAAAGAGCTATGAAGCCTGAATAAATCAAATATTGCTATTCTGCATAACTCTTTTTATTTTCTTCTATCTTTACAAGAAGAAAGTATTGGATTCGTGAAAAATTTGGAATTCAGATTTTCGATGGATTTATACGTTTTAGAGCGTCCTGAACACGATTTGATGATTTTTAGAAAATGTCTGTCTGTTACTCTGTGAGTCTGTATGTGACAAAACATTAGTGGACGCTCTATCTCAAGAGTTAATGCACGGAATTTCACAAAACATTAGATTCTGTTAGACCTTGGCAAAAACTGGTGCTGATTAGTTTTTTGTGTATATCGCCCAGCAGGTGGCGCTGCTATGCTGCATTTTTCACAATTTCCGCAATAGCCCTGTCTCAATAATTAATGCACGGATTTTCATCAATATTCAGATTCAGTTAGTCCTTGATATGAGTTGCTGCTGATTACGTTTTGGTGTAAACCGCCCAACAGGTGGCGCTGCTATGCTGCATTTTTCATGATTTTCGCAATAGCTCTATCTCAAGAACTAATGAGCGAATTTTCATCAAACTTCAGATTCAGGTATACCTTGATAAATATTGGTGCTGATTATATTTTGGTTTAAATCGCCCAACAGGCCACGCTGCTATGCTGCATATTTCACGATTTTCGTAATAGCTCTATCTCAAGAACAAATACACGAATATTCATCTAACTTCAGATTCAGTTGGACGTTGACACAAGTTGTTGCTGATTAGTTTTTGGCGTAAATCACCAAACAAGTGGCGCTGCTATGCTGCATTTTGCATGATTTACACGATTTCAGAGATAGTCATATTTCAAGAATTAATGCACGGAATTTCATATCTTTAGAATCCTCATGATGGGCTTAGATTGTCATTTAATTTTGGCACTGTGCTAGCGAGTTTTGCAGGATTACCATGTATGAGATAGAAGAAAGTTTTGGGATTGGCATATCCAATTTGTTTTAATCTTATCCTAATCTGTTTATGATGAACTTAATTCGGTGCTGACAATAAAAGCAGTGCTTATTTAATCTTCATTTGACGTTTCATAAACCTAAATTCAGCGAAGTAATAATCTTTCTTTTTACAGTGTACCCAAAACAAAACCCTTGTTCAAAGTTTAAACTCGGCATTGTGCTAAGCGCACTTCGCAAAAAGGACGCACGCCTTGGTCCGTGCCGAGTTTTTCCAGATAGGTTTTTAATTAACCTTTAAATACGGGAGGCGTATTGAGAAAGCCACTGAATGCAAACTAGTCGCGAATCCCATAGTATTTATGTGATTAATTCTAATTAAATTAGTCTGTTTTTAACAATTTGACATTTATTGCCTTTATAGTACTTCTGGGCATTGCATTAGATAAGTATATCATTAAATTTGCTATCTAGGCTTTAAAAGCCGATGGGGTATAGAATACGCCGCCCCTGTCATTATGTATGTCCAAACCATCCGTCTCTTTAAGGGTTACTATCTCGAATAATTACCGACGATTTTTTTCGAAAATCATTATCAAAAATGTTTTTATACTTATGCTACGATAGGTACCCCCAGCGCTCCTCAACAACTTTTGCTGAATGTCCGCAAATCGAAATTTGTGTGTAACGGAAAAATACGATTTTCTCAAAAACTATGTAACTTATGGTAATTGCTATAATTTCCCTGCAAGGTTTAAATTAATGTCTACTACCTCTGATTTTTTCATAATTTTATATTCAGTAGATTCAGAAATAGAGGGGGGGGGGGTGACATATTTTTGCACTACATTTTCGACGATATCTCTGAAATTATAATGCATAAAATTAAAAGAAATGCATTTTAGATTTTGGCGTTACGAAAGCTTTCACACGATACCCCACACGATATACAAAGAAAAGATTTTTTTCTTTTTTTTAAGTAACCTGATTATCCCCTCTGCATTTTCCCTAAATATATTTGTGAATCTTTAATAATGTGTAAATATGTGGGTCAATAGTCTTTATTACTTCAACCAATTTGAACTTTCCATGTTGAATAATTAACGAGTAAAATGGCTATGACAGACGGACAGACAGACACAGGAGTGATCTTAAAATGGTTCCGTTTTTACTTTTTAAGTACGGAACCCTAAAAACAATCTGCAAAAACAAGTTTTAAACTGTATTTCTAGCGTTGTAAAATCGTGGTTTAAAACGAAAACCAATGAACCCGGTTACAGGTTTTTCGCTATTTACCATAATTTGATTTTCTGGATAAGGCGAGTTTTGAAACTCACGTTCTCATATATATATATACTAGCAGAACTACCCGGCTTCGCCCGTGTCAATTATAAGAAGCCTTCCAGGTAAAATAAATTAAAACGAAATAATACGTCAATCACAATAACTGATATTTGTGCATTCCCATCCACAAATCGTTATAAAGACAATCAAAAAACATGCCGTTATTGTCTTGCAACCATAGTAAAATCCCTGAGCTTTAATAACAGAATCCACGTTTTCTATGGCGGGTATAAGAGATAAATATGTGATTTTCCTGACAATACGAAAAAAAGAAATTCCTCCAAATCGCGCAGCACTTAGTGAAATTCTCGTTTGTATGGTATTATCTACATTATAAAGTAAAAACACAATGTCAGTGCCTATAAATTGTCCCCATAAATTGTAACCCATAAAATGTGCCTTTACTGCAATTTTTCTAACTTTTAAACATCACACAATTTCCTTTTTTACAATGTCGAATAGAAAAAAGTTCTCTCAAATGAAATTTGTTTGAAAATTGTACCTCAGTTTTCTGATTTTAATGGATTTTAAAGTAATTTTTAAGCATGGATATTTTTAAAAATGAGTGCAACCCGATTACGAAAGATGAACCCGTTTGCTCTTAATGCAATAGTATAAAGAAAAGACATGTCTATGAGTAACGCTGGTATCATATTTTCGGTGGCAACAACCTAACACAACAAATTTCCCTTTTATTGCAGTTTAACGACTAAACATTGTACATTCGATTGTTCCAACGTATTATAGAAAACAAAAGTACTTTCAGCGATATTTGTTTGTAATGTTTATCTCAATTTACGAATTTTTTATGGGTTTTAAAATAATTTTTAAGCATGCATATTTTTTAAATATGCTTGCAACCCAAATACAAAAGATTAACTCAATTGTTCAAAAACATTGTAAATAATTCAGAATTTGTTTGCTTTCGCGTAATATGCAATAACTAAATTGGCAAACGAAATTAAAACGCCAAAAATAAAATAAAATAAAACACGAATTTAACAGATATCAAATCAAACTACTCAAAATAACCTGATAAGTATATAAAATTCACACTCTAAATTGAAATGTCTGAAATTCAGACACTTAAGTGTCTGAAACGGTGTGTTCAATTTTCAGACATTTTAAAATGTCTTAATTTTTTCAGACACTTTTTGCGTCTGAATTTCAGACACTTCAAACGTCTTAATCGCAACCAATTTTTGTCAGCATTATACGTAGCCATATTTGACCACGGTGAATCCTAGAAAAATATTTAGCTGTGGTCTTGTCCCCCCCACCCCACCCCCACCCCACACAGCCTGATTTTGGGGCTTCCAAATTTGGTATGCAATTTTTGTAAAGCTCATAATTTAAATCTTTTACGACATTGTACTGATTATATTAAAAATTTTGAATTTCAGGAGTAGAACAAGATTAAAAACAAAAAGATATTCATCTAAATATTAGATTTCTTTTATTTGTTTAGTTTTTTATGTTATTTTACTTTAAAAATTCAAAATATTGATTATAATCAGTACAATTTCGAAATGGATTTAAAATATAAGCTTTACAAAAATTGCACATCAAATTTTTGAGTCCTAAAATCGTAGGGGGACGGGACACTGTCCAGCATGCCCATGTTTTAATCAGGTCCTTTTGCAAAAAAATGCAACTCTGCATTATCTTTTACTAAATAGGGGTGTCCGGTATTTGGAAGTGTCCGTTGTGAAGGTTAATGAACATTTCCGAAAAATGGACGTCTAATACCCTTTTTAATACACAATGTATGCATATTTGTATATTTTTACCTCACAAAAGGAAACATCTCCGATTATCTGACAAATTCCCCAGCCCCAAAGTGTTCCCTATTGACGGTTTTTACGGTACATGGATAAATATATATAAATATTTGTAATCTTGTCTTACTCTAAAAGTTCAAATATTCATTATACTCAGTGGATAAAAATAAAGATATTTATAATATCAGATGTTCGAAAATTGCAAAGAAAATCCCCCCCCCCCCCCCCCTCAAAAAAAAAAAAAAAAAATCATGCAATTTAAAAACTAGATCTTTTAAAAATTTATATTGGCAAATACATTGTTTTACACAGATCAGATAATCACAAGATCTATTTAACTATAAATAGAAAATAATAAATAAATACTCTAATTTAATAACATTCAGAAAATAATTACTGCTAGTTTCAAAACTTGCCTCAAATATGCATTTCAAGTAGTACATATAAATAAACAAGTTTAGTCACTGTAAGTAGTGAACATGTGTAATATATATTTTTTGCATTTGCGGTGCTTTGTCAGTTTAATTAAAAATTAACTTTGGTGTCTAATTTTATACATTCTGTGGAATATGTAAAAGTTTTCCTTTTAAACATATTCCTTAGCTGTTATGGAACAACAGGTTATAAGTCATATTTATTTTTTTATTCCTGTAAACTTTGTATCTTATGAATATGAGTTACATAAATTTTACAGATTTGAAAAGAAAAAATTAACCTAGAAAACAGAAGAAAAGGAAAAGAAATGACAGAATATGTACTGTTTTTTAGTTGTTTGAAAATACTTTGAATATAAAAAAAGTAGTTATTAATCGCTTAAAAATATATAATATATAAGTAAATATGAACTTTTAAAAATATATACTATTTCAGTTTTATCTATAAACTTTATATCAAGCATAAACAACTTTTTATTTATGCCTAAATTATCATGTTTAATTTTTTTCGTACTAATAATTGTTTGTATCAGAAACGTTGCATATGCGATTGCAATAAAGAGAAATTTCATAATTGTTTCTGAAATTTCTCAGGTTTGAAAATTTAAAATCATGAACAAAACATAGCAGAAAAAGGCTTACATATAAATAAAAAATAATATAGGTACCAATTTAAAAAAACTCAAAAAATATTAATGAATACTTTATAAATATACCGTTAAACAAGAACAGAAATTGCAGTTAATGAATAAAATGTTTCTGCATTTGTTCTATGTTTAAAAAATCTTACAGAATGATAGTATAAGAAATACCTATTATGTTTTTAGAAATTTGGTAAATGTTAAATATGAAACTTTGACTATCAAAATTTCCGATTTTCAATAATAAATTAAAGCATCAATCATAAGAATAAATCTTTAAAAAGTTTCAGTACTATGATTAAAAACGGTGATATGTAAAGAAAATTTTCACAGTATTAATGCTTTTTTTCAATCTGAAAACTTTTCCGAATATCATAATCATAAATGAATATCATATTTAGCTCCAAAATAATAATCACAAAAAAATACAATAAGTGCTGATACATAAACTGCAAGAGTTTATAATCAATAAACAGTAAAAATCAGAAGAAACAGAACATAGAATAAATACAGTTTCAAACGGCTTCAATTTAATGTTTTTATCTCCCTTTAACGGAACTATGAATCATTCAGCTTTTCAAATCTGTTTATGTTGCACGTTTTGCTTTTGGGCAACGACAAATTAGGATATATCCGATCACAGGATCGAAAAGGAAGATTAAACAAGTTATCACTCATTCGTTTATTCACAGGAGACAAGCGCTCTGAATTAAAGCATTGCAATTTAATTATCAAAACAATTATATTCGATACCGTTACATTAAGAAGGTATAACAGACGACAGCTTGTGAAATCAAAAAACTAACATTAAACTACAAAAAAAGAGATCAATCTTTAAAAACTATTTAATTTATATTCATAAGATACAAACCTACTGGGATAAAAATTTAAAATTAAATATGACTTACGCTTTCATTCGATAAATATTCCATAATTACGCATTTCTTTTAATCCAAGCAATGGCGACGCTTAAAATGTGATTCTTTCTATATCATGAAGGAGCCATAGATGACATGCGCGGAAATCAATGCTCTGATTGGCTGTTCAGAAAAGTACAAAAAAGAAATGTTCAACTACTGTTTTAAATAAGACACTTCGTAGATAATTCCAACATATTTCTCGGTTCGTATATACCATGATCATACTAAGACACTTATGTATCTTAAATTAAGACATCTATTGTGTCTGAATTTTCAGATTAAGACGCTTAAGTGACTGAAACTCTTTTTCAGTCACTTATGTGTCTAAATTTAAGACGCCTATATTTGCAGTGCAAATGAGGATTTCGTTCCGGGTGCAAATAACTTGAGTTCTTCGGAACGGATTTCCATGCGACATGCACTATTAGTTTTTTAGAGAAGATTTTAGTGCGTAACATATTGTTTTCCGTTGCTTAGTCATAGAATTATAGGGGAAAGTTATATAATCATGTGAACCCAATTATGAAGGATTAGTCTTTTTAGCTGAATGAAAAATGCAGAACTATTTTTATCTCTAAGTATATTGGCGGGTTTATCTGCGGTAATGGGGCTGTGCGCAAGGGTATTCTTATTTTAATGAGGGTGCCTGACACCTTTTATGGCATGCACCTTTGTTTAAAACAATATAGAATGACTTATGCTTTAAGCGACTATCTGGCATGCAACTTGATTACAAAATACTAACCTGCAAATGCTTAAGGTGCTTCTCCAGTTCCCTACTCAACAAAGCGAAACATTCTGACACATTTTCTGATTCATTAAACGTAAAGACTTAAAATTTGTAGGCCTGACTATTAAAGCGATTTGGAATTGAAATGAGTTTTTCCTTTTTTCATAAATAAATTACTTATCGAGTTATGAGCAATTGTGGTTGCGTGACGGCCGGATTTTATCCTTTATTGCACTGTTGCGTCCGAAATTCAGTTCAAAACACCAACTGAAAGATCTTATACATTTACCAACAAATGGAAACTATCTTTAGATGACATAGTTTCTAAATAAGAACTCATGTCAATTTCATGCGTTTCCGAACAAAAATTAATTAAAAAATATGTCAGAAAATAGCTCCTTTGGATTTAAGAACAGCCTTAACATTATGAACAGCCTTAACTTGAACTTTATGAAAAAACTTAATTTTTAGTTTTAATTTTGGAACTCGCGAAATTTAAATTCAGATAAAGGATGTTCTTTTGACACATTGTGGTAATTTTTTTAACTTTTAAAATTATAATACATGTTTTCTTTGGCGCGCGTAACAGAAGTATACAATATCTTCACAATATGGGGGAAAATGCAGAAAAAAAATACATCCAAATGAGGTAGTATTTACTAAAATTTTACTTGGAAAATTTTAAATTTTATTGAAATTAAATCTACAATGATTAGATGAAATGATGTCATTTTCCATAAATTTTAAATCAAGACATCTGTCAAGATTTTTTTTGAAAATGTAAATAACCGCCCTCTTTTTGCTATAAATCACAGAAAATGTTAGCACTGAATCTAAACCAATACAACAGTTAGCGATAACGTATAGCTATAAGATATGGCTGTAGTATACAATCGAAGTAGTAAGCAAAATATAGGAACCATATGTTTACAATGAGTTTGATTACGCGTTGAAAAGATTTGATAGAATGTAACGTCATAGCTAGCCTTTTTTTTCGTTTTCTTAAATTGTTTTCATGAAATTTGACTGTTTGTATTAAAATAGATGTTTTAATTAAAAAAAAAAAAAAAAAACATTCAAATTGAGGTGTTACGTTATTTTCCCGCTCTTATAGTTAAAGTTTTTATTTTATATACAAAAAAATGTATTTTTTCTGTTTAGAATGACGTCACTCTCAAACACGCAAAAATATCTGAATTTTTATTGGCAAATAAAAACAAAATACACGCGTTATCCTTATTTTTTTCAAATTATTGTGTCATTTTTTAGGGTTTGGCAACAGGAAAGAAAAGTTGGAATTAAAAAAGATTTAAAAAGAGATATTTCTATAATGCTAAATTACGGAACATGGTAGAAAAAAACGATAAATAGTGTTCTGATGATTTTTTAAAGTAGACGGGGATCCATTCCACGTTCTAAAGCCTATGTACATCGAGTTTCGTGCAAATCAGTCAAAAATTAAAGATTTGTATAAAGGAGAAACACACAGAGAACGGCTTTTATATATATATATATATATATATAAGAACAAACAGTGATAAGTAGAAGCGCGGGTTGCACTGAAAGCATGATCAGGTTGTGGTATTTTACTCAACGGCAAAAAATATTATGGTTCAAAAAGTCACCGATACAGGGCATTAATAGGATTGAATTTCCTAGAAGCGTACGATTGTAATGGATTATTATAAACAAACAGAATACTCGATGGATCATTTTTTCCACTAAATCCTCAGTTTGAAGCTTAGGACAATTTACTGAGTAAATGTTACCTATGATTTCGTAAACGGAGAAGCGGCAATGAATGATTTTCGGTAGCTCCGACCACAAACCATCTAAAGAAGAAAATGATCTCCATTACGTAATAACTTGTCGTGGTCAGTTCTTTCAGAATTATCTTCATTTGTGTGCTTCCAAAAGATGCAATCATGATGAGAGATTCAAGAATGAAAACGAGATAAGAAGATTAGATCGAACTTGAAGGAAACTTTTTCCTCCTGCAGAGATGTCCAGTCCATCTGTTTCCTTGTAAATCCATTAAAAATGAAGAGCACCGCGTGACCAGAACAGAGAGACCGGGAGTAGAATGATACGTCTATCTGGACCTTAAGTGCCTTTTAGAACTACAATTATTCTTTATGTTAAAAAAAATCTCGCATATTTACAATGCTTTTAGTGCAAACCGCACTTCTGTGTAATTTCTGTTCTTTTAAAAAATGAATTTTAAAGTTTATATGGACTGCCTATTCCTCTTGTAATATAGTATTCAATATTTCAACAGATAGTATAGTATTAGATTTATGTAAGTTATTTAAAAGTCATTGGTAATATACGTCGGTTAGGGAAAAAATATTAACTTATTTTTAAAAATGCAGATGATGTATATAAATGAAATAAAGGTTTGAAAATAGGTCATGTATCGTATGTTATGAGTACAAAAAATGTAAGTAATTTGGTAATATGTTTGGTTAGAATAAAACATAAGTACACTTCATGGTCTGTTTCGCCTATGGAAAATGAAGTTTTTTTGTGATGAGCAATATATAGCTGTGAAAGCTTTCGTTCATTTGCAGAAATCTACTTCATAATCATATGAAATCCTTCAACAAACGTCTGGGGAAGATGTTTTATTCAAATCAACAGCTTTTCGTTGGTTTAACCTTTTATTAGTATCTGTCTTCAGGTGTGTGACCGATATACATAATTCGGAGCGTACAATAACTATGGTTAGTGCACTGTAAAAATAAATTATGTAAAGTTACTCCATAAAATTGGTGGCAGCCTTGCTGCCTCCATTTTATTGAGTAATTTAACCGATATAACTGGTGTTACGTTACATTAATGTGTAATACTATACCAGTTACATCAGTTTAAGTTATACCATTATATAAGTTAAATTACTCCATAAAAATTGGAGGTAGAATGTTGACACTAATTTTATGGAGTAACGTTACATAATTTTTTTACAGTGTGGAGATGTGCATTTAAATTTTAAAGTGTAATTAATTTTTTCATGTTCTTAGGACTGAAGTCTAAAATTTTGATGATTTAGAAACTTGAGCAGCAATAATTGCACATCTTCTTAGATTTTTTTTTTATCTAATAAGGAAATTCTCATTGAATGAAAAACTTACAGCGTATTAAGTATACAAATAATAATTGTTGTTGTAAAATAAAGTGCATATTCTTGACTATTAAATATACTATTGAATAACTTACACATTGTACATGAATAAATTATGATTGCTTATAATTACCTTAATTGGAAAAAAACATTGGAAAAATATTGCCTAACTATTGGGGCTTTAGCTAAATAGTGTTATGAAATATTTCATCAATATTCTGGATGATTATATTTCACCAGCAATGCGTGTTTTTTTTTTTTTTTTTTTTTTGCCTTTCATTGCAAATATTTCCAACATAAAGCCCATAATTTTGCAATATTGGCAGATGCATCTATTCAAAATGCATTCCCAACATTTCTTCAAAATTGGCATTTTATCATAGGCATATGCAACGTGAAACCATTGTTTAACCAATATTGGTATACATTGGAATTATTTACAATATGTGCAGTATTGGCGCAATTTCGGGCCAATATTAGATTGCTACTAGAATAGCGAGTAACATAGAAATTCCCTTCGAGTTATCTGATAAACTGCAAATTTTATTTAAAACTTGTAATAGAAATATGTAATTTAAATTAAATTTAAATTGGTTCGGAAAAATATTTTAGACGTTCTGTAGCATATGTAAATAAATTTAAACTACACTTACTTTCTTATCCGCTGATAAAAATCCTAGTGTTTTCTTTGATAATAAATAGCCTAGGGATAAGAGTGCTAATTTATTTCTATTGAATATTTAAGATTTCATTGACATTTAAAAATGATGATTATAGTGCTAACTTTTTTTTCCAGCTGAAACGAGAAATCTTTCTTCAGGAAATATCGGTGTTTGAAAAAAGCTGCAATATTTTTACTGAATATGAAATGCCAAGATGATTAATTAGAATCATTTTCATTCAACTCATTTGCATCCTTCATTGTATTCTTTGTGTTCCTTTCAAAAGTTTTTCGCAATGCGGTATAATTCCGTAAGTAATATTAAAAAATAATTTAATCTTGACAAGATAGTAATTTGTATAATAAAAAGCTAAGTTCCCATTTTGTTCTGATATTTTCATTATTCCGAGTAAATGTTAGTATGCTGTGGCCATCAAATTTCTTTTTTACATGTCATTCTAATATATTAGTTCAAATAGTGCGGATATCAGTTATGAATATGAAGTGTATCCCAATTCTCTGAATTTAGCAAGTAATTATACTGATCCCTTTCATAATAAAAAAAAGAATAGCGCAATAGAGCCTCTGTTGGATATTCAAAGCCAAAATTGGACCAACATATATATTCACATTAAAAACCTTATATACAAAATTTGGTGTTTTTCTATCGCATAGAAACTGTAGTAAGCTATAAACATTCACCGCATAAATCAAAACATTGCAGAGCTTTCTACTGAGTTATTTAAAACAAAATTCCGTATAGTTTTTTTTTTTTTTTATAACAGGAGTATTAAATATTGCTTTTTGTGAAGATGATGTACAGTCAATAATAATCAGTACTAAAAAATGTCAAGATCCAACTAAATACGAAATTTAAAGAATTCCGTGCTTCATTTTCTGTGCTACCGCAGGCAGACAGACACTGGCTCAAAAATAACCAAGTTGGATTCAAGAGATGGATTTACAAAGTTTAAATCCATCTATCTACAGTTGAAATAAAGGAACACCCCACACCATACATTTTATCTCCAAATTATCACAGAAAATAAACGGAAATAGCCGTGAGACTGCAAAACATGTCTTCTTCGAATTTATGTTTACAACAACAACAAAAAAAAAGCTTAGTGGTCATCTTCGAACTGAAATCGTACCAAACTCAATTTGCAATACGAACACCTGATTTGATAACATACTTAGCTTTTTCGATAAATTTTCTCTTAGGATACCAAACGGTAAGTCTTTCGGTCTAGTAGTTTAAGAATTAAGAAGTTTTAAGTATTGAACTTCTAATGCTAAATTCATTTGTAATAGTTGCAAAACAGTTTGCAATGTGGATACTTTTTAAAGCATAATACAAGAACTACTTGGCGGGGTGAGCTGTAATTTTGGGTTAGCATATTTGAAGCATATCAGAAGAAATCACGAAAACTGGGTCCTCTTAGTTCGTCTGAACAGATTTTCGTTAAAAAATACAATGCAGCAGGATCCCTAAAATTAGGTTTATTTGGAAAGATTTCTATTTAAAAATGTAAGCTTCACACAAACCGGGACATGCGTAGCATACTCAATGTATACTACCGAAGGGTCTCACTCCACCCCAATCCTAACTGTAGGTTCGTTTGGATTTAGTAACCATTTAGTAACCTAAAAAAAAAAAAAAAATTACCATAAACGCTAAATTCGATGTCAAAAATAGGTGTTCGCATTAAAAAGTTTAGAGTTTGATACAATTTATGCATGAAGACGACCCCTAAGTTGATTTTTAAAAACATAAATTGAAAGAAGACAGTAGAATGGCTATTTCTGTTATTTTCTGTGACAATTTATTGATTAAAATGTATAGAGTATTCTTCCTCTCTCTTTTTTCTTGGCCAATTGTACATCAATGTGTAAATCCATGTATGCAAAATCTGTTGAAAATACTTCATTGCGCACAGATGCATTATTTTAGATATTTGAAATCAAAGCAATACCATGAATGTATTTCTGCTGATTGAAATTCCCAAATCAATTAGAAGACCATGTAAAACGTTCAGAAAGCCAGACTAAGTGACTACTGTAAGTTGTTTAGTAAATTCTTAAGATAATAATAATAATAATCAGTATTAATAGAGGGTTATTTACAACACTAACTGTTAATCACAAAAAAATAGTTTTTTCCGATAAACTCAATTTTTCATTAATCTATACCAATGAATATTCCACTAATTAATTTATGATTCAGAATTTTGTATTAAAAATTTCTAAAACAAAATTATTACTTTCTTTTAAGAATTAAATCTAACACAATTAATAGCAACGTCTTTAGATTTTATTGAAAAATTAATTATTTCAAAATTTTCAGAACAAAGATTGAAGCCGAGAAGAAAATAAATAACCACAAGTTTTTAATATAAAGTAAAAATTATAAATAGATTTTGCATAATTTAGATAATTACAATTTTTTAATTAAGAAAGTTTCATTATGCATTATTGAATATCATTACTTTATATAAAAACATTCTTAAGAGAATGTAAAAATATACTGGAAGTAGATAACTTTATAAATTAATGTTACTAATTACATATGATATTGACAGTATTATTAAAAAAATCCCTGCCGGCGCAGGTAGATTTCGAAGTTAAGTACTCATTTCCCAACAACAACTAAATCATGATTAGAGATAAACCCTCTTTAACAATTTTATCTGGCCGCTTTTGACGAGTTTTTAATTTCATTTTTATATAAAGCTGGTTTTATCAGAACCATGTTAGGGCAGTATTCAAAAAATATTTTTCCATGCTCAGCAACTCGAAATTTTCTGACACATTTTCAGATTAATTTTTAAAAGGAAAATCATGAAACTCCTCATGTTTACTCTTTTGAGTAAACATGTTTACTCTTTTGGCGCAGTAATGTCGTAATTACGAGTAAAGGTTACCCGACTAAGTATTAATAGGCATTGTGATGATTTTTGTATATATAATTTTTTAGATATGTTTACATTTCTTCTTTATAACTTCTTTTCTAGTAAACTTCATTCACAAATTTTATTGCATTACACCCTTGATTAAATTATCTTTCTAACTGGTATATAATTTTATGGTATAAATTAAAGAGAAGGTGGAGTTATGAACCACCACACTTCAAAATACACATTTTCAAAAAGGTTTCCACAACTTCGGCCACTACACTGTAAAAAAAAAAAAAATGACATTTTTACAGTACAAAGTACTGTTCATCTCGCGCACAAACTCGATCACAATGAATGTGCTGTATCTTTCTTTGGTTTCCTGACTATATAAACATGGAAATTACAGTAGTTGCGTAAAATTAACAGCACAATGTGCTGGAAATTCGGATGCCAGCAGTTTGTGCTGGCGTCCAAATTGCCAGCACATTGTACTATTAATTTTACGCAACTACTGTATTTTCTATGTTTATATAGTCAATAAACCAAAGAAAAATACAGCACATTCACTGTGATCGAGTTTGTTCTGGCAAATCTACAGTGGTTTTTTTTACAGTGTACGGTAAATAGATATATATCAATAGATAGATAGATAGATCGGTAGATGGACAGATAGATAGATAGTTCGGTAGATGGACAGATAGATAGATATAGTTAGATAGATAGAGAAAGCGATACAGATAGAGGAAGAGAGAGAGAAAGAGAAATCTTATTTTGTATATAAGCAAGGCATAAACAACAACAACAACAAAATAAAGTGTAGAAAATTATTTATCGGTTTTAATAAAAAATGCAAAGCATATTAAATCTGAAAAGATTTTGTTAATTTAGAATGCAAGTAATCACAAAATGTAGTTTTCAACTGCCGTAAACTAATTTTATTCTTGGTTAAAAATCAGAGGAAAAGAAAGAATAACCGGATGCTGTAAAACTAATAAGGTATCAAGTATATTCACATTATCTTTTTCATCAGTCTTATATTTCACTCACTTGTCACAAAAATAATGATTGCTAAAGTGAAATCTTAACTGCAGCCTTCTTCTTTCATTTTCGGATCGATGGCATATTTTTATTAGTTTTTTCATTTCATCACACGGAATATAACATTTTAAAGTATAATTCAGCTTTTGACATGATTTTAAATCTCTTTTTCGAAGCAAGAAATTTAACATTGTAAATAAGCGTGCAATAAATTCTTATTTTAAAATATTAAGAAATCATTTTTCATTTTTAATCAGCTAGAAAGCAAGACAGATTCATTTTTATTGTATTTTTTTTAAAAAAAGTCTCATAAAATATTCAAAGTAATTGCATTATCAAATTTGAAACTGAAATTTCGTTTCTTTTTCTCCTAAATTAGATATTTTCTTATGCAATTATAATGCAAATTTATATGTCATTTCAAATGTAAAATCTACATATTTGATTGAATTCAATTATGGAAAAGCTATTAAGAATGAAATATTTATATATTTTACATTTAATCTGTCGCAATCATCATTATTTTTAAGCAAAAGAAAATGTTTGTCAACATTTCAATTCAGTAAAGAGACATATTCATCAAAGTCCACGCAACGCGTGTTCATTTAAATTATTTTCTTTTTCTGATTATATATATATGATATATATATAAAATATTTAAGTTTCTTAAATGTCTAAATTCTGCTTCAGCGTTATTAAATCTTTATATTCTCCTAAAAACGTAGAAGTTGAATGTAAAAAGTTAAATAAATCTGAATGTTTAAAAAATAAATTGAAGAGCTTTTACAGAAGAAAATTTGTAATTTTGATAGATTTTAAAAACGTATATTTACTTTAAAATAATGTATTAAATTTTTTATTTTAAAGTTATTTTTGAAAAATGTTGGCGTATACAGAGTGTGTTTTGAAATAAATAAGAGTGCTATTAAGATACAAATAGATAACGTGATAAAAAGCACAAATTAATTTGAAATGTAGGCAGCAGACCGCTATATCGGAGTTTTCAAAACTTCAGCTACAGTGCCAGGTTTAAAAACATTAAAAGACATTGAAAACAAATGGATGAAAATAAGAAGATGGGAGCAAGCAATGTTGCTTACGGTCACAGGTGAAATGACGAAGAGCTAGGAAACAGTGAAGTTAAGTAACTTCGGTATATATAACGTAGTAGCTCCAGCAAAGCAAGAACGACAAGCATTTCCGACGACATACAATGTCACGATGGATTATAACTAACCAGCTTCTTGATTTTTCCCACAAGCGTTCACCAAAAGCCAATCAAATACCGCAATGTTTGTGGGAAACATTGCGAGCTCCGCCCTGTGGTCAATTCAGAATGAGGTAGAAAATGTATAAAGTCAAACGAGAGTTGAGAAGGGGGTGAGAGTGAGTTAAAGAAATGGCAACCTGTCTTGCAAGAATCCGGAAGTACTTGGCAAGTCATTTACATTTAGTACTCCCAAATTCTCACAAATTTGGTTGCATTTCTTCCACTCAACCCACGCCTCCCACGCTCTCTTTAGCATTCACGCATTTTCTACCCCATTCTGAATGAACCAAGTGCTCTCTTCTCCGTCTTCCATGATTACATCATACATACCGAGGTTACTTACCTTCACTGTTTCCCCGTGTTTTGCCATTTCGCCTTTGACCGTAAGCTAAATTGTTTGCTCACACCTTTACATTATTATGTATTTATATTTTAATGTTTTTTTAACCTTGTACTGACGTTGAAATTTTAGAAACTCCGAAACAGCAGATTGCTGGATACATGTAAAATTAATATGTGCTTTCTATCCTGTTGGCTATTTGTATTTTAATACAGGGTGTTTCTAAACTCATGGTACATACGCTAGGGGGTGATAGAACACATCAAGACGAGTAATAGTGAATAGGAAAACAAGGGTCCCAAACGTCTTCCGAAGGAGATAGGCGCCTTTAAAGTTTAGGCACCAAAATTTCAAATGATTAAAAAAAACGGAAAAATTGGTCGATTCGTTTGCGGTTTTCACTAAAACTATTCTTTATGTCAGTATTTTCTTGAAAATCAATTTTAAAGATACAGTTCAAAAAATGCCGATAGAGGGCGCTTTAGAATTTGGAGTAACCAACAACTATTTTTTACCGTTATTTTTTGTATATCATTACATGCTTTCAAAAGCTTAGACTTAAACTTAAATTTTGAGCTCAAAATCTGAATCGTTGGGAGTGGTTAAGTAGCGCAAACTGAACTGTGTTCAGGAGGTAAAATTTCAAATGATTATAAAAAAACGGAAAAATTGGTCGATTCGTTTGCGGTTTTCACTAAAACTATTCTTTATGTCAGTATTTTCTTGAAAATCAATTTTAAAAATACAGTTTAAAAAATGCCGATAGAGGACACTTTAGACCTTGGAGTAACCAACAACTATTTTTTACCGTTATTTTTTGTATCTCATTACATGCTTTCAAAAGCTTAGACTTAAACTTAAATTTTGAGCTCAAAATCTGAATCGGTGGGAGTGGTTAAGTAGCGCAAAGTGAACTGTGTTCATGAGTTGAAATTTGAACCCCCCTCCTGAACACAGTTCGGTTTGCGCTACTTAACCACTCCCAGCGATTCAGATTTTGAGCTCAAAATTTAAGTTTAATTCTAAGCTTTTGAAAGCATGTAATGAGATACAAAAAATAGTTTTTCTTATGAGGTAAAAAATAGTTTTTCGTTACTCCAAAGTCTAAAGCGCCCTCTATCGGTATTTTTTAAACTTTATCTTTAAAATTTATTTTTAAAACAATACTGACATAAAGAATAGTTTTAGTGAAAACCGCAAACGAATCGACCAATTTTTTCGTTTTTTATAATCGTTTGAAATTTTACCTCCTGAACACAGTTCAGTTTGCGCTACTTAACCACTCCCAACGATTCAGATTTTGAGCTCAAAATTTAAGTTTAAGTCTAAGCTTTTGAAAGCATGTAATGATATACAAAAAATAGTTGTTGGTTACTCCAAAGTCTAAAGCGCCCTCTATCGGCATTTTTTGAACTGTATCTTTAAAATTTATTTTCAAGAAAATACTGACATAAAGAATAGTTTTAGTGAAAACCACAAACGAATCGACCAATTTTTCCGTTTTTTTTTTAATCATTTGAAATTTTGGTGCCTAAACTTTAAAGGCGCCTATCTCCTTCGGAAGACGTTTGGGACCCTTGTTTTCCTATTCACTATTACTCGTTTTGATGTATTCTATCACCCCCTAGCGTATGTACCATGAGTTTAGAAACAGCCTGTATATTGGCACAAAGTTCCATCTATTTATTCCAATATGTGTAATAAATTATTAATGTTGAAATACAGGCTATATATAAATATTAATAATTTATTGCTCTATTTGAATTTGCTTTTAAGTGAAGCAAATCACACTATTTTTCATATATTTTTTAAATCAGAGCAAACATTTTATTAATAGGCCGTATCCGGACTTATTGCACATCATTAAAATTGACAACTGGACTAAGTTCATTAATAAATGAAATATTTATTAAAAGAAAAAGACTAAGTGCCCTAATGTTTTAAACACGGCTAAACCCACGTTGGGCAAGTGTACTTAAATGCGAACCCCTTCATTTTGGGGGTTTTCGGTTTAGTAGGAGCAGCTTGGACGTTGTAATATGTGGGAGTGATATGATGATTTTAAAAATCACCGATTTCGTAACACATTTCTTGCAACGTTCAAGCTGTAGATTATATCGATCTTATATTTCATATTCTGGACTGACTTTTATTCAGTACAGATTACAAACTTCCGTTAAAGATCAATATTCGATTTCAAAAATATTTCTAAATAGCGGAACTTCGCTGGTTAATTCAGCTCAAACGAACCTAGAGTTGTGGGTCACGCTGCCTTCGGCAGCGTACATCCGTGCGAACTACGCCCGATCGGATCTTGGATCAGGTAAACTATGAATTACATGGCTATTTTATTTGGATGGAGATTAAAATTAATGTTCCATCATCGTTATTCAGGTTGCTATAGAAACTGATTTGGCATTCTTCCAACTTAAATTTAACCCTATTTCTACGAGTGTCAAATGACACTTTTTAAAAAGTTTTGAGTTATGTTTATTTTGCTTGTAGTTTTTGAATGTAATAAGCATAAAAAAGTCTTCAATGCATTAAAAATGATTTGTAATTGTTTCAATTTAAAAATTACAATTGTAAAACCATAAATCGAAGTCTTTTAAAAGGTGTCATTTGACACGGATAGAAATAGTGTTAATCATGACAGCAGCAAAATTTACCGGAAAGATCTTTCCGTTCCGAGCGGAACGCGAAAAATCACTAAAAATAAAATACAAAATTTTGTAAAAAATCAAAAATTTCAGAAAGCAAAATCTACTATATTGGGCTAAAAGATTAAAACCGGATTCCTTTTAAGAACATCGAGAAATCGCCGCAGAACGTGGTAAAGCTGTGAAAATCGCATAAAAAAATCGCGAAAAATTAAAAAATTGCTGTACGGATTCTGAATAAACTTTATTGAAACGAGGGCAAAATTTACTATATTAGGTTAAAAGATTTAAACCGGATTCCTTTTACTAACGTGGAAAAATCGCCACAAAATGCGAAAAAAACGCTCAAACTCGCATAGAAATTAAATAAAACAATCTCATAAAAAAATAAAAAACTGGTTTCAAGATGCATAACTTCAGACATACAGGTACTTTCCTGCCAAATCTAGTAGCTCTGCTCGCAGCGGTTTTTTCAGAATGCAACACACACACACACACACCAACTTCTATCTCCATTATTATATAATAGATAGAATAGCTAATAATGTATTTTAGCCCAGATTGTCAGTTTTAATGATCTTCTTGATCTTCCTAGAGTTTGAAAATTATAGTACACTCAATAACATTTAAGCATGCCAAAGAATGCTAAATATTGTAAATTGAATAATTCAAAGACTATTTTTGAAATATTTTCGTCTATTGAGATGCAAATTGAGTACTACTTTTCAAAATTTAACGAAGTATTTTCACCAAATTTATCTGTAATAATAAAATACGAAATATTCCAAATTCTAATAAAAAATAATTCAATAAAACAAGCGTACAATTTGTCAAATGTATCACCATTTGATTTTAATCTAAAAAAATCATTCCGTACTTAGATTGCTTTGTTTAAAGGCTTAATATCTTTAAAGCAAAGCAACATTAGATATTTCAGTTGTATTGGGAGCTAGTACTGAGCAGTGTTTTATTCATAAGAAATATTTCCAATGAATTACCAATGCTGGTTAAATATTGGTATTACATTGTAAATATTTGCAATGAAATGGCTAAGTATTTTTTCCAATATTGGTACAATCTTTCAAAATGTAAAAATCTCAATGCTAGACCAATATTTCATGATAATGTTGAAAAAATTGGCCAAGTTATCCAACATATAACGAATACAAACAATGTTGACCGAAAATTCCTTTTCTAACAAATTAGAAATTTTAAGTATCAAATCACATTTTGCTTAAAAAATGAAAAGAAAAATAAAATTACTTAATACAATACTTTTTATATATTAAGTAATTTTATTTTTATTTGTATATTATTACACTTATTTATTCAAGTATCAATTGATACTTGAAATTTCTAAATTGTTAGAAAAGGAATTTTCAGCCAATATTGTTTCTATTGGATATATTTTGGATATGAACAATTATTAAATTATGTTATGAATAATTTATTAAAATAACAGCTATCATTGACAATTCCTTATATATTGTTTAATCATAGGATTATTCCTAATATTTTAAGCTTCTATTTTCTTATGTAAGCCAATGTTTATAATCTAAATTAATCGATATTTTCTCAGAAAATTAAAGAAAAGCGTATCTCACCCGTTTTAATTTTAAAACAGTCTCTATGTTTTAGGAAAGCGATAGCCTGGTAAAATTTTAATCAGAATGTTTTGTAACAGGAAATCTTGACAAAATTGCCAGCTCAATTTTGTACGTCCCGTTAATTTTATTGACACGAGGTATGCAAAACCTGACGGTTATAAAGTAATGAAATACCTGCTCTAAATACTTGCATAAGAGTATTTATAATGTACGTAGTTTATCAGTTTGCGAAATACTATAAGGAATATCTGAGTGGAGATATTAAAAATTAAAATATAAAAATGTAGTTTTTAATTTTTAAGTAAGTCACGAAAACTATAGTAAAATAGGTTTGAAATTGAAACTTTAATTTTCACCACTCTGTACTTTCTTCTTGTGAATATAGAACAAAGTAATAAAGAAATGGAAGAGTATCAAAATATATTTTTATACGCAAAGTGTATAAAAATATATTTTGATACTCTTCACTTTCTTTATATACACAAAATATATAAAAATGTATTTTGATACTCTTCCCTTTCTTTATTACATACTTCTATATTCACAAGAAGAAAGTACAGGGTGATGACAATTAAAGTTTCACTTTCAAACCTCCATAAAACCAAAAATACTCGACCAAAAGTTACCAAACTTGGAAATATTATGAAAGAGGTCATGTGATTTTATATTCAGCAAAGAAAAAAAAAGTTTAAAAGTGACTACCAGGCAGAAAATCAAAATTTACTCCAAGTATTGACATCATAGCAGAGATTTTACAAATAACAGTCATGGTGGTGTGGCGTTTTATCTGAGAGGACTCAGAGACCAGATGCCCCTAACGAAATAAACATCGTTAATTGGAACCTCCAGATGCCTGCTATAACTTCACATGTCACTGATTCACCAAAAACCAGATGGAACATGTAAACAGTTTTAATCATGTAAATATCTGGAGAAAAAGTGCTGCGTAGAAATGTTATAAACTGAACTTGTTGACTAAGATGAGTCAAGACCTCACGTGGGGTATCGAGGAGATGAACTGATCTAAAAAAAACAAGGCCCCGTAGAGAGCAGACTCTGCTGTGACACGACCCCAGACGGTCAAGTTCTCGGTCCTGCCGAAAGGAGCGTCTCTCTACGGAAAAAATTAACTTTTTGCCGTGTAAATATTAACGTGTGCTTGTTATGTGTGTGTCCCGTATCGTCTAATAAAAACTCTGAAAAAAAAAACGAACGCCAAGTTCTTTTAATTTCTAGTTAAGTTTCTTTCTTAAGTGAGTTCTTATACGGCGGTACAGTTGGTGTCAGAGTTTGGGATTCGAGTTGTTCGAAAAGTTGGGCACACACGCACACAAGGCCTGAAATTGTTTCCCACGGAAGGAATGATAAAGTGAAAGCTTATTCTTTCGAGAAATCGAGAAATAGAGAGCCGTCCTGATACTGGAATAGAAAAATAAAAGGAAAATCCCCGTGTGTTGGAAGAAGAGAAAAAACAGTTCGGTTTGTGAAGAAAAAGCTAGTTTCGATTTTCACCCGGTCAGAGAAGAGAAGGGTGTTGTTTTCACTCCCTTGTTGGAGGAAAGAAAAAAAAAAGCTTGGTGTTATCTGGTTTCGGTTTAGGAAGACTTGGAGAAAGGAAGACTTGAGAAATCCTTACCCAGTCTCGGAAAAAGAGGAATATTGTTTTTTCCCCCGTCTGTGATCAGCTGTTCGACTGCGGAAAGGAAACAGAGTTACAACGCCGCTGTTTGCTGATGAAAGGATTGCGGAAGAGTGGAAAAAGAAGAAGATAATTCTGTGATTTTATGGAGCCAAGGCCTGAAACAAAACTGTGATTGTAGCAGTGGATCGGCGGATAGAAGAAGATTGGGAATGTGAGTGGGTCCCGTTTTGGGTCGAAGATAGTGTGCAGTGTTCCGTGCCTCTGGGTATATTATTTTTAGTGGACCTTATGGTCAGAAGTTGTGTTCAGTGAACCATCCGGCTGAAGAAAAAGTGTGGATTACCGTTTAGTGTCTGAGCCTTCATTGGGGTAAGTTACAATTTTGAATTTGGAGTTAATGTTTAGTGATTTTTAATTATTTAAAATTACTGATTTTGTTGGGAAAATTCAAAAACGTAAATGACAAAAATTGAACAGGTACTAGTCATGGAAGTGACTCAGTATTTACATATTGCTGTGTTATTGAAAGAAATTTTATGATTGATTGTGATTATTGTTAATATAGTATATATTTTTTTGTTGTTGTATTAGTGTAGAGAAGTACCTTTTTATAGAGAAATTTTGTTTGAAAAAAAAGGGTTAGATATGGCTTTCCTGGGTAAAGGAAAAAAGGAACATATAAAAAAGTTAGTGGATGAACTGGAACTTGCCAGGACGGGAAAGGAAACTCGGATTCAGTTAACGCACTTAGTGCTGGAATCTGAGGAGTATGAAGAAGAAATAGTTCGGGCTCTTTATGAAACTATATTAGAGACAGCTAAGGAGGAATTAGAACGGGAAGAAAGTCAGCGCGCCCGGGTACAAGCTATCGAACGGGGGGACATGTTGCGTAAACAGACATGGGAGCGTGATCAAGCCATTAGGAAGGAAAAATTGGAGCAAGAGAAAGAATTAAAGGAATTAGAATTAAAAAATAAATTCGAGTTAGAAAAACTTAAAATCGAGAAAGGAATTGCCCCGTCTTCAGTAAATGCAAATAATATACATTCGCGTTCCCCTGAACAGAACTTAAAAAAATTAATCCCGGATTTTAATCCAGAAAAAACAGATATTAGCTTGTATTTGGTTCTGTTTGAACGCCAAGCTAAACGGGTTGGGATACCGAAGGAAAATTGGGTCTCCATTTAATTGGGCTTCTGCCAGTAGACATTATTTCAATTATTGCCAGACAACCCGAGACAGAGTCAGAAGATTACGATAACGTAAAAGGTATATTGTTAAAAAAATTTAAATTAAACCCAGAGAGTTTTCGGCAGAAATTTGTTAGCCACCAGAAGTCGCAATCTTTAAATTGGCAGGATTTCGGTTTCGAAATCCGAAATTATTTAAATGAATGGTTAGCAGGTTTAGGAATAACTTCCTTAGACGAACTAAAAGACCTTTTGGTCACCGATCAGATTAAACGGCGTGCGACGTTTGAAATGCGTGAACACTTCATTGACAAATGGCCACAGCTTAAGACCGAAGCAGCAATAGTGGAATTATTGGATGGATATGAGAGTATAAGGGCCTCTACTCCGAAGGCCAAGGATACCAGGGATGTTAGGGTGGAAAAAACGCGGCCGTTTTTTCAAGAAAGGTCTCGAGAAACTAGACCACGGTTCTACCCCTCTTCAAATGCAAACGCCGTGCACAGGCCAGTAAACCGAGATAGAGCCTTTGAAAAAAGAGCGAATTTGAAATGTTTTAATTGCGGGTCCGAAACGCACCTGCGTTCATCGTGCCCGAAGTTGCAGAAAAAACCTCCGTCAGGCTCCGTAAATAATTTGCAAGATGTACGAAAGGACGATTTATTGGACTCTTATACATTTCCTGGGGTTGTTAACAACCGAAAGATAGGAATATTAAGAGATTCGGGAGCGACGCTTGATTTAATTTGTAGGAAATTTGTAGATCCGCAGGATTTTTGTGGAGAGAAAATCTGGATCCAACAACCACTTAGTTTGGAGTTAGTTTGTCTACCGTTAGCGCGGGTAGAGATAGAGGGAGATTTCGGGAAAATTTGTACGAAAGCCGCTGTTTGCGGAAATCATTTAAACCAAAACCGATATATTTTAGGAAATAAAACTGCCGCGATGATAAGAGAGAGAACGGGGTATGCATTTTTGCCAACTGGACAGGTAAATGCAGTCCAGACGCGTGCGGCTACTAGACGCTTAAAGGAAGAGAAAAGGGAGCTCGAACGGGTAGCTCAAGATGTGGAGACACTCAAGGAATCGAACGTAGCGAATCAGGAAGAATCGGGACTGCGGGATTCAACGGAAGGTGAGGACCCCATTGAAATTCCGGCGTTAGAAGTTGAAGCCCCGGGGTTGGACTTGTTAAAAATCGATAAAGAAGGGTTTTTGAAAGCGCAGCACGAATGTGCAGAGTTAAAGGAATTGTTTAGCCGAGTGGGGGCGGACAAAACGGAAGGTACAACGAAAACTTATTCAGTTGTTAACGGGTTACTAGTTAGAAATCGCGAGGATCGTTTTGGAAACGTTACCAGATTGCTAGTTATTCCAAAAGGGTTAAGGCAGAAAATAAAAGCATTGTGTCATGAAGGCACGTCAGTACATTTAGGTGGGACGAAGTCAAAGGATGAATTAATTCGATATTTTTATTGGCCTAACTGTTATAAAGAAATGGATGAATATGTGCGCAGTTGCGATGTTTGTCAAAGAGCGGGTCGAGCGAACGAGAAAAAGAAAGCCCCGTTAAAACTTGTCCCAATAATTCAGGAAGTTTTCAGTAAAATAAATATCGACGCATGTGGGCCCTTACCACTGACCACGGATGGACACCGGTATATTTTAACGGCAGTATGCATGGCGTCCAAATACCCGAAGGTGGTTCCGCTGGTGGACCTCTCCTCTATTAGAGTGACTGAGGCACTGCTGAATATTTTCAGTCGCATCGGATTCCCCAGCCAACTCCAATGCGATCAGGGAAAGTCCTTTACCTCAGCTTTAACAACCGAATTTCTTAATAAATTTGGCATTAAGATCACTCATAGTTCTGTTTATCATCCCAGAGTAATCCCGTGGAACGGTATAATAGGAGCTTAACACGACTTTTGAGGACTCTGTGTATTGAATTAGGCGCCGATTGGGATAAACATTTGCCTGCGATTCTATAAGCTCTTCGAAACGTAGTTCATGAAAGCACAGGTTATTCACCAGCCGAGTTGGTGTATGGAAAAAATCTTCGAACACCCGAGACCATGATAATGGAACGATGGTCCGACCCTCCACCTGAAAATGATGTGGTGACCGAATATGTTTTTAAATTAATTAATCGGTTGAAACGATGTCGCGAGGTAGCTGTTTCGCACGTGGAAGAAATGCAAGGTAAACGAAAGGTTTGGTATGACAAAAACGCGGTAAAACGAGAATTCAAGGAGGGAGATTTAGTGTTGGTTTTAGCCATGGCGAGACCAAATAAACTGTCTGTGCAATGGATAGGTCCGGGAAAAATCAAGAATAAAATATCTGAGAAGAATTATGTGGTAGAACTGCCAGGAAGTAGGAATAAAACCCAAATTTATCATGTTAATATGCTGAAACCATATTATACGCGACCCGAACATGTAAATTTGTTGTGCTCCAAAGGCAATTCAAATTTAATAGAAGATCAGGATTTAGATATTCCGTATTTAGAGAATAATCCTACGATTTTTGACTTTCAGGAAATAGTTCGGCTTAGTGAGTTAGAAAAAAACCTAAACGAAGCACAAATTAGCCAATTAAGGGAGCTTTTAAATAAATATGCCGCGTGCTTTTCAAACGACCCTGGTACAACAGATTTGGTGGAGCATGATATAACTTTAATTAGCGATAAGCCCGTACGATGAAAACCTTATCGGATGTCGCAAAGACAAACTGAAATCGTAAAAATGGAGATTCAAAAGATGTTAAGATTGGGGGTTATTGAAGTTGGCGAGGATTACACGTCACCTTTAATTTTAGTAGAGGTTCCGGGTAAGGATCCTCGTCCATGTGTGGATTTCAGGCGTCTCAATGAGATAATTAGGACAGAGTATTTCCCCATCCCCAATATCGAAGAAAGAGTTGAGAAAGTCTCATCTGCTAAATACATAACCGTCCTAGATTTAGCGAAAGGTTATTGGCAGATTCCCTTGAGTCCCAGAGCTCAACGGTATGCAGCATTCTGTACAACTTTTGGTACTTTTAGGTGTTTGAAAATGGCTTTTGGATTAAAAAATGCGCCATTTTTCTTTAGCAAAATAATGGCAGAACTATTAAGAGAGATGGAAGAATTTGCAGTTCCTTATTTAGATGATGTCGCTGTATTTTCGAACACCTGGGAAGACCACTTAAAACATGTCGCATTAGTTCTAGATAGAATTCATAAGGAAAATCTTAAAATAAAGCCCTCTAAGTGTAATTTTGCCCAGATTAGTGTAAAATATTTAGGCCATATTGTAGGAAATGGTTCCTGCACTCCAGCAGAAGTCAAGATTGAATGCGTAAAAAAATTCCCTACTCCCGAAACAAAAACGCAGATTCGTGCATTTCTAGGGCTGGCCGGATACTACCAGAGATACATAAGGAATTTTTCCATAATAGCAGCCCCCTTGACTGACGCGCTAAAAGGGAAAACCCGTCGAGGTAAAGTCGAGTGGACTCCCACGTGCGAGAGCGCTTTTCGGTCTCTGAAAGCGAAACTAACCGAACGGCCGGTCTTGCATGCGCCGAATTTTCATCGTGAATTCCTTATTCAGGTCGATGCATCGTTACGCGGTGCCGGAGCTGTGTTGAGCCAGGTAAATGAGAAGGGAGAGGAACACCCGATTTTGTATTTGAGTCGGAAATTCTCTCCGGTAGAACAACGCTATAGTACCACCGAGCGGGAGTGCGCCACTATTGTTTTCGCCGTAAAAAGATTACATTACTATCTAGATGGAAGAAAATTTAGGATTATTACGGATCATAATCCTCTGCGCTTCTTACAAACTCATGCGAGTTCCAACCCAAGGCTTATGCGTTGGAGCCTCGCGTTACAACCGTACGATTTTACAATCGAACATCGAGCAGGAAAAAAAACACCAAAACGCTGATAGTCTAAGCAGAGTAGCGTTTGAAGACTAGAAATTTTATTGAAAAAAAAAAAGTTTAAGAGTGTGTTTGTTATTGTGTTAAAATTCTTTTAAGTAACTTATTGTATATAAAAGGTTTAAAGTGTTTGGTTTTATTAGTGTATTAGAATTCATTCTTAAGAAATTTATCTATATATATATACATTATTATTGTTGGTTATCCATGTGAACACGAGAGAGCGAACTTTATTGGAATTACCTGTGATGTTTAAAAACTTTATCTATTCTGATTATGTTAACGGAAAATTATTAATGAAGGTTCTGGTTTATTATAAAATTGTTGAAGTGCTTATTATAAATCTTAGTATTACTATATAACGGTGTGCAATTGCAATGTGTTTATTGTTTACTGTATTTATTATATTTGTTGTGTGTTATGCTGAATCCCTTCCATGGTAACGAAGTACTTCTGATAAATGTTTTGATTTTAAAATTTAAAATTTTATTAATTTTGGAGTAGATAGCATTGGTAGGGATAGCATTAACTCCGAATTTCACTATGATTGTGCACCCGAGTGTGGAAATTTTTCCCTTAAGGAAAAATTTATATGGGGCATGGAGGGACTGTGGCGTTTTATCTGAGAGGACTCAGAGACCAGGTGCCCCTAACGAAATAAACATCGTTAATTGGAACCTCCAGATGCCTGCTATAACTTCACATGTCACTGATTCACCAAAAACCAGATGGAACATGTAAACAGTTTTAATCATGTAAATATCTGGAGAAAAAGTGCTGCGTAGAAATGTTATAAACTGAACTTGTTGACTAAGATGAGTCAAGACCTCACGTGGGGTATCGAGGAGATGAACTGATCTCAAAAAAACAATGCCCCGTAGAGAGCAGACTGCTGTGACACGACCCCAGACGGTCAAGTTCTCGGTCCTGCCGAAAGGAGCGTCTCGCTCCGGAAAAAAATAACTTTTTGCCGTGTAAATATTAACGTGTGCTTGTTATGTGTGTGTCCCGTATCGTCTAATGAAAACTCTGAAAAAAAAAACGAATGCCAAGTTCTTTTAATTTCTAGTTAAGATTCTTTCTTAAGTGAGTTCTTATACGGCGGTACAGCGGTATTTATTTAATGTGTTGTCCATCATTTTCTGTAACCAGGTTAAAGTGAAATAACATGCTTCTAGCTCGAAGCATTAATAGCACTTTACCAGTAAAGGTCGATCTTTCAAAAATAAAGGCCTCCGATAAATGAAGGTTCAACAGAAAATGGGTTTATAGCTAAAAACTTACGACGTGTAAACCACGTGAAAATGACGTGTAATGCGAATTTGCAAATTTTTGCGCGCCTTTTACAAGCTATATGCATACATTTGTAAGGGGAATTGGGAATGGCATAAATACTACTGGTGTGTTCATAAAACCAAAATTCTTGGTCCCGAATACACATCATCCTGAATCACCATTTTCTCATGGTTGTTACTTTTTGAACTTTCTTTTTCAGAATATAAAATACCATGACTTCTTTTATAATAGTTCCAAGTTTATTTTTAGTCCAGTCATTTTCACATAGGTTTAAAATTGAAACTTTAATTATGATCGCCTTATATACGTTTATATATAAATAAAAAATTTTTAGGACAGATAACTGAATGGCGAAACACGAAATGTTAATTATCGGATGCAATCAAACCTATAAATAAATTAATTCACCTTTTCTGTTGAAGAAATGGGGCATTCTCACAATCTTTTGACTTTCGGGAATAAAAATCTGGTGAAATTTAACTTGCTAAAATAACATTTTAATCTGATAGAGGAATGTCTTAATGATTGAAAATAAAGAAAAAATGGTCAGCAGCGAAAATGTTTTAACTGATGTTTAAGTTAAACTTGCGAGTTTAATTTTCCTTACAATTTTACCACTATAACTTTCTATTTTCTTCTAAATTTTTACTTATAATGAATTTGCATAGTACCCACAGGACATTCAAATAAGAAATAATAACAATGTATTATTTTTAGTAAAAAATTTTGGTATAACATTGTCTTAAAGGGGTGTTAAAGAAAGAACGGAAGGGAAAAAAAAGATTGTATAGGAAAAAAAGGGACGGTAATGGAAAATTACCACAATTTTTAGGCAAATCATATTACGACTAAGTGGTAGCCACAGTGTTCATTGATTTTTAGAAACAGTTATTTACTTTGGATTAGATAAAATAAAAATTAATTTACCTCGAAAAGTGCAGGGATAAACCTTGGGGACAGTAGGACTACTAATAAAGCTACGATGCTTGAAATTGATATTTAAATGCTGATTTAAATTCTGCAGTAAATTTCCTGTCAAAGAATTTTAGACATTCTTTCTCTAGCATACTTCTGGATGAGAAAAAACTTGAAAAAAATTATGTGGCTGCATCTGAAGTGATTTTCTGTATAAGTTTAGCAAGAGAGATAAAAAATTAAGAAATCAAAACTCAGGGACAGAGTCAAAAATTAATATCAACTGTAAAAATGTGTGCAGGTTAATTTTTTACTACATATTTATATAAAAGGACATATTTATATTTAGGAAAAAAGTTACATTGAATTACTTTTATTGAAACAATTTTGTACAGACAGCTCCAAATTTAAAAATCAGCATCAGGGACACTGGACGGAATAGGAGTTTTCCTGGTATTTGGACTCCCAACATCGTCCAAAACTTATTTATAGCGTTAATATTGTTATGCAGTCATGCAATGGGATGTTCCCCAGTATATGAAAAAAAAACACAAGAATATGTAATAAAATAAAAATTATTATTCAGTGACATAAAAGTCAAAAGATTGTGAGAATGCCCCAAGTAGATTATTACGACATCGTTTATAATCTCTTAAGAATTCTCTCCCAACCTTCAAAATGAATAGTAATATACCCATTTAATAACTTAAAATATTGGATTAAGAGAAATTTTGTTTTGTTTTTCTTTGTACGATTGAACATTAATACATTTATTTCCTTGAAATATATATGCACTACATTTGTTCTTTGATTGTAATAAACTTAGAAAAGTCCGAATCTCTGTGAATTGACATAACTATTGGTGAGTTCATAAAGCCAAAATCCTTTGTTATGGATTCAGCATACAGCGAAATTTTTCCCCTGTTGGGGATTTTTAAACGTTTTTCTTTTTCTCTTTTGCAGGATATAAAATCCCACGACTTCTTGTAAAATATTTCAAAGTTCGGCAGCTTTTAGTCCAATAGTTTAAATTTGATAGAGGTTTTAAAGTGAAACTTTAATTATAATTACCCTGTATTCGATTCGTGAAAATTTTCAATTTAAGATTTTTGATGAATTTACACTTTTTGAGATGTTCTAAAAATGATTTAATTGTTTTTGGAGGGATGTATGTCTGGTTACTGATGCCTGTCTGTGTTATATAAATTTTATGAGCGCTTTAATTCAAGAACTAATGCAAGGGATCCCATGGAAACTTCATATTTTAGCTAGACCTTGATGTTAGCTGGATCTGATTAGATTTTAGTATATATCGTTTAAGAAGTACCGCTACTATGCAGTGATTTTATGATGCGTGATATAGGTATGTTTCGTAATCTATGGAATGGAATTGCACAAACTTAACATATACGATGCTTTTGATAAAAAACTATGCTGATTATATTTTGTGCTTGGTTAGTGAACAGGGGTGCTGATTTGCTATTCTTTTAGCGATGAACTGGGACTGCTGCATCTCAATTTCTATCAGCAAACTTTAAATTTGAAGGTGATTATTAAAAACGTATGTATAAATTGCTTAAATTTTGGTTTTAAATACGGGGAGCGCTGTCGTGCTATGCCCTATTCCATGATAAATTAAAATAAATAGAAAAATATAAAATTGAAAATAGCACAGCAAGAAGAGAGCATCGTATTGAAATAAAATTTAATACACATAATGATACAGATGAGAGATTCACTTGATCCCAAAATCAAGACAATTAAACAAATATGGTATGTGCAATTCGAGAAATAGAGTGCAACTTCAGTAGCGCGTCGGACCTCCGCCCGCTGCAATACATGCAACAACGCGGTTCGGCATTGAGTTGATTAGACGTCTGATGTTGTCCTGAGGCAGATGGGCACACAAAACTTGAACAGCCATCTTCAGATCATGTACAGAGTGACACGGTGGCATCTGGCGTTTCAGCTGGTCCCACACATGCTCTATAGGGGAAATTCTGGGAAGCGGGTTGGCCATGGAAGAGTCTGAACATGAAGTAAAAATTCTTGAGCAACTCGGGCTCTAGGCGGACAAGCATTATCTTGCTGGGAAATTGCCACTGGAAGACCATGTAGGAAAGGTCCCACCTGAGATCGAAGAATGTCATCAACATAAATCTAGCCTGTTAAGGTTCCACGTACCAAAATTAGAGGGGACTGGCTATCATAGGCTATGGCCCCCAGACCATTGCGCCTGCTGTCCGGGCAGTGTGTGGCGCGACAGCGTTGGTAGACTTGTACCGTTCAACAGGGCGCCTCCTCACCTGTACGCGGTTAACATCTGTCCCCAAAACGAACCGGTATTCATCACTAATCACCACGTTTTGCCAATCAGTGATTGTTTTTGGGACATAGGATAATCGTGTACAGGTGTGGAGGCGCCATGGTGAACGGTAGAAGTCCACCAACGCTGTCGCGCGATGCACTGCCCGCACAGCAGGCATAATGGTCCGGGGACCATAGCCTATGATAGCTGGTTCCCTCTAAATGTGGTACGTGGAATGTTAACGGGCCAGTGGTATGTTGATGACATTCTTCGACCCCACATGGGACCTTTCCTAATTAGTCTTCCAGGGGAAATTTTCCAGCAAGGTAATGCTCATCCACATACAGCTCAAGTTACCGAAGATTTCCTATCTCATGTTCAGACTCTTCCATGGCCGGCCCGCTGCCCGGTCTTGTTCCCTATAGAGCATGTGTGGGAACAGCTAAAACGCCAGATGCGCCGTGTCACTCTGTACATGATTTGGAGGTAGCTATAGAAGATTTGTGGCCCATCTGCTTCAGGACAACATTAGACGTCTAATCAACTCAATGCCGGACCGCGTTGTGGCATGCATTGCAGCAGGCGGCGGTCCGACGTGCTACTGAAGTTGCACTGTATTTGTCTAATTGCACACACTGTATTTGTTTAATAGTCTTGATTTTGGGATCAAGTGATTCTCTCATCTGCATCATTATGTGTATTAAATGTCCTTTTAATCCGATGCTACCTTGTTGGTGCGCTATTTTCAATGTTCCTGAGTGTATTAATCATAATTGTTGGTGTGTAATTGCGCTAGTTAAATTCATATAAATTAATATGTTAGATTGATATGGAAGAAAGTTTTGTCATGGCCCTATCATGAGAGATTTTATGTTTATATACGATTCAGGTGATAACGTTTGTTCTTTTTGTAGTATTAGTCATCACATTTCAGTAGCGCACACAAGGGAGAGGGGTGAGTCCGTGTTATCTTTATTTTCGAATAAAAATTTTCACCTTATTTAATCTCAGAATTTTACGATTAAATAAGGAAAATATTTCGCACACAATCCTTTTGTGCACTCCGCTGTCACCCCGGAAAAAATCAGCATTTTTTTTTATTTATTTTTTTTTTAAACTTAGATTAACTTTCGTGTCCTTTATTTTTAATGTAAATCTAAATCAGAATTAAAATAGGAAAAATAAATGAAAACGTTATGGCTTCTAAAACAATTTGAGATAAATTAATTTTCTAAAACAATAAACAACACACATGAAATATTAAATACATCGAATTCCACTTTTAATTAATTTCTTAATGTTTTCTTCAATATGTGGAATGTAATGCATTAATACATTAAAATTATCATTTATGCATAATAAAATAAGTTACTTAATTAATATTTTGATAGGAGTAATAAGCTACAAAGTTAATAAATATTTTGTGCTAGAGATGTTAATTTATAATTTTTAAGGATTTTTCATGTTATGTCGTTGTTACCTTTAAAAAAAAATGTTTTACACTTCTAAATTTATACAGGATACTAAATTTTAAGTTTAAGCTTTTAAGTTAAAAATATCCCTAAAAAAACAGTTTTATCTTAGACTACCAATCTGAACACCAATAGTCTGAATTCCACACAATTTGTAAGAAAAAGTCGAATATTTTAAGATAGCAAGGAAAAAAAATTACCCTATCTTTATTTTTCTCACCTTATCGGAATTGCAGACGTCATTTGCACAAAAAAAGAGAATGCAATGGAAATTTCTCTAGAAAGAAAATTTATATAAGTTTAGATCCTCTGAAATAACTCAAAGCTTGCTTTATTTTAAATAAGGCAAATTTAAAAAGAGAATACCCTTGTTGAAAATTTATTCATGAGATTGGTTAACCAAATCTTTTGAAAGTTTACAGCATTAAAAGATATATTCATTCCTTTTATATCGTTGGTAAGTTTTATTTGATATTTTTAAGTAAAATATTTCAATTTCTGATATAAAATAACATTTAAATATGCCTGTCGAAGCTTATATTAATACCGTTCACGGAATTATTTTCTTTTACCCTTTTCTGAAACATAATTATTTGTTGCAAAATCGCGTAAAAAAAGATTTCATAATTTAGTAAGTGTTTCTATTTTCTAATATTCATAACTGGCTCTTAACATTTATCTTTCTAGTTCCTCTGGATGCTAGCACTTCTATTAATTTGATTTCTTTTAATGTTGCAATAAATTCATACAACCAGAGGGAAAACTATAACCACCCAATATTGTTATTTAAAATAATTTGCATTTACTGAATAAAAGTATGATTGCCTACAATAAATAGAAAAAAATCTCTAAAGAGATCAATATACACTAATTAAAAGTGAAATTGCAACACCGTGAAGGAATGCACGTAACCATACGAAAATCATTCGACCGATAGAGAAGTGCGACATATACAAATCATTAAATAAAGAAAAAATATGCAACGAAGTTGTTTATTCAGTAATTAGCGTGGTTCCATGGCAGCAGGCCGCTAAACTGCGAAGCATACTGTCGATGAGGCCATTAATGGTCACCTGAGCTACTCCTTGCCTAACCGCGTCCACTGAAGTACGCAGCTCCTTTACGATACGTGCCTGCGGTGCAAGGCCGAAAATAGCCTTTTTTGCACCCGGGACAAACATGGATTTTGGCGCCCCCCCCCCCCTCTCTTCCGAAAAGTATATTTACAAAGAGAATTTTACTAATTTTCTAATAGCCGACTTATTTTAAAATTTAAAATATGTAATACTTAATTATGTAATCTACAAAGGCGGATCCAAAGGGGAGGTCACGGGGGTCATGACTCCCCTCTGAACACCAATAAAAATATTCTAAAGATCATTTTTAAAATGAAATATACGGTAGAGTGTGCTTACTCGCACCCCATGTAACCTGTTGCGGATGATCTGGGTGGATACAGATGCCTTTGATAGTGGAACAGGGCTTCGGATGCCGCATGCCGAACGGGGCTCGACGAGCCGTTCGGTGAATCTGCCGGCCAATGCGCTGTATTGTGAACCTGTGCGATCCACCCAGTGGTGGGATTTAAATAATTTAACAACCAGTTCGCTGCCCGAATGATTTTTGATGTACAAAAATGAAAGAATGATGAAGCATCACACATAGATTATGAAACGCTTTCCAATATTATAAGAACATTGTGAAAAAAAACATTGATCCTTTGGTACAGTGAAAAAAATCCTGAAACATGTTAGTTACCCTATAAAAGGACGTTAATAAATATTCGGCAATCATGAAACCCTGATCATAATTTCTACCTGAAAATGCATCAAAATAATAAAAAATATAATATAAAAATAGCAGAAATGTAAGTTTAAGAATTAACCCATGTTCATGACCTAAAGTTGTATATAACATATTTAGAAAAATATTATCCATGCTATAGCTAGTGAGACAAATTTTTGCACGACCAGAACTTCTCGAGTTATGACATTTAGAAATTTTAGGAATTTTTACCACTTCTTAGGAAAAAAAAAAACAGGCCAGACAACGCTGGAAATACGTAAAATACAAAGTATCATGATTCGGCAAGTTTAGATCATACAATGTCTTTTCATTTGTTAGAGCTGGAAAAATATTTTTCTAAATATAAATTATAAGATAAGCAGACTAGAGAAACTTATATAAAATTTTGGATTTGTTACATTTACTACAATAACCACTTTCATTTTAAAAACGTGTAAGACATGAAGACAATATAAAAAAATGTGCTGTTGGAAGTATATATCTGAATCTGACGATTTAAGTATTAGCTATAGATCAGCGATAACAAGGAAAATTCCGTGCCAAAGCAAAGTACCGTTTATTCGAATAACAGCGCTGCATGTGCCCGTGATGAATGACTCTTAAATTAACCTGAAATTTGTATGATTTTATATCTTTAAATCTATTTTATCTGAATTTATATTTTAAATAAAAAAATATTGAATTGAAAGTATATGATATTTGGTATTTTACTTTCTGCGCAATTTAATTTGTGGAGTCTATGCGCACCGAAAGCGAGCGAAACCGCAAAGAAACACTCAGGTTTTCATTGATTTCGTCGGAATTTCACAAATTTTATTTTGTAAAAAATATTTCTACCCGTTCGAATGTTTAAAAATTTTTGTAGATGATGTAAATCATATCCATTGAGAATCTCAATACCAACTGAATTTGAGATACTCTTAAAAGATTGTGTTCAAATGCGGTCGTTTAATTACTTTTAGCGTAGAAAAATATCGTCTCCTTGAGGCGCGAAATGACCTGCATTTGCCGGTGTATTTATAAGGGTTAAAATTCCTATTTTTTAAAACCGCTTGTCCCATCGATAAGAAGGTGGTTTCAGATTTACGAACATATTATTGGTTTCATTAAAAAGCAGTAAGCCAACGTTTAAAATGCCCAAATAATGCATGAAAAGCAGCAAACAGCTGTTTTGAATCTACAGCGAGATTCTTCTTCAGTGCAAGATAGGGAAAAAAAGAACAGCGTGCTAGAAAAAGCAAGGCTGAGCAAAATGATAGACAGAGACGCGCTGCCTTATATACCCTATGCGGGTAACGAAAGCGCCAGAAAAAACCAATGAGAGAGAAGCAGTGGAAACGACTGGGTGGACAAGTAGCGACATCTACCGGGGAAGGAGAGAAAAAAACCAAAAAAGAGGAAATTAAATTAATGCTTTCCATATACTTGGAAAATCTGGAGTACTAGATAAGTCATTGACTAAAGAGTGGGAATTTTTAATGATGTGGTAAGCTTCCCAAAAATCAAGATCAAGGTTAGAAGAACATTTTTGGATAATGGTGGCTGAGGAAAAATCGAACCTATGTTCAGAAGACCAAGAATGTTGAGCAATAGAAGAACGTTTCAGCTCCTGATTTTTAACATAACCTTCATCCTCTTTTAAACGAAATCTAAGAGCACGTTTAGTCTGGCCAATATAAGAAAGGCCACACTGGCAAGAGATTTGGTAAATACCCCAGTTATCTAGGCGATCAACGGGGTCTTTGAGATTTGAAAAAGTGATTTTATTAACAGGAGAAAAAATAACATTAAAATCAAACCTTCTTAAGATTTTAGCAACTTGCTGACTGATTTTAGGAAAAAATGGTGACACAACTGAAGTATTAGAGTTGGAATTAGAATGCTTTTCAGAATGGACGGGTTTCGTCAATTTCTTATAAATAGAATCAATAATATTAGAGGAATAACCACGATCAACAGCAATAGCTTTGAGGTAATTAAGTTCAGCACTAAGTAACTGAGGAGTGGAACAAATGTTGGTAGCCCGAAAAACAAAACTATTGAAAGCAGCGAATTTCTGGTTAGGGGGATGAGAATAATGCCTGTGAGGGGGGAGACTGACAGCAAAAGGTTTACGAAAGACGGTAGTCTGAAAGCCATTTTCACAACGAATAACAAGGACATCGAGGAAAGAAAGACAGTTATTGGTCTCAATTTCAGGGGTAAATTGAATGCAGGGATCAATGGAATTCATAATACAGAGAATAGGATTAATATCCGAATTTATTTCAACCAGGACATAAATATCATCACCATAACGAACATAGAACGGAAATTTTAAAATTCCAAGAAGTTTGACCTCAAAATAGCGTATATGAATATCGCATAAAATTGGAATAAGAGGAGTACCCATAGCCAAACCATCAATCATGCGGAAGAAATTACCATTGAAAACAAAAGTATTTTGAGACAAGCAAGCGTGAGTGAGAAGGATAAGTTCCTCGATTTCAAAATAAGAGAAATGGAATCCACAAAGCCTCTTCTTGAGGCAATCTAAAGCCCCCTCAACCGGAACGTTTGTAAATAATGATTTAACATCAAAAGAAACCATCATGTGACCCTGCGGCTTAAAATTATGAAGTTGTTTAACAAAATCAAAAGAATTCTTAACAGTGAAACAGTTACTGCTCAAAAGTGGGGAAAAAACAGAAACTAAATATTTTGCAAGCTTATAAGAAGCTCTACCGATACTAGAGACAATAGGTCTAAAAGGAATGTCAGGTTTATGGACCTTAGGTAAAGCATAAAACCTGGCACAATGCGCAATAGATGGAATAAGAGACTTCTTAAAGTTAGCAGGAATAATGGAAGAAGACTTGATGGCAGACTTAATAGAGTTAATTTAACTAGTGGAAGGGTCTTTGCGGATGTCCACATAAGGACCATCTTTAATTAATTTATGCGATTTTTCCAAATACGAAGATTTGTCGAGAAGAACAATCTGACCACCTTTGTCAGCCTTAGTAATGATTATGTTTGGGTCCGAACGCAAAATTTTCAGACATTGTTTAACTAGATTTTTAAGATTGGGCTTATAAACATTAGAGTTGAAATCACCAGTATTGGCAATGAGATGCCTGGTGGACCCTTTTTGAGAAGAAGATAGAGCGCTGTGCTTAAAGGCCCTTTCAATAGGAGCAATTAGATTAGGTAAAGAAGGAATAGCAGAGACAGAGAAATTGTTATTCAATTTGAGATCATCGAGCTGATTGTCACTTAAAGAAACACTAGAAAGATTGACAACAACATTTAGGTTAACAACAGGCAAATTGCTGGAGTTATTAACGACAGAAATTTTACAAAGTGCATTAAATTTCTTCTTTAAAACCGAACAATGAACAGAAGAAGCTGTGAGAACTCTACTCCATGACCTTCTGTCTATAGACTCAAAATCAGGTGTAGAATTAGCGAGGCTGATATGTAAGGAATATAACTCGAACTCTATATGAGCAATTTTATGGCGAGTGTCTTGAATCAAAGCTCTTAAAAGATCTAATTTAGAGCGAAATAAGACCTTGTCAATTCTATTAGAAGAAAATAAATTACAACGTATAGAAATGAAATTAGGAATAACCTTCTTACGCCTACAGTCAAGTAGGAAATGTAAGTGTTCCAAAAACCTGTACATTTTTAATCGTAAATTACAAAACCTATTGATTTGAGACATTGCGGAAAAAAAAATAGAGAAAAAGAAAAAAGAAAGAAATCACAGAGGAATAAAGGCCCGTTAAAGCCGAATACATTAAAATAGATATTAAAGCCTTTGTGCAGGAATATTAAAAAGCAGTAAACCAACGTTTAAAATGCACAAATAATGCGTGAAAAGCAGCAAACAGCTGTTTCGAATCTACAGCGAGATTCTTCTTCAGTGCAAGATAGGGAAAAAAAGAACAGCGTGCTAGAAAAAGCAAGGCTGAGCAAAATGATAGACAGAGACGCGCTGCCTTATATACCCTATGCGGGTAGTGAAAGCGCCAGAAACAACCAATGAGAGAGAAGCAGTGGAAACGACTGGGTGGACAAGTAGCGACATCTACCGGAGAGGGAGAGAAAAAGAAACCAAAAAAGAGGAAATTAAATTAATGCTTTCCAAATACTTGGAAAATCTGGAGTACTAGATAAGTCATTGACTAAAGAGTGAGAATTTTTAATGATGTGGTAAGCTTCTAAAAAATCAAGATCAAGGTTAGAAGAACATTTTTGGATAATGGTGGCTGAGGAAAAATCGAACCTATGTTGAGAAGACCAAGAATGTTGAACAATAGAAGAACGTTTGAGCTCCTGATTTTTAACATAAACTTCATGCTCTTTTAAACGAAATCTAAGACACGTTTAGTCTGGCCAATATAAGAAAGGCCACACTGGCGAGGGATTTGGTAAATACCCCAGTTATCTAGGTGATCAACGGGGTGTTTGAGATTTGAAAAAAGTGATTTTATTAACAGGAGAAAAAATAACATTAAAATCAAACCTTCTTAAGATTTTAGCAACTTGCTGACTGATTTTAGGAAAAAATGGTAACACAATTGAAGTATTAGAGTTGGAATTAGAATGCTTTTCAGAATGGACGGATTTCGTCAATTTCTTATAAATAGAATCAATAATATTAGAGGAATAACCACGATCAACAGCAATAGCTTTGAGGTAATTAAGTTCAGCACTAAGTAACTGAGGAGTGGAACATATATTGGTAGCCCGAAAAACAAAAGTAATGAAAGCAGCGAGTTTCTGGTTACGGGGATGAGAATAATGCCTGTGAGGTGGGATACAGACAGCAAAAGGTTTACGAAAGACGGTAGTCTGAAAGCTATTTTCACAACGAATAACAAGGACATCGAGGAAAGAAAGACAGTTATTGGTCTCAATTTCAGAGGTAAATTGAATGCAGGGATCAATGGAATTCATAATAGAGAGAATATGATTAATATCCGAATTTATTTCAACCAGGACATAAACATCATCAACATAACGAACATAGAACGGAAATTTTAAAATTCCAAAAAGTTTGACCTCAAAATAGTGCATATAAATATCGCATAAAATTGGACTAAGAGGATTACCCATAGCCAAACCATCAATCATGCGGATCGTTCTGATCCAAACTTAATCATTACTAAGGCTGACAAAGGTGGTCAGATTGTTCTTCTCGACAAATCTTCGTATTTGGAAAAATCGCATAAATTAATTAAAGATGGTCCTTATGTGGACATCCGCAAAGACCCTTCCACTAGTGAAATTAACTCTATTAAGTCTGCCATCAAGTCTTCTTCCATTATTCTTGCTAACTTTAAGAAGTCTCTTATTCCATCTATTGCGCATTGTGCCAGGTTTTATGCTTTACCTAAGGTCCATAAACCTGCATTCCTTTTAGACCTATTGTCTCTAGTATCGGTACAGCTTCTTATACGCTTGCCAAATATTTAGTTTCTGTTTTTTTCTCCACTTTTGAGCAGTAACTGTTTCACTGTTAAGAATTCTTTTGATTTTGTTAAAAAACTTCATAATTTTAAGCCGCACGGTCACAAGATGGTTTCTTTTGATGTTATATCATTATTTACAAACGTTCTGGTTGAGGGTGGCTTTAGATTGCCTCAAGAAGAGGCTTTGTGGATTCCATTTCTCTTATTTTGAAATCGAGGAACTTATTCTTCTCACTCGCGCTTGCTTGTCGCAAAATACTTTTGTTTTCAATGGTAATTTCTTCCGCATGATTGATGGTTTGGCTATGGGTAATCCTCTTAGTCCAATTTTATGCGATATTTATATGCACTATTTTGAGGTCAAAACTTATTGGAATTTTAAAATTTCCGTTCTATGTTCGTTATGTTGATGATGTTTATGTCCTGGTTGAAATAAATTCGGATATTAATCATATTCTCTCTATTATGAATTCCATTGATCCCTGCATACAATTTACCTCTGAAATTGAGACCAATAACTGTCTTTCTTTCCTCAATGTCCTTGTTATTCGTTGTGAAAATGGCTTTCAGACTACCGTCTTTCGTAAACCTTTTGCTGTCAGTCTCCCACCTCACAGGCATTCTTCTCATCCCCCTAACCAGAAATTCGCTGCTTTAAATACTTTTGTTTTTTCGGGCTACCAATATTTGTTCCACTCCTCAGTTACTTAGTGCTGAACTTAATTACCTCAAAGCTATTGCTGTTGATCGTGGTTATTCCTCTAATATTATTGATTCTATTTATAAGAAATTGACGAAATCCGTCCATTCTGAAAAGCATTCTAATTCCAACTCTAATACTTCAGTTGTGTTACCATTTTTTCCTATAATCAGTCAGCAAGTTGCTAAAATCTTAAGAAGGTTTGATTTTAATGTTATTTTTTCTCCTGTTAATGAAATCACTTTTTCAAATCTCAAACACCCCGTTGATCGCCTAGATAACTGGTGTATTTACCAAATCTCTTGCCAGTGTGGCCTTTCTTATATTGGCCAGACCAAACGTGCTCTTAGATATCGTTTAAAAGAGCATGAAGGTTATGTTAAAAATCAGGAGCTCAAACGTTCTTCTATTGCTCAACATTCTTGGTCTTCTCAACATAGGTTCGATTTTTCCTCAGCCACCATTATCCAAAAATGTTCTTCTAACCTTGATCTTGATTTTTGGGAAGCTTACCACATCATTAAAAATTCTCACTCTTTAGTCAATGACTTATCTAGTACTCCAGATTTTCCAAGTATTTGGAAAGCATTAATTTAATTTCCTCTTTTTTGGTTTCTTTTTCTCTCCTTCTCCGGTAGATATCGCTACTTGTCCACCCAGTCGTTTCCACGGCTTCTCTCTCATTGGTTGTTTCTGGCGCTTTCGCTACCCGCATAGGGTATATAAGGAAGCGCGTCTCTGTCTATCATTTTGCTCAACCTTGCTTTTTCTAGCACGCTGTTCTTTTTTTTCCTATCTTGCACTGAAGAAGAATCTCGCTGTAGATTCGAAAGAGCTGTTTGTTGCTTTTCACGCATTATTTGTGCATTTTAAACGTTGGTTTACTGCTTTTTAGCTCACAGGCTATCAAAGCCTGAGAGCTAATGTGCCCGCCCGTTCTGTATGTATGTATGTACCGGGTGTCCCAAAAAGGACTGACTGATTTTAAAATTCAATAACTTGCAAACGGTGACAGATATTTAAAAAATTCTTGCAGGAGGTTTATGCATAAGGTCAAAAGTTTTATTACAGTGATATTCAATTTTAGTTCGATTTACAAACAATAGATGGCGCTGTAAGCAATAGTCGCTAAATACAGGCTCGATTTTTGGTCCTTTATCTTGTTCCATGCAGAAAAAGGAGATGGAAATGTATTATCCGGGCCACGAAGTACCAAAAATCGAACCTGAATTTAGCGACTATTGCTTACAGCGCCATCTATTGTTTGTAAATCGAACTAAAATTGAAAATCACTGTAATAAAACTTTTGACCTTATGCATAAACCCCCTGCAAGAATTTTTTAAATATCTGTCACCGTTTGCAAGTTATTGGATTTTAAAATCAGTCAGTCCTTTTTGGGACACCCGGTATGTACGTACGTACGTATGTACGTAACGCGATAACTCTTGATAGAAACATCCGATTTGCTTCAAAATTTTTTCCTAGATTCACTGTTATAAGGCGCTTCCCTGATTAGTTTTGGGAGTTCATTGGTTAAGGATAAAGGGGGAAAAACGGGGTTAGTCCACCTCCCCCTTAATTCAGATAAATGGGTTTTTCATGCAGAATCATTCGATTTTCTCCGAATTTGGTATACCGGTTTATTATGTTAAAGAACTTCCCTGATTAGTGTTGGGAGTTCATTGGTTAAGGATAAAGGGGGGAAAACGGGGTTAGTCCACCCCCCTTAATTCAGATAAATGGGTTTTCATGCAGAATCATTCGATTTGCTCCGAATTTGGTATACCGGTTTATTATGTTAAAGAACTTCCCTGATTAGTTTTGGGAGTTCATTGGTTAAGGATAAAGGGGGAAAAACGGGGTTAGTCCAACCCCCTTAATTCAGATAAATGTGTTTTTCATGCAAAATGATTCGATTTGCTCCGAATTTGGTATAGCGGTTTATTATGTTAAGGAACTTCCCTGATTAGTTTTGGGGGTTCATTGGTTAAGGATAAAGGGGGAAAAACGGGGTTAGTCCACCCCCCTTAATTCAGATAAATGGGTTTTTCATGCAGAATCATTCAATTTGCTTTGAATTTGGTATACCGATTTATTATGTTAAGGAACTTCCCTGATTAGTTTTGGGGGTTCATTGGTTAAGGGTAAAGGGGGGAAAACGGGGTTAGTCCACCCCCCTTAATTCAGATAAATGGGTTTTTCATGCAGATTCATTCAATTTGCTTTGAATTTGGTATACCGGTTTATTATGTTAAGGAACTTCCCTGATTAGTTTTGGGGGTTCATTGGTTAAGGGTAAAGGGGGAAAAACGGGGTTAGTCCACCCCCCTTAATTCAGATAAATGGGTTTTTCATGCACAATCATTCGATTTGCTCCGAATTTGGCATACCGGTTTATTATGTTAAGGAACTTCCCTCATTAGTTTTGGGGGTTCATTGGTTAAGGATAAAAGGGGGGAAAACAGGGTTAGTCCACCCCCCCCCCCTTAATTCAGATAAATGGGTTTTTCATGCAGAATCATTCAATTTGCTTTGAATTTGGTATACCGGTTTATTATGTTAAGGAACTTCCCTGATTAGTTTTGGGGGTTCATTGATTAAGGGTAAAGGGGGAAAAACGGGGTTAGTCCACCCCCCCCCCTTAATTCAGATAAATGTGTTTTTCATGCAGAATGATTCGATTTGCTCCGAATTTGGTATACCGGTTTATTATGTTAAGGAACTTCCCTGATTAGTTTTGGGGGTTCATTGGTTAAGGATAAAGGGGGAAAAACGGAGTTAGTCCACCCCCCTTAATTCAGATAAATGGGTTTTTCCTGCAGAATCATTCAATTTGCTTTGAATTTGGTATACCGGTTTATTATGTTAAGGAACTTCCCAGATTAGTTTTGGGAGTTCATTGGTTAAGGGTAAAGGGGGAAAAACGGGGTTAGTCCACCCCCCTTAATTCAGATAAATGGGTTTTTCATGCAGAATCATTCAATTTGCTTTGAATTTGGTATACCGGTTTATTATGTTAAGGAACTTCCCTGATTAGTTTTGGGGGTTCATTGGTTAAGGATACAAGGAGGGAAAAACAGGGTTAGTCCACCCCCCTTAATTCAGATAAATGGGTTTTTCATGCAGAATCATTCAATTTGCTTTGAATTTGGTATACCGGTTTATTATGTTAAGGAACTTCCCTGATTAGTTTTGGGTGTTCATTGGTTAAAGGTAAAGGGGGAAAAACGGGGTTAGTGCACCCCCCCCCCTTAATTCAGATAAATGTGTTTTTCATGCAGAATGATTCGATTTGCTCCGAATTTGGTATACCGGTTTATTATGTTAAGGAATTCCCTGATTAGTTTTGGGAGTTCATTGGTTAAGGATAAAGGGGGGGGGGGCAGGGTTAGCCCCCCCCTTAATTGAGATATATGTGTGTGTTTTTCATGCAGAATGATTCGATTTGCTCCGAATTTGGTATAGCGGTTTATTATGTTAAGGAACTTCCCTGATTAGTTTTGGGAGTTCATTGGTTTAGGATAAAGGGGGGGGCAGGGTTAGCCCCCCCCCCTTAATTGAGATAAATGTGTTTTTCATGCAGAATGATTCGATTTGCTCCGAATTTGGTATAGCGGTGTATTATGTTAAGGAACTTCCCTGATTAGTTTTGGGGGTTCATTGGTTAAGGATAAAGGGGGAGGGAAACAGGGTTAGTCCACCCCCCTTAATTCAGATAAATGTGTTTTTCATGCAGAATGATTCGATTTGCTCCGAATTTGGTATACCGGTTTATTATGTTAAGGAACTTCCCTGATTAGTTTTGGGGTTCATTGGTTAAGGGTAAAGGGGGAAAAGGGAGGTTAGCCCGCCCCTCTTAATTTAGATAAATGGGTTTTTCATGCAGAATGATTCGATTTGCTCGGAAGTTGGTATACCGGTTTATTATGTTAAGGAGCTTCCATGATTCGTTTTGGCGATTCATTGGTTAAGGATAAAGGGGGTTAGTCCACCCCTTAATTTAGATAAATGTTTTTTTTTTGCAAGATTATTCGATTTGCTCCAAATTTGGTATACCCGTTTATTATGATAAGGAGCTTCCCTGATTAGATTTGGAGGTTCACTGGTTAAGTATAAAGGGGGAAACGGGGGCTAATTCCCCTTCACTTATTTTTTTGAGTGGCATTATTCTTTAAAATAAGAGTATAATATACAATTAGTGTGAATAGTCTGTGAGCTCAATGGCATCAGTTTAGCTGGGCACTTTTCTTTTTATTAATATTCCTGCACAAAGTCTTTAATTGCTATTTTAATAATTTTGGTTTGTCTCTACGTCTACACTGAGATTTTTGCTGATTTCGTCGAAATTTTCACACATTTTATTTTGAAAGAAATATTTCTACCTTTTCAATCGTTTCAAAATTTTTGTAGGTGATGTAAATCTGGTCTATTTATTGAGATGATCTAAAAAAGAATACGGTTGTTTAGTTATTTTTAGAGTAGAAAAAATATCGTCTTCGTGAGGCGCGAAGTGACCTGCGTTTTCCAGTGTATTTGAAAGGGTTAAAATTATTATTTATTTTAAACCAATTGTCCCACCGTTTAGAAGAGGGTTTCACTTTAATAACATATTTTTGGTTTGTTGGTACCTCCAAAATTGCGCCCTGGAGGGGCGTTGCAATAAGGGAGAAAAAGTTTTTCGGAAAAACGACCCTTTGTGAAAATTGTTTTTTAAGCAGTTAATTGCGATAAATTTTTTAAATGATTGCGGCATTTGAGACGTAGATCTTTCAGTATATGATTTTCATTTTTAGCTTTACTAAGCGGTTTGGCCGATGTAAGTTAATAAATAATGACAACCCCCGAAATTTCTTCTTTTCGTTCTTCGTTTTCAACTGATGCGTAAATAAGGTTTCTGTGCGTACGCCAGAGTTTTTTCTTTCTCGCAAGGACCGAGTTGAGTTTTTAATGTGAGTGTGTTGCGATTTTAATTAATAACTCAACTAATTATTAGAATTTTAAAATTCTGTGTCTCGGGTGCATCAGGAGACATTTTGAGCTAGCCTCACAAAAATGTTCAGTCTTGTACGTGCAGTAGATTTTGCTAGCCATCGCACACACACAGACAGAGCAAAACTTCCTTTTATTAGTATAGATAAGTAGCTAGTGTAATTTTTAATAACCTTACCATGTAACTGGGATTAGCCTAGGACTGTCAATTCAGCTATCAAAATTCTTCAAAATTTCGTTTTTTTAAGTTGAATTTTCTTTTACAGGATTGGTGAAGAAAAAATATATTATTGTTTCAAATGAAATATTATTTTATTAAATGAAATTAATCAGGACTTTTCACAGAGTTATACCTACAAAGCAATGTTGTGCAGATAAACATTTAAAGAAAGCAAATTAATGTAAATGCGATTTTCGCATTTGAAGTATCATTTTAACAACCGGTTCGCCGAACTCAACATAAATTAGCAATCGGTTCTCCGAACCGGTGCGAACCGGCTGAATCTCACCACCAGATGCGCCCCTTCTTCGACGTGTTCGCAGATAGTCCTGCATCGATTTTGCAACACATTCTTAGATGGTACTCATGTCGCATCCAACACGGCTGGCAATTGCGCGCATGTCTGGTATTTGGTTTCTTTCTCTATCCATTATTTGGTGATATTCAGCTCTCTGACGTCTCCGAGGTATTTCCTACGCTTTTTCAATCGTTCGCTAATAGCATATACGGGACGAGCCATCTGCTCAATTCTATAGCCCAAACTTGGGTACAAGGTGAACCAATTCACACGCTAACTTAATCTTTTGTAAAATTTTCTCACCATTACCAGTCCTGTAATTGCATGTAGCTACGCGAATTCCTTCAAGGTATTGTAATTTTACTTTTGATTAGTGTATGTGCACTGACTCCTTGAATTATCTGTACCGCAAGGACGACGAGTGTATTCAATAGATTTAAAATTATTATTACGACGCGTGATATTAGCAAGGAGCAAAAGTTCTAAAACACTTTAAACTGTTACTAAATACTATTCACAGGTAACATGGGCATTGATGGGGAATGGTTCGTCTTTGGTGCCCTAATCATATAGTGGGCAGAGGGCTCCATGCGACAGAGTGGGTTTAGAAGACTGAGAAGCGTGTTGGGGCCAATGGGTTTCAGAGGATGGATCCGCACGCTTCTTTGTATATACAGTGTGTTCACGTATAAACTGACCGACCTTTATTTTCGCAATCGTTGGTCCTAGATGCATACTTCCAATTACAAAAATGGTCAAAATTAGGTGCTGGGTTAAGATTAAAAATGTCTGAAACGAAAAAACAATTTAGTGAAGAATTACAGAATCCAAATTTTTATACGGTTCCCCGGTTCTATAAGTTATATTTAGTAAAATTTCCTTGTTACACTGGCAAGTAAGGCAAAAAAAAAGTCCCGTTATTCTACGATTAAAATTGACCGACTGATAGCTGTTTAAAGTTTGAGTATACTTTTTGCTGCATATTAGGGATCATTCACAAATTTAGTTGAAAGATAATTTCGTCAGATATATGAAAGAAATGGTTGAGAGTAAAATTAGCATTGCAATATAAATTTAAAATCTTTAATCATTCTGACATATTACTTCAAAATGTACAATTTGTAGTGAACATTATAAGAGGATAAAAATAACAGATTTTTTGTTAAATAAAAGGATGAAAAACAACAGCCTCAATTCTTTAGAAAATGATACATATTTTAAAATGCTGTTAGATTACTATGTCTTTCAAATTTTGGGTTATGGTATGTTTTTTAGCTTTCGAAAATTGATTCTTATGTATTTTTTAGCACTGAATCCGAAAATGACCTTCATTTTAAACCATCACGTCAAGAATTTTCTCAAATCGCAAATTTCACTGTTAAAAAGCTAAAAGTTAAAATTGATCCCTCCCCCCTTCCCAACCTCATCGGACTCCCGAGCTGTTTAGCTGTAAGAAACCCAGTATAAGCCAAAAAATCTAATAAATTATTGAATTAAATAAAATTAAACTGAATAAAAAAGTCTTACATCTATTTTATAGCATCATATTTTTTGCTATTTTTTAACCTTGAAATTCACGATTTGCGAAAAATCTTGACATGATGGTTAAAAGTGAAGGCAATTTTTTGATTCAAGATTAAAAAATACATAAAATGTAATTATAAAAGTTAAAAAACACAACCATCGCAAGTTTATGTTATCTGATCTAAAACTCTTTCTTAAACTTCTTGACGATAATCTATCCTATTTTTTTTTTTGAGTTATCCTCTAATATAAGTATGTATAAGATGGTAAGAGTCGAAAATAATAATAATATTGCATTGTCATCGGATTTAAGTCAGTATGTAACATTTAACTTCGATCGGACATTTGAAAGTAAGTTAAACTTTGAGTACAAATTTTAAACTGGAAAGACGATCATTGTGATCATTAAAACCTTATGAAAATAACATAATTTTAGTCAAAAGAAATCATAGCCTCAAATCCTTACAAAATAAAACATATGTTAAAATACAATTATTTTAACTAATCTGAAACTTAACTAATAAAAGTTAATCGCAATATTTGTACGATTTCTTTCAAAGCGCAGATACTTTGAAATAAGTTTAAGTAGTTTATACACGATCCCTGAAAGCATGGTCGAAATCATCTGTTTTGATATGCAAAAAGTGGTATAAGTCATGCATTTCAGAATTTCATAACTCGGTCAATTTTAATGTTAGATGAATGGGACTTTTTTTGTCTTACTTGTTAGTGTCACAGTGAATTTTTAGTAAATATCACTTATAGGACAGGGAGACCGTATAAAAATTTAAATTTCGTAATTTTTTAATAAATGTTTTTCTTGACCCAAATCGCTTTAAAAATAATTCTTTACCTTATTTAAACCATTTTTGTAATTGAAAGTATGCATCTAGGACCAACGGTTTCGAAAATAAAAGTCGGTCAGGTTATACGTGGACACACTGTATGTGAACAGCTACTGGTCAACCGGCTTTTAAATGCTGGCATTGGCATGCTACTTGAAAAATGTTCTATTACAGAGGGAAGGAAATTTTGGATTTGAAGAGCTAAAATAGTAAACCTTTATTTTGGCAGCGTAACGAAATGAGACTTAAAGTATCCCACTTTATTAATTACTCTCTATGTATTTTTTGTTAATGATATCGCATTCGTCCTACTTCTAAATCACACGACCCATATTTTTCGGCTGATTGAACAGTAAAATTTCAATGAATAATAGGCGTAGGGTCGATACAAAGAATAGTGTCGTTTCACATGTCTTCTCATACTGCATCTCAAATATAAACCTTTTTATTTATATATTCATATTTTGTATTTAACCGAAGGGTGACTGTTGCCTTACTTGTTGTCGGTAAGGTCTATGTTTTCGTGAAACCCTCCTTTTCTGCATTTATTAGTCTCTTTCAGCGTATCTCAATTTGTATGTTATTTAGGTGATCTTTTACGCGTTATACTTCGTTAAGAGTCGATAATTTATGTTAACGCAAATTAGTTCCGAGTGAATTAGTTCCAAAAACTCATTCAGTGAGTTCAAACAATCTTTGGCTATATTTAGCCATAGATTTACTCTGGTTAGCTGTTGAGATTCGTTGAGTAATTCAGTGTTTCTTCAGATATAGTAGCCACTTTTTGTAGTTGGTATATCAAATATTTGGTGTTATTCTTTTCTTGGTGTTAAATTTGAACATCTTTTTTATTTGTTTAATAATATATTTTCATTTTTTAAATAACGATTAAAATTTGCAGTTACAAATTTGTTAACTTATAGGCATGCGCACCCTATTGTTTTGCTCAGATGAGTTAAAAAACAATTTTGCAGAGTGAACAGATACTTCTGATTCCAGGCTTACCATCTCCAAAATCCGCATTAAATTACCTTAAACACCGTAGTCTGAATGGGGTATTAGAAGGTTGCCTTCTCGTCTTCGTGGGGAAAATAGGGATGGGACAATGCAGTTCTTGTAGCGCGAAACTAGTTCATATCATATAGTTTCTTTTTTACACCAGTGCACTGGTCTAGTTCAAGCGAACTAGATATTTCCTTACTTTAATAACTATGATTATTTTTGCTGAATTATTTTTGACTGCCTTTTAAAACCATAGTCGTTTTTAAAAATACATACAAAAGTGATTAATTGAAGTTGGATAGAGGGGAGGAGATGGTTAACCCTTTGAGGGGCAAATGATTGCGTTCCCGTAATATTGAACTCACACCGGAATCTTTGAAAAATTCTATTTCAAAATAAGTAAAAGCAATTTTACGGCTTTTTTCCACCAAAGTCAGAAAAGTAAAATTTAATAAAAATTTTCTGGTGTAAAACTTCATTAATTGTAGGTGGTATATAATATATACCGCCGCTCCTCAAGGGGTTCAGGCGTTAAGTCAGTACACCCGAAAGTCCCCTCGCTAATGTTAAATTTATGGACGCGTAACGCATTCGTTTTTAAAATTATCTGCTCAGGGAATTAATTTTTTAACTTCTATTTTGTGTATTATTCTTAAAGAATATGTTCTTTTTACCGTTGTCAAAATATTTAAAAAATATATACTTAATTTTATTTGAAGTGTTAAAATCATACTCTCTGCTTGTCAGCTTTGCTAAGCTATAAACATAAAGTTATAAATTACGCATAAAGTTATAAATTAAGTATATAGTTTAGAAATATTTTGTCTACTAAAAATAAAGAGACACTTTAAAAAGAGTACACAGAAAAAAGTAGTTGAGAAGATATTTTAAAAATATGAATGTATTACACACCCATAGGCTTTACAATATGGAGGGGAATTTGAGATTTCACAGGCCAACAACGTTAAATAAAACCAAGAGATAGAATTGTGCCCTTTACCGGGGGAATATGGGGTAGATATAAAGAAAAAATTCTCATATTACATCCCCATGTTCTAAAAATTTATCTGTGAAACTCCTGTAGATTATGAGATATACATTTGCCCACTGGGGTACAAGAGACTCCGCACCAACGGAATCTACTCACGGATATATTTTGAAGTTCGCCATCCTGGAAAATCTCATCTATTTTGCCTTCCCGGGGGGATCAGAATGGCATATTTTAAAAAAGTCCTTCGTAGTTTACATCGAAATTCACCACCCAGCAAAATTTAATCTGTAATGCCCTGCCAGATCATGGGCTATAGCTTTGTCCCTCCGGGGGCATTGAACAAAAATTAAAAAACTCCTTATATCACACCTATTTTTGTGAGTCACTAGCCTGGAAAATTTCATCTGTACGATATAGTTAGATCCTGCGATACGATTATCATCCCTTCGGGAGGAGGATAAGGGGATGGTTTTCAAAAGCATATTCCATATTAAGACTCTATGTTTTAAAATTCACCAACCAGCAAAATATCATGTGTGAGACTGATAGATCATAAGATTAGATATTATATATAAGATAGAATTAATATAAGATATTATATATAAGATAGAATTAATATAATATATTATATATAAGATAGAATTTTTTCTTCGAAACTGGAGGGAAGTGGAGCAGGGGATCGAATTGGAAAACCTCTGTACTCGGATGCCAATTTGTTAAGCGTCATACTTGAAATATTCAACTTTAAGGTCTTAATAGATTCCTAGATATGGTTTCCCCCTGGGAGGGGTTCAAGTGGCTGATTTAAAAATACTCTTTCCTATTCCACTCCTATGTTCTGAAATTTACCAATCAGAAAATTTTCATCTGTAAGGCTGTAATAAATCATGAGATATAAATTTGCCTTTTAGCGGTTATAAAATTTGTCATCTAGCAAAATTTTAAGTGTAATGCTAATATTAAATCGTGAGCTGTAGCTTTGTCCAGTCCGGGTGAAACTAAACTAAATTGAAAAACTCATTACCTCATGTTTATATTTTGAGGGCCACTATCCTGAAAATAATTCCTGTAATCATGTACAATATATCCAAGATTTGCAGTTTGATTTCAAGAAATTATGTCATGCGAGCTACACCGCACGTCAGTGGAAAAGACAGATGTGTAAGAAATGTGTCGGTTTGGAACCATATCTTTTTCGGAATCATATCATTTAAACTAGTTCGATCATGTACACTGTTAAAAATTTTGCGCTAGTTTGAACAAAATTTTGGTGCTGCTGTAGCTTCAACCATAAGATGGTGAAATCTTGTTCCAGCATTTGGAGCAATGGTTCAACAGGAGCTCCAAATGTTGGAACGATGTTTCGCCATCTCATGGTTGCAGCTATTGAAGCACCAAAATTTGGGTTCAAACCACCACATAATTTTTAACAGTGTAGGCAGAATTTCTAGCAGAAAAAAGAGACATGGAAATGGAAGAACACCGTTTATTACTTAGGGTAAGTCTTGTAATCGCTTGAAAATTCGAAAAAAATTTCTGTCGGATTTACACGTTTCAGACACTGGAGATTCCGAAAAACATATTTTTAGAAACAAAAATTTGCCGTCCGTCTGTCTGTTTGTGTGTGTATCTGTAAACGCTCTATCACCCGAAAAAATTGAGATAGATACTAGAAATTGGATATGTACTTAGTATGTAATAATGAGAAGAAGCATATTGAATTTCAGTAACCTCAATTATCCGGAATTATTTTTGTCGGACTCTCGAAATATTCGTTCTGATAAAAGGTATATAAAAGTTTTCGAAATTGTTTATTTTAAGGATTGAATGTAAAAGACAATAAAAAAACAAATTTTGCATAAAGAATGAAGTCGATCGGATGATTAGTTGCCGATATATTTATAATCATATTTTCCACACTCTTCGATTTTTCATGACACTGTATTTCGTTCAAATTTCAGTTCAAAGATATATTTTAATTAAAAATGAGACGCTTATTCCGATGTAGTATACTGTTAGTTAATGTGATTATCATTTTTGGAGTTATAAGGATGCTTCTTTTACGTAATTCAGTAATAGAGCATTTAAAGTTTATGATGTCATCAAGCCACGATTTTAAACACTCTAGCTACCGAACAAATTGAGATAGAGGCTTGAAATTTAGTATGCACTTAGAATGTAATAACGAGACAAAGCCTATTAAATTTCAGTAACCTTAGTTATCCGGAACTATCTTTTCGACTCCAACGACTTTCGACCCCAGCGACTAGTTTTAAATGTGTCCATTTCAAATCGATCTTTGCGGAGAAATGCCATTTGATCATTTGAACTAGTTTATTTCCATACGCTGCATCTCTATAAGAGAGAGAAATATGGATAGAATCGAAGATCGTTCGTTTTAAATATGCCTGGTTTGATTTATATATATTGCGAAATCATTTGAACGAGTTCGATCACGTAGTCCGCATCTCTAGTGACAAAAAAGGAGGCAGAGAAATGGAAAGATCGTTCACGATAAGGAAACGTTGTTTACTTTAACCCGGGAGAACTCGCTGCATGAGATTTTCTCTCACAGTCGTACTTTTTTAAGACTCTTATTTAAATCATTTTTCATTTTAATTAAAATTTCAAAGTGTTTTTCAATTATTTTACCTATTTTGTGAATAAAAGTACTAAGCCAACCAAAAAAAGTTGATATTATATGAATGTAAAAAAAAAGAAAACAATTGGGCATTCTCACTAGCGAGTTCTCGCGGGTTAAACGTATTCAGTTCGAACCATTTCCTATTGAAAAATAATTAATTTGAACTAGTTCGTTCGCGTACGCCACATTCTAAGGGAAAAATTTCCTCCGGATAATGTGAGAGAAGCTGTCCACTCCGGATGCATTTTTGGTCGCTGCATTCACAATTTCTTCTTGCTGTGACAATGTTTTTGTAACTATAGACTCTTCTCCCAAACAGTCCATAGTTAAAAAAATGTGACAACATATATTATAATATAATTTCATACTTCAAGATCAGAATGAAAATATAGTATAATCTTTCCAAGTTCTGTAGTTACTGCAAGCAACTGGTACTAACTTTTAAGTATTATCAAAGTACAATCACATAAAAAATTTTAGACATTTACACATTTTAAATCTTTCTTGTTTTTCTATTTATAAATGTAGTTAATTACTCAAGTAGTGATTATAAAAGGACGCATTTATACAAAAGTTGTTTAATGTAGTTTTCGTTAGAAGTAAAACCTTGTATTTTAAATAATTTTAAGACTTGAAAAAAATATATTATCTTTCTAAAATACGTAGATGAATATGTCTTAAACAAAAATTAGCCTTTGAAATATATTTCTTATTTATACTGTCATATATCATTAAATATTTCTAAAAACGATTCATCATTCATTTAAAGTACAGGTATAAAATGGTAATATTAAAAAAATAACTTTTTTTACCCCCGAAAATACTAGCTTTTTTACTTATTTTATGATTTCTAGCATACATTAAAATTAAGTAGCTTGTGCACTTCGTACAGCTTAATTTACTTCCCATATTTCTGTCAAAACTTATTTCGCTTAGTAAAACAACGCAAGAAAGCTTTTAGTAAGGTTCTGACATAGCTTTCTTCTATCATTAGATCAGACATTATCCCAAAGTTCTCTCCAGTTTATGATCTTACTAAAGGCACTAGATGAAAATAAAGTTTAATTGATAAATGTAATTTTCTAAGTCATTACTTTGTTTTGTTATCAATTAGTTTTGTATTTTATCCGTTCTGTGAGTAAAAAAAGACAACCAAATACGTATCTTCTTAGGATAAAAGAATTACATTTTCTTTCTAACAAAAATAATAAAGTAAAGGTTTTTCATTTGTAAAATTTAAATAATTATTTAACAGTTAAAAATAGTCATTTACTTCTCTATTTGTATTAATAATAATAATAATAATAATAAAGTGTTATTCAGATAGAAAGTAAAAAAGAACACCCGAAGAGGTCCCTGTTTACATGCTTTGTTGTTTTGTCCAGTTTTGCAGCGTAGCAGTTTTAACAGTTTATGCCACGGCGGTACTTTAAAGTACATTAAAATAACTTGTTATAAAATTCATTTAATACATCGATTATTAGTAATACAGTTTAGACTGAATTATAGATAATTTACTTTATCTTGTTCCAAAAGCATTATTGGCTGCACAAAACAAAAATACTTTTAAAATGATAATTTCTTTTGCCTGTGAAACTTTTCAGCTTTCTTGACGGTGAAAGATTCGGGGGGGGGGGGGGGGATTTCAGTTCGGAAACATTTCTATGGGTAGTTCTGAAATTAACTGGAAATTTCACTTTGGTAATTTCTAAAAAATAAAAGTTCTAATTGTCGTGTTTAAGTTGTGTTTCCACTATTTTCTTAAAGTTTTAAAGATAAATAAATCATGATTAGAGATCAATGCTTAATTTTTTTTAGTTAAAATTATGCAGGTGACACATTATACCATGGAGGTGACAACCTTTAATAGTAATGATGAATATAAGTTTTATTGTCCATTTAGTAGATTGAAAAACATTTATGGTTGTGATATTAGGTTGTTTTGTTGTTTAAGAGGTATAATATGTTATTTTAATGAAATACAGATACTCAAATAACACTTCAAAAGAAAAACTAGTTTACAATACAGTTAAAGAACACACACTCTTGAGTAACATGCTAACAAAAAAGAACAAAACTCAAACTTAATTTATTATAAAATAATATTGCAGTTTCGAGGGATTAAATCAAAGATATATTGTAACCGATTGTCTACTTTCGGCTGTTCAACCACACAAATGAATTCTTCATATCTAATGATTGCTTTTGTCGCTTTACTCAAAACAAATTTGTTCTTGGATCCCGAACATCTTTGCATAAATTTAACTTCTACGTAATTTTCAACTGAGGTCACATTTGTTAAATATACAACTTAACAGGACCTAACTGGAATCTTGTGCATACTGTGGTACTTCTTTATTTTGTTTGCAGAAAGGACAAGTCCAAAGGCTTTCTTTGACTTTTATTTCGATACTCCTAATTTTTTTTCAAAATTTTTCTCGATCTGAGTGGTCAATGCTGAACCTAATTCAAGACATTTTCTGACTTTAGGAGAAACATTTTCGCCTTTTAATAGTTATTTCACCTTCTCTCTTGGACTGTGTAATTTTTTTCTTTTATTTATGATGCGTTGATTCTCACGTTTATCTTTTTCTCTTTTATATTTTAATTTTTCACAACTTTCATTTTTAAGATCTTTTTCAAGCAGTTTTATTCTTCTGTATGCCATTGTTTTGTTTCCGTTAACAATTTTTCGATCACTTTTTATCCGACTGGTATACCTGCTCTTCCTATCACATCTTTAGCATTCGCAATAGAAATCTTTATAATTTCTGGATCATCATCTGTTTTTGGTGTAGTAGAATTTAAAAAAGTCCTTCCGGCCAGTGCCGGGAGGAAGAGGTAGCTTTCATAATCCTTATTTTAAAAAAGCCAACTTATATCATGCAAACACACGAAGCTCAATTTAGTGGAAACCGAATATAGGAGATTCAATACTAATTTTTATCAATATAATGAATAAGAATTTCGCGAAATTAGTTAGCTTTATCCAAGCTGCTTTTCTTTAAAGTAACTTATATTTGGCTGCCAAATTCGGCAATTTCTTAAAGTGCCTGTCATTTTAAGACAACATGGTGGATGAGGCTAAGCAGTGAACTTGGTTGGGACCTTAGTAATTGCTGTGCACATGCTCACTCACATCGGAATCGGTTAATATATAGGAGTGCTGTCGCATGCAAAAAATCAGATTTTTCAAAATGTCACCCACAATAGAAATTGAAACTGCTATATCTGAGCCATTTTTTAAGGTAAAGACAAACAAAAAATGCTCCTGAATCCTTATATCAAGATCAAATACTTAAGAAAGAAACCTTTTTCAATTTCTATTTTTTTTTGCACCTCACTTTAAATATATATATATTTTTTAATTTAATGGCCGCCATTTTGAAACAAGTAGGCTGATGAATCTGGCCAGCGAACTTGGTCGAGGTGTTGATGTATACTATCCACATGCCTTCTTACATCGAAATATTTACGTGTGTTATCGTATGCATACGTGTGTTATCGCGCGACAAATACAAGATCGTTTCAAAATGTTAGCCATGCTAGAAATTCAAAGTGCTATAAATCAACCATTTTTTAAGATATCAACAAAAGAACAAATTTTCAGAAACAAAAACTGCTCCGGAATCTTTGTATCAAGGCCAAACACATAAAAAAAATCTTTTTCACTTTCCAATTTTTTAATACCTCATTTTGAATTTAAAATTTAATTTTTTTTAAATGGCAACCCTTTTGAAACAAGATGGCGAATGAAGCTGGCCAACGAACTCGGTCGAGACATTGGTATGTACTATGTACAGACCAAGTTACATCCAAATAGGTTCATAAATACGCCTGTTATCGCGTGACAAAAATCAGGTCGTTTTAAAATGCCAGCCACAAGAGAAATTCAAAATGCTATTACTCAGCCATTTTTTTTTAGATATAGACGAAAGAAAAACTGTTCCGGAATCTTTGTATTAAGGTCAAACACATACAGAAAAAATCTTTTTCATTTTCCAATTTTTTGGTATCTCATGTAAATTTTTTTATTTTTTTATTTTTTTAAATGGCCGCCATTTCGAAACAAGATGGCGGATGAAGCTGGACAACGAACTCGGTCGAGATATTTGTATGTACTATGTACACACCAAGGTACATCCAAGTCGGTTCATAAATACGCCTGTTATTACGTGAGAAAAATCAGGACGTTTCAAAATGTCAGCCACGCTAGAAATTCAAAATGCTATAACCCAGCCACTTCTTAAGATATAGACGAAAGAAAAACTGCTCCCGAATCTTTTTATCAAGGTCAAACACATAAGAAGAAAATATTTTTTCAATTTTCAATTTTTGGTACCACATTTCAAATTTAAATTTTTCTTAAAAATTTAAATGGCCGCCATTTTTGAACAAGATGGCGGGTGAAGCTGGCCAACGAACCCGGTCGAGACATTGATATGTACTATGTATAAACGAAGTTACATCCAAATCGGTTCATAAATACGCCTTTTATTGCGTGACAAAATTCAGGACGTTTCAAAATGTCAGCCACGCTAGAAATTCAAAATGCTATAACTCAGCCATTTTTTAAGATATAGACGAAACAAAAACTGCTCCGAAATCTTTGTATAAAGGTCAAATACATAAGAAAAAAATATTTTTCCATTTTCAATTTTTTGGTACCACATTTCAAATTTTAAATTTTTAAAAAAAATTTGAATGGCCGCCATTTTGAAACAAAATGGCGGATGAAGCTGGCCAACGAACTCGGTCGAGAGATTGGTATATACTATGTACACACCGAATTACATCCAAATCGGTTCATAAATACGCCTTTTATCGCGTGACAAAATTCAGGACGTTTCAAAATGTCAGCCACGCTAGAAATTCAAAATGCTATAACTCAGCCATTTTGTAAGATATAGACGAAACAAAAACTGCTCCGGAATCTTTGTATAAAGGTCAAATACATAAGAAAAAAATATTTTTCCATTTTTAATTTTTTGGTACCACATTTCAAGTTTTAAATTTTTTTAAAAATTTTAAATGGCCGCCATTTTGAAACAAAACGGCGGATGAAGCTGGCCAACGAACTCGGTCGAGAGATTGGTATGTACTATGTACACACCGAATTACATCGGAATCGGTTCATAATTACGGTAGTTACAGTGTGACATAGGTCAGATATATATATATATATATATATATATATATATATATATATATATATATATATATATATATATATATATATATTTATATATATCAATTTTGAACGGAGGGTGGTTTCAGGGTCTGGGGGTCATGATCGATGAAAATATACCAAAATTTTTTGAAATCGCTTTCCTCCGAACGGCTGCAATAGGTAGCTTTTTTGTAAAGAAAGCTACCTAATAACTTCCTGTAATTTTTTAGGTAGCTTTCATTACAAATAGCTACCTATTGCAGACGTTCGGAGGAAAGCGATTTCAAAAAATTTTGGTTTATTTTCATCGATCATGACCCCCAGACCCCGAAACAACCCTCCGTTCAAAAGTTGATATATATATATATATATATATATCTGATCTTTGTCACACTGTAACGCTCGTATTTATGAACCGATTTGGATGAAACTCGGTGTGTACATAGTACCTACCAATGTCTCGACCGAGTTTGTTGGCCAGCTTCATCCGCCATTTTGTTTTAAAATGGCGGCCATTTAAAAATTTTAAAAAAATTTAAAATTTGAAATGTGGTACCAAAAAATTGAAAATTGAAAAATATTTTTTTTTTATGTGTTTGAACTTGATACAAAGATTCCGGAGCAGTTTTTGTTTCGTCTATATCTTAAAAAATGGCTGAGTTATAGCATTTTGAATTTCTAGCGTGGCTGACATTTTGAAAAGTCCTAATTTTTGTCACGCGATAACAGGCGTATTCATGAACCGATATAGATGTACCTTGGTGTGTACAAAGTACATACCAATGACTCGACCGAGTTCGTTGGCCAGCTTCATTCGCCATCTTGTTTCAAAATGGTGGCCATTAAAAAAAAATTTAAAAATTTAAAATTTAAAATGAGGTATCAAAAAATTAGAAAATGAAAAAGATTTTTTCCTTATGTGTTTGACCTTTATACAAAGATTCCGGAACAGTTTTTATTTCTTCTATATCTAAAAAAATGATTGAGTTACAGTATTTTGAATTTCTATTGTGGCTGACATTTTGAAACGACCTGATTTTTGTCACGCGATAACAGGCGTATTTATGAACCGATTTGGATGTAACTTGGTGTGTACATAGTACATACCAATGTCTCGACCGAGTTCGTAGGCAAGCTTCATTCGCCATCTTGTTTCAAAAGGGAACATTTAAAAAACATTTTTAATTTAAAATTTAAAGTGAGGTATCAAAAAACTGGAAAATGAAAAAGGTTTTTTTATGTGTTTGATCTTGATACAAAGATTCCGGGGCAGTTTTTGTTTCGTCTATAGCTTAAAAAATGGTTGAGTTATAGCACTCTGAATTTCTAGCATGGCTGACATTTTGAAACGATCTGATATTTGTCACGCGATAACACACGTATTTATTAACCTATTTGGTTGTGAGAAGGCATGTGGATAATATATAGCAATGTCTCGACCAAGTTCACTGGCCAGCTTCATCCGCCATTTTGTTTCAAAATGGCGACCATTAAACTAAAAAAAATTATATTTAAAGTCAGGTGGAAAAAATTAGAAATTGAAAAGGTTTCTTTCTTAAGTATTTAACCTTGATATAAGGATTCCGGAGCATTTTTTGTTTTGTTTTTATCTTAAAAAATGGCTCAGATATAGCAGTTTGAATTTGTTTATGTGGGTGACATTTTGAAAAATCTTATTTTTTGCCTGCGACAGCACTTTTATATATCAACGATTCCTATGTGAGTGAGTATGTGCACAGGAATTACTAAGGTCTCGACCAAGTTCACTGGTTAGCCTCATCCACCACGTTGTCTTAAACTTCTTCTGTCTTAAACTGTCTTAAACTGTCTTAAACTGTCTTAAACTAAACTAGGCACTTCAAGATAGCGCCGAATTTGGAAACCAACTATAAGTTACTTTAAATAAAATCAGCTTGGATAAATCTGACTAATTTCGCGAAATTCTCATTCATAACAATTTAGTCTTGATAAAAATTAGTATTGAATCTTCTATAATCAGTTTTCACTAAATTGAGCTTCGTGTGTTTGAATAATATAAGCTAGCTTTTTAAAAATAAGGAATATGAAAGCTACCTCTTCCTACCGGCACTGGCCGGAAGGACTTTCTTTAGTTGCTTTCGTCTTTCGACTTTTCACCGTCCTTTGTACCGAATTCTTTCTTTGTGCACGCTTATCGTTCACTCATTTGAGAAATAGCTTTTATTTTTCTTCTTGTTTCCTCTTGTAATACGTTTTGCATTCTTTTTTCTTACATTCTTCATACAATTCTGGATTTTCTTTAATTTTATCCCGTCTTTTCTGCACTGCTTCTTGTTTGATTTTTCTTTTCTTTTCTACAGAAGTCTTTTTGCTTTTAATTCGAGCCATGATAACTAAAAAATATTTTAACACATTAATGTGCAATTAGATAAAAATAAGTAGAGTAATAGATAAATAGAAAATACAGCACTTTAAGTATATGACTGCAGACTACCTAGTGTAGCCATATTATTTAAATATATTAAATATTAAAAAAATATTTTGTGTGTTTTTTCCATTTGTCAAATTGTCTAGCATTAAAAACAGCAAATACGTATTTAGTTCTATTTTTATTTATTTAATTTTTTTTAAGTTTAGGAGATCATGAAATTCAATAAGAGACTATAAAATGAAGTTTAATTATATCTAAAATTTAACTTGCATTGGAAGAAATACTGAAAGGCATTAATAAATCAAAACTGAATATTTTAGAATTAAAGATTTTCAGTTTCACAAAATATTTTTATTGCTATAAAATTATCTGTAAAATAAAAATGTAAGCTCAATAATTAAAAATATACTTTAAGCACCCTTAAAATAGTGCTTACATCGATAAATATCATATCCATGGACCAATGTCACCTCCATGCTACAACAATGGCATGGAGATGACGTATCCTAGATTAGGCCCAATATTTTCTAAACTATGCACAATATTAACGTTAATGCTACTTTGGTACAAAATTGAATAAACCAATTTAAACCTACTTATCAACAGAATTTTGCTATTTTTAAAAGTGACATAACCAATGAGGCCATGGAGTTGACAGTAGGGGAAGAAGGAGAGTTCTGCCCCAGCAGGTGAATTGTGGATTAAGGAGGAGGGAGGAATCCACCTTGTGGATGGAGGAGGAGGGTGGAATCCACCTGGGGGTGGAAAGGGAGACTTATCCTATAGTTGGAGAGGGGTTAATTTTTGAGGGGCTTAATTTTTGAGAGGGGCTTAATTTTTTTTTTTTGAATTGATTTAGTGTTAGAATGGAAATATCATACTATAACATAGTGAGTTAGATCTTTTCGAGAGGAAGTAAGAAGAGGCTAAATTTTTTTAGGAGAGCTTAATTTTAGGGGGCTTAGTTTTTTTAAAAATTGATTTAGTGTTAGAATGGAAATATCATACTATAACATAGTGAGTTAGATCTTTTCGAGAGGAAGTAAGAAGAGGCTAAATTTTTCGATGGGCTTATTTTTTAGGGGGGCTTATTTTTAGGGGGGCTTAATTTTTTTTTCGAATCGACATAGAGTAGAAATGGAAATATCATACTATAACATACTGAGTTCGGTATTTTCGAAAGGGAGTTTGAGGAGCCTAAATTTTTTACAGGGGCTTATTTTTTTAGGGGGGCTTAATTTTTAAGGGCGATTAATTTTTTTTTTGAATTGTCTTAGAATTTGAATGAAAATGAAAATGTGTTATGTTTTCTGAGGAAAAGTTTTGATGCTGCCATCTGTATGCGGTAGTGCAAATTTATTTTTGAAAATGGAGTTTCCACAAGTTTGGGGTAAGATTTGAACCTGCAAAATAGTCTCTTGACTTGATAATTTGGGGTAGGTTTAACTGATAAACAAACTATGTCTATATGTTTAGATTTTAGATGATTCAAAACAAAAAATTGTATTCCCCCTTCTGTATGTGCAAAGAGAGGTCGGTTTCTTTAGATAACTCAATAATACCTATTTTAACTGCTCACTTTGCGAATTCCTTTAATGTATATGATTTTTATTTTTAGTTTAACTGATTTTATCGATTTTGCGTACGAGAGTTTAATTATTTTACGCACAAATGTATGATCATTTTAGAAAGCCGTGGTTTTGAACCTGCGAACTCCGATTCAAATTTCATTTTTTGTAACTGATAAGCTATCCACTATTCAAACCGCGCCCCAATATTTTCTAAGTTACTTTTGAACACTCTATATATTTTTTAAATACCTACCTCTCCCTCTTTCTTATACTAGGGAAGTTATTACAATTTATGTTTAACGTTTAAATAGAAGAAATGATTAATTTTTGACATTTCTTTAGTAAGCAAGTCATTTTTGTAGATCGATTAGAAGGCTACCAAACGATTTGAATTAAACATTGTTTTTACCAGTATTAATCCACCTAAGTTTAGAATTGTACTTTTTCTTGTGAACCATATCATATTCATTTAATCGTCTGAAATTTCAAATAGACTTCCTAAACCCCATTATCAACGTTTCTCACTATCTTTCACAAACATCAGATAAGTATAATCAGCTTTTTACAACAGAATATAGCTAATATATAAATAATGATTTTAGAAGAGATTATTTCACTTGTTTACAGATTTTAAATGAAAGTTTGAAATATTTGTCAGATTTTCTATTTATCAATTATTATAAATTGAATCAACTCATAGTTTGTTATTGCAATAGATAATTATTTGATGATTCTACACTAGTTCTAATGAATTTTAAAACTACTGCTTCAATTCAACTCATTCTTTTATACAGTTTAATAAATTTAGTATGAATTAAACCATTGGTTTGTCATATATTTCACTGAAATAATAAAATTAATTTGTAAAACCTTAGAATGACGAATTCAAACTCGTAACGGAATGAATTATATACTTTTTAAACATTACATAAATACCTTTGGATTGATTCACTTCCTGTGAACTTTCTACACATACTTTTTTCCCCCACGTGTATTTCTGAAATCTTTGCACAAATCATATTACATGATTTGCACCATCGTAATAATTTTTGAACATGCGCCCCTATGATTATATAAAATTGAATGGAACGAGACTTTTTCGTTAGTGTTTGCTATTATATGAGTGTGTGAAGACGCTTTTTTTCACTTAGGATAATATGGATAGTTTTCAAGATGGACATTCTGCTATGTTAAGCGATGATGTATCAAGTTTGAATAGTCAAACTTTTTCATCAAGATTAAATGATCAAGACATGAGATCAACAGTTCGACCTAAAGTAGAACCCGTTTCAGATAATGAAGTGGAATCCTCCTCGCCAGAACTGATGAAACAGAAGCCACCTTTTTTGTGTACTGTTTGCAGCAAATCTTTTTCACGAAAAGGTAATTTAAAACAACATTTGATGATTCATTCAGAAGAAAGACCATTTGTTTGTGACATTTGCCAAAAAGTATTCTCTAGAAAGGCTATTTTGAATCGTCATAAACTATCCCATTTAAAGATTCCTTCCCAACATAAATGTGATTCGTGCGGTGAAACGTTCTCAAGAAAGTATGACTTACTAAAACACATGAAGATCCACAAGCCCTCCAAAAAGGATAAATGTATACAGCGTAGTGAAATATTCAAGCGCAAGTCCGATTTTTTATATCATTTGAAAACCCCATACAAAGTTAGATCCAAAATTGATAATTCATCCTCTTTAAAATATATGTTTTTTGAGAAGGTTAAGCATTTTAAAAGGCAAAATGTGTTAAACATATTTACTAAAACTGTAATCAACTCTAACGAGGAGAATGCTATAGACTTTAACACATTTTTTAATAGTATTCAATCGGACGTTTTAAACGAATTAAACTACCAGATTCAAGTTAAAAGATCAATGAAATGGTATGCAAGTGTACAAGTTGTTGTATACCGCGTAACACAGGAGGGTGTCTTAGAGACTGCCACACCCTATTTTCTTTCAAAAACTATACTTGAGTTAACGAATCAAAACTTATCTGAACATGTTGAGGATACCTTTGCAAAAATTATCAAGTTTTATGAGAAGTCTACCAGACGTGGTTTTAATTGGACATTAGATAAAATATTGAATTTAGAACTATCTACTTTTAAAATATAACATGATTTGAAATGTTTATACCTTTTTGAAATATGTGTACTCATGTTTTCACTATTGTAGCTATTGAAAATGACGAATAAATAATGTGTAAATGAAAAAGCTTTTGTCTTTTTATATTTGTTAGAACAACTTGTGATTTTTAATAACTCATGAAGTCGTAACGACTTTACTTATTTCTTTTTTCAATTTCTTATCAAATGAATAATGAGTTCAGGGCCGAAACTAGGGGGGGGGGGGGGGGGCAGAGGGGGCACGTGCCCCGGGCGCCGCTTTAACAGGAGGTGAAGGGGGCGCCAAAATGAAGATTTTGTTTGACGTTTGACACAAGAATGTATATTCGAGAGAAATTTGTATAAAAATGTCTCGCAGCTGGAAAATTTAAAAGAAAAACTGAACCAAATGCATTAAACTTTACAAATAGATAAAAAGATTCATTACAATACAAAATTTCAAAGTATCATGCCTATGCGTTTGCTTTCTATCTTTTAAATCACTTCCTGTGAGGAGAATACGAGGGAGAATCATTACCGTTTTTCAAGGTCAGTCTCTATTGTGGGACACCCTACTGTCCACTACGGAGAACTACCAAGGGAGAATTGACCCCTCAGTCTGATTTTTCTTCTAGATAAATAAATTCCATGAAAGCTGTTTGTTTTTTTCCCGCTGAACAGTGTTGAGCTTCTTTTCTTTCTTTTTTTTTCTTTTTTTTTTTTTCGTCTTGCCATGGGCGCTGACTGCCCAGGACAACGGGAAGGGGAATGCACAGAGTAAAATTCTTAGTAAAACCTTTCTTTTTTAGATATCGACCTCATTTAGACTATGCAAAAAAAAAAAAAGTTTAAAAAGATTAAAATGCAATTCTTTTCAATAACTTTTCAAATAATTTTTCAAAGATTATAATGGATCAATGTTTGACAAAGCTGATTACGTAGTTCAGTTTTATATATTTTAAATTTAAAAATAAGTTGTCTGTTAGATATTTAGTAAAATTCATTTTTGTAAATTTACTTTCTGGTGGAGGGGGGGGGGGGAGGGCGCCAAAATCCATGTTTGCCCCGGGCGCCAAAAAGGCTAGTTTCGGCCCTGAATGAGTTAACCATTTTTTATTAATTTTGTATTGAAAGTCTGAAATTATACATTGAATTAGTTATTTTTCAATATTTCTAATTTATTATAATTATTTTTAAAGTTTATTATATCACTTGTCGTTTGTATAAACAACTGTTATGGTTTATTAATAATAATATTATCATTTATTACCATACAATTCTTTAAAAAAGCGTAGAACCATTAACATAATATATCATTCACCACTTTTTTAAAAACTGTTACCTTGTGTTGGCATTGAATTCTTCAAAACGAAAAAGAATAAAACTAAAATCATTGTCATTAAATATCATACAACACTTACATAAAAATTGTTACTTTGTGTTGCCATACAATTCTTCAAAAAAGAATAAAACTAAAACCATTAACATTAAATATCATACACTGCATATATAAAAATCGTTACCTTGTGTTGCCATACTATTCTTCAAAAAAGGATAAAACCATTGACATAATATATCATTCACCACTTAAATAAACTGTTTATATATATATATTTTTTCAGACTTAAACTAAAATTAATGACATTACTAATTCTTTCGAGTGTTTATCTGTAACCGACACTGATTTTTAATGTATATTAAGGGATGTGCTGTTTCTAAACATTCAGTTTCCAACTGATTTTTGTTCTAACTTCATCTAATGTTACCTTTATTTTTTGAAAATGGGTTCTGTAGTAAATATGTTAAAAAGATCTTCCGACAAAGTAGCTTCTTCTTCAAAGTATCAACGTTTAGAAGAACCTAATGATCCCACTTCCGCGAGTGAATTAACTATACCAAGATTGGAAATTCCTAATTTATTAAACACTGACTGTGGGACAATATCACGTGATTTATCCACTACTGATTACTCATCGAATGCGAAATCTGAAATCGATATGAATTTTTTTATCCCTAACTTTGGTGATGATACTACCTCTTTCGAGAATTCGTGTCAAGAGTCAATTTCTGTCGAGGACTATTTGAATATATTTTCAAAGACATGAATTTTGAATCTGCTTTAGCCTCGACCCCAGCTAGTAACATAATTTCCCAAGACGAATCCTTTCAACAACCTACTATTGGCCAAGAGGTTTCTGACTCCCAAACAAGCAACCATTCTAAAGCAAGTGATGAATTACAAAGCGCCACTCCACCTACGAATGTCATTCCACAGTCTAAAACAACCAAATCCAGTCATCCTATTGTATTTCGAGAAGAACTCAGTGACTGTATCTTTTTAATTTTAAAATTGCATAATAGACAATTTCATATTCATATTCGAGAGTTTAAGCGCAGTGGGCTTACTAGTGAAGAAATTCTCACGAAAAATGGAATTATTATGGATGTTAACAGCTGGTTCGAATTTTGCAAGAAAATATTTTCAATTAATTTGAGATATAAAAGTTCCTCATTTGTTTCTAATAACATGATATTAGTGTTAAATTTTAATAATTCTATCATGCGAATTAAAAAATTAAAGAATTACTTTCACATTGACTTAAACGAGTATCAATTGGTGAAATTAAAAGAAAAAATACATGATTTGAATAAGGAACGTCTTCAGCATATATATGTAAACCATATACCAAGCTTAATTAGGCAGAAATGTATCATTGGTCATATATCTACAGAAAATGAACTCATGTTGCAGTCTAAATTTATAACGTGTATTGAGAATAATGTATTGACTATACTAAACCGCATTTTTGAATGTGATGGATGTATTTTTAATCAGAAATCCCAAAGCCCTCATTCCTGTTATATATTAAATAATCGACAAAAATTTGAAAAACTAGGAGAGATGTTATTAACACTTATAGATTTAGATTTTGTTATTTCCTCATTTTTAAACGGAGTGGATTGTGTTAGTGAAAACTTTTTATCAAACATTCATGTAGAAACAATTCAAAACGAATTGTTTAAAATAATAAAATAAAATATATTGCTATCCTTTTTTAATACGTGTATGTTTATTTTTTCCAAAGTGTATGTTTATTTTGTTATGTCTTTTAGAACTTTTAATAGGGTGTTAGACTTAAATTTGCATATGTATAACTAAAGAAATCAACAATTCTTTAGCAATTAAAAAAAAAAACACAAGTTTAAAATATTAAACTAATAATCTTAATACTATAATTTCTACTTTCTAAAATAAAAAAAAATATATAAAACTTAATTATATAAAAAAAAGTTTTCAATAATAATAATTAGTTTACAAAATTAAAAAAATAAAAAAAAATTAAACTCAATTAAAAAATATTTGAAAAGTTAAAAAAAAGTTTTAAAAATTAAAAAATCTTTATAAAAATAAAAAAAAAAAACTAATTAAAAAAATATTAAAAAGTTTACAAAATTAAAAAGTTAAAAAACAGTTAAAAAAAACTCTGAAAAAAATTAAGTTATCAAAATTTAAAAAAAAAATTAAAAAACTTAATAAATTAAGTTTTATAATTTATATCTTCTTTTTATCCTGTAAAAGTGTTAAATTAATATACACGTAATAAAAAATATTTGTAAGTAAAATTAAAAACAAAAAAATAACTTATCAAAATATAAAAAAATATGAATAAATAAATAAAAAATGTATTCAAAATAATAAAAAATGGATTCAAAATTAAAAAAAAATTATAAATAAAAAAAAAAGTTTTCAAAATTAAAAAAGAAAAACTTTGTAAATAAAAAAAAAGTTTCAAAAAAATTATAAGTAAAAAAAAGTTTAAAAAAAAAAGTAACTAAAAAATAACTTATCAAAATATAAAAATAAAAAAAATAAAACAAAAAGTTTTCAAAATTAAAAAAAAAAGTTTGTAAATAAAAAAGTTTTCAAAATTAGAAAAAAAGTAAATAAAAAAAAGTTTTCAAAATTAAAAAAAAACTTGTAAATTTTAAAAAAATGTATTAAAAAGTTTATAAAATTAAAAAGTTAAAAAAGAAACTTTGAAAAATGTTTTCAAAATTAAGTTACTAAAATTTAAAAAAAAATAAAAAACTTAATAAATTATGTTATCAAAAGTCAGTTTACCCATCTGTATATGTATGTGACTTTCATAATTAAAAAGTTCTCAAAAAGTTCAATTAGATGGCAAATACAAGCATACAATCATTCATATATCAATCAGTCGTAGCAATTAATAAACCAATCATATCAATTTACCAATTAATGATATCAATTAATTAGTAAATCAAACCAATCAATCATATTAATCAACCAAACAATAATATCAATCATACCAATTAATCAATAAATCAAACGTATCAATTAATCATATTAATCAATCAAACAATAATATCAATCAACCAAACAATAATACCAATTAAGCATATCGATCAATAAATCATATTAATCATATCATTCAATCATAAAAATCATTTTAATCATATTAATCAATCATATCAGTCAATCAATCCTATTAATTAATCAATCAATCATATCAATCAAGATATCAAATACAAATATTCATCAAAATAAATCATATCAATTGCAGTTCGAGTATTACAAGTTAGTATAATAACCTTATAAGAAAGTTTTGAATTAATACAATGATTAACTACCAACATTTTGTAACGGTACTTTTTTTCAAAATGCATGATTATATTTTCTAGTTTTAAAAAATATTTAAAATGCTTTTGAAAGTTAACAAAAGTATTTTTCAAAAGTGTTAAAAAATATTACAAGTTGCTAAAACCTACAATTTAACAAGAATGAGTTGATCCATATTTCATTTCTATTTGCATTTGAGTACATGTATACGGATTCCTCCTGTCAATTATGTTCTGTAGTATACACTTAAAAAAATTATATAAAAAACATTAAATTAAAATATTCTTTAGTTATTAAAAAGTTTAAAAAAATTAACAATTTTTTAAATATTATAAGATAACAAAAATTATTTTATAATTTATTAAAATTGAATTTACCTATCTCTATATATGCGTTTAATAATATAAATATTTTTTATGTTAACATCCTACCCACATTTTATTTTATAGTCATACACATCGAAACGAAAAAAAAACAATCTATTATTAAATTCTTCTATTTAAAAATTTAATACATTATACTTAAACATTCATATAAAAATAACGAACTTACCGTACTTGAACTCAAAAAAGAGATGGTGAGCTTATCACGTGGTAGACTGTGACGTAATCAATTAGGTATCACGTGCCTCCCTCGTGTTTTTTGTCTTATCTACAATCAGATTTTATTATCAATCACGTGATCTAACTGATATGAGTCTATACCAAGACACTAACCATTTTCACTTCAGTCATCGAATATGTAGGTCGGATATTTTTTTGAAAGTCTTTTATTTTTTGGAATCTTAAGCAACATGATATCAAATATTTGCAAATAAAATCCTATTAAAATCTTTCTCGCAATTGTCAACAAAGATTAATTTTCATATTGTTTAAGTATAATCATTGATTATTTAACTGGATAATAATATTTTTAGAAGTAACGTAAATTTCTTATAAAAGCGGAAATATTTATTGCATCATTCATAGAATTCAAGTTTGAATATTGACCAAGTTTTTTAAACTTTTATAAACACTATATACTAGAATATATACTAGTTTTTACTAAGTACTAGTATATACCAAATACTAGTATAAATTATACAATTATACAAGGTATTTATGTAATGTTTAAAAAGTATATGATTCATCCCGTTACGAGTTTGAATTCGTCATTCTAAGGTTTTACAAATTAATTTTATTATTTCAGTGAAATATATGACAAACCAATGGTTTAATTCATACTAAATTTATTAAACTGTATAAAAGAATGAGTTGAATTGAAGCAATAGTTTTAAAATTCATTAGAACTAGTGTAGAATCGTCAAATAATTATCTATTGCAATAACAAACTATGAGTTGATTCAATTTATAATAATTGATAAATAGAAAATCTGACAAATATTTCAAACTTTCATTTAAAATCTGTAAACAAGTGAAATAATCTCTTCTAAAATCATTATTTACATATTAGCTATCTTCTGTTGTAAAAAGCTGATTATACTTATCAGATGTTTGTGAAAGATAGTGAGAAACGTTGATAATGGGGTTTAGGAAGTCTATTTGAAATTTCAGACGATTAAATGAATATGATATGGTTCACAAGAAAAAGTACAATTCTAAACTTAGGTGGATTAATACTGGTAAAAACAATGTTTAATTCAAATCGTTTGGTAGCCTTCTAATCGTTCTACAAAAATGACTTGCTTACTAAAGAAATAAGAAAAATTAATCATTTCTTCTATTTAAACGTTAAACATAAATTGTAATAACTTCCCTAGAATAAGAAAGAGGGAGAGGTAGGTATTTAAAAAAATATATAGAGTGTTCAAAAGTAACTTAGAAAATATTGGGGCGCGGTTTGAATAGTGGATAGCTTATCAGTTACAAAAAATGAAATTTGAATCGGAGTTCGCAGGTTCGAAACCACGGCTTTCTAAAATGATCATACATTTGTGCGTAAAATAATTAAACTCTCGTACGCAAAATCTATAAAATCAGTTAAACTAAAAATAAAAATCATATACATTAAAGGAATTCGCAAAGTGAGCAGTTAAAATAGGTATTATTGAGTTATTTTAAGAAACCGACCTCTCTTTGCACATACAGAAGGGGGAATACAATTTTTTGTTTTGAATCATCTAAAATCTAAACATATAGACATAGTTTGTTTATCAGTTAAACCTACCCCAAATTATCAAGTCAAGAGACTATTTTGCAGGTTCAAATCTTACCCAAAACTTGTGGAAACTCCATTTTCAAAAATAAATTTGCGCTACCGCATACAGATGGCAGCATGAAAAATTTTCTTCAGAAAACATAAGACATTTTCATTTTCATTCAAATTCTAAGACAATTCAGAAAAAAAAATAATCGCCCTTAAAAATTAAGCCCCCCCCCTAAAAAAATAAGCCCCTTTAAAAAATTTACGCTCCTCAAACTCCCTTTCGAAAATACCGAATTCAGTATGTTATAGTATGATATTTCCATTTCTACTCTATGTCGATTCGAAAAAAAAAAAAAAAAATACCCCCCCCCTAAAAATAAGCCCCCCTAAAAAATAAGCCCATCGAAAAATTTAGCCTCTTCTTACTTCCTCTCGAAAAGATCTAATTCACTATGTTATAGTATGATATTTCCATTCTAACACTAAATCAATTTAAAAAAAACTAAGCCTCCCCTAAAATTAAGCTCTCCTAAAAAAATTTAGCCTCTTCTTACTTCCTCTCGAAAAGATCTAACTCACTATGTTATAGTATGATATTTCCATTCTGACACTAAATCAACGCAAAAAAAATAAAAATAAATAAAAATAAAAAAATAAAAAAAAAAAATAAATTAAACCCCTCTTAAAAATTAAGCCCCTCAAAAATTAAGCCCTCTCCAACATTTAGCCCCTCCGACTATAGTATAAGTCTCCCTTTCCACCCCCAGGTGGATTCCACCCTCCTCCTCCATCTACAAGATGGATTCCTCCCTCCTCCTCAATCCACAATCCACCTGCTGGGGCAGAACTCTCCTTCTTCCCCTACTGTTGACATCCAATTAAAATGCACTATGGTAATTAAAAGTTTTAAATGAAAAGTAGATGAAATAACAACTTTCCAGGCTTCAGAAATATTTCATCCAAAATGTAGCTTCCGGTAGATAATTTGTAATCCAAGTTCTAGATTATGCTGCCATCTAGTAGATTTTTATATAACTATAACTGATATTTTAATTAATTTTTCAACTACTTTTCAGCAGTGAAATTACGCTTGCAATTATTGCAAGCGTAATTTCACTGCTGAAAAGTAGTTGAAAAAAAAATTAATTAAAATTGTATATTCACCGATGCTGGGTTCATTTGCGTCTCATGTTACGCCACTAGATTGTGTGCTCATGAAGACTTTTCCATCTAGTGCTGCGGTAGCAGCCTTACCGACTTATATAAGTGAGAGATGCTAAGCTGGGCATCGTCCTTGTGGCTTAGTGGTAGAGCACTGTTGATCTATTCCAGGGGCCCAGGTTCGATTCCCGGCTTGGGCATTTTTCACTAAGTTGGTTTACGCCTTGTTAGCAATGTGATAATTCACGTCTTTAATATTCTATAACTGATATGTCATGGAAGTAGCTATAATTCTGGGGACTTCTATAATTATTTTTAAATATAAAATTTCAAAATTTTCTCTTAAAATGTAAATAAAGTATATCCAATTTTTAATTTAATATATTTTATACGGTTCTTTTACTTTATCTTATTGGATATATCATGATGTAAAATAAAAACATGCATGGAGAGACATACCATGGAGGTGACATTTAGTATGATTTTAATTTTATTAAAATAGTTTTAAATTTAAAAATTTATCTTAAGTATTTTTTAATACAAGTTTTAGATGTGCCTTCATAGATTGTCTATTTAGATGAACAATTATTTGCATAAAAGTACAGACATTTGATTAGGACTTAAATTTCCAATTAATTTCAGAACTACCCCTATATTTCTATTCTAAGAAGATTATATTTGTACAGTTTCAAATTCTACAAAATATTAAAAAAATATTTAAATAAAAGATTTGAGTAAAGTTATAAATATTGCACAAAATCCCTATAAATTCAAATTTAATTAATTTTAATTGGCAAAATCCTTCTAAAATTTATTAAATGATTGTATAGATCTTCTAATGTAGTTTCAAAAATTCACGAAAAATGCTTTAGAATATGAAGTTTTCAGGAATTCATAATTTGGGACACAAAGGGTTAAAGTAAATTTTTGTATGGGCGCGTGTGTCTGTCATGTGCTGAATGCTCTTGTTCCCAAGTAACAGGAAATATCTTAAGAAGTATAAAAAGTTTTTCAGTGAACTGAGCTTTATGTGAGAAATCGTAATAGTCTTTAGGTGCCTAGAGAATACGATGAAGTCTATTTATTTTCACCCTGATGGTTACAATGGATAGTACTATAGTACTTTTTATATAACAAAATGGCTACATACTCGCAATAAAATTTCACTGGTCGAGCGAATTTCCTACAATAAAAAACAAAAAGAGATTCTACCATTATCGTAAAGGTAACGTTTGTTGACTTGTTTAATTGGTCTAATAGAACTCGTCCAGATGAGTTCTAGGTTAAGTTCTAGAATCTGTGCTGCCAATAATTTGGTCAAAATCTTCACTCTAAACATGCGGCCTGTGTGTATTCCGACAATTTCATATGTATGAAGGCACAGGTGGATGACAAAACTGCCTGCCAGCGTCCAATTGTCACCGTTATTTTCGAATAGCAATGTTCGACTTATTTAATGACAGAAATTATAAAAAGGGCGAAGAGGAAATTATGACAATTTGTTTGCTCGCACTCGGGTTCGCCACCTCTATGCCAGAAGACTGAAATCCTGCGCACAATGGAACGATTCATTATCGTTGGGAATTTACTCCGGCAGTTGGAGCCAATATTATTTGATACAGTTCCTAATTTTATTTATTGTGACATCATTGAAAATAAAATTATTAAGAACATTATATTATTTGTAAGTGAAATCTCTAATAAGATACCACAAGAAGGATTTTTCCGAAAGAGGAGAAAATATTTGTAGGAATGTACTTTCTAAAATCTATCTTTCTTATAGCAATTTCAGTTAGCAATTTAAATAATATTTTTTTTTCTAAACTAGACTTCATTCAGTAACAATAATAAAAAGTTTTAAGCATTGAAAAATAAAGGGTTTGAAGATTTAATGCTACATTTTAAATTTTAGTAACCCAACTTTTTTAAAATTAAAGAATGGAGTGATCAAGAATTTCTCCAGATGTGTGGTAATCGGGAATAACCACATGTGAAACTATCTGTTATATGATACCAAATTTACTAATAATTCTGCTACCTTTTAATCAGCATATTCGCTAATGTTTTTTTTTTTTATGAAGGTACTTTTTTAAACGATACATTTTAAATGAAGAAATGTAAACAAACAATTTAGAAAATAATGAATTCTTTGTTTGGCAAAAGTAAAAAAAAAAAAAAAAAAAAAAAAAAAAAAAAAAATTCAAAATCTGAAAGTCTATTCTTCAGTTGTTGAAATACGCAGCCCTTTAAAACACCCTGACCGCATTTGTTCTTTATTTTTACTGCGAGTATTGTTATTCGCTTAGACGGAATTTTTGTTTAAAACCAAAGATTTAAATATTTGTTATGTTTTTTAGTTCACAAAAGAACAACAACAACAAAAAATACCACAGACTTTGAAATTTATTTAAATATATGCTAGTACTAAGATTGTGATATAATTGTTAGTTTTAGGCCACAACTTAACCGTTATAGATATGGCCCGGTGTTACCAGATTGGGAAATATTTTTAATTAAAATATGTATCAGAATTTCAGCGTAGTGATTTTTATTTTGTTTAATTACTGAATGTCGGTCTTTAAATAAAGCAAAAAATTACTATTCTGAATTTATGGTAGCTATTTTGAATAAAAAGTTGATTAATATTAGCCAAACTTCGCATTCATGAATGGCCAGAAAAAATCGAGGTTTTCGTTTCATTGTGCGGCGTTTTAATCCTGGTCAATGAAACGTCAATCAAATGTAAAAGAGCATCAATAGAGTATATCAAATCAAGACCATATCAAGACCTCTAAACCTCTGATTGCCTCTCACTGTTGGACACCCAGTCACTGTTTCAGTTTCTCCATGGTCGAAATTATTTCTTCTCCTGTCTCCCACTCACGTGGATTTTCACGAAGCATTTTTTATTTTTAAAAATTCCGATAAGCTTGTCAATGATGTGTTATAATCTCCTTTTCTCTCTTCATCTTGGAAATTAATTCTTTCTCCTCTTTTCTTATCTCTTTTCATTTTAGTATATATATATATATAAAGAAAATTCTCCTTTTGTTTTTCTTGCGTTTTCTATTTCAGTTTTATTTTTTAACTTATTTTCTTTTCTTTTAATTAATTTATTTCCTTTTCTCTTTTCCTTTCTGTTAGTTTTTTTTCTTTCATTTTGGCAACACTTTTCTCTTCTGCATGTGCTCCTCTGTGGCTGGTGTATTCCTTTCAGCTAGTGCCACTGCTCGCATTCTTTGTAAGCTCTCCTCTCTGCACTTGTGACCTTGTCCCCTTACGGACACATGTTTGCATTGGCTGATGACGTGCTGATAAAATATGCTTCTTATGCGTTCTCTTGTTTTTATGTTTATAAAGTTCTATTATTTAATATTAGAAATATTAAATAAATGGAATTTTGTTTCAAAATGATCAAATTTACTTGTCGTTGAAAAATATTCCTCTTGCATATTATCTTTATAAAAAAAAGAACAAGTTGCATTAATAAATATTTAGTTAGTATAGGGTTTCCATATTATCTGCCTTTTAGAATACAATTTGTTTTCGTATAGCTCTAAAAATGCAAACTTTTCAAACTACCTGTAATAATATACCGGGATGAATATGTAATCGTTAAAGTAATCATTTTCGTATTTTATGTTGAATGATCTGCTTTGTTTTTGTGACTTTTAGATCTATCGAAAAGCATATCAATAATTATCGTGGATGAAAAATTTACTGTTTTAGAAAGAAAGAGGCATTCAGGAATAGACTGAATATACTAAAAGTAAAATCAGAATGATTTACACAGATAATCGCAAAATTAGCATGGCATTTTCGAAAATTATTCTATGAAGAAATAACTGAAGCGTTGAGGCTATGTTAAAGTCTGACACATGCGTTGCCTCGCTGCAATTCATTTGGCCTTATTGCATTTGCTGTCCAGCCATATTGAAATAATACTATATATTATTTGTAATATAACATATTTTTGAATATAGGCAGCCTATGGGCTTCTACTGAATGTATTTTAATGACACTGTATTTTCTCATCTTTCGTCATTAAAGACATTTATGTAGCAAAATTATGTCTTACAAGGAGAGGGCCAACCTTGTTAATCACAGATTTTGATTATTTTAATATATGTTGTAGGGTAGAGACCCTTTAATGTCAGGTTCAACGGATTTTATCCAACGCTCCTTAGTTCTTGAGAAACCAGGGGGTCTAATAATAGTACACAACTTAAATACTTACTTTGCAACCGCAGCGATATGTTGGTCGTAGCTCAGTTAGTATGGCGTTTGCCGGCTGATCCGCGGGCCCGGGTTCGATACCTGAATCCGCTTTATTTGTTTTTCTCATTTTTTTGTTTTATAAATATGCTTGTAAGTATAATTAATAATCTCATTGTCAATTAAGATTTATAATATTGTATATCAATTATAATTTTCACCTATTTAATTTTTTACTTTTAACTAAAGAGTTGTATAAAACATCATAAAACTGTTAATTTTTTTAAAAATCACTTTTAAAATGTATTTCATATGTTATTTATCGATGCAATGATATTGAGCAATTGTGTCAATTCGTGATTTTAAAGAAATATCATTTACGCATTGCTTTAACAAAGGAAGTCAATGCGATAATACTATTATTCTGTTTTTAAAGTAACAAGCGCAATTATATTAAAAATTAGTATCAGAATTAAATTACAACCGATTTTTTGCTTATTAAAGATTTTTAAATTTGTAATACGTATGCTTGCGCTTTCAATTATTTTGCTTTCACCTTTATCTTCTTTCTGCTTTCATTTTTATTTTATTTGAATATTCTTTTATTTTATAATAACTAGATGGCACCACAACAGATTTTGTCACGATTTTGGAATTTTTATCATTCAATAATAGATCCGATTTCTTTTTAAACCTCTTTAAAGGATGAGAAATAATAGTTTAAAAATAAAAAATGATAAATTTAAGTTTGTTAACATTATAATTAAACGTATATTAAAATTTGTAATTGAAATTATTAAATTATAAGTATGTTTATAAAACAAAAAATGAGAGAAACAAATGTAGCGCGTTCGGGTATCGAACCCGGGCCCGCCGATCAGCCAGCGAACGCCGTACCAACTGAGCTACGACCAACCTTTCATTACTGTTGCAATGTAAGTATTTAAGTTGTGTACTATTATTAGACCCCCCCCCCCCCCCGGTTTCTCAAGAACTAGGGAGCGTTGGATAAAATCCGTTGAACCTGACACTAAGGGGTCCCTACCCTACAACATATATTAAAATAATCAAGATCTGTGATTAACAAGGTTGGCCCTCTCCTTGTTAAACTAGTATTAAGGTTTAATCTCTACAATTTCTGCAAATCACATACGAAATCGATGTAAATTATTTACAATAAGCGTTTTTTCTTCTTTTTGTGGCTTCTTTGTACTTTAAGTAATGTTTAGAAAATACTAAAAGTATTTTTATCTGAGCTATTCTTATTAAGTACTTGAATTTACTATATTATATTTAATACGCAACTCAAGAGATGTCAGGTTTAGGCTTGGCTGTCTGGATCTGGAGTGCATAAAGTGAAACGTGTTACGCTTTAAACAGAAGTCCCAGTCTGATTAGCCCTTGTTTACAAAAAGATACTACTGTAGCCATTTTATGGATTAATATATTACCAGTTAATTGTTTAGCATTTTACCAATACTAGGTTCAATATTTTACCAGATCGTTGCTCAACGTACATAATTTATGGTTTAAGGGGTGGTGGACATTCAAATTAAGAGAAATTCTCTTTTCATTTAAAAGCTCTATAAATTATGACTGACATCAAATAAGCATTTTATTACGTGCATACGCTTTGAAATAAAATATATAAATTTTCTATAGGAAATAAAAGTTCTTTAAAGAAACTATTACTCAAAAATTTATATTTAAATGCTCCAAGTGATTTCGAAATGACTGAAAACAAATGGTCGCGTTAATATAGACTCAACATCTAAAAATATACAAATTTGTGCATTCGTTTTGATATACAACAATTATTATTAAAATTACAGCATCTTTTTACACGTGTTGGGAAATTTTTTTTCGGTTTTGTTCCGAATACTGCATTTGATGAATATAACTCTGATAATTAACCTTTCTACTGCAAACGGATGAAAACGGATGACCCTTTATTTGAAAGATAAAGCCATTAATGTGCTTGGAAAAATACCAAAGTGATTGGAAGAAAATTAGTTCGCATACGACCTTTTAACGATTGGTTACAGATGAGATGGTTGAAATGAATATGGCCGACGTTCCTTGCTGGAAGGAGCCACGTTGCCGAGAGCTGAAACAGGAGAGTGCATGATGAATACTGAGAAGAAATCTGAGGAGAAGAGGGTGCGAACTGAAAAGTTCACAGTGATGCGGGACGCTCAATTTGAGCCCGTGAGGGGAGGAGAACCACTATAATAAGACCTATAATTATATCTTAGATGCATGTTTCCTGGTGACATACGTCACTAGATCAAACAAAGCCTATTAAAATGTTACAGTACAATAATTCAGTGCCCGAAGCCCTTGTTGTTATTAGCTCACTTCAGTTCATCCACAAACTATTCTTAATAAGAACAGATATCGGATAATAATAGCTATTGATTGCTTGGAGTCACTGATAAACACTTGACACAATTGAAAATTATCGAGGTCTACACAATGGAGAAAATCGATAAAAACATCTCGTTATTGCCCAACACTAATTTAGGTTCGGAATATTTTGATATTAAATTTATGTTTCAATGATTTTTATTTAAAAAATATCACCCAAAGGATGAATGTACTTCTGTACATTTCCCTTCAAACCTTTGAGGAAAAAGTAATTGTGCTTATGTAATGTTGAATTCACTCTCAAATTTTCGAAAAATTGCATTTGAAAACATGAAAATTCAATTTTACATCCCTTTTTTAGAAAAGTTATAAAAGTAAAATATTCTTGTATAAATCTTTATTAAAATTAAATGGTGTAAATAATACCCCAGGGGTGAAGGAGTAATATCATTTAGAATGGTTAAAAATTTCGAAATTTTATTTGTTGCTTAAAGTACTCTTTATACACACGAAAATCATATTTGTTAGTGAGAAATCGATGCCGGAAGTGAAAGGGCAATTTTGTAGCTATAGAAGTAGAGCGCGCCATCGCAACAAAACAGTAACTAAAACTTTTTATTCAGAACAGCAATTTCAAAATTGATGGACACTTTAGCTCTGCCAATTTTCACGAAGCATTTTTTCGAAATAATGATATCTTGCTTTTTTGTGTAATATTAAGTAACGAAATTCTTGGTTGAAAATTAAAATTTTATTTTGAATCGATGCCAATTCGCTTAAAAGGCATATTTTTTAATGCCTGTGGATACGCTCACTAGCTTTTGAACCAAAAAAACTATATTTTTGTCATATCCGTGATGAGTTATTGTGCCTACTGTTTGCTCTTTTTTATTCGAAGCGTTCCCGCACGTAAGATGTCAAGCTGCTATTTTTTAATACAAAAAAGAAAAAAAAAACGAAAAAAACAAAAAAATACAAATAAAAATACAAACTTAAATTGACAGGCTGGTCATAAAAAACCCCTTATATATGAGCCCCTAGCGATCGTACCGTTCAAACAAACGGGATGCCAATTCAGTATGTGGACATTTTCTGGCATGAGCTCGCGAATCAGTTAATTATAATCGAATTCTCACAATTACGATCACACTGACAAAATTTCTCAAATTTAATGTGGCAAAATGCAATTTCCTTCATTTTAAAATGGTGTCTTCACGGTTTAAAATCAAGAATGGCGTTAAAATTAATTTTAGCAGCAAAAATGGCGACATAAAATGAACAAAAAGAAAAACATGGAGAAAAAAAATGCTCAGACACAGGCGACAAAAACAAATCATTTTTCTCGTATTACAAAATTTTCAAGTACCGTACTTTATGGAAGAAACGCCGCGGCGTTTACGAGTTTAAAAGTTAATTTTTTTCCAAGTGCGGCGTTTACGTTATTTTTTAAATACCAACTGAGTTTCCTTAATTTAAAAATTCATAAAAATATTTAAAATCGGATTTAAATATTTTAAATAAAACTTCAGACATCTTAAGATATTAAAAACGAGGCATCCTACACTGCTCAGAAAACTTTGATTAAAGTTAGGTGAATGTGACGCTGTCGACAAAAGTAGCGTTTCGTGGATGCGGTGTTTACAACGGGTGCGGCGTTTACGATATTTTTAAGCTTATTCAGTCCAATTTGAGGAGTGCGACGTTTACGACGGGTGCGGCGTTTCTCCCATAAAATACAGTATTTGCGTTCACATATCGCGTGCGGGAAACTATGGACAACAATAAAACACGGCAATGCAGAATACCACGTTTGATGGCGATTTTTATGTCAGACTCACTTAGCGGTTTTGAGGTGTACTCGTATACCTAGAAGTTTAAACATCCTAAGTAAAAAAAGCAGATTGAGGTGTATTTGTAAGACTCTGCGCATCACAACATGTCGGAAATTGTAGGTCAAACGTGGCAAATCATACGTTCGTACTATAAGTAGTTTTATAAATATTCAGATCTTGCTGCAATAGCTGTTGCATTCTTATGCAAAAATGCGTGAATACAAAATTTATTACGATTATACATATTAAATTCAGTAATACGGAAATAATAGGACTCCATCTTAAGTATGACGTAATCACCATGGCAACCTAGAATCACTACCTATCTTGGGCCATCATAGAATTAATTACGTATGATAGGATTTAATAGAATGAAGAAAACTTTTATTAATATCTTTTTAAGTTTTGATTCAATTTTCATAAAATTTGAAATGACTCGACAAAATTCTGCAACAATTATATAGTCGTACATTGAATTTCAAACCATTCGGTTGGGCCGTTTTGCGCTATTATATACGGACAGACATACGGACTGACCAGAAGACGACTATAGCTGCTACGTATTTATATAATTACGAACGCACCTAAAACGCAAAATGGCTATAGATGACGATGGCACCAATGTGTTCTTGTAGTACATGTAGGGCACGAAATGGTTTTGTCTGCGTTTGTCCTATGCAGCCATTTCTACTCCTAAAATAAATTTTTGAAGGCCGCTGATGTTTTTTCACTGTGAAAGTCATTTTGCGATGAAACAAATTTGGTGTTGCTATTTTAAATTTTCACAATTTATTCACCATAACCGCAATATGAGAGCTCCATCGCTGTTCTTTATCTCATTCTCGAGCTTATTCCATACCATACCCACTTTTCAAATGGCATCCAGTTTCCTTTCATAGTATAAATGGCGTTTTATAAATACTTCGCATTTCTTAAAATTAATTCCAGAAAAAGCCTTATATTTCAGTGCGTTAACGCAATGTTACACCTTAATCCAAAAGTTTTATATACTTTTATATCTGCATAGAAAATAGTGTACTGCCCACGAGATAGCTTCACGGCCATTGAATTAAAGGATCTGAATCTTATAAATGTAATAATTGCCCGAAAAACTAGTTAAAATCTTAGAAATATTTTAGAAAATAAAAAGTTATTCCCGAAATTGTTGAAAATATTCTAGTTATATTCTACTTCTTCATATTAACTTTGATATTTTAATATTAAATATTTATTTATGCAATATATTTTAGTTTTACTCTATTAGGAAATTGCAATATTTGTGACTTCTGAAAATTTCACTATTTTACAAAGTGGTTATAAAGAACTCCTGAACGCAATATCAAAATTGGTATTCCGAGATAAAAGCATTTAAAACAATTTAATTAAGGCAAACAGACAGAAATATGTTCAATCACTCTAGAATAATTTTGAAAAAGAAAATTACTGAAATTTAAAGTTTGTATCAAAATGTTCAGAACTAAAACAGCTGTCTTTCATTTAATATAAAAATTAAACATTCAATTTTTGACACGTTTAAGATATATTTGGGCATTGGGGTTACTTGGACCCTGCGTTGTTTCTTGGACTGAAAACTAAAAAATGTTTTAAATCTGGCCTGAAGATTATTACCATGCTTAATCACTGCATTTCAGTTTACAATACTAATTAATAACAGAGTACACCCAGGATTTATTTTATTTTATTTTATTTGGGTCCAAGCAGCCCTCTATTTGGTTCAAGTAGTCCAAAGATACGATACTTAGAAACATTTGTCCAGCAAGAAACAAAAACTGTGTTTTATGTATGAACAACTTTTTTTATTAGCTCACAGGCTATCAAAGCCTGAGAGCTAATGTGCCGGCCGGTTCTGTATGTATGTATGTATGTACGTACATACGTATGTACGTAACGCGATAACCCTTGATAGAAACACCCGATTTCTTCATTTTTTTTTCTAGATTCATTCTGATAAGGCGCTTCCCTGATTACATTTGGAGGTACATTGGTTAAGTATAAAGGGGGGAAAGGGGGCTAACCCCCTTAATTTAGATAAATGGGTTTTTTCATGTAGAATTATTCGATTTGCCCCAAATTTGGCATACCGTTTTATTATGTTAAGAAGCTGCATTGATTAGATTTGGAGGCTTATTGGTTAAGTATAAAGGTGGGGGCGGGGCTAGCCCCCCCCCCCTTAATTTAGGTAAATCGGTTTTTTATGCAGAATTATTCGATTTGCTTCAAATTTGATGTACCGGCTTATTCCGAAATGGCAATTCCTTCATTAGATTTGGAAGTTCATTGGTTAAGTATAAAAGGGGAAAGGGGGGCAAGGCCCGTCTCCTTAATTTAGATAGATGGATTTTCATGCAGAATTATCCAAGTTACTTAAATTTTTTTTTCTATGTTCATTCTGATAAGGAGCTTTCCTGATTAGATTTGGAGGTTCATTAGTTAAGTATAAAGAGGGAAAGAGGGTTAGACCCCCCCCCCCCCCTTTAATTTAGCGAAATTGTTTTTCATGCAGAATTAGCAGATTTGCTTCAAATTTGGTATACCGGTTTATTATATTAAGGAGCTTCCCTGATTAGATTTGGAAGTTCGTTGGTTAAGTATAAAGGGGGAAACAGGAGGTAATACCCCTTCATTTATTTTTTGCGGGCATTATTCTTTGAAATAAGAGTATAATATACAATTAGTGTGAATAGCCTGTGAGCTCAATGCCATCAGTTTAACTGGGAACTTTTCTTTTTATTCCATTCCAAACAACAGAATATAAACGTCCAAACTGTCCTAGTACGGAACACATGCCGAATATAAGCAGGATTTACATATTTTCGTTTCCCATTTATGCAACATAACCTTGTTTTATTTATCGATACTTTATCCTGATATCATTTATTTGTATGCAAACTTCATAAATAAAACAGTGAAGCAACGGAATATTTCTTATAATTGCCAAATTTAATTTAATTTTTGGATTAATTTACAAGTAATAAAGTTGTTAATTCTTTCAAATGTCTAAATACGTACATTTCTTAAAAGCGAAATAATTAGCGAAATATGTATTTTTTGAAAATATTATTAAATCGATAAGTCTTTTTCGGAAAATCTTTAATTTATTCCCAGTTTTTTGCCTTCTCCTATAGGCTTTATAATATTTTTCTCAATGAAGTAACTGCACCCTAGAGCAGAATATACAAGAAGAAAAACGTTTATTATCTTTCAAAACAGACAATACTTTCCGAAAACATAATCTGTGTTTAGTATAATCTCGGCAATAACATTATTTCCACAGAGATAGCAGCTCATATATAAAAGAAGAATCAGTTTTATGAAGCATATCAGATTTTGAAAATAAAAATATGATCATAAAAGCTATCAATAAATTCTGTCACGGTAAGTGCAGAATTTTTTATTATTACTGTTATCATTTACAATTGCCTGTACTTCAAATTTGTACTATGAAAACACACACAAACACTATACGCTGTATCCCCTCTTTATCATTGACCAATAGGTAAATTTTAAATCGTTAGCTTTAGAGGTATAGTTTCAATTACAAAAATGTTTCAATTGTTGTTCATGTTCATATTAAAATATTAAAAACGCACCTTTCCGTTTTTACTGATAGGGTAAGTTGAGGTGAAATGCCGTGTTGTACAAGATGCCGTATCACGTAGTTTTCATATGCGCAGGGGATGTAGGGAAACGCTGCTCAGTTGTAAAGAAGAGGGTTCCCTAGTGATACTTTAATTCCCATTTGCGTTCTTTTTTAAAAATTTTAAGTGGTAAATTTTTATTGCTATTTCGTCTTAATGCTTCTGGTAAGTGTCCAAAATCTTTTACGTGACTTATTTATTTGCCAATATAAGTCTTAGTTTAAACACCAGAGAAAAATAAATCTGATGTTTTTGGAAAATACTGGTACCTGGCCTTTCTGCAAAGCATAAATATTGGCAGGTTCCCACTTTTTCATGTCAGCCGGGGGCACCGACGTCTTGACCAATACTTTGGGGTGAGTCGACGAAAAGTTTTGGGGGTAAGATGCTGGTTGATTTCCCTTGGGGTAAGATGACGGCTATTTTCCGTTGCGGTCAAATACGTAGTTGTTTCTTCATTATTTAAATTACTCTTGGCTATTCACTAACTTGTCAACATTTTAAATCAGATAATTTAAATCAGTGGTTAAATCGTAATTTAATAAACTGATTAAAAAATCATTGATTAAAATTATAAGTTTTTTAAATGTTTAAAATGACATAAAGAAGTATTAAAATCTAAGGTGAACATAATTTGAAAGGTTTCTATATGTATTCTGCCTTATAAATAATTTTTTTTTGGCCGTATAAATAATTGTTTAATAATTAATAATTTTAATCATTGATAAAAATTTATGTTTAATGCAGTTATAAATAATTTTAATAAATGTAAATATCGGTAGTATATAATACAGTTTTAGATAACTAGGGGTTTCTGCCTCCTACGAACTATGCTCGCCAACCTTCCTCCAGACACCGTAGATTCTAAAAACACGCTAATTTGGTCTGCTGTGAAAAGATTACGGAAGATTAAATAGTAATTAAACGACTAGTGGCGATCGCCCGTAATCAGGTTTTCATTCATTTCCCTTTAGCTGATGGGTTTTAAGACGGAATCAATTGCTGTCGAGACAGCTAACTGCTACTTCCGTGATTGATTTAATAAGATCAACCGAACAATTTTAAATTAGCTTGTATAAAATGGCTAAGTAACCGATTTTTTAAAGACGCTATAAGAAATTTATTTTAAATTAGACAATTTAAATGTATCGTTTTAAATATGACGTAATTTTCACCAAAGTTTTTTTTCTCATTTTAATATTCAAATAAAAATAATTTTAAAGACTTATAAAAGCTAAACTAAATCGGTGTGACAATAGGAAAACAGCGAATTTCCAGGTGTCTCAAGCCTTTCTAAAAAGGAATTAGATTAGAAGTCAAAGGGTAAACGACAGAATCTTCAACTGACGATGAAATGGATGATGATTAAATTCCCTCCCAAGATTCAGAAGACGAGGATTTTTTTTTAAGCGAATGAGAACGATTGTTCAGAGTGTTTAGCAGAGTGCAATAAAACCTCGGAAATTGTGATGGGATCAACTGCATTCAGCAAAACTGTTGATTATATAAAAGCTGCTCGAAGTTCCTAAAGAAATGGGCAGTTTGTGACAGACCTGAGATATAACTAAAAAGAATAAAGGGACATATTAAAAACATAAACAAAAAAGCTTGATTCTAAAGCACTTTGTCACAGTGACTTAACCGCAGTTAAACTTGTTATAATGTTTAAAAATCGGCATACTTAAGAGCCATAATTATTTTAAATGTTAAGTAGAACAGAATATATTAAGTAAATATTATACAAACGAATATATTAACATAACATAAATAATTATACAGGGTGTCCGGTCTCAACGGTGTCCAATGGCTAATTCGTAAACCGTTAGTCATAGACATATAGTTCCAATTACAAAAATGTTTTAAACGAGGTAAAGAAGTATTTTTAAAGCGATTTGGGTCAAGAAAAACATTTATTTAAAAATTAAGCAATTTAAATTTTTATACGGTCCCCCGGTCCTATAAGTGATATTTAGTAAACTTTTCCTATTCCTCTAACAAGTACGGCAAAAAATGTCCCATTCAACTAACACTAAAATTGACCTAGTTATGACATTTTCAATTTTATGACTTAAACCACTTTTCTGTAACTGAAAACAGATGAGTTGGACCAAGCTTTCGGGGGTCGTACGCGAAGTGCTTAATGTATTATAAAGGGCGTCCACTCCAAACGATGTTCAATGGCTAATTCCTAAACCGTTAGTCAAAGACATATAGTTCCAATTACAAAAAGGTTTTAAATACTATAAAGAAGCATTTTTAAAGCGATTTAACAGAAGGTGCTTCCCCCGTATAAATATTACGGTAGTGTTAATTTTTAGTAATTAACTTTCAGATTGGTTAAAATAATTAAAGAAGTGAGTTTCAAAACTCGCCTTATCGAGAAAATCAAATTTTGGGAAATCGCGTAAAACCTTTAAATGCGCCCATTGGTATTCATTGAAAATTTGGATATTGTAGTGTTTGATTGGTACAGTTATACCAATAGAATAGATTGATAGAGAAACACGATTTTTTAAATTTCGGATAAGGTCAGTTTCGAAACTGACGTCCTCAATAATTTAATATATGTTTTGATTTAACAATAATTTCCCCTAATTTTTAATTAAAAAGTAATTAAAAAAAATAACTGATCTAATGAATATTTGCTGAGGGGAGAGACAGTGGAATTAATCAGAAGGGGTAATGTAAAAATAATAATAATTATTATTATTTTTATCGTTACAATAAAATGACAAATGGAACAAAATCTTAAAAAAAGAAAAGTTAATTAAAAAGAGAGAATGTGGGCGGTTATATGATGTCCGACCTTTAATGGATAAATCTGTGCTCTATTAGAAAAGAATATTAAAATATTGTAACAATTTTGTTATGTTTATTTAAATCATTGAAGTAATCGCACAGGTTGAATCATATAATTCAAATAATTGATGTTTAATGTAAAAGAAAATAAAAGTGATACGAGGATCATTTTCAAAAATGGACATATTAATTTCCTTAACATATTCTGAGCAGCCATTAAAAAGTTATGTATAAAAATATAGGCATACAAAAAACCCCAACAAAAAAACCCATTAAGATGGTACGAACAAATTACTTTCAAATTGAGCTTTCTCGTGTCTGTGCTTGGGACGGGAACGATGGGGGGAAGTAACAAATTTTGGAGCGGAGATTTCAGGGAGAATTGATACGGCTGTTTAGTGTTCATTACTACAACAGATATTGCTGCATAAAAAAAAATGTAGTTTTCAGGATTATAAACTTTGTGTGTATGAGAGCCAGTGAGGGAAAAGTTTAAATTGCAATTTCAGGTGGAATTTAGATTATGGATTACTTATTAATTATTGCAGCAATAAAGAAGACGGACCCTTTTTTCCCAAGTTTTACAGCGTGATAATTCTTTGCACATCAGTAGATTATCGCTTTTTTTTTTTAAGACTTCATCTAAATTAATCGGCCCCTTAAATTTCTACTTCCCCACTTTTTGCTTCACCTGCACGCAAAGTTAAAAATCTATAGAGGTTTATATATATTTTATTTACTATTCTACTCTATTTGTCTAATTAAATAATGCATCTTCTAAAACTCCACGCACGCTAAAAATTTTATTTCCTATTGTCTTAATTATAACACTTAATTATTAGAGCATAAAGAGGTAATAAATTTAACAATTATTAAATTTAAAATCATTAAAAAAAGATTCAAATTTATAATTTATGTAAGCAATTATTGATTTCAATTATAATTCTATTTAAGTATAAATTAGTGATTAAATTAAAAATATATAGACATACTCTTAAATTAAAAAAATATAAAAAAGTATATTAAATTTAAAATTATTAAAATTAATAACTTTATTAAAATGTTAGGAAATTTTTTTACTTTGTCTTTGTTGTTAGCCATTACTTTATAGTTATAGTAAGTTACTAATCATCTCAATCCTCCCTAAAATTTATACTCCCCCCCCCAACTTTTGCTCGACCAATACATACTGTCTAAAATTATGTATGCATTTTTCCCTATATTTTATTTTATTATGCAAGAAATAATTAACCAATCTACCACTTCAACCCCCCTAAAAATTCTACTCTCTCTTCTCCCAACTCACGCGAAAACACCCGTTCGCTATTGTTAATCCCATGGAAGTATTTTTTTTAAGATAGCTCGTCGCAGAATATCCCCCCCCCCCTCCTTTTGTTGTAGATGATACAGATTACCTTTTTTTGTTGTTGTTCGAGCTTGGATGCGATATTTACACATTAAAAGTTCAAATAACGCAAGTTAATATTTAGAATTGATTGACTGGATAAAAAAAAAAAATCCAAATAGAAAACTAATTTAATATAATTCTATTAATTCTAAGACAGTTTAGTTTTTCTAATTCTTCTGGTCCTCATACGAATCACTTTTTTTTATCGAAACGCTATCCTCTGATGGCTTTCGTCAAGCACGATTCCCGCCAAGAATTGTCACTTTGATGCTGAAACTCTGACCAATCAAATTACGAGATACAGCCTAAATGACAAAATGTGATTGGAAAAAAAAATATTTTGTTTTAATATGTGAGAATGAACAAAAATCTCAAAGTATATTTGTAATGTTAATTTACTATCAATGTTTAATGTTAAATTTTATATCTCACGATTATTTTTATTTCTAGTAAATTTGTGACTGACCCCTATTTTGCAGCAAAAAAGATACTCCAACTTTAAACATCTATTACTCGGTCAGTTTTAATCGCAGAGGAATGGGAATTTTTTTGTCTTACTTGTCAGTGAAATAGGATATTTTTACTAAATATCACTTATAGGACCTGGGGACCGTATAAAAATTTAAATTTCGTAATTTTAAAAAAAAATGTTTTTCTTGACCCAAATCGCTTTTAAAATACTTCTTTACCTCATTTGAAACATTTTTGCAATTGGAACTATATGTCTATGACTAACGGTTTAGGAATTAGCCATTGGACACCGTTGAGACTGGACACCCTGTATAACAAATAAGTATTAGTTTGTTCTTTTATTATATTGCCAACGCTTGTTACATTCATATTTTTGTAATTTCCTAATATTAAGTAAGTTAACAACTTTAGTATGTCTAAAATATTAAGTAAGTTAACAACTTTAGTCTGTCTAAAATATTAAACTTACTTTTATTCGCCCCATTATGTTTTATACGGCTTCACAAAAATTATTGTTTACATTGAAACTCCATAAGGCATCTTTCCCCTAGATAGTTGGCCATCTTACCCAAACCTATGGGTAAGATGCCGAAACACAAGTGTTTACAAAAACACAATTTTCGATGCTTTTTATAACATCTGTAAAATAAAATATGTTTTTAAATCATACATAAGAGTCTAAACTTTAACAAGAAATCAACGAATAACATATAAAAACAACAGGCGATTTTTAAAACAATAAAGTCAAAAAACTATGGCATCTTCGCCCAATCTATCCCATATGAAGTCGAAGAAATCGGAGAGTTCAAGGAATTGGAATGAAATTTGAGAGTTATTTTCAAGTATGAACTTGAGAATAAGATGAAGTACAACAATCGAATTCTCATGCACTGTAAAAAAAAAAAAATGACATTTTTACAGTACAAAGTACTGTTCATCTCGCGCACAAACTCGATCACAGTTGAATATGTACTGTATCTTTCTTTGGTTTCCTGACTATTTAAACATGGAAAATACAGTAGTTGCGTAAAATTAATAGCACAATGTACTGGCAATTTGGACGCCAGTAGTTTGTGCTGTAGTCCAAATGCGTCCAAAATTGCCAGTACATTGTACTGTTAATTTTACGCAACTACTGTATTTTTCATGTTTACATAGTCAGGAAACCAAAGAAAGATACAGTACATTCAACTGTGAACGAGTTGTGCTGTCAAATTTACAGCGATTTTTTTACAGTGTGGTTACGGCTATAGTGCAAAAATTTTGAAGTTTTCAAAGTTTCAACACCCAAATTTTTGCATCACAAAATGATCTACACAGTGAAAAAGCTATAAATGGTGTTGAGACTGAACCTGTAGAACTAAAAATGTTGGCTGAAAAGAAACGCAAAAAAGAGTAATAGGAATAATATATAAGATAAGACAAGCGAAAATTTTAAAAATTTGGTTTAAAAAAAATAAATTACCACCTTCACAGACCATTGCATAATCCATGCGGAGATTTATGGACAACAATAAATCATGGCATGCAGAATATGCAGCACCTCACGTTTAATGATGTTTTTCATGTCAGACGCACATAAGTGGATTCGACGTATATATCATAGATTTAGATAATCCAAAGAGTCAGGAACGCATTAGAATGTATGCGGGTGACAATGGCAACCAATGTACAGTTGTGGGAAAAAAAAGTAAACACCCCCTGCTAACTTTTCAACAAATTATCGTAGAATAAAGTTAGTGGTACCGATTGGAAATAAAGTTTACTTTTAAATGATGTATACGAAATTTGCTTAAGGAGCCATTTACATATTAAAACGAACCCAAACTTCATTTTTTTTTCAATAGCAATACCCAATTTTAACAAGATATTTCAAATCTTCGGTTCAAACTATGCCTAGACACCGAATTTCAAGTCAATTTAATGATAAGTTTTTGAATTATATACATTTAAAGTTTAGTGCTTCTAATGTTAAATTACATTTTCATATTTTTGTTAAAATCTCCTGAAATTATACTCCTAATGTGCTAATTTTTTGTTAGCAATAATTCTAAAATACTCAAGCATAAATACATTGAATTTGCAATTTTTATAATTTTATGATATGACTTATGAAATTAATATTCGAAAAAATTATGAATTGCAACCTACAATTTTTTTTGATGGATTTAGATTTATTAAGTCCCACTTTATGAAAATCCAAAATTTCACATTTTTCTTCCAAGTAGTTTTCAAATTATTCTTAACCCGCGAGAACTCGCTAGTGAGAATGCCCAATTGCTTTTCTTTTACTTTACATTCATATAATATCAACTATTTTATTTTGGCCTAGTACTTTTATTCACAAAATAGGTAAAATAATTGAAAAACATTTTGAAATTTTAATTAAAATAAAACCTGATTTAAATAAGTCTTAAAATAGTACGACTGTGAGAGAAAATCTCATGCAGCGAGTTCACCCAGGTTAAAAAAACAGCAAAGTGATGGTTTAAGGGGCCGTCTATGATAGTACTGACTAGATATTTTGAAATTTCTTATGCTATCCTGTAATCTAGCAGTCTTCAATGACTGCTTAAGATGCCTTGATCAAGAAGGGGGCTCTCTCGGTCAACAATCGAGAACCGAACTTCAGTTTGGTTACAGCCCCTAAAATAGGCTCGTTTTAAAATAATTTATTTCTCGGAAACTTATCGTACGAAGTGCATAAAAATTTGTTTTTAGGCTAGTTGAAGGGTGTAGAGTTCATTTATGCTGTCAGAATTGTGTACTGCTATTGAAAAAAACAAAGTTATGGTTAATTTTAATATATAGATGGCTCCCTAAGCAAATTTTATATACACCATTTAAAAGTATACTTTATTACCAATCATGTGGTACCAGTAACTTTTTTCTACGATAATTTTTTGCAGAGTTTGTAAGGGGTGTTTACTTTTTTTTTCCACGATTGTACATTATCTATATCACAGCATCTGCAGGTATATAGAAGCAAACTTCAATAGGCGTGGAGAATGTTTTAATACTGATTCCTCGTTGTCCTATAAAGTCTTTGCCGTAAAATATATAACCGCAGAGAAGGTATATACCACCACTTGTAGGCGAAGTCCATACGAGAGATAGCCGGCATAAGACAATGTCACCTGTCACCGAAGTTGCAGTTCACATAGTCCAGGCAATACGGAATTTTACCTAGCAAAATTAATGGTAGTTCTGGAAATCGGCTTCCTTTATGTTTTTTGGGTCGCTGAATCCGAATTTGTAACTTCCCACCAAATTTCCCCCCGCAACCCCCCCCTCCAAATTTTGGTAAAAGCACCCCCAAAAAGGTTTTTATGAAAAATATCAATTTTCTATTGTTTTAGAGAAAAAGCATCTAGAAATTCAGAAAGTAGACAAAATTTGCAACAAATTAGATATATGACATTATGACTTAGGATGAAGGAGAATGGGGGGATCTGCCTCGGAACATGCGCCGCAGTGCTGCGTGGACTAAGTTGCTCAATTCCACTTAACCACTCACACGTTCATATTCGCCCTCCCATCTCCCCTCCGAACTTTCCTTATAAGGTTTACATTAAGTTTTTTGGGTCGCTGAATCCGAATTTTTAACTTACCCCCCAAAATTTCCCCCCCGAAAACCCCAAAAATAGTTGTTTTTAACTTAAATTTTTATTGTTTTAGGGGAAAAGCATTAGTAAATTCAGAAACTAGACAAAATTTGCAACAAATAGGATATATGACATTATGACGTAGCATAAACGGGGAGAGAGGGGTCTGCCTCGGAACATTCCCCGTGCGCTTTTCTCAAAAACCAAATTTTTTCAAAAAATCAATTTTTTGGGGGGTTGCCGGGTGAAAATTTGGTGGGAATTTACAAATTCGGATTCAGCGACCCAAAAAACATACAGTGAGTCGAAATCCAGAACTAGTATTAATTTTTCCAGGTAAAATCCCCTATTGCCTGGACTTCATAACTTAGTGCACGTAGCGCCGCAGTGCACGTTCAGAGGCAGAGCCCTCCCCCTCCCCGTTCATCCTCCGTCATAATGTCATCTATCCTATTTGTTGCAAATTTTGTCTAGTTTCTGAATTTCGTAATGCTTTTCCCCCTAAAACAATAAGAAATTTAAGTTAAAAACAACTATTTGGGGGGGGGGGGTGGGGGGGGGTCGGGGGTGTGGAAATTTTTGGGGGAAGTGAAAAATTCGGATTCAGCGACCCAAAAAACTTAAAGTAAACCTTATAGAAAAAGTTCGGAGGGGAGATGGGAGGGAGAATGTAAACGTGTGATTGTTTAAGTGGAATTGCGCAACTTAGTTCACGCAGCACCGAAGGCATGTTCCGAGGCATATCCCCCCTTCCCCTTCATCCTAAGTCATAATGTCATATATCTAATTTGTTTAAAAATTTTGTCTACTTTCTAAAATTTTTAAATACTTTTCCCCTAAAACAATAAAACGTTTGATTTTTTTAATAAAAACCTTTTTTTGGGGGGCATTTTACCAAAATTTGGGGGGGGGGGGTTGCCGGGGGAAATTTTGGTGGGAAGTTAAAAATTCGGATTCAGCGACCCAAAAAACATATAGTAAGCCTTTTTCCAGAACTACCATGAATTTTGCTTGGTAGAGCCCCTATACGGTCTCCATTGCCTGGACTAACACTACTTTTCTTTCCCCGTGTCTTATGTTGCCGTTTTTATTGCTACATAACGCCACATCAACGACATTTATGCTTCTTCACCACGTACAAAATTTTGCAAAGCCAAAAAGTGGGTGTTGCCATTTGAAATGTTTGAAATTTCCTCACTTTAATCGAAACCGTTAGACCTGGATTGCTGTTTTTTACTACATTCTCTAGCGGATACTTTAAAATACCTACATCTAAAATTTAATTTCGATTCCTTGACCATTCGCCTTTAGAGCCTGATATATCCATTCGTTTTTAGGGTTCCGTACGTAAAAAGTAAAAACGAAACCATTATAAGATCACTCTTGTGTCTGTCTGTCTGTCACAGCCCTTTTACTCGTAAACTATGGAACGTGGAAAATTCAAATTGGGGGAATTAATAAAGACTATTGACCCACATATTTACAGGTTGATAAATATTCATAAATATATTTAGGAAAAATGTAGAGGGGCTAATTAAGTTACTTGAAAAAAAATCTTTTCTTTGTATATCGTGTGAAAGCTTTCGTAACGCTGCAATCAAAAATATATTATATTTAATTTTAGGTATTATATTTTCAAAGTTATGGTCGAAAATGTAGTGCAAAAATATGCCCCCCCCCCATCTAATTCCGAATCTAGTTAAAAAAAAAATTATGAAAAAATTAGAGGTGGTAGGCGTTAATTTAAACCTTGCAGGAAAATTATAGCGATTACCCTAGGTCACATAGTTTTTGATAAAATCACATTTTTCCGTTACGCGCAAATTTTGATTTACGGACATTCAGCAAAAGTGTTGAGCAGCGCTGAAGGTACCTATCGTGGCAGAAGTATAAAAGCAATGTTGATCATGAATTTTGGAAAATATCGTCGGTAATTAGCCGAGATATTAACCCTTAAGACAGGGACGGTTTGGACATACATAATGACATGGACGGCGTACTCTATGCTCCATCGGCTTATAAAGCCTAGATAACAAATTTTAAGGATAAATTTGCGTAATGCAATGACCAGTAACAGTATGAAAGCAATAAACGTCAAATTGTTGAAAACAGATTAATTTAATGAGAATTAATCACATAAATTCTATGGGATTCGCGACTAGTTTGTATTGAATGGATCTCTCAATACGCTTACAGTGTCTTTAAATGTTAACTAAAACCTATGTGGAAAACGCGGCACGGACCAAGGCGGCGTTTCAACTTTGCGACGTCCTTTCGAAGCGCGCTTAGCACAATAGTTAGTTTAAATTTTGAACAAGCGTTTTGCTTTAGGTACAGTGTAAAAAGAAAAGATTATTACTACGCAGAATTTAAGTTTATGACACGCCAAATGAAATTTAAATATGCTCTACTTTTATTGTCAGCAGCAAATTAAGTTCATTTTAAACAGATTAGGACAAGATTAAAAAAAGAGTTATACAGAATAGCTATATTTGATATTATTTAGGTTTCATATCTCTCTGAACTTTCATGGTACATCCATTTATACTTTTCTAGCATATACAGCTATATATTTACAAAGCACAGCTTTTACAAAGTCTTAGTATTATTTCAGCAAATTTTTTTTTAATACTACGATTACTAATTCATATATTATTGTACGGAACCCTTTGTACGCGAGTAATACACGCACTTGACCGTTTATTTTTCTTATAACCACTGTGTATACATCGATCCACGTAGAGAAACAGTAAATGGAGAGATATGGAGATATATCAATTGATTGATTCATTCAGGATTAAAACCAATTCATCCATTGAAGATTGAAGCATTACATGGATCGTTTATTTTGAAAGCAGCGAAGATATATTTTTTCCTTTTTGTTTCGAGATACTAAATATCTGCATAATCAGTTTTATGTGCTTATACTGACTGACAAAATTTTAATAGATCAATGTTAGTGAATATTTCAAAATGTAAATCGCAAATGATTCGAAAAGATATGAAAATGTACAATGCATTATTCATTTTGTTTTCACTTTTTCCTTAGAGTTGAAATTATCCAACTTTAAAAATAATCGGTTCGCTGCATATTTTTGTAAAATTTAAACATAAAATCTATTCTAAGTTTTTCCAAATCCTTTTACTTTTCAAAAGTGTTTTAAAATAATTCTGAATTGAAATGTAAAATGTACAAAAGAAAAGTTTTTATCCTATTTTGAAAGATGTACCTTAAAATGTTTCACACTGAGATCTTAGGAATTATTTCGGTTTTCTACAAGTATATTACAGATAAATTATTTGAAGCGAAATGGAATTTTATATATACATATATTTTTGAATAAAACAGCATACTTATCTCAAAAATATTTTTCAAAACACAGAGCTTTTCTGTGTATGTGGAATAAAATATTCCAGGGTAACAATATGTTACTTGCTTATAACATTTCATGGATCTGCATTTATTACTATTCTAATATAAACATGAATGTAATCTAAATAGGTTTGTTATGAAAGGCCGAAAATAAACTAGAAACCAGGGCCTCGAACAGTAATAACTTTTGGTTCAATTAAATTACTTCCGGTTCAATTAAATTATTCCGTTTCTGTGCCTGTTTTCGATCAGTTCCCACATAGGATTTTCCAGAGCAATTTCAATTTTTTTCAATTGTTCTTACTTACTTAGCTTCTAAATATGACAGATATCCGCAATTTTAATGTTTTAAGTTTAAAAGTGTTTATGAATTCAGTTTATCTGTCTGTCCGTGCTCTAACTTTCATAAATATGCTCGGATTTCAATATAATTTTTATTACTTTCTTCTATCTTTACAAGAAGAAAGTATTGGATTCATGAACATTTTCGAATTCCGGTTTTCGACGGATTTATACGTTTTAGAGGTCAGAGAACCCGAAAAACATGTTTTTACAAAATGTCTGTCTGTGAGTCTGTGAGTCTCTCTGTGTGTGACACAAATTTTGTGGGCGCTCTATCTCAAGAACTAATGAACGGAATTTAATAAAAATTTATATTCAGGTAGTCCCTGATATAAATTGGTGCTGATTAGTTTTGGTGTAAATTGCTCAACAGGTGGCACTGCTATGCTGCATTTTTCCCAATTTCCGCAATAGCTGTATCTCAAGAACTAATGCACGGATTTGTATAAAACTTCCGATTACGTTAGTCCTTGTCATGAATGGGTGTTGTTTACGTTTTGGTGCAAATCGCCCTACAGGTGGCGCTGCAATGCTGCATTTTGCAGGATTTACACGATTTCTACAATAGCTCTATCTCAAGAACTAATGGACACATTTTCATCAAACTTCAGATTAAGTTATTCTTTGATATGAAATGATGCTACGTGTTGGTGTAAATCGCCCAATAGGTGGCGCTGCTATGCTACATTTTGCACTATAGCTCCTCAATAATTCTAATTCTCTAATTTCCTCAATAGCTCTATCTCAAGAACTAATGCACGGATTTTCATCAAACTTCAGATTTAAGTATAACTTGATTAATATTGCTACCGATTATGTGTTGGTGTAAATCGCTCAACAGGTGGCGCTGCTATGCTGTATTTGTCATAATTTGCGCAATAGCTTTATCTCCAGAACTAATGCACGAACTTTCCCCAAACTTCATCTTCAGTTAGACGTTGACATAAGTTGATGATAATTAGGTTCTGGTGTAAATAACCCAATAGGTAGCGCTGCTATGCTGCATTTTGCTGGATTTACACGATTTCCATTCAACGACATTTTTGCGACAGTCATACCTCGAGAACTAATGCACGGAATTTCATCTTTTTAGTATTCTCATGATGAGCACAGATTGCCATTTAATTTGGCACTGTGATAGTGAATTTTGAAGTATTGACATGTATGAGATAGAAGAAAGTTTTGTGATGGTCACAACATACTAGTATGATATTGAGGCTTACTATAGAATATTCGACATTGAAAATGAAGTGTGTAGTAATTCTATTTCGTTTACCTGGATATACAGAGTAAATCTGTTACATGTATTGAAAAATATCGTTTTCGATACATTTTAATGATATTACATTATGGAGTGTGTAGCATTTATCTTTTATTTACAGATTCGCACAAAAAAATTCGATGAAAATTTATCGATTTTATTATATGAAATAATGAAATTTCTAAACAATATTTATTCTGGTACTTCTTAGTTATCCCGTCGACCAATTTCGCCAAATTAGATAAATCGCCAAATTATACACATTGACATAATTTTTATTTTAAATAACGAAAGAACAAATAAATTAGTAAAATGTTAATAAAAATACAAATAAAACGTCGAATTAATGGTTTTATTGGCCATTATTGGCATTTAATCTTACAATTAATTAATTAATGGCAATCATTATTGACATTTAATCTTATAATTTGGCGACAGTAATTTGGTCGACGGGAGAACTAAGAAGTACCTTTATTCTATTAGTGTTGGAAAGTGTTTTATAATCAAGGCTTGATGCATGATTTTTAATTCTTGTTATATATATATATATATGTACATATGGAAAACATGAAATGCGCTGCAATGCTGCATTTTGCAGGATTTACACGATTTCTGCAATAGCTCTATCTCAAGAACTAATGGACACATTTTCATCAAACTTCAGATTAAGTTATTCTTTGATATGAAATGATGCTGACTACGTGTTGGTGTAAATCGCCCAATAGGTGGCGCTGCTATGCTACATTTTGCACTATTTCCTCAATAGCTCTATCTCAAGAACTAATGCACGGATTTTCATCAAACTTCAGATTTAAGTATAACTTGATTAATATTGCTACCGATTATGTGTTGGTGTAAATCGCTCAACAGGTGGCGCTGCTATGCTGTATTTGTCATAATTTGCGCAATAGCTTTATCTCCAGAACTAATGCACGAACTTTCCCCAAACTTCATCTTCAGTTAGACGTTGACATAAGTTGATGATAATTAGGTTCTGGTGTAAATAACCCAATAGGTAGCGCTGCTATGCTGCATTTTGCTGGATTTACACGATTTCCATTCAACGACATTTTTGCGACAGTCATACCTCGAGAACTAATGCACGGAATTTCATCTTTTTAGTATTCTCATGATGAGCACAGATTGCCATTTAATTTGGCACTGTGATAGTGAATTTTGAAGTATTGACATGTATGAGATAGAAGAAAGTTTTGTGATGGTCACAACATACTAGTATGATATTGAGGCTTACTATAGAATATTCGACATTGAAAATGAAGTGTGTAGTAATTCTATTTCGTTTACCTGGATATACAGAGTAAATCTGTTACATGTATTGAAAAATATCGTTTTCGATACATTTTAATGATATTACATTATGGAGTGTGTAGCATTTATCTTTTATTTACAGATTCGCACAAAAGAATTCGATGAAAATTTATCGATTTTATTATATGAAATAATGAAATTTCTAAACAATATTTATTCTGGTACTTCTTAGTTATCCCGTCGACCAATTTCGCCAAATTAGATAAATCGCCAAATTATACACATTGACATAATTTTTATTTTAAATAACGAAAGAACAAATAAATTAGTAAAATGTTAATAAAAATACAAATAAAACGTCGAATTAATGGTTTTATTGGCCATTATTGGCATTTAATCTTACAATTAATTAATTAATGGCAACCATTATTGACATTTAATCTTATAATTTGGCGACAGTAATTTGGTCGACGGGAGAACTAAGAAGTACCTTTATTCTATTAGTGTTGGAAAGTGTTTTATAATCAAGGCTTGATGCATGATTTTTAATTCTTGTTATATATATATATATATGTACATATGGAAAACATGAAACACCTCAAATTGGTTGAGACAAAAAAAAAAAAAAAAAAAAAGACCCGAGCCGGTATGACAGGGAAAGAGGTCATTAATAGAACAGTATTAATAGTAGTTTTTAATAAAGGCTTAGCAGATGTGGCCGGTTTAGTCTGATAAGAGAAGGCAAAAGTGCTTTTCTGTAATATTACTATTGTAAAGTCGGTATGTGGCATATTCGGCCGTGTTAACTCACTATCCAACCATCTACTGTTTTTTTTAATGTACTGTGTGTTCAATAAATATATGTATTCGCCTTTGAATCCAGTGCAGTCAATGAAGCATTTTGTAATCGAGTTATTTCATTATTTGCCAATCTTCCATGCATACTATACACACACATACACACACCTATATGTTATATGTTGTATATAGCAATTAAAAAACCATTACAAATTACCAGCAAAAAAGTGAAATTATAAATAGAAAGAAATTTATTCTTTGGCAATTAAACTGTTCCCCTTAACATATTCAACATAGATTTTAAAAATATAATTAAAAAATGAGCAGAAAATGAATAATGGATATTTGTAGAAACTAGACAGATTCATCAGGTCCCAAATGCCCAGAGTTCCACAAATAAAGCATGTGTTTTCATCATCATGTTAGCCATAAAAAAGCTAAAGAATATGAATTTCGGACTACAACACATAAAAAATACAGAAATAAATTACTGAAAAACAAATAAGTTTAATATAAAACATGATTAAAAAGTATTGAGAAATAAAAATCACATTACCATATTGAAAGCATTGCTGACTAAGAATGAGGCAGCATTAAAAACAAGTAAAGGAAATTATTTGCACATGTTGCCAATTTTTTTTTTAAATGTTGATGGACCAAGGAGTAATAATGTACAGTATGGTCAAGCTTATTCCTCAATATATGTGACCAGCCCTCTATAGATAATGTAAAAAAGAATACCACCATGTATTCCAAGGAATCAATGAAGTGCTGCCATCTTTAGAATTTATTAGTAAAATATATTATTTTGGAATAAAAACTATTTATATTTATTATGGATAAAGTTTTAAAGCAAATACAGTGTAGAGACAAATAAATGATAATTAAATAATAATTTTAAAAATGTTAATAAATTTATATCATTATATTAGAAAAAATAAGTAAATGATATATGAAATAAAATTAATATGTAAAGTGGTGATATTGATGATTATTTATTCGAAACCTTCAATCTGCACTACGCTTTCTGGACCTAGCATTTACATCCCTTTACCTCAGGTGTTATATGACCATATGACCATATGACTCCAAAATACTGCGTAAGTATGGCTGCCATAGGCGATTATTTTTTTATTTTGTTCGCACCACTATTTTTAAAAAATACATTTTGTAGTTTATTTCTCTTGCAAATGTTGTCAAAGTGTATGTAACAGATTTTTGTTTTAAAAAAGTGGTGCGAAATTGAATTAAAAAATAGGCGCATATGGTAGACCTGCGTAAGAAGCAGGCACATGCAGTGAATAAGAGAAATGATTTGAAACTAGCTTCGAAGGGAAGAAAAAGAGATCTTATACAGAATTTATGCCTGTGGAAGCTATTTAAAAATAAAATATTATTATTATTATTATTAAGCTGCAGAAAAAATAGTGTTATTTTGTAGGTCCGTATAATTTCGGAGCATTTAACCCTTAACCGGAAACGTGAAAACCCCGTACACAAACATAACACTTAATAACTTACCAGATAGTGAACTTAAACATTTAATCTTTAATAGAAATGCATTGACAGGAATTAATTTTTTAATATAAGAGCATAAAAATATGTTTGGAATGTCGGAGAGAGAAAATATTAAGGGCAGATATGCAGATGCAAACGTCTCACAGACGACCGTTTCCGGTTAAGGTTTATGCGATATAGCAGAAATGTTTATGAAGACTCAATGGAATCTCGTAGTTACACCCTATTCCAAAAACCTTTCTTTTATTTTCAGAAGCCATTCCAAAAAAGAACTACTAAGAAATTTCTGAATAAAATAGTCTTTCGAGGTTAACAAAAAGCTTTCTGAAATAAAAGTGCCCCGTTGAGAATTTGAAGGAAAAAAAAACCGAAAGTAAAAACGTTTGTCTTATTCGCAGAAAACTTCATGTTTTGAGATTTCTAATAGCTTCATCTTCTAAAGGTTTCTTAGAAAAATGTTTCTAGATTGATAGTTCCTAAACATACCAAATAATAAAATTATTTAAAATACATTTTTTAAGAATTCCTTTTAAATAAATCGTTATATTATTGAACCTAAAGTATTTTTATTTCATTTTATGTTGTTTCTGATATATTAAAATTAAATAAAAGCTTCATATTATGAGACAACAGTAATTTTTTTGACTAATTGGAAAATAAATTAATATATAAAAAATATTTTATACATATATGTTACGAGCAAATGGGGGATATTAAAATGATGTTTAAACTGAAAAGATAAGTTATTTTTAGGAATTAAAACAGCATTTTTAATCACACCAATGTAAAAGTGTATAGAAGGATGTAGCAAGCTTAATAACCATGTCATGAAAGGCTAACAAATGTTGTTAATATTCATGAGAGAAAATATTGATCATCCACAGCTGCTTATCAGTTCATTTTCATGTAATTTAACGTTTTTTAATTATTATTATTATTTTTTACTTTGTAAAAGTACGAATATTTAAAAAATTCTTTAACAGAGCTATTGAATGGACGTAAATATTACACGTCATGAAGAAGTGACGGAAAAAATTACTTCTTTTGCATTCTCCTGACAATTTAAGCAACGCTAGGGATTAATTTTACAGGAATTTATTTATTGCGTTTTAGTTTTTAAATAGACAGATTTCATGGTCTTGGAAGATAAAATTTTAAAATAAATTATAAAAATATGTTTTTGGCATTAGAGAAAACAATGAAAAATAAATGCGATAGACATCATTTATAATATTAGGTGTACAAAAAGTTCTACTAGTTCTCAACAGATGGCGTTATCTGAAAGAGAGTTACGTGCAGGTTACTAATTCTCATACAAGTGAATACACCTAATACTACACTACAAACAGATTACGTGCCAAAAATGTTTGCTTTGGATATACCGTAATTTCCGGTGCATAGCCCGCGGATCAAACAATCGTGTTTCGACCCAGAATTTTTCTTAAATAAAATGTAACTTTTTAGATCACGGTAAATATTTGTCTTCAAACACTGAATAAAATTTCTGGGTCCAAACTGAATTGTTTGAGCTGCGGGCTATACACCGGAAATTACGGTAATTTTTTAATTGAACAAACAATGGAGATTTTTTATGGGATGAATGCGGTTATGCTGTATTACGAATGCCTCAAATCAGGAGCAACTTTTATTGGCGAACGTTACTCTCTTTAGTTAAATCATTTAACAGAAAAAAATCAGAGAAAAGACATGTTATAGAATGTATATACATGTATGTTATATACATGGGCGTCAACTAGTGATATTACAGCACAACAACGCTAGGGCACATAGGAGTTCCATGGTTTACTATACCATAAACAATCTGCAATGGGACATTTTAATCACACCCGGCTTACTCACCAGACTTGAACTATGGGATTATTAGTATTTTTGATCGTTACAAAACAACTTATGAAAGCTTTAATTTCTGGTGATAAGGTTAGATAAACAATCGATGACCTCATAGAGTCGAAATATCAACACCCATGGTATTGATTAGTTTCCAGAGCGTTGGCAAAGGGTAATAGAAGCTAATGATATATTTATGGAATAGAGTTTGTATTTTATTCGATTTTTATTAATAAAAAGAAATTGGTAAAAACAATTGGAACTTTTTTGTGTGTCTTTCTGTACACAAAATTAATTATATTTATATTAATAGTAAACCGGGATTCATACTTATCTTAGGCAGTTTTAAATTCATTTAATACATTTAAAATTGAAAATTTTCGACAGCTATTTGAGACATACATATGAAACTATAACATTTTTACCTACGCTGTAAAAAAAGACAAATGCTTCTTAATCTAGGAAAATATAATACAGGCAAGGACGCAAAGATACAATAACCTCTTCTCTCGCTCATGATTCGGAAAAGCGTTCTTTATCTTCATAGACCTCAGAAACCAATATATTTTTCAAGATTTACAGAATATTTTTAAAAAACAAAGCTTCTTTTACCGCCACTTATATTCGGAAGCGTTTTTGATTAGTTTTTATACTGTATTATTCAGTTTTCTCAACCCGGAACATACATTTTTCGAATGCTATCAATTCTTAAATAAACATTTTCATATTCAACAAACATGATAAATCAAAAGCAGTAACATTAACATTAACATTAAAATTATGTTATTATTTTCGCAGGTATGAATTCAGCTGAAAATGTCTAATTCAGAATTCATTGCATCTAAAAACCGATATTTTCGTTTGAGAAAACTGATTGATACGCTGCAAACACTACTGGGAAACGTATCCAAAAAACGTTGGCAGCACAACAAAAGAAACTTTGTTTTTATAAATGCTTCTTTATGTCACGAAAATATTATATATTAGTGGCTGGGGCTTCTACAGATAAAGAACGTTTTTTGGAATCATAGGTAACTTCAAAGAGTTTATTGTATACTCTTGTTAATGGTTATATTAAAATTGTTAAATTAAGAAACATTTCTCTCTTTTTTTTTTTTTTTTTTTTTTTTTTTTTTTTTTTTTTTTACAGTGTATTCAATAAATGAAGAGGAAAACTAAAAGTGAATACAATTGATCAAGTTTGCTTATAACTTAGTCAAGAAGATTATAACAGACAGTGAAAATGTAAAAAAAAAAAAAAAAAAAATGCTTTTCGGTATAAATTCTCTGCCATATAGGATTTGGCATACTGTTTACCGTTTTCCTTTCGTATATTTATTTCTCGAAAAATTGAATTGCTTAACTTCTTAACCCTCTCAAGGGCAAGGTACTTGTATTCATAAAAATGTTGAAATAATTGAATGGCACCAGTATTTGGAAGAAAATTTATTTGTAAACAAGTAAAAGTATATTTTCGCGTACTTAATAAAGTGAAATTTTCATTCAAAAATTGGGGTGCCAATGTGGCAATTAGGAATTAAAATTAGGTGATGCCATACCTGCATCACCGCCCCCCCTCAAGGGGTTAAGCACTATAGTCAAATTAGTGATAGTATGCTGAATACCAGATATACAGGGTGTCCGAGAATTGTTGGACACTTTATAAAATTAAATAAACAATAAATGATAAATAGTAATAGGGTATTTGAATTACATCCTACTAAAAGAATGTCTAAATTTTTGTTCTATATAATTTTATTCCAAAAATATCTCTTAGATGGCGCTAGATAGGTCACAAAGTCTTCGGTAGGAGAACTGGAAGAACGCATTTGTCATGTCGAGTGTACAACAGAAGGCAATGTGCGTATTATGGCTATCTGAATTTAAATCTGTGATTAACCCTTTCAGGGGCGGTGGTTTGTTTATAAAACCATTTAATTTTAATTCCAAAACACTACAGTGGCACCAGAATTGTGGTAAAATATTTTCCATTTAATAAGTATGTGAAATATAGCCTTTTTCTTATTTACAAATAATTGTTTTGACAAATTCCGGTGCTAATCATTTTCTTCAACACTTTAACACTGAAAATGCTTTACCCCTGAAAGGGTTAAAGTGAAAAGACTTTATTGTTTAGAGTATGGATGTAACCTCCATCAACAAATTTCATCAAGAGTCTGTGCGCAATTGCCTCAACCAATATTTCCCCAGCAGATGGATTGATCGCGGTGGTCCAATTCCGTGGCCTTTCCCAATCACCAGATTTAGCTCCTTTGGATTTTTTCGTGTGATGTTACGTCAAAGATATCGTCTATAAGACTACTTGTCCTGATGTAGAGAAACTCAAGCGACGAATCACAACTGCTATTCATTCCATCACTACCCACATACCATTTTTAGTTTGCAGAAGTCTTGCTTTGAAAACCTGCAAAGTTGCAGCAAGCTCAGCATGACAAGACTGAAAGTTCATAACAAGACTGCAGTAAGGTAATGCAAACGCCGAAGTCACCATACTTTGAACTTGCAGCTAACTTGTCGTGTAAGTTAAATTCATGCTGTATCAAATTTAATGCAAATTAACGGCAAACAAGTAATCAAAAATATTGCAAAGTAGTAATCTTTCCATACCACACTATCTGTTTACAAACGTTACACTATAAGTTTAACCCTTTCGAAGGGGTCCAACTTGATCTGGTCTATTGATGCGATCGCACCATCAGAAGGTGCATGCATCATTTTTTATCACCATAAACAAGTTAAGGTAATATTTCTTTTCAATTCATGCCTTTTTTGGTATTTGATAAGTATAGCATTTAGAATAAGCGGTGCCAACCAAGTAAAATCTCTGCAATTTCTGCGTATGTGCTGATTGTCTATTCTCTCAACAGAGCGATTTTTTGCTTTCGTCACTTTCGTGAATTAAAGACAGTATTGCCATCAGTTTCACAACAAACTACTCATGTAAGTAGGGGATGGTATACCTTGCGGGAGATTTGCTGAGAATTTCTCAATTCAAATTTGTCCCGGCAAGATAATCTAAAGCCCGGCAAGATAAGAAAAAATTAAAGTTGCTGCTAATGTTCATGCTAGCTGGGTACTCAGATGCTGTTAAATATATATATAGAATGAAATCGAGTACCGCTTAAGGAGCGATCCACCAAGGGATTGCATATTGAAATCGATTAACTTTGTAGTTTTACATAAAGTTAATGATTACATTTTATTGCTACTGTTTATATGATTATTTTTATTTCATTTTGTAAAGTGCCCAATAATTCTCGGACGCCCTGTATATTAAATGTTGTCTAAAGTAGTTTATGTCATTTTTTAAATTACATGTGAATTATTTAATTACATGTAATGTAAGGAGATGAAATAAAGGTTTATTCATCTTATACAAACAGAAATAAGGTTCGAAGTAAACAACAAGTACATGTATAAAGTTTGTAAGTTTTTCCAGCTATTGTTACATTACAATAAAGTGCAGAAATGCAGAAAATAAAATAAATAAGCTATGTATGTTTATGCTAGGTTTACACTCACAGCATATTTTAAGGAATTTTCACTGGGCGACAAACGGTTTAGTCTGTTGTCCCAAATAAATGTTCATAAATCAACCCCTACCCCTGATAACATCAAACCAAATAATAAGAATATAAACTGGCTGACAAACTTTTATATCTTATTAGTTATGTCTGTTATACTTTTCCTGTTGCTGGTTAGTAAACTAGAAAATCGTCATTGAAATATGTACACCGCCTTATTTATAGTTAGGTAAAATTAAAGAGGCTACAGTCTCGCTTCATACAAAGTTTTAATTGTTATGTTAGTAATGGACCAAACATAACATCTAACCTACCAAATTCGTATGTCTAATTAAAACTTTAATGTAAGAAAATTATCATTTAAATTCACGTTAAAATATTGCTTACCTTTTATTAGTTTGTGCACTTTGCTTTTGTTCACAACCATAATATATCTGACTAATTAGGTAATTGGAGCCTAGAATACATTCTGAAATTCAAAAATAAATTTGACTTGAATCGTTAAATAGTTCGTGAAATAGTACCTTAACTATAGTTTTAGACCCAAAGTTCAACTAATCAAGAAAACATACTTTCCACTTGATGGATAAAAATCATTAAATTTAAAAATAATATAAAAGTACTATGTTAAATTTTATAACATGTTTCCAAAATGTAAAATGAATAATAATTGTAGTGGTTAAACATATTTTGACTTTTACAAGTTACTATATTTTGCAAAGACTGGAACTGAACAAGGAATCAGATGTTACACTTTATGTTTTAAAAAGTCAAACTGCATCAATAAAATATTTCCAAAATGCTACAATAATCCCATAAGGCATGGTGACGTCACGTCGACGTCGTTGTGAAGTCACGCTGTGACATTGTGACCGTCGATGTGACGTCACGTGACGTCGATGTGAAGTCATTGTGACTAGAATGTGAAGTCGTTATGGCCGTTTTAGAGCTCTTTTGTGACGACTTTGTGAAGTCGCGGTGTGACAAATTTGTGAAGAGTGTGTCATTTGTGACTATTTTGGTATTAACTTTGTGACGAATTTGTGACGAACGTGACAATGCTTTAAAGTCACATTGAGATCAATTTGTGAAATATGTGTCATTTGTGACGAAATTGTCTTTAACACTGTGATGATTCTGTGACGACAGCGACACTGCTTTGAAGTCACATTGTGACAATTTTGTGAAAATTGTGTGATTTGTGACGATTTTGTCATTAACGTTGTGACGATTATGTGACTCTAGTGGCAATGTTGTGAAGTCACACTATGACATACTTGTACAGTTGTAAACACGTATGCATGTCACACATAGTCATAATTATGCATGTTGTAAAATCATTTACATCTATAACGTTAACATACTTCGGCGATACATCGCAATTAAAACTTGGGGGCCACTATAACAAGGGTATACCAAAAGAATTTTATTGAATCAATATGCAATGCCCCGCAGACTTAAATTTTTGTTGCACCTTTCTTTCCAATTGCAATAAATGAGAATATTGAAGACAACTGAATGATCGATCTATCACATTTTTTTTTCAAAATTAGCTATTTGTTAAAAGCATTAAAATTACCAAAGAAACAATTTGTTTAAATTTTCAAATCTTTATCAAAATAAAATTTGTGTTAAAAATATAATATCTTATAATATATGCTGTACTTTTTATATTCTTTAAACTATAGAAAATACTGAATGAAATTAATTTATTTCCTTTAATACGCATTACAAACTCGAAGTCACTGGTGAAGTTGAATTTTTTCGATTACACATCATTTATAATTAAAAAAAAAAAGAAAGATAAAAAGAAATGCCGATATTAAGTAATTAAATTTTATATGTTTTATGATATTGATTACCATAAAATATATATATATGATTGTAATTCAAGCAAGTTGGGACAGAGAAAATAGGATACTTCTTTGTTGTAGAGGCCCCTATAAATTTGATTATGCAAAAATTGCAGTAACGGCATTACTAAGATCATTGTGAAGTTTATGCATGCGTTATATACATATATATATACACTCGAAACGCTCATCATGCGCCATATAGTCATTATATACGATTGTTTACGTCTTTTAAGCCACATAGATGCATTACAAAATTTCCGAAGTACATTTTAGCAATAACCATTTAAAACTACTCAAATGAAAAATATAGCTTTGGTATAGAAAATTAACTGAGTATCACCAGTATCATTATGTTGAGAATTCTAAGAACAATTTCGGCAATAATCGTTATGTTGGAAGATAGCAGCAATAAATAAAATCGTATTTTTAGGCTCACTGTAAAAGTAAGTAAAACTTTTGAGTATGCATAGAACGATGATACAAAGGGTTAATTTATTTTACATCAGGGTTTGCTTGAAGTAAAATACATACATAAAACAACTTTTTGTTTATTAAAAAATAACTTTAATAATTGATTGCCAAAATTACATTTTTATTTATGAAATTATATATTATAAAAATAACCCTTACTATATATGATTTTTTAAAACAATAATACCTTATTGTTTATAAAACACAGCACCGCAACTACTCTATTTTGTGTCTAATGTGAAAGTTTTTATGTTTTGCCAAAGATCTATCTGGCTGGATACATGTTGCCGTGACCACTATAACTCTGATATTATCATAAATAGTACAAAGAGATTAGAATCTACTACGAAATTTTTAGAATAAAGTCTGATGAAAGTTTTATAAATACAGTAGAACGCCGATTATCGGAACTCTAATTAACCGAACTTCCAAATGTCCGAACAGCGTATTCCTATCAAAGAATTCTTTTTAACCGAATTTCCAATTATCCAAATATTTCTCTCTCTAAAAAAGAAAAAAAAACACCTAACTTCCAATTTATTTTTTGCTTAAATTATAATCTCTGAAGTTTAGAAAATGATAAAAAGAGAAAAAAAAATTAAATAATAAAAAAGTAAACAATAAAAATAAAAACAAAACAATTTTTAAGCACTCCAGTACTAACTGTTGCTGTCAGTCCTAAATCTAGATAAAGTGTGAAGGTTTTAGAATAGTCAGGAACATCCCTTAAACTGTCTGCCCATTTATCCGAACTTTTGCTTATCCGAACTAGGGTCGGTCCCGACTTGTTCGGATAATCGGCGCTCTACTGTATATATTGTATTAGAAATACAAATAATCATATTTATTTTTATATGACACGATAAAACAAAATAATAAACACAGTATCAAATGGTTAACTACTTTTTAATGTAAATAAAGTATAAAAATTGAGACCATAAACAAAAAATAGAGCCACACATAGGTTCATTATTATTATTAATATTTTATTTACAAGATTATGGTAATTATAAATAAGAAATCCCTTTTAATCACGCTGTTTATAAAGAGTGTGTAATATCGATACTTTGAAATTTATCTCGATAAAATCATTCAGGAAGTAAAATGATAAAATTATCCAGAAAAAATAAATAATAAAAGATGGTTATTACATTTTAGATTCATACCGTTCAAGTATTTGAGTTATTTTTAAAGTAAAATCATATTTAAACTCTTACTGATTGCGTAACTTCTATATTTTCATTTGCCAACAGACTTCTAGTTCACTTTGAAAACATTTCAATAAGAATGTTTAACAACTGAAAAGCTTTCAACCGCTATGACTATTTCTTTATAGATTTTAAAACATTTCTCAGGTTGAATAATACAGGGTTAGCGAAATTAAACTTCCGCTATTCAAAGGCCCCTGTAGGCCGTTCTACTACTCCGAAGAGAAAAATATTTTGACAACAGACACTTCGGAGGATGCGCTCGAGATTTCCGAAATAAAAAAAATAGTTTAAAAACTCGCCACCAGAGGGCGCAGCAACACATGCAAATTCCACGCACGGTAAAAGGAAGAAGTTCGTGCCCCAATCATATGAGCATTTCAAAATGCCGACGTTGCCAATGCTAGTCAAACTGTATTACCGCAACGGTGAGAATGCAGATGCAGTTGTGAGAGAGTTCCGCCGTCTCAAGAAACAACGACGTGGACCGATATCGGAGCGTGCTCTTAATGACATGATGATGAAATTCGAGCAAACAGGATAGTTAGGCGATTTGCCGGGAAGTGGAAGTAAAAGTGTGCAACCGCCGCCGTCGTAGAGGATATTGCTACAGCGGTCGTGGAAGCAAGCACTCATTCGCCTCATGGAAATGTCAATGTACCGATGATTTCACGTACCCTTGATATACCCTACTACAGTGTAATACAATTCTTAGAATTCTGATCTTCTGCCCGTATAACATTCAAGCGGTTCAGAAATTGGAACGACACGATCTGGACACTCGCAAAACATTCACGCTACAAATTTCTCGCGAGAATGGCGGTTGATGATTTCTGGCCATGGAAATTCTGTGCCCACTTATTGTCCTTATTGTGTTCCTTTTGTGTAAGACCACTGGTCCTTCAGTGTTTCGGGATCTCAGTTTGTCCTCTCTTCACACGCTAACTCGTAGCGCCATCTAGTGGCGATTTTTAAAACTAATTTTTTTTTATTTCGGAAATCTCGAGCGCATCCACCGAAGTGTCTATTGTCCAAATATTTTTCTCATCGGACTAGTAGAACGGCCTCTAGGGCCCTTTGAGTAGCGGAAGTTTAATTTCGCTAACCCTGTACATTAAATAATCATTCTTTTTAACATTACATATCTACGATCTCTTTTAATAGTATACGTTTCCGTTGTGTATTATTTTTTATAAATTCCTCTTCTGAGCAGATGCAATTTTTTTAGATAAAAACATGCAATGCAAATTGTTTAAGACCATCACTTAATACAAAATTAAAAAAATATGTTTGCCAATAATTTTATTCTATAAAAAGCCTTTTTTAAAAATAATTTAATTATCTTTAAATGTTTATTAATTATATTAATGATTGATTATAATACTTGTCCATATATTTCCATATTTATGACACCATGTGGTTTTAACCAAATATTTAAATAAGAAAATAAACCAGATTAAAATGCAATTTAAATCACTAATTTTAATAATCAGATCAAAGCTGTTGAAAATGAAGTTAGATATTTTAACAAAATGAAAAATAAATGTAATGAAATATTTGTGTTCTATAACATGTTTATTAGAAGATAACTAAAATCATTGTAATTAAAAAAAAAAAGCAAACAGGGAAAATAATATTTTAGATATTTCAAGAAAATAAAAAATAAATGTAATGAAATATTTATGTTCTACAGCATGTTTATGAGAAGCTAACTAAAATTTTTGTAATTAAAAAAAAGCAAACAGGGTAAATAATATTTTTCATACCTAATTTCATTGACGTTGTACGTGATACTTTGATTTTGGAGAACCAATTAAATCCGATAATATGTACGATAGCAATGACTTGAATCATCTTCAACAAGTCAAAGCTACCGTAATTTTCCCGGGTTTATATTTTGTTAGCTGAACTAACTTGGATCCTGAGAACGTTCTTGTTTCCGTTTTTAAATCCGTGTCAACACGTCTATGCTGTCCAGTGTCCACAGAACTTCCCGCATTTATTCAAAAAAGCTTCACTGTTACTTTTATCCGTTATTCTGTGGTCGAGTCGTAACAACTGAAATAGTGCAGACGATTTTTAAGTTTCGAAGTTCGAAGCAGATGTTTTTCGGTTTTATTTGTTTTTCTATACAACAGATTCGGAAGGAAATTAAATGCGTAATAATTTTATCAAATTGTTTCTAATTCATATTCCTGTTTGAAAATGTTTTATTGTATTTCACCTTTTATTTTTATCAGTTTTATTGAATTGTAAAGTTTCCTTTATGTAAATTATAATAATAATATTATCCATAATTAGAGTTTATTAGATAAAACATTGCTTAAATTTTCAAAATGTGTACAAATTAATTTAATGGTAATAATGAAGACCGCCTACTTTTTTTAAAGTAAAATTTGTATCACAGGTAATATATACAAAACATCTTCTTAAAAAATACAACAAGATTATCGAGAAGAGATGAGTTTTTCTTTGCCAATCTGTCATTCTCTTAATATTAATTTTCTGTAGAATAAAACATCTTGTAAAATAATTTTTAAAGATATATTTTGAAAACAAAAAATGAAATATGAATAATTAATTATGTCATGGGCTTTGCATACATTTTGTACATTTATTTTATATTCGGGAAATGTCAATTTTATTTTAAAGAAGTAGAATTAAAAAAAAAATAGTTACTTAAAATAGTGAAACACTAAGAGGAAAAAAATATGACTTGAATGCAAATTATAAAGCAAAAAATGCATATATGACTAAACTTTGAAGACGCTTTCTGCGTGCTCATTAAAAGCTGTAGACTTAACTGTAATAGAAAATTTTTAGTTTGAAACCACAGAAATGTCTCGACTACTCTTTGAGAAACTTCTAGTATAACAGATGATCATTTACAAAAATCTTTATAAAAGATAAGTCGAGGTATGTTTACCTAAAACATTTTTTTAATAATATGAAATTAGCATAATTGGGAAATCTTTTTGTGTTGCTGATGAATTAATTACATTTTATGTTATATGAAAATAAAAAGTTTTGGTTAGAGGCACAGAGGCAACTTGGACCACGGTTTAAAAAATTTTTAAATCCAGCAGAAAAATATTTTTTACAGTATATAACATGTTTTTAATAATTTTTGTAATTTTTGAAAGTTTTCTAAGAAGTTCACATCTCAGTCACAATGTGACATCACTGAGTGGTGGCATTTTGGTCACAGATGTGACGTGACCACAGTGACTTACAGTGACGTCACAACGACGTCACTGTGACCATGCATGCTATGAGGTAACAGTTGCAATGGTTTAGAATTTTTATACAAAGGACTGTCCAGAGTTGTATAATATAGACGCATGCCGTGCGCGGAAAATTTTCCGCAAAATTCAGAACTTTGCGTACATTTTTAGAAAGGAAAACGTAATTTTTGTTCTTGTAACTATTTTTTTAAATATCGAACAGTTAAAAATATTCCCTAATATTATGTACGATTTATTTATTGTTTGGCAGGTGTGATTCTGTTCTAAAAATTTAAGGCATTCGGTTCCGAAAATTTAAAAAAATCGGCCATTAGTCCGAAAATTCAGACATAAAAAAAGTCACTGAAAAATATTGCGAATATCAACAAATGGTCGTTGAAAGAAAAATCAATTTCGCGAAAAAAAGGTAATTTCGTCAAAGGACCGCGGAAAAAACGCGAATTTCGTCAAAGGATCGTAAAAAAGATAATTTCGTTAAAGAATAGCAAAATTTTATGTATGATTTATTGTTTGCCAGGGATGATTTTGTTACGAAAATTTAAGGCATTCGGTTCCGAAAATTAAAAAAAAAATCGGCCATCAGTCCAAAAATTCAGACATAAAAAAATACCACTGAAAAATATTGCGAATTTCAACAATTGGTCTACGAAAAAAGACCAATTTCGTCAATCGTTCGCAGAAAAAATTCACCAATTTCGTCGAAGCATCGCGAAAAGTACGCAAATTTTGTCAAAGGACCGCGGACAAAACGCTAATTTCTTCAAAGAATCGTAAAAAAAGATATTTTCGTCAAAGAATCGCAGAAAAAACTTAAATGTTGTGAAAGGAGTGCAGGAAATAAACAAATTTCGTAAAAGCGTAGCGGAAAAAGGCCGGATTTTGTAAAAGGATCGCGAAAAAACCCCGCAAATTTCTTTAAGGGGACACTTCCCCTTCAACCGGTCAAAAATGCTAGAAAACTGATTCAATTTCCATACCTTTTCACAAACTAGCTAATAAAGCAATTTCAATGAAATTTTTTGAATTGTTAAGTATAGCTTTACTTGTTACAATAAACAAAAAAGATTGATGTAATATATTTAATATGATATGATTGATGTGATATATTTAAATTAATTAGGAAAACTTAATTAAGTAAACTACTGTTTTCTTGTTTTCGTAATCGCCATATATCGCTGCGCACATGATTTCTCAAAAACAAGTGAAGATAATAGGTTGAAATTTTCGGAGAGCATTAATATTACACTTCTGCATAAAATGAACTAAAATCTTAGATATATCTTAACTAATAAAAATTTTATTACAAAAAATATGCGAGAAAATTTACAGATTTTCTTTTTTTAAATTTTTATTATTAATTATAAATATTATAAATAAAGATAATTAAAAGATTTTAGTTCATTATGTTAAGCAAAGTATTATCTTTAAATTAACATTTATTTAAAGTTAATAAATTAAAATGAACACGAGATATCATGCGCGCAGTGATATATAGTAATTATGAAAACAAAAAACAGTAGGTTACCTAATTAAGTTTTCCTAATTAATTTAAATATTTTTCATCAATCTGTTTCGTTTATTATAACACGTAAAGATATACTTAACAGTCCAAAAAATTTCATTGAATTTGCTTTATTAGTTAGTTTGTGAAAAGGTACGGAAGTTGAATCAGTTTTCTAGCATTTTTGACCGGTTGAAGGGGAACTGTCCCCTTAAAGTACCGCGGAAGAAAACTAATCCCTCAAAGGATCGCGAAAAACAACACGAATTTCGTCAAAGGGCCGAGGAAAAAGCGCGAATTTCGTCAAAAGATCGCGAAAACGCAAATTTTGCCAAAGGGGCGCAGGAAAAAAACGTATTTCGAAAAGCATAGCCGGAAAAAGTGTGAATTTTGTCAACTGATCGCGAAAAAACGCGAATTTCGTCAAAACACTGTGGAAAAAGCACGAATTTCGTTAAAGGATTGCGGGAAAAAAACGGATTTCATCAAAGAATCGAAGAAAAAAATGCAAATTTCGTCAAAGGATCGCGGAAAAAACTCATCGGTCTCTTTAATGATAATACTTATGAATGGACCTCTCCCTACAAAATGTGATTCAGTTGTTTCAGAAGCAATGTCACATTATTTCTGTGAACAGAGTGACTGGCATTTTGTGCGAAGAGGTCATAATATTAAGGATTGGGCTGTTTCTAAAAGCACTGACAAAATATTTGATAATAATTCACCCTTCTTACCATGAATTTTTAGGTTTATTATTTTTTAACCAAAATAATTATTCTTTAATTAATATTAATTAATTTTTAATTTAAATGGTAATTATTTTTAAACTACTGTTTTTAATTCATATCGTCAAAATAATAAAACACGTTATTTTATTAAACGTTAAATTAATTTGCAGAAAGTTTTTGACCCACTATTTATGTGCACCGAAAGTTTTTGGTTTTATACAATCCTGGGGCTGTCTTATGCAAATAGTAGAATTAAGCAGGTAGAGAAAACGATTTTGTTCATGTTTTAAAATTTTAAAACTTTATTAATTATTTATAATGTTTGCAAAATCCTACAATAATAATTATATTCGTTAAGTTATTTTACAAGTAACTGTCTTTAGTAAAGCATTTTTTTAGCAAACTCATGTTTCTCATAGGTTTCTTTATCTGAAAGTGTTCTAATTTTTACTTTGCTCTCTAGGAACCTTGCAATAATGGGTCTTTGATCATAAAAAGTTGTTCGAATTCCATTAAAAGCAATAAACATCCTTGAGTTTAAGGCTTCTCTTTATACTAGTTCCGACTGTTTTTTTGGATTTAAGTATTGTATGTATGGACACAACTCCATGTGCCAACAACTTTATTTACCAACAAAGAGGTGTGAACTTTGAGGTGTCAAAGAAACATATGACAGCACCAATTTGTTTAAAACAGAGTGAGGTTGAGACGCCTTAAAGTAAAAATAGTTTTGCTGTCGATGAGAAAGACGCAGATTTTCAGCTACGCACAAAGCCATCACATCATCATTTAAATAGGCGACTTCGTCTTTACCAAAAAAAAGTTCTCAACATCAAGGTGGGCTGCACTAGCAAACTCTGTTGGTCTTCGTGCATTTAACAAAGCATCTATCCTGAAGGAGATGCTCGATTTATCCTCTTCCAATCTTTGAGAAACAAATTCTTTACAACTCAATATAGTTTCTTTTCTCACTGCAGACCAGCATCTATTGGTAGAAACTAACGAGTTGTTTTTACATCTGCGAGGATTTTCTTGAATTTACTAATCACTTTCAGATTCCTAAGTGCCTTCATTTATTGCCATCAACTGTTCTTCGTAACCCTGAGGACTTACCTTTGATAAGCATCAAAGAATTTGTAAAAAATTTTCTTTGACAAATCCTATATCAATTCTTTATCAGGCAGTGGTAATGAAAGACCTTTGACTGTCTGTCTCAAATTTTTCAAAGTGTATCGGAACATCTAGCATTAAGCAAGTCAGATGTTGATCACTTATTTTTAATCTATTTATAATCGAATGAACCCACGAGCAGAAGTTTGTTCAGTTTATGATGAGTAGGATTGATGTAATGTTATCACTATGTTTTCTCAGTATTTTTGCATGAGAGAAAAATTGTGCCGTACCGCTTTTGCCAAGTTTTTTAAGTGTTTCGCGAACTGGACTTCAAAATATGCAGAGAAACAAAAGACACTTTGATTTTCTGTTCCAGCTATTTCTTCAAGCACTTTAATGCGTCGAGCAGAAACTCGACAAAATGTTGCTTGATGATTCCAACTCCGGCAGAGTTAAGTCAGACCTGAGCAAAACATCAAACGCAAAGTTAGTCTTTACCCAAGTTCCATTTCATAAAAACACAGAGACAGCTGTTTTTGCCTGTATTTTCCTTTACCCACTTATTTTTTGCGATATTCTCAGTACACAAGTTATCAAATGCAACCTTGGCAAAATCCACGAGGCGTTCTGCTCCTCGCTTACTGAATTTAGATTGTCCTAGTCAGTTACATTGTTCTATGTTCTGTTCTTTTGAAAAAAATCGTGCTCTAACAAATTTGGGTACTTGTTAGTTATCCCGTCGACCGATTTCGCCAAATTATATAAGTCGCCAAATCACTCGCAAAATTATACAAATTGATATAATTTTTACTTTAAATAACGAAAGATCAAGTAAATTAGTATAACATTAATAAAAATACAAATAAAACGTCGAAATAAAAATCATTTGATGACGTAAACACGTGTAAGTCAAGTTAATGTGACATTTGCGATCAACCATTATTGCCATTTAATCTTACAATTTGGCGACAGTAATTTGGTCGACGGGATAACTAACAAGTATTCAAATTTGTTACCAACTCCATATTTCTTATCAGAACCATCTACTTGGATATCAAAACAAGCAGCATTTTGTAACTGTGATACGGTGTTTTCCTTTACTGCTATGACATATGTTGCCATTCTTATCATCTCCTGAGTCAAAGAGTCAGCTTATGTTATTCACCTGTTTAAAAAAAAGGTTTCCGGCACCAAGCCCTGTCACTGGGCGACAGTATCGTGGTATTAGGCGACACTAGTGTCGCCTACTTTAAATGTTATTTTATGCTTTGACGTTTCTAGTTTTAATTGAAATCGATTAGATTACTTGATGTTTTTCTGAAAAGCGTTCGATACTATAAAATGCTGGATTTCCAGTGCATCCGGTGCGTATCTTTCTTGAATCGTTCCTTATTCCTTCTTCCTTTTTTGGACACGTAACGTCATCTATCCGGTGCTAAAACAATCATTGCTATAAAGCCCATTCAAAACTAATCACAATAGTTATTTGCGACGCAAGGAAAAAAAAAAAAAAAAAAAAAAAAAAAAAAAAAAAAACAGTGCTGGGGTTGTTTGCTATGGGCGATTATCTACACTAGGGATATAGGCCCGAGGGGGATGCTCTCCGTGGGAGTGTTACTCGCAAAAAAACCCCAGATGCTTAGTCTGGACTTAAAATAAGGACGTACGCACATATGTCTTGGTATTTCAAATAAGGAAAGGCATGTTGACAAACAAACACTTCCATCAATCAATCTACCACAATATTTTTGTCCTTCCGAGCATTGCAGGAATCACCATGGCGATGTAGGCCAATCGTATAATACACTGTAAAAAAAAAAAAAAAAAAATCTGTAACGTTACTAAAGTTTTTCTAGGAATCTGGGATTCCTAGAACTTTTTATGTAATGGCAACAACAAAAATTCATGTAACAGATACACTTTTGCACCGAAAATAAAAAAATCTGTAAGGTTACTAAGAATTTTTTAGAAAACTGGGATGCCTAGAACTTTTCATGTAACCGCAACCAGGGTTACAGATACAATTTTAGTATGATTACTGAAATTTTAGCAGATCCATTTGTAAATCTGCAGCTTTCTGTACCTTTATAAAAACTAGTTTTGTAGATTTACAGCTTTTTTGCGTACAGTTACAGATGAAAGTTTAGTAAGCATATAACTTTACATCTGTAGAACTACAGATTTTTTTACAGTGTAGATCTGTTAAATGTAGACTAATCAAGTCGCCCGAACTCATGCGTGCAGTAGGAGTCATAAGGAACTGACGCTGACCCACAATAATTCAACCTACAGTGACGTCAACTGCCCTTTCCTTAAAGAAGAGTTCATGACTTACGCAGGTACACAGTAAAAAAAAATCTGTAAAGTTACTAAGTTTTTCTAGGAAACTGGGATTCGTAGAACTTTTTATGTAACGGCAACAACAAAAATTCCTGTAAACTCGTCTGATACAGGAATTTTTCTTGTTGCCATTACATAAAAATCTCTAGGAATCACAGTTTCCTAGAAAAACTTTAGTAACTTTACATATTTTTTTTACAGTGTACGTCGTGGTGCTTAAGGGGTTAAAGATTTAAAAGTTATACGAACATTTAAAATATTTAGACTTCATAGTTGCATAAAAGGAGAAAAAGTTATTAATACTTAACTAGACATCACTACAATTGGGAGCATTTTTATTTGAATTAACAATCTATAGATTTCAAATGTACATTTTTTTTTTTTTTTACATTAAGGAACTTGACATCCTTTCAGCTGTCTGTCGTTTGGTTTAATATGTGATTTCTCTAACAGTAATGACGTTCTCCTAATTTGTAATACATGTAAATTTGCGAAATACAATTTGCGAAAAATTTCTGGGATAAATGTTCAAAAAACTGTCATAAATTATCTTAAATAATCCAATATTTGATAAATATAATATAACTTACTTAGATTTAATGTAAATAAGTACATTCTATTTATTTGCAAATAATATCTGCTTTTTCAAACTACGATGGTGAATTAAGTATAGAGAAGCAAACGGAAAACACATTTCTTTATATTTAGAAAAGTACATTTTTTAAGGATTTTTAAATTTTACTGCAGAAACAAAATTAAGGTATAGCGTTATTAAATGAGAAAAAGTTATTTAGTATTTGGTTTATGTACAATATTTATATTTATATATGAAAAGTAATTATCAAGTGTAAAAACGGGAATACATTTCGAAAAATGCTCAGAATAATTTTTAATGCATTTAACATGTAAATATCATCAAAATTTTTACAGTCTACTACATTTGTAATCATCAAAGGAAACATAAAATTTTGCTTTTAGATTTAAATTGAAAATTTATTTTACGTTAAAAATCATTTTGCAGTAATATCACAGATAACATGTAACGTATTAGCTTGTGCTGGAACGTATACTTTCAAATAAAAATTTTTTTTCAAATAATTTTGTTAAAGCGCACAGTAATGAGAATACTTAGATGTATTTCTTACCTTTGGAGGTTTTTCGAACGTTTTATTTATCGGATGTATAATAGCATAGAATTAAATATTTGAATTTGCAGAAAAATTACTTGAAAAGTAACATCACAATATTTTCAACATTAAAATTAAACCACTGTGAACATTTTAAAATATGTTTTATTAAATATAACCATCGGTAAAAATATCTTTAGATTTTTTGCTGCTTTAGGATTGATTCTAGCATTTATTTCGAAGAAATAGCTATTAACAATATTTTTGTTTTGTTACAGTATACAACTACTGTGTATTGTATAGTATGATATAATGTAATACATTTCGTATTTACTGATTTTAATTTTCATACAGTATGTATGATGGCAAAAACTTATCACGTGGAACAAAGAACAAGAGTATTAAAGTAAAGAACTACAGAAAACAGAAAACTTTAAAAATTAATTGAAGAATTAACCCGGCAGGACGCGCGCCGAACATAAGAGACCCGGATGCGTACAGTTTTTACAAGTGTCACCACTATCTTTTTAAAAGTAATCTTCAACTTCTTTTATCGCAAAATTGTCTCCGATGAAATAAGGTGACGATTATTCTTTGCATTTATTGGTGACAAAGTAAAAACCATTCATACCCTGGGTATGCGCGCGTTCTTCCGAGTTAAGAACATTTAAATCCGTTTTTATTTTTTAAATAATAAAAGATATCTGGCTTACAATGTTGATAAATGGCAATTATTTATTCAGTCAATTTCATGAATTCATAATTTTTTAAAAATAAAACGTTATTTGCAATGCAGTTAATCTGGATGTAATATGTACAAGGTGATTATGGAATAAAAAAACTGCCATAGAGACCAAATTCATAATTTTTTTAAAAAAATAAAGCGCTATTTGCAATGCAGTTAATCTGGATGTAATATGTACAAGGTCATTATGGAATAAAAAAACTGCCATAGAGACCAAATTCATAATTTTTAAAAAAATAAAACGCTATTTGCAATGCAGTTAATCTGGATGTAATATGTACAAGGTGATTATGGAGTAAAAAAACTGCCATAGAGACAAGAGTGTTGAAGGAATATGAATGAAATTTGAGATGTAGCTACTTCAAAGTATGCGTTTGAGAATGAGGTGCACAATAATTGCAATTTTAATAGTTATAGTTATAGTAACGAAATTTAACAATTTTATTTTTCATAAATTTCCAACAATCACATTTTTTAACACTGCAGAACTATCTATACCAAAAAAATCATAAGTAGCACTGAAACAGTACCTGTCGCACTGAAAAAGGTAAGTTAAAGCAAATGCAGAAGAAAATCAGAGGTAACTTCAAATAATGGACAAAAACGAAACATTTTAGTTAGATGTATTTTCCTTTGCATCGTCAAAAAAATCGAATCGTTATTATACTTTTGTTAAAATTTTGTTTGTGAATTTTCAAAAATTTTTAACACCTCATGGATCCATATAAGTACATAAAATTGGATGGCTAGCATTATGTATAGAAATCGTTTTAAAAAAGACAACGTTCTCATTTTTCTCGAAAAAGTGACTTGAAAAAAAAGTTGTAAAAAATCTAAAAATTGCTGTAGAGATTCCAAAAAATTATTGCAAAGAGGATAATATATTGGGTTAAAAGGTTGGATTTATTTTATTTTTATGGGTGCTTCAATTTCACCGGAAATGTTGTAAAATGGGGGAAAAGATCAGGAACTTTCACCTTTGACGTAAAATAACAAGAAAAAAAATCGGACGACCAGGTGCATTAGTACCTGTCTTTGTCTCTCCTGAAACAAATTTTCAGACTTTTCGCGCGTTAGATTTCCCTGCTTATTTCTTCCTCTCCCATCCAAGCACAAATACAAAAATTTCAATTTATTAATACAGATATAACCATTAATTTTCGATTAACCAAAAATTTCTATTAGTACAAGGTACGTACACTTCTTTGAATTTCAAAGGAATCTGGCAATACTATTTCTGGTTAGAAATTTTTTATTTAATATTTCAATCGCAAAAAATTTTAGTCTGGAAAAAACAAAATGAAAATAAGATTACGTAATAGAACAGAATATTTTTATTCACCACATAAAATGAAAAAAAAACCCCAATAAAATGAATGCAGTGCGCAAAATGAATAATTTGCAGAAAAAAAAACTATTTCATATATTTTTTATGTTTTTTAAAACTTTTCCCGGATGCTGTGTCCATAGAAGTATATAAATAAGATTCTGCGGATAAAATATAATTTTCTGCATTTGTGGTAAAACTGTTCCACTCTGTAAGTCTGTCAAGCACATTAAGCAATTAAGATAAAAACATAAATGCTAAGAATTTTATTTTTAAAGCAATTTCTTAACTGTTAAAGTTGAGCCCCGTAAAATTAAAGAACAAAACTAAACACACTATCTTTCTTTTGCTCTTGTGGTAATTTGTCATTCTTTCTGGTTAATTTCCTTTCGTATTTCTTCTTCTATAATTTTAATGGTCTTATTTTGAAAACTGAATAATTACTTTCATTAAATGGTAGTTTACTTCTAAATGTTTTGATTTTATTTTTAAAATTATTTATAAATGAGATATCTTGAATTTGCAAACATTAAATAATTATTCACATAATGATTAACAATCTCTAAATCATTATTAATATGAATTAGTAATTTCTTTATTATGTTGAATATATTAATTTTCTATCGCACTATCTCAATTAAAAAAGAGTTAAGGGGTTTTGAATTGATATTAAGGTTAATCTTCTAAAATTATAAAATTTTTTTTAAAGAGACCGCTTGAAATTCATTAAGTTCAGTTGTAAAATACTCATGAATTAAAAAATATAAAAATTCATTATTTGCAGTGCAAAGAATTTTACAACGAAATCTAAACGAAAAATAGCATGAGTAGGATAAGAAAGGGGGATTTTTAAAAAAATATTAAATCATACTTAATTAAGATGTGTGAAGATCCCATATTTTTAATGATACTCTGTATATTTTCATATGTTCTAAATTCTTAGCAAAATATTTCTGAAAGGGTCCTAAATGGGCATATATGTATGAATTCATTAATAACGTTGACTAAACAAAAAGTATAATCGATAAATGTCCAAAACATTTCTTTCAATTCAAAAACATAACCGAGAAATGGTTAAAAAAAAAGTGCAATTCCTAAAAATTACCTTTAGAAAACATGTCATTTAAAAGAATAAAATCCTTAACCAATTTTCTAATTCGCTTTTAATTAATCTTTAACAACTAACAATTATCTAATCCCTACATTTAAAAAAGAAATACGACCAGTTTTCCTGTAGGAATCGGAAAAATAGTTGCCCTTATCGTACCGGTAAAATTTCAGACCCAGCCCGGAATAAAATCCGTAAAATACCGTTTTATTATTTCCTTTTTTTACGGATTTTATTCCAAGCTGGGTCGGAAAATTTTCCGGTACGATAAGGGCAGCTATTTTTCCGATTCCTACAGGAAAACTGGTCGGATTTTTTTCTACAGTGTATTCCTCACTGCGTTAGCAAATAAACCCTCAAGTAAAGTGAGTCAAACTTATCATGCGAACTGTTGTGCTTTTAGCCGCTTATCTACCAAAGGAGTTTTCCACACGGAGAATACATGCATACAGTAAAATTTGTTTCATGAAACGAAATCAGCTAATATATATCCTCTTAAAAAAATTATGTAATGGTATTAAGTCTCTGAATACTTGTTATGAATTAATGATGAGTTTTGAAATATTTGTTAAGTATAATTTAAGTTTTATTTTATTTTATTTTTATTTTTGCTTCACACATTGACTAGATTAAAAGATCACTGAAAATTTCATTTTTTCTTCAAATATTCATCAAATTTCCTAGTTACATATATTTTTTTCATTCAGTAAGTAAAGTTTAGTCAGAAAGCACGACACAAAAGTATAACTTCATGTCTAAAATTACTAACCGACTAATACCAAACTTTCACTTCATTTATATATAACCGAGAAATATTTGTGAAAACATGACTGCAATTCGTAAAAATATCTTTAGAAAACATGTCACTTAAAAGAATAAAATTCTTCCCCAAATTTCATTCAAAAAACATTCACATTCCTACAAAGTTAAAAAAATTCCCACTGTTTTTTCAAAAAAATTCTATTTCAAATAAAAATCTCTCATAGCACTCAATTATTAACAAACTTAAATCAAATTATCGAAAATTTTCTGAAGTTTCTTCATTAAGTTATTTTCTCATTCATATTTTTTAATTATCATTTGTAATTAATTACTATTTATAATTAATGAATATTTTTAATTATTCTTAAAATTGAACTGCATACTATAGTTAACTAAAAAAAAAACATTTCAAACTCAAAAAATTCTAAGTTCCTTCATTAATTTTTCTGATTAATTATTTTTAATTACTTTTTAAATGAATGAATTTTAATTATTCATATAAACCTCGTACTAGAGTTGACTAAAAATAACTCTCGAAATAATTTCAAAGTTTCTTTATTAATATTTTTAATTCGTAAATTTTAATTATCACTTTTAATTAACAAATTTTAATTATTCATTTAAACCTCGTACTATACTACACTAATAATAATAATAATAATAATGTTCGAAATTTATGTAACTGATCGAAAAAATAACCCTCGTACTATAATAACACAACAAAAAAAAATTCAATCTTTCGAAAATTCCCACTTTTATTTAAAAAAATCCTTATCTCACCAAAAAATTTTTACCCCCTACACTTACAAGACGCTATCGGAAGAACACCTCACTCCTCCTCATTCCTCAGCTCCCCACTCCTCCTCCTGGGGTCCGACTCTCATTTATCCCCTACTAATGTTATTACAATAGTATTATAATAATATAATTATATCGTATTATCTTATAGCTTATTCTATTCTATTATGGTACATTATAGAAGAATAATATTATCATCATCAATAGCAGGGATGTCCGCCCCGAGAACCCAGTTTTCACTTTAGACTATAAGTGCAATCTTTGGGGGGCGGGGGAACTCAAATCCACTGCATATGGTAAGATACATTAATAATTACTAGTCTTTACAATATTTTAACTACAATACTATAAATAATATATTTGTGTTAATGTAGTTGAAGTTATATTGTTTTACGCCATATTGCAGGAGTGAAAAATGTACCCCACCTGCTCCAAAGTGTTGCAATAGTGGAAAACGTTTTATTTACTGCTAAATTTTGCTACAAAAGTACAAAAATCTCTAAATTTTGTTCCAAACTTTTCTAAAACTAGAAATTTCGTGTTCTAAGCCGTTAAAAAGAAAAACTGCGGTTGTGAATATTTACCATAACAAAACTTTTAATATTAAAGATGCATTAAAGTTGTCCAAACTTAAAGTTTGTCATTAAAAATTTCATTAATATAAGGGGCTTATACTCCTTAGAATTTCCACGGTGTCTGGCACCACTATTTCATATTAGAAAATTTCTATTTAATATTTAAATCGCCAAAATTGTAGTTATTTTGTCTAATCGCAGAATTTATAATGGTTTTCTGCAATTAATTAAGGCGAAATATTCTAGTCTAAAGTTGTGTTTATACTGTACGCGCCTGTTTGTCTGTCAAGTACATACTTGAAACAATTAGGATAAAAACATATATGCATTCAGAATTTTATTTTTAAAGCAATTTCTTAACTAGCAAAATTAAATAACGAGAAATCTAAAAAACAAAGGCAAAACTCTTCCTTTCCTTTACTCTTATGGTAATTTGTCATGCTTTTTCGTTAAGTTATTTCCATATTTCTTCTTCTATAATTTTAGTAGTTTGATTTCGTAAACTTGATATTTAATACTTGATAAATTAATACTTGATGCATCAACAAATACAGTGGAATACGTTTAACACGAAAATGCTTAACATGAAAAATCGGTTCACACGAAATGATATAGCGGTCCGGACAGTATACTATGCAATTTAATACATTTTGTTTCTTTTAAGACGAAACAAAAATCGTTTGACACGAAAAAAAATTCGCTTTCTATCTAGTTAGTTTGACTCGGAATTGATGAATTTGGTGTTAAAACCAATGAATTTTAGGGTAAAATGAGTGAATTTTGTGTTTTTATGTAAATTAACTTATGTTTTATGAGCACAATGGCTGAGAAATCGATTCGAAAACAAACTGCTATTTCGCTTCAAATGAAGATGAAGCTGCTTAATGAAGTTGATGAAAAAGGAGGACGAAAACAGAAATCTGCAAAGAGTTTGGCATTGCCAATTCTACTTTATCAACCATAATAAAAAACAGGGATCCCAATACGTTAATGTTTGAGCGCAATATGTCTAAGTCAGAGAGAAAACGTATGAGAACCGCTAAGTACGAAGATTTAGAGACAGCTTTGCTTATTTGATTTAAACAAGCTAGATCTTAGAATGCTGAAAAAGATACATAAAAAATATATATCTGATTTTTTCCCACAACAACAATATTTTTTTTTACCTGCTTTTTATCCTAATGGATGCAACCTACAAGTAGTTTAACAGGAAATCGAAATAAAATTTGACGACGTCGAAAATATTTGCGAGTTTTATTTTTTTTTATGAATCTTTTAACGCAAAATTCTTTTAACACACACAAAAAAAAAAAAAAAAAAAAAAAAAAAATCCGGCCCCATCAATTTCGCGTTAAACGTATTTCACTGAACTTAATAAATGAATGCCTCGTAGCCTGGTAATGCAGAGTATAAGTATGGTTTCAGGATTAATAATCATCTATTAGAGAGCCTCTGATCTTTAAAAATTGAACATATTAATGGTATAAAGCAAATGAAATGCTACATTAAGAAATTGGACGGTGGTGTTGAAAAAAAAAAAAAAAACCCAGTTAATATCGTTAACAAACGCAGGAGATTAATATGGATATTGCTTACAAACAAAGATATTCAAAAACGAAATAGGAAGAAATGCAATAATAACATACAACTAGAAAATAGATAATAGTTGTGGATTTATTTCCTAGTTAATTAATATAGAAGTTGAAAAATAATAATACAAATTTATTAGTGTAAATGAGAATTAGTCTTGATGGTCAGTAGGTCATCTCAATAACATAAATTACATTACAATAGTATAATGACAATATTATTATATTATATTGTATATTATTATAATATATAATACAGGGATAAAAGCGCACGGTGGGTCGACTGACACCAACAAATTTTAACAGTGTTCTTCAACTTATTAAATTACCCAAAATTCTGTCACACAATAAGGCGAAGAAAGCTATTAAAATTTAGTGGTAACAATTGACCTAATGTGGCGTAGTGCTTTCATCCCTATATAATAGTATAGCACACTGTAGAAGAACATGAACATGATCATTAACAACAGCAATAACATAAATAAAGCCCTTGTGTTAATATAGTTGTTATTATATTGTTTTACGTAATAATGAAGGAGTGGAAAATCTGATTCAAATTCTCCAAACTGCTGCAATTTTAATTTATTGCTAAATTCTACTACAAAAGCATAAAAATCTCCGAATTGTTCTATAAACTGGTCCAAAAATACAAATTTTGGGATATAAGTGGTTAAAAGCAAAATCTGTGACATTGGATTCTTACTAGAAAAAATCTCTATAATAAAAGTCTAAGGCATGTGACTGTCATCAACAGTTACGATCTGACCGCTTCACTTCGGAAATACCAAGCGGTCATTTTTAATCAAAATATTTTTTCGAATAAAGCTGCATAAAAGTTGCATTTTTTGAAAGATCGTTTAAAAAATTAATGTTTGAGAAATGAGTTATATTAACAAATTTTTATATTCTGAGATAATTTCAGTTGAAATTGGGTTGAAAGCCCAACATCACATTCTATTAAAGTAAGCAAATACAAGAGAATCGTTCATTGTGATTCATAAATTATATTAAACTATTGAAGTAATCATTCGCAAACCAAGCTCTTCAGTGATGAATTTTGCAGCGATTCTGAAAAATAGCTCGCGCCTGTAAGTCAATCAAAGTTCGACAATCATATTTACTATTGTCAATGGCCAATCGCGGTCCAAACACACATTTAATATATATTTATTAAATGCATAACATCATTAAAAATTGTAAATAATATTGAATCACACTAAAATAATACAAAACAATACATTTAACGTTGTTAGTTTCATTTTTGGCTGTATATTATATCCGCTGGAATGATTTGTATAATAAGAACATGCTATATCTATCTATATCTATGTTAAAGTACATTTGCAATTGTTCTTAATATTTCTACTACATAATATTAACTATAGAGTTAGAATATAGAAAGAGGAAAAAGGTTACTATAATTAGTATTATAGGAGCCATTGTTGGCTCACCGTATTTAACCTAGCACGGATGATAGAAGTTAGTTGACATCAAGCGTAAATGTCGACGTCAGTAAGCGTCTTTAAGCGTAAATGTCGACGGTCAATTCCACTCCATGGAAACGTGCAGCACCCACGATCTATCTATGTGATTTCAACGCAGATTTTTCGGAAATCCCCCATTTGTTGTATTTCTATAATGCTACAATTAAATTAGTAGTATAATTTTCATGTTTTATTTCTCGTTATTTCTTTCTTTTCTGTTATGTGTTTCACGCATATCTGGGTATGTGGATTTCTTTAAACCCTCGAAACATCCCAACAGTTGGATGGCTTTTAATGAATGAGGTTTCTATCGATTCGTCTTAACCGTCCGATGGTTATAGGCTAGGTCTTGTTTTTATAAATTCAAAATGGCGGCCGTAAAATACAAAATAGCGGTAGAGACGAAAAAAAATTACGCACCATATTGAGTGGCATATCATTGAATAGGTCTTTCAAAATTAAGACGATGTTTCGTTGACTATTTTACAGTCAGAAGCTCCGTTTAAATGTCACACAAGTTGGATGTCACACTGGAAGTTGGGTAGGTAGGATTTCTAGCTGTACTGCAACTCTAACCTTCGTAAACATCTATAGACCTCATCAAAACAGTGTTTATAGATAGGAACTAACAATTAAACACAACTTAAAAGTCATCAATAGAAGTAAATAATAATTAAAAAAAAACAGGTAAGTAATATAAAAAATAGTTTCAGATTGATGAGAAATAATTAATTAGTTCGCTTTTTACGCAGCCGGGTTTTTTGATTTTTTAAATTTAATTTTTACTTGTTAATAAACGAAATTTAATTCTTTACTGCGGGATTTTTTTTTAAATTGTTGTAAAAAACATACTTGGCCTTTGTGATGGCGAAAAAAGAAAAATTAATTTTAAAAATTTAACTTCGATTTTCATGTCAAATTATTGAATTTTAACTTTCGCATCACAATCGACACAAAATTTGCAAAACAGCTCGCCAGATACGGCACAAAGTCCAATCGAAGCTCATATATTCTTTTTTTTTTTAGTTTATAACTTTCTACTCTTATATCTATACTTATATATAAAATCGGAGTGTCTATCTGTGATTTTCAGAAAAATTCCCATTTCTAAGTTCTACGACTATTTATATGACGTACAATAAAAAATAACCTTTTTTTTTCTGTCTGTGTGGCAAAGGCTCAGAAACAGTTTCACAACAAACTTTAAACTTTTCAGAGGCAAATAGAGAATATTTCTGGTTATAATCTGCAATTTGCCTAAAATAGGTTTTGAGAAAACAGAGAAAACCTGGAAAATTAATCAATCAACCAATTTTTCAATACTCAAAACCTCGGGAGCTGATTGATCAGTATTAGGAATCTGACGGCGATTGAAAGATCTGATCAATATTTATAAATGATAATTCCAGCTACAATCTTCAGTTTGTTGCATTTCAGTATCTAAAATAGCTTTTGAGAGAAGAAGGAATCAATCAACCAAAATCTCGTGAATTAATTCATCAATTTTAAGGAATCTTTCGACGATTGAAATGTCTAATTAAGATTTATAAATGGTAATAATTACACTTTTAAATGATGACTTATACATTTTAATTTTAAAACTGAATTGATAAGTATTTTTTTACAAAAACTCGAAAGTTCTTTAAAAATACAAATGCAACACAACGGGGGCTACGCAGCTAGTATATAAATATAAGTAGAAAAGAAATTTCGCTTGTAACAATTGATTCCTAATAATAAAATTTTTGTAAAAGGAAAATATAATAATGAGCACAGCAGTGCCACCGAGTAAACGTCATTGTAGCCATTTCATGCATCGAATTATTCCGGATATGTAGCAAGATCCGTTTTGTATAATTCTATGGCACATTGGTAAATGTGCAGCATTTATCAATATGGTAAAAAAATATTGTATTCATGTGTAATTAAAAGCTAATATTCAAATAGTTGGCTTGAATTGGAAATATTTCCAATAAAATGGTAATATTGGGTACCGTCGATTACTTTGGTCCTTGCGGAGTTACTTTGGTCCAGCCCATAAAAAAAGATTTTATTTTTTGTATTGAACAAACAACACAAGATAATTTGGAGTTTTTACCCTTGAAAAATAATTTATACCCTACTATAGGGTATTTGAATAGTTTGGGGGGTAATTTAAATTTTTTAATGGCAACACTGAATGTGTTTGTAAAGAACTGTTTTCGTGTGTAGATTTTAACCTCCAAACTTTCCATTGTGAAACAATCTCGATAAGAGCTACAAATAAAGTGTCAAAATATTACATTTAGTAACCTGTAACCCATGTGTGATCATAATTTTCCTTTAACTTTTTATTTTGGCAGAAAATGCTTACGTTTTTATAAAGCTAGCATGGAAACTAGTATTTTGGGGCTACTTTGTGCCAGGCCTGTTTTGGTCCAAAAATAGCCCCAATTTCTTAGAAATGCCTTTTATATAACCAAATCTCTTAAAACATGTTTTAAGTAACTTTTTTTTCAAATGTTACTGCTGTAAAATGTTACATTAATTGAAAGAAATTAAGTTGAAACTGGTGTGAATGAATAAGAATAAAAGAACTTCTTAAAAAGATCATCAAAAACTTTTAATTGCGCTAGGCCTTTCGAAAGAGCCGAGTCTTTCTTCGTCAGACGCAAAAAAGACGTGCTTCTACTATGAAAGCATTTGAGTCTTGCTGCTGCTTTCATAGTAGAAGCACGTCTTCTTTGCGCCTGACGAAGAAAGACTCAGATCTTTCGAAAGGTCTAGCGCAATTAAAAGTTTTTGACGGTGTTTTAAGAAGTTCTTTTGTTCTTGTTACATTAATTGTTTTTGTTCCACTTGCTGAGGATAACATGACGAAAACTGTTTCTCGTTTCTTTAATATTAACAATTGGTTAATTGTGTTTAAATGTTAAAAAACCACATTTGTTTATCGGGTTTGCAGTGTTAATTTAATAGCAAATGCTTTTTCAAGAGTTTTCCATAAAAATGTATTCATTTATATATGAAATGTATTCATTTTATATGAAACTAAGTGAATGGATCAAAGAAGCCCCAAGCAAGGGCTACTTTATTCCAAAACTTTAAAAATAGTTTTAAAAAAATCCTCTTTAACACCCTACAGTTTGCTTCATTGTTTAATGTTAATTGTTTACAACTCCTTTTTGACGTTGAAAAATCATATATAATATTTTTAAATAATGGAAATGTGAGTGGAACCAGGAAAAAGTGGCTGAAAGTATTTATTTTCGAATAAGTATATTAAATTGTTCGTGCATACTTACTAAATATTCTAGCTAGCATTTATCAAAAAATATAACAAAGTATTTCACTAAAACGTAAATTTAAATGAAACTTGATTTATGAATTTAAATCTAAAGCATGTACTTTTGCTTTATCCCGATTTTTATATGTATGTTTGTTCAGAAGAACTTGTTCAAATTATTTAAATAAATAGTTGTCAAGGCCATCAAAATTTTAATGAAACCATAAACTTACAGATTCTCACGAAAATTTACCTTCAAAAACACACATTTCATTCAAATTTATAAAAGTTGTTACAGTCGGACCTCGTTATCCCGACACCCGGTTTTCACGTCACTCCGCTTATTACGTCAGTTTTTCAAAGTCCCGATTTTCCGTATATGATTTTAATGTAAATAAACTCCGGATTTTACGTCGTTGTATAATGTTCAACTCCGGATATCCCGACGGTTTAGAAAAATTGTCCATTTTTTATAATTCATCTTATAAGCACGGAAATTAAGCGGTAAGAAATATCTTAACCAAACTTTTCACAAAAGTGTCTAAAATACCCATTGAGACAAATCAGAAATTTTACTTCAATCCTTTATCTGAATGAGTGACCCACTTAAGCTCCAGATAGACGTATCAGTCTACTCGCGGTCTTTTTGTTCTGGTCAGGTGGCGCTTTCTTTTGGTTACAAGGTATTTTTCATCCGACTAAAACCAAAGAATTGCATTGCATTGAAACGATCAGAAATTATCTAACATCCATTTCTGAAACAGCGAATATTGATTATAATTCATTGTATAATATTGAAAAAAGAATTGTAGAATGCATATCTAGGTATAAGCAAACCTTAAGTCATTAATATTTCATGTAACAACAAAAAAAGAGTCACCATAAATATGATTTTTATTCTTTTCAATTTTGTTTTTGTGTTTATTTTGTTTAATAATAATGTTTTATTGCTTAAATCTGCAAGACCAGTTATGAATTTCAAATGGTCTTAAATTACTTAAAAATACAGCTTTTTATAAACATTTTTCTCCAACTCCGGTTACCGCGACACCTCGCTTATGACGACACTTTGTTCTGGTCCTTAGAGTGTCGGCATAACGAGGTTCGACTGTATATCTAAATGCTATAACTAAAACTTAATTTTAGGTATACCGCTGCATTTTAATAACAAATTTTGAGCAAATATCAGAAACATTTTTACTTTATTTGAAATACTACGCAATTAGTTATCCAAAATAGTTTTTATGTATTTCGTAGGATGATTTAAAGTTTGATCATCCGAAATGCTTTTAGCTCTTAAACCGAAAGTTGTGTTTAATGGGCTTCAAGAAAGAAAAGAAATTTTAGTACCGAGAATAAACAATATACAGCATATAATTATATGCTCTCAAGCATATTATATGATCTCAGCACATGAAGAGCTCAGTTGATAGAGGTGGTATGTGACAAAAAAAGAGTTAATCATATGACTGAAGATAACACTAGTCTGCATGATATCAGGTGATTAAAAACCAATGACTGCCCTCAATGCATTTTTTCATGCTGATTACGGAACTGTTCTTAGTTTTCTTCTATCACGTATAGTTTGTTAAAATCGACCCGAGTTGATTTCGAAGATTCATTGCTGAGAATAAGCATTATGTGGTAGTCACAGATAATGTAAATGTACTTCTGGATACTTGCCACCTTATCTAACAACTTTCAGAATACAGCCTGATTGTCATGAACCGCTTGTAAACCCAGAAGATATTTTGCTTCCTCCATTGCACATAAAATTAGGATTAATGAAGCAATTTGTAAAGTCTCTACCACAAGATGGTATTGCTTCAATTACCTGACTATGAAATTTCCCTTTATCACACACGAAAAATTAAAAGCTTGAATTTTCGTTGGTCCTCAAATCAAAAAATCCCTGCCGGCCCGGCCTACAAGCGGAGGTAGATTTCGAAGTTACACTATTTTCACCAACAAAACTAAATCATGATTAGATATAAATCCGCTTTAACAGTTTTATCTGGCCGCTTTTCACGAGTTTTTATTTCATTTTTATATAATAGCTGGTTTTATCAGAATCAAGTTAAGGTGGTATTAAAAAAAAGATACTTTTCCATACTCAACAACTCGAAATTTACTGGCACATTTTAAGATTCATTTTTAAGAGAAAAAATATGAAACTTGCTTACGGGATTTTTTAAAAATTTATAAGCGACCTGTGTTTTTATTTTTCTTTCAATTAATTAAAACTTGATTAATAAACAATTATTTTCTCAGTAGGACAATATTTTTCGTTTCTAACACAATCGCTTCGGGAAATTCTGTTCAAAATGCCCACTTTGACATCATTTTTTGAAATATATTCTGCCTCTATCAAAAAATCGATCATTACGGTACATTATATAGTTTCTGAATAAGAGAATCTACCAATTGGATGCGTTTGAGAGCAAAAATGAATTTAAAAATGAGTCAGAAAATAAGCAGTTTGGATTTGAATACACCTTTAATAAGATGATTTTTTTCTTCAACCGCTATGTATTTTTAATTTGTTTTTGCTGTAAGAATTGTTCCTATCAAAAACTTGTCTGTATAAATGTTGAAGACAATATTAAGAAGATATATGATAAATTCATGGGGATTTTATATCTTGTGAATTGGCGGAGTTATGGAAATTTTTCTTCTTCAACCCCCCTTTTTTGTTTTCTTTTTTAATTTTTTTTTGCTGTACGAATTGGTCCTATCAAAAACTTGTGAATATAAAAGTTGTAGATAATATTAAGGAGATGTATAATAAAATTAACTGGATTAGATAGCTTGAGAACTGACGAAGTTAGGATTTTTTCCCCAAAAAACAATATTTTTGCGCCCCTTGAGCCCATTTTTAATTTTATAAAAAATCAGTGATACATAAATTTTTGTCCCTATTTTTAGAAGTAATAAAAACTTTAAACTGATTTGATATGTACAAAAATTAAAAAGTTATGGGGTTTTTTTGGTTTTCACAAAACCCCTCTCTATTTCCATTCCCTTGATCCGATTTTGCCCATTAACGAATCTGACCGATATTTTATGCCCCTTGATTTTATTTATCAGTTTGGAAAAGATTTGTGCAGAATTGTGGAAGTTATCGTGTCCAGAAGAATGTGATATATAAAGTTTTTTACTGAGGGTGGTTTTGGGTTCTAGGGGTCATGATCGGAGTAGATCTGCAAAAATTTTTCAGAAATTCCAACATAGGAACGGTCCCAATAGGTAGTATTTCATACGAAATCTACCTAAAAACTGATGAAGGACAAAGAGTTTCAAAAAATGATGAATGAGATAGAAAAAGACGCATGGACCGCCTTCAAATGAGTTACTGAAAACTGTTTAGAGAATAAGAAAGATCCAAATTACAGGAATATTTTTAAAACAATGCTAGAAAATTTCACGAAGTTGTGCTCTAATATGAGTGTAAAAATGAACTTTTTGCATTTTACATCGGCTACTTTCCAGAAAATCTGGGACATTACAGTGAAGAGCACGGTGAGTACTTTCACCAGGATATGAAAGTGATGGAAATTAGGTATCGAGGAAGATGGAATGTAAATATAATGACAGACTATTGTTGGATTCTGAAGAGGGACAAACGATGAAGGAGGATCTACAAAAAAGTCAAAAAGAAGAAAGTATCTTTAATTAAGCACTTTTTGCTTTTAGTTTTAATAAAGAAATATCATGAACTTATAAGGACATTTTTTTCAGTATTTTTAACGTGTTTAATGAAACACTTTGTATGAAATTGTGATAAATTTTTGATTGCATTAATTAAAATATTGAAAACGCAACTTTTTATTTTTTGTAAAATCCTGACGTGATAGACATAAATGGAAGTCATTTTCGGAATCAGCATCAAAAATTGATTCAGGAAACTTGATCATATGAAATCATCAGACAAAAAGTTTAAAAATGCAGACTGGTGTAATGAATGGTTCTGTACTTTTTGTTAAATTAATATTTGAAAAAACATAATACTCACAAGAGGCATTTGACAATAAAAGTAAATAGGAACTTTACAGATCATTTTCTCAAAATGATGATTGTGCTACTTACCACCTTTATCATAAGAGCTCTTCATACGAATATATGCCTCTATAGTTATAGAGGGCTAATATATGTTTTGTGGCTAATATTTCGTTTTCAAAAATAAATATTTTAAAGTCATTTTTTGAAAACAAAAAACGACTTTCAAGAAAAATCAGTTATGAAAAAAGTTCTGTCTCCAAAACTTATGATTATATTCATATAAAAACTGAACATCTGCAATTTACGCAACGTTGGGAGTGTAATGAGCTATAGACTCCAAATATCTGAGAATTTCCTGAAATTTTACAGCTCTATTTCATAAATTAATATAGAGAAAATATATGAAAAATCATCAGATACTTTGAATGTGTATAATTATGGAAGTATCTATTTTACAGCTAGTTCATTACATTTTTAGTACCTAAAATTATTTCTTTATTGAAAAAAAAAAAGTAAATTATTATTATTTACGTCAAGAGGACATTTTTGGTGAGTATCAAATATTGCATTATTTTCCCTTAAAATTTGGAAAATTAAAAAAATTTGCAGGAAAATAATTTTTTTTGACAAACAAATTCTTTTTTTTTTCTATGCTAATTTTTAAACAATGAGTATTATACTCATTTTTGCTTTAAAAAAAATGGTTGTCAAACTCAGAGGGATATCTTAAATGAATTGTGAAAATATCACTGTTATAAATTACAAATTTTATGTCTAAGGGGGGATCCATAAATGATGTCACATTTTTTTTCAATATTTTTTACCCCCCTCCTCACCTTTGTCACAAAATGTCACAATTCACCATACCCCTTCTTCTCCCCTTGTCAAATGTCACGCTATATTACGTAAACATATACTTGCAGTTCAGAAACAAAGCACTGTGTTATAGGTTATATTACAAATTTTATTTTTGAACTTTAACTATGTGTTTTAATGACATTTGTGAGCATAACAATAAAAATGATTCGTGTACTTATTTTGTATGAAATAAGATTAAGGTTTACAACAAAAAACATAATTAATATACAATAGTAATAAAATATTAATATGAAAGAGCAGTTGCAAACAGTAGTATTTTAGAATTTGAAATAGAATTTAACATATTTGGTTTTTAAATCTTATATTTACTTTATGAACACAAAATAAAAGAGATAGATTTTGAAGAAGAAGCCTCAATATTAGATTTACTTAAATGGAATTGCCATCACATTTCATTTGTCATATTGATCTGAACGTTTATAAAATTATATATTAAATCATAAAATAGAAATTACTCTGAATCATTTACTATTACGATTCTTCCTCCCTTGGAGAAGATATATGCTCGTCCATAGAGTACACAGGCATTTTGACATTACTCTTATCCTTGGGGATAGTAGGCCCTCTAATGTCAATACAATGACAGTAAGCCCTCTAATGTTTAACCAAAATGTGTGATGTCACACTCAGAATTTCACGAACCTCCCTCCCACCCTCCAAGCGTGACATCATTTCTGGATGGCCCCTAACTTCATTATTCGATACTTAATAATAATAATAATAATAAAACAAACCTTTGGATTTTTCTAAAAGCATTGGTACACGAAATTTAGCATAATAGTCTTTCTGGCACGTGGTTTCTAAATTATAATACGGATGTTCTTCTGAAACAGTAGAAGAACTTTAAATTTTAGGCAATTCTTACTTATTCAACTTGAAAATTATATTTAATTTTTTTTCAGTTAATTCTACCTACAGTTTTACATTTTAATTCAAAACATAAAAGAATAATTTTAGTTAAGAAAAGAAACTTTTACAATAATTTTTTTTCCATGAAATTCCTTCAACAATAATATGAAAGGAGAGAACAAGACATTTTATTTTTCACGCGTGAAAGATGCTTTATAGGTTGAACTAATGATAAATATTTTCTTGCATGAAAGAAGTATCTTTGATGAAGGTATTATTTAAGAAATGCTTCTATGTTTCTAAAATGAAATTTTTTTTATAGAAATTATTCGATAAAATGGATATACAGGGTGCAAAGGAAAGTCCCTTTAACCTGAAAATACTTGCAAACGGAGAGAGCTACAGCTATGCAAATGAGGTAACGGTATAGTAAATCGACTACGGCCGACATAATGCAAACAACAGCAGTGCCCCTAGTGGCGAGATTTGAAAGACAGCCATTAAAAATCGAAAACGAAAAGAGATATAGCAAAATTTGCAATTAGAAAGTTTTAGAGCATCAATTAATTAGAACGAAATGACACTTGGTCCACACGGATAAGGTAAATCGTCGCCTCTATACCCAAAAATGTCCGAAATCGATGAGCGACGATTCTAATTTGCATATTCACATTCCGGAAATGTAGCAGTGCACATTTGCAGATTGTGACGTTGTATTGTGCTCTAATGTCTGTAAAAATTTAATTTCCAATGCATTTAAAATTTTAGATTAACCCGTCCAGGAGCAGAAGAATTCTGTTCGTAAACTGATTAAATAATTGACTAACACTCGAATATTCAAACGAATTTCTTAGAAAATAAAAAACCGCTAATCTGCACTTTGTTTACAAAAGCAAAATTTTATTAAAATGTTCTTGGTGCCATTTGTCAGTTTTGGAATTAAAATTTGGTTCCTAGACCGTCTAGTCATCGCCCTAGAAAGGATTAAATCTATGTTGTCGTATTGAACAGGCTTGCAATAGACGCTCCATACTGAGAAATGTGCATGCAGAATTACTCTCACGAATAGAAACGCGTATCGTGAGCAATGGGGAACTTTTCGAACATACTGAATATTAACTTTTTATCACTGTGAGACTTTGTTTTTTGTGTGATGCTATCAAAATGTATTGAGATAAGTACGTATTTGTGCAATAAATTGAGAGTATTTCTTCATACTTTTGGCTATTCCATTCAAAGGTTTACACAAAATGGGGTGCATCGATTTCGGACATTTTTCGGTATACAGGCGAAAATTTATCTTATCCATGAAAACCATATGTCGTTTCGCACTAATTCATTGATGCTCTAAAACTTTCTAATTGGAAATTTTGCTCTATCTCTTATCGTTTTCGAATTGCAATGGCTATCTTCCAAGTTTTGCCACTAGGGGCGCTGCTGTCGTTTGCATTATATCGGGCGTAGTCGCTTTACTCTACCGTTACCTCACTTGCATAGCTGTAGCTCTCTCCGTTTGCAAGTATTTTCAGGTTAAAGGGACTTTCCTTTGCACCCTGTATATGTGTAATCTTTAAGAAATTGAAATATGAAAAAGAGAAAGAAAATCAACAGAAGTTAGAAAATTAGAAAAAGATTCAATATCAATAGCAGAAAAATCCTTTTTTAAAAGAAGGAAAAGAAAGCAGGGGAAGGAAATGGTAAATAAGAGTGCGTAAAATGCAAATATCACTCGTAAATGCCAGTTGTCGATAATTCGGAAATAAAATATTTTAACACCTACTTTTTACCATGTGCTTAAGCATAGCAGCCAACTTTTACGCTTTTTTCATACCCCTAAAATTTAATAATTTTTTTGTCTTTTTTAATCGTCGATATATGAAATTAAACAAGGCAATTTTTAAATTAAATTTTAGTGGTAGTAAAAAGCTTAAATGTTGAGAGCTATGCTTAAGCTTAACATGAGGTTTTTTATAGTTTTAATTATTATGTTCTGTTTTGTTTTTAAAATGAAGAATATTGTCTCTTTTATTGACAATTTTATTGAAAAACTCAACTTTGTTATTTAAATGCTTTATCTTAGTTTTACTTATAACTATTTGTACTAAATAGAGCATTAAAAAAAACTGTAAAAGAAAATGAAATTTTGCAAAATCAAATCATGGACACATATGATGCTCTGATCTGCTTATAAATTTTAAAGGAAGATTGTTATTTTAATTTTCACGATCCTAAAAAATTAAATAAATGTTTCTGCAACTGTGTCGAAAAGACTGGAGACTAAATTTGCAAATTTTGCAGATACATTATGAACCATTTTACTCTGTTTAACTTTTATATTTCTTTTATCACAGTAAGCATTTAGTGTAGCTGAAAAACAGTATCTAAGTAGATTAGTTACATTTTTTTTATCAGAGGTGTGAGCAAATTTGAAAATAGACCACAGCATAAGGTGTCCTGATGTTCTTTTAGAGGACTTTGCACATATTTAAGGCATTTTTCTCAGTTTTTAAGACATTAAGTGACTTCACAAAAGGAGCACATAATATCAGCTGTTAAGTATGTGTGTACAGTATGAATATGTATGTGCGTATATGTATGTATGTATATATTAGGTTGTAACGAAAGTTTCCCGCCACAGCTAATATAGTCTTTTCAAACAATTCACGTTGACGTGTTTGCTCATATTTTATCAAACGATTTTTGGCATTTGAAAGAAAGTGACTTGCTTTATAACACTAAGTTGTGAAATTAAAAAAATATATCGTTATGATTAAGTACAGGGTGTCTCAAATAGAACTATCATGCTACCAGATTAGAACCACCATTTGCTTCCAGTTCTGTTGCAAAAAGTCAGCTACAGAATGTTACCGAATAATGTGTACAGCTTGTACAGCTTTATGTATTACTGTTGTATCATATGACAATGTGAAGGTTTGGTACCAAAAGTTCAAAAACAAGGACTATGACATTCAAGGAGCAGAGCGCTTTGGCCGGCCTACTGATGTTGAGAACGTCCGCCTGCGAGAACGTTTGGAAGGATATCAGTATTTGACCGCTCAAGAGTTAGCTAAGGAGTTAGACGTTAGTGCCATGTCCATTAGTCGCGTTATGCATTGCATAAACTTGACGTACAAGTTCAATCGATGGGTGCCGTATGAGGTGACTAGGCAGATAAGGGCAGACATGTTCAGGCCTGCACTAATCTTCTCAAAATTTCAACGCAAGCACAAAATTATGGGCGGGATCGTCACTTGGGACGAAAAGTGGATTTACTTCAATAACATAAGCCGAAAATGGGGTTGGTCTGCGCTCGGTGAGCCCGTCGGCAGCATCGCAAAGTGCAATTTGACTAACAAAAACATAATGCTTTGTGTCTGGTGGAATTGCCGTGGTATTATCCACAAACGGTATCTGGAAAAAGGTAAAACAATGAACAGTGAGGTATACAGCAAGATGTTAGTCCGTGTTGACGCTGCTATCAAGGCAAAACGTCAAAATGAGTTCCGGCGCACGAAGGTAATGCTTCATCAAGATAATGCTAGATCACATGTGTCTGCATTCACCGTCTAGGCTGTGTATGAACTCGAATGAGATCTTTTGCCACACCCACCATACAGCCCCAACATCGCTTCTTTGGACTTCTACCTGTTTTCACACTTAAAGCTACATCTTGCTGATGCTATCTTTAAATCTGCACAGGACGTCCGAAATGAGGTTGATCTGTTTTTGGACTCGCGGCCACCAAGTTTCTGGGCCGAAGGCTTTGAAAAACTACCAAAACGTAACGTTGGCAGAAAATCATAAATTCGGGTGATGATTACTACTTGCACTAAAGATACGGCTTTTGTGGGGTTTTTTCTATCTTTATTAAGAACTTTTTTTGGCGGAAAACTTTCGTTACAACCTGATATATGTTTGGATACAATGGTTCGAACAACTACTGAACGGATTTGAATGAAACTTTTTACACTAGAATTCTAGTTCATCAGGGAAGATTTTAAGCTAAAATAAACATGGTATCGTGTATAGATTTTCTAGAGAAAAATGTCAAAATTTTTAATTTATAATTGTATACTGCATGTCAAACGTGAGGTATTGCGGCAACTAAAGTGCTTTTATAAATTAGGGAATGGTGACACACGAGCAAGAAAACTTGATTGATCAAGAGAATTTTGGACAAAAACTTGGTAATCCTGTACTTTACCGTGAAGCTAATGTTTGTTGATTACTCTCACTCATCCAATCAAACTTGTACAGATGATTTCTGCCTAGTTTTTGAATAAGGATTGCCACAATTTGGACAAAAACTTCCAATCTGAGCATGCGCCCCGGAGCATGCCGTAACCCTCTTATTCATAAAGGCACTCTGCTGGCAACATATGAGGTTAAATTGATCGTGTGTAACAATAAGGGATGGTCTCAAAAACCACTTAGTTTTGCCAAACCACTCTCGCTAAAATAAGCAAACTAGAACGCAATAAGTAAATAAAAAATAGTCAATGTTAATAATATGAGTGTCTTTTGACAATTCCAAGCAAGTCATTTAGGAAACTGAACTTGAAGTCGGCCACTTCAGGTCACCGAAGTTGAACTTCAGTTGAACTTCAGAAGTAGATTTCATTTATTTTTTAAAAATTATTTGTTAAAAATTAAAATTAGGATACTTTAATAAAAATAAGGCCAAGCTAACCAGATGGTCAATTTATCGTAATTTCAATTTTTTTTAACTGCGAAAAATGCCTTAAAAATGTTCACCGCCGACTGAAAAAAGAGCACATATTCTGGTTATTCGTAGTGATTTGCGCGCACGCACGCATACACACATACACACACTCACGCACGCACAGACATCTATAAACATTTAACCGTATTCATTCATGTTATCAATATGAAATCGATATATATTCGTGTCACATCCATATACGAGCGTAATCATTGAAGATAATATAATTGAAAACGAAGCATAATATCTAGCTTCCACTTCCCATCGTTCACATTCACTAATAAGGAAGTATTAAGACAAATAATATATATAAGGAAATCTTATACATTCTCAATTCCTTAAAAAATATATGAATAAATATTTCTTCATTTCAGGAAGATTACTACATTAATAAATGTTTACATAATGAATGTTCATAGACAGCGTAATGAAGTAAAAGAATGCAGCCAATGCAAATAGATTGATATTTACAAGACACGGTGTTTTATGAGTAGAAAACCAAATTAACATTATAAGTCATTTAAAGAACGAAAAGCATATATAATCATTATCTATAATATATGTTTCTTCTTTGGAACGAAAAAGAAGTGAATGAAATATATTCCAATTTTCCAGCTAATAATAAGATAAGACATTACACGAAAACTCTGTTCTTATTACAGGTCTTTCATAATGCTCACAAATCTGAAAGATATAAAAGAAACTTTGAAGGCCTTAGGAATTATTTGAAAAAGTTTTTCAAATGTTATTGGATAATAATAAATGTTATTCTTCTTTTTAATCCACTTCCAAAATGGGAGGTTATACTATTCTTTTTTTATTGTTATTTTTATTTATTTTTTTGTTGGAAATGGATAATTCTGGTGATGATTTGATATACATTTCATTAGGAACCAAAAATCGAATTTTAGTTTTACTGTCTGAATTCCGTTTGTCTTGTTTTTTGTAAAAATTGGCCAATTATAGCGAAATTGGAATATATTGTTAAAGTAAACAGTAATACTTTACGTCTAAATATTAGTCATCGTATCGTCTATAAATGTTTGCATATGATATGGCGCACATGTCAAAAATTTTATATATAATTGTCTACTGTTCGTGAACTTGAGTGATAATGACATCAATGGCATTTAAAGTGAATATAGATAACATTAAAGGATATTCCGATAAAACTCTGTTGTGAAAAACCAAAACTACACCCACTAAAATATGCCAACTGGCCAGCAATAAGTTAAAAGACGACCACACTTTATTATTTTTTCATAATTTTGGTTTAATGTCTGCTGGAATAATTTACCTACTGTTTAAAATGCCCGCTAATAGTTGTTGAAAATCGAAATAAATAATGCCGAGAGAAACATCGGTTTTAGGCATCGGCGCTAGAATGATATGAAGCATTTTCTTTACTTTCTTATTTATATGATTCTTCGTAAAATCTCATACATAACTCGCATGCATGTTTTAGATTAAACCAGTTTTAAAATATTAAATAAAAACTATTAAAGTAATATTAAAAACTCATAAATAGAAGCATAAACTATGTAGAGTTTCATTAAATTGAGCAATGTTAAAACGAATATGTTTTACCCATTATGAATTTCAGCTGGCCCTTTATGGACAAATACGTAAAACCGGTAACTTTACGAATCTGCCTGTTAGATCAACCTGGCGCCTGCCAATATCGTCATTTTCGAAAAGAAATTTCCATCTTATTCAATCGCAGAACTCTGCGACTTTTGTGTAATCAGCTTTATTCTGTTATTTTTTTAAAACAGAGTAGTTTGCTTGCCGTATTTTTAATTTTTCCCAACTGTGTCTATACATAACTATAGGTTTGTATAAGTATGTAGCATATGACAAAAACCAGAGTTTTTCTGGTTATTTTCCCTTCGCGTTTTAAGATACTAATTTTACTGAATAGCAGCAATATTGTTTAAATATATGTTAATGTATAATATGTATAAAATTTGTCTGAACATGATTGAATTCAAATTAAAAATTTTATTACAGCCTTTCAAAATTGTACTTAGATTAATAAATGTAAAATATTGGAACATATGTTAATGTTACATGCAACAGAGGTTACATTTAAAAATTTACATTTTTCATCTTCAGTAAAGATACTATTACTTTAAGACAATGTTTAAATTAAGAGACGTTACAAAGGAAAAGAAGAATTAAAAAATCTTGTAGACATTGCTTTAGATTATAAATATGTGATGAAAACAGTTAAAATAACGCCACAGATATTCCTAAGAGGCGTTTTCCTCATTATAGATTAATAGATTTTTTAGGGGTCACAGTTCTAAATATTTATTCTATTAACTGGAAATGCAGAAATAGAGGTTGTGTTTTGTAGGAAAAATGTTTAATTAATTGCATAAAGTTAAAAAAATAAATACTTTAATTAGTCAGTCAAGATTTATTGAACTATTAAACCACTTATTTTAAAAAGATAAAGATTATGTTACTCATGATATTTAGAAATATAGTCTTGTAATACTCTGTATAATGTCATCTTGGCTGTCAAATGACTCTCGCGGTTCGCGTGAGCTTCTCCGATATTATCAGTTTGTGTTTGACCTTAGTTTCCCTGAGGCAGTAAATTTCTGTTTTATGTCTTGTGCAGTAAAGATGCATTTTACGATATGGCAGTCATATTTTAGCGCGCCTTCTATAGGAATAGTGAAACAAGATTATGTTTTTTCGCAATGTATATATTGTTTGTTTTCCAGTGTAAAATGCCTCTATATGGAAGTAATCTCCAGAAGTTCCAAGTAGTCTGTTCATAGCTATGCTTCCTGCTGAAATTGTTTCTTTTCATTTTTATCGCAATAGTCTATCGATGTTTTCGGTGAAAGTTAACCAGTATAGTTTTTTTAAAGGTAGGCCTACAGCCATTTGGACAGCTTAAATTTCATAGCTAAAAAAGGGCGAAATGAATGTAATTTGCCGTAATCGGAGAGAAAATTTGTTTAAACTGAATAGTTATAATTATTTTTAGAGATGTCAGACAAAATAGATTGCCTGGATCTACTTCTAATATCCTGAATTATTTCTAAAAAAATTGTGTAATTTTTAAAATAAAGAATTATTTTCTCTTTCATTTTAGTGTTGGTTAAAATTATTTATAGGTTTCCTTTTCGACTTCATGTCACATATTCTCGATCTTATTTTTTACAAATAAGATGATGAATTAAACAAAAACCTATTTGACTGCGAAAATGTTCCTTCTAAATATTACATATATATTGGAACGCATGTCTTACATTTATTGCTTATGTTATTGAAAAACATAATATGCAAGTTTCGCTTTTTGAGATATGAAATTCATATTTTGTAATCCTTGAAAGATATATGTTTCCATTCGTTTATCGTAAGATTTCGTATATTCCACATTTTTCGAAATAACCCACTGTAACTCTTTTTCTCTGATTTTTTTTTTTTTTACTTAAGCTTACATTATTATTTTCTTCTATTCTGTTTACGCCAGGGTGTTTCACACAAAACCTTTTAAAATGAGACATATCTTCTAAATTTCATGCATTCATTGTTAAAAATAAATAAACAAAAGGGATTAAAATATCGAGATTATCTGTTAAATATTAAATTTTGATTGATCATTTATAAAGAAAATACTATGACCCTTTATACAAGAAGAATATTACCAGCTTAGGTGGCTTTAAAATATTTGCGGTAAAAAATAATGCATAAAAATTTGAATAAAAGAATGTAATTACGGTGCTTGAATATAATAATCGAAAGTTTGAACAAAAATCAAGATAATGAGAGTCTTTCAAGATAACAAGTATTCGTTATTAAAATAGTATATTATAAACAAGTAACGCTCGCGCAATCTGCTTTATTTTGGGATTTTTAGATCCATAGTTGTGACTAGTTTTGAGCTATATTTAGTTGTGACTAGTTTTTACCTATAGGCCGGAGTTTGGCAGTACCTGATTACAAAGTAATGAAATTACAGTTTGATATTAAATTATAATTGTCTCACAAACAATTCATTAACATTTAATGCATTACAGTATAATTCCAATTACGATTTTCAAATATATAATCCGATTAATGTCTAACGGATTTCATGTCAATTCTAATTACATGTTTTAAAATATAGTTCGATTATTTTGTAATGGATTATAGATTAATTAAATTACATTTTATACAATTTAATTTAGATTAACGTGTATTGCATTACAAATTAACTAAACTACATTATGAACAAACGTGATTGACATTAACTTATAATCATTGTTGGGTATGAACGCATTCATTGAACGAAAACTCACGAACTTAGTTCACATTCTGTGAACTTTGAGTTTGATAAACGAACGTGAACTGAACGAAAGCTAAAAAAATCCGTGAGTTTGAACGAAATTTACAACTCAAACTCAATTTTTTTCATAACTTATTTTTAAAATTTTCCAGCCATTAAGAACACGGTTTTCCCATTCAAATGCTATTTAGAGCTCTAAACGGACTCGGGACGGGTCGAGTTTGATCATCAGTTTTTCTGGGTCGTGCCCCGGCCTTGCTTTCTCTGGAGGCTCGGGTCGGGCCGAGCCGGATTTATTTCTGAGCCTGTGCTTTATTCTTCCTAGAAGTCTGCACCGACAGAAATTTTCTGGTCCGGTCGCCCCTGCTTGTATGAAAATTATTGCCCCATCTCAGTCTGACTCGTGCAAAAATCTGTAAGGAACAACCTACCTTGGGTCAACATTTTTTTCCGAAAATGCATATATTTTTTAATTACCATTATTCTACAATTAAAATTCTCTTTAAAGTATAGTAGTACATATACATTTCAAGAGGGGGGGGGGGGGATACAGTACTGTAAAATCTGTTATAAGAATCCAGGCATGACAAGACTTTGTCCCCCATGTTGGAATTTCTGAAAATTTTTTGCAGATCTACACCGATCATGACCCCTAGAACCCAAAACCACCCTCAGTAAAAAAACTATATACATATATATAACTTTCTTCTGGACACGATAACTTCCATAATTCTGCACAAATCTCTTTCAAACTAATACAAAAATCAAGGGGCATAAAATCTCGGTCAGTTCGTTACATATCAAATCAGTTTAAAGTTTTTATTACTTCTAAAAATTAGGGCAAAAATTTATGCATCACAGATTTTTGATAAAATTAAAAATGGGCTCAAAGGGCGCAAAATAGGGTTTTAGGGAGAAAAAATTCATAACTTCGCCAATCCTCAAGATATCAAATCCAATTAAATTTATTATAAATCTTCTTAATATTATCTACAACTTTTATATTGACAAGTTTTCATAGAACCAATTCGCACCGCAAAAAAAATTAAAAACTAAAACAAAAAAGGGGAGTTGAAGAAGAAATAATCCATAACTTCGTCAATTCACAAAATATAAAATTCGCATGAATTCATTATATATCTTATTATTGTCTACAACATTTATATTGACAAGTTTTTGATAGGACCAATTCTTACAGCAAAAACAAATTAAAAATACATAGCGGTTGAAGAAAAAAAATCATCGTATTAACGCTGTATTCAAATCCAAACTGCTTGTTTTCTGACTCGTTTTTAAATTCATTTTTGCTCTCAAACGCATCCAATTTGTTGATTCTCTTATTCAGAAACTAATATATAATGTACCGTAATGATCGATTTTTTGATAGAGGCAGAATGTATTTCAAAAAATGGTGTCAAAATGGGCATTTTGAACCGAATTTCCCGAAGCGATTTTGTTAGAAACGAAAAATATTGTCTACTGAGAAAATAATTGTTTATAAATCAAGTTTTAATTAATTGAACGAAAAATAAAAACACAGGTCGCTTTTAAATCTCTTCAAATAATCACGTCAGCAAGTTTCATATTTTTTCTATTAAAAATGAATCTGAAATTGTGCCTGAAAATTTCGAGTTGTTGAGCATGGAAAAGTATTTTTTTTTTTTTTTTTTTTTTGTAATACCGCCTTAGCATGATTCTGATAAAACCAGCTCTTATATAAAAATGAAATAAAAACTCGTCAAAAGCGACCAGATAAAATTGTTAAAGTGAGTTTATTTCTAATCATGATTTAGTTTTTGTTGGTGTAATTAGTATACTTAACTTCGAAATCTACCTCCGCCTGTAGGCCGGGTCGGCAGGGATTTTTTTTTTTTCTACATAGTCGTGCCGGGACGAAATTGGCCTTAATCGTTTTCAGAATGTATAGGGCAGGCATTATGTTTTGTAAAAGTATTAAGAGGGATAATGAATTTCTGTTAACAGTGCTTTTGGAAAAGTTACATGGTACCTTAAGATGGTCCTCAAATTCACTGCTCAACAATGCGAAACTTTCCGATATATTTTCTGCTTTATTTTTAACTGTAAAGGCATAAATTGAAAGGTCTGACATTGAAGGGATTTGGAATCGAATAGAGTTTTTCATTCTTGATAAATTACTTAGATAAAAGAGATTCTTGTCACGAGACTTTATGTTTTTAGCCTTTCACGTGCTGCCGCTTCCGAAAATTCGATTAAAAACGCTAACTTTGGCAGTATTTTCTCAAAGATATATTGCGTTTATATTAAAAATAAATAAAAATAAATAAAAAATTATCCATTTACATAGTTTCTGAATAAGAATACCTGCCAATCTTACGTTTTTCCGAAAAGAAATTAATTCAGAAATGTGTCAGAATGTAGCTCCTTTGTATTTGAGAAAAGCCTTAAAATGACAGAGAAATATTTTTACAAATCTGCTTGTCATTATGTAGCTTCAAAAGTTACCATGTTTTTAACCCTTTATTCTAAACTACATTAATTTTTTAATGAATTATTGTTTGAATTTCGAAACGTCTAAGACCTGTAAGTAATCATTAATGTTACAATTGTATGTTTTCTGTTTTGCGAACACATAGTAATCTAAAATATACTGTAAAATGTCCCCTTTCCCCATAAATACGCATGTAGTATATTCATTAAAAGAATATTAATTGTATGTCGAGAAAAAATGGATTTCTTGTAGAAATTGAGTCAGGCCGAGCCTGGGCTGTTTTCATTGATTTTTGCACGGGCCGGCCGAACCAAGAACTGTAAATATGTAAACTGGCCGGCCGGACTCGGGTCGAACTTTTAATTTTTACACCGGGCCGGCCAAGATAGCTTTCGTTCGGGCCAGGCCCGGGCCTGGAAGTTGCGGGCCGTGCAGACCTCTAAGTTACTTTTAAGAGACTAAAAAAATCGAAATTAAAAGGATGAAACGAGCAAAAAACGTTCTAAAATCGTTCTAAATGCGATTTCTATGGAATTGTTAAGGACAGAAATTTGAAATGTAAGCTAAAAAGTTCGAAAATATGCGATGCATGCTCAGAATAGTCTTTTTTCTTTATCGACATTTAAAATGGTGTAGCAAAAAAAAAAAAAAAAAAAAAAAAAAAAAAATCTGAATTGCGAATTTTGTGATGCTAAAGGGAATAGAAATTAAAAATTTCTAATGGGGGTTACTTTTAAGAAAAAAATGCTCTCTACGAATTATTTCTAAAAAATTCAAAATTTAAAAGCGTGAAATGAGTAGAAAATGTTCTAAAAACTTTTCAAATTACGGTTTTTATAGGAAATCGTTAAGGGTAGAAACTTGAAATTTTACATGGCTACTACATTTAAGGTGCAATTGCAGGCACAGAACAGTTTTTAAAAAAATTCAAAAGAGCGCAGGAGAAAAAACGTTCTTAACTTACCATTTTCGTGATACTGAACTGACGAAAAACTCGAAATTTGGCATATGCCGGCTACTTTTAAGGGTGTTCTCAAATCCAAAAGGGCAATTTTCTGACATAAGTTTTAATTGATTTTTGTTCGAAAATGCATGAAACGAGCTGGTGTTGTTGTTCCGAATGTCATTGAGCTGTTTTTTTTCATTTTTTTGCAAACACAATAGATCTTTCAGAAAAGAGTGTTAAAGTGGGCGTTTTGATCCGAATTTCCGCGCGAAGGAAGAAAGAGCACTCAAGAACGGGCAAAAAACGTGTTTCTCACGTGATCGAATTCGCGTATAACTCAATAGGTAATGGATGAATCCAAAAATGGAAAAACAGTTCCATTCCAAATCGCTTCCATGGCCAGGCTTTCCAATTTTATGTCTTTCCGTTAAAAAATGAATATGTAAGTATGTCAAAACGTTTTGCGCTTGTTGAGCAGAGCAGTTAAGAACAGCCTTAAGATACAAATGTTCTCTAAAAATGGTTTCTAAAAAAAATCAAAATTAAAATGATGAAATGAGCAGAAAACGTTTTAAAAAAGTTCTAAATTACGATTTCTATGAAATTTTACATAAAATTTATTAACTAATTTTACATTAATTTCAAATGCGAAAATATTACTTGGCATATTTCAACAACTACGCGTGCAAAGCCAAGGGTTTTGCTAGTTAATGATAACTAAAGATGCGTCGCATTTATAGGGGAGGGGAACGTTTCTTAATTATTTAACAACGGATTGAAATTAGCCGTTTTTGCTGGTAATATTTATTGCGTCATAGACATTGAGATTGTCAAGCGGATAAAATGTAAAATTTCAGAATACACTGGAGTAAATCATTTCATGACGAAATTCGATCAAAGTTTAATAACCACCTTTTAAATTAAACCTGTTTGTAAAGCTGAATCTGATTCAATTAAAGGAAGTGGCGTTGGTTCAAAGAAACTACAATAAACGTTATGTTCTTAAATCTATAAAAATGACTGATTCGATTACGCAGCGATTCGAATAAGAGGCGGATTTCCCTACTTTTTCCTTGTAGGGGCCCACATTTTTTTATTGCCCAGGGGCCCGTGAAACCTGTCACCGGCCCTGGGTTGTTGTGTTTCTATGGTCATTTCCCGCCAAAAATTATTATCTTCCTGTAACCCATCTCCCCTTATAGTTACAACAATGCTGAAATGTTGCGTAACTGACCTTCGCTGTTCGACCTCCTGTCTAGTAAAATTACAAGTCATTCCTGCGTTTTCTCAGGATTTTATTGCATTTCCATTCTAAAGTTAAATTCGGTCTGAATGAATGACCGTCGTGCGATCACGGGCGTTAGGCGATTTTTTTTTCTCCCCAGCATTCTTCTTTTTCTTTCCCATCCCCTGGAATTTCTCAGAAGGGAGGTTTCTGGGAATCGCAGAGTCTGTTTCGTTTGCTATCTCTTTCTCTCCTTTTTTCTTTTTGCTATTTTGCCCGTACAGTTTTTGATTATTTTTCAATGTCTTACAAAAAGTTTTAAACTGTTCAAGAAACTTTAAAAACGTTATGATAATTTACAATAGGATTATAGTAGTGATGAAGTCAGTTCATCAGAAGAATGCAATAATTTAGTTCTAAACGAAGATGATGAAACTGATAATGAAGAATCGGAAAATGAAGAAATATTAATCAACAGGGGAAATTTATTCAAATTAAATATTTAATTTGAATAAATTATTTATTCTTTACTTCATATATACGAAGTTCGTACTCAAAGAGTCATAAGAGGGCCATGCCCCACCTGAAATAAGTCAGTATATCAGGGCCGAAATTAGCCTTTTTTGCACCCGGGGCAAACATAGATTTTGCCCCCCCGCCTCCGCAAAGTAAATTTACAAAGAGAATTTTACAAAGTTTCTAATAATAACTCATTTTAAAATTTAAAATATGTAATAAAAAAATGCGGAATACTGAATTATGCAATCAACTTTTTAAAATATTGATTCATTAAAGCCTCTAAAACGAAATCCAAAGGAACTGAAAAAAATTATACAGGTTTCTGTCTTAGCAGATATAATTGTTGGTATTCTTTCTGTAGTGAACATCTTTTTTTTTTTTCATTTAAGGTTTGTTCTCAAATCCAAAAGGGCAACTTTCTGGCATAAGTTTTAATTTATTTTTGGTCTAAAAGGCATGAAACTAGCTGGTGTTGGTATTCAGAAACTATGTAATTGATCTGTTTTTTCCATTTTTTTTTTCAGAAAATCGTGTCAAAGTGGGCGCTTTGAACCGAATTTCCGCTCGAAGGAAGAAAGAGCACTCAAGAGCGGGCGAAAAACGTGTTTGTCACGTGATCGAAATAGCTTATAACTCAATAGGTAATTAATTGATCAAAAAATGGAAAAAAAAAACAGTTCAATTCCAAATCGCTTCCATGGTCAGGCTTTCCAATTTTATACCTTTCCGTTAAAAAATGAATTTGTAAATGTGTCAAAACGTTTTGCGCTTGTTCAGCAGAGCAGTTAAGAACAGCCTTAAGATAGGATTTCGTTCTAGACAGATTTCACTTTCACAGATTTTACGGTAGTTGTAGTAATTACTAATAAGGCGTTTAAAGTCACAATGATTTAGAACTTTGTGTTTTAGAAAAACACAAAGAATTACATTGTCACGCTACACTAGTCACGCGACGATACTCGCAAGCTAATGTTAAACCTATGGAAGTGGTTTTTTTTTTCAAATTTCTTGCTTGCATTTTAATGTTTTTAAATGATTTATTCTGTTTGGAATAGCTGAGGGTGATCTCTAACCGGGTTAATGTTTACTTTTTCGATTTTGGTTGCAGCCTTTTTTTATAAAGTTACTTTCACTTTCGGAACTGGATCCGAAAGTGGAAATAGCATCATTAAAAAAAAACTGCAACCAAAATCGGAAACGTACAAACTAACAATGCTACTGACAATCTCTCAGCTATCCTAAGGAAAAAAAAATCATTTAAAAATATTAAAATGTGAGCGAGAAATTTTAAAACGACGCTTCCATACATATTTAACATTAGTTTGTGAGTTTCTCGTGTGGCTAGTGTAGGTTCTTAAGAACTCTAAAACCAACCTTCATTTGTCGCCCCATCATTCGTTTTCCGTTCTGACGCCTGCCCCTTCCCCCCTAGCTTCGGCCCTGCCGTTTATTTTCATTATTTTCATTTTCATTATTTTCATTTTCATATATTTTCATTTGGTACATATATTTTTTCTTGAAAAAAAGGACTGAATTGTAAAATCTGTAAAGTTGCACGCACAAAAACGAATCAACGAAAAAAATAAATAAATAAGAAATGAAAAGTAGCTACTCCTTTACGTTAATAATTTCGGAGAAAGGGTTATTTTATCTCAACTTTTTATTATCTCTATAGATATGGTAATAAAAATATTAGAATGAAATATATGTGTTATTAATAATATTACCTGAAATATACAATTGAATATTTATTTAAATTACATAAATGATTGATGTAACATGTATTTTTTTCAACTTTAATTGGCTTCTTGTGCCTGAGCACCATCAAAGCCAACCTGGCAGCGGTGCTGTCCTTCCAAAAATTATATAATTATCACGATTTGAAATTTATAACTGAAAATATCTTCTAATTCATTGTATTCATTATATCTTTACAAATTCAGTCAGTTTATATAATATTTTTTTATCATTTTAACATATTTTGAAAAAAAAAGTTATTAAAACATTTATTTAAATGTTAACCGAATATATACTTAAAATAAATACGTAATAATTGCTATAACATCTAAATTTTCTCATTCAAGCAATAATCCCGCTCATTTATACCGTTTTCGATTTTTTAGTAACACCGTAATTTTCCTCTGTTTTTTCGGCCAAACGGGAACGGCGACAAATAGACCGAATGCTCACCCCCCCCCCCCCCGACTACGTTCTAAAAAAAGACGCGACTACTCTTGGGTAGATATGGTTCAAATATAGTAAAATCTCTGAATAGCAGAGACCTCGGGATCATTGAATAGAGTCTTGCATCGCGTCAGGTTGTACATAAATTCCTGTTTTCAGGTCTTAATAAATGATTCTAATATTCTTTTTGCGGGTTGGGTTCAGCCTAGAATAATTCTTGCGAGTTATAGTTAGATCTTTTGGAAATCGGGTTGTTTGCATTTTCCCAAAACGTTTGAACATAACTATGTTTCAGATGAAAATAAATATGTTTTTGAGTATGAATGAGTATATATTCAAATTACTGCATGAGAAACAAAATTTATAAAAAATATGACCATAGATCATTCTTTTTTTACGGTACAGTTAAGAATAATTTTTCCTTCTCTCGGAATATGAAAAATATTGCCAACATTTAATTTTTGATATACACAAAAACACATGTATGATACTTGTGATAGTTTATGCATACATAAACACGTTACATTTGTGTAGATTGGGAGGTTCCCATATTCAGCGGTATAAGCGTATAAATACCTAAGTATTAGGAATTGCAAAAGTGTTCGACGACTAGATGTGTACTTTTCGGGAGTATGCATTATGAAGATCTTGTTGTATATAGATTTTTAATCTGAAAAAATATTTTGGATATTCTTTTGAAAAATCTGGTCAACCGGAACGGCAAGAGTCAAAATCCAATCCGAACCCGAAAAATGATAGTCAGCCCGACTCGGAAAAAAAAAAGTAGAAGTGAATTTTATAAATTTGGACGATAAAGTTCTAATATATATATATATTTAAAAACGAGCTTTTAGTGAATTTCGCTCACTTTCATAGATGAGTTTGAGTTGAGCGAGTTCGTTTGAAAAATTTTGAGTTTGAACGTGAACTTGACTCATTTTTGAGATATTGAGTTTGAGTTTGAGTTTGAATTAGTTCGTTTTTTTTGTGAGCGTACCCAACACTGCTTATAATCTATTACAAATAAATCGAAATATATTTAAAAAAACGTAATTGCAATAAACTTGAAATCCCTTACACATTAATTGAATTATACATTTAAAAAGCGTAATCGAAATTACCCTGTAATGCATGTTAATTGTTGGTTAAGAGACTATAATTTAATCGTAATTAGTAATTTCATTGCTTAGTAATCAGATTTTGACCAATGGGCGCTGCTGCCAAGGTGCGCCAAATTTGACGGAGGTTTTAACCGAAATTATCTCGTATATTTTGACAATAAATAAAAATTGTTGACCTTTGCGTATGTGGTTGCTTTGAAGAAATTCGACGAAAGAGAGAGCAAGTGCCAATCTCGGATGGATGTTCCCTACTCTCTAGCCTCCAACTTACAAAAAAGTAATATTAAATCAATTCTGAATACTGGAAGACCATATACATTCTAAAATAATTCGTTTATTTTCACAGTAAATAAGGTTAGATAATTGCTTACCTGCGTCTTCTTTAGATCCTCCCGAAAGGTCCGTGATTTCATTCAAAAATCTTGGTGCTGCATCATTACTACTTTTTTCTAAAGTATGAAATAGAAAAATTCATTTGAATATTTGTGTATAAGCATAATTTTACAAGGATGAGGAAATTTCTGATTCAGGTGTCTTAATTATTCATTAATATCAGCTTGGTTAATATAGGAAAAAACTTTACAGAATCATGCAGGCGATAAGAACAAATCGACATGGCATGATCAAGATTTTAAGAGCAATTACATGACTAACAAAAACAAGCGAGAGAAAGATGTACATCTACTTAAAACCACAGTTAAAGTAAGTTCTCGCTGAGTAGGCATTATTACACTTGCATTTGTTTCGCGTGCGAGGAAAGTTTTAATTCAGAGTTCAGAGATCGTTTAAAAGTCTTTTTCATATTATAAGAGTTTTATTTCGGGGTTCGTACTGTCCAACAAAAAGAAGGGGGTGCTTGTGCTGCTGTTGGCGTCTCATATCAAAAGAACATTTCTTTATTTCTCTGTTGATTTTCACATTTATTTTGGTGTTCTTAGCACTCCATATATATATTTTCGTGTAAGGGCGTTACTGTGAACCAGCGCAAAATAGATTTAGTTGGAGAATTATTAAGTAAAATATTTTCTTTATTAGAAATTCTATTTTTCCATCGAATTAGCATTGAGAAAAACCAAATAATAAATTTGGGCAACTAACCCTCAAATTTTCCCTTCTTAAAAAGTATAAAAAACAAAGCAGGAATTTTCAGTCTTTCTAGTAGGATCAGTATAAATGGCTATGTGGGAATAAGAAAATTCCAAAATTATTCTCTTGGCCTTCTTTACTGTTAAATAAATGCACATAAATATTTATTATCTTTAGAAGAATTTGACGATTTAAAAAAATATTTAAAATTAAATTAGTGGTGTAATATTCTCGCGGAAAAATATCCATGTGATATCAACGTTGCAATTATTCAGTGACTTAAAATATTTCATCATATTATTGAAAAGAGCTTAAAAAAAACGTGAGGTACTTGATTATGCACAAAAGGTATAGTAGAGTACATTTTCTCAATGGGCTTAGAAAGATATAAGTCTCTTGCAACAGCATTATAATTTTTTTAAAACGTTACTGTATCTTTTGCATAATGTGAACGATCATCTAGCTAGCTTAAACTAATTAAATCATATTTTAGATCAAATATGTCACAAGAAAGACTATCTAATCTTTCAATAATTTCCATTGAAAATATCGTAGCATCTTCTTTAGATTATACTGATTCAATAATTGACTTTGCGACAGCTAAACCTGGAAAAGTTAATTTTTAGCATTTTCTTAATTTTCAGCAATTATCCCAGAAAAGTGTTATTTATTCTAGGAAAGATACTTTTTAACATTTTGTAATTTCCTCTATTTAAATGAATGTATATAATATACAGTGATATAAACAAACGTGTATTTAATTATTAAATGTCATTGATGGATATTAATTAATAAACATAATTGAAATTGTTGGTATTGCGCTCATATGTAATTATAATTTTATGAAAATTTCGAATTTATTTCTACAATTCTTATACAATTATTTATAAATACAAGGCAGTTCAATAATATCTCCAAGTCTAACCGTAAAATAGAAAATACATCCAAACTTTAAAAATTAATTGATTAATCCACATACTGCTGTTTTCATCGTTTTAAAATTTAAATATATTTGATATACACTTAAATTTATCGCATATGCATTAGAGAAAACTGATTAGGGGAGACCGGGCTAGTAGGCGCAGTTTTTAGTTATTGATTTTTATTAATTTTTTTAAAAAGTTTTTTACGAATCGTTAACTCTACTTTTAAGGAACAGACATTGGGATATAAATACCCGGAGTTTTGAGTTTGTGCTTTTGTAGTTTATGTTTAGCGGAAGCTTAAAGTAAAAGGTAAATTGTGGGCCAATCTACCCCGTGACGGGGCAAGTTGCCTATACCTATGGGGTAAGTTGGCACACGCTTTATAAAAATTTAAATGAAACTCAAATAAGACACGCAGTTAAGAGAAATCAATTTCATTATTATCAGTAAGTTTAAACAAAGTCGTTATCTCCGGACAATGTAAATTCTAAATTATACAGACATAAAAATAATGAATAAAACATTAATATTGAGTAACTTCTATCCTACGCGATATCATCATCAGAGTTACAGCTGTCGGAAATAAAAAAAAATCGAGTGTCTCCGTTTGGTCAAGCCTCGTGCGCCCAAAATCTTGCACTGCAACCACTTTTCTCGGTGTTCGCTGTTTTTCAAGCTACCAGCACACACCAGACATCGAGCCAACTTGCCGCGTGTTCAATGCGTCTACTAGCCCCATAATAAATTTCATCACAAAAGGGGCACATAACCATCTAAGCATAAATAATCCAAGTAAATCACATATGGGGAGGTACAGTTAATCATACACTAAGAAAAACTGCACTAGTTAAATCGCAATTATTAAGTTAAGTATTAGAAATTAGAAAAATAATGAAGCAACAAAAAATTACTTATGAGTGCAAAAAACAGAAAAATCGTAATAAATGTCCACTGCACGTAGGTAACGCTTCAAAACTACAAAGAGGATTGTAAAAAGCAAGAAGAAAGGTACTCTGTGACTGGTTGCGCAATCTATCCACAAACAGACGATTTATGAGGGCTACGCCTACTTACTCCTGCAGCCATCTAGTCCCGGTCTCCCCATCGCTATAATTCCACGCATCCTTCTTTTAAGCAGCTCCTATTACGAAAATTAAGAAGATGCCTATTTGCAGCCATCCGCAATACGGCAATTTTGCAAGGGCATGTGGGGCAGATGCCACAGGCCCCTGCATTTGAGGTGGTGCCCCGTATCGTCATAATCAGGAATTTTCTTAAAAGGGTGCCAAATGGTTAAAATGGCCAAAAGGGACCAAATTTCTTACGTCTGTAAAGATTTAGGAATGAAGTGCGGCCTTCCCCGTTCCGAAGAGTAACTGAAAGACCTATATTTATACTTCAAAGGCTCACATGAGCCTTTATATTCCTATTTAAAAAAAAGAAAAGTAAAGAGTAGTGTATTTTATCATCTCTTAAAGTTGTGACCATCTTTCTTGTGATACCCTGTATAGAGATTTGAATGATATCTGGTACGGAATTTATGCATACATTACATACAATTGGTATGAAGTTTAGTACTAGTCATTTCAGCATGATTCATGAGCAATTTTTATGGATAGGTAGAAAGGGATTCTCCAGAATGATGCTTGCCTTGGGGCCCTAGATAGTCCAAGTCGGGCTCTGAGGGCAGGGTGCACCACGACGACTCAAAATCATACGGTAATGCAAGATCGGAAAAGCTTTACTTACGTAGTAGATGGCGTTGTGCGAAAGTTCCGAGCGTGTTCTTGCAGGGAATCATCACTTCGCACAAGGAGGCAGACAATGTGGTTTCCACACGGCGGGACCCCTGCCCATTTCAGCAGTAACGTTCGTAACTATCTACACGTCAGATTTGGCGAACAGTGGATCCGACGTAGTGGTCCGGTGCCTTGGCCTGCTCGATCACCGGATCTATCATGTCTTGATTTCTTTTTATAGGCACATTTGAAGACACTGGTTTATGACACTCCTGTTGACAGCGGCGAGGATCTGGTTGCACGAATCGCAATAGCTGCCGGGGAACTCTGAGGCATGCGTTAAATATTCCAGAATATTTGGAATTTCATGCGCCGAAGAACTGAGACCTGCATTAAAGGCGGCGGGCGAAACTTCGAACTCTATCATTGACCCATGTTACATTTGTTCATGTACATTTATTATTTATTATATAAATTTATTATTAAGATGAATATTTACTAACGTGGAGTCTTTTTATTTATGTGGACACCTCCACGTCAGGAAAGATTTTCCGACCCTGCATTGCTACATGATTCCGAGTCGTCGTCGAGCACCCTAACCTCCGTAGAAGTTCTGTAACGTTGTACTGATATTCCCTGTATAAAACTATTATAAAACAACACAAAATATCACTTACAAATGCGAATTGAAAGTTCGATACAATAATATCCATACATAAACTTTGCTATGCGATAGCGCTCATATTTATAAACCAATTTGGATGTGATATAAATTATGTAGAGTTTAACCCTTAAATGCATAGTGATGTAAATTTCCATCACCTTTTTATTTAATTTTTAATACATAAATTAAGTTCTTACAACCACTATATTTATATACAAATATTAATCCTCTAAATGTTACAAAAATATGCTACTAAATAAAGTCTATCTTAAGATTTCTGGTGTCTAATCCTTAATGTAAAAATAAAAAAACACAATTCTAAAAAAAATAATTCATGCAGTTAAGGGTTAATAAGATGTCGACCGAATTCGTTTCCAGATTGATTAGCTACCTTATTTCAAAATGACAGTCCCTTAAAAAAAAAAAAAAAAAAAAAAAAAAAAAAAAAAAAAAAATTATATATATATATATATATATATATACATATATAACCATTAATTAAACATAACCATCCACCGTCAATTATTATGAATTAAAGCTGTAAGTATTAAAAAAAAAAAAAAAAATTAATATAAGAATTATTATGGAAGAAAAAGAAAAAAGTGGAAACCGACAAAAATTGAAAAGCTTATACATTGAATTACGTTATCAAGGGCACAGAATTCAATGATATAAGCAAAATGGTCGTTTTCTGTGGGAAAAATAAGCTAAAGCTAAAAGTTATTTTCCCCTGTGCCCAAACAACCATAAAATCAAGCGAATTGATTAAAAATGAAAGCAGAATAGAAACAAATATTATGAAATGGAATAATCAATAAAACGTATTTAAATATTTTTAGGATATAAAATATAAATAATAAACACCATACCGATTAATATTTCAGTATTTTACAAAAATCCACGCGCACATGGCTGCCAGTATATCAAAAAGATTAAGGTGAATAAAACAGTTAAGAAATCACAGTAAATGATACCAAAGGATGCAGTTAATACAATTTGAAATAAAATTTGAAATACCTTGTTAAACACATTTAATCTAATATGAAATAAATAGATATTAATTACATTATTTAAAATGCACTATTAAATTAATTAATAACAGTTTAACAATATCGTCAAAATTTAGCTAAAAATACCCCCTGGTGTATTAAATTATAACTGAAATGGAGCTAGAAAAATTAAAAATAGGAGCTATCTTAAAGAGACAAATTTAGTGCTGCCATCTAGTATTACTTCTATTAAACAACTAACGCAAGATAAATATTTGTAAGCATTTGAATGTAAATAACTGTATAAATAATTGTAAGCATTTGAATGTAAAAAACTGTATAAACAGCAAAACCAAACATATCCTTATATATAGAGAATTATAAACCGAATATAAACCACACAATGTATTTAAAAACTATTGTAAATAAAATTTAAAAGCATACAATATATGCTATTAGCTAACTTATTTAAACTAAACTAAGAATTTAAATAATTCTAGAACATTGATAATATATAGCATATAGCTATATGCTATAAAACAAAATAAAATCAGTAATAATTAATATAAATAATTATTAAATTTAAAAATTATTTTTTAATGAATTATATATCAGATATTTATAAAATGAACAGGAAATAAAAAACATGTGGAAGTAAATAGAAGGTTAAATGATACTTAAATACCCATTACTTAAAAAGCACAAATATAGAGTATGGATTATTTTCAGACATCCATAAAAAACCATAAAGTATGAATGTGGGACATTCAAAAACATTAAACCGATAATAAATATTAAACAGAATAGAGTAATAATAATAAAAATAATTACACAATTTTAATGCATACAGTATAAGTATATTTATATTAAACATATTTATATGTATATTATTCACTATAAGAATGGCATACTATTAGTAATTAATATGATATTGTCCTTAGTAAATTTAAAATTTAATAACAAATAATTGTAAATTAGATTAATCAATAATTAGGCTAATTATAATATTAATGAAATTCTCCAATTACATATAAAATATCAAATCAACATCCATATAAAATACGTAACAAAAATATAGTAATAATACAAGAGCCCCCATTTTTTTTTATATAATTAACCATTGCGTATTATCCAGACAACACCACCCTCCTCCGTACTCTAACATCTACCCACCCAACCATCCTATAATATTTTTTTTATATTATTTTACAATTTTTAATTTTTTATAGATATTTTTTTATTTTATAATTTTTTTGTAATTTTGTTTACGCATGTGTTAATTTGTTTTAATAGATCATGTAAGAAAAGTACTAATTATATATTAATGAATATATGAATTTTTTTGGAAAACCATGATTTAATGCATCATAAATTAGTTTTTTAATATTATTGTTAATTAGAGGAGAAGAACATAAACATTTTATTCTATATAAATGATTAAGTATTATATTCCGAAATACAGAATGATGTAGACAAGATTTAAAATTTGTAAATGTATTAACTTTGAATTTAAATTCTTTACGTTTGTCATATAAATCTGTGATTGTTTTATTGTCTTTTATTATTAGAAATGTAAATTTATATCTTGCATAAGGGTTAGGCCTAGATATCAGGATCCCAGAGCCTTTTTTGTTTCTCCTCAATCTTAAAAAACGGATGAGGTACAGCAATTTGAAATTCCAGGGTGGATTACATTTCAAACAAGACAGGAGATTTTTTTTATAATCGGATTTAATTTGTGAGTTTTAGCAAACGTGGTTTCACACAAATTTACTTTCATCGTTGTAATAATTGTTTCTACTCCCATACGCTTAAAACTATATAGTCATAAGTCATATCCACTAACGTCAAATTCTCGACAACATTCGCCATATTTGACAATAAAAGAGATCGCCATAAATGAAGCCAACTTGGTGATAACTAACTATTTTTTTGAAATTTCCATTCATATTCAATATTGTCGAAAACTGGGAATCTTCTATAATCGGGTTTCACTAATTTTGGGTTCGTGTGTTTGAATAAAATTAGCAGGGCCGTAGCGACCGCCCCCCATACCCCCCATTTGGGGGGGGGGCTGAGCAAAGTCAGGGGCCCAGTAGTGAGCTATTGTGCCTTCCAGACAATTTTTTTTTTTTACTTTTAAAATTATTTTTTTTATGTATTTTTAATAACATTTTATTTTGTTTTATCGAAATTAATTTTATTAATTTTATTTATTTATTTATTTATTTTTGTCAAAGATCTTGATCAGATTTAGAAATAGAAAACAGATATGTGCTTTTCTTCTATATCCACCATTCTTTATAAAAGTTTTTGAAGGCTGTAAGTTCTACTTAAAAATTAAAATGGCATTTTAGTATTTTGGGGGTGCGCCTATCAATGGGCGAAAAAGTTGAAACCAAATGTTCAAAACTTTTTTAATACTATTACTTCCTCCAACCAAAACAGATATGCGCTTTTTTTCTACAGCAACCATTCTTTTTAAAGGGGCCCAGATGAAAGAAATTTTGAAGACTCTAAATTCTTTTTGAATTGTCTTTTTTAGGGCCCCCTATAAAAGTGCGAAAAAGTTGGAGCCCAATATTCAAAACTTTTAATCCCATTTTTTTATTAACATTTTTAAAAAATATGCTTTTTAATCTCACTGAGGGACCCAATAAGTTTCAAAACTTCGTTATACTATTACTTCCTTCAACCAAATGTGCTTCCTTTCTATAGTCATTATTCTTTTTAAAGGTGCCCAGATGAAAGAAATTTTTCACGGTCTTAATACTTTTTAAATTGTCTTTTTAGGGGCCCCTAATAAAAGTGAGGAAAAGTTGCAACTCAAGATTCAAAACTTTTAGTCCCCATTTTTATTATTCAAATGTTTTAAAAATATGCTTTTTAATCTCGTTGGGGGCCCCAGCAAGGTTCAAATCTTTCTTAATACTATTACTTCTTTTGACCAAAACAGATATGCGCTTTCTTTCTATAGTCAGTATTCTCTTTAAAGATTCCTAGATGAAAGAAATTTTGCAGGCTCTAAATTCTTTTTGAATTGTCTTTTTAGGGCCCCCTATAAACGGGAGGAAAAGTTGGAGCCCAAGATTAAAAATTTTTAGGCCTCATTTTTTTATTCAAATGTTTAAAAAGCATGCTTTTTAAACTCGTTGTTAGCCCCAATAAGTTTCGAAACTTCCTTAATACCATTAGTTCCTCCAAATAAAGGTGCTTTCTTTCTATAGCCAGCATTCTCTTTAAAGGTTCCCAGATGAAGGAAATTCTGCAGGCTCTAAATTCTTTTGAATTGTCTTTTTTAGGGCCCCCTATAAACGTGAGGAAAAGTTGGAGCCTAAGATTCAAAACTTTTAGACCCCATCTTTTTATTCAAATGTTTTAAAAATATGCTTTTTCTCGTTGGGGGCCCAATAAGGCTCAAAGCTTCCTTAATACTATTACTTCTTTTGACCAAAACAGATATGCGCTTTCTTTCTATAGCCACCAGTCTCTTTAAAGGTGCCCAGATGAAAGAAATTTTGCAGGCTCTAAATTCTTTTTGAACTGTCTTTTTTAGGGGCCCCTATAAACGGGAGGAAAAGTTGGAGCCCAAGATTCAAAACTTTTAGGCCTCCTTTTTTTATTCAAATGTTTCTAAAATATGCTTTTTAATCTCGTTGGGGGGCCCAATATGGTTCAAAGCTTTCGTAATACTATTACTTCTTTTGACCAAAACAGACATTCACTTTCTTTCTATAGCCAGCAATCAGCATTCTCTTTAAAGGTTCCCAGATGAAAGAAATTTTGCAGGCTCTAAATTCTTTTTGAATTGTCTTTTTTAAGGCCCCCTATAAACGTGAGGAAAAGTTGGAGCCCAAGATTCAAACTTTTTAGGCCCCTTTTTTTATTATTCAAGTGTTTTAAAAATATGCTATTTAATCTCGATGGGGGGGCCCAATAAGTTTAAAAACTTCCTTAATACTATTACTTCCTTCAACCAAATGTGCTTTCTTTCTACAGTCACGATTCTTTTTAAAGGTGCCCAGATGAAAGAAAATTTGCAGGCTCTAAATACTGTTTTAATTGACTTTTTTGGGGCCCCCTATAAAAGTGAGGAAAAGTTGGAACTCAAGATTCAAAACTTTTGGGCCCAAATTTTATTATTCAGATGTTTTAAAAATATGCTTTTTAATCTCGTTGGGGGGCCCAATAAGGTTAAAAACTTTCTTAACACTATTACTTCTTTTAACCAAAACAGATATGCCTTTTTTTTCTATAGCTACCATTCTTTTTAAAGGTGCCCAGATGAAAGAAATTTTGCAGGCTACAAATACTTTATAAATTTTCTTTTTGGGGGCCGCTCTTAAAAGTGAGCAAAATTCGGAACTCATGATTCAAAACTTTTAAGCCTCATTATTTTTTTCAAATGTTCAAAAAAATATAAGCTTCTTAATCTCGTTGGGGACCCCAATAAGCGGGCATCTATGTGCATTGCATATGCCAGCTATCCCCTTATTTTCGACCTGTTTCGTTTTTAACATTTCATTTCTCTTGTCTCTATAAATTACATGTGTTAACTATACATAAATTATATTGTGTATTTATTTAATCTACTAGCAGAGCTTCGCTGATTGCTTAAAAAAAAACGAACCTATTTTTTGGAGTTCTCCATTGGGGGCCTTCACTGCCTTCCGCAGCGTAAACCTGTTCTGGATATTCCCGCTCCGATGTTGAATCAAACAATCATTGAATTATTGCATTTTTTTTTTCGATAAAAGTGATAGTGTCCAGATAAAAGTGAAATTTTCCAGCATCGTAGCTCATGTTGCTACAGGAACAAATTTGTTATTTTTCCACTTCAGCTTAATTATGACAGTAGCAAAATCTACTGGATAATTCTTCGGTTTCAGAAAAAAAATATCCCAAAAAAAAAAAAAAAAAAAAAAAAAAAAACTTCGCAAAACGCGAAAAAAATGTGTAAAAATCTTATAAAAAATTGGGCAAAAATTCAAACATCGCTGAGAGAAAATTGATTATATCGAGCCAAAAGATTGAAACTGGAATGCTAAAAAATCGCCGTGAAAGACAAAAATACACTAAAAATCACATAAAATGTTCATAAAAAATTCCGAAATTTCTATGGATATATTTTCTATATTGAGCTAAAAGACTGAAACCTGATCCCTTTTAGGGATGTCAAAAATCTGTGCCGCAGATGGCAAAATTTTTACTATATTGGGATAAAAGATTGAAACTGGGTTCCTTTTACACACTCTCTCTCTCATAAAAGAAAAAAAAAATCAGTGAATTGAAGGATTTTTTCCGTAACTTTTTCTTTTGTTCAAACACACACACAAAAAAGCTTTGATTTGATTTGCTCATTTTCCGCGAAAATATAGAAAACTCACCAATCTAACATAAAAATTACCTAACATCCTTACTAAATATAAAGATGCATTTTTGTCAAACCAAATCACAAGAGTGTTCTGCCAACTTTGCTGCATTGTACTTTTCCCTATTAGAAACTGAACTTTTACGCATGATTTTTTTCCTTCATAACACGAAGAAGTCGCGAATCAAAGATCGAAATTTCTAGAAATTTTCCTTTCTAAAGACGAAAATATCTTCTAATGTGCGATAAAATCTCTCCTAATCACAGGGGTCTTAAAAAATAATAAAAAAAAACGTTCTTGAAAAACTCAAAAATCGCAAAGGACGAAATTTAGTACATCGGGCTAAAAGACTGAAACCTGATTCCTTTTACTAATGTCATAAAATCCCGTCGGAATGCGAAAAAAAGTTAAAAATCACATAAAAAATTCGCGAAATATTTAAAAATCGAAGAAGACTACTTTACTATATTCGGCTAAAATGGACAGATTGATTGAAAATAGATTCCTTTTATGAATGTGGGGAAAAAGGCACGAAACTCGAAAAAATACAAAAAAAAAAAAAAAAGCATAGAAAATTAAATGAAAAAAATTCTAATCAAAAAGTTTAAAAACCTGTTTCGAGGTGCATAACTTCAGGCATACAGGTAACCTCCCTGTCAAATTTTGTCCTGAACAGAAAAACATCTGGTCAGACAAAGAAAAACTCTGGATAGACAAACATCTGTATTTATTATTATCTACTAGTTCGTTGCCCACAGAAAGGTACCTTCTATCCGAAGGTATTTTTTTTTCTTCTTAAATTTCAACTTGGGTGACAATTTTAAACTGGAGAAAACCGGAATGTATGAAAACGACATCCCAAAAGTAATTTTTTTTAAATTAGTAAATCTGTACTTTTTCAATTATATGTATTTAATAAAAGGCACCAATGCGAGCAGGAAACAAATTGTTATAAGTGAATATTTTCTGCTTAAAGAAAATCTGTCTGGGTCACGCGAATGGCATTGCCAAACTGAAGAGAAAATTGAAAATACGAAAACGACCTCCATATTTTTTATTTATTTATTTTGTTTATGAGCAATACTTAGCGGTTTATAACATTTGTAAAAGGAATTAAGTTTCAAACTTTTTTGCTAAATTTTGTCCTCTGCTGTTTTTAAAATTTTCGGGAATTTTCATGTGATTTTTAGATTTTTTTCAGTTTTCTGGTAGTTTTTTTAATATTCGTAAAAAAAATAAACCCGGTTTCAATCTTTTAGCCCAATATAAGTAATGTTTGATCTCTATGAACTTCGAATTTTTTTATGCAACTTTTGACGTTCTTTCGCATTCTTCGGCGATTTTTTTTTACATTTTTTCCCTAAATGGAAGAATTCTCAGTTAAATTTTGCAAGTCCTTTGATTAAATTCACGTTGTAAGAATATCAAATATGTTCCTGTAGCAACGTGAACGAAATCTTGAAAATTTGAATTTAATCTGGATCGAAATAAAAAAAATACAGTAATTCAAGGTTCGTATGATTCGTGATCGGAGCGGACATAGCCCCTATGGATGTACGTTGCCGAAAGCAGTGCAGCCCAACTACAAATTCGTTCAATTTGAAGTTCATTTTGGAAAATCTGACCAGCGAAACTCCGCGGGTGTTGTTATATAATGGAACTCGCGTGGAAAATTAAATATAGATATTTCTCTAAAATCTTAGAGGGGGGGGGGCCGAAAAATATGTTTTGGGGGGGCCTCTAAAGACCTTGCTACGGCCCTGAAAATTAGCTGAATTCTAAAAAACTCTTATTCTGTGAACTAGCGGGAAGGACGTTTTTTTCGTTTTGGCGAAAAATAATGTGGTTATTTTTTTAATTAGGGAGTGGGCGCAGAATTTCTTCCTGCCTCGGGCGCCAAAAAGCACGCCACTGAATCTGCTTAATAATCTTTTCTAAAAATATTTCTGAGAATTTGCCCAAACTTCGAAATGAAGTCTAAGGACACTGACTCATATCTCTACGTAGTTAAGTCCATTGTATTAATTGAATGATTATTTTGTTCCATTTCATTTTTTTATTAAATAAACAATATTTAAGTGTAAGCTTGCTTTTATGTACAATGGGAAAAAAAATCATTTGTCTAAAATAACACTCATTTCGACTATAGTTCAAGAAGACAGGTCTGTAATCTCATAATTTATCTAATAATTTAATTAGTAACCTCTTTTTAAACTAGATGGCAGCACACAGCCTGTAACATTTTTGAAATATTTGCGAACAATTTTCGGAAGTGTTATTGATTTTTCTCTGGCTTTTCTTTTTATCAGTGAAACAACTGATGTAATTGTTAGTTAATGAAAGCACAAGTGCAATTTATCCTAGTGTTTTTAAAATAGATTAATTCTTTAATATTTTTCTTTTTAACAGGATACTTTTTTTTTTAAATGTATATATTTATTTTAAGAGAGATAGCGGGTAATTCTGTTTGGAATTCTTTAAACGTTTTTAAAAGAAAAGTTCCAGATTAGATGAAAGGGTTGTAGATTAAATTGAAGATTAATTAAAAAAATATATTTGTGCATAAAACTATGATGAAAATCTGTATTTACAAGTAATAATTTTAGCTACAACGTTATTTATTTTCTACCTCGTTCTAACAATAATTGGATCTTTTATGAATTTTCTTATGTAATACTATCTTAAAGTAATGTTAGTTAGCATACTACTTATCTTACAATTTTAAAGTTAATCTGTACAAAAGAGAAACTTCTGAATTGGTGTTATTAGGTGCCTGATTAAAACATAATCGATGTATGCGGACTTCGGTCCCAAATTTAGTACACATTTTTTTAAAAGCTTAAATAATATAATTGAAAAATATACAACCATTATCTACTAAAGTAATATTCACAGGAAACTTTACCTCTAAAAGAAAATGAAAATAATAACAAAATTGCAGGGGCAAAACCAGATGGGAGGTGGGGGGGGGGGGGGGTGCAAACAGAACATGTGCCGCGGCAGCAGTGTAGAAGCTTGTGCCAAAAGAAGATTTCATTCAACTTTAAGTACAAACAAGAACGAAAAATCTTGCGTACAGCATAGATTATGAAATACTTCCGAACACATTCTGAATACTATAACAAAACTGCACAATTTACTAAAGTGAAAGATGATGCCTAAATGTTTGAAAAAGGCATCTCGCATTTGAAAACACAATTTCTGCTATTACCATGAATAGTCATTAAAATATACAATTTTTTTTGTGCAGATCATATGATCTAACAGATATGCATGCATGCTACATAGCTAAAAATTAGTTCAGTTAAACACATAGCACGGTTGAAAAATTCCACTCTGCAATTTCCGCCAATAAACAGATATTGTTGAGAACTTTTGTGCGACCTTGCATATGATCTACAGAATTTATACACACCAAATAATATAAAAAAAAATAGTTAAATTTAAAAACGCATACCACAAGTGAAACGCACTTCCAGCAGTTGTTGTTCGTAAGCTTTTTTGTTTGTTTTATTGAACACATACATCAGACTTGTGTGCTTGACACCAGGGTCCGCTTATAAGTCATCGTCGATATACAGGAACGAGTTAGCACAAGAAAATTTACAACACCAGAGAATTACATCCTGGAGGCTCCACAAAGAGTGTGCAACGGAACCGGCGGGATTCGAACCCCCCCCCCCCCAACCCCACCTACGCTCTCAAGTGAGTTCGTAGGCTTCAATAGTTCAATTATTGCTCATTTTCGACGGCAGCCAAATCCTTTTATGTGTTCCTGAAAATGAACGATAAGTTCTGTACACACCATATTCAATAGTAAGAACCTTGTAGTACACCTCAGTGGTGTAGGGGAGACTAGGGAGGGTTGACCCACTTTTTACAAAATGATTTTTTATTTTTAAAATATTGAACGTAGAATAAAGTTTTATGTATCATTTTATTCGTTATACAACCAGTTATCAAAATAAAATTTCTACATAAGTGTAACATGTAAGAAATTTGAAAAATGATTGATTTTAATCATAAAAAAATAATGGGTCAAGGCTCCCCACCTATGGGAGGGTTGGCCCAGTTTGATTTATATTGCAATATTTGTGAAGAGGAATAAAATCAGTTAAAAAAAATCAAAATAACTTTATGGTACATACTTTAATTATTATAAAAAGATATATTTTTTAAATATGATGCTTAAACAAACCTGTCAAAACGCAATCGCAAGTCAGAAGAGAAAAATTTTGTTTTAAACAAGTTTTTGTCTGAGCAGGTATAATTGTACAGCGGGAAAAATGAAATTTTAACATTTAAGGCAGTATTTGTTAGAGACAGGTTCCGTTTTCAATGTGTTTCATGTTATTATGCCCTGATTTAGGAACCACTCTCCCTCTTTTTTTTTTTTTTTTTTTTTTTTTTTTTTGCCTCCTTGTCCTATTTTTTGTGACACTCGACATGACAACTTTAGTTGTCGCATAGTTTGGCTTCATCTTATTTTATTCACCCTAGTGAAATTTGTCTACATACCTTCCTAAATTTTTTCGATCGATGCTATGTTCTTTTGCAGCTGCATGCGCACTTAACTTATCATTAACATGATTTAAACCTTTAAGGGGCAAAGTATTTTCAGTACTAAAATGTTGAAATAAATGACTGGCACCGGAATTTACGAACAAATTTATTTGGAAATAAGGAAAAGGCTATATTTCACATACATGTTAAATGGAAAAGATTTTAGCAGAATTCTGGTACCATTGTGACGTTTCCGAATTAAAATTAAGTGGTTTTATAAACATACCACTGTCCCTGAAAGAGTTAAGACTGCTGCTTTCATCCTTTCTAGTCGTTTATAGTCTTTCCTACTGTTTCTATTTACCTATTGTAAATAATATTTAAATGGAAAAAAGTTCCTATCAACTTTCCCATTTTCTAGCAATTTTTCACATCTTTCTTTTGTCAGTTTTAAACATTTCCTTTTCCATTACACCATTTTACTGTACCTTTACAGAATAAATGTACATTATTTTATATATATAACCATTAACTTTTCATTATGCACAGTGTATAATAAAAATATTTCCAAAACCACTTAATTAAGGGAGCCTTGAGCATCTGGTGAACCCTCCCTCACATTGACTGGGTCAAGCCTCCCTACATAGTCCTTTTCTAAATACTAAAACATTGTTATGTTAAGCCTAACTTTCTGTACAATCTTTATGCCTGGAATGAAAGCTCGATATTTGTGCATTACTTTAAATCTATTTATTTAAATATCTATGATATAATTTATTTGAAAAAAAAGCTTACAAAATATTCTAAAAAATACAACTTTTAGGTTGAAAACCCTCACAATTGATTTTTTCTACTCCTATTTCGATTATCTCTATGAAACGAAGACTATTGTTTGAGCATTCTATTAGCTTTGGTTGACACCCATTGATAAAACTCTGAAATTCTTTTAAATAAGAAAATTGATGGCTGGGTCAAGCCTTCCGTATGGTCAACCGTCCCTATTCTCCCCTATATCAATTTCAATATGTTTAAAATATTGTAATATCATTAGGCAGATGTCAGACGAACGATTTTGAAAAGCAGTCATATCGACGCTCTCTCTTGAGAGTATACGAATCTTCTGGTCTGTTCAGACGAGCGCCCATAAATCGTTGCGGTAAAAATTCCGAAAAGCTTCACGTCGAGGCTCGGCGTTTCCCCCGACTCGTGAGCAGCTGGTGGCGTGCTCAAGTCTTTTGTTTCTTCTATGTTGTCCAGACGAACCGTAGTTTTGACGCTGACTTTTTCTTTATCAGTGATTCGTAAGTTGTTTGGTTCTGGTTGCGTATCGAATTTTTTCGCTAGAATTTAAAATGGATTTAATACACGTGGATTAACTAATTTTTGAAATACAAAAGCGTCCAATATTGTTGGACACATCATGCTTACATTATATAAAGATAAAAATTAAAATATAATAACCTGGTTAAAAGCATCCTTGATTTAAAGAAAAAAAAAAAAAAAAAAAAAAAAAAAACAGAAAAATCTAAAGAAGATTAGGAAGTTATCGATAAATTATATGAATTAATTTTGTTTTATATAAACAAACAAGTTTAAAATTGCTCATCAAACGTGGCAAATGATGTGCATTCGTAATATAACTAGTTTTACAAATATTTTTTTCACCGAATTGTACTGAATGTATATTTGAGTGCACTTCATAAGTGCATATAAATTTCATTCTGTTCGAAAGGCTGTAACATCATTAAAATACACTTGCAATAATTTTTTCCCATTGGCCGATATGTAACGGAAGATCTTGACTGTCTCTGTCATCAATCTATACATCCGATTTACATAAAATTTGAAACGACTCGACAAGATTTTGCAAAAAATATGTATTTAAAATTTCAGACTATTCGGAAGGCTGTAACATCATTAAAATGCACTTGCAATAATTTTTTCCCATTGGCCGTAATCTAACGAAAAACTTTTGATTATCCCTATCATTAAACTATACATCCGATTTTCATAAAATATGAAATGACTCGACAAACTTTTGCAACAATTATATATTCAAAATTTCAGGCTATTCGGTTGGGTAGTTTTTGCTCTGTTATATGCGGACAGACGGACTGAACGACGATTATTAGGTGCTACGTATTTATATAATTACGAACGCACCTAAAAAATCATTTAAAATTATGTTAATGTTACAAGTTAACGTTTTATAAGAAAAGTATTTAAATAGTAAAGTACTATTATAAGGAAAAATTGAATGTAATCTTTATCAAATACTAATACTAATAATATTATTTTGTTCTAGTATGTACTAAATTAAATTCAGGGGTAATTGCGGGGGTTTTCTTTGTGGGGTGGGGGTGGGGGGGGGGGTGGGGTGAAGGAGGCATTTTGCGAAAAGTAAATGCTAAAGTTTTCCTTTCGGGGGAACTTGTTTTCTTTGCAAATTACAGATTTTTAAACCTAACAATATTAATTAATAGTATGTTTCTATGGAATAGAATTTTGTGAAAAGGCCTGTTTTATAATTACGATTTTTGAGAAGATGCCTGTTTTATTAAATGGATTTTTGTGACGGGGCCATAAATAGACTGCAAATGTTGCATTTTTTAATAATAATGAATTCTTAATAATAATTCTTTGAAATTAAAATCATTACAGGTTAGATCTGGTTTTGAAAATACGGTATGGGAAAGGAGATAGCAAAACAGAGCCTCTGTGGTCATATCCGGTACCGGTTCTATTTACTGCGAGCATGTAGTTTAAAAAATACTGTAATTTATTATTATTTTTCTTAGCTCAGAGGCTATCAAAGCTTGAGAACTAATGTGCCCGCCGGTTCTGTATGTGCGCATACTCTTGATGGAAACATCCGATTTGCTTCAATTTTTTTTTCTAGTTTCATTCTGATAAGGAGCTTCCCTGATTAGTTTTGGGGATTCATTGGTTAAGTATAAAGGGGGACAACGGGGGGGGGGCTAATCCCAACTTTAATTTAGATAAATGTTTTTTTATGCAGAATTATCCGATTTGCTTCAAAAAATTTGTCTACATTCATTCCGATAAAGCTCTCCTCTGATTAGTTTTGGGGGTTCATTGGTTAATTATAAAGGGGGGAAAGAGGGGGGGGGGAGGTCTAGACTCCCCTTTAATTTAGATAAATGGGTTTTTCATGCAGAATTATTCGATTTGCTCCACATTTGGTATACCGGTTTATTCTGTTAAGGAGCTTCCTTGATTAGAGTTGGAGGTTCATTAGTTAAGTATAAATCGGGAAAAGAGAGTTCTCCCCCCCCCCCCTTTAAATTAGATAAATATGTTTTTCATGCAGAATTATTCGATTTGCTCCACATTTAGTACACCGGTTTATTATGTGAAGGAACTACCTTGATTAGGTTGGGAGGTTTATAAAAGGGGTAACGGGGGATAGTTCTCCTTTAATTTAGATAAATGGGTTTTTCATGCAGAATTATTCGATTTGCTTCAAATCTGATATACTGGTTTATTCCGATATAGCGTTTCCTTCATTAGATTTGGAGGTTCATTGGTTAAGTATAAAAGGGGGAAAGGGGGAACACGCCCCCTTCCCTTAATTTAGATCAATGGGTTTTCCTGCAGAATTATTTTAAATTTTTTTTCTAGGTTCATTCTGATAAGGAGCTTTCCTGATTAGATTTGAAGGTTCATTGGTTAAGCATAAAGGGGGAAACGAGGGAGTTAACACCCCTCTTAATTTAGCGAAATGGTTTTTTCATGGAGAATTATCTGATTTGCTTCAAATTTGGTATACAGGTTTATTCTGATAAGGCGCGTCCCCGATTACATTTGGAGGGCCGTTGGTTAAGTATAAAGGGGAAAACGGGGGCTAATCCCCTTTCATTTATTTTTGGAGGGGCATTATTCTTTGAAATAAGAGTATAATACACAATTTGTGTGAATAGCCTATGAGCTCAATGCCATCAGTTTAACTGGGCATATTATTTTTTATTAATTTAATTATTTATTTTTGAAAAATACTGTAATTTTTATTTTATTTATTTGTATAAGTATGTATACCATACCTGCCAAGTTTTACGCTTTTTCTCTCACCACTATTTTTTAACATATAAATTTGTCTTATTTAATCATCGAAAACCTAAGATTAAATAAGTCTAATTTTTCTGATCAAAAATAGTGGTACAGAAAAAGCGTATAAGTTAAAATTTATGGTATATAATATTCTTTCAAAAGGCTTTTAATTGTAGGAAAATGATGGATAAAAAAATCGCCATTTTTGTAAAAGTTAAGTTTGGTGAAGTGGCCGTTCCGTTTTCTTTCCTTTCTTATTTTTTTTTTCTTTTGTAAAATTTTGTGTACAGCAAAGTTAATTTTCTATCTATTATTTAAAATAGGATGACCCCAGTACCGTCTGTGTATATTTCTTTTTTCTAATTTCTTGAATAACTAATATAAAATTACAAAATCATTTATTTCCAGGAGAAGATCCATTTTGTTTATTGAAAACATCGAATGGAAATCATTCTGTTGCGGCGATAAATAATGTCGTCTGCTCTGCGTGGCGGGAACGGTACATAGATCGCTCGTGTGACCGTGATGGCGCAGGTGTTTATTTTTCTTGTTGAAACCACAAGCGCTCAAAATGTCGGTCGTCTGACATTTGTCTTAAAATACACGGCAAACGATTTTTCCCCATAGACCGTCATGCAACGGAATTCTTTTGAGTGGCCCTGTAAATGAATCGAAAATGCTACATATTTCATTTTGAATACCGAACATGCCGTAGTAAACCCCAATATCATATATCTATTTCATGGCAATCGGACTACATTTACGCGAGTTACAGCACGGACAGATAGAGAGACAAGGCGAGTTAGAGAGACGGACAGATAAACCGAATTCATAAACACTTTTCAACTATGTTGTGGGAATGTGTTAAAAACAAATAATGAAATTTGGGCTAAAAGGGTTATGCAATCGGACAACTCAAAATAAAAAAGCATTTGTTCATTTTGTACTCTGCTTTTAATAGGGCTTATTTTATCGTTAGGTGACCACGCAGTGGCACCAAAAGAATACTTGATTAAAGAATTCATCCAAGATACTAGATACTTGTAAGAGCCACACACTGTCTCACTTAACCCTTAAATGCCTGATTTTTCAAAAATCATTGTAATAATGTTTTTCGGCTTTCATTTTTTAAATAAATCATGGGAAAAATACTTTAAAAAATCATATTTTGTTTTAAGTATGGTTTACGGCTAAAAAAGAATTTGTTACTAATCGGCAATACTGGTCTTTAATTGAAAAAATAATTTTCTTTGATAAAATTCTATAATGTTAAACACACAAAAATTTTAGGAACTATAATAAGAAATAAATTTTACTTGCTCACTGCAGAACAAAATAGGGTATTTCGTAAGCTTCCAAACAAAACTAAAATAACAAGTAGCAACAATTGAACAAATAAATCTATCTTTATTCTTAAACAGCACAAGTGTTGCAATCTGCATGTTGAAAATCGATTTAATAATGTTTTCAGAATGTATTTTATTGGCAACATTAGGCATTATAGCTTCAATATTATTCTAATAGTATTTTAGAGCCTAAATTGGGTAGGTTGCCGAAAAGCAACACCCGGCATTTAAGGGTTAAGCTGGAATTGGTTCAGTATTTCGGACGTTATCACGACGACAAATTTTGTATTTTTTTTGCATTTGTGTGTCTCTGTAAATGAACTATAACAGCTACATAATTGATTAAACTCATCCAAGATGCTGGCAGATCAATTTACTGTCCCGATTGGGTTCGAATTGGTTCAGTATTTCGGAAGTTATCGTGTTGACAAGATATCATTATATACGATATGTATACCCCTATGCAAACAAAATGAATGCAATTGATCGCTTTTTATAGAAATAAACACAAAAATATTAAGATTAATATACTTTCTAACAATTACGTCATATCCTTATAATATCATAAATGCCAACGTGTGTCCGAAAGTTTGAATGAATTCAACGTCAAAACGGATGAATTAATGCGTTTGAATTTTTGGATATAGATAGATGACAACCCAGAAATAAACGTAGGCTGTGTTTAGTTTATTTTATTCCAATATTTTTCTTAATAATTCAAAATTTCATTATTTTTGATACAGAATCAATTGACAAATTTTCTGAAATATTTAACCATATTTCTTTAACGTTGCCAATGAAATAAAATCCCTGAATAATACTTTCTCCTCTACAATTAATTTTCAGTTGAAAAATTTCCACACAAAAAATAATTAAAAGAATTAAAACAAAAAAATAAGTATGACGTCATAATTGAGACAAAAGAAGGGAATATTTTTTATTATACATGAAACATGAATATCTGTTGCGTTAATTAGAGGTTTTCTGTCAAAAATGACGTAATAATTAGAAGGAAAAATAATGAATAATTATTATATTAGTAATAAAATATTTAGCTAATATAATATTTAATATAATTAGCTTGGAAAAATATGACGTTATGTTTGAAATAAAACAGGCATTTTCAAGGATTCGTTAAAAATACAAGGGGCATGAATATCAGTAACGAATGAAAATAGGCAGATAATGACGTCATATTTAAAATGAACAACATAAATACTTTTTATTAATACTGATTAATAAGTGTGAATAGAAGTTACATACAAATGAGAGTTTTCATTGAAAATTCTCATTGTGAATACCAGGAGAAGACATTTTTGTGGGGGAAAAGGGGGAAATAAAACGGATTAATATGTTTTTTGATGCTATTTTCTCACTAAAATTTAAAAAGAATTTAATTTCAATTTGAATAGACGGTGAAAAAAAAATGATTAAAGTAAGTTTTCCAGAAACTAAAAACATATTTTCACGCATTGAAGCTTCATGAATCAGTTTATTCTAGAGAAGCGAAAATAGTCTGTCAACATATTGGCATTTACAATATTTATATTTGTAAATATAACTTTCGTGCATTTTAAGTGGATAGTTATTGTTTCCTAATCATACGAATTGAATTAATATTAATATATATTTATTTTAATTTCGTCAAAGTGACGTCATTTTAATTTCACCAGCTTCGAAATTAGAAACGAAATCTTATAGAACGGGAGGTGGCAGAACAGACAATCACCTCATGGAGTTCACGACTGAAATTCTAGAATTCGTTAAAACTCGATTCGCCCATTAAAACGCAACCGGTCTGCCAAGTCATATCTTGGTGGATAACATACCTGATAAACCTGATTATAGCGGTTGACTCGTAGGATTACCATTGTGTTTTCCTACACCCAAAGGTATGAAAATATGTAGGACTGGGAGCAGGAAAACACAATGGTAAACCTATGAGTCAACCGCTAAAATCGGGTTTTCCACCAAGATATGACTTGGCAGACCGATTGCGTTTTAATATGTGAATCGAGATTCAACTAATTCTGAAATTGCAGCCGTGAATTCTATGAGGTGATTTTCTCTTCTGCCGCCTCTCGGTCTATTAAAATAACAGTATAGTACTTTTAAGAAATAATGTTTTGCGTCAAAAGTCGCATCATTTCAAAATGCAATTTTAGCTTACATTTTAAATACAATTTCTTACTTGAAATTTAGCATTTAGTAAAAATTAGTGTTTCAATGTTTTTCTAAATGTACAATAACGTTGGATTTCGGAAGTGACTTCGTGTTTTAAATAAATTAAAATACATATTTTTACATGATTTATGAAATGAAAGAATATATATATATATATTATCTTGACAAGTACTATTCAGTAGGAAAAACGAACCTGGTGTAAACGCCGTCGCATTTTAAATCATTAGCCGGTTTTCTTTAAAAAATATTAGCATTTTACAGCAGTTATACAAAATGGTGTGATTTCTACAGAATTTATCATTCGCAAATACATAAGTTTAACATACTTTTGCAGTACAATCTTCTAGAATCCTGGTTTCAATAAAATTTAATAAATAGTATATGAAAGTCGATGTAAAAAGTATAGCAAGCAATTTTAATTGGAGATTAGGCTTCACATGTGACATCTTTTACGTGTAAAGAAGAGCCGATGCCACTAATTGAGCAATAAATTCGCCTTTCACCTCACATCCCTTTAATTTTTAAAGGCACCATGATAACCGAAAAGCGCAAGTGAAAAGACAATAAAAGTTCCAGGTAATAATCAGTTATCATTTTCTGAAATTTTCTGTCTATTTTAAAATATCTAAATCTACAGTTAAAAATATCTCTGAAAGATAATCGCAGACCCCCATTGGAGCATATTCCTGTAAATTTTAAAGCTTCCATATTACTAAATTACAACACAACAATCGACACCATATTCGTTTTTCCCGCGATTGAAAGCAATAAGCAACTCTGTTGCTTAAATAATAAGTATTTAGGCTTCGAGAGTCTTTGGAGCGTGATAAACATTTTGTTATTATTGGTATATCTACAGCTGTTAAAAGTATGGCACAGTGAAATAAAAATGTAATATGTATTTGAAAGTTAAAGTTTTTCGTACGTTTATTATCTATTTTGAGCTCTTATGCTTCATCACGTTTGATATATTTTTTAATACCATTTATCTTTTTTCAAGATGTAATTTTTTTGGAATAATAATATACATAAATTTAGATATACAACGTACAACATAGAAACAAAATGTTGTATGTTGATTTTTCGATTATTCTAATCAACTCAAAGTCATATCTGAAGTGATCTGTAAATAACCACTTTCCTTTAAAAATATTTACTGACATATCTCTTTAAATAATATTATTTGTCACGAAAACATAAATTAAATCAATATCTATGAACGGAATAAATATAAAATATGATAAATATAAATAATGAAATATAATAACAGATATGTAAATTTATTCCTCATTTAATCTTAAAAAAGTCGTGTGAAATTTCAAGCTCACGAAAAAAGTTTAAACGATCCTATATATATATATATACAGTGTGTCCACGTATAACCTGACCGACCTTTATTTTCGCAACCGTTGGTCCTAAATGCATACGTCCAATTACAAAAATGGTTTAAATAAGGTAAAGAATTATTTTCAAAGCGATTTGGGTCGAGAAAAACTTTTATTAAAAAATTACGAAATTTAAATTTTTATACGGTCTCCCGGTCCTATAAGTGATATTTAGTAAAAATTTACTGTGATATTAACAAGTAAGACAGAAAAAGTCCCATTCATTTAACATCAAAATCGACCGAGTTATGAAACTTTGAAATGCATGACTTATACTTCTTTTCTGCATATCAAAACAGATGATTTCGACCATGCTTTCAGAGGTCGTATATAAAGTACTTAAACTTATTTCAAGGTATCTACGGTTTGAAAGAAATCGTACAACTATTACGATTGAGTTAACTTTATTAGTTATGTTTCAGATTAGTAAAAATAATTGTATTTTAACATATGTTGTATTTTGTAAGGATTTGAGGCTATGGTTTCTTTTAACAAAAATTAAGTTATTTTCATAAGGTTTTATTTGACTTGCAACGATCATCTTTCCAGTTTAAAATTTGTACTCGAACTTTAACTGACTTTCAAACGTCCGATCGAAGTTAAAATTTTACATGCTGACTTAAATCCGATTACAATGTAATATTATTATGATTTTCGTCGCTTACCATCTTATAAATACTTATATTAGAGGATAACACAAAAAAATCTGATAGATTACCTTCAACAAGTTTAAGAAATGGTTTTAGATCAGATAACATAAACCTGCCATGGTTGTGTTTTTTAACTTTTATAATTACGTTTTATGTATTTTTTAACGCTAAATAAAAAAATTACCTTCACTTTTAGCCATCATGTCAGGATTTTTCGCAAATCGTAAATTTTAAGATTAAAAAATAGCCAAAAATCTGATACTATAAAATAGATGTAAGACTTTTTTATTAAGTTTAATTTTATTTAATTCAGTAATTTATTCAATTTTGTGGCTTATACTGGGTTTTTTACAGCAGAACAGCTCAGGGGTCCGACGAGGTTGGGAAGGGAGGGGCGATCAATTTTAACTTTGAACTTTTTAACTTTGAAATTGAGAAAAATCATGACGTGATGGTTTAAAGTGAAGATCATTTTCGGATTCAGCGCTAAAAAATACATGTGAATCAATTTTCAAAAGCTAAAAAACATGGCACAACCCAAAATTTGAAAGACGGTGTAATCTAATAGCATTTTAAAATATGTATCATTTTTGTAAAGAATTTAGGCTTTTGTTTTTTATCCTTTTATTTAACAAAAATTCTGTTATTTTTATCCTCTTATATGTTCAGTACAAATTGCATATTTTGCAGTAATATGTCAGAATGATTAAAGATTTCAAATTTGTATTGCAATGCTAATTTTACTCCCAACCATTTTTTTAATATATCTGACGAAATTATATTTCTACTAAATTTGTGAATGACCCCTAATTTGCAGCAAAAAATATGCTCCAACTTTCAACAGCTATTACTCGGTCAATTTTAATCGTAGAATAACGGGACATTTTTTACCTTACTTGTCAGTGTAACAGGAAAATTTTACTGAATATAACTTATAGGACCGGGGGACCGTATAAAAATATAGAATCTGTAATTCTTCGCTAAATTGTTTTTTCGCTTCAAACTTTTTTTATCTTAACTCTGCACCTAATTTTGACCACTTTTGTAATTGGAAGTATGCATCTAGGATCAATGGTTGCTAAAATAAATGTAGGTCAGGTTATACGTGGACACACTGTATAAACAGACATGTACAAATTGGGACCATCAGAAGTTTTTCTACTATAAAATGCGACAAATAGTTAATTCTATATGTTTTTAATTATCGAAAGTTTTTGCTTAATTGATGTGTTTATTAGTCTTTAAGTGTTATGTGAACGAAGTCACGGGTGACAGCTAGTTTAAAATAAAAGCAACGGATAGAAAACTTTTGTTTATAAACGCATATTGTAAAGGGCAGGGAGGGCGCCAACATTTATTCTTGCCTGTGAAAAAAGATCCTAGTTCGGCCCTGCAAAGTTGGTTATTTCGTCCTCAGAACCCTTCTTGGCGAAAGCGAGGTCCAGTGCAAGAAATTTTGCGAGCCCTTTTCCTTCTAAACTTGTTTATCTACCCCCAATCGCTTCCATAACGCTATCATATAAAATAAAATCTGGCATGGCATATATTTATGTGTGGTCAGGAACAGCGATGTTCGTGTAATAAAATGAGAAACTTGATTAAGGAGTCTCAGCACTCTTAAAATTGGAAAAAATGAAAAAAAGGACCATTTTCAACATTTAATATCTTGAAATGTATTTGATATTAAGACACAATTTTAAATGGGAATGAAAGATACAAGTATGTTCCTTCATTTCAAATATTTGAAAAATTGCAAGATGGAGAATTAGCATTTACAGGGGGCTCAAAACTGTCAGACATTTCACGAGCAGAAAATCGGCATAACAGCTTATGCGCACGATTACAAAATAAATTTTGCACCTAGAATGAAAATTTTGGTTTCTACTTATACCTCAGATTATAATAATTACACTGAACCTTAATAAATTTGTATTTAAAGCATTTTTATATTTTTAATACAAAGTTGTATTTAGCTAATGCAAAATTTAGAAAATTTCAACAATATAAACCCCTAAAAAATATTTTCTTTTTACAATAAAAAGGAAATTTTAGGTTCAGTTTATACAGACTAACGTGAAACATATGTTTTGAGAATTTTATAAAAAAATATTCAGAAGTTTTTGAGATAACGTGCGCGTTATGCCGAAAAACGTCATTTGGAGAAAAATGACTTCAAAGTTTTGGAAACACTGCTTCAGCTATTGAGCGAGTATAATTCTAAATACCATAAGTTCTGTTCTAATGGGAATTTCAAGATACCAATTATATCAAAATGTTCAGAAAACATAGAAATTTAACATGTAAAAAATTAAAGAAATTTTTAGAGCTTTAAGAGTCCTGAGACCCCTTAAACAATGTGACATGCAAAATTATGATAAAATAACTTTTACAGGATTGTGTTATTACATTATAAATCTGTACCTTGGAACAAAAAGGGCCAATGTCCATTTTTCTCAAATGGCAGGAAATCCAATTTAAGTTTGAGGAATTTTAAGAATCTTGCTACGATTTCTGTACTGTTATTTTTTAAAGTTGTACCTTTCAATTCAGTAATGTTTTTCTCACTACAATCTAATGTTACATGGATTTAGTTTTTTTTTTACACTTTAAATCTGCCCTTTTTAAATTAACAGTAAGTAACATTGCCCTCGAGAAAATATTTTGTTTTCAATGATCTAATATTGGGAGGACTTTGGCGCTTTTAACAATTTTTTATATCGCATCCTGAATTCATTCGGGCATTTAACTCAAATTTCTCAATTTTGGACATTGGCCCTTTTTGTTCCAAGGTACAGAAATAATCATTGAAATAATGGTTGTTGTTTATTCAAAATCATCAACAGCGCCAACTTATTCTATTTTAACGGTTGATATTAAAACTTCAAAATTACATAGCAATCACAAGTATATAGCATTGCTTATATCCAGCAGTAATCAGCATCATATTTGGAGCTTAGTTTGATGCTTCTGACATGGATTCACCACAATATTCACCATCATCGCTGCTAATAGCTGAAAAACACAAGATATTTTCAAAAAAAAAAAATAAATAAATAAAATAAAAGAACATTCTATGTTCCATGGCATCGGGCACTATAAATGTTTAAAAAATTAAACACCTCTTGCTAAACCGTATTCCGTGTCTAAATGTTGCCAAACTATTAGTTTTTGACTAACAACGTGCTTTACAGTTCTTTCTGTATTGTACTGCTGATGTGTCTGATTAATGTTTCGTTCATCTGACGAAACCTTATTTGTCTCGCTCCTCTGTCTGTCTGTCCGTCACAGAGCTTGTTCGCAGAAACTATACATGTTGGAGACTTGAAACTTTGCATACTTATACCCGAAAACCTCACATCAAACGACAAATCATAAAATTTTGAAAAAGTCTTATATTTACCCTTTTGGGCTCTAACTTGTGCATTTTAAGTTTTTTTTTCTAACAGAGCCCCTATTTAAGTTGAAGACTTGAAATTTTGCATACTTATAGCAGAACACTTGCAATCACATGAAAAATCACAAAAATTTCAAAAAGTCTTATATTATTTACCCCCCCCCCGGGCTTTAACTTGTGTATTTTAAGCAATTTTTCGAACCTCCCCCCACTGCACCCGGTGGGTACTTTTCTAACTTTTGCCGACACCCCTTGGACCACTCTTTCATATTATGCACATAGCTTTACATATTTCAGTTCCACTTTTTCCAGCCAGGGGCGCCTACCCATCTCGGGTGCTATGGGCTCGATCCCCTCGACTAATATATCTACCGATAGATTGTAAAACGGAGTTTCGTTCGGATAGAGGTTTGTGTAGAATAGAGTGCGCCCCCTGGTTGCGAAATGTGGAACTAACAGATTTTGCAAATGGATAAAATGTTTTGAAAGGAATATTAAACGAAACCCTCTGTGCGATCTGTGATCACACTTACCCACTTGTTTTTTCTTTCATCTCTGCGGATAGCGTTTCCTATCATACTTTCCGATATTAATAGTATGTTCCTTATGGTTGTTGCCTTCAGCTCCTTAAAGTTTGTACTTGGAAATTTGAAACATACTGTACATAGCTTTGTTAGAATGAATATATAGTTTATAATACTTTTTTTAGACAGTTTGACACAATGAAACGGATTGGCAAATACATCATACGAGTAGTAATTTTTAACTGAGCAAAAATGTGTCCTGACCAGGACACATTTTCACCCAGTTGGAAAAATTACTTCTCGTATAGTTTATAATACACCTGTAAAGATGATTTTGATTTAGATGTTATATAAAACTAGAATAATCATAAATAAGACAGGAATGTTCTGCTCATAATAATTAAAGTACCATCATCCTGTTTGAAATAAATTTAAAATTAATAAACGCGTCTTAAATATGTTTCAGATCTTGAATCCAAATATGCTATTATTAAGAGCAAAGAGTTATTGAGTAAAGAATTTTTTAAGCATTTAATTAATATTTAAGTAGAACTTATTGATTTAAAATTTAAATATAAAAGAACTGATAATTTTAAATCTTAGACAAAAGCAATTAATATTTTAAAAAGTAGTATCAAAGTTTTATTTTATTTTATTTAAGAAGCTTTCATGATTTAAATTCTGACGCATCCAAGGTAATATCTTAATTTTTTTCTATTGACATTATTATTTGAGTAAGTGGGGGAACTGGGTGTTAAGAGTAATTGTGTGCTAGTGCTTTTTAACCCCTCACTGCACGACGTGCCATATCTGACACATACCTAAAAACATTATAATTTTCATTATGTGCCACGAATTTGGCTTATATGATCACTGTAACTGATCAATAACAATCCAAAGAATAGGATAACACTTATTTTGTCCGTGTCAGATGGCTGCTTTATACAAAAAATTTGAATTTGTTCTTCGGAAATAAAAAATCTATCAAGCTTTTAAGGTTGAATTTACTTTCATTATTTTTACTGAATATTTCAAAATAATAACATAATAAAAGTTGCAGAGTGTTAAGCAGATAAAAATAATTAATTTAAGCTCATTTAGTTGCAAAATATAGCAATACAATATTTTAAAACCGTAAATGTGTTCATATTGCGCACACCATAAAATATCAAATTTTAGCTGAAATTTTGAAATTTATTTTTTTTTTACAATTTTTCCATTATTAGACCGATATATAGATTTCAAGAAAAAAATTTCATAAAAATAAAAAAAATCGTGCAGTGAAGGGTTAAGATGAAATTTTTTTAATCCTCAATGAAAAGGTGAAAACGTTTGAAGCGACAGATAATGAATGTAGCTACCATTACACTTGACTGCATTTGTCCTAAAAAGACAGAGTAGTGTTATAAAAAATTAAAAAGACATCACGCGATAAACAAGCGGCATATAATACTTGATCTAGCAAGTAGATTTATGATAATATGTTATAACCTGTTCCGAGTAATCCACGATTCCAAAAAGCTTTCTTTTACCACCAGAAACGTGAGAAATTAAAATAACCATTATTCTGAAACTCTTGAGTATATAAATTATGTTACGTAGCTCAAAATGTTTACTTTAAAATCGATAACATCAGAAAAAATGATATTTCGTGCTGATACTGTGTTGAGAAAGTTGATTAATACACTGTAAAAACAACTCGAGAACGTTTCCAAAAATTAAGGAAGCAAAAGAAACATTTATTTCATAAATAGTTCTTTAAATCTAAAACAATATTGGTGTCTGACAAACAATATTGGTTACTGAAGATAAAGAAACCTTTTTCAAATTGTGGGCAACTCGTACGAGGTTATAGTATATTTTCGTAAATCTTCTTGCTAGATATAGAAACGTTTCTTTTTTTAGGCTGAAACACCCAATTACCCGCACCCTCCAATTACCCTACCTCCAATTACTCCACCTCCAATTACCCCCACCTCCAATTACCCTATATAAAAATAAGAGTTTAACAACAAACAACAACAACAACTAAAACAAAATCCACGGAAGTAGCTGATAATAATATCTTACAAATATCGTGTGCATTTCCTAAAAATAAAAAATAAAAATATTTATTAAAGTATATGAAAAATATTAAGCAAGCAGTTTTTAATGTGATAAATGTGTTTAACTTTTAAAACAAAAGCAGAAAACGAGTTAAATTGCTTCCAAATCATAAATAGCATGTTTATATTTCCCAAAAATGCATTTATGTGACTATAAGTGTTAGGAGAAAAAAAATAGTACTTTTTATTTCTGAAGAACAAGACTTCAGCTTTCAATAATCACATGTAATAAGAACCATTTTGTTTCAAATTTTCTGTATTTTAACTTGTTTCAACAATGAACAACACAGCAAGAAGTAAATTGTTGTCACTCACAACAAAACAAAAGAATGGAAATTTTGAAGGTTGAAGAAAAAAATATTTTCTTTTATAAGCAAAAGGGAGAAAAAAGAAATATTCAAACTTTTACGTAATAATAAATTAAGTTGCGTTTTATCGCCAAATGGTATTACAATATTTGAGAAACTTTCCTGTCAATTATGAGCACTGTAAATTAATTGAACAAAAGCTTTTTGTATATTTTTCTAAAATATAAAGAGTAATAATAATAACACATGAAAAAGATTGACATTTTTTAGTTATAGTGGAATAATACATTTATATAAAACTGGCTGACGCGCCCGGCGTTGCCCGGGTCCGTGGTAATATTTATAAAGAAACCTTTAATTTATATGAAACTCGATTTTATCTGAAATACGTACCCACTCACAGTGTGAAAATGGGGTAGAAGCAGTTGCAAATTGTTGAGATGTTATGCAAATTTTATTCATAAATTTTTGTAAAATTGTATGCCATAGTCATGAACAAATTAAAATTTTAAAACACCCTCTACTGATGAAAAAATTAGTTAAGAGGAGAGGGGTGAGTGCTTAGTAATGTACAGGCCAAAAGCTTTAAAACGACCTCTGTCAGAAAACAACATATAAAGGATACTCATCGAAGAAAACGCTACAGTTGTAAGGACAATTATCGTCACCCGCCTTCCAAACTCGAAATTCAACTCTCCCACCTCCTTTAAAATTTTAAAAAGTTATCATTCACGTAAGTTAATTTCAATTGTATTCGTTCTTCGTGTTAATGGCAATTTACATATGCATAGTCGCCCAAGCATGGAACGAGTTTCTTGAACTTTTTATGAAGTAAATAATTTCCGTTCTTGAGCGATTAAGAGTCCATTCACGTACGATTCTTATAAAACTCCTAATATATCACAAAATGCACACCATATTAAGTATTTCATGAACGCAAGGATTTTTCACTCAGTTCTTATTCTTTAGTAAATATTTTCTCATCCTAATGAAAACATATGTTATACTTTATTGAATGTTTTCATTGAAAGTGCAGTGCAAAGTTTAGGCATAATTCAATAAAGCGAAAATTTTGAGTGTTCGTTATTTATAATCTATCTTCCTGTTAAAATTGTTGACTACACTTTTAGACACCCATGAACGAACACATAACATGCGATAAATTGTCACAAATTAAAAAAAAATCACAAATTTTGTCATAGATCGTTGAAAAAAAATTGTGAAATGATCATTAGAAAAAAAAAAGAATTTCATCCAACGATCTTGGAAAAATAATCATGAATTTTGTGAAACAATCGAAGAAAATAATTGCAAATTTCATCAAAAGATCGCAGAAGCACATGTTGAATTTTGCCAATCTGTCACTCAGGAATATCGGGAACTTCGACAAATAGTCGCAGAAAAAAAAATCAAATTCATCACAGATAATTGAAAAAAAAAATGCAAATTTCGCCAAACAATCTTGGGAAAATAGCATGCATTTAGTGAAACGATCGCTGCAAAAAGCCCTCGAATTTCAGTAAACAATCGAAGAAAAATACTGCAAATTTCATCAAAAAATCGCGGAAATGTATAGCAAATTTTGACAAAAGTGTGCCACTGAATTTTGCCAATCTGTCGTTGAGAAATATCGGGAACTTTGGAAAATAGTCACCAAAAATAAATAAATAAAATCACAAATTTCATCATAGATCGTTGAAAAAAAAAAAAAAAACGTTAATTTCGTCAAACGATTGCTGAAAAAAACCCCGCGAATTTCAGTAAACAATCGAAAAAAAATATTGCAAATTTCATCAAAAGATCGCGGAAATGCATGGCAAATTTCGTCAAAAAAGTGAAGAAGCATATGCCAATTTGCCAATCTGTCGCTGAGAAATATCGGGAACTTCGACAAATGGCCGCGGAAAAGAAAAACACAAGTTTTGTCACTGATCGTTGAAAAAAAAAAATGCAAATTTCATGAAACGACTTGGGGGGGGGGGGGGGGGAATCGTGCATTTTGTGAAACGATCGCTGAAAAAAAAACGTGAATTTCAGTAAACGAAGAAAAATATTGCAAATTTCATCAAAAGATCGCAGAAACGCATAGCAAAGTTTGTTTGAAGAGTGCAGATTGCAAATTTTGCCAATATGTCGCTGAGAAATATAGGAAAGTTCGACAAATGGCCACGGAAAAGAAAAACAAATTTTGTCACTGATTGTTTAAAAAAAATCGTGAAAAAAAAAACACGCGAATTTCGTCAAACGATTGCTGAAAAAAACCCCGCGAATTTCAGTAAAAAATCGAAGAAAAATATTGCAAATTTCATCAAAAGATCGCGGAAATGCATGGCAAATTTCGTCAAAAAAGTGCAGAAGCATATGCCAAATTTGCCAATCTGTCACTGAGAAATATCGGGAACTTCGACAAATGGCTGCGGAAAAGAAAAACACAAATTTTGTCACTGATCGTTGAAAAAAAAAAAAAATGCAAATTTCATGAAACGATTTGGGGGGGGGGGGGGGATTGTGCATTTTGTGAAACGATCGCAGAAAAAAAGAACGTGAATTTCAGTAAACAAAGAAAAATATTGCAAATTTCATCAAAAGATCACAGAAACGCATAGCAATTTTTGTCTAAAGAGTGCACATTACGAATTTTGCCAAATGGCCGCGGAAAAGAAAAACACAAATTTTGTCACTGATCGTTAAAAAAACCCCACAAATTTCATGAAATGATTTGGGGGGGGGGGGAGGGGAAATCGTGCATTTTGTGAAACGATCACTGAAAAAAAAAGCGTGAATTTCAGTAAACGAAGAAAAATATTGCAAATTTCATCAAAGGATCGCAGAAACGCATAGCAAAGTTTGTTTGAAGAGTGCAGATTACAAATTTTGCCAATATGTCGCTGAGAAATATAGGAAAGTTCGACAAATGGCTACGGAAAAGAAAAACAAATTTTGTCACTGATCGTTTAAAAAATATCGTGAAAAAAAAAAACTGCAAATTTCGTGAAACGATTTGGGGGGGGGGGGGGAATCGTGCATTTTGTGAAACGATTGCTGAAAAAAAAACGTGAATTTCAGTAAACGAAGAAAAATATTGTACATTTCATCAAAAGATCGCAGAAACGCATTGCAAAGTTTGTCTAATCTTTGGCTAATGGTCGCAAAAAAAATTAACGCAAATTGCTTGAAAAATCTTGTAAAAACAATCACTATAAAAATAAAACACAAAATTCGATAAACAGTCGAGGGAATAAATTGCAAATTTCATCAAAAGATCGCAGAAATGTATAGCAAATTTTGACAAAAGAGTGCAGAAGCACACGCTGAATTTTTCCAATCTGTCGCTGAGAAATGTCGGGAAATTTGACAAATGGCGACAGAACAACAACAAAAAAATCATAATTTCTCTTCACTGAATTACGCCTAAACTTTAAACTGCTATGCCTGGCACCACAGTTGCAGAAAATTCTCCAAGTGTCTGTAACAGATACTTCAGTGGCAGAAAATAATCTGCTAGTAAAATTGAAGCATTAATTAATCAAACCACCACTTATCTGCAATGTCTTTAAGCATTTTATTAATTTTTATAGATAATAATCTCAGTTTTGTATTAAGTAATAAAGAGCTAAACATAATTGTAAAGTGAAATAATAAAAGGTTTGACGGAAAAATAATCTGCAAAAGAGATAAGAAAATCTGTGACGCCTGTCTCCCATCTTGAATTTTTTGCTACTGGACCTGGCGCTATGAAAACATTCAGTAAAGTGCAAGATATGTTTTCATTACGATTTCTTATCAGTGGGAAAGTGGAGAGAAAATATTAACAAAAGGAAAAGAACTGAAAATGGAAAATTCTGAGTGCGTAAAATAGTTATGATGTGCATTTTGTGACATGGAGTTTCAGAAGAATCGCACATGAATGAACTCTTAATCGCCCAAGAACGGAAATTATTTACTGAATGTTTTAAAAAAACATTCGATTCTTGGGGCGATTAGACAAATTTGGAGTTTCAGAATAATCGTCCAAGAATGGATATGCAGTCAGGTATAAAATGTACGTTGTCATCGCCCAATAATGTCAACAATAATAAATCAAAACATTGAATATTTGTATATGAATCAAACTGAGTTCAATAACAATTTTAAAAATGCAGAATCAAAATTAAAACTTATATTTTTGTTTATTTAAATGAAAAAAGTTTAAATTCTACATATAACATTTCGAGTTATACCGATTAATAAGTTTTATCATGTTATGGTTAAGCATCACAAAAAATTTCAAAATAGTAACTCAATAAATAAAAATTATTTTAAAATAGGTATGTCCCGGACCTTCTTAAATGAAACAGAGTTCAATAACAAATCTTAAAATCAAAACATACATCTTATACTTTTGCTAAGAAATGAAAAGAAAACATTCAGTGAAGCGTTGATTCAGCAAATATGTGAAAAGTTTAGTTTTCAGGTGAAAAAGTTTGTAAAAAGCCTACTTTTATGACAATTTTGTGAAGGGTCCTTTTTTTAAGGTGAAAAGTTTTGTGAAGGGTCCTGCTTTGATTTGAAAAAATTTGTGCAGGGTCCAGTTTTGACATAAAAAATGTTGTGAAGGGTCCAGTTTTGACATGAAAAATGTTGTGAGGGGTCCTGTTTTGAAATGAAAAATATTGTGAGGGGTCCTTTAAAGAACCCAATTTTTCCTAAACAGATCCCTGTGCTTGTTACATATCATGACTTTGATAAGAAATGAAAACACTCACTAAAGTGTAAAAAATATGCTTTCATTGGGATTTGTTATGAAACTCATAATATATGGGGAAGTGGAAAAAAAAGATAAAAGAAAAACCCAAATAACTTCATTCATTTCCCCTGAAAAGAAATATTTGTTTTATTCCTATTCTTGGGCGATGACAACATACATCTCTTAATCACCCGAGAGCGGAAATTATTTACTGAATGTTTCCATTTCATAGAAAGTACAGTTTTCATCTTACACTTTACTATAAAATGTACAGTTCTATTTTTACTAAGAAATGAAAACATTCAGTGAAGCGTTGATTCAGCAAATTTGAAAAAAAAAATAATCAGCAAATTTGTAAAAAAAAAAAAAAATAATTACTTTAAGATCCCAGAAAGTTCAAGAAACATTATACTATTTCATTCTTGGGCGACTACGCGCATGTAAATAGATATTAATACGAAGAACGAATACAATTTAAAGTAACTTACGTGAATTGTATTATATCATTTCTTATAAACAATACAAAAACATTATAAAATAATGTCAATAAGATTAAATCTTATAGTCACAAAATAAATAAAGCATGGGAAATAAACAGTGCAATTTCCCGCTACAGTTATACCCTGTTCACACTGCCTTATCGGAACTATCTTAAACCTCCGAACTCTCTGAGGGAGTTCCAGAAACTCTCTGAGAGAGTTTGAACTTTCTTCGGGCTAGAAACAGTCACGACCATTCACTCTCGCTGGCTGTAAAGCATCGCATTAACTGATTGGGTGTTGCGGGCGGTTTTATCGTAAGCGCATGCGCAAACAACACAGTGACGTTCACTGAATTATCTTAAGTGAGTTTTTCCATGTGAACAGGTTTCCAATTCCGGGAGGGTACCACCTCAAAATTAAGAGAGGAACAGGTTTCCAATTCCGGGAGGGTACCACCTCAAAATTAAGAGAGTTCGGCGGCCTAAGATATCTTAAGTATCGTAGTGTGAACATAGTATTATACCCTGTTCACACTGCGTTATCGGAACTCTCTTAAACCTCCGAACTCTCTGAGGGAGCTCCACAAACTCTCTGAGACAGTTTCAACTTTCTTCGGGCTAGAGACAGTCACGACCATTCACTCTCGCTAGCTGTAAAGCTTCGCATTAACTGATTGGGTGTTGCGGGCGGTTTTATCTTAAGCGCATGCGCAAACAACACAGTGACGTTCACTGAGTTATCTTAAGTGAGTTTTTCCATGTTAACAGGTTTCCAATTCCGGGAGGGTACCACCTCAAAATTAAGAGAGTTCGGCGGCCTAAGATATCTTAAGTATCGTAGTGTGAACATAGTATCAATGCAAAAACACTTGACGGGTTAAAAGTTTCTGACGCAGCACTATCTTATGCTCTAAGAATTTTAAATATGGAACTTAAAAATACTGATATCAAATTTTGAGTGACGTTATGCTATTTCTTAAAAAATATATTTGTATTTATTTCATCATTTTATTTTTGTTTTATTTATAATCGCATGTGCAAAAGTTATGTTCAACATGAAAAGCTGCATAAAATTTTATTCGCTGTTGCTTTATCATTTACATCTCTCATAAATTCAAAATATGAGTTTTAAAAGATATGATATAAAATTTAAGTGACGCCTTGATGTGACTTTAAAAGGTTTGTTTTAAAATTCAATTTAAATTATTTTTGACTTGGTTAAAATATTTTTTTACATCTACACAATACTTTTAATTTTCCAATTCACTGTTAAATATATCACTTTCATTGAATCTATACTATGCATTGAAATGTATTTATTTCAACAAATTGATTTATCTTTTGTGTCACGCTATTCAAAATTGTGAGTAAGATTTATGTAAATGGTTTCTTTGCGTCATTGTGTCCAAACTACATGAAATGTATGAAAAAGGATATTTTGACGCAAATAAACCATTTACATAAATCTTACTCACAATTTTGAATAGCGTGACACAAAAGATAAATCAATTTGTTGAAATAAATACATTTCAATGCATAGTATAGATTCAATGAAAGTGATATATTTAACAGTGAATTGGAAAATTAAAAGTATTGTGTATATGTAAAAAAATATTTTAACCAAGTCAAAAATAAGTTAAATTGAATTTTAAAACAAACCTTTTAAAGTCACATCAAGGCGTCACTTAAATTTTATATCATATCTTTTAAAACTCATATTTTGAATTTATGAGAGATGTAAATGATAAAGCAACAGCGAATAAAATTTTATGCAGCTTTTCATGTTGAACATAACTTTTGCACATGCGATTATAAATAAAACAAAAATAGAATGATGAAATAAATACAAATATATTTTTTAAGAAATAGCATAACGTCACTCAAAATTTTATATCAATATTTTTAAGTTCCATATTTAAAATTCTTAGAGCTTAAGATAGTGCTGCGTCAGAAACTTTTAACCCGTCAAGGGTTTTTGCATTGATATCATTACTTTTTTGAGGTTAGTGATAAAATGATTAAAAAAAAGATACTTATGGGATTTAATGCAGATTTAATTTTTACTATTTTATTACAATTTTCCTTATAGCAGTTTGTATATAAAAACAAGTGGGTAAGTATAATCGCAGATCGCACAGAGGGTTTCATTTGATATTCCTTTAAAAACAATTTATCCTTAAATTAATAAATCCAAAATGCTAATTTATAATTATTAAATCCTTACATAGATGGTGCACCAATAGTTCCAATTTTCATGGGGCAGGGAACGCACTCTTTTAAACAAACCACCTTCCCATTGAAGTCATCAAAAACCAAGTTGAATAAGCCAGACCCCGTTGTGTTGTTTGACAAACAGCAGTCTCATGTCCCCTCCTTCCCCCCTTTTTCAAAATTTTTCAGACCAGTACCTAAGAATGGAACCGAAATAATTTTTTCTCTTCAGAAATTACGATAAAAAAAATAGTATGCAGTACTCATAAATTTACTTTAATGCTATATAGGGTGATTATTAAGTTAATTATAACGTTTGGAATCTGTTGCATTGATGTCCGAAAGGTAGTTTCTGAGTTATGGAAGCTGGACCCATAAGGCGCCATAGAGGGGCGAAGCCCGCTAGTGTCTATCATATTTATATCTGCCATGTGGACTAATTGCGATATTTAATCAAAATAGTCCTCCCCCCTCCTCATCCCCGGAAATATAACAAATACAAAATGTGTCTTTATAAACCTATCGTCAAATAGGTTTTTATTTCTTTTTCCCTAAAAAAAAAAACATGATTTTTATATCCGTAACGTAAATAGCGGACGAAGCCCGCTAGTTCCTATCATAATATATATTTTAAATAATTTTATATAGTCTATAATAAAAATCAGACTTAAAATAATCTAGTTCCATGAGTACTTGTAGTGTCAGTTACATGCTACGATTTTTGGATACCAGTATTTTAGAACGGGAAAATGTGACTTATTTTATCGGAGATATATCTCATTAATTGAATAAGGCGAAGCAAACTTTTTGAAAAAAAGGTGGCCAACAAGCATGGCAGTTATCAGCTATGTGACTTTGTGCTAAAGTCCATTAATTTGACCTGCTTAAAAATATTACGGAAGATTGAATTATAGTAGAACCTGGATTAACCGAGCTTCGATTAATCGAGGTTTCTGTTAACCGAGCCGATAACAAAGTCTGATTTTTTTCCCTTTTGAATGAGCCTTAAAAATAACCACACTCTTTAGCTCACTGTCCGTGCTATACAGGCCCTTCTGCCCCCAAAAGCACTCAACTCCAAAGAAACATTGGACCCTGAGAAGTCAATAGCGAACAATGCTTTGTTTCCAGTGGCTGCGTGAACTTTCGTAAATTTTTCAATTTGCATTTTAAAATTTACTACTGGCAGTTGATTTTCTTTTTAAATTTGTTAAGCCGTGAAACAGAACTTTACATATATTTATTTTTATTATTTAAAAAACGTTCTATATATTTTTTAAAAAGAGATGTTAAATTCCCAAGCACGGCGAGTTTTTACAGACAGTTTCTATTAACCGAGATTTCCGATTCCGATTTACTAACAGTCCCAATTATCTCAAATAATCGAGGCTGCTCTGTATAATTAAAAAATCAATGGCGATCTTACTGTAAACGGGTTTCCCTTTTACTGAGGGATTTCAAGACCGAATCAGCTGATGTTAGTTGCTGTTTCCGTGCTTGATTAAATAAGATTAGTTAAACATTTGAAAATTACCAAATATAAAAGGAACTAAGTCAACAGAGTCTTTGCTTTATGGTATTTTTTAACAACGCTATAAGAAAATGATTTTAAATAAGAGATTTTAAATGTAACGTTTTAAATCTGACATAATTTTCATCAAACTTTCCTTTCTCTTTGTAACATTCAACTGAAAATATTTTTATTATTAGAAAGATAATATTATTATTTGCGCTACCTTAAAATTAGCAACTATAGTTTAAAATATCATCTCGAAATTTGAAATAAATCTATCATATAAATATATTTTTTAATTTAAACTGTTTTGCAATATTATTATTTGGCCACTTTGGCCAATGTGACGTAATTTCCTCCATTTACGACTTTTAACAGATATCAATGAATTTATTATTTAAAAATTTTCTTTTTCTTTTAATATTCACGTGTAAATATAATTTTTATGACGTAATTTTCAATGTTTTCCTGCTTTTAATGCGTAATCATTTAATTCTAATTTGAAAATAATTGATTATTTTATAATTTTCTTTCATTTTAAGTAAGCATGTGTAAAAACAATTTTTATGACGTAATGTTTAATATTTTCCTGCTTTTAACACGTTATCATTTAATTCTAATTTAAAAGGATTTTTTTCTGTTTATAATAGTCACGTGTGAATAAATTTTTAATTTAAAGGATATATTATTCTTTGCGCTGTTTTAACAATTGGCAACAATTTAAAATAACCTTTTCTAAAATATGTAAAAAATATCTCTGGAAATTCTGAAAATTTTAATTTAAAGTTGAAATAAACCGTCAAAAAATTAGACAAGTTAAAAGTAATAAATGCACTCTGCAAACTTCGAGTTTCTATTGAATGATTAAATTGAATGAAAATGATTAAATTCCCATGTATATTTTTTTTCCTATGAGACTTTTTTAATGAGACAATTTTATCCAGATTTAACATTAAATATCTCTTAAAATAATTCTTCGATTTAAAAACTGTCTACTTCAACGTTTTTATCAAACATTTCTCTATAATACTACCCATTTTAATATTTTTGTATGCAGTAATTTTCTTAATATTTGCGAAATAGATCTCTAGGCACAAGAGATTCTTTCAAAGCGGCGAAGAGCGTTAGTTTTTTTTCCCGAATAAGAGACAAAATGTAGTACGCAATTGCGTCAAAAGATGGCGACACCAGAATTCTGATATGCTTATTATGTAAACTGTAAATATTGCAAAATTAAATAAAAACAATTGTCTCGGGGTTATCAAAGTTCATTGTTATTTATAAATAAAACATTTCAACTAAATTATTTATTATAAAAGAATTATTACATCACAATAGTTTTTATGCAAGGAAAATAATAATAATAATAATAATATTATTATTATCGATGTCAGTGATTATATATTGATTGACCGTCATAATAATAAAAAATGATATTATAAAAAGAAGAGCTGAAATGAATTATTTTTTTACGTTTCTGATCGTGTGATTTATATTCAAATAAGAATTATTAATGTATATTTTTTGTAAAGTGATTGAAATTAAATATATTTATAAAATTTGTGGTAATATTTTTATTGTTGAAAAATTGCCAAGAAATAATCATCATCAAATTGGCGTCATTATAATTGTAATTTTATTTAACTTAATAGCAATTAAAAAATTACAAAGGAACTGAGATTAATGGTCAACTAACAGACTTTAAAAGAAAAAAAAAGAACACATTCACATGCGAAAACAAGTAGCAGAGAGTATCGAACTGCCTATCTTAAGATCAGTAGACGATGGCCCTGAACCACTCAGCCAGTGGGAAGACAAAATCTTTCTCCCCAAAAGTGGTTAAAAAGAAAGCATGTGTATGAATACAGTGTCATGCATTTTCAGTGAAATTTCCATAGAATGGCGAAGAAATATAGTCCGATTTTTCATGCGCATTATAAAACGAACAAGAGTCTTGCTGGAAACAAGCAAATTGTTATTTGGTTCATCTGAAACATATTTATTTGATTTTTAAAAAATCGCCCGTGTCATTTTCGAGAGAAAAAAAAAAATCGAATTATTTAACGAACGAGAGTTTTCCCAGAAAAAAGAAAAGTGTTATTCACCTCGCCTTAATCACATTTATATTATGTATCAATTTAAAGATGATCGTTAGAACCGTTTTCGAGGTTTTCAAATTAGGAACTTCCTCGATATCAACGTTTTCACTTTAAAAATGTTTATTTAGATCTCAAAATATACTGCACGTAGAAATGTAAAAATTTCAGTATACGATTAGACTGCAGATATAAGACTGTTCTAGAAATTTCAGAACAATAAGACCTATATCTGCTGAGTTATTAAAAGGCGGCTTTTCGCGTTTTCTTTGATGTCGAGTTAGCTGTATATATGAGTTCCGCCATCTACGAATTCTATGATACGATACGATACGATTTTAACAATACGATACGATACGATTTTAGGCTTAAGGCTGCGTCACTGGGAATACTACCGTCTTCCATGATATTAGGCTAGAAAATGCAGCCGCTGTATCTCATATTTACCACCTGCTCTCATTGGCTGGTTTCTTCTTTGCCGCGGATTGGCTCAGAGCTGTAAATAGCCTGTAACCCATAACGTTTTATTGCAGCGGATTGGCTTAGAGCTGTAAATAGCCTCTAACACATAACGTTTTAATTACGTTTTAATTTTTTTTTTAAATATCTAAATTGAAATTTTAAAATCCGGCGGTGAAGTGCACTTTTCGGAAATAGCATCTACACATGACAAAAATTTCAGAGGCCTAGGTGTTATAATTTCGGCGCTTTCCGCGGTCAGGCAGGCAGGCAGGCAGACAGACATCTCTTATTTTATATATATAGATATACAGCTTATAACACATTTCTAAACAAATTTTTACTTTAGATGCTTTGTAAGACTATAAGCTATTGTTCATAATAATCAAGAGCACTAAATACTGTCATCGTGATTGAAATAAATTCAGAATTAATAAAGTCGACAATAATTTCAGAGATTTGGAATCTAAATATCCGTAAATAAAAAGCAAAATAATAGTAACTTAAAAAAATTCAAGCATTTTATTGATGCATAAGTACACATTACTGGATTTTAAAGTTAAATATCATGGTACTAATATTTTTAATCGTAGATCAAATTTGATGTTAAATTAATTAAAAAGAGAAAAAGTGTAAAGTTTTACTTTGACAATATCCATTTATGATAAAAAGTTCAATATTATATTATAAAACATCCAAGACACGTTAAAAATTTGAAAAACAACTTCTTTATTGTCTCAAAATGGCGTTTAACCTCTTCAGACCCCAGGGTTTATTTTCATATATTTTCTTACTTCAGTTATGAATTTATATTCGCAAAGTGATAACTAAGAAAGATTGAAAAGCAAAAAAAAAATTAAATTTATTTTTTGTACATAAAATTTGATATATCATATATAACACATGGGACACAATAAATACATTTTTTGATAATTTATTAGGATATTTTCTTTTGTTTTGAATGGAAAAAATAATGAAAAATATTAAATAATCATGCATTTAATAAATTTTTATTTTTAATGGGCTCTCCATGTGGTATTTTAACGAATAAAAAAATTATTTACTTTTCGTTTTTGTATATTTCCCTCATTTTTGCTGCAAGTCATTTTTAAATCCCATTTTATGGCAGAAAAAAGCACTATAAGAAACAATTTGCTATTTTGCTTTAGTTTGGCTATCTTTGAAGATTCCATTCACACCATTTTCATTTTATTAATCATTATTTATATACAGGGAAAAAATTGTAAAGATGTGTATCCTATAGGATACTCCAGGTCCGAAGAGGTTAACAGCAGAAAAATTAACAAAAGAAAAATACTCTACAGAAGTAGCTGCTAAAAATCTCTTAAAAATCTTTTGTTTATCCTTTAAAAATAAAAGAAGAAACACTTGTTTAAATGTATGAGAAATGTTAAGCAAACAGTTTTTAATGTGATAAGCATGTTTAACTTATAATACAAAAGAGGAAAACCAGTTATCTTCTATTCAAATCATAAATACTATGTTTTATCCTTTGAAAATGCCAAAATGAGACTATAAGTGTTAGGAAGAGGAAAATATGACTTTTCTATTGTTAAAGAACAAGAAGTCAGTTTTGGTAAACACATGCTGGGAGAGCAAATTAATTTTTAATTTTTAATATTTTATCTAATTTAATATTTTATTTAATATTAATTTGAAACATTTGAATAACTTACACTCATACACATTTATTTGAAGAAGTAAGTGTAACTTACTTTTTACACATTTATTTAAATAACTAAAACTTTTTTTTTTTTGTAAATTATGTATTTTATGTCTTTATGGAGAAATATTTTTAATTGCTTATCATTAAATTTGAAACTTAAAATGTAATATGATTACATGCGTCTGCTAATAATAACCACGAAAAGTAGATCCCCGTTAGCATTTTTGAAATAAATTAAAAAAATTAAAACTTGTCTTTAAGTTTTCGAATTCTGAATCTAAGTATACTGGAATTTGAAGCAAAGGCTTTTTAATTAGCGAATTTCCTAAGCATTTAATTAGTTTTTAAATACAAAATATTAATTTAATATTTAAATATGAAAATTTTTAATTTTTAATCGCACACTAAAGCATTTAATGCATTAAAAAAACACACCCAGAATTTTAATTTAATTGTTTTTATTTATCATAAAGCTTTTAACGTTGAAATTTTGATGCATCCAAGATAATTCCTTAAGGGTTTTTTCTGCTTTTGAAAAGAACTTTTAATGCAAAATCGGAAAAGGAATTATCTTGTTCTCAATTCTTAAAGCTGTTCAGAAATACAAAATGGATATTTTCTGAGTATTCTTTTTCAAAAATCATGTTATTGAACCGTATTTTCAGTTTTAGGTAAGGGCAAAAGTTCTTACAGAAAAGTCTCAAAGTTGGAATTTTGAACAAATTTCCGAACGCGACAGCCGTCACGAGAAAACAATCGCTTATAACTCATGATGTAATTCATTTAGAAAAAAAAAAAAGAAAAGAAAAGAAAACTGTTCGAATTCAAATCATTTCAATAATAATGTTTGCAAGTATCGTGTTTTTACGCTTAAAAATGAGTTCTTAAATGTGTTAGAAAGATTCGCTTTGTTGATCGGGGAAAAATATATTTTCACGGACCACATTAAAACCTTTTTATCCCCCAAAAGTGCACTTATGAGACTGTAAGTGCGTTGTAAAGGAAAAGATGATTTTTTTTATAGGTGAAGAATAAGAAGTCAGTTTTCATTATCGTATGCAAAGAAACGATGTTTTTTTAAATATTCTATATTTTATCTTGTTACAACAATGAACAACACAGCAAGAAGTAACTTTTTATCACTCGCACCAAAAGAAGAAATAGTGAACAATAAGAAAGTTGCCGAAAAAAGTATTATTTTTTATAAACTAAAGGGAGAAGAAAAATATTCAAGCTTTTATGTAACTGCAATTTAATTTCTACCTTTTACTTTTTACCGCCAATAGATGATACAATATTTGAAAAAACTCTGCTGTCAATTTCTAACACTATAAATAATTGAAAAAAAAAATTGTACACATTTTGACTATAATTTTTAATATGAGGACAAAGTTAAATTTTTTTATTGCTGAATGAAATATTTTTGAGAAATATGCAGCTTTTAACACATTTGTTTGGTTTGGTTTGATTTGTTGGAGAACTACGTTCATTTTTTTTTCTTTTTAACACAAAGACAAAACAGAGTGGGACCTCCGTTTAAAATGGAATCCGACCAATTACAAACATTCACGGGTGAATCGGGACTCGAATATTGCACACTTTGCACAGTAACCAGCGCCTTAACCACTAGAGACAAGCAGTTGGGCATAATGAATTTGTTAACAATTTACGTACCACTTTAGATGTTTTATAATATTATAAGCTCCTGGTTTATAATAACCAAGAAAATTGAAACGCCGTCATCATGCTTCAGAAATAAATTAAAAATTAATAAAATTGTCTTTAATTTCAAAGATTTGGAATAAAAATTTCGTTAAATTAAAAGTAAAGTATCATACATGTGAAAATTTTCCAATCATTTGACTCATAAGAGCAAATTATCGATTTCAGAATTAAAAACGAGAATAGTCCATTTTCAAAATTTTCATTTATGATAAAACGTTCACGATTTAAATTCTAACATATCCAAGATACAATTTTAATTTATTTTTGTAAAAACAAATATTTTATTAGCTCAAAATTTTAACAGCAGCTTCAATAACAAAAGAAAACAAATCCACAGAAATAGCAGCTAAAAATATTTTACAATTATCTTGTTTATCCGCTAAAAATAAAAGAAGAAACAATTGTTTAAATATATAAGAATTATTAAGTAAGCAGTTTTTAACGCGATAAACGTGTTTAACTTTAAAACAAAAGAGGGAAACGAGTTATCTTGTTCTCAAATCTTAAATAACAGCTTTCTTTCCTCCAAAACCCTATTTATGAGATTTTATGTATTAGAAGGAGAAAAATATGACTTAATTTTCTAAAAGTTAAGAAGTAAGCTTTCGAAACCGCATGCAAGAAGAGAAATCTTATTTTTAATTTTCTATATTCTATCTTCTTTCGACAATGAAAAATACAGAGAAAATTAACTTTTTGTCACTCAGATAAAAAATAACTGAACAATCAATTGGAAAATTATTGAAAAAGTGCTTAATTTTGTATTAGCTGACCCTTCCGACATTGCCCGGGCCTGTTGCAATAACCTTAAATGTATCAGTTTTGAACAATTTTATATTTTTAAACGAAAATCCATCCTAGAAAACATAGAGTTAGGGCCCCACTGCCTGAAAGATTCTATATTTTAAAATGAAAATATGTACACCTGAATCTAGAGTTGGAGGCCCCACTACCTTCAGCAGCGTATACCCTAAAAATGGGGCCCCACAACGTTCGGCAGCGTACACCGTGCGCGGTATGCACGCTAATTTTATATTTATAAACGAAAGACCAGTGTAACCCGGACGCGTAACATCCTTAAATATATTTAAATCAGTGTCGAATATGTTTCCGATCATTATGTCAAAAATCGATGTTAAAATACTGAAATGTAAGGGTAAAATGGTTTGAAAGAAGCATTTTTGTTCTCTCTTTTTTTTTTTTTTTTTTTTTACATCATCAGGTAAATTTTACATTAAGAAAACATTTCTTATTCTTAAATAGCTTTGGAATTTTTATAAGTTCTAAATATGATGCTTCCGAAGCCTGGGCATAATTTTCATGCTAAAATATTGAAATGTAGTTGTAAAAAGCAGTGTTTTCTTTTTTTTTTCATATCGGAATCCTACGGGAAATTTTCTTATTTTCAAACTGATTATTTTATCCCTAAATCTCATTATTTCTAAACCAAAATTTTATTCGAACAACAGCTAAAAGCTTTATTTAATCTATTAAAATTTTACAGCATGTTATAAGTTTAAATGAGAGTGGGGAATGCTCACCCTATGGGAATTTTTTAAAATTTTCAAACTGATTATTTTACAGCTGAATCTCATGATTTCTGAGCAAAAGCTATACTCGATCATTATTTAAAAGTTTAAAATATCGTATTGAAATTTCAGAGCAATTGTATAAAATTAAGTTAATTTTTTTAATCAAAATGGACCTAACGTGAATCCTATGGGCAACAGAAACAAAAAGCGAAAATTGTTGTGAAAGGGAATTTCGGAAAAGCATTTTTTTGAAGTTGTAATATTAACCATTTTTTAAACGAATACCACCGTCCAAAAGAATAATAAACGTAGATGTAATCTGGTACTTTTTTTTTTTTTTTTTTTACATATTTTTATTTACGGAGCAGATGCAGAATTTTGAACTCCCAAAAAATCCCAAAACCTCGAAACGACGTTTCGAAAATAATTTTTTGAAAGCGTTAATAATCTTGTTTTTTGAAACCAGTTACACAATTACAAAGTTAAAAATACGTCGGAATGGTCTGGCATTTTTAGTTTTCGCGTATTGTGAACGGTCGAGATGACGTGGATTGAGAAAAATGGAAGAATACGAAAAATGTCGTTTAGAAAAGATTTTTTTCAAATTGTTAATATTCGTATTTTTTAAACATATTACAGTTTTAAGGATATAAAAATATGAAAATTTGGTGGATATTTTTTCTTCAGCATTTTGTACGGTTCAGCTGATGTGAGCGTTGAAAGGCTCACAAAAGAGAGCTCTTTTCCGCAGTTCGGTTAATATATGCTAGCCAACTATGGAACTGCCGGCAAGTGCCATTTTAAGAAACACGGTGTATTTTAATGAGAGTTCGTTGAGGTTGTTAATTAATATTTTTGGCTAATTATCAAAAATGAAAAATCTGAGCCTCAGATGCATTAGGACCTACCTTGGACTATTTTTATCCCGATTTTTAGCCCTCTACATGCGGCGTATTTTCCTAGCTACGTGCACGCACACACACCCAGAGACAGAAAAACATCTTTATTTTATTGGTATAGATACGAATACGATACGAAAGAAACATTTACGTTTTTATATATAATAAATTATGCTCTCTCTCTTGCGTTTTTTTGCAAAAAGGTGTTACTATATACAAAAATTTCACTGTTAATTATGAACACTGTAGATTAAATTAACAAAAGCTTTATGTGTTATTATTATTATTATTATTATTGTTACCTTTTTTGCGACTTATATATTCTATGCATAAATATTTCAAATTTGAATCATAACAAATAATATGGGAAGAAACTTTTGCTTATAATAATTAAGAAAAATGAAGCAACATCACCACGCTTTAAATAACTTTAAAAGTATTAAACTGTTCGTTGATAAAAAAGAAAAAAAAATGAATGCAATAAAGTTTAAAGCAGTATTAACGAGGAAATTTTTCAAGAATTTAATTAATACGTGAGTGCAAAAGTATTGATATCAAATTTAAATACCAGAGAACTGTTAATTTTTAAGCGTAGACTAAAGCATTCAATTTATTAATAATAGCCCTACAATTTATTTTAAATGTTTTCATTTATTGTTAAGCATTCACTATTTAAATTCTGACGCACACAAGATAATTATCTTTTTTTTTAAGAAAACAACTATTTAATTTATGTAAAAATAAGGATTTAAAAGTAATAACAAAACATCCACAGAAGTAGCTTCTAAAAATATCTCACAAATATCTTGCTTATCCTTTGAAAACAAAAGAAGAAGGACTTGTTGGAATATATGAGAAATGCTAAGCAAACAGTTTTTAATGTGATAAACGTGTTTAATTTTTAGAACAAACAAAAAGAAAACGAAGTATCTTGTTTTCAAATCTTAAAGAGTATGTTTTTATCCTTCAAAAATGCATTTATTCATAAGACTAAAAGTGTGAAGAGAGGAAAATGACTTTTTTTTTTTATCTTGAAGAACAAGAAATCAGCTTTCATAACCTCATGTAAAGAACGCGATTTTATTTTATTTTACATTTTATCATGTTTCAGCAACGAATAAGACAACAAGAAATAATTTTTTGTAACTCATATCAACATAAAAAAATGAAAAATTTGAAGGATGAAGAAAAAGTGTTTTCAATCATAAACAAAACGCAAAAGAAAGAAATATTCACCTTTTATGTAATAATAAATTAAGTTCTGTCTCTTGCATTTTATCTCCAAAAAGATGGCACAATATTTGAAAACTTAGCTGTCATTTACGAACACTGTAGATTAATTTAAAAAAAGCGTTATGTATTTTTTTTTTTTTGTAAACTGTATGCTTTTATGATTTGTGAATAACTGTTTTAAATTTGTTTTAATTAAATTTGATCCATAAAAAGCAATACGAGTAATCTTCTGCTTATAATAACATAGGAAACTGAAGCACCGTCATCATTTTGAAAATGAATTTCATAGTAATTAACTCGTCTTTAATTCTATAAATTTTGATTCCAAGTATGCTGGAATTACGAGTAAAGGATTATTAACGAGGGAATTTACAAGGCATTTAATTACTGGTAAAAATTATTGAATTCAAATTGAAATATGAAAGAGTGGATAATTTTTAATCATAGACTAAAGCATCTAATTCATTTTTAAAAACTGACCTAAAATTGGATTTTAACTGTTTTTATTTATAGTAAGCCATTCACGATTTAAATTCTGAAGCTTCCAAGATAATTCTCTGTCTCTTTTTAAATACACAAAACCTTTATTATGCAAAATAGGGATTTCATAGCAACAAACAAAATAATGCAAAGCAGAAGCTGCTAAAAATATTTTACAACTATCTTGTTTATCCTCTGGAAATAATAGAAGATATATTTGTTTAAATGTATGAGAAACTTTCGGCAAGAAGTTTTTAACGCAACAAATCTGACTCACTTTTAAAACAAAAGAGGAAAATGAGTTGTCCTTTTTCCAAATCTTAAAAAACAGCTTTTTTTCTTTAAAAAATCTTTTATGAGACTATGAGTGTTAGGAGAAGAAACATATGAGTTATAATTTATAAAAATCAAGAAGTGAGCTTTCATAACCACATTTAAGAAGACAAATAGGGGAAGGTGGCCTAAAATGATCCTAGCGGACAAAACGATCCACATAGGTTTTCTTCCAGACAGGTCGCGCTATCTACAGGGTAACACATAAACTAGTTGTGCCAAGTAAAGAAGAAACAATGGCGGTATTCAAGCGATCGCAGTATTACGCATCTGAATAGAATTATTTGAAAAGTGATTTTTATAACATTTGTTATAAGATAAGCACTAACTTTCATATTTATTTAGATATACACTCTTTCATGTACAGAAATATGACTTGGTTTACTTAATAGAGTATGTTTTTAGATGTGAATTACACTTGCTAATTTTTTTATGTTTCTCTGCGTCATCAGTTATATGACCTAAAATAGACGGCCATGTTGCCGGGTAAAATGATCCATTATGTGGATCGTTTTACTACCATTTTATTGCCTAAAGAAAATCCGGTACCGCGCCCTAGCCATCATGGGAGCCAAATGTGTAACTGCTACAAACCTTTCTGTTTGAGTCCACGTGTTATCCTACCGATCATAATTTTCAAATATTCCATTTTATTGTTTTTTCAAAATTACTTGTGACACTTTTTTATTTTTAAATTTACACAAAATAAAGTATGCATGCTATTTTTTTGCAAAACTTACTTTATTTAATTATGTATTGTAATAAATACTTTTATATCCTTTATTTTGCCGATGAAAAACAATTTACAATTATTTTTAAATGAAATATGCCCTTGGGTGAGGGTAAAATGATCCTTTGGGCACTTTTTTCAAAAATCTATTTTTTTCATTACTCAATTTGGGTTTAAAATATTATTAAAAAGGTTTATAATGCAAAATACAGTGTAAAACATATTAGAATAGGGCTGAAGTTTCATTTAAACAGTTATGGTATTTTACACAAGTTCTCCCCTTAAGGAGATCATTTTAGGCCACCTTCCCCTACTAATTTTTAAATTTTCTATATTTTATCTAGTTTTAACAATGAAGAGCATAGCAAGAATTACCTTATTGTCACTCAGAACCAAACAAAAGAATGAACACGGTTGTAGAACAAAGTATTTTCTTGTAAACGAAACGGAGGAGAAAGAAATATTCGCGCCTTTATTTAATAACAGATTAAGTTCTGTCTCTCTCGTTTTATCCCCAAAACATGTGACATTATTTGAAAAAAAAATTGTCAATTAGGAACGGTATGGATCAGTTGAAAAGAAACTTTATATATATTTTTTGTAAATAATGAGTTTTTTATTGTTGTGGCCAATCATTTCAAATTAGTTATCATTACCTTTGAAACACTAAAAGTATTGAGTATGAGCTTGTGCTCATAATAACTAGGAAAGTTAAAATACCATAATCACACATGAAAATAATTTAAAATTAAAAGTCGTATTTAATTTCGCAGATTGTGATTCCAAATATGTCGAAATTTAGAGCAAATGTTTATTAACGGGAGAATTTTCCAAATATTTAATTAATGCTTAAGTGCAATTTATTGATTTCGAATTTAAATATGAAGGAATTGGAGATTTATTTCATAGATTAAAACGTTATTTTCATTAAAAAATGTCTAAAATTTAATTTTAGCTAATCTTATTTATGGTAAAACATTCACCATTTAATTTCTGACTCCTCCAAGGTTACTAACTAAACCTACTAAGTTTTTCATTCGTCTGAAATCAAACAGCAACAGCAAAATTTAACAACAGCAGCAAAAAATCCACAGATGTAGCTACTAAATACATTTTCAAATATCTTGTTTATATTCTAAGAAAAAAAGTAACTCTTGATTAAATACATGAGAAATGTAAAGCAAACAGTTTTTAATGCGGCATATTTGTTTAAATTTTATAAACAAAAGCGAAAAAAAATGATCTTGTTTTCAAATCTTAAATGGCCTGTTTTTATCCTCCAAAAATCTATTTATGAAACTATAAGTGTTAGCGAATGGAAAACATGCTATTTTTATTTTAAAAAAACAAGAAGTAAGCTTTCATAACCAAAAGAGAAGAGATTGATTCTATTTATATTTTTCCATAATTTATCTTGTTTCAACAATGACGAACACATCAAGCAGTAACTTTCTGTAATTCACAGCAAAACAAAAGAGTGAACAATTTGATAGTTGATGAAAAAGTGTTTTCTTTTATAAACGAAAGGAAGAAGCAAGAAATATTCACGAATTTATGTAATAATAAATTATGTTCCTTCTCTTGCGTTTCATGACCAAAAATATTACAATACTTGAAAAACTTTTCTGTCAATTTCAAACACTGCAGATTAATCAAGCAAATACTTCATGTACTGTTTTTTTTGTAAACTATGCATTTTATGTTGTCATGAATAAATATTTCAAATTGTTTATTAATAATTTTGAAATATTATAAGTAATATGAGAATAATCTTTTGCTTAAAATAGCCAAGAGAAATGAAGCCTAAACATCATTTCTTAAATAAATTTAAACTTAATAAACTCCTATTTAATTCCAGAAATTTTGATTTCAAGTATATGCTGAAATTAAGAGTAAACGATTATTAACGAGGAATTTTCAAGGCATTTAATTGTTGCTCAAGTAAAAATTATTCATTTCAAAATTAAATATGAGAGAATGAATAATTTTTAATCGTAGGCTAAAGCATTTAATTCATTAAAAAAAACTGACCGAAAATTTTATGTTAACTATTTTAGGTTGATTTCGTATGAAATACTACCTATTGGGATCGTTCCTATGTTGGAATTACTGAAAAAGTTTTGCAGATCTACACCGATCACGACCCCTAGAACCCAAAACCACCCTCAGTAAAAAACTTTATATATATATATATATATATATATATATGTACATGTATATATATACATATATATATATATATATATATATATATATATGTATTATATATATATATATATATATATATATATATGTATGTCTCACTTTCTTTTGGACGCGATAACTTCCACAATTCTACACAAATCTCTTCCAAACTTATACATAAAATCAAGGGGAACAAAATCTCGGTCAAGTTCGTTAATGGGCAAAATCAGACCCAGGGGATGGAAATAGGGTGGGGTTTTGTGAAAACCGAAAAACCCCCATAACTTCTTAATTCTTGTACATATAAAATTAGTTTAAACTTTTTATAACTTATAAAAATACGGCCAAAATTTATGTATCACAGATTTTTGATAAAATTAAAAATGTGCTCAAGGGGCGCAAAAAAATAGGGTTTTTGGGAGAAAAAAAAATCCTAACTTCGTCAATTTTCAAAATTCAGTTTCAGTTTCAGTTCAAAGTTCAGTTTCAAAATTGGATTGAAATAAAAATCAATTTTATTATACATCTCCTTAATATTATCTACAACTTTTATATTCACAAGTTTTTGATACAAATAATTCGTACAAAAAAAAAAAAAAAAAAAAAAAAATATATATATATATATATATTAAAACGAAAACGAAAAAGAGGGGTTGAAGAAAAAAAATTTCTATAACTCCGCCAATTCACAAAATATAAAATCCCCATGAATTTATCATATATCTTCTTAATATTGTCTTCAACATTAATATAGACAAGTTCTTGGTAGGACCAATTCTTACAGCAAAAACAAATTAAAAATACATAGCGGTTGAAGAAAAAAATCATCTTAATAAGGGTGTATTCAATTCCAAACTGCTTTTTTTCTTACTCATTTTTAAATTCACTTTTGCTCTCAAACGCATCCAATTGGTAGATTCTCTTATTCAGAAACTATATAATGTACCGTAATGATCGATTTTTTGATAGAGGCAGAATATAGTTCAAAAAATGATGTCAAAGTGGGCATTTTGAACAGAAATTCACGAAGCCATTGTGTTAGAAACGAAAAATATTGCCTACTGAGAAAATAATTGTTTATTAATCAAGTTTTAATTAATTGAAAGAAAAATAGAAACACATGTCGCTTATAAATCTTTTCAAAAATCACGTCAGCAAGTTTCATATTTTTTCTATTAAAAATTAATCTGAACATGTGCCAGAAAATTTCGAGTTGTTGAGTATGGAAAAGTATTTTTTTTTAATACTGCTAGAGGTCTGCACGGGCCCGGGCTTGGCCCGAGGCCCGTACCCGGCCCGGCCCGCGGGCCGGGCCGGGCCGGCGGAGTGAAGGCGAATTTTCAAACGGGCCGGGCCGGGCCGGCAGAATTAGGGAGACTTTTTCAACGGGCCGGGCCGGGCCGGGCCGACAGACAAAATAAACGGGCCGGGCCGGGCCGGCAAAAAAATTAATCGGGCCTATCGGCCCGATATAAGAATTTAAGCGAAGCAGATAAAATACCAGCCATTTTCAATGAATATGATTTTCTCGAGAAGTATAAATGTGCGTCACGAGCCGAAGCGAGTTTAACAACATCAATACAGAAATGTAACGTGTCCATCGTAGAGATCGGCATCGTACAGTTACAAGATGTCTGATTCCGAGTTTAATTTTTTTTCAGCAGACTCGTGCCGGGAAGGAAGTGGTCTTAATCGATCTCAGGATGTGTAGAACAGTCATTTTGTTTTGTAATATTAATAGTGATAATGCACTTCTCTTAACAGTATCTTTGGAAATATACCTTAAGGTGGTTCTCATATTCACTGCTCAACAATGCAAAGCTTTCAGACACATGTTTCTGACAAAAACTTTAACTATAAAGGCATAAAATTGACAGGCCTGCCTATTGAAGGCATTTGGAAACGAATAGCTTTTTCCATATTTAATAAATTACTTACAGAGATAACAGCGATTCCTGTCACGTGACTATACGTTTTTCTCCTTTCCTGTGCTATCGCTTCCGGAAATTCGATTCAAAACGCTAACTTTGACAGTATTTTCAGAAAGATATATTGCTTTTATCTATGAAAAAAAAAACGACATTTACATAGCTTTTGAATAAGAATACCTGCCAATCTTACTCGTTTCCGAAAAGAAAAGACTTCATAAATGTGTCGAAATGTAGCTCCTTTGGATTTGAGAAAAGTCTTAAAAATAAGAAAAATATTTTCACAAATCTACTTCTTATTAAACAGCTTCAAATGTTATCTTGTTTTTAATCCTTTATTCTGAACTACATTAATCTTTTAATGAATCCTTATTTCCATTTTGAAATGTCTGTAGACACGATGACTGTAAGTAATCGTTAATGTTTACTATTGTGCGTTTTCTGTTTTGCGAACATCATAGTAATGTAAAATATACTGTAAAATGTTCCCATAAATATGTATGTAGTATTCATTAAAAGAATCTTAATTGTATGTTGAGAAAAAACGAAATTTTTTTTTTTTTTTTTTTTTTTTTTTTTTTTTTTTTTGTAGAAATTGTATCGGGCCGGGCCCGTTTTCACTGATTTTTGTACGGGCCGGGCCGGGCCGGGCCGATCTTCCAATTTTTACAACGGGCCGGGCCGGGCTCGGGCCGAACTTCCAATTTTTACAACGGGCCGGGCCGGGCTCGGGCCGAACTTCCAATTTTTACACCGGGCCGGGCCCGGGCCTGGAAATTCCGGCCCGTGCAGACCTCTAAATACTGCCTTAACATGATTCTGATAAAACCAGCTATTATATAAAATGAAATAAAAACTCGTCAAAAGCGGCCAAATAAAATTGTTAAAGGGGATTTATATCTAATCATTATTTAGTTTTTGTAGATAAAATTAGTATACTTAAATTTAAAATCTACCTCCGCCTGTAGGCCGGGCCGGCAGGGATTTTTTTATTTATGGTAAACCGTTTACAATTTCTATTTTGTCGCATCTAAGGTAATTTTCTCTCTCTCTGCTTATCTTTTTATGAAACATTAAATATATTGTGTGATAGGGATTTAACAGCAACAGTAACAAAAAATTTAAAAGAAGTAACTGCTAAGAATAATTTACAGTTTTCTTGTTTATCCTCCAACAATAAAAAAAGAGACACCTTTTTAAATATATGAGAAAGTTTAAGGAAGCAGCTTTTAACGCGACTAACCTGTTTAACTTTTATTATAAAAAGAGTAAAACGAGTTATCTTGTTTTCAAATCTTTCAAAACTCATTTATGAGATTATAAGTGTAAGAAGAAGAAAATATGACTTTTAATTTTCTAAAAATCAAGAAGTGAGCTTTCATAACAACATGTAAGTAGAGAGATTTTATTAATTTTATTTTTTACAATTTATCTTGTTTCAAAAGTGCACAACACAGCAAGAAGTTACTTTTTGTCACTTACATCAAAACAAAAGAACAAACAATTTTAAGGTTGTCAAAAAAAGTCTTTTCTTTCATGAGAGTCGAGGTACCTTTTAAACTGGCAAATTACAGGTAAAAGTGACCCTAATGCGCATTAAAATAACTTTACATCTAATTAAGTTTTGGATATGAAATTTTAAGCACACATTAAAAGAGATATACCCTCTTTTAAATTACATTTTATGTTCTTTAAAGGGGATCTAGATTCATGCTATTTAATTTTATTTGAAATTTAATGTTGTTTTAATAAATGATTTCACTTTATTTGTCGTGAATGCTGAATTTCTCATAATTGAATAGTCGGAGTGAACCAAATTTAAATATAACGATTAGTTATAGAAATAAATTAAAACCTTCAAAATTTTTAACTTATTAGAAAAATAGTCATAATTTATATTATGATTTATTTCTATTTCTACATAGTTATTCTATTTCTATTTCTTTTTCTCTTATTTTATTTCTATTTCTACTCTTTTGCCATAATTTCTTACTTGATGAACATAAGAATAGGTCATTTTGTGCATCAATAAGGTTCAGTGAAAATTTCATGAAACTTTGTACAGTCATTTCTATATAATCATGCGCGCAATTAACAGAATCACTATTTCGAAAAAAAAAATTGACTTTAAAGTTAAAATTACCCCTTGATCATATAGAAAATTCTCAAATTGTTTTGGACGTAACTACTCTTCTAAAGCACGGGGTTTCTTTTAAAATGTTTTAATGAATCAAAATTTAATGTAAGTTATTAAAACAAAATCTTTTTTGACACTTTAAAAGGTAGAGAAAATAGTCTAAATATGGGCTACATGTTCCATTTTGGGGTCGGACTATTTATATGTTCATTATTTTCAAGATATTAAAATGTTAATACAACCTGAAAAATGCAAGGACCACGATAGGAATGGAAAGTGTTTACAATATTCTGAGTATTTTACATTAAATTTAGTTGCAAACGTTTTGAAATTAGTTTTTCAAAAGCTGGTCTAAACATAGGCCATCATTTGTGTAAAAACATATAAAAATAATCAATAATCGTTAAAATGCTACCTTTTAATTTGATTTGCAGTAGTCACACATGTATACACCTTTTCCAGCACCTGTACATTCTGCGTGTGCTCACATTTGTTACTGAAAACATTGCACCCACGATTGTCTTCTTGTGTCAGCAAGACAATTCCTTCACAGAATATGCAGGTCACATCGCTTTCATCAGGACAATCTCCTGGTAAAGTAAACAGGTCAGTATCATCAAACTTGGATTCACTGTCTTCTTTCTCGAAGTCGGAAGGCTGATTCTTAATATACGATTTGAACAATTCCAACTGAGCAAAAAATGCCCAAGCCGGGAATCGAACCCAGGTCCTTGGCTTACATTGCCAAAGCTCAAACTTTACTAATCAGTATGATTGTGTTAATAATAGTATATCTACGTACCCATCGTTTATATGGAGTTCCTTTACCTGCGGTTTATTCTGTTGAGCTCTCTCCGTGGCAGACCAGGTGTTATTACCAATAAGCCGTTATTACCTGTTTAGATGTTATTTCCTGAGCGAAATATGCTCGCCGGTTATCAGCCCAGGTAGCTTAAACGGTTGAACATTGACAATGTAAGCGAAGGATCTGAGTTCGATTTCCGGCTTGGACATTTTCCGCTCAGTTTCCATTATTCAATTTGTATGATATCTTTACCAATCAGTATGATTGTGTTAAAATAATAGTGATTCTTAATAGCTCTATTTGCTCTACTTTTAGTTTGCCTAGCTTAATTTATTTGGTTTTTGGGCCTTCTACATCACTCACACGCCCTAGAATAAGTTTCTTCTTGGACCGAGGAAGGAACATAAAGACCGAGTGAACTCGTTCCGTTAGGGTGATCCCATCAAAAACATGCCTTCGAGGACCTGCAACTACGAATGGTCTTTTTTTGAAACAGTTGATATTAGAGATGTATTAACTTGGCTTAGTTGAGAAGGTGGACCACACCAAACTGATTGGAAGTTTAAGGATATCTCTTTGGAGGCAAGCCCGTTTTTAGACCGACTCTGCTATAGAGTTTTTAGACAAATGGTATGTTAAAATTTTACTGAAAAGCAAACATTTTCAATATTTTTTCATCAAGAGTATAAAATCGTAGATTATTATCTTATCAGTGATGGGGTAACAACAAAACATGCAATAGTTATCGATTAAAATGTATAGATATTCGATTTCACTTACCTAACATAGTTTCTGGGTTTGAAAAAATGTGATTTTCAAAACAAAAATGGCGAATGCGAATGGCAGCGACGAACCAGCTTTTCTTTCTTCCTTACCAAAATGTGATAGTTCTTGGTCTCCGCCAGATGGCTTAACCTTCTAGTAACTTATTTAACAGCTAGCCCATTTTTGACCAGGCCCACCCCACGGTAATTAGAACATATGTATTCTAACGGTATGGTAAGTACCGTGCCCTAGCCTATATTTGAATCGTCTTCCCTACCCGGCACTTGACCCTATAAACGAAATGGAGGCGAGAAAAATAGTCACGCTTTTAAGTCACGTAGATTAAGTTCTGGCTCTTGCATTTTATCGCCCAACGTGTCCCAATATTCGAAAAAGTTCTCTGTCAATTACGAACACTGTAGATTAATTGAACAAAAGCCATAATATGAGGACGCGAGTTTAAGATCTCGCTTTATCCAAAATTTAAAAAATCGTGTTTTCTCTTTCAATCTATTCTATTGGTAAACCTGCACCGAAAAAATACTACAAATTGCAAAAAACAAGCTTTATCCTATATTTTTCGCATTGTAAAATCTTGATTTATAATGAAAACCAATGGATGCAGTTAGAGGTTTTTGGCGATTTACCGAAATTTGATTTTCTCGATATGGCGAGTTTTGAAACTCACGTCCTCATATATATCATAGTATACTAGCTGATACGCCCGGCGTTGCCCGGCCAGTGATGTATGACTCTTAAATGAACGTCAAATTTGAATGATTTTATATCTTTAACTCTATTTTGTTGATTTTATATTTTTAAATTCAAAAATCGCGAAAAAATATTGAATTAAAAGTATATGCTATTAACTATTTTATTTTTTATTGTAATTTTACTTTTGGAATCTATGCGTACCGAAAGCTAGCGAAACCCCGTTGAAACACTGAAATTTTTACGGATTTCGTCGAAATTTTTACACATTTTATTTTGTAAAAACATTTCCACCCGTTCGAACGTTAAAAATTTTTTGTAGGTGATAAAAATCTGGTCTATTGAGTTGCTTTAAAAACATTGTGTTAAAATACGGACGTTTTGTTACTTTTAGCGTAAAAAAAATATCGTCTCTGTGAGGCGTGAAATCACCTGCGTTTTTGGGTATATTTGAAAGGGTTAAAATTCTTAATTTTAAAAACTGATTACACCATTGATTAGAAGAATATGTCAGCTTTAAAAACATAATTTTCGTTTGTGGGTACCTCTAAAATTGCGCGCTGAAGGGGGGGGGGGGGAAACCGCGACGAAGCACTCAGGTTTTTACCGATTCCGTCGAAATTTTCACACATTTTATTTTGTAAAAAATATTTCTATCCGTTTAAACGGTTCAAAAATTTTGTAGGTGATGTAATTCTGGTCCATTGAGATGCTCCAAAAAGATTGTGCTAGAATGCGGAAGTTTAATTACTTTTAGCGTCGAAAAAATATAATTTGAAAGGGTTAAAGCTCATATTAAAAAAAAAAAAAATTGCCAAATAGATTTGAAAAAGATCTCAGCTTTAAGAGCATAGTTTTGGTTTGTCCATACCTGTAAAATTGCATCCTGGAAGGGCGTTGCAATACGGGGCAAAAACGTTTTCGAAAAATGACCCTTTTTGAAATTTCTTTTTCAAAGTGTTATTGTGACTTTTTAAAAAAATTAATTGCGCCATTTGAGACGTAAGAGTACGATCTTTTGGAATATGTCTTTCAATTTTAACTGTACTGAGCAGTTTGGGCAATTTGGATTAAAACAAAACAATAAAAAAAGCAGAAAGAAAGGGCCTGTTCAGAAGCGCAGAAAACGCCGCGCGCGCGCTCAGAAGTTTTTGCCATGGAGTAGGTCATATCGAAGAAAGGAATTTTAAAATAATTCAATTATTTCGTTAATTTTATGGTTCAAAACAGGTAAAACCAACGATTATATTTCTTTATCCTTCCAAAACATGGTTATCGTAACAGAAATACATGCCTATGTTCACTCAGATAAAATTCAAAATATTCGGGAGAAACATCACGTGACCTACTTCATCTACTTTAGCCCTTTCAAGATTTAAAATCAATTAACCAACCGCACACAAACTTGACGCGGGCGGATCAAAAAATTTATGTGGGCGATTTGATCACGTGATTGTGCGCTTTGTGCTTATGTTTTATTGGTTGTGCTTTGTTTGGTAGGTTGATTGATACAATTTAACAATTCAATTGGTGCTATAAATTTTTAACAATTTTCTTTTAATCTATTTAAAAATGATTTATCAGTTGCTTTACATAAACCAAGATTGTGATATCACCGTATTACGAGATTTATGTGTAATATGGATATGGATTAATTGGATAATAGATTTCAATGGAATTTGCACTGTTAGGTAGACAATTTTTCAGAGAAGTTTTTAGCATATATATTTCTTATTTTATGATTGCATATTTTAATACCGTGTGGATAATAGACCAAAATACATCATAAAACATGAGAAACAAATGGCACTCAAAATCATGTTAGTATGCAGGGACCGATTAACTTCTGAAGTTATGGGAAGCACAGTTTCATTTCGGGGGACCCCTTTCATTCGAGAAGTGTTTTCTATTCGACATCCCGAAAACTCACCAATGCTACAAATATTATTCACTGGCTCAGCTGACTTCGCATTAAAGAAAGTTTTTTTTTTATGTTCTACTTACAAAAAAATAGGATACAATCAGTGCAAAAATGATTTTGCATGGTATTAGCGTAAAAATGTAATTTGGATAAAAAGTTTGAATTCAGAATGCATGCAAACATAAAATATTAATATTATACGTTGTGCATGCAAGCTAAATTCAATTATATTTAAATTCAATATGTAAAATAAACAATGCATCTAAAATAATGGACAGACTGGAGAATTGTGATCATGTGGTTGAAACTGACCTACTAACGAAAAATTAATTTGTAATGAAAGGTATTTTTATGGAAAAAAAACACACGCACACACACACATATATATATATATATATGTATGTAAATAAGTTAATAATTTGAAAAGAAATGAGATAGAATTTTGGAATGGAATTAATTCGATATAAAATTTGGGGCCTCTGTTTTCTCAATTTCGTGTCCCTTCTAATTTTCTAAGGGAAGCACATGCTTTTCGTGCCTATTTGATAATCAGGGCCTGTTAGTATGAGCAAAATACTACTTATACTTTTAGTAGAAAGTTTATAAACATTCTAATCATACTTTATTCACCACAAAACTAGATGCAAAACGCGATATATTTTATATCTTTAAAAAATATATGTGCAGATATTTTTAGTTAAAATAATGTACATCTATTACATTTATTTTTTATAATATTTTCCATGTTGATTTTAACACCGTAAAATATGATTTGCATCCCAGTCTTGACAAAAATTCACTCCTAAAGTACTAAAAAAAGAAAAAAAAGAAAAATACCAAGAAATTATCCTACGCGCAAACGTATATTTTCGCAAGGCGTTCAAATGTAAAACTTTCATTGCGAAATACCTCATTTTCTCGTATTTAAATAAGTATTTTATTATTATAATAAAAATACATATGCTTCTGTATTATTAATATAAAAATTTATCTTTATCAAAAATATCTTATTTATTATGGAAAATATAAAGCAACCAATAAAATAAAAAAAAGTTATAACACAATTTGGGACCCGAAAGATTCGAACCCAAAGCCCCTAGTCTCGAGTTCAAAGCGCTATCCATTCAGTCATCTAGCTCGCCTTTTCGTTTGCAACAAATTATCTTTATAATTAGCACCATAATTAATCAAACCGTGATTTGTTCGTGAACACGCTGAACGTTTATTTCATCCACGATAAAGACCCACTCCATGTTCCTGTCTCCCGAGCTCGCGCGCGCGGCGCGCGTGCTCCTTGAACACACCCAGTGTCGAAAACATTTCTTTGCTAGCTCATGATGCGTAAATAAGTTTGTACGCATGCGCACGTGCTTTTCTTGATCGGAGATCAAATCAATAGTTTTTTTATGAGCGTGAGTTGCGATGTTTAATTAATAATTCAACTATTTATTAGAAATTTAAAATTCTGAGACTCAGGTGCATTAGGACAGGTATTCGACTATCTTTATACAAATAATTCAGCCTCACACGTGCCGTAGATTTCGCTAGCCATCGCAGACACACACACACACACTCACAGACATACAGAGCGAAATTTTCTTTTATTAGTATAGATTACATGTGGATCATATTTTATTTTTGGATCTCTTATTAATTTAATTTTCTTGGGATTTATTGATATGTTATAAGGAGCTAAATATTGTTATTTGTAGGCCTAATGCCGACAATATTCGACAAAGTAACATATCTTTGCTATGAATTATGCCTCTGAAGAATCCATAAGCTATTCATTGTCTCTTATCTATGCGTCGCTAAGTTCATCTTTTGAAATATCTTTCCCATTAATTTTTATTTTTGTGATTTCTTTTTAATGGTTTAATTTTTATATAATTTTTTCTTGAGTTTCACACATGTGATTTTATTTTGATTATATATATTATTAATAATGTGATTTCTGTTGATATAAATAAATATTTCGAATTAGTTATCATTAAATTTGAAACATTAAAAGTAATATGAGTATAAGTTTCTGCCCGTAACAACTAATAAAGCATCATAATCGTCCTGCTTAAAATAATAATAAAAAAAATTGTCTTTAATATCGGAGATTTTGAATCTAAATATGTTGGAATTAAGAGCAAAGGTTTATTAACGAGGGACTTTTCCAAATATTTGATTAATGCTTAAGTGCAAATTAGTGATATCGTATTTAAATATGAAAGAACTGGTAATTTTTATTCGTTGATTAAAGCATTTAATTCATAAAAAATAATAAATAAATAAAATAATATAATTTTTTTTTTTTACCATTTTTTATTTAATGTGAATGTTTCGACATTTAAATTCTGACACGTTGCAGATAATTTCTTAAGGTTTTCATTCTTTTGAATTCAACAACTCTGTTATCTGAAAGTAGGGATTTAATAGCAAAAGCAAAAAATCCACAGAAGTAGCTGCAAATTATATCTTACAAATATCTTGTTTATGATCTTAAAAAAAAAAGGAATAAGTATATGAGAAATTTTAAGCAAATAGTTTTTAATATGATGTACTTGTTTAATTTTTGTAAAAAAAAAAAAAAAAAAAAGTGGGAAAATAGTTATCTTGTTTTCAAATCTTAAATGGCATGTATTTCCTTCAAAAAAGTATTTATGAAACTATAAGTGTTAGAGATTGGAAAATATTTCATTTTGATTTTTAAAGAACTAGAAGTCAGCTTTCATAACGACCAGAAAGAAGAGCGATTTTGTTTGATTTTTCTGTAATTTATCTTGTTATAACAATGACGAATATATCAAGATGTAACTTTTTGTAATTCACATCGAAACAAAAGAGTGAACAATTTGTTTGTTGACGAAAAAAGTGTTTTCTTTTATAAACGAAAAGGAGAAGAAAGAAATATTCACGCTTCTATGTAATAATAAATTACGTTCCTTCTCTTGTGTTCTATGGCCAAAAGATGTTACAATACTTGGAAAACTTTTCTGTCAATCTCTAAGATTACAGATTAATTTAACAAAAGATTCATGTACTTTCTTTGTAAACAATGCATTTTATATTGTTATGAATAAATATTTGAAATTGATCATCATTAATTTTGTAATGCAATAAGTAATAGGTGAATAAGCTTTTGGTTAAAATAGCCAAGAAAACTGAAGCATCCAGATCATTTTTAAAATAAATTTAAAATCAATAAATTCATCTTTAATTTCACAAATTTTGATTACAATTATGCTGGAATTAAAGGTAGAAAATTTCTAATGAAGGAATTTTGCAAGCATTTAATTAATGTATAAGGGAGGCAGGGGCTAGTAGGCGTAATTTTTAGTTACTGATATTTATTAATTTTTTGTTTAAGTTTTTTACTGTTGGAGCACAGCTCCGGCCTTCCTGCAAAAATTACACTTTTGTTAACACGATAGCGTCCAAAATATATTTCGCATCGACACAAAAAATGAGCTGGAGCAAAAACTCGGCCAAAAATTTGCCAAAAACTCGGCGCGTATTCAAAATCAAAAATATCCATCAACCCTAACAGCCTGAAATGTCGGCTCAAAATTTTCCCATGTAAATAACATTGTGCGTTTAAATCTATACATTTGAAAAACAAGGTTGGTCTTTTTAGTCATCTAACTTGAGCATATTTCTGAACCAATTTAATTTTTTTTTAAATGAAAGCTGTTTCTTCGTTGATTTACCCACATTAGCTATTTTTTAAAATATTCCAATTTTTATATATGAATTTAAAATTTAAAAATTTCCTATGATTTTTTTTCAAAATGGTAGCCATTGGATTACTTCCATTGTTGTAAAGAAAGAAAAAATAATAAGGTTTGTTTATCTGTATTGATGCCATTTTCTTATAAAAATTCAAAATAAACTTTCTAAAAAAACTGAACAGAAAATGACGCCACGCTTTAGAAAACACGCATTTTTTCCTTAAACGCTCTTACAAATTAATACTTTTCATTGCGCTGATGCTGAGTTTGATAAATAATTTGAAATAAACTGTCAAGTGCGAGTATTACTCGCGCATAAAGGGTTCCGTACAATAATATATGATTTAGTAAGTGTATTATTAAAAAAATACTGTTGCTAAAAGAATAATAAGACTTTGTAAAAACTATACAAGGTAGGGTTGGGTATAGCTGTATAGTATACAGGGTGCAAAGGAAAGTCCCTTTAACCTGAAAATACTTGCGAACGGAGAGAGCTACAGCTATACAAGTGAGGTAACGGTACAGTAAAGCGACTACGTCCGACCTAATGCAAACGACAGCAGCACCCCTAGTTGCGAAATTTGGAAGATAGCCATTGCAAATCGAAAACGAAAAGAGGTAGAGCAAATTTTCCAATTAGAAAGTTTTAGAGCATCAATTAATTAGTACGAAACAACATTTGGTTCACACGGATAAGATAAATCGTCACCTGCATACCCAAAAATGTCCGAAATCGATGAGCGACGATTCTACTTTGCCTATTCACATTCCGGAAATGTAGCAGTGCACAATAGCAGATTGTGACGTTGTACTGTGCTGTAATGTCTGTAAGGATTTAATTTCCAATGCATTTAAAATTTTGGATTAACCCTTTCAGGGCCAGAAGAATTCTGTTCGTAAACTGATGAAATAATTTACTGACACCAGAATATTCAAACGAATTTCTCAGAAAACAAAACCCCGCTAATTTGCACTTTCATTACAAAAGCAAAATTTTATTAAAATATTCTTGGTGCCATTTGTCAGTTTTGGAATTAAAATTAGGTGGCTAGACCGTCTAGCCACCGCCCTTGAAAGGGTTAAATCTATGCCGTCGTATTGAAGAGGCTTGCAACAGATGTTCTATGCTGAGAAATGTGCATGCAGAATTACTCTCACGAATGCAAACGTGTATCCTGAGCAATGGCGAACTTTTCGAACATATTGAATATTAACTTTTTATCACTGTGAGACAGTTTGTCTTTTTATTTTGTGTGTGTGTGTGTGATGTTATCAAAATGTATTGAAATAAGTACCTATTTATAGCATAAACAGTGCGTATTTCTTCGTACTTCTGACTATTCCATTCAAACGTTTACACAAAATGGAGTGCATCGATTTCAGACATTTTTGGGTAAACAAGCGAAGATTTATCTTACTCATGTAAACCAACTGTCGTATTGTATTAATTAATTGATGTTCTAAAACTTTCTACCTGGAAATTTTGCTCTATCTCTTTTCGTTTTCGATTTGCAGTGGCTATCTTCCAAATTTCGCCACTAGGAGGCGCTGCTGTCATTTTCATTAAATCGGGCGTAGTCGCTCTACTATACCGTTCCCTCACTTGCATAACTATAGCTCTCTCCGTTCACAATTATTTTCAGTGTAAAGGGACTTTCCTTTGCACCCTGTATACTAGAAAAGTATAAATGGATATACCATGAAAGTTCAAAGATATATGGAACCTAAATAATAGCAAATATTCTGTATATTTTTTATTCCATATAGGTTTTTAGTTAACCTTTAAAGACATAGTAGGTGTATTGAGAGAGCCCCTCAATGGAAACTAGTCGCGAATACCATAGTACTTATGTGATTAATTCTCCTTAAATTAGTCTGTTTTTAACAATTTGACGTTTATTGCTTTTATACTGCTACTGGGCATTGCATTACATAAATATATCCTTAAAATTTGTTATCTAGGCTTTAAAAGGCGATGGAGCATATAGTACCCCATCCCTGTCATTATGTATGTCAAAACCGTCCGTGTTTTTAAGGATTAATATCTCGGTTAATTACCGACGATTTTTTTCGAAATTCATTAACAACAATGCTTTTATACTTCTGCTACGATAAGTACCTCCAGCTCTGTTCAACACTTTTGCTGAAGCCCGTAAATCGAAATTTGAGTGTAACGGAAAAATGCAATTTTCTCAAAAACTATGTGACCTAGGGTAATCGCTATAATTTTCCTGCAAGGTTTAAATTAATGTCTACTACCTCTAATTTTTTCATCATTTTAGTATCAATACATTCGGAATTAGATGGGGGGGGGGGGGGGTACATATTTTTGCACTACATTTTCCACCATAACGTTGAAAATATAATACCTAAAATTAAATGAAATATACTTTTGATTTCAGCTTTACGAAAGCTTTTACACGATATACAAAGAACAGATTTTTTTTTCAAGTAACTTAATTACCCCCTCTACATTTTCCTAAATATATTTATGAATATTTATTAATCTGTAAATATGTGGGTCAATAGTCTTTATTATTTCCCCCCATTTTGAACATTCCACGTTGCATAGTTTGCGAGTAAAAGGGCTGTGACAGACAGACAGACACAGGAGTGATCTTATAATGGTTCCGTTTTTACTTTTTAAGTACGAAACCCTAAAAAGAGGAAATACAACTGACATATTTAAATTAAAACGACAATTTTATAGTATAAAACTAAATATTTTGCTACGAATGCCTCTAAAAGATATAGATTTCTGGAATTTTACTCTCAGGTTACACAGATTATAACCTCAAGTAAAGAGTAAGAACGTTCACGTGCAAAGTCATAGCTGACAAACTTGATTTCAAGTTTGAAAATGTATGGGTTAATAACCTATTGCGTATTGCAATATTTTTACCTTCTAAATCGATGCAATTTATTTCGAATTTTAAATTAAGAGAAATGAAAAGATATCGAGTACGGTGAATACCATTTTGGGTGTTAGCCGTATGGTTACGGATTCCGTATTTGCCGCATGGTAACGAATGATAATCAAAGAAATCAAGAAAAATATAATGTTATGTATATATTACTTATATGTATGAGTACTACTTTATTACCCTGTCGACCAATTTCGCCAAAATATACAAATCGCCAAACTATTCGCCAAATTGTACAAATGCACTTAATTTTTATTTTAAATAATGAAAGAACAAAAAATTAGTAAAACATTAATAAAATTATAAAACGTCGAATTAAAAATCACTTGATGAGGTAACAAACACGTGTAAGGTGTTTAATGTCAAGTGAATGTGACATTTACGATCATCCATTATTGGCATTTAGTTTTATAGTTTGGCGATAGTTTTTTGGTCAACGAGATAATCCAGTAGTACCTATGTATGTGTTCTTATGTATGCATTCAGACGCATGTATGTTTGTATTAGGATTTTTCCGTAATAGGGTTTGTAGACAATTTCATACAGCGTTGTTTGATGCACAAATTTAACCATTTGGTAGCCATCTCAATTATAGAAAGTTACTCTTTTTTTTCTTTTTTTTTTTTAATTCGCTGTAAGTGAATGTGTTGCAACTGAAATGCAAGTGAACATTCTCCGTAACGTTACCAATCGATGCAATTTATTTTGAATTTTAAATTAAGAGAAATAAAGAGAAACCGAATACGGAGAATACGAGTTTGGGTATTAGCCGCATGGTAACGGATTCTGTATTAGCCGCATGGCTTCGAAAGATAATCAAAGAAATCGAGAAAAATATAATGTCATGTATGTATTACTTAAATGTATGTATTGTATTCAGACGTATGTTTGTATTGGGAAATTTCCATAATTGGCTTCGTAGACAATTTCATAATTTAGTGAGCAGCGTTGTTTGATGCGTATATTTAACCATTTGATAGAGGTCCCAATTACAGAAGTTTACTTTTCTTAGCCCTCGATACGGTATGTTATTTCTCTCTCCCAGATTATTTTGTGTATTCCAAAAAAAAAAAATAATAATAATAATAACGTTACCTTACAGAAGCCAGCCGTAAAACAAAGCAGTACGATTAAATACTCTATAGCAATTTTTTAAACTTTTAAGCATCGCACATTTTCGATTTTTGTACCGTCGTATTGGGAAAAAAAAAGTTCTTTTAAATTCAATTTGTTTGAAAACTGTATCTCCATTTATTTTTGAAATATTAATTTTTTTGTAGTTTTTAGAGCCATTTGCTTAATATTGGCAACAGAAGTACTCCATTTCTGTAGAAAGTAAAGGAAAAATAGTTCTAAAATAGTAATTATATATTTTTGTTGCCATTTTCTCATAGCAACCGAAAGAAAATATAATTAAAATACGTGCTATTTTGAAAAAAATATAAACGAATGATTTCTGTTGAAACAATGGAGCTATTATAAAATATATTTTATTTTAAGTATCTATGAATCATTAGATAGACTTTTTTGTCGATTTTCTTGAATGACGGCATTTTTTGCTGCATTTGTGCATTATTTCGCGATAGTGATATGCTATGCATGCTTTACTGTAGAGTAGATGTTTAAGAGTAGATCGTAAATGTGGAATTCTTAAGCGGATGCGAATGACGTCATTTTACATAAAATAAAACGTGTGCTTTACGTCTTAAAATTGAAATATGTTTCGTACTGCAGTAGAGTCCCGCTTATCCGAGTTACTTTCTTCTGATGGACTTGTGGTTTCTATTATTATGAAACAGCCATTATAAATGAAGTGTTAGGTGAAGATAAAAAAATTATGCCCATTTTTTTCCCATTCTGACCAGAAAATAAGAGTTCTAACTTTTTAAGGCTGCTCTTTCATCTTCTCCTAACACTTCATTTATAATGGCTGTTTCATAATAATAGAAGCCATCAGTCCATCAGAAGAAAATGAAGTAATGGAAATGCCGGGGCGACACTAAATTCTGAAAAAGCCGAATTCTTTTTTTTTTTTACCCTAAGTGAATGTGTTGCAACTGAAATGCAAGTGAGCATGAATGAGACAAGCATTTTTTATCAAGATATACAGTGGAAACGGAAATATGTAGATTGCAAAATAAAAAAAATCCCTGCCGGCTCGGGCCTACAGGCGGAGGTAGATTTCGAAGTTAAGTACTAAATTCACCAACAAAACTTAAATCAAGATTAAAGATAAACCCAGTTCCTTCGCTAAGAATGAGCTCTAGGGAACTAAACATTTTGTGAAAATTCTAATATACACAAATACACACACGCATGTATATGGAATAGGTTTAAAAATTGTTAAATCAAATTCAGAGAACCTCAAAGTGTTAAAACATGTTAATATTTCCATACTCGGGATTTTATCATGTTTTAATACGTTTCTTCAAACTCACATGACGTTACATGTTCACCTGCTGTGGTCCATTATATTTTCTATATGACGCAATATTTATTATTATTTTTTTTAATTCGTCAAACTATTTATTTCATTTTGAATTTTCATGCAGAAATCTTGCACTAGAAAACTTATGACGTAATATTCAATTTGTTTTCAATTCATCAAACTATTTATTTCATTTTGAATTTTCATGCAGAAATCTTGCTCTAGAAAACTTATGACGTAATATCCAATTTGTTTTCAATTCGTCAAATTGTTTATCTAATTTAATTTTTCACGTGAAAACATTGCATTACAAAAGCAATTGTTGTGGTGACAATTTTTATTGCTTTTTTTTAATTGTTGGCAACAGCTATAACGAAAAATATTTATTTTTTCCTACCATTGTTGTGTAAAAGCTGGTTTTATCAGAATCATGTGAAGACGGTATTCAAAATTTGTAATCTTCCCTATTCCCATTCCCTTGGACCGATTTTGCTCATTTTCAATCCCCGCCGAGAAATTAGCCATCTTAAAGTTGTTGGCGAGTTTGAAGACGTTCCGTGCATAATTGCGACTTTTATCGTGCGGACAAAATTTAGTACATACATACATATATATATATATATATATATATATATAAACTTTTTAGGTGGGGGTGGTTTTGGGTTCCTGGGGTCATGTAATGAAAAGTTATAAAGGAATTTTTCAAAAGTCGCACCATGGTAACGACTGCAATAGGTAGTATTTCTTACGAAATCTACCTAAAAATCCCGCCGGCTCGGTCTACCAGCGCAGGTAGACTTCGAAGTTAAGTACTAATTTCACGAACAAAAATTAAATCATGATTAGAGATAAACCCACTTTAACAATTTTATCTGACCGCTTTTGACGAGTTTTTAATTTCATTTGTATATAAGAGCTGGTTTTATCAGAACCATGTTAAGGCGGTATTCAAAAAATATTTTTCCATGCTCAACAACTCGAAATTTTCTGACTCATTTTCAGATCCATTTTTAAGGAAAAACATGAAACTTGCTGACGTGATTTTTAAAGAGATTTATAAGCGACCGATGCTTCTATCTTTCGTTCAATTAATTATAACTTGATTCATAAACAATTATTTTCTCAATAGGACAATATTTTTGGTTTCCAACAGAATCGCTTCGAGAAATTCCGTTCAAAATGCCCACTTTGACATCTTGTTTTGAAATATATTCTGCCTCTATCAAAAAGTCGACCACGACAGCACATTATATAGTTTCTGAATAAGAGAACTTCCAATTGGATGCGTTTGAGAGTAAAATTTATTTTAAAAATGAGTCAGAAAATAAGCAGTTCGGATTTGAGTACACCCTTAATACGATGATTTTTTTCTTCAACTGCTATGTATTTTTAATTTGTTTTTGCTGCAAGAATTAGTCCTAACAAAAACTTGTCAATATAAAAGTTGTAGATAATAAGAAGATGTATAATAAATTTAAGTGGATTGGATATATTGTGAATTGGCGACGTTATGGATTTTGTTCTTCTTTACCCCCCCCCCCCTTTTTGTTTTCGTTTTTTATTTATTTTTTTGGTAAGAATTGGTCCTATCAAAAACTTGTGAGTATAAAAGTTGTAGATAATATTAAAACAATTTATAATAAATTTAATTGAATTTAATATCTTGAGAATTGACGAAGTTATGAATTGTTTTTTTCCCAAAACCCTATTTTTTCGCCCTTTGAGCCCATTTTTAAATTTATCAAAAATTTGTCATACATAAACTTTGGCCCCTTTTTTAGAAGTAATAAAAACTTTAAACTGAGTCAATATGTATTCTAATTCGTAAGTTATTGGGGGGGGGGGGTTGTTTTTCGCAAAACCCCTCCCTATCTCCACCCCCTTGATCCGATTTGCCCATTAACGAATTTGACCCAGATTTTATGTATCAGTTTGGAAAAGATTTGTGCAGAATTATGGAAGTTATCGTGTCCATAAAAATGTGATATAGATAGATAGATAGATAGATAGGTAGATAAAGTTTTTTACTGGGGGTGGTTTTGTGTTCTAGGGGTCATGATCGGTCTAGATCCGCAAAAAATTTTCCGAAATTCCAACATAGGGGAGAATGTAATAGGTAATATTTCATACGAAATCTCCTTAAAATCCCTGTACGGGTTGGAAAAAGGTAGCTTTTTCTCTATTTCTTGGATTTAAGATTTTAGCTAATTTTACTGGATAACACGAAGCTAAAATGCGAAGAGCCAGATCTCAGAAGAATCACCAGTACTAAATTTTAGAGGAAATTTCGCCAAATTAATCAGCTACAGTCAAGTTGGCTTTATTTACGGTGACGTATTTTGATCGGAAATTTTGGCAATATTTAGTCAAATGTCTCCATGCTTGGTGAGAAAGTGGACGTCAGTGTAGAAGACTATATATTGTACTACTTGATTATCCCGTCGACCAAAAAACTGTCGCCTAATTGTAAGATTCAATGACAATATGATTGATCGTAAATGTCACATTCACTTGACATTAAATACGATAAACGTGTTTGTTACGTCATTATATGATTTTTAATTCGAGTTTTTATTTATATTTTTATTAATATTTTACAAATTTAATTGTTCTTTCGTTATTCAAAATAAAATTTATGTCAGTTTATATAATTTGGCGAATAGTTTGGCGATTTGTATAATTTGGCGAAATTGGTCGACGGAATAACCAAGTAGTATCCTACATAGTTTTATGCTTATGATTGGGAAAATGGTTACACCGATGAAAGATAATTCGTGAGAAATCACCTTCACTAAAAGTCACAAATCAATGCCTGATATTTTTTTTTTAATCTGTTGTTATGCACGTTGTCAGAAAAGTACATATTTTTAAATGTGTAACGTTATACACAGAAGTTTCGAAAACGCCAGTTAAAAGAAAGAAATTGAGATGAAAAGAGTTTTTCAGCCTAATTCTATGTGGAAAAGTCGCATAACAATAACCCAGATGCCTTCCGAGTATTTGCATAATAAAGAAATAACAACAACTCAGGTGAATAAAGGTATCAAGTTTGATAGAGGAGAATAGCAGACTAACTATGTGTGTATCTTACATACGTGTTATAAACATTTTCCTGATACCATATTGAATAAGTCTGAGTTCTGCTAGACATGCAAGCCTTTGAAGGGTCTTTGAAGTTTCCAGCCGCCAACCCGATGGATCCGGTTCCAATTTTTGATTGTCCGCAAGATCGGAGCTACATTAAACAAATCAAAGTAGCTCAAATAAATCCGGCGATTATTATTTATCTTTATCGTAGACTCTCTTATCCAATTGTTTCTCTTTACTTTTAACATGTGTGAATTATTTTAAAAAACAACAAATTACGCGGCATGAAAATTTTGATAATTCTCCCATCAGATTTACAGATGAGCAGCAGAAGATACTTCAGTTATGCACCTAACAGCTTTCGTCTTTGTAAACAAAAGTTATAAATTTCCCTAAGTCAACTTTTATTATTGGAAAAGCAAGAGATGCAAAAAGTACGTTAATCATAGAAATTAGTAAAACAATCAGAGCAGTTAGGATCACAGGCTATCCATTCTTTTTGCACTGGCAGGAACTGCTGCATTTAATGTCGAAGGCAAGACAATTAACTCTGCTTCAAGAATAAACGTGTTTTAAATGGTTCGCTGATTTAAAACGTCAGACATCAAGAAATCTACAGAAAAGCATGGATCCAGTGTTATTTCTCACTATTGACGAATTTTCAATGATTTGGTGTCTTACGGCTGATCTTGAACAAAGTTGTTGCGAAGGTAAAATAGATAGCATTGAGCCTTTAAGAGGCTTATTTGTTTAAATTCTTGGAAGTATTGTGTAGTTTCATCCCGGAAATGACATCTCTCAATATAAGAGACATCTATAAAAGAAAAGTTGTCTCTTCTCGGACAAAAAATGCTTAGGACTTTTGAAAAATGTTTCACATTAACAAACTCATTGAGACAAACGACGATTAACAAATACAGTTTCGAAAGACTCTTAATTCACTTTGCGTGGGTCATGTTTTAGACTACCTTTTGTCCCTTTTGCAACGACGGACGCAAATATATACAACTTCCGGTTAACTTAAATGATTTGGTTATACCATATATCTTTTTCGCAAAAACAAACAAGCTAAAGAACATAATCAAGAAGTACTTCTTAAATCAAATTGGTCAATGACAAGAATTTTAGAAGACCACAACAATTAAATATCAAGATTCATTGGAGATAATCACGCGTCTGAACTTCAGACAGGAGTTACTTCAGCAGCTGGATGCAGAGTTATGTTACATACCAATATCTGGAAGGAGTGAGGATTGGTAGACGGTGCACTGAGAACAGTTGGTGTTAAAGAAGGGACGGTAAGGTACAAAAGGGGGATGGTATTGGAAAAAAGGGACGGTAAAGATGGAACAGCAAGGAAAATTACCACCTATTTTAGGCAGATCATGTTAAGACTAAGTGGTAGCCAAAATGTTCATTGATTTTTAGAAACAGTTATTTACATTGGATTAATTTTTTTTTTTTAATTAATTTACCTCGAAAAGTGCAGGAATAAACCTTGGGGACGGTGAGACTACCAATAAAGCCACGGTGCTAGAAATTGATATTTAAATGCTGATTTAAATTCTACAGTAAATTTCCTGCCAAAGAATTTTATACATTATTTCTCTAGCATACTTCTGCATGAGAAAAAACTTGAAAAAAATTCTGTGGCTGCATCTGAAATGATTTTCTGTATAATTTTAGAAGAGGGATGGTAAAAAATCTAAAACCTAGGGATAGAGTTTAAAAAATAATAACAACCCTAAAAATGTGTGCAGGCTAATTTTTAGCTACTTATTTATATAAAACAATAGTTCCAGTTTCAGAAAAAAATTACATCGGATTATTTTCATTGAAACAATTTTATACAGACAGCCCCAAACTTAAAAATCAGCATCAGGGACATGGGGCGGTATAGGAGTTTTCCAGGTGTTTGGACCCCCAACATCGTCCAAAACTTATTTATCTCATTAATATTGTTGTGCAATCATGCAATGGGATGTTCCCAAGTATATGAAACAAAGAAAAAAAAACACACAAAAAACACAAAAAGTGTATTAAATAATAAATTATTATTCAGGGACATGAAAGTCAAAAGATTGTAAGAATGCCCCGTATACGTTGTATGCTACAGACACCATGGCTTTCATTTCATTATGGTATTTTGATTTCAGCGGCGTTGATGAATATTTGCTCTTTGTTATTGATCAATGTATGAATCAGGGCGATAAAGAAATGAAATATAACATTTTATTTGCAACAGTGGATTTAATTTGACAAATGAAATAATAATTGTATAGTGAGGCCACTTTTCTAACTTTGGCCGAGACCCCTCATGTGGCATATCGTTGGAAAGGCCTGTGACCACTTATTCATGTTATGACACTCCGCTGACCCTCCGCCCCCTTCCACATCTGGGGGGGCACTTTTCTAAATTTTGCGACATCCGTTATGTGACATATCGTTGGAAAGGCCTGTGACCGCTTATTCATGTTATGCGCCTTCGGTGCTCTTCTCCCCACTTTCCCCCCGCGGGAAGGCCTTTTTCTAAATATTACCGTCACCCCTCATGTGACGTATTGTTGCAAAGACCTGTGACCGCTTATTCATTTTATGCACTTCCGGTGCTCCGCCCACCACTTTGCTCCCGTGGGGGGCCACTTTCCTAAATTTTGCCGACACCCGCCATGTGACATATCGTTTGAAAGGCCTGTGTCCGCTTATCCATATTATGCACCTTCGGCGTCTCGTTCCCCACTTGCCCCTCCGCGGGAGTGCCTTTTTCTAAATTTTGCCGTCACCCCTCATGTGACATATCGTTGCAAAGGCCGGTGACCGCTTAATCATTTTATGACCTTCCGGTGCTCCACCCACCACTTTCACACCTGGGGGCACTTTACTAAATTTTGCCGACATCCGTCATGTGACATATCGTTGGAAAAGCCTGTGGCCGCTTAATCATTTTATGCACTTCCGGTGCTCCGCCCACCACTTTGTCCCCCAGGGGGCACTTTCCTAAATTTTGCCGACACCCGTCATGTGACATATCGTTGAAACGGCCTGTGACCGCTTATTCATGTTATGCACTTTCGGTGTCCCTCTCCCTACGAGACCCCACCCCTCGTGGGAGAGTCTTTTTCTAAATTTTGCCGTCACCCTTCATGTGACATATCGTTGGAATGGCCTGTGACCGCTTAATCATTTTATGCACTTCCGGTGCTCCGCCCACCACTTTTCCTCCTGGGGGCACTTTCCTATATTTTGCCGACACCCGTCCTGTGACATACCGTTGGAAATGCCTGTGACCGCTTAATCATTTTTTACACTTTCGGTCCTCCGCCCACTATTTTGCTCCCCCCCGGGTGGTCACTTTCCTAAATCGATATATAGGAATATCATGATATAAAGATGCCGATTTATCATGATATTTAAATCTAAGCTTAAATAATCCAAGTAAATCACATATGGGGTAGGTACAGTTAATCATAGGGTAGACCACAAGGGCACATTTACGCATGGTGCACATTTACAAAGTGCACTTTTTCCGAAACGAGTTATAACTGGCGCGCCACCAGTCATGGCAGATTTATGCTGCTCCCTAGTGGGTAATCTCACACGTTTTTGAGCGTCAGTCGAGCTTCGGTCCAGCATTATGAAAGTTTAATCTGTTTTCTGTCAAGGTGAGTAAATTTTGCGTTGAACATATTGAAACTTATTGTGAATTAACAATACTTAGTTAAGGATAAACAAATATATGTGTATAAGCAGAAGTTTATCCGTTTTTGAGAACTGTATTTGTATGCACAGAAATGTTATTAATTTTCATTGCACATTAAAAATAAATCCAAAACGAATTTAATACTTTCTTCTTATGAGTATAGAAGAAAATAAAAACATACTGCAGATATTGAGATATATTCAGTATGTGACAGAATCAATAATTTATTGAGAATATTTAAGATTGATTCTTATCTGGCAAGAAAAACCTTTAAAAATATAACACATAACATTATAATGCCAGTATTTCATTTTCCTCAAGGTGATATATGAAGCAAAATAAGTAAGTGATAATTATAAATAAATTAATGTCATAAAGCTTTTAGACAAGAAAAGACTTACTAATTGAGTAAGGTCTTAGCAATTAAATTTTATGGCTCATTTCGTTAACTGCCAAGAGAAGATAAGAGCATAGCAAAATTATCGAACGAATAAAAACTTGAACTTTTAATCTAAATGTGATACAAATAAAGGAATTTATTATTAAATTTGTTTATTATAATTACGTATTTAAAAGCAATATAACTATAAATAAATTTATTAGAAATTTTCTATTTTATTGATATTGTCATTTTAAAAATAAATAATAATAATAAAAAAATAGATAAATGTCACGAATAAATCTTTGTACTTTTCAACGAAAATTTGATGTTCATCAAAATATTATTTTTCAAATTTAGCATTATTATTATCACTTGTATGAAAATTTACTACTAATAAATAAATTTATTATTATCATTTATTGGAGAATAAATGAAAGATAATAATAAATAAATTGATGCCATACAGCTTTAGGCAACGAGAAGCTTTCAAATTGAGTAAAGTTTTTGCAGAAATTAAATTTTATGGATCACTCCGATGGACTGTCAAGAAAAGATAAGTGCATGGAAAAAATATCGAACGAATAAAAACTTGAACTTTTCTCTTCCAAATATTCATCCCAATAAAGATAAATGCATTTACATGGTTTTGAAAAAGTGTGAAGGGAAGAAAACGTATATCGGAAAAATGTTGCTTTTGAACTTCTCCTTTGTGAATGTAAGATTTCTTTCTTTTCTTTTTTTTTTTAAAAGAAATCCAACGAATTGAAATGCCGATTAAAAAAATAAAACATGAAAAACGAAGAAACTTTTATCCTAATCATAAATGTATGACATTTTTATATGTCATACTTTAGAGAATAAATGATAGCGCAATATTAAAATATGATTAGGTATATTTTACTGAATTCTTTTTAATGACATTTGCGAGTACTTCGATAAAAATATCTACCTAATATTCATAAAGGAAATAATATTTAAAGGTATATACAGTCGACGCTCGTTATAACGACCCATCGAGTGCCAAATGGAGGGTCGTTATAATGGAAGATTATAATAGAACTCTATAACGAAAGTGAACAAAAAACAAACCTCTAAAAAAACTAATGATTATGATGTGCATGACAATTAAGGTTTCTAGAGAAATTTTATAGTACAACATTATTATTAAATTCTGTGTACTTTTGTATCAAATAAACATTCATTGACAATGAAAAATTATAAAAATCCATTTAAGAGAATTATTACGTATTTTTAAAATAAAATTTAAAACAACTGTTACATCATGCATAAAGAAAAATTTACTTACGTATTAACATTTATTTGCAACAAAAATAATTCGAAATATTGTTTATTTTTTGTGCTTGTGATAATTCTTTAAACAAAATTTTCCATTTCAGTTAGAGATGATAAGTAATTTTATGTGTTTTCTTGACATTAAAATTTTTTTTTAAATTGTCATTTTAAGATATTTTACAGTAGGCATCAACGCGCAGCGAGCAATGAGTCCTTGGGGGAAATATAATGGTAATTTTTTTGGGAAAATAAAATCTGGAGGAAAGGTCAGTTCGGTCGCTTTATTGAGAAATAAGCTGCTGGCCGGACGTTATATTGGATGTAAAAATAACATATCATAAAGGGGATATATTTCGGGACATTTCGCAAAGGTCGTTATAATGGAACGGTCGCTATAATGGGCGGTCGTAATAACGAGCGTTTACTGTATTATATACGTATACACACAAACGCACACATATATATACATATAATAATTAATATTCTTAATTTTTCTGTAATACTCTTAATAATTCGTTTAATATTCTTAATATTTATTTCCTTTAATGTTTTTTAACCACTCTATCTATTAATTACTGCTCTTGCTTAACATATTCTATTAGGCATTTCGTGAGGGGGGGTTGGGGGGGTATTTAGTGATTGTTTATGTATTCATTTTATTCATCGTTAATTTTTTTATTGCTGTTGCGAGAATGAGACAATTCGTAAGCAAAGGGGGTATTTAGTAATTGTTTATGTATTCATTTTATTCATTATTATTTTTTTTTATTGGTGTTGCGTAGTAACAGTAAAAGAAAAATAAGCTTTTTTTACATTTTAAATTTTGTGTTCTCGGTTAGACTTTAAATTTTGCCAACGAGGTCGAGCCTACCAGAGAAATTTGTTGTCAAAAAATCAAAAACTGTTATACGTCATCTGTAAATTAAAATAAAATTGACTACGCCTCTGTATAGTCAATTTACTGACAAAGATTTTTTTATTTTTTTTTACACTGACAAAATTTACTGACATTAAAAGGTAATTCGCTCACTATACTTCAGTCTTTCTCTGTATGCAGTAGTATCCCGTACAAACACTAATTTCTTACACCTACCTATAAAAAACGCATGAATAATCGAGACTATTGATCGAATGCCCTTAACCGAGAACTGGTATAATTTTACCGAGAATATGTTTTTCTTTTGTGTGTTTTTACAGAAATTTTCTTCAGTATAACTGAGAAATGTAAACTAGAAACAACAAAGGACAATCTGCACGTGGTCGGCAGAGCATCTTGACCTTTAAAAGTCGTCTTAACTAAGAAAAAATAGCTGCTCTATCCTAAATTACCGTATTTTCTCAATACTTTGCCAGGATGCGTAGCGGTGCTTTATTTTGATCACAACTCTATTTCTGAGTAAAAATCTTCGTCTTATTTAATTACAGAATTCTGCGATTAAATAAGTAGAAGATAACTGTTCGGAAATGGTAGCACCCAAAATTAAGCACGTCTACCCACTGGCTCCTATCGGCAGGATAAGCTCCCTACCCAATCTGTTATACATTACCTAATTTGGCAGCCTATCGCTTTCTTGGCAAGTTAGGTAGTAATTATAAGTGAAATACATAAGCGTTCGCTCCGAAATAACAAGAAACAATACTAGTTCATGATTCGAGAGGAAAGGGAAACGTTAAGAACATCACTGCCTTAATATCATTAACTACAATAAAATAATATTAATAAACAATTTGTCATAGTAATATATTTATATACATATTTCACGCTGATAATTGTTTTTACTGTTCATTTAATAGCAACTGTTATTGCATATAAAATATGTGCGATGATTAGCTTTGTTTTAGGGATGTTTTTTATTCAAATTTCTGCAAAATTTCACGCTTGTAATTACGACAGAACAGCTTATTTTTATATTTTGTCTTTATAACTAAATAATATAATCATAAAGATGACATCAATTAATTACATTTTTTATTTGACGTGTTGATAAAATTGTTAAATGATATAACTTTTGCGAGTAACAATAAAATTACACCTATTGATACTTAAAACGGAATTTCTATAAAATTATATCATCCTTTCTATTTTTAAAAGTTAATTAACATTTATTTAATGTGGATAAACCATTCCAACTCAACTATATCAATTCTCTCGTGATATAACATATTAATGAAATGTGGAATATTTTATATGAATATATCTATAAACTTTTTTATAAATAAAATACTACATCAAATCGAAAACTCAGTATGCAGTTAACAAGAAGTTTCTGTGTCATAGAAAATACTTCATCTCTCGTAAATTTAACTTCGAAATTAGTACCAAGATTTTACAAATAAATAAATTATTTTTAAAATGCGAAAAGTTACATTAGTTCGAAGAATTTTAAGCGTCAATTTCATAATTTAATATTGCTCAAGTGAAATAATAAATATTTGACCTCTAATCCAATTGTTGCAGAAATGTTACATGGAGATGAGAAAATAAAAATGTTAAATATTAAGTTAATTTGCCCTCTTTGTAGTATTTGACCTCTAATCCAATTGTTACAGAAATGTTACATGGAGATGAGAAAATAAAAATGTTAAATATTAAGTAAATTTGCTATAGATATAGTATCAGAGATTTTAACTAAATTATATAAATCGCAGTTTTAAAAATTTGATGTAGTTTTTTAAGTCATTTATTAAAGTCATAAATTCTCTTAATTTCTAAAATGGTGTGAAATTAATAATAATAATAATTAAAAAAAAATGTAAAGATATTTTATCAACAGAATAAATAAAAGAGCCTTTGAAAAATCCTTTAAGGCTGTTCTCAACTGCTCTGCTCAACAAGCGCAAAACGTTTTGACACATTTACAAATTCATTTTTTATCGGAAAGATATAAAATTGGAAAGCCTGCCCAGGGAAGCGATTCGGAATCGAACTGTTTTTTTTTTTTTTCATTTTTTGAACAATCAATTATCCATTGAGTTATAATCGATTTTGATCACGTGACACGGCATTTTCTCCCCCTACTGACTAGATTTTCTTCTTTCGTTCGAAAGTTCAGTTCAAAATGCCAACTTTGACAGTATTTTCTGAAAGATCTATTGCGTTTACAAGAAAACGGAAAAAAACAGTTCGATGACATAGTTTCTGAATAACAACACCTTCTGGTTTCATGCGTTTCTGAACAAAAATGAATTAAAACTTATGTCAGAAAGTTGACCCTTTGGATTTGAGAACAGCCTTAACAAGCTCATGAGGGAACAATTAGTTATATGGCAATGTCTGCAAATTTCACGCATTTTCATTTGAAATCACTTCAATGATTGTCAAAATATTTGCATTCTTCAGTGGATTTTGTTTTTCTTTTCCTGGGAAGGAGAGGGGGGGGGGGAACTCTTAATATGTATTTACTTTTTAAAATGTTTTTATAGTGAAAAATTAATCGTTCAAAGGGGATCATGACCCCCATAAACTCCTTTTTGGATCCACTTTTGAAAAAAAAAATATTATTGATGTGTGACAAACTGAGTCATAGAAAGAGCTAAAATTTTACAAAAACGAATCCTCATTACTTAGCAGTGTTTTAATCCACCCACTAATATAAAATAAACAATAAAAATCTGTTTTCATAAAATTTTATACTGTAAATAGTTAATCTAAATAATTAATGCTGCAACTATAGTAGTGCAGCAACAGGAACTCAAAATAAGATTTATTTTCTGTCTTAAGGCTGTTCTCAAACCGAAAAGGGCAACTTTACGACGTAAATTTTAATTTTTTTTTCGAAAATGCATGAAACTAGCGGGTGTCGTTGTTCAGGAACTATGTAATTGAGCTGTTTTTTCCATTTTTTGCAAACGCAATAGATCTTTCAGAAAATAGTGTCAAAGTGGGCGTTTTGAACCGAATTTCCGCGCGAAGGAAGAAAGAGGACTCAAGAGCGGGCGAAAAATGTGTTTGTCACATGATCAAAATGGCTTATAATGCAATAGGTAATTTATTGATCAAAAAACGGAAAAACAGTTCAATTCCAAATCGCTTCCAAGGCTTTCCCATTTTATATCTTTCCGTTAAAAATGAATTTGTAAATGTGTCAAAACGTTTTGCGCTTGTTGAGCAGAGCAGTTAAGAACAGCCTTAATCATAAAAGATGTACTATATTTAATTCAGTTAATATGAGGTGCCTGATATTGATAAAATTTCTTATATTTCATAAAATCCATGAAAATAATAAAAATCATAAAAAAATCACACATAATTTAGCACAAAAATTATTGCAATCGTTGCTCTAATTATAACTTTATGCAATCGCTGGATTTTTTTAAAAAATATTCGGCAACATTTGCATTTCCAATAACAGTAAATTATCAAGATATAAGTTCTTATCAAAATTTGCATTTGTCTTACTGGTAAAAATAGCAACAATAGCAGTAATAATCTAAATTATCATATTATATCACTGAAATTTCCACTTCTCCCCCAGGTCCCTTCTCCTACTCTCTCTAGTCTGCGATTTAAAATAATACTCCCCCTTACTTTAAAAAAAAAAAAAAAAAAAAAAAAAAATACTGTCCCCTCTCTTTTGTAACTATATTCTGCGCGAAACTTCATTCCTTTATTAAACTTAATTTTAATCATACGAGTTTAATAAACACAATCGGCAAGCACGTCCATTGATAAAACTCATAAACCAGTTTTCGGGAAGGTACAGATGGTAGGGAAAGGCTCTCACTGTGTTATTTCATTATTTGGCGAAGTCGCCATGAAATCGCCAAAGTGAAAAGGAAAAGAAGCTACCAGGTAGGGAGCCTATCCTCCCGATAGCCTTTACTACGTCTACCCACCTTATATATTACGCATCCTTATCAAAATACTGTAAAGTTTCCGAGATGCGATTAATTTTTCTATTAGAAACTTTATTTTAAAAAGAATATCAATACTGTGTGTTGCTTTATGTTAAAACGGATAAGTGACAACAACTATTTACAAAAGTCTTTTTTTTTATAATTATAAAGAGAAATCAAAATTTATGTGAAAGAGAATTCATACATTCTATGTCAAAATTATTTAAATTCGTTTTCAAAATATTAATCCAAAAGATGAATAAATACGTATATTAGCTTAGAATACACAACTATGGTACATAAATGTGCAATTATTTCGCTTATTACTCTTGTATATTCGAGCAGTTTTAACCAAAATTCAACGCGTTGTATGGATTCACTTTCGTGATTTCATACAGATGTCAAAAACATTCCATGTAGGGGAGACCGAGGCTAGTAGGCGCAGTTTTTAGTTATTGATTTTTATTAATTTTTTGTTTAAGTTTTTTTATGAAACTTTAGCTGTACTTTTAAAGAACAGGCATTGGGCTATAAACACCCGGAGTTTTGAGTTTGTAGCTTTTGTAGTTTATGTCTAGCGGAAGCCCAAAAGTAAAAGGGAAATTGTGCGCCAACCTACCCCGTCACGGGGCAAGTTGCCTACACCTATGGGGTAAGTTAGCACACGCTTCATAAAAATTTAAATAGAACTCAAATAAGATACGCAGTTAAGAAAAAACAATTTCATTATCACTAGTAAGTTTAAACAAAGGCGTTATCGCCGTGCAGTGTAAATTCTAAATTATACAGACATAAAAATAATGAATAAAACATTAACACTGAGTAACTTTTATCCTACTCGATATCATCATCAGAGTTACAGTTGTCACAAATAAAACATCGAGTGTCTCCGTTTGGGCAAGCCTCGTGCGCCCAAATTCTTGCATTGCAACCACTTTTTACGGTGTTTGCTTTTTTTCAGGCTACCAGCACACACCAGACACTGAGCCAATTTGCCCCGTGTTCAATGCGCCTATTAGCCCCATAATAAATTTCTTCACAAAAGGGACACTTAACCATCTAAAAATAAATAATCCAAGTAAATCACTTATGGGGTAGGTACAGTTAATCATGAACTAATAAAAACTGCACAAGTTAAATCGGAGTTATTAAGATACAGTGCGTCTCATAAATATAAAGACACTGATATTTTCGAAATAATATTTTAATAATTCAGTATTCAGAATTATATTTATGCATATAACGAAAAGTATGTGCCAAGAAAACATTTTACTGTAAATTAAATTAGAATTAAATAATTTCAACTCGTAAATTGATAAATGTAAATAAATTTCTCATAAATGTCTCATAAATATAAAGACATTTTACATACTTTTGAATTACCGTCCAATAAATAATCCATTCTTGTTAATGACAGAAAATATTCTAGGTGGCATGCTTTTTATTAAGTTGTATAACTATTTTGGCTTTATATCAAACCAACTTCGCTCGATTTCTTTTTTCAACCCAAGGACATTTGAAAATTGTCTTCCAGATGCATATACACTGCGAACGAGAGTACCACAAAGATTCTTAACTGGATATAAATCAGGGTTACTCGCGGGCCATACCGTGATATGAACATTGCTATCGGCAAACCATTTTTTTTGTGAGTCTTGATGTGTGAATCGATGCATTCTCCTCATGGTACAAATAATTTCGACCACCAAGAGTTTCAGCAATTAGCAACAACTGACTATCAAGCAGTTCGATATACTCTTTAGATGTCTGTTTACCTTCCAGAAAAGCAATATCCATACTTCCATTAAAAGAGAAGGCACCCCACACCATAACAGAACCTCCCCCTTTCTGCCTACTGAAGAGGGTTTGAGATTAACGTCTTAAATCGTGCGAGTAGGAATTCCAACTATCTGGGCCATACAGATTAAATCTCTTTTCATCTGAAAAAAATGTCTAAACCATAAATCATACCATAAACTCGTTGAGAAACTTATGGGAGTGACATTTTTTGCGACGAAACATGTTGCATGATCTTGCGATCGAGTCTTTCACTAGTTTTTTTCGGTCTGCCAGATCGTTTTCTCGAATATAAATTGTAAGTTTTTGATAAAATTTTATAAATTGCAGCCCTGACTCTTCCAGTTTTTTTTACATATTTGACAAACTGTTAAGGCATTAGCTTTAAATTCACGTATTTTACAAATTTCATCTTTAGAAATTTCAATGTTCCATGGCATCTTTGCAATTGAAACAAGTCAAACAACTTTGCTCGTTTGGGTAAGTTAAAGTGTATTTCTCGCGTGCGCACTTATTCTGTACGCGCGCGTTAGAAAAAAAATTTTCTTATGAAGCAGTTTCAAGTTTGTCTTTATATTTATGAGGCATCGTATTTTTTTTATTATTATTATTCGAGATGAAATTATTTTATTTAAATTAAAACCCCTATAAGAGATTCATTTCAGTGTTCTTAATATGAGGTATAAAATTTTATTTATTTTAACTGAATTAATAAAATATAATTTAAAAAACATCTGTGTCTTTATATTTATGAGACGCACTGTAAGTATTAGAAATTAGAAAAAGAATGAAGCAACAAAAAATTACTTATGAGGGCAAAAAACAGAAAAATCTTAATAAATATCCACTGCACGTAGGTAACGCTGCAAAACTACAATGAGGAAAGTAAAAAGCAAGAAGAAAGGTACTCTGTGACTGGTTGCGCAATCTATCCACAAACAGGCGATTTATGAGGACTGCGCCTACTTACCCCTGTAGCCACCTAGCTCCGGTCTCCCGTATAGTGCGCACGTTACTTAAAATAGGACTAAAATTCGTTGGTGTAAAATACCGAAGTTAATTTTTTAACGTATTCATTCTTCACGTTTTAAGTACTAATAATCTTTTCAAGAAGTTTAAAGATATGTTGAATAATTAAAAAGAGGCTAATGTTACATACATATAATGCATATTTTAAGGATATTAGCGACTGCTATAGAACCTGTTATTAAAGTTAAAATTGAAAGTGGATTAGAATTTCTTCAAAAAGTATAGGTTTAGAGAATTAAGAAATAAATAGAATTTTAATATATAAAATGGAGACAAATAAAAGAATGCTGCTGAGTTAGAATGAAAAACTGCTTTCAGTTTGAGAAATAAAGAAATGTAAATTTTAATGATTGCAGAAAAAGGAAAGTTTTGAGATTTGAAGAAATTTTCATTTCCTTATGCATTTTTCTTTTTGACATATAAATTTACATTTGAATATTTCGAACATTATGGACCGTTAACATTTTTCAATTAGGTTCTGCATTTATTTCACGCCTTTAGTATTTTTGTTAACTATAGATTACAGAGGTATAATGTTAATTATATTAACATAATTTTTTTCTTAAACTATAATTGGCTTTAATAATTAACAGCAAATTATTATTATTAAAATGTAATCTCTGTTAAAATAACTTTGAAGAATTAAATTCTTTAAATTTATTTTTAAACATTTACTCTAAAATAATTCTAAAGCAGTTATGATGATGAGGAACTGAAACAATAAAGACTAGTAGTAAAACATTACTGGGGTAATATTGTTTATATTCGTTATATTTTCAATTAGCCCATATTGTAATAATGTGACCAATATTGCCGATGTTAGAGTGCAATGCATTGTCCCAATATTGTGGTGTGTACATTTAGCCACTATTACACCAATAGTGAAAGAATATTTGTCATTTCATTACTAACATTTTCAAAGTAGCCTATTATTTCTGCAATATTGGGTTTTCGTACCAAACTTTATGAAATTAAAAAAATACTTCCGTAATAATGGAATGTCACTGCAAATATTTTCTGCGTAAAACCTAATACTAATATTAGTATTTCTTTGGAAGTATTTTCGATAAATACTGAATTGGCGCAATATTAGGCCACAATATAACTAATATAACCAGTATCGATTTGTTAGTGAGCAATTTATCTTCTTTTTAAATTTATCTTCAGTATTTTTCACCCTTTCTTCTTCTAAGAATTATATTTAATTTATTCAATTAGTAGAATATAAGACACTGTTTTTTAAGTGAAAGTTTTTAACAAGAAGTTTTATGAATAAACGTCCATGTCCCACGTAAATAATTCACATTCACAAACGTCCGTTTTTATTATTATTAATGCACTTGATTTCATTACACATGATCTCATGATATTGTCTACCAGTCTCATTTAAAATATTTTTGCAAAAATATTTGTATCAACATAAATCTTGAGAATGTCGCCATCTGAGCTATGAAACATGTAGATCCGAATAAAGGTATTCATATGCCTTTTAATTTTTTTTTATCACTTTTAGCATGTTTTAGTTTAGTTTGATGAATAAAAGTTTATCAATTTTATATTCTAAATATTTTGGATTGAATATAATGACAAAAATACCAGTTTAAAAAAAAAAAAAAATCCATTCTGCATTTTTCCTACTAAATGCAACTACATAAAGTTGCTGACAAAAAAATGTAATGTTCATATCAATTGTTATATAACTTGAATATATAAACATATCAGATATACAAAAAAGACACTTCAAAAACTAATTTTGTTTTATTTATTTTTCAACGTTTATTCAAAAGTTTTTCTAAAATAAGTAATTCAAAACCAGGCAGACCATCTGCGGCTGTGCCGGTAAATAAGAAGAAATTGTCGTCGTTAATGAGTTTTTTTAATTAATATCTTAGTAATGTTTTAACCGAATTTTTGATTTTTGAAATAGAATATTATTTTGTGTATGTGTGCAAATTTTTAAATCCCTACCTCAAATAGTTTTAAAAATTTCAATGAATCCGAAAATCTCCATTATCTCATCTTCTCGGCAAGTATGGATTTTTCTGGCAACCACTTTCCATTGGCAATTTCGAGTTCATTGCGGAGCGTTTTGATTGGACTGTTGCACTAGCCTCGCTGAATGGGTCCATATCTAGTCAGCTTGTGATACTGGGGAAAGAAATCCTTTTTTTAATTATGCCGTTTGATGAGTTTTTAATTAATATCTCTACTAATTATTAAAAAATAAATAAATTCTGAGCGTCGGGTGCATCAGGAGTTGAATTTGAGTACCCTCATCTAAATTTTCAGACTTGTGTGTGTGATAAATTTTGCTAGCCATGGCAGACACACAGACAGACAGAGTAAAACTTTCTTTTTATTAGTATAGATTTACTTTAGTTTATTGAAGCCGTGCAATAACGAATTTAAAAAGTAGCAATTTGGCAGACTTATTTGTAATTAATTATTATTATTTTTAAAAAATGCAGATTTAATTCATTTATACTTTACTAATTCAGTACCAATGTTACATACTTTAAAAGGCGGCAAAGCATATTGCAACAAAATATTTTTCTATAGGAATCCAGGGTCGTAATCCATTTATTCAAACAAAAATATAAGGCATCTCATTGCAGTTCGAACCTAAAGTTTTGTTGATAAATTTAAGAATAATAAAGATATCATAGTAAAATTTTCAAACGAATTACCATACTTTATGAGAAAAGCGATGACATTACAAAAATGGCTTGGAATTGTACAATAATTTAGTCAGTATATCTACCGTCAACTACATTTCAAAATATCTGTTATCTTGTTCAACACTATTTAGAAGTAGATGGTGGCACTTTATATCACTTCTGGCGATAGCCTTATCTTTCGCACAAAGTAAGGTGCAGCTGAGAATGTTGTTAAAATACATTCATTATTTTAAAAAAGTTATCAACAAAAACCAGGTTCAGATTAGAAGTGAGGAGCTGTCTTTTTAGCTGAAGAAGTCTCTGGTTTCGTATGTAAAAATTACTTGTTGTAGTATACTGTACTACCTCTTAAAGTTTTTACACTTAATACTGAAGTATTCTGAAAATTTAGGCTAAATTTAAAAGTATTTTTACAACTGTTACAAACAAAATACAAGAACACTATGGAGTGAAATAGTGTTTAACGTGTCCGTCATTAATATTTGCATTTCCTGTACACTATGACGCAAAAGTTTAGACAATGAAGAAATTCTTACATACTTTGAAAAATATTTATTCAATTTTCAAATCACTGCTTGAAATTAATGTGCTGTACATATAAACAATATTTATAACAAAGAAAAGTGGAATTGTGAATATTGCAATAAATTAAATGGTAACAAAAATAAACTGCTGTCTCAAAAGTTTAGACACCAATTAAATAAAATCGAAATAAACAATTTTTAAAACCTGGTTGCGCATCCATGCTTATGTATTACGTCATATACAAGAGACTGCATGGAAGAAACTAAATCTTGCATAGTTTGTGGATCGATATCGTACCATGCATTCTCAATAGATGTCTTAAGTTCCTTTTCAGAAGAGTATTGTCTAGCGTTGCTATAAACTTTGCGACACATGATGCTCCAAAGGTTTTCTATAGGGTTAAGATCTGGGCTACATGCTGGCCAGTCGAGAACTCTTATATTATGGGAATTAAACCAATATTTTGAATGTTTTGCAGTGTGAATTGAAGCATTGTCTTGCTGAAATTCCCACTGAGGACCCCCTAGAAGCTCAGCAAATGGCAGTAGGTTTTCTTCTAATGTTTGTGTATAATGCTGTGAAGTTTGACGACCACTGGTGAAGGTCAGAGATACTTGTCCATTATAGCAAAAGGCTGCCCAAACCATCACCGAGCCCCCTCCTTGTCTGCGACTAAAAAAACGTCGAGGTTCCTTCCGCAAGTCATGCCAATACGATAAACAACCATCCGGACCATCCGGATTCCACTTTTTTTCATCGCTAAATATGACTGACTGCCATTTTTCTCCATATGACATATGCTTTCGAGCCCACATAAGTCTTTGTAACTTATGATATGGTTTCAGAGCTGGTTTCTTCTGCATTTTGCTATAAACGATTGTTCCTTTTTCCAAAATTCGTCTACGAATCGTATCCTTTGATACAGAGAGTCCCGATGAGCTTTGAACTCCACGTACGCTCATTTGTTGAGTACTCGCTAGTCTTTGTATCAGGCGATCCTCTCGTACATTTGTCACACGTGGCCTCCCAGACCGACATTTTGCTTTATATTCGGAACCACTCGATAAATCTCGATAAATAGATTTTTTTGACCTATTAATAATAGCAGAAATTTCAGAAACGCTCTTCCCTTCACCTTTCAACTGCCAAATCCTTGAAACCTCATTCACTTGAATTTCTTTAGCTCTCGGCATGTCGACTATGAAGCGCAATCGTTTGCAGAACTTAAGTACTCCAAATTTGTGACATCATCGATTCTAAATTTGCATATGCCAGCGAATATTCAAAGAAATTTAGAATAGTGTCTAAACTTTTGCGACAAGCACATTTGAATTTTTATGAAAAAAATTAGTATTATAGCAAATAAAACGACTGTCTTTTGTACATAGCATTTTAAATCAGTTTTGGAATATATTTACACGTTTTTGTAATTCTGACGTCATAATTCTACATTTTAAAGCTGAATGACGTCATTGTCTAAACTTTTGCGTCATAGTGTATATCCGAGGAATGTTTATTCTTATAAATCTGCAAAAACAAACAAATAAATAAATAAAATAAATTGTGCATGGACTTTAGATATTCTATAAAGTGTGGTTAAAATAAAAATTCGATTTGGACATCTGACGTTGAGGCTCCTCAATTGCAGATTTACTAGTTTAATTATTTGTTTCATTATCAGAAACGTTCCTCTACTGAAAACGACTTTTGGAAAATAAAATATATTTTATTTTTCAAAATTATTTTTTATGCTTCAGAACTTTCTGAAAGTATATTGAAATATAAAATATATATATAAGAAAGAAGACTGTCGTAGAAAATTATTATAAAAATAATTTGATTTTCTTTTCGTCTTCATTTTCTGTCAATGATTTGGAGCGAATATGATGGATAATGATAAATGTGGGACTGAATTTTTAGAATTATTAGTTTTTTTCATCTTCCATTTTAGTTTTTAATTGATAAAAATAGAAATATATTTTATTCAGAGCATGAAAAGAAATGTAAATAATATATTTTTTTATATGTTATAACATATGAGAAATTACACCATTTATTGCTATAAATCTTCCAGCCACTAAATTTGCTAAACGTTAAAAATAAAATCTGTTTAACGTAAATCTTGTGAAATTAGTCATTTAAATAAATAGTTTTAATTAATCTGGTGAAATGATCAAAACAAAATTAATCTAGCAGTAGGAATAGTTAATCAAAATACTGAAGTCAAGTTCTCAAATATCAATGAGTTCGCAGGTTACTTTAGTGTTCCTCAACCGATATGTTGTCATGTATACAAGTTACAATTGTTGTACAATTTCAGCGCGTAATGCTTGAGATTATAATAAGGTTTTTAATACCCATTAACACGATGAATGTGCGTAATTTAATATTTCATATATCTTTTTATAACTTTTTAATTTTTATACTCAGAACATGCTCAGAAATCAATCGCATAACGTTATTGCAATTTTGTCAAAACAAAGAAACTGATATACTGGTCTGTTCACTGCATGAATTTCAAAATACATCCTGGAGTAGATTATGAAACTATCTATCGCAACCAGTGTTGCCAGTGGGCTACTTTTTTTTAATTCAGATTTCTTGATTGGCACAACTTTTTTGAAACTGTTAAATTCACTTTGTTTTCTACTTAATTAATATGTCATTAAATAAGGCTCATTTTACCATTTCAAAAAAGTGGTGCCAATCAAGAATCTGATTTTTAAAAAAGTAGCCCATCTGGCAACACTGATCACAACCTACTTTTAAAATTGTTTATTTGTTCTACAATTTCTATACGTACGATAGACCATGTCTCAAGGTGCCCCCTTACCTTCTATATCTATAGTTTTTTTTTTCCTGCACACGTTTGACGACTTCTGGGATTGACTGTTATTGATGTTACTATATAGATCATCAATCTAAAAAAAGGCAAGATTGTAGCTCAGACTTCCAGAAGTTATCAGCCATGTACGAGTATAATGAAAATTCGTAACAAATTGTATGTGCCATGAGTGTGTGCAAGATTTCATTTAAGCGAGTTTTCGATAAAAAGTGAACCTTTTTCAGGATGACCGTGTACCGCAAGGGCTGCACTGGCGACAATTTTTTATATTTTATCAGGCAGATTTCTCTTGAAACTGTCCTAGAAATGTATGGGAAAATATTTTTTGTAAAAGTAGTATAAATAAAATAATAAAAAAGAAAAGTGCCCAGCTAAACTGATGGCATTGAGCTCACAGGCTATTCACACTAATTGTATATTATACTCTTATTTTAAAGAATAATGCCCCTCAAAAAAATAAGTGAAGGGGAAGTAGCTCCCGTTTACCCCTTTATCCATAACCAATGAATCCCCAAAACGAATCAGGCAAGCTCCTTAACGTAATAAACCGGTATACCAAATTTGGAGCAAATAGAATAATTCTGCATGAAAAACCCGTTTATCTAAATTAAGGGGGGTGGACTAGCCCCCTTTCCACCTTTATCCTTAACCAATGAATCCCCAAAACGAATCAGGGAAGCTCCTAACATAATAAACCGGTATACCAAATTTGGAGCAAATCGAATAATTCTGCATGAAAAACCCGTTTATCTAAATTAAGGGGGGTGGACTAGCCCCCTTTCCCCCTTTATCCTTAACCAATGAACCCCCAAAACTAATCAGGGAAGTTCCTTAACATAATAAACCGGTATACCAAATTCGGAGCAAATCGAATAATTCTGCATGAAAAACCAATTTATCTGAATTAAGGGGGGCGGACTAGCCCCCTTTCCCCCCTTTATTCTTAACAAATGAACCCCCAAAATTAATCAGGGAAGTTCCTTAACATAATAAACCGGTATACCAAATTCGGAGGAAATCGAATAATTCTGCATGAAAAATCCATTTATCTGAATTAAGAGGGGTGGACTACACCCCCCCCTTTTCCCCCTTTATCCTTAACCAATGAACCCCCAAAACTAATCAGGGAAATTCCTTAACATAATAAACCGGTATACCAAGTTCGGAGCAAATCGAATAATTCTGCATGAAAAACCCATTTATCTGAATTAAGGGGCAGGGGGGTGGACTAACCACCTTTATCCTTAACCAATGAACCCCCAAAATTAATCAGGGAAGCTCCTTAACGTAATAAACCGGTATACCAAATTCGGAGCAAATCGAATAATTCTGCATGAAAAACCCATTTATCTGAATTAAGAGGGGTGGACTTACCCCTCTTTTCCCCCTTTATCCTTAACAAATGAACCCCCAAAACTAATCAGGGAAGTTCCTTAACATAATAAACCGGTATGCAAAATTCGGAGCAAATCGAATCATTCTGCATGAAAAACCCATTTATCTGAATTAAGGGGGGTGTGGACTAACCCCCTTTTCCCCCTTTATCCGTAACCAATGAACCCCCAAAACTAATAAGGGAAGTTCCTTAACATAATAAACCTGTATACCAAATTCGGAGCAAATCGAATAATTCTGCATTAAAAACCCATTTATCTGAATTATGGGGCAGGGGGGGAGGTAGACTAACCCCCTTTCCCCCATTTATCCTTAACCAATGAACCCCCAAAATTAATCAGGGAAGCTCCTTAACATAATAAACCGGTATACCAAATTCGGAGTAAATCGAATAATTCTGCATGAAAAACCCATTTATCTGAATTAAGAGGGGTGGACTAACCCCCCTTTTCTCCCTTTATCCTTAACCAATGAACCCCCAAAACTAATCAGGGAAGTTCCTTAACATAATAAACCGGTATACCAAATTCGGAGCAAATCGAATCATTTTGCATGAAAACCCATTTATCTGAATTAAGGGGGGGGTGTGGACTAACCCCCTTTTTCTCCCCGTATCCTTAACCAATGAACCCCCAAAACTAATCAGGGAAGTTCCTTAACATAATAAACCGGTATACCAAATTCGGAGCAAATCGAACAATTCTGCATGATAAACCCATTTATCTGAATTAAGAGGGGTGGACTAACCCCCCTTTTCCCCCTTTATCCTTAATCAATGAACCCCCAAAACTAATCAGGGTAGTTCCTTAACATAATAAACCGGTATATCAAATTCGGGGCAAATCGAATCATTCTGCATGAAAAACCTATTTATCTGAATTAAGGGGGGGGGGGGTGGACTACCCCCCCTTTCCCCCCTTTATCCTTAACCAATGAACCCCCAAAACTAATCAGGGAAGCGCTTTATCAGAATGAAACTAGAAAAAAAAATTGAAGCAAATGGGATATGTCTGTCAAGAGTTATCGCGTTATGTACGTACATACAGAACCGGCGGGCACATGAGCTCTCAGGCTTTGATAGCCCGTGAGCTAAAAAAGGAGTCGGCAGTAGTAGACCTGACGGTACACGGTCGACTTGAATGGGATTTATCTTGAACCGAAAACTCGCCGAAACGAAGCCTCGGAAAACAATTCTGGCACAATACGCTCTATTTAGACAATGCCACATGCATGGAAGATAACTTTCGGGAAGTTTGATGAGCAGTCTTACCTCTTAGAAATAAAATAGCATGACATTCCGATAATACTCATTTTGATTCTCAATTTCTCATAGAAACCGTTTCTTACAAAACCCTAGTTAAACTGACGATATTGACATCAAACCCAGTTAAATCTATGTCCTATACATCTCTTAAGGTTTTATAATTACCTGAAAACTTTCAAAAAATGCACTTTTTTTTGCATTTTCGGAAAGTGAAATTAGTAAAGAATATTCAGTTATATTTTCTAGTTGGTCTGATAGAAATTAAGTTACTTGTTCTATCATGCATAATTCATAACTTGAATTTTTAAACGTGATTCTCTTGAGAACGATGTTTTTAAAGTCGGTGACCGCGATAACTCGATAAAAGCTCTACCAATCTTTTTTCAATTCTGACCAATTTTTAGCAACGATATTTTCTAGAGAGAAATCGTTCTTTTTGGCGATCTGATGATCTTTTTCCATTTTTTATAAACAATCAAAGTTCATTTTTTTTTGTGAAAATCGTACCTTAACTTTGGACGACTGCCATTTTGTTCAAAATCAAATTTTCCAAAAACCGAACGATTACTCAATGCATAGTTTTAAGTGTTTGGATTTATGCTTTTTATAATTTCAGATAACATTTGATAGACGTAGAGTTACGATGATCACCGTTAACAGGTAACCGGAACTTTGATTTCCGGGTAGCGGGTCTGCTGGGCACCCTCAAGTTTATTTCGCATTTGCAAAAATTAATTTCTTTTCTTTGGTGTACTGAACAGAATTCAAAAAGATTTTTGGTGGAACATTTCATTACATTTTTCAGAAAACATTCCTAAAAAATACTTTTTTTGAGCTTGCAAGTAGATATAATCTCTTAAACGGTTGCTTTGTTTAAATTTTTCTGGGCGGTTTTTCGAACACTGATAGCGCACGGATGATGATAACAGAAAAATCTTATTTTGAAACTCAATATTTCTTTTAAAATTATCTGAAAATTTCTGAAATTCCCACTTATTTAGAGACATTAATCATCTATAAATTTTGTACATTTTTCTTTAGAAAAACGACACATCGCTTTCTTCAAAATAATCTGGCAGATCAGAAAATTTGTGTCGTAGTTTCAAGGAAGACATTTTTTTCACGAAATGAAACGAAACGTAGAGTTTGAAAAGGATTGAAAATCAATTTATTTCTTCAAATCCAAAATAGCCTCCGGCAAAATAAATGAAAACCATCACAGTAACACCACTGAGACCACTTGGACCACTTAAGTAAAGAAAGATAGGAAAACAAGCTAAAAGAAACACACTATTTCTTTTTTTTCCGCTGAAATTCTTTTGACATATTGTATAGCAATTTCACGAGATAATTACGATGTCTGTAGAAGATAAGAATTTATGAAATCAATAAAACGACATGAAATAAGTTTTTGACAAATTTGAACGATGTTAGCCCTTATCTTTTAAAAATATCTTTTGGGGGATGTGAATGTGATATTGAAACAATATTTTGGAAAAATATTCTGTGCACTGTGTTATATTTAACTTATTCTTTCCATTTTAGTAGTGTCAAGTAGGATAAATATAAAATGGGAAAAAATATAGATTAAAAATTTACGGAACAAATAAAAATAAAGCTAGTACTTTGCTTGTACTATTTGTATAAAGGAATTCCCATAGCAGTTTTCCCGCAAGGTATTTTATGTGTTTAGCTGCATTATTTAGTCCACAGAAAAATCATTTTTTTTCTTCTCAGAAAATACACGAGTTGAAAAACGTTTTCAACATTTTTTATTAGCGCAATTTTGATGTCACAATTTATTTCATGTAAAGAACAAATAGCGAAATATTATTTAAAATGAGTTTTATGCAGCTGTCAAAGAAATCATTTACCTTTAAATGAAATGAAATTACTAAAAAATAACAAATAATAAAACTAGTGTGTGAATAAAGAATATGAAAACAAAATTTCCTGAATATTATGAAATTTTCGTAAAAATTATCTATCATACAAAATTTTAACATGTTCTTCTGTACTCTCTCTATATTTTTTTAGTTTTTTTAACACAAGTTTTAACTTTTTGCACTCCACTGACACCTATACGGTAACATAATAAGTTTAACTACAAATCCACTGACGCCTATGTGGTGATATACTAAGTTTAACTACAAATCCACTGACACCTATACGGTGATATACTAAGTTTAACTACAAATCCACTGAAACTTATGCAGCAACATAGTAAGTTTAACTACAAATCCACTGACACTTATACGGGGACATACTAAGTTTAACTAAAAATCCACTGACACCTATACAGTGACATACTAAGTTTAACTACAAATCCACTGACACCTATATGGTGACATACTAAGTTTAACTACAAATCCACTGACACCTATACGGTGACATACTAAGTTTAACTACAAATACACTGACATCCGTACAATAAACAACAAATGAACACACAACAAAGAAACATATTTTTAGAAAGTTCCCCACATATTATTTCAAATATGTAAAAATGGCGTGGAGTTTCTGGTAAGTGATTGAAATTTTGGTGTGGAGTGCAAAAGGTTAAAACTTCAGTGATTGACACATAACATTATTAATTTTTACTTTTATAAGTTATTAATAGAGTCAGATAAATAGATTTAAATTTTATTATTTTGCTGATCGATTAAATATTATTTTTAAAGTTTCTGTAAAAATAAAGTAATATTTCTTGCCAAATTAATAATCGATTGCTGAAAATTTCCAAATTTCCACGTACTCAGAAACTTTATCAATAAAATATATAAACATTTCTTTAGAAAAACCACATACAAATAACTGCTTGATACAAAGCAATCTAATATGTCAGAAAATTTTGAGTTGTATTTTCACGGAAAATATTTTCTACAATATAAAAAGAAACGTAGAGTTTGAAATGGATTGAAAATCAATTTATTTCTTCAAATCGGAAATAGCCTTCTGTAAAATCGATGAAAAGCATCAGAGTAACACCACTCAGACCACTGGGACCACTTAAGTAAAAAAGATATGAAAACAAGCTAAGAGAAACACACTATTTTTTTTTTCAATGAAATTCTTTTGACATATTATACTGCGCCTTCAAGAGATAATTACGATGTGTGTAGAAGATAAAAATTTATGAAATGAATAAAATGACATGAAATCAATGTTTGACAAATTTGGAAGATGTTAGTTTTTACTTTAAGATATCTTTTGGATGAATGTGGTACAGAAACAACTTGTCAAGAAAACTTTTAGTACGGTGTTGAAATAAATATTTAACTCATTTTTGGCAGTATCAGTTAAGATAATATTTAAAAAAATAAAATGGAAATTATATAGATGGAGAATTACGAAATAAGAAATAATAAAACTGATAATTTTTAAGAGTTATATTTGTAATAAACGGATTCCCATAGTGTATTATGCAATATATTTATCAGCTTTGTTGGGTTATTTATCCCACAGACAAATATTGTTTTCCTCAGAATTTCCTCATTCAGTGTTATTTTTCTAAAAACGAAGAAATATGCAGCATACGTGGGATTAAAAACTTTTCCAACATTGTTTGACGTAATTTCGGCCATATTGTATTTCATGTTTGAGATAACAAATAACTAAAGGTTATTTTAAATGCGAGTTATGCTTGGAATAAACAAATGCGTTATTTGTAAACGGAATAAAATCAACTGACGATGAATACATTGAGCGAGTAAATAAAGGACGTTTGAACACAGAATTTTGTAAATTTTATACTTTCTCCATGAAAATGGTGTATTATATATACGTTTTACACTCACTAATTGATTTCCTGCTGTTTATATCTATCTATCTATCTATCTATCTATCTATATATATATATATATACCGGGTGTCCCAAAAATGACTGATGGAATTTAAAATTCAATAACTTCCAAACGGTGACAGATATTAAAAAAATTCTTGCAGGAGGGTTATCTATGATGTCAGGAGTTTTTGTACTGTGATTCTTGATTTTAGTTCGAATTTCAAACAATAGATGGCGCTGAGAGCAATAGGCGCTCAGTCCATTGCTAGATTTTTGGTACTTCGGGATCCATTCAATACATTTTAATCGCCTTTTTTCGCATAGAGGAAGAGAGAGGCCGAAAACTCGAGCCTGGATTTAGCGGTTATTGCTTGCAGCACCATCTATCAATGCTATTTGTAACTAAAACTGAGAATCACAGCATAAAAACTCCTGACATCTTACATAACACTCCTGCAAGAATTTTTTAAATGTCTGTGACCGTTTGCAAGTTATGGAATTTAAAAATGCATCAGTCATTTTTGGGACACCCGGTATATATATATATATATATATATATATTATATATTATATACATACAGGGTGTCCTTTCTCAACGGTGTTCAATGGCTAATTTCTAAATCGTCAGTCATAGACATATAGTTTCAATTGCAAAAATGTTTCAAATGAGGTAAAGAAGTATTTTTAAAGCGATTTGGGTCGAGAAAAGCATTTATTAAAAAAATACGAAATTTAAATTTTTATACGGTTCCCCGTTCCTATAAGTGATATTTAGTAAAAAATACCCTATTGCACTAACAAGTAAGACAAAAAAAGTCCCGTTCCTCTGCGATTAAAACTGGCCGAGTAATAGATGTTTAAAGTTGGAGTATCTTTTTTGCTGCAAAATAGGGGCCAGTCACAAATTTACTAGAAATAAAAATAATCGTCGGATATGAAATTTAACATTAAACATTGAGAGTAAAATTAACATTACAATTATATTTTGAGATTTTTGTTCATTCTGACATATTAAAGCAAATTATACAACTTGTACTAAAAATATAAGTAAAAAAAAAAAAAAAAAAAAAAAAAAAAAAAACAGAAATTTTGTTATATCTCTCTTCCCCCCCCCTTTCCTCCTTCCCGCCCCAAGCACAGACAAAATAAAGCTCAATTTGTAAGTATTTTTTTGTACCATCTTAATGGGTTTTTTTTTTTAGCCCCCAGTATGGTATGCTATTTCTTTCTCCAAGCTTATTTTGCGTATTCCAAAAAATAACGCTACCTTACAGAAGCCAGCCGTAAAATAAAGCAGCACAATTAAATACTCTATAGCAATTTTTAAACTTCTAAGCATCGCACATTTTCAGTTTTTATACTGTCGTATTGGAAAAAAAAGTTCTTTTAAATGCATTTTGTTTGAAAACTGTATCTCCATTTATTTTTGAAATATTAATTTTTTTTTGTAGTTTTTAGAGCCATTTGCTTACTATTGGAAACGAAAGTACTCCATTTCTGCAGAAAGTGCAAGAAAAATAGCAATTATATCTTTTTGTTGCCATTCTCCCATAAAAACTGAAAAAAATATTTAATTTAAATACGTGCTATTTTGAAAAAAAATATAAATGAAGGATTTCTGATAAAACATGCGGTTATTAGAAACTAAATTTAATTTTAAATATCTATATTAATAATACAAACAAATGAAGGCCTGTGAATCTTTAGATAGCCGATTTTTTTTGTCAAGTTTTTTGAATGACGAAATCTCTCTCTCTCTCTCTTTTTTTTTGGATTTGTGTATTATTCTGCGATAGTGGCGTCCTAAGCGTACTTTATTGTAGATGTTGTTTAACACTGGATCGCAAATGATGAATTCTTCAGCGGATGTGGATGACGTCACATTATGTAAAATAAAATCGCGTGTTATATGTTTTAAAACTGAACTTCAGTAGAGTCCCGATTATCGGAGTTGCCGCTTTCACCGAGTTATTTTCTTCTGATGGACTGATGGCATTCATTATTATGAAACAGTCAGTATAAATGAAGTGTTAGGTGAAGATGAAAGAGCAGTCGTAAAAGTTAGAACTCTGATTTTCTGGTCAGAATGGGGAAAAAAATGGCCATATTTTTTTTTGAAAAAAAAATTATGGCCATTTTTTTTTTCAATATGTGTTTAAAATTAAAACCATTGCAAAAATAAAAGATAAAAGTATTCAAAGAGAGATTGAAAATACAAAATTAAAAACCTATGAATGTGACATGGAATCATCAGAGGAGCCTCATATCCACAATTTATATTAGACAAGATAAGTATCGTATATTACCGTCATAAGGCCTAAAAATGACTATATAAACTAAAACCCTGGATGATTGAAATAAATTAAAGTATATAAGAAATAAATGAAAATTCAACAAAATAAGAAAAAAAATCACGCGTCAAGAAGAGATTATGAAACACTTTCAGTTTATTTTAACAAAACTTCGCCGTTAAATAAGGTAAAGAAGATACACAAGTAAACATTTTAGAAAACGCATAACACATTTCAAAACCATATTTCAACAATTACTGCACATAACCGGAAAGCTACCCCAATTATTTTGTGCATCTCTGTATTTATAATTTATAGATTTGGATACATTCTACATAGTATGCTAAAATTTAGTTTAGTTAAAAAACACATAACACAATTGAAAATTCACGTTTAGCAATTTATACCAATAGACGGAAACGTACTTGAATTTTTTTGTACACCCTTTATATTACCTACGGATTTTTTTACACGCCACATATTAAGCTGAAATTTAATTTAGGCAAAAACACACCTTAAACTATCAAAATCACATTTCGAATATTTAATATCCAAAGGAAGCCACGTATCCAGCTTTTTGAATAGCCCTGTATATGATTTCATTTATATGCCACAAACATATCTTAGTATACCGAATGCACGACTTCGTTTGTGCAGCCTTGTATATGATATATAGAGTTTATACACACCACGTAGTGTGCAAAAATTATGATAAAATTAAAACGCATACGATAACTGAAAAGGCACATTAAGAAATAATCCCTAATAGAGAATACTTCGGATACAGTATAGTATCCGAAATCTTTTATTGTCCCTGTAAATGAGCGATAAATGCGATGCACATTCTATTCTCTGCAAGTATCTTGTAGTAAACGTGAGTAATGTATATCAGTTCCATAATGTTTGAATTAGTGCAACATAATTAAAATACGCTGCGAACAGTTTTCCCCGGTAGATCATTATATAACCGAACACTTTTATGTGACCTTGTAAATAAACGATAAATGCTTTTGCACCTCATATTCTTCGGAAAGCATGTTTTAGTGCATCTAAAAAAATCATATCAATTTCATTATATTCGTAACAGAGTAACATTGTTAAAATACACAGCAAACGATTTTTATTCATTGACCATAATATAACGGAATAATTTTAAGTTCCCCTGTACGCATACTGCAAATACTACACATAACGTATTTTACAGTAACCACCTTCTAGTGTTACTCAATGACGTATATAAATTTCATTGCGTTTAAAACTGTGTAACACTATTAAAATAAAACGCAAATTATTTTTTCCCATAGACCATATTGTAAATGTTGTTTTGAGTGCCCCTGTATATGAACTATGAATACTACTCATTTGATTTTCAAGACCGAACATGCCATGGTAAACCTCAATGACGTATATAAATTACCTGTCAATCGGAGTATATTTAGATGAGTTAGAGCATTTACAGACAGATGCCAGACAAGACAAACTGAAGTGATAAACGCTTTTCAACTATTTTGAAAAGCGTTAAGAGAGGGAAAAAAAATTATGAAAATATCAAAACTACTCACCAAGCAAAAAAAAAAAAAAAAAAAAAAAAAAAAAAAAAAAAAACCTGTCATCGATTCAATTGGATTCATACCTTCGCCATTATTGACTTGAATAAGCCAAGTTGGAGAGGGAGTAAAAATGAATATGGATAAAAGAGCATGTGCTGCTATCTACCGGGTATCCCAAAAATGACTGATAATTTTAAAATTCAATAACTTGCAAACGATGACAGATATTAAAAATTCTTGCAGCAGGGTTATATATGATGCAAGGAGTTCTTTTATTCTGATTCTGTATTTTAGTTCGAATTTCAAAGAATAGATTGCGCTGAGAGCAGTAGGTGCTTAGCAATCCTATATTAGAAAGAGATTGGACATTGCGGCACCGGCAGATTTGAGAATTCCGCCATTTAAGTTACGCCTTGCGTATACGTCGTTATTATACTCGGAAGGAAATTTGGATTTTGAAAGATATAGCGTTTTAAATATTGCATCAAGACCTGCTATACTGTTTATAGCTAAGTTGTTTTTGTTTTTAGAGTTACCTTTTTAATATTTAGAAATGTTTATTTACTTTATAACATATTTTAAATTGTCTGAGGTCATTTTTAGGGTTCCGTACGTAAAAAGTAAAAACGGAACCATTATAAGATCACTCCTGTGTCTGTCTGTCTGTCACAGCCCTTTTACTCGGAAACTATGGAACGTGGAAAGTTCAAATTGGGGGGAAGTAATAAAGACTATTGGCCCACATATTTTCAGATTAATAAATATTTTAAAATATATTTAGGAAAAATGTAGAGGTGCTAATTAATTTAGTTGAAAAAAAATCTTTTCTTTGTATATCGTGTGGGATATCGTGTGAAAGCTTTCGTAACGCTGAACTCAAAAATATATTTCATTTAATTTTAGATATTATATTTTTAAAGTTATGGTCGAAAATGTCGTGCAAAAATATGTCCCCCCCCCATCTAATTCCGAATCTACTGAAACTAAAACTATGAGAAAATTAGAGGTAGAAGACGTTAATTTAAGCCTTGCAGGAAAATTATAGCGATTACCCTAGGTTACATAGTTCCTGAGAAAATTGCATTTTTCCGTTACACTCAAATTTCGATTTACGGGCATTCAGAAAAATTGTTGAGCATCGCTGAATATACCTATCGTTGCAAAAGAATAAAAGCATTGTTGATAATGAATATCGACAAAAATCATCGGTTATTAGCCGAGATATTAACCCTTAAAAGTACGGTCACTTCGGACATACACAAGGTTTGGTTTGGTTTGGTTTGGGTTTATGACGGCCGATTATCAACACGTGGGATATAGGCCCTGGGAGGAGTGCCCTTCGTGGGGGTCTTTCTAAGGGAACCTAACCTGTATTTACGCATGGGAATCCACGGTTTCGAAGAAAACCACGAAAACTCCGAAACGGTTAGGCCGACGGGCGCGATTGGGTTCGAACCCAGCACCTCCCGTCTACCAGCTTCGAGATCAGAACCTCTCGGCCACTGGTGGGGCAACATACACAAGGACAGGGGTGGCATACTCTATGCTGCATCGGCTTTTAAAGCCTAGATAACAAATTTTAAGGATATATTTGTGTAATGCAATGCCCAGTAGCAGTATAAAAGCAATTAACGTCAAATTGTTAAATACAGACTAATTTAATGAGAATTAATCACATAAATACTGATTCGTGACTAGTTTGAATTGAGTGGCTCTCCCAATACACCTACTGTGTCTGTAAAGGTTAACCAAAAACCTATATGGAAAAACGTTAAACGGACCAAAGCGGCGTTGCAGCTTTGCGACGTTCTTTCGAAGCGTCCCTAGCAAAACGCTAAGTTTTAATTTTAAAAAAGTGATTTGCCTTAGGTACACTTTAAAAAGAAACTATTATTACTACGCTGAATTTAGATTTATGAAATGCCAAATGAAGTTTAAATGTGCACTACTTTTATTGTCAGCAGCGAATTAAGTTCATTTTATACAGATTAGAATAAGATTAAAGAAGTGTTATACAGAATAGCTATATTCGATATTATTTCGTTTCCATATCTCTTTGAACTTTCGTGGTATATCCATTTATACTTTTCTAGTATATACCCATCTAGTACTATACCCAACCCTACGTTGTATAGTTTTTACAAAGTCTTAGTATTCTTTTAGCAACGGTTTTTTTTTTAAATAATACATTTACTAATTCATATATCATTGTACGGAACCCTGTCTGCGCGAGTTATACTCGCACTTGACCGTTTATTTGTGTATGCGGTCAACTTTAAACTGTTTTATTATAATCACTACGGTCGAAACGAGTAACATAAAAACTAATTTTTATTTAAATCTTTGCGTAATGTATAAGCAAAACAGACGTGTAAATAAGTTCAACTTTCAAAGTTTGACAGTTGGCGATCATTGGCACTCGTTGTTGCCGATGAATTTTGTTTACATTTTGAAATATTCATTTGAAAAACGAAATCTACAATGAAATTGTACTATATAGTGCACTCTATTTAAAATACGAAATTTTTTTTATAAATTATAAATACTTAAACCATTCATTTTTAATATTACTTTCTTTTTAAAAGTCAGCTGAATTTAAGGGCACAGAAGACATAAGCATTTCGAAGTTTAAATTTTCTGCATAAAAGATAGCGCAGACTCTGACAATTGCAAAAATATAGAAATTCACAATATATAAACTACAAAGCAGAGAGCTTTTAAGATCATATATAAACATTACTAAGCATGTGTGAGTAAATCTTTTTTCAGTTTCTCCGAGAAATTTTTTTTTTTTTAGATATTTAGCCACTTAGTATTATAAAACGTATTAAAGCTGGAAAATTGAAACTTTTTACTTTCATACAACCAATCAATTTCTTTAAAGCTATGTAAATTTAGGAATGTAAATACAGACGATATAACGGAATCTATTTAAAAATTCTATACTTTTCTGAATATTTCAGTAATTGTTTTTAAAATTTCTTATTGCTATTAAACGATATATATTTAACTTTCTTTTAAAATTCAAATAGTTTCCCCTAATACATTTTATTTATTTAGAAAAGTATGCCTAATTTATCTATATGAACATTTAGACAGAGCAAAGTAAAAAATGGATACCCACACTACATGAAATTACATTTCTAGCAATTCTTGTGTAATGCATAATCTAAAATACGTTTATTTTCAATGAAAATTAAAAAAATATATAGCAATCTTTTTCAAAAATTTCGTCTGCTCTCCTACAAGACTCGAAATGCTAAATCTGCATTTCAGCAGAATGAAAAAAAAATGCATTTTCTGAGAATTCTTACGTATTATAATGGAAATGTGCTCGTATTTATGTTCTGATAGACTCTCAGAAGGCATATGAAATGAAATGTTCATAATTTTAATAAATTAAAAATTTTTAGACGAAGACGAAAATGCATTGCGCTGTACGGCGTTCCATCTACTTTGTAACGGCAATGGCGGACATTTCGTCAATTTTTCTCTAATGTAGGATCTCTATAGGTGCTCAGTCCAGACCCGATTTTTGTTACTTCGGGATCCATTAAATACACCAATCTCCTTTTTCGCATGGAAGACGAGAGAGGCCGAAAAACTGAACCTGGATTTAGCGGTTATTGCTTGCGGCGCCATCTATCGATGCTATTTGCAACTAATACTGAGAATCGCAGCACGCAATCTCCTGACATCTTACATAACACTCCTGCAAGCATTTTTTAAATATCTGTCACCGTTTGTAAGTTATTGAATTTTAAAATCATCTGCACTGTAAATTGAAATGTCTGAAATTCAGACATATATGTGTCTTAAATGGAGTGTTCAATTTTCAGACCTTTTAAAATGTCTGAATTTTTCAGACGCCTGTATGCATCTGAATTTCAGACATTTCAAACATCTGAATCGCTTCTATGTTTGACCACCTTTCATTTCTCGGCAATAGCCCATTTTTTCACCCTTTTTCTTTTTTTTCTTTCTAAGCATTATACACTGAAAAAAAAAATCCGTTAACATGTGGAAATTGTACCGCCGATCAAAACGCCACCAGCGCAATTTACGTATTTTAATGGGAATTATCTTCCGTAAATTTCAGAAAATTTTTTGTATTTAAAAAAAAATAATAATAACTTTTTCAAGGAATAACCCACACAATTCTAGGTCGCGCATATTCTACAGGATTTATTTATATAATTCCCATTACTCTAGGACTTGACATTCACCACGTCGCGGGATCGAACTCGGGACCTCTTGCTTACAAGGACAGGGTCTTATCCATTCGGTTATGCCTTCACGTGGTAGCCCTGAAAATATTGCTATTTATGAAGTGCGCGAAATGTATTTTACGGTCGTGGTCATTTTTTTCTAATCTAGTATAATTTTAAACGTTTTACAAATTTTCTTTCTGGAATTTTGAGTATTTTACATTTAACTTTCATGCGTTATAAGGCCAGAACAACCCTTTTTTTCTTCTGACGGAGAAATTTTTAGAACACAAATATTATTGTTTTATACAGAGGGGCTTACTTTTGAAATATTAAAATATTTAAAATGTTTTAACAATGTCTATATGTATATATATACAGCAATCTCTTAACATTCGCGAGTTTTGATTATTCTCGAAATAGAACATTTCACGAAAAACATTTCAACATTCGCGAATACTTAATTTGGTTATTCGCTAATTTTGTTTTGAAAAGAATATTTTTTACAAAGTAAATTCGCTTTCTTTTACCAATTTCGTAAACTGTTTGACACATGATAGCTCTGCAATGTACAAGATAGCCTAAGTTTAGAGAATTTCAGCCCTTGTATTGAGGCCAAAAGTACCGGGTGATCCAAAAGTCAGGACAAACTTTAAAAATGAATAATTCGAAAAGGAATCAAGATAGAAAGATACGGTTTGCACCAAATAGATGGAAAAGAAACCGGGTTTTGTGTAACATCGAAAAAAATAGTTCTGTTGGCGACAAACAGATGGCGCTGTCGGATTTCTGATGTAGGATTATGCAAAACAGCAAACGATATAAAAGGAGCAACTGCAGCAGGTAAGGGTATTCGAAGCTTGTATGCATCGAAATGCTGTCCATAGTTGAGAAAGCCCTCTTAGTAAAACTGTATTATAAGAATTCGGAAAGTGCCACTGCGGCATTGCTTGAATATCGCTACATGAAAGGTATGCGAGATAGCAAAGGACCAATAACGGTTTCTGCTTTGAACAAAATGATGAAGAAATTTGAAGCTACAGGTTTTTGGCGTCACGTCAAAGAAGTGGACGTCCCTCAACAGCCTCTGCTGTTGCCACGACAGTGGAGCAGACGGTGCAATCCATTTCAGCGGTTGCTGCACATGGGGAGTGCAGTGCTCGAGACGTTTCGAGGCAGACAGGAGTCTGGAGAGCACTGCGAAAAACTTTGCAACGGTATCCCTACAAGTTGCAACATAACCAAGAACTGAAACCTCCTGACTTCGATTCTCGTCGAGATTTTGCGAATTTTGTATTCAATAAGATGGAAGAGCAGTGTTGTGACGATTTGGACGCCATAACACACAGAGTCACGCGACAGTAAAATGGTTAGTACAATAGAAACAGTTATCCCGATCTGCGTTGTGAAAAGATCTAATGGGATAATGTTATTTAATAAATTAGGACAGAAGAAAATTTTGGAATAAAATTAATTTTGGCAATAACTCAAGGACGACTTATTTAACGTTGAAATGGAAATATCGAACTTGCAGGTTGCATATAGAAACGTCCAATTCTAATAATTCCAAAATATTAGATACCATAAATTATGAATATTATCTAAAAGGGAACAAGGAAGGAGTTCAAAGGAAAGACATATAAGTATGCATACATAAACAAACTTTATTTTTAATTAATACAAAATTCATAACTCAAATATGATTTTTTATATCATAATAATCTTTTCAAATTATCCACTATTTTATCAGAATATAACATAGTTCTATTCTCATTAGAACAGTAAAACTTTCATCAAAATTATACTTTGTTACTTATTTTTTTTATTAATTTATGTTATCTTATGCTTGCCCTTTTTGTTCACAGCACGATCCGATGATGGGGCTTTTGCCAAAATTTTATTTATGAAAAATAATATTCCCGTTATCAATAAAATCTTTATCATAAACAATCATAATATTCAATGACATAAGATTATGTACTTTAGTGGAAATTTAGAAAATTAGTTGCTTAATATTAAATGTACACATCATAAGAAAACATGAAAACAATAGCCACGAATATATATTGAAATAAATATAATGAATTTCTCACCCAAATACACTTCGATCTTTTCTGTAATCATCCAACTCATACAGTTCACTCATAGTTCATGGAATCCTAAACACAAGTAAGTTCATCGGGGCATAAAGTTCCTTTTTTTTGTATATATATATAGTTCATGGTGGTCTTTCACAAACCAATTTCACTTTCTTTCGGCACTCTGTGACACATGAAAATTAGAACTCCATCTCCACAATGTACACTTTCATAGGCGAAATCTGCTGATATATCATATCTTCGTTGCATTCGCATCTCATCACTAACCACTGAGCTTACATAATGTATACTTTCATAGGCAAAATCTGCTGATATATCATATCTTCGTTGCATTCGCATCTCATCACTAACCACTGAGCTTACATCTCCAAATCAGGTGAATACTTCTGTAAAATTCTGCATCAGTTAATTTTCCGGACAAAGACTTGTCTGCTCTCAGCGATCTTTGTCAATAGATCATGACAAGTACAGGTCTACTCTCATCATTAATTTTCATCATCATTTCCTTTTTTTCTGCATCAATCATTTTTTTGTGACAAAGATTTGTCTGCTTTCAGCATTCATTTCAATCACTAAATTTTGTATTGTCCTTAAAATTTGCTGGGAAAGAACTTGGTGTAAAATTTTGAAGTATCTGGGTCGTCTTAGAGGAAGTCACATCTTAACAAAAATTATAGAACCTCTTGAGGACGAGACACAAGACTTAATAATCTTTTATCATTCCTTTTTCCAAGATCCAATTTTTTTGGGAGGGCTAAATTAACCCAGAGCTGTCGTTCTGATTGGAGGCTACTCCTGGTCCCTTATTGGTACTCTAGACATCCCTATCTATGGGCGTGCCAATTTATTTTTCACTGCATAGCATTAACTTAATTTTTTGCCCCTTGCGTCAGGTTTCTCATGGGAATCACCACCCACGTTGAGTGTTGTAAAACCATCTTAATTGATAGAAAATTTATGGTTTCAACATCGTAAATTTTCTATTCTTTCGCTATACTTTTACTGTCCATGTCTGGCGTCAGCAATGTCCTCTTTATCTGTAATTTCCTATTTTCTGTCTGGTCTTATTTGGGGAGTTTTGTTTTATTACACTGTTTTTGCACATATAAATATTTACAATTCGAAATGCTTTATTTTCAATATTAATACAAAATAAATTCACAATTCATATTCCTTATTTTTTTCTAAACATACCAATACCAAACAACATATATATTTTTATTTTTTTCTACGCATTATATAATTATTCATTTTAATATACTTTAATTTTGGAGTATTTTTTTTATGTTATTTTAATTTATTGTATAAATTAATTACTAAAGAATTATTTTCCGAGAATTCAATTATTTTTAAATGTTATTGGATCGTGCGAAAATTATTTAATTAGTTAAATTAATAACAAGCCTTGTTGTGTAGATTTCTACACCACATTGCTTCTTCCCCCTTGTTTTAAAAAAAATAATAATATGTACACCACAAAAATACACTTATAATACATATATATATTACAAAATATCAATCAAACCTGATATATATAGTAAGTTCTTCAGATTGTTGATCATAACCCTGTAAGTACACTTGAATAATATAATACAAAATATAAAATAGTATATACATTTTCTTTATTGCATAGGTGAGAAATATTTATTCCAATATAAGATGGCTATTTCAATATCAAAATACTGCAAAAATGCTATATTAATTTTAGTCAACATTGTCCACTAATTTTTTTTTTTTGAATGTTACGCATACTGAAATCTATAAAAATATGTACAATCATGCAGCTTGTAGGTAATAAAGTTTACTTCAAAAATTTTGGCCATAAAATTAAAATATGCGCTATCTACATACCTACAGTGTGGATATTACGTAGAACTATGTTTTTACAAAAAAATTATAAACCAAAGTGCGTAAATATATATGTACATCGCTCTCTGCTTGAAAACATTCTTTTTTTATCTAAGGATGCCTTTTCATCCACGCATCATTACTCCGGAATATCCACTTAAAATTTTCTCCTCGGAGAAAATGTGCCGAAAATCCCTTATAAAATCCCTGAGTGGTCTCCATGTGTCCTTGACAGTGATAATAATCTCGGAACAAGACGTACGTGTCAGTACTATCATGCCAAACAGGTTTACTCGTTATCACGTCTGTGAACGTAGTAATCACTTTTTTTTCCGCTGAATGGCTTTATAAAAGTGCGCGATCTGTTTATATTGTGTTTTTATAATATTGGATAATATCTCTACACTGCATAAGGTCAGTGTCATTCATTTTAAAATCCGAAGATTTTAGTACTATCTAATAACTGTTATTATTTATATAGTTTATCGTTCGTTATTCTTAACAATGTCCTATGAACATTTCCTTTTTTTTTATCAGATATCATGTCGGACACTGCTCGCCATTTTCTCCCCATTATGAGCGTGCTTTCCAGATTGTCTCTCACGTAACAATAATTTATTTTCATACCGTGATTGTTCTTAAATTTTAAAAATATTTTCCTTACCTACTATATTTTACTTTCATATGCCTTAATAGTCCATATGTGTTTTTTTTGTTTCTTTATTTTTAGGAGTCTTAAATGTATCCTTTTTATTTTTCCTCGCAGTATTTATATTATAATATTTCGTAATTTTCTTCTGACACATGTGTATTTTTTATATATTTTGATTTTATTTCACAATTTATGTTATGCTTTCTTCCGTGTGCACACAGTGTGGTTTTCGTGCGTCATTATATAAACTATGTTAGTGAAAACAAATTTTTCTTTTTCGTAAAACGTATCCTTTCCAATGTGTTATTTTGTATATTTTTTATGTTTGTGAAATGTTTTAATCCGAAACTCCTACCGATTTTCTTTAGTTTGAACTTTATTAAAATATGCTACTGTGCGTCATATGACTCAATTAGAATTTTGTGTGACATCTAATGAGTATATATATATTTTTTAAACTACTGTTTTCTAACATAAGTAATGAAAAGGTGGTACCCTCTATTCACTCCTATATTAGCTGTAAATACAGTATTTTAATATGCCGTTCCATGCTCATTTTGCCGTTTATATTTATTTAATTGTTCGATGGATTCCCAAATTACTATGCATCCGTTGTATTTATTTATTTATTTATATTTATACATTGTGAAATTTTTAATGTATGTTGTAATAATTCATCTACAATATTTTTATTTTCTTGTTTCCGTTTATTTTCGAATATGTTTTCATTCGAACACCATAAAGTTAATAAATTTTTATATATTATTTTCCGTTCCGTTAAGGTTTTGTTGCAAATTTATCATATATAATTTTTGAATTTTAGGTATAATATGGTTTATTTATTATATTAATATATTAATTTAGGTATGTGTTTTTTTTACTATTTTGCTTCGATACTGAAAAATCCGTGTACAATTCCATGAAAATATCTTGCGCAATGTCATCCAATCGACCCGCAATCAAAATGACACTTTCCATGGAATATTACGTATTTCCATGCGATTATCACAGTTTTTTCAAACATTATTATATTCAAATTACTCTGTGGTTGTGAATTTTAAAGGTTTTACATACGACTTGCAGGTTTTGCCTTATACTGTTGTTTACAAACGGTGGGCTTTTCATTTTGAACCCTTCTGTGGTCATCCATTTTATTTATTTACCTAAATGAGTCTGTAATGTTTATTTTAATATATGTATTAATTTGTTTACTTATTTATGTATTTTTTTCAGATTTATGTACTGTTTAATCTTTTATTTTCATAAATTTTTAGCAATTTTACACAATTACTCTTTGTTTACATTTTCCCAATTACTACTTGTTTTTTTTTTTTTTTAATAATTGGTAGCAATGTGTAGAAATTTTTTATTTTCTGATAAATGGTGTCTTAAATCGTTTTTATTTACAAAGAGTGTGGTATGTTGTATAAATTATATACAATTTTATCCATTTTGTGTCATAAATATGGTAATCAAAATAAATGCCATATTTAAAAGTGCTTCCGTGACATAACAATTTTAAATTATTTGCATAATTTAAGTCCATGTGTGTTTCATAATGTTTCATTTTCGTGTCAAAGTCATAACATTTTGTGAATATTTTAAAATATGTCTAATGGAAAATACATTTTCCATCCAATGTTGCTAATTTCTACTTATTTATCTCCAAAGTGACCGTTTTTTATATTTTGTACAACAAAATTTTTCATTTTTCTTTGTTAAATATGTCAATTTAATATATATACATATATATTTTTTTAGTCCACTTTGAAGTAAGTATGTGTTTTTGTTTATCACTAGCGATCCAAATATTTTGCCTACATGTTTTGAAATACGTCAAAACAATTTTGAAGTGTAAACAAATAAATTATATATACCCTGTTTTCCGTTTTTCTATTTTTTTATTAATATTTTTTGTCTAATTTTTAATTTCCAGGATAATCCTTATGTTACGCTTCATTTTTACTCACTCAAAATATTTCTTTTCTAGCCATTGTAATTAATATGTAATTCAATATTAATTTTGTCATTCAATTATTTAGCTGTGTTGGCTACTCAAATTGCCCCTTCATTCCTATCGTGCGTCCCAGAAAGTTTTCCATCGCTGAAAGAATTCGCTGTTCTCCAGAAACGCCCATGTGAAACAACACGGCTGCCCGACTCAACGTAAACCCGCAGCCAGCTCACAACAACAGTCTTTTTTATGCAGCCTAGAGTATGCCCTCTATAACTGGTGAAAGTCGTAGTCTTCAATTCGTCTTCAATACCGGCTCGGTGAGAAAAACATTTATTTATCTTTTTATTTATTTTTTTCCCTAGCGATCTGCTCCATATCATATCTCATTTTGACCCTAACCGGTTCTCCGAAAGTGGTGAGTGGGTTTCGTTAGAAAACGAGTTTCATTTTCTCACTTCTTTGAGCTGCAAGATACGTGTTACTCCAATTCTCCTAAACACCTTCGCTCCGTTTTTGAGCTCTTGCTGAAGACAGCTAGTTTCAAGGTCGTCCCTTGCCCAAAACAAGTTTTGAGTAAAGCACTTGTTTCGATTTCACTTTTCCCCTGCATGTTCTTCCGTTGCTATGGGAACGCGTTTACTCCGGGCTTATTTCCTCTGGTAACCAGAAGAGAGAAAAAGTGGGTGTAGGGTTAATTCCGCTGCCTCGTGGGAAAAGGGTTTTGATCCGCCTCATCCTTTCTCCTAGCTATATACATCTTCCTGCATCTTTCTCTCTTTTTGAGATGCTCGTACATAGCGCCCTCTCGCGCGTTTTCAATGCGGCCTTCATTATATACGCAAAATACAGTTTCTTGTTAATTTAATGAATTGAGTTTTTGTTTTACTTGTGTATTATATAATCGAATTCTCTTTGTGTATATTTTACTATTTTGTTTTTGTGGGAAATTGTACGAAAATATTTTATTTTTACTTTTTTTAAAAATTTATTTATTTATTTATTTATTTATTTTTGAAAGATTTATTCCCATATCTTTGTCAAAATATGATGTTATTTTATGGTTTTTTTTTTTTTTTTTTTTTTTAATGTACTAGAGTTAATACTTTTTTTGAAAATTGTCATTTTGTTGTGTTTTTTTAATCTTGTTAGCTTCTGTAAATTTATTTTCATTGGAATTTAATTTAATTACCGTATTGTTAATTTTTAAAATGTTGTTTTCCAAGTCCATGATTATTTTGTTACTTTTTAAAAAATCATATCCTAAAATAATCTTGTAATCGCGGTCAAATTCTTCTTTTGTGACATAAAATGTCCCATTTAGGAAATTATTCTCATTTTTAAATTTAAATTTTACGCAGTTTTTGAATGGAATCGTTTTATTTGACAATGTTGTAATTTTAATTGAATTGGCTAAATATTTAATTTTTATATCTGTCTGTTTTATTTTTTCAAAAATTTCTGGTGACAATAGGCTAATACTTGCTCCACTATCTACTAAACTGGGTATAATTAGTTCCTTTTTTATCTTTAAATTCCATATTGGTAACTCATTGTTTCTTCCTGAGTTGCAACTTTCTATCAATTTTTCTTTAACCTTAGAATTTTGATTTTCCTTAGCCTCAAACACGTTTTTATTCACATGTTCATGTTTCTTTTTTTTCAATTTTTTGTTAAATTTTGTTTTTATGTTATAACCCTGTTTTTCTTTTAATATGCGGGACCTACGGGTTTGCACTTGTGCTAAATTTTGAGGCCCCCTTATCGGTTTAAATGATGGTGTCCTCCTTTTCCTCTGGTATTTTGTCTACCCCTTCTCTGTTGATTTTCACTTGGGAAGGTAATAGTGGGCTGCGTTTCTTTATTTCTATCATTAGGTGGTTGAGAAAAATTGTTTTGCCCGTTTTGTATATTTGTGACGCCTTGGTGTTGCCCTGTATATTGAATTTGTGCATTATTCCCCTGTGTAAAATCAGCATTTTGGATTGGGACAGTGTTTTGAAAATTGTAATTCCCTTGGTGCATTTGATTTTGACCTATCAGCTGTTGAGAATCATTATGCCAATTGGGCATCACATTGTACATATAATTTTGTCGAAGCTGATTGTAGTGCGGTCTTATGGGATTGAAATTTTGAGGATTTTGAAAATGCGGTATATAATTTTGTGGACTTCTTTGGAAATTTTTATAATTGTAATTTGTATGGTAGTTCCTTGGAAATCTTGGCCTAACATTGTATTGTTGTGCTCCCCTAGGTTGTACGAAATTTTCGCTTCTTTTATTGAAAAAAACAATGTTGTGTTTGGTGGTTTGATTTGTTGCATATGTGACAGAATTGTTGGGTGATGTGATTAATTTCCCCTTCGTTTTGTTTGTTTTCATGTGTCTCAAGCTTTAAATTATTTATCTGTTTCTTTAGGTCTTGTATTTCAGTTTTTTGCTCTTGGGACATATTGATTAGTGCCTCATACAATTTTTTTTCACTAGTTTCTGTTAAGTTGTTCATTTCGCCTGCGCATTTTCCGTTGATTGCTAATTCGATGTCCTTGGCCCGTTTAAAAGCATCGTCGAATTTTGTTGGAGGATATTTTTTTAATTCCGAGGTTGGAGGATATTTTTTAAAGAAATATCCGGTCTCAACGCCTCAAGGTATTTTGTTAATTTCATCGTTTCAAGCAGTTCTTTTGCTCCATTTTTTTTTCGTGTCCCGATAAAGCTAAATATTTTTGTGCCTCAATATTGAATTTTTTAGTAAATTCCTCAATCGTTTGATTGGCTGTTTGTTTCGCGTTAATGAACTGTAATTGCGCTTTTGCGAAAGATTTTTCTTTTTGAAACTGCTTTATTGAATTTTCTTTGAATGTTTTGTAGTCGCTTGCCTTATGAAGTTCTGTTGTATTTTTCATAATTTCCCGTGCTTGCCCTTTAAATTTTGATTTTGCAAGTACTAATTTGATATCATCGGGAAATTGTGCCGCATCGGCTAATTCTTCAAATTCGTCAAAAAATTGTGTAATTTCTTGTTCTGGTTTATCTTCAAAGTTTTGGAGAGAATTTATTAAGGTATCTACTCCTATCGTAAATGTTTCCCTTTCAGGAGAAGTTTGTCTCTTCCCTCTGCCGCCTGTCATGATTTAATTTTTATGCCTTATTTTCCTAGCGGCTGCAATTCCCAAATATATAATAGAATAATTTCTATTTTGTTTTGCTTCTATCCTAGTTTCTCAGAAATTTCCTACACTGCAAATTATTATTTTTTCAATTTTAGAATATAATTGTCTAACTCTATTTTCAAGATCATACTAATTTGTAAAATAATATTTTCGCATAAATTCTACTGAAATAACACTGAATATTCTGCATGCATGCACATAAATAAAACACAATATGAAATTTTCACCAATATTTCCTTTCATAGATATTAATTATAATAATCACTCGTTATGTTCGTACTAAATTATGTGCTGTGAACTGAACTACTCTTTTCCTTAGTTTTTCTTTTTGTTATACACATAAATAATTTTTTATATAACATACGAAAATAATTTTATTAGTAATTGAAAATAAAAATAAAAATAGAGGAAAATAATAATAATTTTTTTTTATTTTTTTTTATAAGTTAAATCATTGCAACCATTTAATTTTACGTCCTAAATTCCATTACTAACACCTGGTATTAGCACCATTAAATTTTTATATGTTGTGACGATTTGGACGCCATAACACACAGGGTCACGCGACAGTAAAATGGTTAGTACAATAGAAACAGTTATCCCGATCTGCGTTGTGAAAAGATCTAATGGGATAATGTTATTTAATAAATTAGGAGAGAAGAAAATTTTGGAATAAAATTAATTTTGGCAATAACTCAAGGACGACTTATTTAACGTTGAAATGGAAATATCGAACTTGCAGGTTGCATAGAGAAACGTCCAATTCTAATAATTCCAAAATATTAGATACCATAAATTATGAATATTATCTAAAAGGGAACAAGGAAGGAGTTCAAAGGAAAGACATATAAGTATGCATACATAAACAAACTTTATTTTTAATTAATACAAAATTCATAACTCAAACATGATTTTTTTATATCATAATAATCTTTTCAAATTATCCACTATTTTATCAGAATATAACATAGTTCCATTCTCATTAGAACAGCAAAACCTTCATCAAAATTATACTTTGTTACTTATTTTTTTTTATTAATTTATGTTATCTTATGCTTGCCCTTTTTGTTCACAGCACGATCCGATGATGGGGCTTTTGCCAAAATTTTATTTATGAAAAATAATATTCCCGTTATCATTAAAATCTTTATCATAAACAATCATAATATTCAATGACATAAGATTATGTACTTTAGTGGAAATTTAGAAAATTAGTTGCTTAATATTAAATGTACACATCATAAGAAAACATGAAAACAATAGCCACGAATATATATTGAAATAAATATAATGAATTTCTCACCCAAATAGACTTCGATCTTTTCTGTAATCATCCAACTCATGCAGTTCACTCATAGTTCATGGAATCCTAAACACAAGTAAGTTCATCGGGGCATAAAGATCCTTTTTTTTATATATATATAGTTCATGGTGGTCTTTCACAAACCAATTTCACTTTCTTTCGGCACTCTATGACGCATGAAAATTAGAACTCCATCTCCACAATGTACACTTTCATAGGCGAAATCTGCTGATATATCATATCTTCGTTGCATTCGCATCTCATCACTAACCACTGAGCTTACATAATGTATACTTTCATAGGCGAAATCTGCTGATATATCATATCTTCGTTGCATTCGCATCTCATCACTAACCACTGAGCTTACATCTCCAAATCAGGTGAATACTTCTGTAAAATTCTGCATCAGTTAATTTTCCGGACAAAGACTTGTCTGCTCTCAGCGATCTTTGTCAATAGATCATGACAAGGACCGGTCTACTCTCAGCATTAATTTTCATCATCATTTCCTTTTTTTCTGCATCAATCATTTTTTTGTGACAAAGATTTGTCTGCTTTCAGCATTCATTTCAATCGCTAAATTTTGTATTGTCCTTAAAATTTGCTGCGAAAGAACTTGGTGTAAAATTTTGAAGTATCTGGGTCGTCTTAGAGGAAGTCACATCTTAACAAAAATTATAGAACATCTTGAGGACGAGACACAAGACTTAATAATCTTTTATCATTCCTTCTTCCAAGATCCAATTTTTTTTGGGAGGGCTAAATTAACCCAGAGCTGTCGTTCTGATTGGAGGCTACTCCTGGTCCCTTATTGGTACTCTAGACATCCCTATCTATGGGCGTGCCAATTTATTTTTCACTGCATAGCATTAACTTAATTTTTTGCCCCTTGCGTCAGGTTTCTCATGGGAATCACCACCCAAGTTGAGTGTTGTAAAACCATCTTAATTGATAGAAAATTTATGGTTTCAACATCGTAAATTTTCTATTCTTTCGCTATACATTTACTGTCCATGTCTGGCGTCAGCAATGTCCTCTTTATCTGTAACTTCCTATTTTCTGTCTGGTCTTATTTGGGGAGTTTTGTTTTATTACACTGTTTTTGCACATATAAATATTTACAATTCGAAATGTTTTATTTTCAATATTAATACAAAATAAATTCACAATTCATATTCCTTATATTTTTCTAAACATACCAATACCAAACAACATATATATTTTTATTTTTTTCTACGCATTATATAATTATTCATTTTAATATACTTTAATTTTGGAGTATTTTTTTATGTTATTTTAATTTATTGTATAAATTAATTACTAAAGAATTATTTTCCGAGAATTCAATTATTTTTAAATGTTATTGGATCGTGCGAAAATTATTTAATTAGTTAAATTAATAACAAGCCTTGTTGTGTAGATTTCTACACTACAAGCAGCATGACTGGCTTCACACTGTGCTTTGGACAGATGAAGCGCATTTCACACTCTCTGGCGCTGTTAACACCCACAATTGTCGAGTGTAGACCACAGAAAATCCACATGCATTTGTTGAGGTACCCTTGCAACAGCTTAAAGTGACAGTCTGGTGTGGCTTCACTGCTGATTTCATAATTGGTCCATTTTTTTCGAGGAAGTCACACAGACGGGTTTCAAAACAGTTTCTGTCACTGGTCAGCGATATGTAGCACTGTTACAGAACAACATTATTCCTGAACTGCAAGCGCGACAGGCACTCCAAACAGTCACCTTCATGCAAGATGGAGCACCACCTCATATTGCTCTGCCTGTGCAACGCCTGCTACACTCAAAATTTCGGGAGGATCGCATTATCTGTCGATACTTTAATCACGCATAGCCTCCAAGATCTCCCGATCTGACACCCTGTGACTTTTGGCTGTGGGGATTCTTGAAATCAAAAGTGTACCGCGACCAACCGGCATCACTAGCAGCACTGAAAGATGCCATACGCCAAAATGTGTCTGCCATAACGCAAGAAATGCTACTAAATGCTGTGAATGGTGTGGTGACTCGTCTCACAGCTGTACTTTTGAATGATGGATAGCACATTGAACATTTACTGTAGCATTAATTAACTGTAATTAAGCTGACTTGTAAGTTGTCAATATTTTTTCATTTGTAAATCATCTTTTGGTGCAATAAAACACTACAGCGCCATCTGTTGGTCACCAACAGAACTATTTTTTTTCGTTGCCATACAAAACCCGGTTTCTTTTCCATCCGTTTGGTGCAAACCGTATCTTTGTATCTTGATTCGCTTTCGAATTGTTCATTTTTAAAATTTGTCCTGACTTTTGGATCACCCGGTATATCGGCAATTCTACATGAATTTAAAAATGAATCAGAAAATAAGCAGTTTGGATTTGAATACACCCTTGTGACCAGGGACCGATTTACGAATTTGGGGGCCTCGGGCACAGATGCTTACGAGAAATTACTAAGTCAACTACTACCGACTTTAATAATTACTTTTATATATCCATTAAAAATTTAAAATTTGATAATCATTAATTTACTTTAAATAATTATTTCATAATTATGAAGTTTAAATGAGCAGACGTTTTATAATGTATTATAGGGAGCTGATTATCTTTTACTGTGCTAGCCCCTCCTATTTGGGACGGACTTATCCATTTACTATGCTAGTATATTTGAAATGATAAAGTATGCAACAACTAATAATAAATTGTACGCAATACGAAGCTCGAATTATTTTAAATATTAGGGACTTGGCTGCCTACGAGTTACGCTCACCAACTCCCAAATAATCAGACGAGAACAGGAACAGGATTAAATAAGAATTAAAAATACAATACATTTTTAAAGTTATAAAGAATTAAAGAGAAAAGAAAATATTCAATAAATAATAAAGTATTTAAATACGGATGCTTCAGACAAAACATACAATTTATAAAAACACAATCGAATGTAGAATGAAATGTAAAAATCCACCAGATGTTAAAACTACATCATATTTTGGAGAATAAGGAAAGCTTCAGCAGTATTTGGGGGCCCCTGTAAAATCAGGGGCCCTGCGCCTATGCCCCGAATGCCCTGCCGTAAATCAGGCACTGCTTGTGACCCTTAATAAATATATTTTTGCGTTTCAATTTCTTTTCTCAATTGAAAAAAATACACACGCCAGGTAGCGCCACTTCTTTTAAACAAAATATGAGATCTATGAGATCTCCTGATAACAAATCTTACGAAAATAATTTTGTCAAGTTTCTAAAAGCCGATTTATTTTAAAATGTAAAATATGAAATCATTAAATACGTAATACTGAACTGCTTAATCAGCTTTGTATATAAATATATTAATTTTTCATTTAAGACAGGATTCTGTTATCGACAAATAAAACATTATCATCTTAACTATAAAACCAAGGCCGAAACTAGCCTTTTTTTGCACTCAGGGAAAACATGGATTTTAGTGCTCCCTCCGCAAAATATATTTACAAAGAGAATTTTACTAATTTTCTAATAACCGACTTATTTTAAAATTTAAAATAAGTAATCATAAAATATCTAATACTAAACTACGTAATCTGTTTTGTCAAATATTGATTCATTGAAAACTTGAAAACGGAATGTAAAAAATTTCCGCTTTATACAGGATACTTATGCAATATCATCCTTAGATTCTTCTATGCTTTGCATATCCCAGACAGTACGAATTTAACAATACCGTGCTAAACATAGACGTAAGAAAAATCGACAAACAAAATCTTCATTTGCCGCCCCTTCGTTGCGCCGGGGCTCAATGCCCCCCCTCCTTACATTCGGCCCTGTATAAAACATTATCTAGATGCTGAAAATTATCTATCCACTAGAAGACAGTTAATTGCAATTTTTGTAGCAAACAAAAAAATCTTCATTTGGCTCCCTTCTCGCTTTTTATTATGGCGCCCGGGGCAGACGCCACCTCTGCCCCCCCCTCTAGTTCGGTCCTAGTTTGATATAAATAAATACATCAAGTTATATAAGCGACTTTTGATGGTGGTTGAAATATGTGGATTTTTCCTTAAAAGGTTTATTATATTTTATTTTTATAAATATGAAAAAAAAGAAAATTTTCTGGAATTTACGGAAGAAAATGTACCTTAAAATACGTAAATTAGTAGCACAATTTTCATATTTTAAGGGATATATTTTTAAAGTATATAATGCTTACAAAAAAAATGGCTACTGATTGTCGAACATGCAGGCTTCAAACATGTCTGTGATTCAGACGTTTGAAAAGTCTTTAATTCAGACAGATACATGCGTCTTAAAAATTAAGACACTTTAAAATGTCTGAGAATTGAACACTGCGTTTTAAGACACTTATATGTCTGAATTTCAGACATTTCAATTTACAGTGTTTATGCTATGATCATAAGTAAGACACTTAAGTGTCTTAATTTCAGACACCTATGATGTCTGAAATTTCATATTCACACACTTAAGTGTCTTAATTACTTTTTCAGTCACATATGTGTCTGAGTTTAAGACGCATCTCTTTGCAGTGTGTCATTTTTGGGACACCTGGTATAAATGGTTTGAATACCATTACACTTATCTAACTGTAAGCTAAAATGTGATACAAATGGGTTAAGAAAATAACACAAAATTAAATTATTAAAAGATCTAGACAGAAATTAAATGAGGATAAAAGAAAATAAAGTAAAAATATTAATGATAAAAGAGAAATCCATTATTATTATTATTAAAAGAAAAATATTCATTATTATTATTAAAAAAATTATAGAACGATGAATGTAAATTTTAAATTAGTGTTAAATTATTATTAAAATAAATGTTCTAAAAAGAGAGTAGGGATAAGTATGTGGATGTTAAATTAATACTAAATCAGTAATAGTATAAAAGTGAAAGTATGTAAAATAATGTATGATATATAAATGTGTAAGTGATTAATCCCTCCCCCCTCCCTTTTTTTTAAATAAAATGTTTTAAACTTTTTTAAGCAATACCAATCTCAACTCTCCTTTGTGGCATTTCTATTTTATAAATTTTTTAGAAAGCGGGTGGGAATTTCATTGAATTTTTAAATAACATTTTCGACATATTTATATATATATATTTTATTGAAAAGCATTTTAATATTTTTTATTTTTTGTATTTTATATATTTTAATAATTTTTTCAACAATCCGCTCGTAACCTCCTTAGTATTATTTTGAGATTTATAATAATTTTAATACGTAATAAATTTCCAAACTGGTAAATAAAAATGAATATTTATACTTTTATATCCACGGGGAAATATTATATATACATATAATACCTTTCAATTCAAAATACTACAAAATCTGACCAAATCACCAGTTAAAGATGGCAAGGAATTAATTTATATATAGAATAGCTTTAAATCAAAAGATAGCTGACAAAATCGGACAACAAAATGGCAAAAACTCCAATTTAGAGATCTCATGTACACTGCAAATAGAGGTGTCTTAAATTCAGACACATATGTGACTGAAAAAGCAATTCAGACACTTAAGTGTCTGAATAAGAAATTTCAGACATTATACATGTCTGAATTTAAGACACTTAAGTGTCTTACTATGATGGTGGAATAAATGAATTGAAAAAAATGTCTGAATATTGGTGATATGTTTGAAATTAAGACATTTAGAAATTCAGACACTTAAATGTCTGAATTTTATGTAATTGTATTTTATACGTGATGACTGTGGTACAATTGTATCACTATATATGCTAGCTATACTGGAGACTTTTTAAAATTAGATTTTTAAGACAATTTTAAATTCATAACTGTTCTTACAGTTTCAAGCAATAAAACATTATTATTAAACTAAAAAAACACGAAAACAAAAATGAAAATAATAAACATCAGATTTATGATTACTTTTTTTTATTGTTGCATGAAATATTGATGAATTAAGGTTTGCTTATCCCTCGATGTGCTTCCTACAATTCTTTTTTCAATATTATACAATGAATTGTAATCAATATTCGTTGTTTCAGAAATGGATGTTAGATCATTTCTGATAATTTCAGTGCAATGCAATGCTTCGGTTTTAATCAGATGAAAAACTCCGTGTAACCACAAGAAAGCGCCGACCGACCAGAACAAAGATCAAGTCTGAATAGTCTATCTAGAGCTTAAGTGGGTCATTCATTGTGCGTGGGTTTATTTATTCAGACAAAGGATTTAAAGTTTCTCATTTATCTCAATGGGTATTTTAGACATTTTTGTGAAACGTTAGGTTAAGACATTTTCTACCGCTTAATTTCCGTGCTTATAAGATGGATTATGAAATATGGACAATTTTCCTAAACCGTCAGGATATCCGGAGTTGAAAATTATTCAACGACGTAAAATCCGGAGTTTATTTACATTAAAATCATATACAGAAAATCGGACTTTGAAAAACTGACGTGATAAGCGGAGTGACGTGAAAACCAAGTGTCGGGATAACGAGGTCCGACTGTATTTGTATCACAATTGTACAAGTCTGCTTACCTAGTCTCGAAACTGAATTATTTTTTGTGCATTAAGTTAAGTAATTAAAGTACAAATTCGTACTTTTCACAAAGTACCAATTTTCTCAAAAATTGTTTGCACTCATTGGTCTACATGGGGGACGGTAAAAATAGACTGCCTCCCCGCCTAAATATTTGAAAATATTAAAGATATATATCTCGGAATGCTAAAATACATGGCCGCAGGCAAAAAAGAAAAAAAAAATGTACGGAAGGGCCATATTTTGAAACAGATATGCTATGCCCCATAGACTAGTCTGCATTTTAAAAAAAACGGATTTTGAACCTAAAATAGGTTTTTTTTTTGTTTTTGTTTTTTGTCAGAGTACATCGTGCAAGACAATATTGTAACATATCGAGTTAAAAAGGAAAATAAAAATTTGCAGTTAAAAAAATATTATATATTCAAAAATAAGTTTCTAACAATATTTTTAAAAATAAGGAATCGAAATTCTTTTTTTATTATTATTTTCAGGAGACTGTGTTCTCCCGAGCTCCTCATTTAAGATAAATTTAAAATAAACGAACGTTTAAAAAAAAAAAAAAAAAAAAAAAAAAAAAAAAAAAAACAATTTGAAAAGTTTTCTACAAGAGAGTCCTCCCCTGACGAAAAGTCTTTACATCAGTTTTCTGCTAGCACTTAATTAATCTATAGTCACTTCGAAGAATATTTTTTTTTCAATTAGATCTAAAAAAAAATTAATTAATTAATTACCAAAATCTAGAAAGGGGCAATGGTCCGCAATGCCCCTCATCTTCAGGCGATTATGCTTAAAGTGGGTACCAAATAGGAATCCCCCTCCCCCTTTAATACTGGCGTAACAGGGATTTTGTTGGGGTAACAATTATCTAAAGCCCTTAAAAAATATCCTTCCTGGCAATCATTCTCTCTGCTCTGTTCCGAATTTGCCACGTCACTGCCTTTTAATGAAAATCTTGCGTGCGCACATGATTGTATATTATTTTACAATTTGATAAGGAAAAATACGGAATGAAACAGTCCAAAATTTTGCTGGAATTATAAATTAATAATTCTTCTTTTATTGAAAGTTAAGATTTAAATATGAAAATTCAATACAAAACTGATTCTAAAACGCATCATGAAAGTATTATAACGTGCCAGCCAATCAGAAAGCTCGTTTGTTTACTGGCGAGCAACGGACATTTTTTAACGGCGCGAAGCTGAATTAAAGTAGTCCAGCAGTAAAGTAAATTTGCTTGATGTATAAAAGTTTCTGTTTTATTTATCTACAAGATGCTTCATTGCCCGCTGATAACAACTTTTAATGATTTGAAATTTCTCCACTCGTGAATCATCGTTCGTCATGTAAATCGTTGTCGCTGAGTCATTAAAATGCGTTATAAATTTAGAAGAAATGCTGACAAGGTGACAAGTATTACTTTCTTTTGGAGAAAGACATGTATCTATAGCTTGCTTTTTTTGAATGCCAGACGAAACTTTATTTATTACAATTTGTAAAGGCAAATATGCTGCTTATTCCGAATAGTATTAAATCGTCTTATTTGAATTATTTTTGTGTTCGGAACGTGCGATTGTGAAAACATTTTTTTCATGCGGAATACAGAAATTTCAGTATGAAAGGATTAAATAATACATAAAATCTAATGATTAAAAATGATTAATCAATGGCATTTAATCATTATACTATTGTGAAAGTGTACTTTCGTCAAACTGCCTTTTAGATATTACATTTTTGGATATTACCAGCCACGGTAAGTGATAGGTGATTTGTGTAGAATGATAATTCGCAATTTAGAGGACTTTTTTTGGACAATATTGAACATTCTTTGCATGTTTAATATTATTTATTTAATATTTAAATTATTTTTATCACATTAATTTGAATTTTTCATATTTGTGCCTTTTTCATCCAATAAATATTTTTTGTGTGAAAAGATTTGTTTGTTCATTTGTGATGATTTTGATGATTGAATATAATTTTCAGTACCAATGAATATATTAAAAAAATCTAATGATATTGCATAAGATTTTTCTTTGCAATTTCAGTTTACTTTATATTATTGTATAATTGCACTTATGATTTTTCATTTTAAGTGACAAGAGTATCATTTAACTCTTTCACAGAATATATATTATGGAAATGTTTTTATATATATATATTAAAAAATTTAAATATATGAAAAATGTTATCAATATTTTTTCGCTTCATACAGTGGAAATAAAAATATGAAAAAAAAAATCACGAAAGCATAAGAATAAAAATTTTCATGAATTTCAGAATAGTTTATGTTTCAGTTTTCCAATATGAAATAAATCTCCCCTATAGTATTCAACTGAATGACTATACTAATTTTTATTTATTTATTTTTAATAATCTTTATGAAAACTTGTTTAAAAATAAAAAGCTACTTATGTATTTACTGTGTTACATAACATATAAGCCCGGGAGGATTAACGCCGGGCCTGATAGACCCATAGTACGTATGGTTTTTACAATTGTCACCACTTTTTTTTTTCTTTTTAAGTAATCTTCAACTTATTTTATCGCAGAATTTGTAATTGGACAATTATACAATTGTGTCTGCGACTAAATAAGGTGACGAATATTATTTGTATTTATTGGTGACAAAGTGAAAAACCATTCTCACTCTTGGTATGCGCGCGTCCCCCGGGGTTGAATTTTAAAACGAAGCCATATTTATAAGATACTTTAAACAAATGATAAAATCTGTATAATTAATGCAATATGTGCTAAAATTATATTTAAAAAATCAAGTTGAATATCATACGGAAAAATGAAAAAAATATGAGAAAAAAATTGTATGGGTATAAGTAAGACCCATTTTCTACCCATGACAGGGGAAGATACTTTTCTAATGATTTAGTACTGTGTGATAGGTGAATTATAATTTCTCTGATATTTAACATTTTGTGAAAGAATGTGCTTTGAAGATCATTCTTATGATTATGTTTGCTCCGTGTACGTATATATTTTTTCATATTATTCCTTTTTTTAATTCATGGTTAAATAAATTATTTTTATTACGATGTTTATAGGGGGAAAATATTTTTGAAAGTTTCTTTTCACCTCAAAGATTTTTTTAAAAATCTGAATGTAAAAAAAAGGGTACTTTTCGGTTAGCCGGGCGCCACTGTTATATATACATATATGTATATATATATATATACATATACATACATATTGCATTTATATATGTGTGTGTATGTATATATACAATATATATATGTATATATATAACACTGGTGCCCGGCTAACCGAAAAGTACCAAAAAAAATCATGAAAATTAATAACAAAAATAAACTAATTCAAAAGATAATGAAATAGGATTTTAAGTCTTATTTTTTATGTTTGTTTGAAAATTTAGCATCTCGACGCATGTTATCTTTGTTGCATTTAAATTTTGTCTTTATATGATAAATATATATATATATATATGCACATTGTGATGCTACAAATTAAATAGAGTAACTTATCATGTACTAATTAATTGGTTGGTTTGCATGCATGGATATTTAGATTCACGTGATTTAAAGTAATTTGCAGAATATTATTGATTAATGTCAACCGCTGGACCTAGAATTTATTTAGATCAACATTGCTACACTGTCACAAAAACTTTTTATTTATTTAGAATGCGCATATAAATGAATATATAGCAAAACCTCTGAATAGCGGACGATTCGGGAGCACGTAAGTAATCCACTATTTGCTGGTATTGCTAAATAGAGTAAAATTAACTGGTTCTATGATTATTTCTTCATTGTTTTTCTTTTTACTCTAGACTGTTTAAAAATTCTTGTACAATATATACGTAGACTGCTTAGCAAATTTTAACATATTTGAACATTTTTCCAAAATTCTTTCTTTTTCTTTTCTCGCTTAAAGAGAAAAAAGGAGTTCATAACACCTTTGTGTTGTTTAACAGCCTGTTTTTTTTTTTTAGATGTTAATATTTGTATGACAAATTTAAAACATTCTGAGAAAGAAAAAAACTTTAATTTATTATTAATACTATTATTATTGAATTATTTTATTTAAACGTTAAAATATTTCAAAGCACACTTCAAGGAAAGAAACTTGTACTTTCTACTAAGAAAATAAACAAAATAGTACAAGATATTTACTTTATGTCAATTTTAATTTGGTTTCTTTCTCAATGTAGTTAACAATATACCAATCATGTGGATAAGAAATGGCTTTTGCGACTGCCATTGCTTGTGTGATTGCAAACACTGCAAACACCGTTGGGGAGCAGAAATGAAGGATTTCTGTTTCCAGTTATATTTACTATGTTATTTATCGTTTAAAAAGTGTCAAAGAGACATACTGTCCATGTTTCAGTATTTCTTGATGATGATAAATAGTAAAATAATAAAAACGAAGGGAGATTAAAAAAAAAAAAAAAAAGTAAGAGTTTCATACTCAAAAATTTTTTTTTATGTTAAGATCTCATATACAACAAATTTTATGAAATCTAGTGTTAGATTTTATTTAACACAGAAATTAAAAATGCAAAAAATGCTTGAACTAAGTCACTGGGAATATCTAATTTAAACGGAAAAAAAATTGTAGAACGAAGCAGGGATGGGATTCTTTCTGAAGGAGTGAATCATTTTTCATAAATGGGAATAATTTGTTACCATAAAGCAGAGATGATTGCAGCATGGACAAACTGGGCTGTTTCTATGGGCCTTTATCTTTACGAGCCCCCAAATTTGGTATGAAATTTCCACAAAGCTGATATTTTAAATTTGTTTTGATCTTATACTTATTTTAATAAATATTTTGTACTTTTAGAACATGACTAGTTTAAAGAAAAGGTTATATTTATCCAAATATGTATTTGATGGTCTCGAATAGGCTTAATTTTTTTTTCTAACATTATATGAAGGCCGTGGGGGTGGGGGGTGAATGAATACTAGGTCTCTGGACTAAAATTTTGAAGTTATCACTAAAAGTAATAAATATTTTTGATACCTTAGGACATATATGATATCACATAAGTACATATTTAGGTGAATATATAAATATATTATCCTATTCTAAAACTACAAAATACTGATTACAATCATCATAAGGTCAAAACTGATTTAAAATATCAGCTTTATGAAAACTTTGTACCCAATTTGGGCTACCCTAAAATCAGAGGTTAGAGAAGCATCCCAGTTTTCCCATGCTGCAATCAGCTCTACTTTATGGTAATAAATCAGGGTTGCAAAAAAGCCGGCTAAAATTTAAAAAAAAAATCCAGGCCGGTGGCTTTTATTGGTTTAACTGGCTTTTTTTGGCCAAAATTGGTCTTTTTTGGCCATAATTGGCTTTTATACAATGAAGCATTGTAATTATAAACTACACATTTTAAAGTGTTTTTAATTAGTTTTAATGCCATTTAATGGATTTAGAGTTTAATAAGTAATCCAATTTCTCAGTTATGAGGACATTAATACAGGAATAAAACTTAGATAATTTTGCTAGTGATTTGTTGCCAGAATTGCAAATATGTCAGCTAAATTTTAAAAGGGCAATACCAACTGCCAATTTTTTCATTTTTCTGCTTTATAAAATTAAAGAGGACAGTGGTTACTTAGTTACATGTTTTATTACTTAAATAATTTTAAGAGCCAAGTACAATATACAAGTCTTATTTTATTTCTAGTAAACATTTAAAATTATATATAGTCATATTAATAAAAACACCATTTCTCTCTATTAAAAACATTATGAATAGAATATGCATGAATATGTTTAGCAACAAACATTTCAAAATTTTATTTAGAGATTTTTTTTCTTGTTTAAATGCTCTATTTTTTATACACTTATGTAAAACTCTCTTAAAATATTACATCATTTCTAATGTCTCTATTAACATATTATAACATAATCTCTCCATATGGACACATAAGAATATTTCCATTTTTATGTGCTACATTTTGTCTTTACTTAAATATAATCTTTAAAATGTCTAGTATATGTAGAACTATGTAATATAGAATTTCAAAACACCAGTTTGGAGCCAAACTTATATTCTTTTCAATGTTTATGTATATATATATATATATTTTTTTTTTCTTCAGACATGATGCCTTCACAGTTGCTTTCTAGAAGTTATTTATTTGACAAAGTTTGACTTATTTAACAAAATTTAATAGAATTCCATTACTTCTTTTAGTAGAAAATATTTATAAGTGTACTAAAAATTAATTGATCCAAATTTAAAACAAATTAACTGTAAACCAACTTCAAAAAATAAAAACCGGCTTTTTTCAATAAAAGCCAGCTTTTTTTTAAGTGGTTAAAACCAAAAAAAAGCCAGCCGGCTTTTTTTTGGCCTGGCTAAAAGACGGCAACCCTGTAATAAATTATTCCCATTTATAAAAAAAATGATTTAATGTGGTCAAATGTGGTTGCGTATATGGCTTAGAAAGAAAAGTGGTCAAAGATGGCTTCATATTGGCGAAAACAAAACAGCTCAAAGATGGCCGCAATTAAGACATTTGAAATGTCTGAAATTCAGACGCAAGAAATGTCTAAAAATTTTAAGACATTTTAAAACGTCTGAAAATCGAACACGCCTGTTTCAGACACTTCAGTGTCTGAAATTCAGACGCAAGAAGTGTCTTAAATTTTTCAGACTTTTAAAACGTCTGAAAATTGAACACTACGTTTCAGACACTTAAGTGTCTGAATTTCAGACATTTCAGTTTACAGTGTAGTATAATATGTTACATAATAGTTATATATAGATAAAAGAAAAATACAAAACATCTTTAACTAAATAAAACCTACTGTGAAATAACATTCAAAAACCCATTTAATGATAATTGATTCTAGATAAAATTGAAATAAATATAATTTAATCATATATTGGAACAAAAGATGGAATTAGGATAAACTAGTAGGATGTGCCAATCCCAAAACTTTCTTCTATCTCATATATTTTAATGGTTCAAAATGTTGTTACAAATGTCAATATTTCATTTTTATTAGTTTTATTAGTATTTTTATTAGTATTATGCACAACTTCATACATCTTTCGATGGTACAATATTCAACATGCACAAAAATCGCTATTACAGCGCCCCCTACTGGATGATTTTTTCCAAATTCAGGGAGGACCTTCTTGCCATGACCTTAAACATACACAAAAAATTTGGTTCAATTTTATGCATAGCTTCAAACGCTTTTTGATGGTAGAGTATTCAAAATGCACAAAAATCGCTATTACTGTACCCCCTGCCGGCGGCATTTTGCAAATTCAGAGAGGACCTTCTTGCCATGGCCAAAAACATACACAAAAAATTTGGTTCAATTTTATGCATAACTTCATACACTTTTCGGTGGTACAATGTTCAAAATACACAAAAATTGCACAAAAATCGCTATTACAGCACCCCCTACGTCGAATTTTTCTGCAAATTAAGGGAGGACTTGCTTGCTATAGCCAAAAGCTTAAAAAATTTTGGTTCAATTCTTTGCATATTTTCATACAATTTTTGATGGTACAATGGCGACACACGGGCATACGGGCACACGGACAGACAGACATATTTTATAAACTTGTTTTTTTGTGATCTCTGACCCCTAAAACGTGCAAATCCGTCGAAAACCGGAAGTCGAAAAAAATTTCGATTACAATACTTTCTTCTATTGAAGATAGAAGAATGTAAAGATTAGTATAAAAATGTGAAAGACCAAGGAAACACGTGGATGTCTACTCATTAGCCGACAGAACACTACACATGTAGCAAAAAAATGCTATTTTTCATTATCGTCTATTACTGTCGATAAATTGCATTGAAAAAAGAAAAACAATTATGAAGCATATATATATATATATATATATATATATATCGAAAAGTTTTTTACGCACACGTTTTAGAACTTCAGTGATCGACCCTTATCATTGTTACTAGTTACTCCTAGAAATTTTAAGAAGAGACATACGAGTAATTTAAACTTTACTATTTTATTATTATTTTAAGTGTCGTTATAAAATTAACGAAATATTCCTTATCCGTATGTAACTGAATATGTTTAAATTTATCACACGTTTAGTGATATAAGTTATCGGTAAAGTATATTAATAAAAAGAAAAGTGCCCAGTTAAAATGAGGGCATTAAGCTTACAGACTATTCATACTAATTTTATGTTATACTCTTGTTTAAGAATAATGCCCCTCGAAAAATAAAGAAATCGACATAAAAACCCATTTAGCTAAATTAAGGGGGGATTAGCTCCCCTATTTCCCCCCTTTATACATAAGTAATGAGCCTACAAATCTAATCTGGGAAACGCTTTATCAGAATAAACCGGTATACCAAATTTGAAGCAAAGCGGATAAACCTGCATGGAAAACCCATTTATCTAAATTAAGGGGGAGATCAGCCCCCATTCCCCCATTTATATTTAACCAATGAATCCCCAAAACTAATCAGGGAAGCGCCTTATCAAGATGAACCTATATCCAAAATTTGAATCAAATCGGATGTTTCTATCAAGAGTCATTGCGTTACGTATATACATACGTACGTACATAATACATACAGAACCAGAGGGCTCATTACCTCTCAGGCTTTGATAGCATGTGAGCTAACAAGTTTTAAAATAACAAAACAAAGTAATACATCAGAATTTTTGAGTCGTTGTTTCACAGAAGACAATTTTTTACAAAATGAAAAAAAAGGTTGAGTTTACAATGGATTGCAAACAAATTTACTTATTCAAATCTGAAATAAGTTTCAATAAAATCTATGAAAACACCCAAAGTAGCACAACTGAGAGAACACTGAGTCCACTTATGTAAAAAAATATATGAAAACAAGCTAAAAGAAATACGCCATCCTTTTTTTCATATGAAATTCTTTTGACTTATTATACTGTGATTTTAAGAAATAATTACGTTGTGTATAGAAGATAAAAATTTATGAAATGAAGAAATGACAAGCAATTAATTTTTTTGAAAAATTTCAAAGATCTTAGCTCGTATCTTAAGATGTCTTTCGGAGGGGGTTGGGGATGCACTAATGAAATGATTTTTTTTAAACTACCCTAAGTACAGTTTTAAAAATATCTCACATATTTCGTCCATTTTCAGTAGCATTATGTTATGTAAGATAACCTTTTAAAGTAAAATGAGAAAGTATTAAAATAAAAGTTTTACGAAATAAGGAAAATAAATCTATTGCATTTCTAGAAGTTCTATATGCATAAACGTACTCCCATTGTAGTTTTTTCGAAGAGTATTAGGTTGCATAATTATCAGCTTTGCTGCTCTTTATTTAACTCAGAGAAGTATCTTTTTCTTTCAGCAACTCCTTATTGAGTAGTATTTTTCTATAGAAGGAAAAAAAATATACGGTAGAAATGAGTATAAAAACATTTTAACATTTCATGACACTATTGAGATGTTACATTCTATTACACTTAAAATGACACATAAATATATATTTTTTAAAAATAGATTTATCTTATCCACTACAATACATTCACTTCAATACACTCTAAAAATGAACCGTGAATTAAAATGTATTTTCCCATTAATAATAATTGAACGTTTCTCGTTTATATTTGTTCATTTTCACTTTGGTAATTCAATGTATTTTTTAACCTCTTGAGGAGCAACCAATTGCGTTTGTGTAATGCTGAATTTACAGCGGAAATTTAGAAAAGTTTTATTTCAAAATAAGGAAAACCAATTTTACGTCTTTTTTCCACCAAAGTTAGAAAAGTAAAATTTCAAAAAAATTTTTCTGGTGTAAATCTTCATTAATCGTAGATGGGATAAAATATATCTCACTGCCCCTAAAGGGGTTAAGGAATAAAGCAGTCTAAAAAAATTATATGTAATAAAAATTATACTTACGAAATGTTACATATAATGAAATGTTTAAGAAAGTAAACGAAAAGGTAGTTTGTGTTTAGTTTGTGTTCGATTTCATTTTCCCTAAAATAATGCAATATGTTTACTTAAATATGCATCACCCGTTTTTCTAAAAACATTTATTTTATGATTATCTGACATCCCCTTGGGAAATATATCCTCCTAACGCTGTTTTGAAAATGAGCGATAATAAGCCTAACAAGCAGAGCAAAATCGTTCAACTAAAGATTCTTCTAACTAAATAAACTTCTCGTCATGCGTCTTATCTTTGTAACAACCAAAATATAAATTTACTTTCTCTTAGGGAAAACCTCAAAAATTTAATTAATATTTCTTGAGTGTTAGTAACCAAAATTTCGCCGCTTTAATAAGAACAGTTTATTAACCTCGCTGACGCATCATGTTAGAATAATTTAATTAGATATTTATCAAACAACATATTTTTTTTCTGCTTTAAGATTCATTATTTAAAGATTATCATCTTCAAAAGGATATTTATGATCAGTAAAATATCCTAATAAGATGATTTTTAATAATTTAAATTTACAACTGATTATATGGTAAAATGTTGATAATTCTTTTTAGTATTTAAAAAAAAAATACATTGTAATCATTATAAATTAAATTAAATTCACACTGATGTTCATATAGAAACTTTCCGTTACATCACATCTCAATATATTATTCATTCGGATATATAGCCCTTTTTTCGTGTCTTTGAAAAATAAAGTTCTGCATTTGCTACATTTTTAAATAGCTTTATAAACAGGAGAATTTCAACTTATCTTTAAAACGAATAATGATAGAAAGCCCACGTGGACTATAAACACCGCAGCAACCACCGTGCTATACGTAACTGTTTCTGATATGATAGAATAGAAGACAGAAGGAAAAGAAGGAAAATGCGTCAAGTTTGGAAAAAACCGAGATTTCCAAAAGACCTACAAGCAGAATAAGCATATATTTGGAAATATAAGTAAATATTTTGGTACGGAGGCACCAATTACATGAGGATATCTGATTTTAACCCCTTAACTGTGTCATTTTTTTTGACACCATAAACTAAAAACAGATAGGAAACACCACTTTTTACGTACAGGAGTATTTGCCTCAAATAATTGAAAAATATTTATCAATTAATAAACCGAAGATTACAGTTAAAAATTAGTGGCATCCAAAAGCTTTTTGTATCGAAATAAGCAAACACTCCTTGCCCGAACTCAGTTCGGGCAAAACAGTTAAGGGGTTAATGGTGAGATACAAATGCTGAAATATTGGCGAAGTGTAAAATCGAATTGTAATAAAAAAAACTGTAATCGGCAATACAGAAAACACTAATCTTGCTAGAATCGATCAAATGTACCAAAACTTGTCCCATCCACCAGCTTTCGGATGAGCCAACAGCAAACCATATTGGTGTTAAAAGCCGGGATCCAGATAGTTTTTTCACTGTTAGCGAGGCAAGACTGACTAATCAGAACCCTGCATTTTTGCGAAATTTGCATTTTTGTGAAGTAAACAGCGAAAGTTCTGAAAAATGCAGGCTTCTGATTGGTCAATCTCATTTCGCTAACAGCGAAAAATCTATCTGGATCCCGGGCTTAGTTCAAGAGAAATTTAGCTTTATGTTTGCAATACATCACTGAAAGCTTCGTTCGTCGAGAAAGGAGACTCGCGAGGTGCCAGATATTTCTTTGTAAATAACGTGTACAATCGCATACTTCTTTTGTTTACACTGTATTTGTAAACTTAATACGAATGCCACTTTCTTGTTTGACATTAAAATTTTCGTTTTTGCAACTGACAAAACAGCAAGCTGAAAGGGGACAAGTAATAGAAATCTGGATCGACAATGGAAACTCTTGAGTGTCCTTTCTCGACGAACAAAAATTTCAGTGATGTATTACAAACAAGGGGCTAAAATTACAAAAAGCTTGTCAATTCCACCAGCTTTCGAAGGAGTTTAGAATAAACTATATCGGTTTCCTAGACCAGGAGACTACCGTTTCGGAGTTAAGAATCAAATAGTTACTTATTGTTTGTCATCTTTTCTTAATTTTTTAATGTCCTCGGTTATATCATGGTTTGGGTTATATGGCGTTTTTTCTTGTTTACCGACATGCACGATATATGAGGGACTATTCTCTTTTCTTAACCCTTTAGTGCGCAGCTTTGCATATAAGCAAACAACAGTGTTTTGAATTTAATAGATTTTTTTGTAATTCGTATATACCTAATTCACACCAGAAAATTAAAATAGCAACATTTGCTTTAATTAATAACAGGCATTCTGTATTTAAATAAAGCGAAATTAACCCTTGAAACGTTCTGGTGAAAACTCAGATTCTCTGGACTACGTAATTTCTAGAACGTATTCTATCATGGGAAGTAAAGGAGTTTTATAAAATAAATAATTGTATAAAATACGGTATTTGGAGACATACTTATTAAAATGTTTATTAATTTGCAATATTTTAGCGTATAACAGCCACACGACAGTAGATTTTACTTATATTGCAGATGTGCAACAGAAGAAAAGATTGACGTATTATATGAAAAATGTATCTGTGATTTTTTTCATTATTTTTCCTGTGTACCTTTCAGAGGAATCATATATAATGTTTTCGGAATAAAATAAAAAGTCCCGCGTTTAAGGGTTAAAGTTACTAGATCATTTTATAATTAGTAGAGGAGACTAGGGAGGGTTGACCATATGGGAGGCTTAACCCACCCATCAGTTTTCATATTTAAAAGAATTTCAGAGTTTTATCAATAGGTGTCAACCAAAGCTACTGGAATGCTCAAACAATAGTGTCTGTTTCATACAGATAATCGAAATAGGTGTGGAAAAAATCAATTGAGAGGAGTTTTCAAGCTAAAAGTTGTGTTTTATAGAAATATTTTCTGAGCCTTTTTCAGATAAAATATATCATAGAAATTTAAGTAAGTAGGTTTTAAGTAATGCAGAAAGATCGAGCTTCCATTCCATGCATAAAGATTAAACAGTAAGTTAGGATACATAACTATGTACTATTCTTTAGTCAACCAGTCAGTATGAGGGAGGGTTGACCAAATGTGCAAGGCTCCCTTAACACTAGAATGCCAGGAAGGAGTCGATCCGACTCCGACCATACGATTAAATGGCAACTGGAACAAGAAATTCTTTCATGAAATAAGTTAAATTTAAGCTACACCGATTTACGTTAAATAAATCATTCAAATAATTTTAAATAAAAATTCTGGTGTCAAATATTTTTATGAAACTTGAGTAACATTTCTGGGCGTTCTAGTGTTGACACATTCACGACGGGAAACGAGAATTCTCGTTTTCATTCAAAAACATCATTGACTAAGGGCGTGGCTTCAGAACACCTTACAAAACCTTACAGAAAATGCATTTATATTATGTTGTCCATATTTTTCTTGATTGTAAGGCATTTTATACTAAATTCGTACATTTAAAGATATTTACTGATCCATAAACTTAGTAAACCTATCTAGAACACCCATTTACAAAAGGCTTTCAGAATAGGGAAGAGCTTCTACTGTTTTGAAATTCAGATTTGATAAAAATTGCCCGTCGGCAATGTGTTAATTAACGGGTTTTGGAAATATTTTTTTATTATACACTGTGCATAATGAAAGATTATTGGTTTTATATAAAAATGAATGTAAATTTATTCTGAAAAGTGACAGTTAAATAGGGTGATGGAAAAGAAAACTTTTGAAACTGATTAAAGACAGATGTGAAAAATTGCTATAGTATCCATTGCACCGAAAAAAAATTAATGAAATATAAATGGGAAAGTTGATAAGAACATTTTTCCATTTAAATATTACTTACAAATGGTAAACAGAAACAGGGAGAAAGACCAGAAAGGACTAGAAAGTACGAAAGCAGCAGTCTTAATCGTTTCAGGGGCAGTGGTATGATTATGAAACCACTTAATTTTTATTTCCAAAAGCCACAGTGGCACCAGAATTTTGCTAAAATCTTTTCCATTTAATATGTATGTGAGATATTGCCATTTTCATATCTCCAAATAAATTTGTTCGTATATTCCAGTGCCAGTCCTTTATTTTAACATTTTAGTACTGAAAATTCTTTGCCCTTGAAAATGTTAAAATATGTTAATGATAAGTTAAGCACTCATACTGCTGCAAAAGAACATAGCATTGATGATTAAACTTTAGGAAGGTATGTAGAAAAATTTCAACATGATGAATAGAGTGAGGTGAAGCCAAATTATGTGACAATTAGAGTTGTCAGGTCGAATGTCACAAAAGGTAGGACAAGGAGACAAAAAAAAAAAACTACTAGTGACTACTTAATCCGGGCTTTATAATGCATGAACCCCTATGAAAACGGAACCTGTCTCTAGCGAAATACTGTCTTAAATGTTAAAATTTCATTTTACCTGCTGTACAATTATACCTGCTCAGACAAAATCCAGTTTAAATCAAAATTTTTCTCCTCTGATATGTGATTGCGCCTAAACAGGTTTGTTTAAGCATCATATTTTCAATGATATATATTTTTTAATAATTAAAGCATGTAGCATAAAATTAGTTTGATTTTTTTAAACTGATTTTATTTCTCTTTACAAATATTTCAGTATGAAACGAAGTGGATCAAGCCTCCCATACAGTGGGCCAACCCTCCCATACAGTGAGTCAACCCTCCCATATGTGGGGAGCCTTGACCCATTATTTTCTCATGATTAAAATCAATAATTTTTCAAATTTCTTATATATTGCACTTATGCAGCAATTTTATTTTGATGATTGTATAACGAATAAAATGATATATAAAACTTTATTCTACGTTCAATATTTAAAAAATAAAAAATCATTTTGTAAAAAGTGGATCAACCCTCCCTAGTCTCCCCTTATATGTTTTTCGAAATGACTTTTTAAGACAAAAACGGCATTTGTTTGGATAAGCAAATACTTAAATTGTCAATTTTATACTAAATTGATTTCCATTTTTTAAAATCAAAGCAGTGCAGAATACTACAAAATCAAATGATTAAAATATAGTAATATTAAGCTTTGATACTTTGAATATTATACTTCGATATGTATTTTATAAGCGATACTTTGAAAATTTAAAATTTATTTGTAACAATAAGAAATAACTAATACCTAGACAGTTCTCAATTTTGTTAAACTTTCGAGTTTTTTTAAACATTTAGATTCTAATATTAAACTTGATTAACAGTGAACAATAATTAATTAAACCGTTTCTTTTTAATTCCAAAAGTATTTATTCAACTACATAATGTTTAACAATAAGGATACAATTTCAAAGGTTTACCGCGAATGTTTTTGATCTGCATTTTTTAAAAATTTATTACGTGCAAAAACTTCAAAAATAGGATTAAAAATATATTTTAAATAAAAAAAAATCCCCATTTTGAAATAAGAGGATGAGTTGCATTACAAATATGAAATATAATAAAATATTATAGATATTTTATAACTTTTCTGGCTATTTATTAAATGAGCTTATTCTCTCTGCAATAACCTCGCTAAAAACTCATAAAGTTAATCCTGCTTAAGAGTGTATATTAAAATGATTGTCTTGATTACATTTAAACTCAAAAATAACGCTGATGTCCAAAATTATTGCATATTTCAATAAATCATTGTTTTCTCAAAAAGTTTCTGTTGGAAAATGTTGAAAATTCATACTCATAATAAGAAAATGGTATGCAAACTTTCTAATGTTGATTTCGATTATTTTTGTTCATGATAAGCTAAATACGTACTAAATGGATGAATTTGCGCGTGGTCGTGTTATCGGTATTATGGAGTCTGGGCAGAGTCATGCCGATGTGAGGCCGATGTTGCCGAAGCTGTTGTTGACCAATTTACGGTTTCCAGACTTCGGCAGTGCTACATTTCATCGGAAAATGCTTGTACAAGTGCTGTAGAAGACCGCCAGCGTATAACAACACCATCAGATGACCAATTTGTGGCATTATACTGAGAAAAATGACACTTTCAGATCTGAGTAAATATATGTTTTCATTTTGTTATGAAACTTTTTGTTTCAAATATGACGACCCAATGCTTTCAATTCTGAAACACCAGAAATACTGAGTTTCAAACAAAATTACTTTTCACTCGTTAAACGTAGTAAATTTTACCAGGGTAGTTGAATTTATTCATATTATATCATTTGTTATGATTTCGAACGAAACGTACCTTTCAGTAATAATTTATTGCATGAAATGTGGCGAACTACATTTTTATCGTGTTCGCGGAAGAACACTTAAAAGCCGTCGTAACATAAGCGCGAAAGCGTAAATTTTATTCTTCAGCCTTCAAAATCGAAGAATGGATGAATTCGTAAAGGAAAGACTTCGCAGGTAGGATTTGACAACCATCAACAATATATAAATACAAACATCATGTATAATCGTGAATAAATATCATGAATAAAGCGTTATGTGCTCATATTTAAGTATATCCGTGTTTTCAGAAATGAGTATATACATGTTTCAAATTTGAGTAATTTTGTTTCGGAGCCATTTTGACTATGCGACATACTCAGATTTGAGTATTTTTTACTCAGTTTTGAAAATGTCGTTTTTAGAGTGTAACGATCCGGCGCAACCGAACGATGTCAGCAAGAGCTATAACAGCATAGTTAAATTCCGCCGGTCGGCCGCTAAACTTTATACAAGGGACTTAGTCAACATGGTCTTTATACCAGATGTCCGACAATATGTGTCTCACGTACCTTTCGTTACAAGCGAGATCGGTATCAGTGGTGCAGCAGCGTACTTCCATTGATCATAATGCCGCCCCCTACGCGTATGCTATCTCCCCTGTGTTGGTGAAATTCAAGCATAAATGTTGGGTTATATCGCAATCCAGACTCTCTTCGTATGACAACCCGTCCACTGTCACTATCTAAGCTAAACCTGGATTCCTCACAGAGCATTATATTGTCCACATTTCTGTGGTCCACAGTATATGCACAGTGCACCATTGTTATCAATCACGCCTGTGACGAGAGGTAAGTGGGATACATTTTGTTGTACGGCTGGCATAAAGGCCAACTTGACTAAGTCACTAGTATACAGTTTGTCTCGAAAATAACGGCCCACCAGCGGCATTTAACTCTGTTGCTTCGTTCTTGCTGGTATTGTTCGGTCGCGCCGGGCCATTAATGCCACAAATCGGTTATATGATGGTGTGGTTATACATGGACGATCATCTGCAAGACTTCTACTAGCATTTTACATTGAAACGTACCATTGCCATAGTCTCGAAGCAGTAGATTGGTCGATACCAACAGCTACGACAACAACGGCCTGATACCGGCCAGACTCCATCATACTGATAACACGACCACGCGTAAATGCATTAATTTGGTACGGAATTAACTTATCATCAACAAACCTAATCCAAATCCCCACTAGAAACAACAAAAAATTAAATGAGTCATCCATTCTCACAATCCAACTATTTGCAGTTCTCGGTTTTATCTTTCAATCCTCTGAAACGGCTTATTTGATTGGCTTTAAAAATTGATTATTACTCCTAGTTTGCATAACAATTTCTTATTATGTGTATGAATTTTAAACGCTTTCGAATAAAACAGTTTTGAGAAAACAATGTTTTATTGAAATATTCAATACTTTTGGACATCAGTGTGAAAGATGGGAAATGTGTTAGCATCTCATATTATTAGCCTGGCAGTCGATTTCATATCAAATATCCCTTCCTTTGTTTTAGAACTACATCAAGCTCTATCTTCAAATAGCTAAATGTTTCATTATAAAAATTAAACAAAAATGCTACGTGGCAAAAGGATACAGAATTAAGTATGTATATTTACCAAACAAAATTATATCTGAAGGCAATAGATAACTAAGGAATATTTTAAGAAACCTTTCGTAACCGTATGGATTACAGATCTTATTTTCTGTTGTAGCTTATTATGAAGTGAATAAAAACATTATTTCAAGAAACCTTTGGCCTCCCTATGGATTAAAGATCTTATTTTCTGTGTAACTTATAATGAAGTGCATGAAATTGTGTAACTAATTCAAAATAAAGTACAGAAACTGCAAAATAACATGACTGAAATATAAGAAATATTACTGATATTTAAAACAAAATTGAGATTTATTTGTTATAATAAGAAAACTACTAATACCTAGACAGTTTTCGATTTAGTTAAACTTTCCCGTGTATTTCACATTTCAGTTTCTAAACCAAACCTGATTAATAGAGGGCCAAAATTCATTAAACCATTCCTTTTAAAATCAAAAAAGTATAATCAATACATAAGGGGTGTTCAACCTTTTTGCATTTTTACCAATTTTTACGAATGGTAATTTCCACTGTATTTAATCGCATAATTTCTACCATTAAATAAGTTAAATATTACTTTTAGAAAATATTGGTAGCTTTGTGTCCCATGGGCATCAGCTTGGACCCCCTAATCTGCATAATCCTAAAACATAAATAATGAATTGTGTGGAATGTTTGGCTGAATTCAGCGTCAAAACGGAAGATACATTGCATTTGTAAATTGCATACAAGTGTATTATAAACTAGATAAGGATTTAAGCTTTTTTTTATTTGCATTTAATGTATAGTTTTAAAAAAATTCAAGGTTTCATTATTTTCCTGCAGAATTGTTGGATTTTGACCCTATAATAATAGTTACTTTTTCTTTATAGTTACCAAAATCCGTAAAAATAATGTGTTCACGACCATTAGTTTTAAATTGAAATATTTACACGATAATAATGCAAATAAAATATAAGTTTACAAAAATTAAATTGCTAGGTACAAAAAAGCATGCCATATTTAAAAAAAAAAAAATGATACACTGGGAATGAATATCAGTAACTTACGGTAGAGAGTTTGGAGTAAAAAATGTTGTTTTGATTAACAGGAAACGAAATGATCAAGAAGTACATTACTAGGAAAAGATTTCGCTGGAAAGAAATGACTACATATTTCAAATAAAACGTGCATTTTCAAATATTTTGTAATAATACACGGAGTATCACTATAGGTAAGTACAGAAAAAAATGCTTCCAAAAATAATTTTATGGTAAGCAGACAACGTTTATTTTTATCATATTTAGATAAATTATTAATTTTTTTAAAGATTAATTCAAACGTGTCCTTATAACATAAATTTTTGATATGTTCGAAATTAATTCGCTTTCTTTTATTTCTCGTTGCAATATTTTTAGATTAAATTGAAATTGGAATAACTGCTCATTAATTTTCAACCTTGAATAAATCGTTTTACATGCAAAAATGAAATCCTAAGTGCATTTTTATAAAAAACAAATTAATTTTTTATTCCCTTCGAAATTATTTTTTAATCATAAATATAGTACACTCATTGCCAAAAGTTTATCACGCTGACGAAAATGTTAATTTCCGGAAGCCAATCTTAATTGGAGACGCTAAAATTCACTGCGTAGTTAGATGGAAGTATGAAAATATATTATGTAACATCCAATCACGGTTTCTTGTCAATAAATATGCGAAAAAGACAGTCGTCTAAGAAGCCAGCATTGTGAAGGGTTACAGGAGTTGCATGTAAATGCTGATAAAAAGTGTTTAGAACTTTCGTGCGTTTTTTGCTTCTAGACATATGTGTTTCTATGGCTTCCAGAAGACGAATGTGAGATTCTGAGCGTTGGCTTGCAGTCGAACGCATTGAATCTGGACAATCAATCGCAGGCGTTCATCATTCCGTAATTTAAAGATTATGGAAACAATTCCTAACCAGCTAAACAGTTGTTCGAAGACTCCTGGCCGGTCGTCTAAGGGTTACGATCTTCATGATGATCGATGCTGTTGTAGCCAAGCGGAATAGAAGAGCGACCACCACTCCACACGTGTGACATCAGTGTCCATTGGTAAGACGATGTCTGCCATTACTATGAGCCGAAAACTATATATGAATGGACTGTATGACCGGGTACCCCGAGTTTATGTTCCTGTATCCATCTAATCCAGAGGGGTACGATTAAAGTGGTGTTGGCGATATATCACTTGGACTGTGTCTGATTGGGGCAACTTTTTGTTTACAGATGAGTCGAGATTTGCCCTGCAACCAGGTGACAAGTGTGTAAGTGTCTGGAGAGAAGTAGGCGCACGCAATCGGCCACAAAACATCACTCAACATGACGCATTCCGAGGTGGAACCATTATACTGTGGGAAGGGATTTCGTTTTGATATCGCACCGACTTGCACATCTTTTGACATGGTTCTTTGACGGTTTTCCGGTATCGGGTTGAAGTCTTAGACACTACCGTGAGATTGTACGCTGCAGCAGTTGGTCCTGCTTTTGTTTCAATGGATGAAAATGTAGTTGACCTCGTCGAAGACTACCTGGAGAGTGGAGGGATGGTACGTATGGAGTGGCCGACGTACTCGCCTGACCTTAATCCCATTGAAAATCTTTGCGATTCCGCCCTCGGCTATGCTGTGTGTATATGTTTTCCACCAGCAGCCACTCTCACACAGTTGCAAATGGCTCTACTGGAGGGTTGGCTAATACTTAACCCTACTTTGGTTGATCACCTCATGGAAAGCATAGTCACACGCTGTAAATTTTTTTATGCTCACATACCAAACTAATGTCGGTTTTGTTTGTTTGATTTGGCTTTATATATGTTTTTGTTAATGACTTCAATATGACTTCATTTTATAACTTATGAAAATTCAATATTGTTTTAATCTTTGTATGCAGTTCTTCGTTTTGCTTCATGAATTAACTTATTTGCTACTGTGTCAATCCAAGCAGTATTTGTTGATTTTTCCGCATTTTACCGCTTCGTGCTTAACTTTTTATAGTGAGTGAACCAAAAGTCATGTGTTAGTTATTTAAATATTGCCATAAAAGTTACATGTGCACTTTCATATTTGATTTAAATTAAAATGTATGTTTGCACAGGATTCATGAAGTGACAGAAAACATCTTTATCTAGAAAAGAATTAGTCTGTTCAAACCTTTTTCACTGGTGAAAGTATCAGCGTATTTTAAGTCATGCCGCCATTTTCATTTAGAAAAATTAAGTATTTTATTGCAACCTGGCAAAGCGGCACAATTTTCACAGACTTTGTCATACGCAAGTAGGTAAGTTTTATGCAAGTACACCCATTTTTCGTACATTCTTCCATAATTATTATTTCACTGAAACTTAATATATATATTAAGTTGAAGCAAACGTTATTAATACATTTAATTTTAATTTGAGACTAACTTTTGCATGTATAACGTAGTTTACGTAAAACTCAAAAAAGATCCAGAGCCACCAATTTAGCAAGAAATTCAACCTCTCGTCACGTCTCTATTTTGATATGGCACTTCATTAAGAAAAAGCTTAAGAAAAAGCCAGTTAAATATAGGAAAAAACAAGTTAAAATTAAATAAAAAAAAAAAAAAAAACCGACTGCATAAAAAGTGAACTAATTAATTATTTCTCATCAATGTGAAACTATTTTTTTTTATATTACTTACCTATTTTTTTTTAATTTACTTGTATTGATGACTTTTAAGTTGTGTTTAATTCTTAGTTCCTATCTATAAACACTGTTTAGATGAAGCTTATAGAGGTCTATGATGATTAGAGTTTAAATAAAGCTAGAGATCCTACCTACACAACTTCCAAGTTGTGTAATATTTAAATGGAGCTCCTAACTGTAAAACAGTCCGTAAAACATCGCCTTCATTTTGAAAGACCTATCCAATGATATGCCACTTAATGGGGTGCATAAAAATATTTTTTCGTCTCGACCGTCATTTTGTATTTATAAAAACAAAATCTACCTTATAACCATCGGACGGTTAAGACGAATCGATAGAGACTTCATTCATTAAAATCCATCCAGCCGTTGGGATGTTTCGAGGATATAAAGAAATCCACATACCCAGATACGCGTGAAACACATAACCCTTCTTCGCAGTCGGGTAAAATGACCTTAATTGCATATTATTTGTGTTTTTGTACTTTGAAAAGGGCAATGTTTTTGATCGTTTCGACAAACTCAAAGGTCCTGTGCACCCTTAATTACTTATCATCTCTACTGGTTATGCCGGATATATGAGATGGGATTAATGTGGGATAACTGATAAGGCCTTTAAATTTTAAAATATACAAAAAAATATATTTTAAAATTTCTGTGCGAGGTATTTTTTGCTGCACATTTGAGAATACTCCTGCCAAATTTCAAGTCTTCTATAAAACATAGACTAAATGCGTATCTATGAACATAATAAATTTAAAATAGAATAAATAGAAATAAAGGAAATCAAGGAAGAAAGAATAACAAGGAAGTAAGAATAACAAGAAAGTACGTGTACACTAGTTGGATGTGCCAAGCTCAAAACTTTCTTCTATCTCATGTCAATATTTCATTATAATTAGTTTTATTAGTATCTTTATTAGAATTAAGTATAAAATACACAAAAACATACACAACAAATTTGGTTCAGTTCTATGCATAACTTCATACACGTTTCGATGGTACAATATCCAAAATCGCACAAAAATCGCTACTAGAGTGCCTCCTTCCGGCGGAATGTTTCCAAATTCAGGGAGAACCTTCTTGTCATGGCCACAAACATGCACAAAAAATTTGGTTCAGTTCTATGCATAACTTCATTCCCTTTTCGATGGTACAATATTCAAAATGCCACAAAATTCACACAAAAATCGCTATTACTGCGCCCCCTACCGGCGGATTTTTTACAAATTAATGGAGGACCTGCTTGCCATAGCCAGAAACTTAATAAAAAATTTGGTTCAATTTATGCATAACTTCATACACTTTTCGATGGTACAATATTCAAAATGCCACAAAAATCGCACATAAATCGCTATTACAGCGCCCCTTACCGGCGGATTTTTTCAAAATTAATGGAGGACTTGCTTGCGATAGTCACAAACTTAAAAAAAAAAATTGGTTCAATTCTATGCATAACTTCATACAATTTTCGATGGTACAATGGCGACATACAGACACACGGACATACGGACACACGGACAGACCGACATTTTCTATAAACATGTTTTTGGGGATCTCTGACCCCTAAAATGTGTAAATCCGTCGAAAATTTTTTCGATTACAATACTTTCTTCTATTGAAGATAGAAGAAAGTAACAAGACTCTTAAAGCGTTTGAAATTTCAAGTATGTGAAATAAATACATACGATCTTATCTATATAAACATAAATATGCAAATTTGAATCACAAGGAAGCATTGCCTACTATAAAATGCCATAAAGAGTTGGTTTATGGTATAGGTTTTAATTATCGGGAGTCACATTAATAAATACATGTAAAAAAATAGAAATAAGAAATGAAGTTAGTGAAAATTTTTTCATTAGATAACGCATTGATTTTTCTTTCTTTATTTCTCATGTGGCCGAAGTCACTAACAGCAGCTAGTATTTAATATATAGGATAAAAATTGAACAGTTCACATTAGATTTTTTTTAGCATAGCAATCGGTTTCGTACCAAAAATAATTCTTGAATTTCAGTACTACATCAAGTTCTATATTTAGATTGATTAAATTTTAATTAGAGCACAAACTAAATAGAAATGTGTATGGCAAAAGGAACAAAACCAATTATGTTTCTTTGAAAACTAAATTAAGTCATATCACTGTGAAAGTAACTGAGACATTCTTGGTATTTCAAGTTACTTTTGGTAATTTTAAGGATTAAAAGACAATTTTGTCTGTTATAACTTATCATGAAATATATAAAAAACAGGAAAATTATGAAACTAATGCAGAAATAACTTACGCTAGATTTACTAAAATAATTTTATAGAAAATGTTTTTTGATCAAAATAAAGAAATAATTGCAACTCATATAATTAATATTATTAAAATAAAATAAAAGTTATAACGAGATAAAAATAAAATAATATAAGAAGATGACATTTTAAACTTGTTAAAACTTATGAAAACTTTGTTTAAACTCTCATTTCTTTTATTCGTTTTAAAATTATCTAACATTAAGAGCTGCATCTACGAAATATTTTCTAGCCAAAAAGTTCTTTGGAATCTTATTTCAAAATCTTGAAAATGCACTTTAAACTAACCGATAGAGTATTTATGTTTGTTTGAACTAAAGTTGTTCATTTCGTTAGGGAATGTAGACTTTTACAGTCTGAAAATTCGTGCGCCATTTATTCTCTAAATTATTCAGTAGACGAAAGTATTTTCTAAAGTTAGCACTTTTCGACGTTGACTTTTCGAATCAAATGTCAAGCGAAAAGGCTTTAAATAAGTATCATTTTATTTGAATGAAGAAATGATATTAGTATTGGTTTTCTTGATTCATTTTTTGACACTAGAACGCCCGGAAGGAGTCGATCCGACTCCGACCTTATGATTAAATGTCAACTGGAACCAGAAATTCTTTCATAAAATAAGTTAAATTTAAACTACGCAGATTTACGCTAAATAAATCATTCAAATAATTTTAAATAAAAATTCTGGTGTCAAATATTTTTATGAAACTTCAGTAAAATTTCCGGGCGTTCTAGTGTTAAGTCAAAAGTTTAAAATGCTGACTTTTTCTAAGATTTGCATAAAGTTAAAAAATAGATTGGGATAAAGAGCGTGTGTTAATTGTTTATGTACTTAAAAAGTCGCAAAGTATAAAAATACGTTACTGGAATCAGTCTTTATATAATTAACCAAAGAATTAAGATACACTAATACAGTTTTGGAAGAATTTAGTTCAAGACCCCCATCATCAGTTGGAGCATTTCTAGATACGTCTTGTCAACAGTAAATAATGAAAAGAAAATCCAATCTCTCAAGAGTTATTAAACCTTTTTAAAATTTATTTGACCGTATGTTATGTTATAAAAACAAACAAAAGTTAACATACGGATTTCTGAAACGTTATATATATCTTGGCGGCTGAAAGTCTGGACACGTTTCTGAAATATTCATGGTTTAGCGTTCCGTACTTAAAAAGTAAAAACGGAATCATTATAAGATCCCTCGTGCATCTGTCTGTCCTTCTGTCGCAGCCGTTTTTCTCGAAAATTATTGAACGTGAGAAGTTCAAACTTGCCAGACTTATAAAGGCTGTTGTCTCCTATATTTATAGATTATTGGCCATTCACAAGTATTTTTAGGAAAAATTACGGGGAGCAAATTAAGTTACTTGATTTTTCTCTATCGTGTAGAGTATCGTTCGAAAAATCTCGTAACACCGACCTAAAAAATGTATATATTTTTTATTTTATGTATTATATTTTCAGCGATATCGTTTAAAATGTACGGCAAAAATATGTCTTCCGAATCTACTGAAACTGAAATTATGAAAAAATTATGAGTAGTAGGAGTTAATTTAATTCTTGCAGGAAAACTATAGCGATTATCTTAAGTCGCATAGTTTTTGAGAAAATAGCATTTTCCCGTTACACACAAACTTTACTTTGTGGACGCTCAGCGAAGCGTTGAGGATCGCTCGAAGTACAACGAATTACACGAAGTACACGATCGCTTGAAGTATCCTTAGACGCGAAATCATCTAAGGATTGTTGATAAGGATTTTCGAAAAAAATAAAGGGTCGAGATATTATTTAAAAACCTACCTCGGAAACAGCAGCACGGCCAAGGCGGCGATGCAACTCTGCGACCTTCTTTCGAAGTACTCGGGCACAATACCAAGTTTAAACTTTCTACAAGGTCTTTGTTGTACGGAGCCCTTTGAAAGTGAGCGAAACTCGCACTTGATCGATTATTTAGAAATTTTCATGCTTACAAAAATGAAATCTTTCGTGTAAAGCAAATATTTATTATTTGAAACATAAAATTTAATGCTTAGTTGAAATTAAAAATTTAAATTTAAATACCTTTAATACGAAAAAATTACCTTTAACACCATAACTTTCATTTCAAAAAAGAAATTTCGAAAAACCCTTTGACGCAACTGTACAGAAATAGAAATATTTTCTCAGCAATGTGAAAGCAAAGATTATGTCGCGTTTTTGGAAATTCTTTTCTGTGCATTGAAATTTTATGTAAATATAAATAGAAACTCATGTAACTGCTTACTTTATAGAGTATTATATCGATTATACATTCGCAAACGATGCATATTTATCCAATTGTCATAGATCTACACAAAACGAGCCTTGTTCAGTTGTTATACATTTTTAAAAAGTGTTAAAAAATCTGCAACTACTGCATAGAAGAGAAATAATTTCGCGTTTTGGGAAATTCCTTTCTATGCGTTGAAATTTTATGTGAATATAAACGGAAGATATTTTAACTATTTACTTCATAGTGTACCATAATAAGTACATAGCAAAAATAGATATGTCGCATATACACTGAGGTGACAAAAGTCATGGGATAGCAATATGCAAATATATAGATGGCAGTAGTGTCGCTTACAAATTGTATAAATGGTCAGTGTCTGGGCAGGACTTTCATTTGTGCTCAAATGCTTCGTGTGAGAAGGTTGATTATGTGATTACGGCCACATGACGAGAATTAACGGATTTCGAACGCGGTATGCTAGTTGGAGCTAGACGCATGGGGCATTCCATTTCGGAAATCGTTGCAGAATTCAACATTCGAGATCCACAGTGTCAAGAGTGTACCCAGAATACCTAAATTCAGGCATAACCTCCCATCATGGACAACGAAGTGGTCGACCGCCGGCACTTAATGACCGCAACCAGCGACGTCTGCGTACACTTGTCAGTGTGAATAGACGAGCAACACTGCGTGAAATAACCGCAGGAATGAATGTGGGACGTCCAACGAGGCGTGTTCGTTAGGACAGTCCGGAGAAATTTGGCTTTAATGGGCTATGGCAGAAGAAGACCGACTCGGGTGCCCTTACTAACAGCACGACATCGTCAACAGCGGCGCTCCTGGGCTCGTGACCATATCAGTTGGACCGTAGACGACCGGAAAAAAGTGACTTCGTCAGATGAGTCACGAGTTCAATTGGTAAGAGCTGATGGAAGGGTACGAGTGTGGTGCAGACCCCATGAAGCCATTCACCCAAGTTGTCAACAAGGCACTGTGCAAGCTGGTGGTGGCTCCATAATGGTGCGGGCTGTGTTTACATGGAATGGACTGGGTCCGCTGTTCAAACTGAACCGATCGTTAACTGGAAATGATTACGTTCAGCTACTGGGAGACCGCTTGCAACCATTCTTGGACTTCATGTACTCAAACAACGATGGAATTTTCCAGGATGACAATGTGCCATATCTCCGGGGCATAACTGTTCACGATTGGTTTGAAAAACATTCTGGACAATTCCAGCGGATGATTTGTCCACCGTGATTACCCGACATGAATCCCATCGAATATTTATGGGACATAATCGAGAGATCAGTTCGTGCACAAAATCCCCCACCGGCAACAATTTCAGAATTATGGACGCCTATAGAGTCTGCATGGCTCAATATTTCTCCAGAGGACTTCCAACGACTCATGGAGTCCATGCCACATCGCGTTGCTGCACTTCGCCGGGAAAATGGAGAACCGACACTCTATTAGCAGGGTATCATATGACTTTTGCACCTTAGTGTACACTGTAAAAAATGACACATGTTTCTTAATCTACTAAAATGTACAACAATCACGAACCCAAATATATAATAACCTCTTTCGAGACACCCAAAATTTCGAAAAATGTTCCTTTTACCTTTAGAAACATCAGTAAACAATTTATTTTTGAAATTTAAAGAAGAATTTACAAAAATATATTTTTATTAGCTGCCCGTCACTTTCGGAAACTACTAGCTTTACAATGCATTAATCAATTCTCTGTACCCGGAAAATAGTTTTCCGGAAGCTATTAATTCTCAAATAAACATTTTCAGCTGCATAACTGAATTTGTGCATGCTGTTGTAACTAAAGAATGTTAATTTTCATATTAATGTTAACGCTGTTAATATTGTATGTTTGTCTGTTAAACAAGCTTTCTGAATATCAAAATATTTACCTGAGAATTGGTAGCATCCGAAAAGGAGTAATATTCCGATTTGAGAAAACTAATTATTGCACTTTAAAAGCTACTCAGAAACGTTTTCGAAAATGATGGGCAGCTAATAAAAATTTATTTAAAAAAAATTCTTTAAATTTCGAAGATAAATAGTTTTATGAGGTTTTTAAATGTAAAGGAACGCTTTTCGGAATCTTCAGTGACTTGGAAGAGGTTATTGTATATTTTCGTTCTTGATTATTGTACATTTTTGTAGATTAAGAAACCTCTGTCATTTTTTACAGTGTATTTATCCATATGGCATAGATTTACACAAAATGAAGTAAGTAATTGGACAATGGACACACCGAATGCCTCCAATGGACTTTATTCACGTGGCGTCACAGACCAGAACTGGCGGTATTTTGATCTGTTATTCTAGCCGGTGTACCGCCAGAATGCCAGTATGTGCAGGCGCAAATACCGCCAGACTAGCTTCAGTCTCCATTCAGGTTGCGAGTATAAAGCTTAACCGATAATTTGAAAATTTAGTGAATGCTATTGGATACAAACTACATTTTGAATTTATATTATAATCAGGGATGAGAGCGCTCCGACCCAAAGGATTGATTTTCACCACTAAATTTTAATATTATTCTTTGCTTTATTAAATCCCAGAAATTCAGTCATTCAATACGGCGAGAAATACTATTAAAATTTAGTGGTAGCAATCGGTCATTTGGGTCGAAACACTCTCATCCCTGTATAATATTTTAAGTATCTACTCCTACAACAATGAATTTTCTTGTGGTATTTTTAACAGCTATACATTAATAACATATACTCCATAGAACACTATGATAATAGTATTAAAAAGTAAATGCTACCAGTAGACGAATTAGAGCCTTGACCCCAGATTACGTACCAGTCCATTATATCCCAACATTTACGCAGCTACAGAACCTACTAATGCAGCCACGCCGTACCGATAGCATTATTGATAGTATTACAGTTATTACTGATAGTATAATAAAGTGTTAAATATTTTTTCAAACAGGTGGCTAACGCAAGTAACAAAAAGAAAAAATAACGTAATCTGAATTAAATTTATTGAAATTAAAATTGTGGGTTTTTTTTATTTTTTATGAATATTGCATTCGTGAATTACTGATAACGTAAGTAATTATTTTATTCTGTTAAGTTATATTAATTAATAGATAACTGAAATAAGTAAACATGTATTTATGCAATTTAATTCAAAAGAAACAACACAGAAAAAATTGATTGCTCATGTATTTTTACTACTTCGTGGAAAAAAATACAAATATGAAAATTCTTCTAAAACTTTCATTAAAAGCAGAAAAGCACCTATGCTTTTTGTCATTATTGACACAAATTCGTCTACACATTATAAAATATTCAGATTTGGTACAGAATTCGTAAAATGTTTTCCTTAACAATAATGTTGTTTATTAATTATTTTCATTGAAGTATTGATTTATATATTTATGAATAATTTAATTTTAAAATTAAAAAAAAATAATTTAAATTTTAATCCTTAATAATTTTTTTACATACCATTGTCAGTCGAACCGATTTTACAGAATTATAATAGGTTAATTCTAACAAAAACAGTGGGATTTAAAGAAAGCCCTTCCGGCCTGTTCCGGCAGGGAAAAGGTAGTTTACATATTCTTTAATATTTTAGAATTTACATAATTTTATTCAAACACGCGAAGCTAAAATGCATAGAACCAGATAATAAAATATTCGCAATTTTCTTCAATGTTGAAATTGTATGGGAATTAAACTCTTCGGTCCCTGGGTCCCCATACGGGAACTTCTGTTTTTTCCTTATAAAAACTAAAATGTTCAATTTTTTTGCATTTTCACATCACTTCTTAATAGCTGAATGTTTTTGTGTTCAAAGCAAACGAATAAATGGCAGCATCTGAGCTGGTTCCCACGTAAAATAAATGCTATTTTCATCAGAGTTTGCAAAATGCATAAAAATGCGTCAAAGACAGTATGACCAAGGAAGTGAGAAATTTTCATAAGTATTTAATTTAAATCTTTTTCAATAAAAAAATTTGAGTATTTGTAGATTATTTACCTGTTTAAAGCTCTTAAATCTGTGATTGCGTTAATTTAGGTTAATGGTTATTAAATTGATGTTTTTAAGGGGTTTTTAGTTTTAGATCCATATTTTTGAACCTACATTACTAAGCGCCTAAAGGATCAATTTCAGAAAATATATTTTTTCTGTCATTTACGGTGTCATTTTGTTTGAAAAAACCAATAATTAAGCATTTGTATTATTATTTTAGCTTCGAAACTGAAGAGATTAAAAAAAAAAAAAATCACGTATCGCCAAGCCGGTTTCTTTTACGGCGACCTATTTTTGTTTTCAGACAGCTATATCGCAGCCATTTTTTAAGATAGAGGTAAAACCAAAAAATGCCTCGAATCCTTGCATCTTGTCCGAATACTTAGGGGAAGAAACTTTTGAGATTCTAATTATTTGTACATATTTTTGAATTTGAAATTTTTAAGTAGCCGCCAATTTAAGTCTAGATGGGGGACAAAGCTGACCCATGAATTCAATCGCGACCTTCTTAAGTCTCAGTCACATCCAAATCGGTTGATAATTATGATTGTTACAGCATGGCAAAAATCAGATTATTTCAAAATGTCAGCCACACTAGAATTCCAAACTGATTCATCTTAGCCACTTTTTACAATAGAGTCAAAACATAAAATGCACAGGATCCTTGTATCAAGGAAGAACACTTAAATGAAAAAACTTTTTGAATTTCTAATTCTTTATACAATTTTTTTAATTTCAAATTTTTCTATTTTCTTCTTCAGGCCGCCATTTTGGAACAAGATGGCGGATGAAGCTGGCTAACAAACTCGGACGAGACTGGTCCCGTACATATGCTCAGTCACATCGAAATCGGTTCATAAATAGGAGTGTTATATCAGGACAAATATCATATATATACACACGGTGTCCTGTGTCCATAAATGAAATATACCAATATTCCGTTAAAGAAAATGTAGTTAAACCAATTTCGTATTTTACTTATTAAAAGATGGACAAAATGGTAAAGTTTGTAATCGTAATGGTAGATGGCGCTGTCTAATACGGTGAGAAATAGAACTAAGTAAGGAATGTAGCAAAAATAGCTATGCCACAGGAAAGGCATCATTTTTCTGCAGCACGGGGCACCTCCGCATTGGTCATAGTTTAGCACGAAAGTCCTTAGAACACCATTTTTTAGGACTTTGGATTGGACATGGAGTCCTAATTCCATGGCCACCGAGTTCTCCTGATATCACACCTTGAGATTTTTCTTTTCAGGTTCATCAAGAATGTCGTTTATAAGACAATGGTAACATCTATGCATGAACCCAAACAACGCATTAACGAAGCCTTAATTTTAGTTACATCGGATATTTGGGACCACACGTGGATCGAATTATCGTCTTGATATCCCGCGAGCAACAAAAGGAGCACATGTCGAGACCTACGAACGTTTTAAAAAATTTTGATATGTAATTATTGTTTCAACATTAAAAGAAAGTTCTTATTTCGTGTGTTTTTGCTTTAATGTAATGTTGAAGTTGTATCTTTTATTTCTGGACACTCTGTATATATACATATATATATATATCATATATAATTAAAATGAAATCACAATGTATGAAAAAGTTGATAAAATGCTAATTATAAACCGTGGAAACTGGAAATGTATAATAAGAAACTATGAATAACCTACAGAATTATCAGAGGAGCTTGCAGGTTTAATTCATAGTGATGATATGTTATTTCATCCAATTTTGTCGGCATTAGGCCTAAGATGACAAAATTTAGCTCGTTATAAACATATCAAGACATTTCCAAACTAAACCAAAAATTACACATAAGATATGAAAAGATAAATAAATGAAGAGAAGAATATATATATATAACAATTAAAAACTATTAAAACTTACCAAAAAAAATTGTGAAAATATAAATAGAAAGAAATTTATTCATTGGCAATTAAACTGTTCCCCTTAACATATTCAACATAGATTTAAAAAACATTATAAAAAATGAGCAGAAAACGAATAATGGATATTTGTAGAACCTAGACAGATTCATCATGTCCAAAAGGCCTAGAGTTCCACAAATAAAGTATGTGGTTTCATCTTCATATTAGCCATAAAAAAGCTAAAGAATTTGAATTTGGGACTACCACACACAAAAAATATAGAAATAAATTATTGAAAAACAAATTAGTTTAATATAAAACATGATTAAAAAGGAATGAGAAATAATAATCACATTACCATATTGAAAGCATTGCTGACTAAGAATGAGGCGGCATTGAAAAAAAGTTAAGGAGATTATTTGCACGTGTTGCCAAATTTTTTTTAAAATGCTGATGGACCAAGGAGTAATAATGTACAGTATGGTCAAGCATATTCCTCAATATATGTGACCAGCACCCTCTATAGATAATTTAAAAGTGAATTCCACCGTGTATTCCAAGGAATCAATGAAGTGCTGCCATCTTTAGAATATATTAGTATAATATATCGTTTTGGAATAAAAACTATTTATATCAATTAATGGATTAAGCTTTAAAGCAAATACTCTCTAGAGACAAATAAATGATAATTATATAATAATTAAAAATATGTTAATAAATTTATACCGTTATATTAGAAGAAAATAAGTAAATACACTATAAAATAAAAATAATATGTAAATTGGTGATATTGATGATTCATTAATTAATGTTTCACATAAATCAATATACCTAGCTATAGCATATCGCTATTTAAATTCCTTTGACTACATTGCACTATCACTTAAGTAAATATATAATTAAATATAAATAAATAAATTATTAAAATTATGATGCTAAGGAATCAATATTAATAAAAGTAATAATAATAATTAAATTTAGAAATTAATTAGTTGCATTTATTTTGTCCACAAACTGTCTTAAAAATTAAATAAACCAAATTAAAGTAAGAGGGTAGAACAAATAATAAAATTTATAATTAAAACATGCAGTTCATTCTCTTTTAATATAATCTACTATGTATAATAAATTAATATGATATTGTCCTCATAGGGCTAAAAATTAAATACCAGTTAAACGTTACCATTATTAATTATTAATGAATATAAATAAATGTAATATGAATAAATAAATATATAAATATAACTATTCAAATATACTTATAAAAGCCTCGAATCAACATTTATTATAAAATGTATTAAAGCAACGTATTTATAAATGAAATGCCCCCTTGCTTTTTTTCAATTAACCATTGCGTCTTATCCAGAAAAAGCCACCCTCCTCCGTACTATAACATCTACCCACCCAATATATATATATATATATATATATATATATATATACACACACACACACACGAACATATATATATATATATATAACCATTATATAATATTAATATTAATCATCTTTAAAAGAAATATACATATAGGGTAACTTGAGGTGAGATGCCGTTTTGTACAAGATGCCGTATCACGTAGTTTTCATATGCGCAGGCGATGTAGGGAACGGCTGCTCAGTTGTAAGGAAGAGGGTTCCCTAGTGATACTTTAATTTCCATTTATGTTCTTTTTTTTAATTTTTAAGTGGTAATTTTTTATAGCTATTTCGTCTTAACGCTTCTGGTAAGTGTCCAAAATCTTTTACGCGACTTATTTATTTGCCTATATAAGTCTTAGTTTAAATACCAGAGAAATAAATCTGATGTTTTTGGTGAGTATTGGTACCTGGCTTTCTGCAAAGCATAAAAATTAGCCGGTTCCCACTTCTTCACGTCAGTGGGGGGGGGGGGGGGGGCACCAACGTCTTGCCCAATACTTTGGGTTGAGTCGGCGAAAAGTTTTAGGGGGTAAGATGCCGGCTATTTTCAATTGCGGTCAAATGCCTGGTTGTTTCTTCATTGTTTAAATTTCTCTTGGCTATTAACTAACTGTCAACATTTTTAATCAGATAATTTAAATTTGTGATTAAATCGGGATTTTAATCAACTGATTAAAAAATCATTGATTAAAATTATAAATTTTTTAAATGTTTAAAATGACATAAAGAAATATTAAAATCTAAGGTGAACATAATTTAAAAGTTTTCTATATGTATTCCGCCTTATAAATAAATTTTATTGGCCGTATAAATAATTGTTTAATAATTGTTAATTTTAATCATTGGTAAAAATTTTATGTTAAATGCAGTTATAAATAATTTTAATAAATGTAAATATCGGTAGTATATAATACAGTTTTAGATAACTAGGGGTTTCTGCCCCCTACGAACTATGCTCGCCAACGTCCATCCAGACACCGCAGACTCTAAAAACAGGCTAATTTGATCTGCTGTGAAAAGACTACGGAAGATTAAATAATAATTAAAAGACTAGTGGCGATCGCCGGTAATCAGGTTTCCATTCATTTCCCTTTGGTTGAGGGATTTTAAGACAGAATCGATTGGTGTCGAGACAGCTAACTGTTACTTTCGTGCTTGATTTAATAAGTTCAACCCAACAATTTTAAATTAGCTTATATAAAATGGCTAAGTAAACAATTTTATAAAGACGCTATAAGAAATTTATTTTAAATTAGACAATTTAAATGTATCTTTTTAAATATGACGTAATTTTCACGAAAGTTTTTTTTCTTTCTCATTTTAATATTCAAATAAAAATAATTTTAAAGGTCTATAAAAGACAAACTAAATAGGTGTGACTATAGCAACAGTGAATTTCCAGGTATCTCAAGCCTTTTTAAAAAGGAATTAGATAAGAAGTCAAAGGGTAGAAAGACAGAATCTTCAACTGACGATGATATGGCTGATGATTAAATTCTCTCCCAAGATTCAGAAGACGAGGATTTTTCTCTTTTAAAGCGAATGAGAATGATTGTTCAGAATGTCTAACAGAGTGCAAAAAAACCTCGGAAATTGTGACAAATTGAATTGGCTCAAAATATCTCAATAAAATGGTTCATTTATTTGTTTGTTTCACAAACTTCACCAACTTTCCAGCCTTACTGTTAAAAATCAACATTAACATTTAATGTTTAAATTCATTCGATTTCTTTTTTTTTAATTGTTAAATTCATGTTCCTGAAAATATGTTAGAACTTGAATTGTTTCCGCTGTTCACAAATCGAAAATTTCAAATACACTCAGTTTAGCGCCGAGCAGCGACACAGCCGTCGACATTTTTCTCGCGGTGGAGATAGTAGAGTTATGTCTATTCAAAGGCAAGGGTATGCTGATTATTGAATTTTGATTTACGTAAACACAATTCCTAAGAATAAAACCTTAGATGTAAGATTTTATTTTACCTATTCTTATTATAAATAATCAAAAGAATAAAATAAAAGGAGTCGTTTTTAATAGAAAAGGACAGTTTGCTGTAGCTGTCAAAAGCTTAAAATTTAAATAGATAAACTGCATTTTCTGCCACTTATGTCATGAACGATAAAATTTAAACTTTTGACTAAAAAACTGAAGTGGTATTAAAATATATATATATATAAGTTTTAAAATGCCGAATGAATCAAGTAATTCCTAACTTTAGAAAACATCTGCCAGTAAAGGATCATACTATGATGTTACTGAGTTTATTCTATTCCAGTGATTGTTAAATAGTCTGAATAACTACTTGTAAAGAATATTTAGCTAACCATTGTTTATATGAAGAAAAATATTAAAGTCTAACAAAATTTAAAATTTAATCCTCTTGCCTATTTTTTTCTAATTAAGAAATATTTTTTGGAGTGTAAAATAAGATTTGTCTTTTTTTTTTTTTCTCAATATGTTACAAAATAAAAATGTGACGTTTTCAGCACGAAAAATGATATCCTGATGTGCGTGAAGAAAAATTTTGTTGTAAAACACCTTAAAAATTTTAGTCAAACTTCATCTCCTGAATTCATAATTGACAGAAAGTCAAAAAGAGTTCATATAACATAACGGCCTTTGGCGACAAAATGCAAAGAAAAAAAGTATTCCGTTTTTACAAAGAAAAATTAATATTCCCTTTTTCTTTTATCTTATAAACGAAAGCACATTTTCTTTTCAGCATGTCAAAAATTATTCTGTTGTAACTTTGCTGTGAACAGCAAAAAGCAAAATTTTTTTAGCATTGTTATACTTTGCAGCAACAAAGGAAAATATGTTTGTAAAAAGTTCCTTCTTTTTTTCTGCAATTATTGAAGATGAGTTCTTTTTTTAATATGGCTATTAAACTTTATTTGTATTTTCTGCGACTGCATATTTGCATCTATAAAAGACAAAAAACATGCTATTACAGATCTGATAACAAATAAATGTTTTTTCCAAGGTATGTAAGGATATTGAACTGTTGAAAGTATAGTATGTTTCGTTTATTTATTCAATGCATTAAGAAATATTTTCACTGATTAAACTTGATTTTACTAAAACTCTTTTAGTAGCTTTTATTTCCTTGATTTTTCATCTAAATGTTTACTGAGATATTGCAGAGCCACAAACATTTTACTTTGTTTGGTGCTATTTCGCTTAACTAAAAAGAGAGTCTGTAATAACAAAAAAAAAACAAAACAAAAATCCGAGAATTTGTCGTAATAAAGTAAAAAAAAAAAAAAAAAAAACGCCGTTAAAGAGCACCATAAAAATACTAAAATAAACACTACGAATACGTTTCGGATTTTATTTAACTGCTCTTTTTTCAGGTGCAAATCTCTGCATGGTTTGAAAACACAAAATGGTCGGCATTGTGAATTATCATTTTCACAAAATAATTGATAGTTTCTTTTCAAAAATTTAAAACGAAGTATGTGCCCATCTTAAAACAAAAAAAAGTATTATCTACAAATAGGAGTGAGAGGAATTATTATTTATCATATTCTTAGTAAAAGATAAGTCATTTGGTGTCGTACACTATCTGATCAAAAGGATATCCGGACATTGTCGATTTTAGACATTTTGACAAATATTTAGAGAAATACATGATGAAATCTTCTGGAACTTCGGAATGTATAGCGCGTGTTTGACCTCATATTTTTCAGTTAAAGGCTTATCACAAGGACAATCAGGGAATTACACTGTAAAAAAGAAAAAAAAAATTAAAGTTAATAAAATTTCTCTAGGAAACTGGGATTCCTAGAACTTTTTATATAACGTCAACAACAAAAATTCATGTAAGAGATACACTTTTGCACCGTAAATAAAATAATATGTAAGGTACTAAGAACTTTTTAGGAAATTGAGATGCCTAGAACTTTTTATGTAACTGCAACCCGGGTTACAAATAAAATTTTAGTAAGATTATTTTACTAGATTCTTTTGTGAAGCTACAGATTTCTGTAGCTTTAAAAAAACTAGTTTTGTAGATTTACATATTTTTTTGTACAGTGTACAGATACAATTTTAGTAAGGATGTAGATTTATTTCTGTTACTTTACATCTTAGTCCAGGCAATAGGGGATTTTACCTGGCAAAATTAATGGTAGTTTTAGAAATCAACTTACTTTATGTTTTTTGGGTCGCTGAATCCGAATTTGTAACTTCCCATTAAAATTTCCCCCGGCAATCCCCCCTCCATTTTTTTTTGTAAAATGCCCCCCCCCCCCAAAAAAAAGGTTTTTATTAAAAAATCAATTTTTTTATTATTTTAGGGGAGTATCTAGAAATTCAGAAAGTAGACAAAATTTACAACAAATAAGATGCATAACATTATGACGTAGTATGAATGGGGTGGTTGGGATCTGCCTCGGAACATGGCCGCGGTGCTGCGTGGACTAAGTTGCGCAATTCCGCTTAATCACTCCGTTTACATTCTCCCTCCCTTCTCCCCTCTGAACTTTCCCTAAAAGGTTTACTTTAAGTTTTTGGGTCTCTGAATCCGAATTTTTAACTTCCCACCAAAATCTCCCCCCCCCCCCCCCCAACAAGTTGTTTTTAAATTAAATTTTTTATTGTTTTAGGGGAAAATTATCTAGAAAATCAGAAGGTAGGCAAAATTTGCAACAAATAGGATATATGACATTATGATGTATGATAAACGGGGAGAGGGGGGGGGGGGGGCTCGGTACATTCATCGTGCGCTGTTCTCAAAACCAAATTTTTTCAAAGAATAAATTTTCTGGGGGGTGGGGTGTTGCCAGGGGAAATTTTGGTGGGAAGTTACAAATTCGGATTCAGCGACCCTAGAAACATAAAGTGAGTCGAAATCCAGAACTAGCATTAATTTTGCCAGGTAAAATAGTATTGCCTGGACTTGCATAACTTAGTGCACGCAGGGCCGCAGTGCATGTTCCGAGGCAGCTCTCCACCTCCCCGTTCATTCTATGTCATAATGTCATATGTCCTATTTGTTGCAAAATTTGTCTATTTTCTGAATTTCTTCAATTTTTTCCCCCCAAAAAATAAAAAATTTAATTTAAAAACAACAAATTTTTCTTTTTTTTGGGGAGGGGGGGCTATGGGGAGGGGGATTTAGGTGGGAAGTTAAAAATTTGGATTCAGCGACCCATAAACATTAAAGTAAACCTTACAGGGAAAGTTCGTAGGGGAAACGGGAGGGCGAATGTAAACGATGTGAGTGGTTAAGTGGAATTGCGCACTTAGTCCACGCAGCACCGTGGAGCCTTTTCCGATGCGTTGAGTTGAGTTGATTGTTGACGGCCGATTATCTACTCGAGGGATATAGGCCCTAGGGGGAGTGCCCTTCGTGGGGGTCTTTCTAAGGTAACCTAACCCGTATTTACGCATGGAAAATCCAAGGTTTCGAAGAAAACCACGAAAACTCCGAAACGGTTAGGCCGACGGGCGCGATTGGGTTCGAACCCAGCACCTCCCGTCTACCAGCTTCGAGAGCAGAACCTCTCAGCCACTGGTGAGGCCAAATTTTCCGATGCAGATCCCCCTCTTCATTCATCCTGTGTCATAATGTCATATATCTTATTTGTGGCAAATTTTGTCTACACTGTAAATTAAAATGTCTGAAATTCAAACACTTAAGTGTCTGAAACGGAGTGTTCAGTTTTCAGACATTTTAAAATGTCTGAATTTTTTCAGACACTTTTCGTGTCTGAATTTCAGACACTTCAAACGTCTTAATAGCATCCATTTTTTTGTAAGCATCATACGTAGCCATGTTTGACCACGTTGAATCCTGGAAAAATATTTGGCTGGGGTCCTGCCCCCCCCCGCCCCTACAACCTGATTTTTCTGGTGCTCCCAATTTTGGTACGCAATTTTTGTTAAGCTGATAATTTAAATCTTTTACGACATTTTACTGATTATAATCAATATTATGAACTTCAGGAGTAGAACAAGATTAAAACAAAAAATATTTATCTAAATATTAGATTTTTTTAATTTGTTTTATTTTTAATCTTATTTTACATTAAAAGTTCAAAATATTGATTATAATCAGTGGAATTTCGAAACAGATTTAAAATATAAACTTTACAAATATTGCACATCAAATTTGTGGGCACTAAAATCGTAGGGGGGCGGGGCACGGCCCAGTATGCCCATTCTTTAATCAAGAAGTTCTTTTGCAAAAAATACAACCCTGCATTATTGTTATCTTAATTGAGATGTCCGGTATTCGGGAGTATCCGTTGTGGAGGTTAATGGACATTCCCGAATAGCTATTCTGAAACATCTATTTAGCGAATACTTTTTTAATCCGCATGGCATACATATTTGTATATTTTTACCTCACAAAAGCAGACATCTCCGATTATCGGACAAATTCAGCGGCAAGGGCTATTGAGGGCTTTTAAAGTACATGGATAAATATATATATTTCTTACAATCTTGTCCTACTCTACTTCATATAATTTAAAAATAGATTTTTTAAAAATTTATATTGCCACATAGGCAATTTTACATATATATCAGATGATAATCACAACAGCTATTTAACTATGAATAAATAAATAAATATTCTACTTTACCCTTTGCACTCGAGGGCTCCGGAGCGGAGCCATTTAAAATTTGTCTTCAAACTCGAGGACTCCGCTACGGAGACAATGCAAATAATTTTGTGATACCTGTCTAGAAAAGCTAAGATTACATGGTATCACAAAATTATTTGCATTGTCTCCGTAGCGGAGACCTCGAGTTTGAAGACAAATTTTAAATGGCTCCGCTCCGGAGTCCTTGCAAAGGGTTAATATTGAGAAAAAAATTACTTCGGTATTTTGTTTATTTATATTTTGTGTTTTTTAATCTTTTCCTACTCTAAAAGTTCAAAACTTTCATTATAATCAGTGCAAGATTTAATGTATCAACTTTACGAAAATTTCATACAAAATCCCCCCCCCCCTCCCCGAAAAAAAATAAAAATCCTTATCATTTAAAAATTAGATTTTTTAAAAATTTATATTGCCACATGGGCTTATTGTTATCATTCCTATGAGGTACTAAACAAGACATCTTTAAAGCAAAATAAAGCCAAAAAAAAAAAAAAAAAGTTAGCACATGATATCACTATGATACAAACTTGCGATGCTTATCAGTAAAGTCTAATTGGAAAATGACCTTCGAATACACGCATGCAGCGAAATCTAAATAAACAAATGATTTCCTTTTTCCTGTCTGGCTTACTTCTATGTTTCAAAATCAAAAGTTTTCACACATTAAAAGATTTAATAGCTTTAGAAATATATCTAAGAAATACTTGAGATAAACATTCATTTTCAATTATATATAAATTCCATGAAAATCAATTGATTTTTTTTTTCCAAAAGCGAAAGTTTATAAATATATTTTTTAATTTCAGCTGAATATTGTTCAATGGAAAAAAAAAGGCAATCCCGAAAATCCCGGAATTTTCCAGTAAAAATTCCGGGATTTTCGGGGTTAAAATTAAAGCGGGATCCCGGGATCTCAATCCGGGATTGTAATCCCTAGCTAGGAAGTAAGAAAACTTTAGGAGATCTTTCAAAGTTTTTTTTTCTATTTCCTTGTGGTCGAGTATGAGATAAGCATTAGCCATTGAAATTGAAACTAAGAACTGCCATATTGAAAACAAAACAAAACAAGAGAATGAACTTAACTTTTAAATATGTCTGTTTTTTAGTGATGTTATTACTTTAAATTTGAGAAAAAAGATGAGAATAAATAATACATAATTTGTAATAAAAGACAACGTCATAAATTTAAAAATATATACTTCTAGAATTAGTGGGTTTTTTTTTGCAAAAAGATTCAAAACTAATTAAATTTCATGTAAGATTTTGTTTAGTACAATAAATAAAATCATAAAAGACAATAATTTTAGTACTATAAAGAAATTATAACACTTACTTTAATCGCTGTTTGCAAGAGGTAAGAAATATTCCTCGATTTGAAATTTTAAAAACTACCACAACCACAGTGAGGGAGAAAGACTTTCATCAGTTTAAAAGGTAATCCCATAATACATCCGACTAGCCATATTTAAAGAATGAGATGTTTCATCCTAAAAACAGGACCCGCCAGACAAAAGTTTCTTTTTTTTTTTGCCAGCTTCGACAGGACGAAGATGAATAACACAATATTATTGATATAAATTGATACGAGTTAACACTAAGCCCATTGCACACGCTTTGTAGAATTTCCGGGTGTAATCTTCAACCGTCGTCTACTTCTGTTCTGTGTCTATCCCGCCCTTGTATCGACGACAGCTTCTAAGAGACATTTGATGTCGAGCACACACGTCAGATGTATGTATTCAATAAATAAATAATCCAAGTCAATACGAATTAAAACCACAGTACTTCACATTTCGCAAAAAACGAATTAAAATACACGCGTACATAAAAACAAACTTTGTTTGAATTACAACGTATACCACTTCGAACGAAGACATCTAAAACGCATGCGCAACTGGGAGTGCTAGTGCCCTCTGGTGGTTATTGCGTCGGAAGTATCAAAACGTCTTAAATTAAGACACGTTTAAAGCAATGAAGTGTCTTAAAATAAGACGTTTGCGGATATTTTAGACATTATTCTCAGTTCGTTTACACCATGGTCAAAGTAAGACACTTATGTATCTTAAATTAAGACATCTATAATGTCTGAATTTTCAGATTAAGACTCTAAATCTGTCTAAATCTGTCTAAAATTCTTTTTCAGTCACATATGTGTCTAAATTTAAGACGCTTCTATTTGCAGTGTACTTTCTGAATTTCTAGACACTTTTTCCCTAAAACAATACAAAAATTGATTTTTTTAATAAAACCTTTTTTGGGGGCCATTTTACCAAAATTTGGGGGGGGGGGGGGTTGCCGGGGGGAATTTTGGTGCGAAGTTAAAAATTCGAATTCAGAGACCCAAAAACCATAGAGTAAGACTTTTTTCCGAACTACCATGAATTTTGCTAGGTAGAGCCCCTATACTGTCTCTATTGACTGGACTAATCTGTAGAATTGCAGATTTTTTTTACAGTGTAACAACAAATTGAATAAAAAAATATTATTTGTGATCACCTTAAATAGTAAAATGCTTGTAATAATCCGTAGCTATAGCACATGACTATGTGGATTCTATATAAAATTTGTGATCATTTGTGTAGGGATAGCACAATATTCACGTAGATGTAAGTTTCTTAAAAAAATGAAGAAATTTAAGCAGGTTTTTGATTTATATGATGCAAACCAAATTAAACACCACTTTCAAGAAACTTGAGAAAGCGCAGTAGAAATAATATACTGTAATTAGGATAGAAATATATTGATCATTTGATAAAATATGAATATTTGTATGAAATAAATTTTAACTGCATACGCGCTAAAGATAAGACAATTTATTTTGCATAATTTCAGACTCAAATATAGTGCAACTCATAAAAAAAAGCCAGTCGAATATCGTGAAACTTCAAAAGGATATCGGCGATATAGTCTTCCTAATTTTCAGGTGGATGATGAAGGAATTTTCACAGATTCATGGTGTCATTAAAAAAAAAATAGATTTCCAACAAAAGAATATGTACCAGTACAAAATCTCTGAACCGGTTAAAAGGCTTTGACGCACCACTTTGCCTCATAGCTCTAAGAATTTTGAGTATGTGTCTTAAAAATAATGATATCAAATTTTGAGTGACTCTATGCTATTAACTAATATATGGGTAGCTCTGAAATTAAGTGGGAATTTGAGTCCAATCAAATGTTTGCATATTTATGCAAATAATTGTTCATCTAAATAGACAATCTATGAAGGCACATCTAAAACTTGTATTAAAAATACTTCAGAATAAATTTTGAAATTTAAAACTAAATTATAATAAAATTAAAATCATACTAAATGTCACCTCTATGGTTTGTCCCTCCATGCATGTTTTTACTTTACAACATGAATATATCCCATAAGATAAAGTAAAAAACCCGTATAAAATATATTAAATAAAAAATGGATATACTTTATTTATTTTTTAAAAGAAAATTTTGAAATTTTATATTAAAAAAAAATTTACAAACCAAGACACTTCAATCCCCAGAATTATAGCTACTTCCTTGACATATCATTTATAGTTATATAAAAATCTACTAGATGGCAGCATAATCTAGAACTTGGAATACAAATTAAGTACAGGAAGCTAGTTGTTGGATGGAATATTTCTGAAGCCTGGTAAGTTGTCATTTCATCTAGTTTTAATTTAAAACTTTTAATACCATAGTGTACTTACTTTAATTGGATTTCAACTCAATGGCCTCATTCATTATGTCAATTTTAAAAATAGCAGAATTTTTTTGTTAAGTAGCTTTAATTTGGTTTATTTAATTTTGTATCCAAGTAGCATTACGTTAATGTTGTGCATAGTTTAGAAAATATTAGGCCTAATCTCAGATATGTCACCTCTATGCCATTGTTGTAGCATGGAGGTGACATATTTATTGATGTAAACACTATTTTAAATGTGCTTAAGGTATAGTTTTAAATTACTGAGCCTACATTTTTATTTTACGGATAATTTTATAGTAATAAAAATATTTTGTGAAACTGAAAAATTTTAATTCTAAAATATTCAGTTTTGTGTAATTTTGATTTATTAATGCCTTTCAGTATTTCTTTTACTGCAAGTTAAATTTTAGATTCATTTAGTTCATTTTAAAGCCTTTTATTGAATTTCCTGATCTCCTAAACTTAAAAATATAAAATAAAAATAGAACTAAATATAAATTTGCTGTTTTTTGTTATGCTAGACAATTTGATAAATGAAAACCCCCATAAAATATTTGTTTAATATTTAATATAAATAATATGGCTGCACTAGGGTAGCCTGCAGTCATATACTTAAAGTGCTGTATTTTCTATTTATGATTATTATTATTTTTCTATTCTCTACTTATTTTTATTTAATTGCACATTAACATATTTAAATATTTTTAGATATCATGGCTCGAGCAAAAAGCAAAAAGATTTCTATAGAAAAGAAAAAAAAAAAATCAAACGAGAAGCAGACCTGAAAAGACGGGATAAAATTTAAAAAAATCCAGAATTGTATGAAGAATGTAGGAAAAAAGAATGCAAAAGGTATTACAAGAGGAAACAAGAAGAAAAAATAAAATCTATTTCTCAATTGAGTGAACGACAGAAGCGCGCACAAAGAAAGAATTGGGTACAATGGACGGTTAAAAGTCGAGAGAAGAAAGCAGCTAAGGAAAAATTACAGCAAGTTCTTTTAAATTCTAATACACCAGAAACAGATGATGATTCAGAAATTATAAACAATTCTATTGCGAATGCTAAAGATATGATAGGAAGAGCAGGTATACCAGTCCGGTAAAAATTGGTCGAAAAAGTGTTAATGGAAACAAAACAATGACATACAGAAGAATAAAATTGCTTGAAAAAGAGCTTAAGAATGAAAGTTATGAAAAATTGAAATATAAAAGAGAAAAAGATAAACATAAGAATCGATATCAATGCCTCATAATTAAAAGAAAAAATTAAATAGTCCAAAAGAGAAGGTACAATAACTATTGAAAGGCAAACATGTTTCACCTAAAGTCAGAAAATGTCTTGAATTCGGTTCAGCATTGACCACTCAGATCGAGAAAAATTTGGGAAAAAAAATTAGAAGTATCGAAAGTCAAAGAAAGCCTTTGGACTTGTCCTTTCTTGAAAAATAATAAACAAGTACTGCAGTATGCACAAGACACCATTTAGGTCCTGTTAAGCTGTATTTAACAAATATGACCTCAGTTGAAGATTACGTAGAAGTTAAATTGATGCAAAGATGTTCGGGATCGAAGAACAAATTTGTTTTTAGTAAAGAGCCAAAAGCAATCATTAGATATGAAGAATTCATTTGTGTGGTTGAACAGCCGAAATTGCACTTAAAGTGCACAGAAAATGTTGGAAACACAACTTAAATACGACCATTTGAACTTTTATTTTTTACAAATTACCAAAGGGTCATTCCACACAAAATGAGGATATATTTAAAAAAAGTCGTGGCTGCATAGTAACCGATTTTAATAAAATTTGATACACAGATTTAATTCATATTCAAATAGAGCATTGCAAAATATTTCGACAATAAATAAATAAATAAGTAAATAAATAAAAAATTGGAAGTTCTGGACATTTAAAAAACTTGTGACATAGAATGGCATGTGTACAATCATTCAAAGTTGCAAGTTTGAAGTTCCGTATCTTGAAAACTATTTAAATTAAATCTTTTTATAATATTGTAATCTCTGGAAAATTATCTTCATATTTATTTAATAATCATAATTTGGTAACGTCATGATTAATCTTAAAATTGTTGTAAAAATTGAAAATTTGTCAATTTTGAGAAAATTAAAAACGTTATAAAAATTAAAGGAATTCAAAAACATCTCTGAAATTGATGCCTGATGTAGTGTTACATATTAAGATCGAATTGCTAAAGCTTTTAAGTTGCCATGTATTTCCTTCACATTTAAAAAAATTTAGAAACTTAAAAGAAATGACAAAATTGTAATTTTTCCTTAGGCAAAAAAAAAAAATATTGAAGGAAAGGTTAAACATAATAGTTATTGCACAGACATAAAGATCAATAAGTCCATGATATAATAAAAAAAAATTCAAGATTGCCTTTTTTATTCCTAACGTCACAAAATTGTGTTAAAAAAGTAATATTTGTTGCATTCCAAGAGCTTTACTCTTTGAATAAGCGCGCGTTTTTTTTTACAATATTGCACGATTTCAAAGTGAAAAAAGATGCAGTGCTGCCATCTATGGATTTAGAGGATAAATATATATTTTTTTTGTTCAAAGTAATATATATATATATCTTTTACTGTAGTATAAAATAAATATATTAATAGCCAAAAATAAACTGAAAGCAAAAATTAAAGTTCCTATATTTAAAAACACTTTTATCTATAATATGAAATAATTTAAAAGTTCAATAAAGTTGTTTTTTTTCGCTTAAAAAGAAGCGATAGAAATATTGCATTTTACCCTCAACATTTTTTACTGTTTATTTTTTTTTTCTCATTAAGGAATAAAAAGGCAAGAATGAAACTTTCGATATTTAAAATATATACATTTAGCTATAACGCCAAAAAAAGTAAAATTGTCAAAGCTGTCCTTCATGCTTAAATGAGCAGTAGAAATATTGCATTTTTACTTCAAAATTTTTGAAAAATAATTTTTTTTCTCATTACGGAATAAAATACAATTACTAACTTACGCCAATCTGTTACTTATTATTCATTCCTAATTACAAATAATTTTTAATATAGTCTTTCCATGCCTAAGGCTAATAATCAGAATTGAAATTTTAAGCATGTAGACAATACCCCGATTTTGCATTCACTTTTAATGTATATTTTTATGCTTAAATAAACAATCCTGAAATCTATTATTTTATATTTACTCATAAATAGATACGATCTACATATAGACTTATTTTCATTAAAATCTATGACATGTCTGCCACAGCTGATTTGCTCATTTTGCATGGAATGACCCCAAAGTGAAATTTCCACTTAATTTCACGTACATTTCACTGGCCCCGCCCCATACTCATTTTGAAAATTCAACAGCACCATTCGTTTGTGCTACGTTTGTGCTGGTTTATGCCGCAAAAATTTTCGTTTGTGCCACTTCCGTTCTCTCGTTATAACGAACACAAGATTTTTTATTGTAAATTTTGCCTTATATAATCCGAGCATTTTCCCGAATAAACTAGACAAAAATTTTTGTTTTGAAAAACCGGTGACAAAAGAATAAAAATTCTTAAAAGACGCTCGCCGCGAAGGGGTTTTGATAAAACAATTACGCAGCGAGAAGGTTAATATACTAATAACCTTTTTTAATAATAACTTAAATATTTGAAGAAAAAAACTTTGAGATACATAATCTTGAATACATCATAATTAAATAATGCATTCTTCAACATTTATACTTTACACACTTTTAAATTACAGTAAATGATGAATTATGATACAAAAAGATTTACCGAATGTCTTGCTTTTCAGTTTGCTTTTAACCCTTTCAGGGGCAAGGTACTTCTATTCGTAAAATGCTGAAATGAGAGAACGGCACCAGAATTTGCAACCAAATTTAATTCGAAATAAGCAAAAGCTTATGTTCACGTGCATAATAAAAGGAAAAATTTCATTCCAGTATTTTGGTGCCAATGTCGCATTTAGGAATTAAAATTAAGTGGTCCAAAAATTAACCACCGCCCTCGAAGGGGTTAACTGATTTTTGGTTTTCATCTTCCGCGTCGGCCTCAAGTTTTTCTTTTTGGTTTTTGAGTGTTATGGACATAGAAATGTTTGAGGTTCAGGCTTATTTGTAACTGCCACACCTTTATTTCCAGATTGCTTTAGCGACTGAGTTTTTTCCGAATTTTGTTTTTGCAATGCTGTTTTTGCTTTTTCAAACTTTAATTGTTCTGTCTACGTTCTCATATGAGTGCGGCCTTTTCTTTCAATTCAGCATTAAGTTTTCTTTGAAATGATTAATACTTGCATAACACAAAACTCTTCCTTATTTATAAACATACAAAACTGAAAAACATAAAAATTTTGAAAAGTGTCCGCTATTTAGAATCAACATTCGAAATATTATTAGCAGATTTCCCAGTGTTGATTTACTTTCTGAATTTTAGTAATATTTACATCTGCCAAGGTAAGATATAAAATATACTAATATTTTGAACAACATATCTGTCATAAATAATCTCACGAATTTGATTAAAATATTCGTCGAAAAATGATTTCCAGTTATCCTGTATCACTTGTTAACATTTCAAAATGTTCTTAATTACTTTTAATTTCAACAACTCATTAGATAGCTTATTTCCTATTACAATACTATAATTTGAAGAATTAATTTACCATGTGCGCTGTTATCTATTATGTCGTTAAGAACCAATATTTCCTAAATCTTCATTAACAAATTCTATAACATTTACTTTAGTTAATTACTTTTCTATAAATCACAGACAAGAATGTATTTATCAATTCATTTTTAGTAATGAATAAAGACACCTTAATAGAATTCATGCATAGTTAATAAATGTGTGAATATTTCTAACAATAATGATAATATGATAAATATTCTACAGTAAATGCATATTAAAAAAATGAACAGATGTATGTCATCGAAGTAAGAAATATAATATGATTAAATTTCGATGAAACAATGCAATTAATTGAAATTAAACTTTTATAAATATTTTTTAACCCTTTCGCGGGCGGTGTCCTTAAAGAAGGACACTTTTTTTTTTTTTTTTTTTTTTTTTTTACTGGCACCAAGAATCTTTAATTAAACTTTTCTTTTTCTAACGTACTTGAAAATTAGCAAGTTATATTTTCTAATAAATTCGTTTATAAATTCTGGTGTCAGTACATCATTTCATCAGTTTATAAACAGTATTACTCCGCGCCGGAAAAGGTTAAACAAAAAATGAGAGCGAATTTCAGTTACTGCTTCTTATCTCTCCAACGCCCATAAATAAACTTAAATATATATTTTTTAATTCATAGGTTGTATTGTAGTGTTTTTACAAAAAAAGCGTAATAAGAAACAAACTTTATGAAAATGTACATCAAGTAAGTGACACACAAATTCCAGGTCCCATCACAGCAAAAAAAAAAAAAAAAAAAAAAAAAAAAAAAAAAAAAAATTAATTCATTTGAAATATTGTATTCAAGGCGAATGTTACTCTCCGAAAAAAAAAAATCCATGAATTAATATAGTTTCAATCGATGCTGTATTTAATTGAGTTTCGTGTTTGCCCTATGTCGCTGGGTCACGGAAATATATTTCATCTTGTGCTGTGTTTGTACCCTTGCCAACCTTTAATAGTGAGACGTTCCAGGCAGGGTATTGTTCCATGTGGTTTAGTCGGTAGAACGTCAGTGCGCTATACTGATGGCCCGGGTTCAAGTCCCGGCATGGAATCCTTTTCACTACGTTGGCCTTTGCGCCTATTAAGCAATTAATTTGAAATTTGATTTTAATTTGAAATAAAAATTAATGAGTCCTTCAAAATGCAACAAATAACAATTTAACGTATAGTTATCTCTAACATTCAGGAAAAAAAGTATGTGAGACTTATTCCATTTTTGGTATTTTTTTCCCCACAAAGAAGACCAACTTAAGTGCTTGCCTGCTTGGAGGAAATACAAAAATTTGGAAGGTTAAAGTTTCATAACAGAAAATACGAGAGTTATGGGATTTCGTTCTATGAGTAGGTAAACTCTTCTAGAACCCAATAAAGGCAACACGGTACATATTAACTTAAAACTTAAGCCTAGAGGCCGTTTCAAAGAAGTGTCACCTGGAGGTGACAACGGGTGTTCACAGGTTAATTAAATGATTTGATTGTGCAATTGTGCAAAACACTCATGTTAAAAACATTGCTTATTTTTCACTTACTCATTGGAAGACCTAACCGATGTAGCTTTCAATGTAAAATATATCTAAATTAATTTTAAAGCAATGTGCAAATGAAATTGTTGGAGAAGGCGCAGGTGCCTTCGGCAGCCAATGAATGATTGTAAAAAATAACTATCACTATAACGGTTACAATAAATTTATCTAAAATTACTTTAAATATATTATACAAACGAACGTAATGGTGGAAGCCTCTCTGGTTTCAGCATTGTAGTAAGCAACCGTAAAAATATAAAAAATAACCTATTTGTTTGGGCCCCACTGTCTTCTTCATCGCAGTGACCGACAAATGAAATAAAAAAAAAAACGGCAGTCGCAATAACCGAGCTCCCTTCGTTAATGTGCGAAATTAGAAAAAAATATATCTGCCTGGATTACCTTAAATATACCTAAAACTACCGTAAATACAATATGCAAACAAACTTAGTGGTGGAGTTCCAAATGATTTCACCATAGTACTGAGTGGTCGTAAAAACGACATTCAGAATAATAGTGGCCCTTCATATTCAAACACTGAAACAGTTGTGAAACAGTAGCCGAACTCAAAAACAAATATTTATTTTCAAGAAGATTTACAATCTCCTGATTAAATTCAAAATTTAAGCATAGTCTTTTACGTCGCTATGGGAACCAATTAGGTATGCTACTTATTTGTATTTATTTACCGGAATTAAAAAATTCATTGGAGGGTTCTTTGTTTCGTTTCTGAAAAATATTTGAACGCTTTATTTTGTTTAATTATTAATTAAAAATATATTTCATATATTTTTATTAATCTTTTTTAAAAGTTTCCCGAATGTATGAGTTTAGTCCATACAGGGAGGAAAATGCAATCTTGGAAGACTAAAATTAGATTTAGAAATTGGCTAATAAAAAAAGAAAGTCATTTCTTTCGAGAAAATTGCGGGCATATATATATATATATATATATATATATATACAGTCGGACCTCTATTTAACGAACCTCTATTTTTCGAATTTCTGTATTTTGCGAACTTTTCCTTGGAACCAAGAACATTTTGCGAATTTCTTCGTAAAATAACCTCCAAATAGCGAAGTGCATTCTCTATTTAACGAACTTTTTCTTGTGATCTAATTTTTTTCCCCTCCCCATTTCTCAAAATATTTCTGGACATTCTTTAAACACATTTTATGATGTTCAATGGCCTTGAACTGGTTTTACAAGGCGCCTTCTTTGTCAGCAGTCAGAATTCAGAAAGTACGGAGGACGAAGACGATAATACCTTAGAGTAACTTTAAAAAAATGTGGATACATATGAGAAAAAAAGAAGAAATTAAATATGATGTGCTGATTGATGATTGTACTTCACTTAATTCTGAAATTGAGACCTCGGAAACACTATCCGAATTGGATATTTTCGACAGTGTGAAAAATAAAAACAATACAATATTGCTATTAAGACGAATATGATGATGATGAAATGCTGAAATCATTTGAAACAATCCGACGCGGATTATAGTTAGAAGAAAATACGCATGAAAGGGCTTTTGGTGCATTGAAAAAATGCGAGACAGATTATGAGAGAAAGCACTTTTTTAAATAAAAAACTCAGGCAAAATTAATAGAGTTTTCAGAAATTTAATTTAAGAACGCATGTTAATGTATGGTAAAAAATATTTGTTATAATAATAATAAATACATAATGTCATCAAAATTCTTTAATTTTAATGTATAACTATTTACTTTAAACAGAAAATACATTGTATTCCCGGACAATGTTTTGTTTTCCTTGCAGATTTCAAAGATTTAAACACATAGAAAAAATGAATTGATTATGGATATTGGTGGGTAAAATAAATAAAACAAATCCATATAATTAATTAAAAAAATGTGATTAATTACTTTTAGGAAAATATTTAATGTTTATGAATTTAAAATCTAGTTTAAAGTATTTTAAAAGGTGAATCTCTATTTAACGAATTTTCCATATAACGAACTTTTTTCCGGGATTTAGCGACTTCGTTAAATAGAGGTTCGACTGTATATATTAAAATTTCTGTACAATAATACCATTGAAAGATAATGAAATATATACAGTGTGTCCACGTATAACCTGACCGACCTTTATTTTCGCAAACGTTCGTCCTAGATGTACACTATGACGCAAAAGTTTAGACAATGACGTCATTCAGATTTAAAATGTAGAATTATGACGTCAGAATTACAAAAACCTGTAAATATATTCAAAAACTGATTTAAAATGCTATGTACAAAGGACAGTCGTTTTATTTGCTATAATACTAATTTTTTTCATAAAAATTCAAATGTGCTTGTCGCAAAAGTTTAGACACTATTCTAAATTTCTTTGAATATTCGCTGGCATATGCAAATTTAGAATCGATGATGTCACAAATTTGGAGTACTTAAGTTCTGCAAACGATTGCGCTTCATAGTCGACATGCCGAGAGCTAAAGAAATTCAAGTGAATGAGGTTTCAAGGATTTGGCAGTTGAAAGGTGAAGGGAAGAGCGTTTCTGAAATTTCTGCTATTATTAATAGGTCAAAAAAATCTATTTATCGAGTTTTATCGAGTGGTTCCGAATATAAAGCAAAATGTCGGTCTGGGAGGCCACGTGTGACAAATGTACGAGAGGATCGCCTGATACAAAGACTAGCGAGTACTCAACAAATGAGCGTACGTGGAGTTCAAAGCTCATCGGGACTCTCTGTATCAAAGGATACGATTCGTAGACGAATTTTGGAAAAAGGAACAATCGTTTATAGCAAAATGCAGAAGAAACCAGCTCTGAAACCACATCATAAGTTACAAAGACTTATGTGGGCTCGAAAGCATATGTCATATGGAGAGAAATGGCAGTCAGTCATATTTAGCGATGAAAAAAAGTGGAATCTGGATGGTCCAGATGGTTGTTTATCGTATTGGCATGACTTGCGGAAGGAACCTCGACGTTTTTTTAGTCGCAGACAAGGAGGGGGCTCGGTGATGGTTTGGGCGGCCTTTTGCTATAATGGACAAGTATCTCTGACCTTCACCAGTGGTCGTCAAACTTCACAGCATTATACACAGACATTAGAAGAAAACCTACTGCCATTTGCTGAGCTTCTAGGGGGTCCTCAGTGGGAATTTCAGCAAGACAATGCTTCAATTCACACTGCAAAACATTCAAAATCTTGGTTTAATTCCCATAATATAAGAGTTCTCGACTGGCCAGCATGTAGCCCAGATCTTAACCCTATAGAAAACCTTTGGAGCATCATGTGTCGCAAAGTTTATAGCAACGCTAGACAATACTCTTCTGAAAAGGAACTTAAGACATCTATTGAGAATGCATGGTACGATATCGATCCACAAACTGTGCAAGATTTAGTTTCTTCCATGCAATCTCGTGTATATGACGTAATACATAAGCATGGATGCGCAACGAGGTTTTAAAAATTGTTTATTTCGATTTTATTTAATTTGTGTCTAAACTTTTGAGACAGCAGTTTATTTTTGTTACCATTTAATTTATTGCAATATGCACAATTCCACTTTTCTTTGTTATAAATATTGTTTATATGTACAGCACATTAATTTCAAGCAGTGATTTGAAAATTGAATAAATATTTTTCAAAGTATGTAAGAATTTCTTCATTGTCTAAACTTTTGCGTCATAGTGTATACTTCCAATTACAAAAGTGGTCAAAATTAGGTGCAGAGTTAAGAAAAAAGAAAGTTTGAAGCGAAAAAACAATTTAGTGAAGAATGACAGAATCTAAATTTTTATACGGTTCCCCGGTCCTATAAGTTATATTTGGTGAAATTTTCCTGTTACACTGACAAGTAAGACAAAAAAAGTCCCGTTATTCTACGATTAAAATTGACCGAGTAATAGCTGTTTAAATTTGGAGTATATTTTTTGCTGCAAATTAGGGGTCATTCATAAATTTACTAGAGGCTAATTCCATGGGTTTCGGTAGTGTAAGTCACATAGCGGATAACTGAAATCCTCGATGGCCACCGTTATTTTCGAAAGGTTTTCTCGCCTTATTCAATGAATGAGATATCACCGATAAACTAAGTGACATTTTCCGTTCTAAAATACTGGTAGCCAAAAATCACAGCCTGTGACTTACACTACAAGTACGTATGGAATTAGCCTAGAAATATAATTTCGTCAGATATATTAAAGAAATGGTTGAGAGTGAAATTAGCATTGCAATATAAATTTGTAATCTTTAATCATTCTGACATATAACTGCAAAATATACAATTTGCACTGAACATATAAGAGTATAAAAATAACAGAATTTTTGTTAAATAAAAGGGTGAAAAACAACAGCCTCAATTCTTTACAAAATATGCATATTTTATAATGCTGTTAGATTACACTGTCTTTCAAATTTTGGGCTGTGCCATATTTTTTAGCTTTTGAAAATTCATTCTTATGTATTTTTTAACGCTGAATCCGAAAATGACCTTCATTTTAAACTACCACGTCAGGACTTTTCTCAAATCGTAAATTTCAAAGTTAAAATTGATCCCCCTTCCAACCTCATTGGACCCCTGAGCGGCTTAGCTGTAAGAAACCCAGTATAAGCTAAAAAATGAATAAATTATTGAATTAAATAAAATAAAATTGAATAAATTAGTCTTACATCTATTTTATAGTATCAGACTTTTCGCTATTTTTTAACCTTGAAATTTACGATTTGCGAAAAATCCTGACATGATTAAAAGCGAAGGTAATTTTTTTATTCAGCGTTAAAAAGTACATAAAAAGTAATTATAAAAGTTAAAAAACACAACCATGGCAGGTTTATGTTATCTAATCTAAAACTCTTTCTTAAACTTGTTGACGGTAATCTATCCGAATTTTTTTGTGTTATCCTCTAATATAAGTATGTATAAGATGGTAAGCGTCGAAAATCATAATAATATTACATTGAAATCGGATTTAAGTCAGTATGCAAAATTTAAATTGGATCGGACATTTGAACGTGGGTTAAAGTTCGAGTACAAATTTTAAACTTGAAAGACGGTCGTTGCAAGTTAAATAAAACCCTATGAAAATAACATAATTTTTGTTAAAAGAAATCATAGCCTCAAATCCTTACAAAATAAAACACATGTTAAAATACAATTACTTTAACTAATCTGAAACTTAAGTTAACTCAATCGTAATAGTTGTACGATTTCTTTCAAAGTGCAGATACCTTGAAATAAGTATAAGTACTTTATATACGACCCCTAAAAGCATGGCTGAAATCATGTGTTTTGATATGCAAAAACGTGGTATAAGTCATGCATTTCGAAGTTTCATAACTCGGTCAATTTTAATGTTAGTTGAATGGGACTTTTTTTGTCTTACTTGTTAGTGTCAGAGTAAATTTTTCTAAATATCACTTATAGGACCGGGGGACCGTATAAAAATTTAAATTTCGTAATTTTTTTATAAATGTTTTTATTGACCCAAATTGCTTTTAAAATAATTCTTTACCTCATTTAAACCATTTTTGTAATTGGAAGTATGCATCTAGGACCAACGGTTTTGAAAATAAAGGTAGGTCAGGTTATACGTGGACACACTGTATATATATATATTTCATTATCTTTCAATGGTATTATTGTACAGAAATTATATATATATATATATATAAACATAAACTATATTTTAAAATCGTTTAAGATATAGATTAAAATTGAATAAGATTAATAGGAATAATAGGATTAATAAGATTAAGTAGGACTCAAAAAATTAAACTTCGTATGATTTAAACATCTGAAACTGGATAAATAGTGTATGAAAAATCCAATAATTTTGAAATAAAAGTGAAAAAAAAATCTTAAAAACAAATAATAGCTGTTTTGATATCGAATATTTTATTACAGTTTTTATTTTTGGAACATAAAAAGCTCGGTGAAATCCCATGATAGTTTAAACGTACAAGAACGAATTTTTATTTAAGTACTTTTACACAGTTACGCAAAATAGATTAATGTAGCTTTTCTGTTATATAAATTTTTAAGAAAACGAATAAATTATTTAATGTGTTAAAATTATGGAAGAAAATTTAATGACATTTAATTAGTTTTGTTTCAAAATTTAAAAATAAAGAACAATTAATAAATAAAAATTCATGGGAAATCTCGTTTTAATCAGGTTTTATTCCTAGAACACCATTTCCAGATTATTTTCATTTTATGTATTTTCATTTTAAAGATTGTATAACATTTAAAAGATTATTATTATTGTCATTAGGTTATTAATGTTAGTTAGATAGTGTTGCCATTATTGTTGTCATTATTAATATGTTTTAAAAGTTTTATATTTCAGATATAGAAAAAAAGATGTTAGAAATTAGAGATTGCCACGAGCTAAATTTATTTATCTTCTATTAAATTATTGAATGCCCTTACACAGGGTGTTTTTATTTAAATTAAAGCTATTGAGTGCTATCTGCAGCTCGATCTAATAACCGGAATGGCAGTAAACTTGGTAAGGGGACTAATGAGGTGATTGGAAAAAGATTCTGAGAAGAAAAGTAGTTCAAAACATCACCGATAGGGGGTAATGTGACGCTGTTGGAGCCGAGAAAGAGCACAAAACATGGGTAACAAATGAACGTGCAATTTTACACCCACGTATGCTACAACAGCGCCAAATATTTGGTGTATAAAAGCATGCGAAAATCGCCGAGAAATATTTTCTACTCAGGTTGTATATGCGTGTCACGTTACCGCAGCCCGCGAATAGCCCAAATTATTGGGGCTGTTGTCACGTACTTTAGGTATACATTTGCCTTCTCATTTGTTACCCTTATTTTATGCTCATTTTAGACTGTGTAGACTACATCCGCGCCACATTTCCCCTATAGGTGTTATTTTGAATTAATTTTTTTCTCGGAATCTCTTTTCCAATGGCGTCATTAGTCCCCTTAAGGGTGTCCGGGACACATTTTCAAATAATTTTTATTTATTAAGTTAAAATTTCGAAATTTATTGTGATGGTTAACCGTATCATTTGTAAATAAAATCACATGATAAAACTACTCATAATTAAAAAAAAATTATTTAAATTTTATTAAAAAGTGGGGTAGTTTAAAATCGTTATAACTCGAAATATTATTTGCAGAATTTCAATTGTTTTGCATTTAAATAAATAGAAATATATAAGTTTTAATTTAGATTCAGCATTTTAAAAAATATTAATTTAAATAAAAATTAAAAATATTTATAGTAAAATTTTGAAAAAAAAAATTGACGTAACTTTAAAGAAAAAAATCATATTTTCAAAAGTAAATATTTTTTTAATTTGCTGAATCAAAATTAAAGTAAAACAATTGAAAAATACATGTTCCAAGTTTGAACCATTTATCTTTAACGGTTCTTGACTTATAAAAATTTAAATGCGAGAAATGGTGAAAAACCCATCATGAAGAAAGACACATTTTCGGAAAAAGTCGTTTTCATGACAACCATTGCTTGAAAGCTAGATTTTGAAAACAAACCTAAACTTAAGAATGAATATTTCCTGTTCCAATTAAGATAGAAACATGATTTAAACTTCATTTTAAGCAGAAAAAAACAGAGGAAGTTTTAATGTAATTAAAAAAGTGTAAGAAAATTTTAAGATTTTGCGTCTCGGACCCCCTTAAAAGTTTACTCTCATTCCCGTTATTAAAACGAGCTACCGATGGCTCTGAACAGAGTCAGTTAAAAAATCCACCCTGTACACATTTTAAATTAAAAAGTTAAATTAAAATCAGATTTTTTTAATTAAAATTAATATTTTAATTTAGTTAAGAATGTTTCGGAAGGCGTTCCCTTCATCTTCATTCCATTAAACTTTTGTTTTCCCTTTAGGAAGTTCTATTAATGGTACCGATATTTCAGAGTAGTTTCAAATTAGCAATTTAAAATAGTTAGGTAATCCTAACATTGATTTTACACACTTCTTGTTCTTCGGTCTTGCTAAACTTTTAATTTTATCAATATTTTTCTTGGGTGGCAAATATCCTTTCTCATTTAATTTTTCGAATCCTAGAAATTCAATTTCTGTCTTAAAAATTCGTAATTTAGAGAGCTCAACAGCAATGTTGTTATTTATGAGTGCTTGGAATACTTATTTTATGAGTGCAAGCATTTATTCGATGGAATCTGCTTCCAGAATTACGTCGCCGATGAAATAGCAGACTTCGATTTTTTCAAAATGACCTAACACTTTATATATAAGATGCGCAAAATATCCGCTTGACATCTTAGTTCCAAATGTGAGCCTCACTCGTAAATACGTTCTATATTCTGTAATAAATGGTAGTTTATGGCTGTGTTCCGGTCTTAAATTAATTTTTTAAAAAACGCGCTATGTCGGTCCATCACAGCGTAATATATTTTCCCGCTCATAACTTGCAAAATTTCCCTAATATCTGGAATGTAATAAAGGTACAATTTCAAAATTCTGTTTAACAACCTATAATTTATCGCCATTCGATACTTTTGTTGTTTTTCTTTTTCTTTGTTGTTACTTTTCCTTCTAACTAGAATTACAGAGAAAGCATAATGAGAGTCCGATGGTGCTATGATTTCAGTTTCTAACAGCTTCTGAATTTCATTTTTAGCACAAGTCTTTGCAGCCTATGGTATTTTATAGGGTTTAGCTTCAATTGGGAAATCGTGGGAGAAATTGAATTATGGAGCAACCAAAAAGGATCCCAAGACCTGATATGACTTTGAAAACGCATGCACATTTCTAAGTAAGAGTTAGTTATTTCAGCGTACTTTGCAATTTTTCTAGCAAATGGCTAAGTTCAAATTTATATTCCTTTATCTCATGTTCTCTAACTTTTTGAACTTCATTAATATCGAGATTATTTAGTTCATAAATAGACTTTCAATCGTCATCATCCATTTTTTCGTCTTTCCCCAGAAATTGCTTTGTAATTTTGCCACTACTCATCCCTTTTCCCAGGAGAATTTTCTTTTAGGAATCATTTTTAATTAATATGTCAATGTTGTGGTTTTCACTTTAACTCATGAATTGAGCTGTCATAATAATGTTAATATTATGGTTAAGGGGATTCATTGGGATGTACCATTCCGGTTTAAACGGTCTGCATGTTTCAATTTTACTAATCTTTCTTCCCCGGGTTTCAAGAAAGTGTCATCTAGCGTTTTTACAGATACAATATTAAAAAAAATATATCATCTTTTTATTTTTTAATTTATTCTTAGCTTGATAATTATTATCATTGTGCTCATCAGAATTTTCTTCTTGATCGCTATGACTAGTTTGAGTTGCAATTAAAGTATTCACATTATTCAAGTGTTTTATCTTGAAGATACTTGACTTAATTTATTTATTGCTAAACTTTAAAGTTCTATCATCAAAATCTAAAATCATTTTATTTTCTTTAGATAGTCGTAACTTAATAAAATTTGGTATTCCCTATCAAAGTCTTTGTTAGTTACATGAAATGTACCTGTGGTAAAAACACTTTCTAACATAAGAAATGATTTTATGCATTCCTTAAAGTATATTTTGGAGTATATCAACGTTTGAACTAGGCTTTGATTAGCCAGATATTTAAATTTAATATTACTTTCTTTGCGTTTATTGCATAGAAGTGGTGACAGTAAGCTAAAGGCTGCTCCAGTGTCACAGAACGCCCTAACTTTAATGTAATTTACTCAAAATTAATTACAGTTAGACAATCATTAGGTGAAATATTAACACCAGCAATTGTAGCGCTACCATGTGCTTACCCACTGGCACAAGATATACGTGAGAACTGTTGATTCCGGCTATTTTTAGTTGTAAATCCTTGTATTTGTTTTTTGAATTATTTTGGTAATGTTTATTGCTGCTGTACGATTACTGTCTGTGATACTTTTCTGATTTGAAAGTTTGCGAGTTATTTTTAGCTGGGTTACTGTTAAAATAATTCTGGTCTCCTTACACCTTATTTTTATTTACAACATTTTCTTGACCTTTAAATTCTGCACATTTGAATAATTACTACATTGCGGATTGTTATATTAACCCTTGTAAGGTTGAGAATTTGGAGGAAAATGCGTAGGATAATGATAATAATGGGTAGGGGGAATTAATACTTTTGTAAATTTCTAGTGGGGGTATGTTCCATAGAACAAATTTTATCTGCATCCTTGCTGTTATAAAACATATAAAACGTTTTATTTTTTGAAAAGTTACTTGCGAATTACTTTTTATATATTTTACATTTTTATTTTTGGAGTTAAACCAGTAATTAGATAATAAGTGCGAATTTTTGTTACAAATTTCGCAAAACAAGTTTTCAAATTTGAGCTTTCTTTAATTTTCCAATTTTAAATTATCCAGTACGGTTGAAAAAATTTTAATTGCATTTATATTTTCACTGTTAATTTTAATTAACTAACTACACACACTTTCAGTCTTATCCGTATTTAATGTATTTGATACAGTTGCGTTTGATTATAGGCTAATTTAATGTGTTTGGCTAGAGATTAAGTTTTTGTGAAGTTTTTCGTTGACTGTTTTCGAGTCTCGGAAAGACAAATCTCCGCGCCTGGTATGTTAAGTATAATTAGAGAGAATATAAACGAATATATACTTTGCGTAAATATATATATAGTGTACTCGCTCGACAAAAACCCAACAACATATCAGGACCTTGGAAGAGAAAGGGTGAATCTCGAAATTGGGATGTTGGGAAATCAAGCTCAAAGTTTTGCAAGTAGTGTTATAGAATAGGGTACTACTCACTTTAGCTCGACACTGTGAGAATACTAAGGGCGAAACAGACAGGGCAAAGCTACTTACCTGTGTGTTGTCTACATCTATCTGACGCGGAAAAAACATTAAAAAAATCGATTTTTCGAGTTCGCCCTTTCTCTTCCAAGCTCCTGATATGAGGACGTGTGTTTCAAAACTCGCCTTATCCAAAATTAAAATAGTCGTGTTTTCTCAATCAATCTATTCTACATGTACATATGCACCGAAAAAACAAAAATATATGAAAAAAAACCAGTTTTATCCTGTATTTATGCCCTTTTAAAATATTGGTTTACAATGAAAACCAACGGACGCAGTTAGAGGTTTTTCGCGATTTTCAAAAATTTGATTTTTTGGATAAGGCGAGTTTTGAAACTCACGTCCACATATATATTCTGAAGAGTATATCACTGTTAAATTTTATACATATAAATCGAAAATATTTTATATTATTCTAGCATATTAAAAGTTTTTAGTATAAATATTAAAAGACATGTGGAAAATTAAATTTAAATAGTTATTATATAGTACTACTGCTATTAGTACTACACACTATTAGCAGACATAAAATCTTACTTAATATAAATACGTAATATAGATGTGAATATATGGTTCACGCAATATAAAGCAAAATATATATCTTCTGTAAAATATATTTCTGCAAAATTGTATACATATAAATTTAAACTCTCTTAAAAAAGTGTAACTCGAAGAACAGTGATTAGTAAAGAAAAAGAAATCAAAAATTAAAAGCTTTCTTCTATGGAAATAAACTAAATCACAATCAAAATCAAATATATAAATTATTTGCTTATTACTTAAAAATTGTTTTAAAAAATATTAGTACATTATTAAAATTTAAATATTGTATTATAATTTCTGATTTTTTTTCAATAAATTTAGTACATTATTAACAAAAGAAGTACTGTGTTACAATTTCGAACAACATCTTCAGCAACATCTATTTTTAAATTAAAATAAAGAATTGTGAAAAGTTAGATCCAGCTTTATAAATTTAGAATGGTTGCTATGTAAACTATTATCAGATATGCAGGAATGAATTCCTTCATTACACTGTAAAAAAAAAAAAAATGGTAACGTTCAATGTAAAATCCAGGAACGTTTCGCCTTTTCTCAGGTTTTAAGAATAATTTAGCTCTTTCCTGTGAAATTCTGGTTTTCTTATCTGAAACTTTCCTGAACAAAAGTTGGAAACAGCAAAACGCTGCGGCCACCATTTATTATTTTTTTGCTATAATCCGTTGCTCGCGCGCGAGTATCAAAAACGAATTCCTTAAATGAATGTAAAAAAATCAATATGGAATGCAAATAAATCAATAGGCGACATAATCCTTTACGTCTCTACAGTCAAGACAATTCAGATGAAAATACAATACCTCTGTGACATCGCTAAGAGATTATCTCTCGTACTTGTCTGTGGAATGTTTAACGAGCAGACCATGTAAAAAAAATACACCTATTATTTGGATCTCCATTAACCAGGGGACCCTCAAACATGATTCTCACCAATTTTGATTAATTTAAAGTATGTTTTAGAGTTCTTATCTCTAATTATTCTTGTGAAAGGATTTCTTCAAATGGGCCTTAGATTTTCAGAAATTAGATGCCGAGGTTTAGCATACGTTTCAAATACCCATTAGTTTGCATCTCTCAACGTGTCTTTCGTGGTGTGGACGCAGAAGGCTCGCACGCCACCCGTACGGCCCGAGTTCGATGCTACCTCTTGACCTTTTTTTTCTTTTTTAATTAATTTTATATTTTAACACTTTATTACAATTTTATTTAAATTTGATATATATTTGAGACTTTGAATTGCTGCAAATTTGAATTTTTTTTTTATTTTCGGAAAAAATATACAATTACGTTTAGGTTTTTTTTTTTTTTCATGAAAATTTATATGTATTTTTTCTAACTTGTAAACTAACATAATTACTGACGAAAATCCAAAATATTTTATGTCTAGATTTTTTTTCCAATTATTATTTACATTTATATATTTTTATATTTTAAGCAAAGTTCAGAAACAATATATCATATATATATTTACTTTATTGAATTTTAACTAAAAATTTATTTTTTCGTGTAAATTATAAATAATAATTTTGATGTCAATTTCAAAATATTTTTTCGTTCTAACAAATAATGATAATAAAGCGAAAATTGTCAACTGGAAATGTAAAAATCTTCTGCGGATCCCGCATGCTGTGAAATGTCAGTAATGTTTTGCTGTCAACAGAAATATTCCTGGTATTTCGCAGGAAACTTACTGGCATTTCTGTAGAAAGTTTTTAACATATACAGTAAAGTTCCAGTCATTTTCAAGAAATGTTTCTTGGAAATAATGGGCAACTCAGCTGCCCATTTTTCCCCAGGAACGTTGCGAATTTTTTTTACAGTGTACATAAAATACAGCGTGTTTCTAAATGAATATCGGGGTTTAAACACTTGGTAGTATTTATTACATAAATCTTAAAATTGTAATTAATACATAAAATGAAAGAGCAACTCAAACAGTTTTACCTACAAGCTTACAATTGTTCAATGTGAGCACCTTTCGTCACACGGCACACATCAAGTCTATAGCTCAGTTCTTCCTTAACGTTGATTAGTGTTTGTGGGATAATTGTTCCAAAGGCAGCCGGTATTTTCAAACTGATGATACCATCTACGGATGTTATTATCACTTGCGGGATCACATCTGAACTTAATCCGGAAAGCACAGTACCTACATATTCGGTCTTTGCAAACTGCAGAACACAAAATGCTTTCTGTTCACTAGTCGCTATTTTTGCTACTAGCGCTTTCTAACGGATGACGGAAGAAACATTGCGTGCGCATGCACAGGCAAACTGTTTGAGATTCTCTTTCATTTTATGCATTACGTATAATTTTATGTTTTATATAATAGATACTACAAAGCGTTAAAACCCCGATATTCATTTAGAAACAAGTTTTATATAATAGATACTACAAAGCATTAAAACCCCGATATTCATTTAGAAACACCATGTATATTCTAAGTTTAAATATATCATACATAAATCTTCTAAAGAATTAAAGAATGTCTCACGCAAAATTTTAGAAAAATATTAAAACACAAGTTCTTTCTTTTTTAAAATAATAAGTCAATTAAAAAAATTACGTTTCTCAATGAATGAGTTTTATTTTTTTTTTCCATAAAAATATTTATGTTTAGGAATCTCAAAAAAATAAAATCATTTCTGCGAAAGGTTCTAAAAAATTTTTCATATGAGCCATATTATTAATTAGAGGTTAAGAAAATATAATTAAAAATGATTAAAACAAAAATACTTTTTTGTTATTAAAAAAATACAAAAGTAAATTTTTCTTTTTCTAAGTTACATTAATATCACTTTCGAGAGCAGATCTAAAAATATTTACGTAGGTCTTGTTAATTGGACTTTTTTTTTTTTTTTTTTTTTTTTTTTTTTTTTTTTTTTTTTTTAATCTAATTTAAAATATGTTACAACAAAAAATTTTGTTGCTGTTCAAAAACAATGTGTGACAATTTCTAAAAATTCTTTCATTCAAGAAATACATTATAAAGGAAAAGTACGCTAAACAAAAAAAAAAAAACATATTTAAAGAAATAAAATTTACAAAAATATTTCATTACCCAATTTATTTATAATGAAGAAAACATATTCTTAGTTAAAAAATTACAGAAACTAATATTTGTCTAAAAGATGGTAGCATCACATGTGGACACACTCTCATTTTCATGCGAGAACTAGGAAAAGTTAAGGAGATTCTCAAATTTCTGCTCAATAACGCGAAAGCTTGTGATACATTTTTGGACCTATTTTTAAACGTAAATGCATAAATTTGGGCGTGATTCGGATAAAGTGATTCGAAATGAGTTTTTCATTTTTTCATAAAAAATACTTATCGAGTTATACGCAATTGTGGTCATGCGACGACCCGTTTTTCTCCTTTCACGCGGTGTCGTTCCGAAAATTAGGTTAAAAATGCCAGATTTGACAGTATTTTCAGAAAGATCGTTTGCGTTTACCAAAAAATGGAAAACGTTTCTAAATTACATAGTTTCTGAGTAACAACACCTGCCAATTTCACGTATTTCAGAACAAAAATAAATTAAAAAATGTGTCAGAAAGTAGCCTCTTTGGATTTGAGACTAGCCTTAAAATCCTTCTGTTTGAAAAAATAGATCGTTTCGTTATGAGTTTAACGTTATCAGCATAACGCATGTACAGTTATGTCAAATATATTTTCTCATTAAAACATTGCAGCACATTTAAACATCTTAATTATTGCCGAAAATTATAATATCCACTTTTAGTTAAATATATATATCATAACTGTGTCTTTACAAAACAAAGGACCCACACCATAAAATGTTCAAAGTCTCACTGTTTCAGCAAATAGAATGTGAGTTGAATCACTAAGTCGCGTCGGACAAAAATCTATCTTTTAAATATTAAAGATTGCTCTAGAAAACAAACACTTAAAATTAACTGAAAAAATTTTTAATTTGAAAATATAAATAAATACAATTTTCTTATCAGTCAAAATTTACTCTTTCAAGATCAGAAATTTATTGCACTCACTTATAAACTGTGCTGTGCCGCGCAGCGGCGTGCCACGTAGCGCAGAACTACTCTTTTATATCTAACAACATCTCATTTCTTAGTAGGAAAAAAATGAAGTTTCTTAACTTTATTCTGTTAGCGCTGAAAAAGTTTCATAAGCTGTGCCTGATATCTCGTTTTTGGTTAACATACATCTTCTGCTTACAGCATGGTCTTCTCTTGGCTTTAAAACGTCAAGAGGCGACTTATATTTGTATAAAAACACGTTTTAACCCTACTATACACTGTTAAAAATTTCATCGTCAGAAAACGGTCATTTGAACGGCAGCATTCTGTCCGACAATTTGACCGTATTTATAGATAACGGTTACTTAATTATATTATACGTATATTGCCATATAACCGTAAAAAAATATATATATGGTCATTTGACCATAATTGTATAAAATGGTCAAAATGATCATTTGACCATATTTTTTAGAAAACGGTTATATAACCATATTAAGAATAAATTTGCATGTGACCGTGAAATATACATGGTATGGCCTTTTGCCCGTATTTTTTAAAAGATTGTTATTTAACCGTATTATTTTATTGACACATGACTGTAAAATATGTACGTATGGTCATTTGATTGCATTATGGATTTATTAATAATGACCGTAAAATATACAGGGTGTTGGCGAATTCGACCGACAAATAAAGAGGGTGATTGTAGGCATCAAGAGCATGAAAAATTGCCATGCAACCACTCCATGTTCTAAGCCACATTGAGTGAGGGAAAATCACAATAATAATTATGAAGGGTGTGACGGTCAGTGAAAAAAATAATAAGTAGAAATACATTTATTTGACCTAAGCAGAATTACAATGCATAACAGTTTGACATCAGAAAAGTCATGACAAGGCATTTTTATAGCAATTGTTCGAAGTTAAGGCCACGAAAGTAATTGTACTGCAGATATCTACAGAAGGATTGTTGTGCTGATGGATTTATAACCCTCTCAGATATGGACAGTAAACTACTTTAGAAACATTAAACAAGCAATAACTTTCAAGGACATAAAAACTTTATGATACTTGAACTAATTTAGTAGCAGTAAATCAATTCGTAATCATCTCAGATATCATTAACTGATTTCAAAACAGGAAACCATTCAAGAATACAAACATTTGAACACTTAAATAAATACGTTAAGTAATAATAAATCATTCTGCAATAAACAAACTTTCCGATTATAGCTAAATTATCCTACTCAAGTTATACAATTACAAATAAATAATGATATTAATAAATAAAATATGTTTGTGAAATTTGTTCATATATCAACCCACGCATGCTGCAGCTGTCTGACGTCAACATCATCGTCATCAAAGAACTCTGACTCAAAAAACTCTTTTTCTTATTATTAAGTTAGTTGTTGTGTAGATCCCGTTAATAATGTAATGTATAATTGTTGCTGCAAAAAAAAGGCAGCATAATTTAAATGAATATGTAAATCATTAACCAAAATGTAAACTTAAAGTTATACCAATATAATTTCTTAAACCAAAGATAAGATGTCAAGAGTGGAATCATTTATAAATAAGATTAAGTATTAAACCTACACTTTTCTTTCCAATTTTCTACAATATAGGATTCAGTCCGATATGGATAACTCGTGCCCACAGCATTTAAAATATGTGTCAAGCTGCGATAAGAGGATTGCTCATGCTGAAGAAAGATAAAGGTAAGAAATTACCTATATTATTATTATATTTAAATATATTTTCATGGCCAAAAACAAATTAATATTTATTTATTTATCTAAGTATTAGCGCGCATATTTTACTGTGCAGAGCAGAGGCGGCTTTTTTGCCAACAATTTGATTATGAGACTGAAAGAGTCTGTATTTTAGTGGATAAATAATATTTGTGAAAAAAAAAACTACTGGCCATAAAAGTATTCACATTAAAAAGAAAAAGAAAATTATTGCTTATTGTGCATTGTTTTTTTGTTGATATATATGAAATGTTAAAGAATTGAAGAAAATTAAATACATAAGAAGTTTTACATAAAATAATAAAACAGCAATTCCTCTTAACCAACAAAACTAAAATAAATAGTAAAATGGCCGCATCACGTGAGATACAGCTTGTAGAAAAACTTAACGCGAGTAACTACAATAATTGGAAATTTAAAACTGAGATGTTACTGATTAGAAAAGACATGTTTAACGTAATTAGCGAAGATAGGACCACGCCAGTCACAACCGATTGGGAGAAAAAGGACAGGAAGGCCAGAGCCATAATTGACCTGTCAATTGAAGATTCACAAATCGTCCATGTAAAAGGGCTTAACACAGCCAGAGACACATGGAACGCTCTTAAAACGATATACGAAAGGGCGAACCTCTCTAGTAAATTATTTTTGTTAAGAAAGCTTTATGGAGCCAAGCTCCAAGAAAACGGGAACCTAATCAAACACATAACATACATTCTAGAACTAATTGACAAACTCTCAGCGATCGGGGAAACAACCAGCGACTCCCATCTTTCAGCTTTATTGCTGTGTTCGCTATCCCCTAGTTATAATACTTTGATCACTCCACTTGAATCACGAAATGAGGACGAGCTTACACCACAATTTATTAGAAGTAAATTAACAGATGAGTACAATAGAAGGGTCGAAAACACAGACCAGGGTGAAAATTCAACAAAAGCGTTTAAAACGCAGAAAAGATTTCCTAATGATAACTTTAAAAAAGATAAGCAGTGCACATACTGCAAATTGAGAAATCACACGTACAGAGAATGTTGGCACTTGAAAAATCGAAACAATCACCCAAATACACAAAAACAACAAACATACAAAAATAAACCTTACTCATCCTCGTTGTGTTATCAACAATCGGATAACCAGATAAGAAACACTGACCGCGAATCAGTAGACAAGAGAAATTATAGAACGGAAACAAAACCAGATCAAAGCAGCGACGCAGCATTTCTAATAGACAAAGCAGGAAAACAAACCTGAATTATTGATTCTGGTTCATCTTCACATATCCTAAACAATAAATATGAGTTTACTAAATTAAATGACACAGAAAAAACAACGGTCATAATTGCCAACGGCAAAACACTAAACTCGCTAGGTACAGGAGAAACTACATTCACGACGAAAACATCCGATGGAGGCATAAATAAAATTACGTTGAAAGAAGTGTTGTATGTACCGGAGCTAGAATCTAATTTAATTTCAGTAAGTAAAGCCACAAAGAATGGGTATAAATTATTATTTGATAAAGATCGATGCACGCTGTCCCGAAATGGGAAAATCTACTTGGAGGCAAAAATGAAAAATAACCTATACGAAGTTGAATTATTAGAAAATGCTGATAGGAATATAGTAAATATGGCACATGAATGCAAAAGTAAAGACTGCCTGGAACTTTGGCACAAACGCCTAGGGCATAGAAATTATAATTCCCTAAAGGAAATGGTTAAAGATGATTTAGCCTATGGCATAAAGCTAAATAATTGCTATCATGGAACAACATGCGAAACATGCATACAAACAAAAACAAGTGATGCTCCCTATCCCAAAACAGTGTATAGAAACAAAACAGGTAGAGTACTCGATCTAGTGCACACGGACGTATGCACAGCGATAGGAACCCCCACAATAGGCGGTAAAACAATGTTTGTAACTTTCATTGACGACTACTCTAGATTTACTGTAATATACTTATTAAAACATAAAGATGAAGTACAGGATAAACTAATCGACTATATAGCTATGGTTCGAAACCAGTTCGGGATATATCCGAAAGCAATAAGATCGGACAACGGAGGAGAGTACATAAATAGAGGGATAGAGGATTACCTAAGGAAAAGGGGCATTAAACATCAATTAACCGTGCCGTATTGCCCGAGCCAAAATGGTATTGCGGAGAGAAAAATAGGTCGCTATTAGACATGACTAGAAGCCTACTCAGAGAAGCAGATCTGCCACAAAGATTTTGGGGAGAAGCAATTAACACTGCGAATCATTTACAGAATCGCTTACCAACAAGATCAACAAATAAAACCCCATTTGAGGTATGGTTTAATCGCAAACCGAATTTACACTATTTGCGAACATTCGGATGCGAAGCTTACGTATACGTGAATAAACAACATCGAGGAAAATTGGACGAGAGGGATCAGGAAGGGATTTTTGTAGGATACGATAACAACTCAAAAGGATATCGCGTATACACTAAAGAAAATAAAATTGTAATTGGCAGAACAGTGAAATTCATAGAAAATAGCAAAATAAACCTAAAAGAAAGTAAAGAGACAGAAAACACATATGACGACAAAAATTACATTGAAACAAAGATAAACAACACAACCGAAGAACCAACAGCGTCCAAACAACCGACCAATGAACCAAGAAGATCCGAAAGATCGAACAGGGGGGTACCACCAGACAGATATGCTTGTTATGTAAAAAATGATGATATGACAGAACCCACTAGTTGGAATGAAATACTGGAAATAAATAATCCCAAAGAAAAGGAAAATTGGATTAAAGCCACACAAGCGGAAATCAATTCGCTGAGAAAACACAACACATGGGAATTAGTGGATCCTCCACCTAACAAAAAGGTTATAAGATGCAAATGGACATTCAAAAAAAAATTAGACAGTCACGGGAACACTCAAAAGTACAAAGCACGTTTAGTAGCCAAAGGGTTTAGTCAAAAATATGGGGAAAACTATGACGAGACTTTCGCCCCAGTAGTGTCACAAACAACTGTCAGAACATTTTTGACAGCAGCCGCATATAAGAATTTGAACGTGAGACACGTAGATAGACACAGCTTTTTTATACGGTGAATTAGAAGACGAAATTTATATGAAACAACCGGAGGGGTACATTGAGAAAAACTCAGAAAACAAAGTTTGTAAACTGAAAAAATCCATCTATGGACTCAAACAGGCAGCCAGAACCTGGAATAAAAAAATCGCACAATCTTTGAAAAATTTAAACTTTCAACAAAGCACCATGGACACATGTCTATATACACGAAAAGAGAACAAAACTTCAACTTACGTAATAGTATATGTTGACGACATTTTGATAGGTGGTGAAAACGAAACGATTGAAGACATAATAAAATCTTTGAAGAAAGAATTTGAATTAAAGGACCTAGGGGAAGTATCTCACTATTTAGGCATGGAAATAAACAAATCAGAAAACGGGTATAAACTGAATCAAAGATTAACAATAGAAGAGCTAGCAAGAAAATTCAATTTAGAATACGCAAAACCCGCAAGCACTCTCATGGATGCCGGTTTTCACAAATTAGAAGACGAAGAAAATTTATTACCTAATAATACGAAATTCAGACAAGCGATAGGATCGTTGCTATACATAGGAACCACTACGCGTCCAGATATAACAGCCGCTGTTAACATACTCAGCAGAAGATGTGAAACTCCACGCCTAAAAGACTGGAACGGTGTGAAACGCGTAATAAGTTACCTGAACATTACAAAAACTTTAAATTTGACATTGTACGCAAATAACGAACCAAAGTTAATCGGATTTTCTGACTCCGACTGGGCGGGGGACACAAGAACGAGAAAATCGACTACTGGAAACCTATTCATGTTGGGAAATAGTCCCATTCAATGGTTTACGAAAAGGCAAAATTGCATTGTCTATTCATTGGCAGAAGCTGAATTCGTTGCTGCAGCTAGTGCAGGGCAGGAAATTGCCTGGATAATAAAGTTATTAGCAGACCTGGACTTAACACAAAATTTACCAGTAATACTGTATGAAGACAACCAGAGCGTCATCAAGATGGTGGAGAACGAAAAATTCTCAAAGTGAACCAAACATATCGATGTTCGCTATCACGCAATAAAAGAGATGAAAGAAGATGGAATACTAGATCTTCGTTACTGCCCAACACAAGACATGACAGCAGACGCGCTGACCAAGCCACTGGCCAAGCCTCAATTCCTGAAACATCGAGAATCCATGCAACTATTACCGGATGCATCTGAGATGGTTAAGGAAGGGTGATGGATTTATAACCCTCTCAGATATGGACAGTAAACTACTTTAGAAACATTAAACAAGCAATAACTTTCAAGGACATAAAAACTTTATGATACTTGAACTAATTTAGTAGCAGTAAATCAATTCGTAATCATCTCAGATATCATTAACTGATTTCAAAACAGGAAACCATTCAAGAATACAAACATTTGAACACTTAAATAAATACGTTAAGTAATAATAAATCATTCTGCAATAAACAAACTTTCTGATTATAGCTAAATTATCCTACTCAAGTTATACAATTACAAATAAATAATGATATTAATAAATAAAATATGTTTGTGAAATTTGTTCATATATCAACCCACGCATATGCTGCAGCTGTCTGACGTCAACATCATCGTCATAAAAAAACTCTGACTCAAAAAACTCTTTTTCTTATTATTAAGTTTGTTGTTGTGTAGATCCCGTTAATAATGTAATGTATAATTGTTGCTGCAAAAAAAAAAAAGGCAGCATAATTTAAATGAATATGTAAATCATTAACCAAAATGTAAACTTAAAGTTACACCAATATCATTTCTTAAACCAAAGATAACATGTCAAGAGTGGAATCATTTATAAATAAGATTAAGTATTAAACATACACTTTTCTTTCCACTTTTCTACAATATAGGATTCAGTCCGATATGGATAACTCGTGCCCACAGCATTTAAAATATGTGTCAAGCTGCGATAAGAGGATTGCTCATGCTGAAGAAAGATAAAGGTAAGAAATTACCTATATTATTATTATATTTCAATATATTTTCATGGCCAAAAACAAAATAATATTTATTTATTTATCTAAGTATTAGCGCGCATAACTTACTGTACGGAGCAGAGGCGGCTTTTTTGCCAACATTGTGCAATGACCTTTAAATATGAAACTTCGAACAATTCTTATAAAAAATGCCTCGTATCCTTTACCGTTTAACTGTACTGCATTGTAATCCTGCTTAAGTCAAATAAATGTTTTTCTACTTATTTGTTCCACTCAATGTTGCACTCTTCATAACTATTTTTGCAGTTTTCTCCTACTTAATGTGGTTTGTGACCACATTATGCTCTATGACAATTTTTCATCCTCTTGATGCTTACTATCAGCCCTCTGAATGTGTCGGCCAAATTCGGCAACACCCTGTATATATTACAGGTACATACTAACAAATCCATAATGCAATCAAATGATCATACATAGATATTTTACAGTCATGTGTTAATAAGATCATAATACAGTTAAATAACTACTATCATCCCTTTGAATTTGTCAGTGAAATTCAGCAACAATTTGGATATGTTGAGTCATTTGACTATACTTCTTAGAACAGTTACTTAACCATATTTTTAGTTTGTTATACAGGGTGTCCGGTCTCAACGGTGTCCAATGGCTAATTTGTAAACCGTTATTCATAGACATATAGTTCCAATTACAAAAATGTTTTAAATGAGGTTAAGAAGTATTTTTAAAGCGATCTGGGTTAAGAAAAACATTTATATAAAAAATACGAAATTTAAATTTTTATACGGTCCCCCGGTCCTATAAGTGATATTTAGTAAACTTTTCCTATTCCTCTAACAAATACGGCAAAAAAGTCCCATTCATCTAACACTTCAATTGACCGAGTTATGACATTTTAAATTTTATGACTTAAACCACTTTTCTGTAACTGAAAACAGATGAGTTGGACCAAGCTTTCAGGGGTCGTACGCGAAGTGCTTAAAGTATTATAAAGGGCGTCCACTCCAAACGATGTTCTATGGCTAATTCCTAAACCGTTAGTCAAAGACATATAGTTCCAATTACAAAAAGGTTTTAAATAATATAAAGAAGCATTTTTAAAGCGATTTAACAGAAGGTGCTTCCCCCGTATAAATATCATGGTAGTGTTAATTTTTAGTAATTAACTTTCAGATTGGTTAAAATAATTGAAGAAGTGAGTTTCAAAACTCGCCTTATCGAAAAAATCAAATTTTGGGAAATCGCGTAAAACCATTATATGCGCCCATTGGTATTCATTGAAAATTTGGAGATTGTAGAGTTTGATTGGTACAGTTATACCAATAGAATAGATTGATAGAGAAACACGATTTTTTAAATTTCGGATAAGGTCAGTTTCGATTTCGAAACTGACGTCCTCAATAATTTAATATATGTTTTGATTTAACAATATGTTTTCCCCAATTTTTAATTAAAAAATAATTTAAAAAAATAACTGATCTAATGAATATTTGCTGAGGGGTGAGACAGTGGAATTTTCAGAAGGGGTAATGAAAAAATAATAACAATTATTATTATTTTTATCGTTACAATAAAATGACAAATGGAACAAAATCTTAAAAAAAAGAAAAGTTAATTAAAAAGAGAGAATGTGGGCGGTTATATGATGTCCGACCTTTAATGGATAAATCTGTGCTCTATTAGAACAAAATATTAAAATATTGTAACAATTTTGTTATGTTTATTTAAATCATTGAAGTAATCGCACAGCTGGAATCATATAATTCAAATAATTGATGTTTATTGTAAAAGGAAATAAAAGTGATACGAGGATCATTTTAAAAAATGGACATATTAATTTCCTTAACATATTCAGAGCAGCCATTCAAAAGTTATGTTTATATATATATATATATATATATATAAACAAACAACAACAAAAAAAAAACATTAAGATGGTAGAAACAAATTACTTACAAATTGAGCTTTCTTGTGTCTGTGCTTGGGACGGGAAGAATGGGGGGCGGGAGATGTAACAAAATTTGGAGCGTAGATTTCAGGGGGAATTGATATGGCTGTTTAGAGTTTATTACTACAACAGATATTGCTGCATAAAAAAAAATATAGTTTTCAGGATTATAAACTTTGTGTGTATGAGAGCCAGTGAGGGAAAAGTTTAAATTTAAATTTCAGGTAGAATTTAGATTATGGATTACTTATTAATTATTGCAGCAATAAAAAAGGCGGACCTTTTTTTCCCAAGTTTTACAGCGTGATAATTCTTTGCACATCAGTAGATTTTCGCTTTTTTTTTTAAGACTTCATCTAAATTAATCGGCACCTTAAATTTCTACTTTCCCACTTTTTGCTTCACCTGCACGCAAAGTTAAATATCTATAGAGGTTTTTATATATTTTTTTACTATTCTACTCTATTTGTCTAATTAAATAATGCATCTTCTAAAACTCCACGCCCGTTAAAAATTTTATTTACTATTGTCTTAATTATAACACTTAATTATTAGAGCGTAAAGAGGTAATAATTTTAAAAATTATTAAATTTAAAATCATTAAAAAAAGATTCAAATTTATAATTTATATAAGCAATTATAGATTTCAATTATAATTCTATTTAAGTATAAATTACTGATTAAATTAAAAATATATTGATATACTCTTAAATTAAAAAATATAAAAAAGTATATTAAATTAAAAATTTTTAAAATTAATAACTTTATTAAAATGTTAGGAAAATTTTCTACTTTGTCTTTGTAGTTAGCCATTACTTTATAGTTATAGTAAGTTACTAATCATCCCAATCCTCCCTAAAATTTATACCCTCCCCCCCCCCCCCCCAACTTTTGCTCGGGCAATACATACTGTCTCAAATTATGTATGTATTTTTCCCTATATTTTATTTTATTATGCAAGAAATAACTAACCAATCTACCACATCAACACCCCTAAAAATTCTACTCTCTCTTCCCCCAACTCACGCGAAAACACCCGTTCGCTATTATTAATCCATTGGAATATTTTTTTTAAATAGCTCGTCGCAGAATATCCCCCCCCCCCCCTTCTGTTGTAGTTGATACAGATTACCTTTTTTTTTTTGTTGTTGTTCGAGCGTAGAGGCGATATGTATACATTAAAAGTTCAAATAACGTAAGTTAATATTTAGAATTGATTGATTGGAATTAAAAAAAAATCCAAATAGAAAACTAATTTATTACAATTCTATTAATTCTAAGATAGTTTTGTTTTTCTAATTCTCCTGGTCCTCATACGAATCACTTTTTTTATGGAAACTATCCTCTGATGGCTTTCGTCAAGCACAATTCCCGCGAAGAATTGTCACTTTGATGCTGAAACTCTGACCAATCAAATTACGAGAGACAGCATAAATGGCAAAATGTGGTTGAAAAAAAAATATTTTGTTTTAATATGTGAGAATGAACAAAAATCTCAAAATATATTTGTAATGTTAATTTACTATCAATGTTTAATGTTAAATTTTATATCTGACGATAATTTTTATTTAACCCTAGATCTACCGGGAATTTTATTCAAGTTTTAATAAAACGTTCAACACCAGAATTTTTATTTAAAACTATTTAACTTATTTATTTACCTTATTTTTGTCTGGTTTATATACTTAGTTTATTTTAAAGAAATTTCTGGTTTGAATGAATATTTTGTATGTACCTGTCGGGTCCAATGGACCCGTCTGGTAGACGGAGGGTTAAAGTAAATTTGTGACTGACCCCTATTTTGTAGCAAAAAAGATACTCCAACTTTAAACATCTATTACTCGGTCAGTTTTAATCGCAGAGGAATGGGACTTTTTTTGTCTTACTTGTCAGTGAAATAGGATAATTTTACTAAATATCACTTATAGGACCTGGGGACCGTATAAAAATTTAAATTTCGTAATTTTTTAAAAACTGTTTTTCTTGACCCAGATCGCTTTAAAAATACTTCTTTACCTCATTTGAAACATTTTTGCAATTGGAACTATATGTCTATGACTAACGGTTTAGGAATTAGCCATTGGACACCGTTGAGTCCGGACACCCTGTATAACCTTACAATATATATGTGTGATTTTTTGACTATATTAAAAAAAAACAATCAAAAGTTCATACATATATATCTTAGCCATAAAACTATAAATTAAAAATGTATGTAACATATGGGAAATAAAAATTCTGATTTTCATGTAATAAGAATATTGAAAGTACATGTAAAAATCTGTCAAATTGATTTTATTCTTTACTAATGTGTACATAAAAAATCATTAAAAAAATAGCAGTTCTTGTATAATAAATAAATAGTATAATATAAAGAAATATAAAAAGATAATAGCACATAATGTTGATTATGACTGACCAGGAGCCAACTTTCCTTTTGGCCATATAACAATAAATTCATTACTGCATTAGACTGGAATTTCTTAATCATACAATCTAGATTATTATCCATGATACAACATGGGCTTTTTTTTTCATATTACAATATCTACATTTATTAAACAAGAACTTCAATGTACTTAAAATTTTCATATATTTTCAAAAAAATAAAGAAAAATTAATAAAATTCACCAAAATTTTATTACTTCCAACATTCTTGTTACTTACATGGAAATTATAATTTTTATTTTTCTCTCAACATACAAATCTATCTAAATAATAAAAAAAAACTGTCATTGTCCAGCAAATCACCTCTTTTGTAATTTTTTTTTAAATGGACAAATGGCGTATATAATTTAAAACTTAGAATACTAATAATAGACTTTAATTAGATTTTAGAATAAATTTTTAGCTGAATGAATTATGAATATTTAGTTTTTTGGTTGATAAAGAAATAATAAACAAATCATATCTAGGTTTTTTAAACAAAACCATCACAGGGTTCCCAGCAAAACATGACTGGCAAATATCCTGACTTTCCCTGACTAAATGGGCATATAACGAAATTTGCTACTTATTTTTGCAATCCTTTGTCAAAATTAGTGATTTTTTCCCGAGACTATTTGATGGATTTTGCGTCATTTTTCATTTTTTCTCCAAGACTTTTTAGAAAATATTTGTAAATTCCCAGACTTTTCCTATATATTTTGAAATTTCCCTGACTACTTTGAAATTCCATGACTTTCCAGATTTTCCCTGATGCTAGGAACCCTGCATCAGATAAAAAAATTCTGAATATCTATAAATTCAAAAATTCACTTTTTTTCTTTGTTTCTTTTAATAAACAATACATCTGTACAAAATTAAACAATTTCCGAATATTCACATCTTATTCCATAAATGACACAAATAATTAGTTGTAGCATAACCATTGAATATTTAAAACTATTCAAATTCTGATGTTTTTAATAGCTTTTCCCTCCTGAAATCTTGGAATCAATCTACTGAAAATCCTAAAGTAATGTTACATTATAAATATAAAGTAACATGTACAAAGTAATTTGTAAAAAAAACCTGTCAAAAGCGTATTGGAGAAAATTTAATGTATGGGAAAATGAAAGATACAATAAGTATGAGATATAATGAGTTGTTTATGCATTTTTGGTGAGAATGAAACATTGATGTTCTTTAATGAAAGTGTCCATAACTTCTGTAATATCAATCTGAAAATTTTTTAACCCTTTGCCCTCCTATGTCGGGCCTGACTTGATATTATCTTTTTATGCAAAATTTGTTTCTGACACGAAAAATAATGGAAAATAAAATTTGCCTTTAAGTACAGAAAAATAGAGTATAAGTCAAGTTCCCAAATTCTTAAGCAAAATTTTGAAAGAAATTGAATTTTCGTGTATAAGTCGAACCACATTTCATGCAGTATGTTGAAAAATAATTTGTAATCAAGGATAAAAAAATTCATAAATTTTCCTTAAATTAGTAAACTTTTTTACGTTTCTAATCAGACATTTTTTTTTCAATTCGACGTTTTAAACTGTATAATTATGTAAAACCGAAAAAGCTTCAACTATTTTGAAACCTATTCACATCAATTCAATGATACTTGAAAAGAAAAAAATTCTGTTCAAGCCTTATTTACAAAGGTAAACAACTTCTTAGACTGCTGAAATATAGTACTTCTTTGTATTGTAGAACTTCCCATAATTAGATAAAAAATATTTCTGAATGTCTACATGTTAAAAAATATTGTGTTCACCCATACCTTCTTTGCTTATTTCTTTTCTTAACAAATTTAGTATATCTGAAAAAAAAATTGACAATTTCTTAATATTTGCAATTTATTCCAGAAATGACTTAAATAATTAGTTGTTGAACAGCCATCAATTAATTGAAATGTATGTATATATATTTACTTGTGCACCCAAAAGGTGCTAACAAAAGAAATATGCAAGTTTTGCAGACAATTTTTAGAAAAAAAAGAGGGGGGGGGGGTTAAAAGTTACAAATTTTTAAATAAAATACAATGTTATATAGCATAAAAAAAGTTTTACATATTTCTTAAAATAATTAAAGAATATTTCCTTCTTAAACCAGTTTTAAAAAGGCAGTAAAAATATTGCTGTATATGGATTTCGAAAAAAAAAAAAAATCAATTTGAGACAATGATTTAAGAAACAGTTTGAGAAAAACAGCACTAGATTATAATTATATAATATTCTTATAAGTAGATTTTGAAATTTTTTTTAACCTGAATTAATTAGACTAAATATTTGTCGATTTTCAGCCAAAGATGCATTATTCATTAGATCCTTAAAGATACATCATTTTGTAGATAAAATGAAGATTAGTGCATTATGTACCAATAAATTAAATAATACATAAGTGAATAAGTTACAGAAATATTTATTAGGCCATTTTGTATACAAGTCGCACATATAATATAAAGAAAACCAAGCCAGTATAAACAAAATTAAACGAGTCCATGATGAATTCAAGTGCCTTGCTTTGCATACTTTGTTCCAGACACTAGATTAATACCAACAAGACACCTAAAAAAAATAAATCTGTAGTTACACTTATTAATAAAGCAATTATAAGCATTTAAATATATTTTTCAAGAAAATACAAAAGTATAATTGAAATTTTCATGAAAACGTGGATGCAAGAAATAAAAGAAAATTATTAAAAATTCTTGATGTTAAAATTGCTAAAATATATGAAGTAGAATTTACTTTCAAAAATCTTTTGAAGATTGAAATCACTTCTGACTCCTTAGACTGAAGGTCTTACACTAGAGGTCTGCATGGGCCCGGGCTTGGCCCGAGGCCCGTACCCGGCCCGCGGAATGCAGGCGAATTTTCAAACGGGCCGGGCCGGCAGAATTAGGACAATTTTTTCAACGGGCCGGGCCGACAGACAAAATAAACGGGCCAGGCCGGGCCGATAAAAAAATTAATCGGGCCTATCGGCCCGATATAAGAATTCAAGCGAAGCAAATAAAATACGAGCCATTTTCAATGAATATGATTTTCACGAGATGTATAAACGTGCGTCACGAGCCCATGAGAGTTTAATAACATCAATATAGAAATGTAACATGTCCGTCGAAGAGACCGGCATCGTACAGTTACAAGGTGTCTGATTCAGAGTTTAATTTTTTTCAGCAGACTCGTGCCGGGACGGAACTGGTCTTAATCGATCTCAGGATGTGTAGGACAGTCATTATGTTTTATAGTATTAGTAGTGATAATGAACTTCTCTTAACAGTATCTTTGGAAATATACCTTAAGGTTCATACCTTAAGGTCATATTCACTCTCAACAATGCGAAACTTTCAGACACATTTTCTGACTCATTAGGTGCGTTCGTAATTATATAAATACGTAGCACCTATAGTCGTCGTTCAGTCCGTCTGTCTGTCCGTCCGTCCGTCTGTCTGTCCGTCCGTCCGCATATAATAGAGCAAAAACTACCCAACCGAATGGTCTGAAATTTTAAATATATGATTGTTGTAAAATTTTGTTGAGCCATTTCAAATTTTATGAAAATCGGATGTATAGTTAAATTACAGGGACAGTCAAAATTTTTCTTTACATTACGGCCAATGGGAAAAATTATTGCACGTGCATTTTAATGATGTTAAAGCTTTCCAAATGGTCTCAAATTTTAAACATATAATTATTGCAACATTTTGTCGAGCCATTTCAAATTTTATGAAAATCGGATGTATAGTTTAATTACAGGGACAGTCAAAAGTTTTTCTTTACATTAAAGCCAATGGGAAAAATTATTGCAAGTGCATTTTAATGATGTTACAGCTTTCCGAATGGGCTGAAATTTTAAATATATAATTGCTGCAAAATTTTGTCGAGCCATTTCAAATTTCATGAAAATCGGATGTATAGCTTAATTACAGGGACAGTCAAATTTTTCCGTTACATTAAGGGGAAAGGGAAAAAATTATTGCAAGTGCATTTTAATGATGTTACAGACTATGCACTTATGAATTGCAAATAAATACACATTCAGTACAATATGGGGTTCAAAAAATAATTATAAAACTAGTTATAGTACGAACGCACCTCATTTGCCACGTTTGACGAGCAATTTCCAACTTGTTTTGAACTATAAAGCAATAAAATAGACAGGCCTGACTATTGAAGTCATTTGGAAACGAATAACTTTTTCGATATTTGATAAATTACTTACATGGAAAACAGAGATTCTTGTCATGTGACTGTACGTTCGTCTCCTTTCCTGTGCTATCGCTTCCCGAAATTCGATTGAAAACGCTAATTTTGGCAGTATTTTCAGAAAGATATATTGCTTTTAATTATGAAAAAAAACCCGACATTTACATAGCTTCTGAATAAGAATACCTGCCAATCTTACGCGTTTTCAAAAAGAAAATAATTCATAAATGTGTGGAAATGCAGCTCCTTTGGATTTGAGAAAAGCCTTAAAAATGAGAAAAATATTTTCACAAATCTACTTTTTATTATACAGCTTCAAAAGTTATGTTTTAATCTTTTATTCTGAACTACATTAATTTTTTTATTGAATCGTTATTTGAATTTTGAAATGTCTGTAGACACGATGACTAAAACACTGTAAGTAATCGTTAATGTTTACTATTGTGTGTTTTCTGTTTTGCGAACATCATAGTAATCTAAAATATACTGTAAAATGTTCCCATAAATATGTATGTAGAAAAAGAATTAAGACAATCTTAATTGTATGTTGAGAAAAAACGGATTTTTTTTGTAGAAATTGTGTCGTGCCGGGCCGGGCCTGTTTTCAGTGATTTTTGTACGGGCCTGGCCGAGAACTGTAAAAATGCAAACGGGCCGGGCCGGGCCGGGCCGGGGCCTGGAAATTACGGCACGTGCAGACCTCTGTCTTACACCCATGCATAAAAATGAAATATCTTCACCCATAGTGTCTAATGCTCAGTTTTTTTTTTCGATTGTTAATTTTCAAACTGATTAGAAAATTGTTTATTCAATACTTTCTTTGTGCAGTGAATTCTTAGTATTATATCACGACGTAACAAATAAGGTGGTCAAATATCTTTTTAAAATTTCTCGATATTTCGAAAGCAGCATAATGAAATTTTCATAGGCAATATTTTTCACAATGCTATTCAAATAACAGTTATTTATATAATTGAATATAAAAGGAAAACAGCTCTACAAAATAATTAAGTAAAAATCTAAAAATATAATTTCATTTTTCTAATAAAAATTAAATTTAAAATATCAATTTATTTTTTCAAGGTGATAAAATACACCAAAATTCGGTCAATTTTATATTAATAATAAAATTCCCTTGATAAAGTAATATTTTGTTTGAAATGAGATTCTTGAAAATATTTTATATCCACTTTACTAAATTATGCTTCTCTGTATTTAAATACATCTAGCTTTGCAAAATAGCCACCAGATTTAATCAATCATTCTAAGTATATTTAACACAATACAGCACATTATTTTCAGATTCCACTATGTAATTTCCGTATTAAACATATATCTTTTAATTTCAAAATAGGGATAGGGAGGGAAAAGTATGATGAATTACACTAAAATACAAATAACTGCTATGTATATAAAAATGCCAGCTTATCCACCAGACTGAATACAATTGAGCATTTGACAAATGCAGTGTTATCAGTTTGGTTTATTGTTACAACTTTTGAGATAGTATAATTTACCTTGTACTTACCTTATTTAATCTATAAAATGAGGCTAATAATACCATTTCAAAATGGTGGTAACCATCATAAATTTAAAAATGTATCCAAAATGACAAAATTGATTTCTTGAGATGAATTAGACCGGCGAAATATATTCTAAACTACATTAAAATATTCAACAATGGGATACAACTTTGTGTAAGAACTATTGCTTATATATATTTAAAAAAAGTTCTGTATATTTACATTCACCGTAATTAAAAAAAAAAAAAAATAGCATACCTTTGGTCGTATTAAGACTGTTCAATTTTAGGAGTTTTTTTTTTTTTATTAAATATTTTGGTTCGAGTGAAAACATTTATTCATTGCATGGTAATATTTTGCAGTTATTTAAATTTTCTTTAAATATTGCTGAACTATGTATCTAAAGATTCTTTTAGAAAATGTAGTTTCTGAAAACTAGCTATTCCATTGACACTTTAAAAAAAGGTTCTATATATATATATATATATATATATATATATATATATATATATAAGAGAAAGAATTAATTTTAAGATAAGACAATTTTAATAAATCAGGTCTTTCAGGTCAACCATGACCATTTTATTAGTTACAGAATGGTTTTTATTTGTGCAAACAGGAATCGTAATATTTAAACACAGGAATAGTTAAATGATTTCTACAGATCCAAATTTTAACTGGACAGATTCTGATACATTTGTTAGTACAGCTGAATCTTTAAATAACATTTCAAAAATTTTAAAATGTTGTCTTTATACTATGCATTATAGTTATTCATTCTAAATTTATAAGTATACATTATATTAAAAGATATATCTAAATATGTTCCTTTACCTCTGAAAAAACTTCAAAGCCAACTGGATTTCTCTGTTCAAATTGAAAAATGTAGCAAACAGCATTGCTAGAGCTATAACTAGATCTTTAATAGATGAAGTTAGTACTAAGACATCAATAAGTAATGCATGTTCCTCCGAAGTAAAGTATGATGAACCTTAAAAAGAAAAGTCACAAATATGGAATATTTCATTTAATCATATAAAATGTTTATTAAATAATTATATCAGAGATGTCTAACTTTTTGACTTCACTAAGCCACATTTGTGTTACATATTTTACTAATATTAAAGAGTTATCAAGGAAAAATCTTAAGCTATCCTTTTTAATAGAATTATAATTTAAAATTTATTAGCATGCAAGTCATAACATTTGGAGTAGTTACATATTCACAAACTAAGTTAATACTTGTTTAAAGTGATAAACAATACTTTTATTCAGCTCGACGGCGACAATCTCAAGAGCTATTAATAATAGAAATATTTTTTTTTTTTTTTTTTTTTTTTTTTTTTTTTTCGCTTAGTTGAAAAACTGGTAAACAAAATCATGAGATCTCATGTATAATGATATCAAGTGCAATAAAAATAAAATGGATATTTGTGAATGTGAATTATTTTATACTATTGTTTCTTATTCTGCAAATTCGTGTTCACAAATATCAATTTTATTTTTATTACTATTGTACTTGATTTCATTACACAAGAGATTTCATGATTTTTGTTTACCAGTTTTAAAATTCTTTTGTGAAAATATTTCTATCATTACAGCTCATTAGAATGTCGCCGTGTGAGCAATGAAACATGGTGAGCTGAAAAAAAAAGATACTTTTTATCATATTTAGGAAGTATTAACTTAGTTTGTGGATTTTAAGTTATTTTCATATATAATTTTATGGTTAGTTTTTCATATATAATTTTATGGTTAAACTTAATGGTGCAAAAACTTGCATCTTTGAATTGGAACTTATCAACTTATCAGATATTGCTTTTACAATGTGCCCTTTATTGAAAACATTAAAATTACAAACCTTCTATATATACAATTGGCAGTGATTTGATACAGTTACAAATATTAATTGAATCTCAGATGCATTTCCTAATAAATTATCACTGGAATTTTATTTCAGGCAGACACAATAATCAGAAAAATAGGAGCTGTAACAGTATTAGATTAATGTAGTAAAAGAAACTGACTGAAAAATGCATCTTTTCAATAAGTATATTTTCACACCATGAATATTTTCAATAATTGTACATTTAAGAATTAAGATAGATGACAATTTCAATATTTTAAGGAAATAAGATTCTCTGCTAAGCTGTATGAAGCCTGTGAGTTCGGCAGCCCAACAATTTCTGTATTTCTATATCAATATCTCTTTGTACAACTATACATCTTTCTATATAGAGAGATACTACCAGATATAGAGAGATCACGAAAATTTCCTAGGTTTACTTTGACTTTCTTTTAAAAAATATTTTAGGGTTTAGAAGGTTACATTTGTCACATCTTAAAACATTAGTTATATGCAGCAATGTTTTAAGAATTAACAATTAACATGATCATTTTAAAGTCTGATGCAACTAATCTTCCAATGCAAAGACAAATCAGTTTCCCTAACCTACACAGAAACAAGAATTTCTTTATGAGAGAGAGGGGGAAAAAAAGAGGCCAAGATCGATACTAGGATTAAAAGTAAACTTAAGCAGAAAATAGGCAATTTAAGTTTAACTTAAAATATCAGAAGCATCAAACTAAAAGATTTGATCCAGCTTTGAGACAAGAACTTAAAGGCAGTAATCTGTTGAGAAGCTCAGTAAGTCTTGCATCTATATATTTTAAAGAGTATTCCACACAGATTTTTTTTTTTGGTGCGTGTGTGTGTGAGAGGGGGGAGGGGGGTACCAGATATCCAAAAATACTTTAATCTTAAAATGAGGTTTCAGACTGATAAATTAGAAAATAATATAAATTTGAGTCTAAATGACATGATAGAATGAACTGCCAGTCAAATGTAGTTATAGTTAACATACAAGAAAAATGAACACAGAAAAATTAGTGTTCGTACATATTTGCAGTTTACATAATCTATATTATGTAGTTTAAAAATTGAAAGTTTGTAATACACAAAATTTATGAAATTTTTCAATCATAATATATTTAATTCATAATTGGAAGCATTTATGCTGTTTCTTAACATGTATTCTTCCTTATTGTAACTGAAACAACATTTATCTAACAATTTTTGTCCTAGCAATCTAAACTATTAATACACGATTCATCACCATAGTTAATTGAATATATAAAGCTTTTAAGCAAGGGAATAATTGAAATAAACAGTCAGAAACAAGAAAAATAGCAACCAATTCAGATGTTTAAAAATTTATATATTTTGAATTAGCAATCAAAAGACAAGCATGTAATATATATATATAAACTAAGTCATTGGATATCATAAATAAAAATGATAAAATATAATTCTTGATAAAAAGTTTTATACAAAAGAATTATTTTTATAACAAATTAAAAATTTAATAAATGTAAGTATATTTGTTAAAACATTCAAAAATATTGAGTCAATTAGATATTACACATTATATTAGGTATATGATCCCCCTCTCTACCCACACACAAAAAAAAAAAAAAAAAAAAAAAAAAAAAAAAAAAAAAAAAAAAAATATGCAAATACGCAATTTTGCAAGTGTTTGTGGAATATCAATAAATAATCAAGGATGAATTTCATAAAAAAAAATGCAGAAATAAATAGCAAATAAATTTTTCAGTTGGTCAAGGAAAAAAAGATATTAAGAATTTTATCAATTGGGCATGGAAAAAAATTAATTTCGTCAATCGATCTCAGAAAATTAAAAAAGGTGAATTTCGTCAAAGGAGCTCAGAAAAAAAAGAACCCGGGAATTTCGTCAAATGATTGTAGGGGAAAAGATCATGAATTTTGTGAAATATTCATATCGAGTCAGATAAGCAAATTTTTCCAGAGGTTTTATTTTTATTTTTTTCCTATGCATGTTTGTGATAATCTTAGTTTTGGCTTATAATTATGCTTGAACTGAATAAAAATTTCTAAAAGAATCCTATAATGGGTAATTAAGTAACTATATTTTAACAAGGGACTTTTTTTTAGGGGAGTGGTAGAGTTACGTACATTTTTGAAATATTGCTCCATGTTTACCAAATTTATTTTTTAGCATTATTTATGCTGTTTTTCTTCTCATATGCTTTTATTCTTGTTCTCAGAGCTCTTTTTCTTCTCTTCCATCTGTCCATGCCATTTTTTTCCCCCGCCATGCTGTACTTTTTTTTTTAAATAGAAAAAAATGCATTTTTTCATCATGAACATTTTTTTTTTTGAAGAAAAAAAAAGATTTCTTAAATAAAACTTGAGAAATTTTTAAGATTAACAATTAACCCTTAACTGTTTTAGCAGTCTCACAGACCATTGAATATTCTTTTTTGTTGTGTATTTGTTTCAGTTTTCATAGTTTAATTAATTATAGATAACCAGTGAAATTTTGCTTACTTTCGAGCTCTAGTACTTAGGGAATTCACAATAGATGAATTTTAATTTTAATAGTCTTGTACATAAAGTTTAGAACAGGACTGGTATCCAGTTTTTTGCATTTTTAAAGATTTCAAACAATGTGCGTGTGAGGATTGAATGAGTTATGATCGAAAATTCCAGTTGAAACGTAATGATTTGTTATTTATGTATTGGTATTCAAGGGGGCAGTTTACCTTAAAATTGGGCAAAAAAATCTATTTTCCTTTTTAGCTCACAGGTTATCAAAGCCTGGGAGCTAATGTGCCCGCCCGTTCTGTATGTATGTATTTATGTATGTATGTATGTAACGCGATAACTCTTGATAGAAACATCCGATTTGCTTCAAAATTTTTTTCTAGGTTCATTGTGATAAGGCGCTTCCTTGATTAGTTTTGGGAGTTCATTGGTTAAGGATAAAGGGGGGAAAACGGGGTTAGTCCAACCCCTTAATTAATTCAGATAAATGTGTTTTTCATGCAGAATCATTCGATTTGCTCCGAATTTGGTATACCGGTTTATTATGTTAAGGAACTTCTCTGATTAGTTTTGGGGGTTCATTGGTTAATGATAAAGGGGGAAGGGGGGCTAGTCCACACATCCCCCCCTTAATTTATATAAATGGGTTTTTCATGCAGAATTATTCGGTTTGCTCCAGGTTTGGTATACCGGTTTATTATGTTAAGGAGCTTCCCTGATTCGTTTTGGGGATTCATTGGTTAAGGATAAAGGGGGGCTAGTCCACCCCTTAATTTTGATAAATCGGTTTTTTTGCAGGATTATTCGATTTGCTCCAAATTTGGTATATCGTTTTATTATGATAAGGAGCTTCCCTGATTAGATTTGGAGGTTCACTGGTTAAGTATAAAGGGGGAAATGGGGGCTAATTCCCCTTCACTTATTTTTTTGAGGGGCATTATTCTTTAAAATAAGAGTATAATATACAATTAGTGTGAATAGCCTGTGAGCTCAATGCCATCAGTTTAGCTGGGCACTTTTCTTTTTTATTTAATATTAAATGAAGGCTGGTTTAATTGTGTATATTTTAACATTCCATTTTTAACCATACGGCAATTACACAACGAGATATTGTAAATTTTGTTCTTACACCCAGTGCCCCCCCCCCCCCCAACCACCATAAATTAAATGCAAAATTACCCACATTACCCACACAAATTAAAACTTTAAATAGCTTTTATTTTTTTGCACTTGAGATAGAGATTTAAAAAAAAAAAATTACATATTTTTATAATATATATATGACAAATCTGCACATGGAATTAGCCTTCAGATTTTTTATTTTTTTTTAATGAATCTTTTGAATATTATTGAGAATATTATAATATATTATTGAATTTTTAATGTGAACATATGTTAGATTTCTACATTTTACACTACATATATCAGTAAACAAATTATATTTAAAGTAATATTAGATGTATCTAAAAATCCATGCAGTCTTGTGTAATATACATTTGACAATCTTTTAAAAAAAATGGGCAAAAACATAAATATTTAAAAAGTAGTAGGGATTTTAAAAAATCAAAAATTTTTTACACTTTTTAAAAAATTTAATTAAATATAGAGCTAATTTTTTTTTCAAAGTGTACTTTTAGTTTAACATTGAAATGCAGTGAGTTACCATTTGAACATTTTGAACGATATTTTAAAAAATAAACATAATTATTGAAAAGGTAAACTGTCCTCTTAAAAGTAGCAATAAAACAAATAGGGCAAAACAATACTTATAAACTGGTCAGAATTTAAAGCTTAACAGTTTTAAAGCTTGGGGACAGGGTGAGGGGTTGGGTGGGCAACGGGATGGAAAATAAAGTCTTAGGGTGCAATGACAAAAATCTGTTAAAATGCATAAGATTCTTAGCAATATTGTTCAACAGAATTAAAACATATACAGAAGTTTTTTTTTTTTTTTTTTTGCCATTGCACAGAATTTATCCTCCAAAAGATATTTTTTTCCAAATTAAAAATTTTTTTCTTACAAGAAATAGTTCCCATTTTGCGACAATATCATTGTGTCGCCATGAGGTTATTAGAAAAGGTAAAGTCATATAAAATTCTGTATGATAAATAGTAAATATTTAACATACAATATAATGAAATATCAAAATTTAATTTACCTCTAAAAACACACCAAAATTGAATTCTTTAAATATCCCGTAAACTGTCATAGATGATTCTTTATGTAGTACAGTAAGATGAACCTTAAAAAAGTTATTGGTAAGAAATATTAAGCAGTATATAATTAAGATATATATATATAATAAATTTGAAATCACAAATATATGAAGAAATTGGTACATACACATTAAGAATTTATTCAGTATTTTTTCAGTGTTTGTCAATATTACTGAATGCTTGGTCATACTAACTGAATATTCAGTTTAGCCAAATGTTTTCATATTTGGTCAAATAAAAAAATTAACCGATTAAAATCAAGCTAAAAAAATTTAAATTAACAAATCATGTTACTGAATATACAGTGTAATTTTTTGGAAAAATTTCAATGAATTTCAACATAATAATGAGGATTTTTTCCTCCAAGAAACAACAACTATGAGATTTAGAGAAAATACATTATATGTTATCTTGCCAAATCATTTAGAAATTTTATTCTTATAACACAAATTAAATTCAACAACAATAACATAATAAATAACATTTAAAATGCTCTATTATTCCTTTGAAATATAGGAAATCCCCCCCCCCCTCTAATAACAGAGGCATTTTCTCTGGAGAAGGATACAACAACAAAGTGCTATTAAAACTGCAATTTTAAAATTTTTATTCTATAGTTATTAAAATAAAGAATTTCTGAAGTAATACACCATTCCAAATGATTTTACTAACCCAAACTATTCAAGACCTTTTAGGAGCAAAGCTGTTCGCATTAGAAATAGCTTAACCCCTTTGTGCCTCCATTTTGGTTTTCTCAAATGTTTTGGTAAAATCACTTTAAAATGTTGCAAAATGAACTAGAAAAATACTAAAAAAAAAGTACACTAACTTTTTTGTATTTATTTAATAAAATGTAAAAAAACTACATATGAGTATTTCTAGTAGAATAATATGCATAATTATATGTTTTGTCTATATTTACAAGGGTCGATCCAGGCAAAATCTAGGGCCTATTTAGGGCCCTTTCACAAAAATCTATTTAATAAAATAGGCCCCTTCACAAAAAAATTATTAAAATAGGCCCTTTCACAAAAATAAATTTAATAAAATGGGCCCCTTCACAAAAATAAATTTAACAAATTGGACCCTTTCACAAAAATTAACTTAGTAAAACAAGCCCCTTCACAAAATTCCTTTTAATAAAATAGGCCCCTTTCGTAACATTCTTTTTCATAAAAACTGTTTTAAAATGTGTAATTTGTAAATAAAGCCAGGTCATGAAAAACAAAAACTTTAGTAAGGGGATTTAAAGAAGTTTGTGTTAATAAATTCTTGGTTCAAATTTGAGTAACTGGATTTCAATTTTCATTACAAAATGTTATTTTTCACAAAAATATTATAAAATTCACAAAAATAACATTTACTTTTCACAAAATGGTCCCCAAGAATAAAAACCTGCATCGACCCCTGATTTATATTTAAAAAGTTTTTTAATTGTATATTATGTACTATTAGTATTTTTATGAACTACAAAAAAAAATATACTTATTTATTTACAGAGATTAATAACGTTATAACTATTATTAATAATAAAATAAGAATAGCCGTATTGCTGACTTAAAACAATTTATTTCATAAATATCTTCAAAAAGAGATTACATAAATAACTGTCTCCTAAATGTCCAACAAAAATATGTGCCAATTTGTGCCTAGAACCCTACATTTCGGACGTTACAAAAATGCATAATAAATAAGCTTGAACATTTAATTTCGCAATTTAAAATAATATGTATTTAAAAAAAGTCTACATGCTAAGATTATGACTTGTGATTTTGAATCCTTCATAGAAAAAATACAAATAAACTTACTTTTTACATTTCGCCATCTTGAAAAATTAAAAATTTATAAACACCGAAAAAAGCCTTCATTTAAACAAATAAATATCCACCTTATGCTGTCATCTCTTGGTAATAGATAAAGACATTTATAAATAGTTATTTCATACAATTTTCATGTTATAAAGGAAAAGAAAAATATACTCATTCGACTAGGCACAAATGGGTTAAATTTTATTCCTGTGTCACTTTTCCCTTGATTTATTTCCTGATTTGCATCCATTTTAATGAGAGTTCTTTACATCATAACAAGTAATTACTAGAGGATACAGTAGACTCCCTCAAATCCGCAACCCTAAAATTCACAAATGCCTAAAATCTGCACATCATCACACATTTAAACAATGAAACTTTCAGTTCAGATGTAGGGGCAAAATTACAGTATTTCTTTTAGCTTTATATCATTTTGTATGTACTTTAATACGTACTCGTAATTCTCAATAATATGACAGAAATCATGTTTTTTCATGAAGGAATTCTAAATTTATTTGTGAAAAATAATTCAAGATACTGCTGATATCACTGGTAATCACAATCTTTTTACCAAATATATTTATGTGTTTTTTAGTTATTAAGACTGGCTAAACCTGAAATAAAAGTTCCTTATGTTATGATTTAATATGAATTAATAGGGCCCCTTTACGAGGAAAGTTTCATTGAATAATTCAAGGAAAATGTATCTCATCTTTATTTATTATATATATGTAATTTTACATTATTAATTACTTTCTTGACCTTTACTTTTAATAATTTAACCATTCTTAAAATCGTCTTACTATTTTTCATTTTAGTTTGTGAATTTACTTAATTATTTTAATATTTTACTATATTGCAAACACTTATTATAATTTTGATTGCTTTATAACATTCAAATGACTGTTTAAAAAATGTAAGCAAAGCAATGATCAGAAATCCACAAAATTCTAAAATCTGCAGAACCTCTGGTCCCAAACTGTGCAGATTTGAGAGAGTCTACTGAATACACCCAAGTTAATGTCTGCGGTACAGATTAAGAGAATAAATCAACATGGCAGTCCGTACTAGAGAGAAAGTGACATTAAGAAAAAAAAATGAAAAGTATGACAATCCATTCTGCAGTATAATAATAATAAACCACTTTTTAAGTTACTACTTGAAGGACAAAAAGGAATTAAAATTCTTTCAACTTTACAAAGTTTAATATGACAATCAAAATATTAAATTCTAGAATTCAATTTTAAAATACTTTAAGCATACCAATACATACCATATTTCTTGTTATGAAGACTTCATCGGAACCAGAAACTTAATTCAGCTGTAGCAAAAAACTTCGCCAATCAAATCCTGAAAGCAAATAAGATGAACAATTGAAAGCAAATAGATGAATAGCCTGATAAGGGGCTGTGCATATATAATGTTTAAATGAGGAGGGGGGGGGGGGCTGGCACATGATACTGTAAGATATGTCTAGGGGGAGGGGGATTTGTCTTTTCGTATTGTTATATTTTTTAATCCAACCAAAATTTTCTCTTTTTATTTGCAACTTGGTAACTTTGCATCAAAATAGTCTATCTATTTTTAGTCTGTTATCTGTTTTTACGAAAATACAAAATTATTAAATGACTATAAAATGATTTAATTCCAAAATGTGGACTACTCCAACGTTTGGCATTCCTATTCTTCTGTCATGTGTGTATGCAAGTATGCATATATAATCCGCTGTTTGAGAAACTATTTCTGACATATATTTGAAATGATACTTGTGTTTACTAGTGAAGAAAAGTGGAAAAAAAGGTTATTCACCTGTTTTGTTGGTAGAAGTTCTGCCTGCTCCACCCCCCTCCCTATTAGCAGGCGTAAGTGCAAGAGGACATATTATTGTTGAATGCATTATGTAACAAAAGCTACTATTAAATACCTTTAAATAGTATGCCTATTTCTTTTAAGTGTTATTTGATATAAAGTTATTTTATATATATAATTATAATATTTTATTCACTTTGTATTCATTTGAATCAATAAAGTATGCGAATAGTAAATGTATAACTATATCTGTATATTATTGCAAACAAAAGAAAACATAATGCAAAAATCAAAATAATTTTAGACATTGATAACGATATCAAATTGGAAGGTGGGGGGGGGGGGGTTCTCAAGATACTAAAAAGTTAATAATGTTATATATGTACAGTCCCTAATGAAATTCAATATATTTTTAATTAAATTACTATAGTACGTATACACAAGCTTCTAGTACATTTAGCTAAATCTATGATCCTTCTATATTTTTTTAAAGAATCTTTTAATATTAACTAAATTTTAACTATTTAAATCATATTAGATGGGAAAAACATCATGAATTTTGTCGATCAGTCAAAAGATGAAACGGCAAGTCACGGAAAATAATGCAAAATTTAATAATCGGTTACAAGGAAAAAATCATGAAATTTGTCATGCAATTGCAGTAAAAAAAAATTGTAAATTTACTCATTTGATAGCAGGAAAAGCGTGAGATTTGTCAATCAGTCTTGTGAAAAATTTTTTAAAAAATTGTAAAATTCGTTGGTAAATTGCATGGAGAAAAAAACCCTACAATTTTTGTCCATAAGTTATGAGAACCAATCCAGAAACTCGCTGTGTTGGCAATTGTAAAAAATAAAAATAAATAAATAAATTTGTGAAATTCATGGATCAATGGCAATAAAATATGAAGTTTCCCGACTGGTTGCAGGAATATCTCACAAAATTCACCAATCATTTGGGAAGATATCACAAAATTTTACTGATAACAGGGAATTTTAAAGAAATAAGTTTAAAATATTATGTTTTTTGAACAGAACACAAAAGTACCCTTTTTGAGAACACAGAGCCTATTTTATCGATTTCCTGCTTGCCAGCAGTTTTGTTCTAGAATCACCATTTAGTCCTTAATGATGTTAATAAAATAAAAATACTTTTGTTGCATGTTTACGCACCATGAATTAAGCATTGTATTGTAACTTTAATAAACTGAAACATATAATACTATCACATTTCAAATTTTAAATCATGAGTGGATTTCAACACACAAAATATGCTTTGCAATAAACTTTACTTGACCAATGGCTATTTCAGGAGATACCTCATTGATTATGGGGAAAATAGAGCCTTGCGAGTTGGGCTGATGAACTTTGGATGTAAAAGTGGAAGTGAAAAATATTCTTTATCAATATTAAGGAAAATCACTTACCATATTCACAAACAGAAAATCAGTTTGATATGCCTAAGTGTAAGTAAAAGAATAAAATGCAAATTCCCCTTTTTTTTTTGAGGGGGGGGGGGGGGTGTACTAAAATATGTTTTGGAAAATAAAATGACAATTACAAATTACATTAAACAGTGTAAATAAGTGTAACTCTTATTTCAGATAAATTGTATATGAATTACATGTATCTACAGATAACATTATGCTAGTAATTATAACGTAAAGCTCTTAAATTTTTTTTAATGAATAAGTAATAAAATGTAAAATTTAATGTCTTTGAGGTGACTTCCACCGTTCTACAATAATAAACATTTTTAATTAACAAGTAGGCGACAGATGGCGCCACATACGCTACTTTGAAAAAGACCTTTTGGAACAGAAGATAAGAGAGGCAGTTGTGAACTGATCGTCGCTGTTGTTGCACGCGCTAAAAAACGATTGACTCCACCGCTTATACAATGTGCATGGCACATGGAGAAATTCTTATCTGTTAACTTATTTTTTTATTTGTAATTTCTAATTAAATGAGTGTGTAAATTAGCAAGCTTATTATTAAGTCTGAAGTACGCACTGCTATCATTATGATAGATTTATAATTAAACGAGATTAAAACGGATTGAATATCCGTAGTGAGGAGCTCGATCTAATGACATCCTCAACTGGTGACTGGACTAAAACAAGCCCTTCTGATCGCTTATGATGGAAGTTTACCAGGTGTGCAAAGCTGCAAAAATCAACGGTATGTGCCATTTTCTGTGTTAATATGTGGTATTCTCTGGCCAACTTATTTAATTTATTAATGATTTTATATAGTTAAAATTTTTCGAGCCCAACGTCCTTAATGTTCAAAATATTATTGCTAAATTGTGTATTTATTTAATTAGTGCTCTATCTATCATTTATTGCCCAATTACACTTTCACAATGCCTGATGATAGTATTGCTGCTCCGCCAGAAAATCTTGCTAGGGTAGCTGTTAAAATTCCTCCCTTATGGAAAAGTAATATTTCGGTATGGTTTGTACAAGTCGAAGCAAATTTTGCCGTCGCGCAAGTAACAAACGACGTTACAAAATATAATTATTTATTATCTGCTATCGATACTGATACTTTAAGTGCAGTAACAGATTTAATTCTAAATCCGCCTCAGGATGATAAATATACTGCTTTAAAAGATAGACTAATTAAAGAATTTTCTGATTCGCAGTCTCAGCAAATTCGTAAATTACTTTCCGAATTAGTGTTAGGTGATAAAAAGCCTTCTGTTTTGCTGCGGCAAATGAAAGAATTAGCGCAAAATTCAGTTTCCGAAGACTTTCTAAAAACAATTTGGCTAGAGCGTTTGCCGACACATACACAAGCGATTTTGTCAGTTTCAAGCGCTGCTTTACAGGAACTAGCAATCTTAGCTGACAAAATAAATGAAATTAAATCGGAATCTGCTGTGTATGCCGTTTCTAAACCCGTTGAAACTTCGCAAAGCGAACAAAACGCAGTCTCAAAATTACAAACGCAGATCGACCAATTAACACTGCAAATTTCAGAATTATCCAAAAATGTGTTTAGGCGATCGATGTCTCGCGGGCGGCCGCATTACAGATAAAGGCACTATAGTCAAAATAGACGGTTCAGGAGTGCCGATCGTAAACAAGATTCATCTGATTCATCCTCTGGTTTATGTTATTATCATCATAAATTTGGTAGTGAAGCAAAAAAGTGCCGCGAACCTTGTACTTTTAACGAAATTCAAAAAAACTAGTGGCCGCTGCTAGGTCAACAAGCGAAAATACCCTTGGCGTAGCAGCATTAGAACAATGTAGATTACATGTTTTTGATAAAAACTCGGGTTTAAAATTTCTAATTGACAGCGGTAGTGATATTTCTTGTATCCCCGCCTCAAAGCAGTTATGTAAACAAAACCCTTCTAATTATCTTTACGCTGCAAATAATTCCAAAATTCCTGTTTATGGAAACAAACTCATGGACCTAAATATTGGCTTGAGAAGGAATTTCAGGTGGTCATTCGTTATTGCAAATGTCTCTTGCCCTATAATTGGAGCCGACCTTTTAAGACATTTTGCTTTGCTCGTAGATTTACACAAATTCCGATTAATTGATTCTGTAACTGGATTGTCCACTAAAGGTGAACTCACTTGCACAACTCAGTCCCAAATTAAACTGATTTCTGAAGACATGGCTTTTAAAACTATATTTGAAGAATTCCCAGACCTCTTAAACCCCATTCCAAATTTCAAGAAACCAACATGCCATGACACAGTTCATCACATAGAAACTACGGGACCTCCACTTTATTCCAAACCTCGCCGCTTACATCCAAAAATTTTAAAGGAAGTTAAAAAAGAATTCCAATATCTTATGGATGAGGGTATATGTCGCCCTTCAAAATCTCCATGGGCATCCCCTATTCATGTTGTACCAAAACCGGATGGTTCTTACAGAGTTTGTGGTGATTATCGACGGTTAAATTCAGTAACTCTTCCGGATCGTTACCCAATACCTCACATTCATGATCTTACAAATATTCTCCATGGAAAGAAAATTTTTTCAAAACTAGATATAGTCCGCGCTTATTTTCACATTCCTGTAAATGAAAAAGATATCCCTAAAACGGCAGTAATAACTCCTTTTGGAAGCTTTGAATTTCTGTATTTAAACTTTGGGTTAAAATGTGCAGCAAACACGTTTCAAAGATTTATTAACGAAGTTCTTTACGATCTTCCATTTGCTATCGCTTATTTAGATGACATTTTAATTTTTTCGGAAAACGAATCTGAACACCTAGAACATATACGAGCTGTTCTGAGCAGACTTTCTAAATACGGACTAAACATAAATGTTTCAAAAAGTGTTTTCAAACAAACTAATGTATCATTCTTAGGGCATGAAATTTCTCCAACCGGAATTCGGCCTCTTCAATCCAAAGTTGAAATTATTAAGCAATATCCGCGACCAGAAACTCTTTTGGAACTTCGCAAATACATTGGATTATTCAATTATTTTAGACGTTTTTGTCGCAATGCTGCAATTATTCTCGCACCCTTAACAGATTTGTTGCGAGGAGCCAAAAAGAAAGATTCAACCCCTATTGATTGGTCTGAAAATGCTATAAATTCTTTTGAAGCTTCAAGAAAAGCCTTAACTGACGCAACTCTTGCATTTCCTACAAACGATGGCCAATTAGTGCTTCATTCGGATGCTAGTGATTTTGCTATTGGTTCTACATTAAGTTTAGAAACAGAAAAGGGCCTAAAACCACTTTCATTTTTTTCCAGACGTCTAAATGAAACACAATTAAAATATTCTAGTTTTGATCGTGAGTTGTTAGCGATTTATGAATCGGTTAAACATTTTAGACACTTTTTGGAAGCCCGTCAGTGCACCATCTACACTGATCACAAACCTATTGTTTATGCATTTAAAAAAAGAACTGATAATTACACTAACCGACAAAGTCGGTGGTTATCATTTATATCAGAATTCACCACTGATTTACAATTTGTAAATGGAAACCAAAACACGGCAGCAGACGCACTATCTCGAATTAATGAAATACAAATGCCTACTCCTATAGATTACAACAAGTTAAGTATCGAGCAAAAAGAGGATGCAGAACTTAAAGACCTTATGCAAAGCGGTCAATCCAGTTTGGAACTCAAATTAATCACCCTTCCTAATTCTACAACAGAAATTTATTGTGACATTTCTAGAGGCAAAGCACGCCCATATTTAACCCCTAACTTTAGAAAACAGGCATTTTGGAATTTACATGCACTTTCCCATCCTGGAACTAAAAGTAGTGTAAATCTATTGCGACAAAGATTTATTTGGCCTTCCCTAGCTAAAGATTGCCGAACTTGGGCTCGTGAATGTTTGGATTGTCAACGCTCCAAAATCACTAGGCACACGAAAACTGAGTTGGGAAAATTTGACCTTCCAACAGATAGATTTTCACACATACATTTAGATATAATTGGGCCTTTACCAGAATCAAATGGTAAAAGGTATTGTTTAACTGTAATTGATAGAGCAACACGCTGGCCAGAGGCATATCCACTAAGTGACATAACGGCACAATCAGTTTCATTTGCACTTCTCTCCGAATGGATTGCTCGTTTTGGTTGTCCTGAAAAGATCACCACTGATCAAGGCCGACAGTTTGAGTCTGAACTTTTTAAACAATTAGCTCAACTGCTAGGTGCTAAAAAGTACCGATCATCCCCATACCACCCACAGAGTAATGGGATTATTGAAAATTGGCACAGGCCCCTAAAATGTGCATTAAAAGCTAGACGAACTGAAAAATGGACCGAGGTACTGCCAACAGTGTTACTTGGGTTTCGTGCTGCACTGAAAACAGACCTAAAAGTTTCACCAGCAGAACTTGTTTTTGGGTCTGCACTCCGACTGCCTGGGGATTTTTTTTGACGACAAATCCCTTATTAAAAGCCCTGAAGAATTGGTCCAGCGATTAAGGAACATTTTTCAGGATTTCAAACCACTGCCAACAAAGTCCCATCATCGCATAAAACCTTTTGTATCACAGGACCTCAACACGTGTACCCATGTATTTGTGCGCCACGCCGGTATGCAACAATCCCTCCAACCACCTTATGATGGACCTTTTGAGGTCATCCAGCGAGGTGATAAACTTTTTAAAATAGCCATAAAAGGTAAAATTGTCAACATTTCACTGGATAGACTGAAGCCGGCCTTCTTAGTGAACGACGCACCTACCCCTGAATCAACAGCCTCCATCCCTGAACCCTCAACCTCTGAGACAGGGGCTTCAACTTGTGACTCGGAACCGTCTCGTACCACACGATCTGGCCGAACTGTCCGATTTCCAGATCGTTTAGTAGAACATTGACATATCGTTTGCACTAGGAAGGGGGTGCTGAGGTGACTTCCACCGTTCTACAATAATAAACATTTTTAATTAACAAGTAGGCGACAGATGGCGCCACATACGCTACTTTGAAAAAGACCTTTTGGAACAGAAGATAAGAGAGGCAGTTGTGAACTGATCGTCGCTGTTGTTGCACGCGCTAAAAAAACGATTGACTCCACCGCTTATACAATGTGCATGGCACATGGAGAAATTCTTATCTGTTAACTTATTTTTTTATTTGTAATTTCTAATTAAATGAGTGTGTAAATTAGCAAGCTTATTATTAAGTCTGAAGTACGCACTGCTATCATTATGATAGATTTATAATTAAACGAGATTAAAACGGATTGAATATCCGTAGTGAGGAGCTCGATCTAATGACATCCTCAGTCTTTAATTTTATTTCTATTTAAAAAATAATAATAATAACAATAAAGCGTATGCTTTTTTTCTTAAGGGAAAAAAAAAAGTGTTCAGCCAAATCACTATAGGGGAGACTGGGGCACAGTGGGCCACTTTTGGAGTTTACATTTTTTTTCTCTTTAATAGAAAATCCAATCTGCCTGAAAATATTCTTGAATATTCCTTAAACATTTTTACATGCCTCAGAATTTTTTCAGAATATAGTTTCAAATACATTTTTCAGAAAAAAAAATATTTGTATACGTTCATAAAGGGGACCAGTGTGCACCAGAAGCAGGACACAGTAGTCCACTATTAAGTATTATTTGAAATACAATATAAATTTATTTTTTATTATTTTAGTCCCTCTTTATCTCCCCTTTACCTCCAAAATAATACAATAATGCAAATTTGCAAGTAACATTTTCAAACAAAACATATAAAAAAACAAAGCGAAAAAATTATTAAAAGAAAATGATTATAGATTTTAAATAATAACATATTAAGATACAGGAACAATTGCAAATAAGGTGAAGTTATTAAATAAAATGGAGTCATCGCACATTAAAATTTGCAAATGAATCTCCAAAGTACTTATGAGCCTGAAATTTTGCTGAAATACTTTTATGTCTGAGGGCGATTTTATGGTAATACTGATATAAACAACAGATTAATAACCATAAAGTTTTGATTCAAAATTTGTTTTTTCTCACATCTAAAATGAGTAATAAAATTTCAGAACCTGCTAGAAATTCTTTTAGTAATAAAAGGCTACAGTCAATAGATACTTTTATATTATTTAAAAGCAGTAAATACAAAACGAAATATTTCTTACTATGTTAAATAAATTGACATTTTTCTTTGTTTACTTTATTTTAGAGTAAAATAATTACTTTAAAACAATATTTCTTTGTAGGGAATAAGCAATTATTAAATATTTTGAAAATTCTGCATTACAGAAACAGAGTGGATTGTGGACCACTGTACCCCAGCAGTTGGTGGCCTACTGTGCTTATGTTGAAATTTGATGCATTCTCATAAAACTATAAATATTTAAAGTTTTCTTTTTAAGCATATTAACTTTAAAATTAAATAAAAACGAGTATCTTACCTTTACGAAAAAGATGTTTTATCTTATTGATCTGCTATAACCTTTAATTACTAAATAAAGAAAAGTATGATGATGAAAAATTTTACTTTTAGAAGCTCAAAACAAACAGTCAGGATAAAACGTTTCATTCTGAGCTAACTATGTGTTCTGAAGCCTATAAGTAATCAATCCAGTGCTGTAATCAATTAGCCTAAAAGAAAAGCTTTAAAAATAAATAAAATAAAAGGGGTGGTCCACTGTACCCCGTTTACCCCTATATCCCTACTTATTTTATTTAGTATTAGTTAATACATCTTTTTGCTTAGCTACCTGTTATGTAATGAGTTGCAACTTGGTATTTTCAGATCTATTCTCTTACAAATACTGCATATATATTTATCATAAATCCCAAAAATTTTTGTTAACAGAAAAAAATTTAAAAAATATATATTTATACACAATGCACATAAAAGAAAGTACAGATTTATATAAATAAACTAAAGCATTGTTCAGAAAGTATTGTCAAAGTTGATGCTTTAAAATAATTTTTGAAAATAAAAAATCATGAAAAGATGTATCTTTTACTAATTCTATTCAATTTTAGTATTGTTAAAGTTGATGCTTTAAAATAATTTTTGAAAATAAAAAATCATGAAAAGATCTATCTTTTACTAATCCTATTCAATTTTAACTTGAACACATATGTTAAACTCATAGAAATATTATTAGGACATGTAATAATCCGTTAAATACGATTTTAGAGAAGAAAATACAATATCACAAGAATTTTTGCTATAAAAAAAATTTAAAACTTTAAGAAAACAGTTCAAAATTTTCATTTCTACAAGAATAAATTTTCAGATTGAATAATTAAAAAAGAGTGAGAAATCTCTATTTCGTCATTTTCCTATAAAATTGTAGCAGCTTTCAGAAAATATTCTTAAAGCGGCTATAATAAAAGATGTAGTACTATATTATATGAAGACTATTTCTACTGGTGTGGTGTCAAATGACAACTTTTAAAGTTTTGATTTATGCTTATTTTTTTGGCATAGATGCCGTATGTTCCCTCAGCTGTTGTTGTTTTGAATTGTTTGGCGATTTTTTGTTGACGTGTTGGCGGTGTTTACGGATATGACAAACTCGATATGGAAACCCCGTGTGACGTATGTGTTGTGACGTGTCGTGTTCTGGCAACCCCTGAGAAGCTTAGATTTTGTGGATGTATCGATGTATTTTGATTTTGATATCGTGTTCTATGGTTGTCTTTTTATTTTTATGTTAAATTTATTGACTATAGTTTCTGTAGTCCGTTTAAACGCTCTTGCTGAAGTAATTAAGAGATATGAGGAAATTTTGACAAGAAAGGGAGGTTTGTTTATAGCGTGTCAATGCGTATTAAGCCTATTTTGGAAAATGACGGCGGTGTTATATTTTGTGCTGTAGGTTTCAAGAAAGCAGATGCCTGTTAAGGTATGTTGATAATTTTGTGTATATTTTGTTGCTTTAAGAGTTTTTTACATTTTGAGATTGCTACAAAACGAGAACTACTGAATTTTGAGAATGCTATACCGCGAAAAATGCTGAATTCGGTGACGTTTTTTTTTCGGTAAATGAGCGCGAAGCGCTCATACAACTATTGCTGATTGCCACTTTAGCGAGTTTCGTTTTTAGGTATATTTTGCTGCTTTAAGAGTTTTTTACATTTTGAGATTGCTACAAGACGAGAACTGCTGAATTTTGAGAATGCTATATCGCGAGAAATGCTGAATTCGGCGATGTATTTTTTCTAGTAAATGTGCGCGAAGCGCTCATACAAGGATTACTGATTGCCAGTTTAGCGAATTTTGTTTATTATTTACATTTTATTTTCGTTAAGCCAAACATGCGTATAAACCGGTGCTTGGCGACATTTACTACTTGGCGGAAAAGGGGTTTTCACGCCAAGAATTCCAAGATGGCGGCCGGGGGGAACTTATGACATCTGTTCCATTTTTTAAAAATTTATGTTTATCTTTCATAATAAAAAATAATTAATAATGTATAAAGTTAATAGCATAAAAATATGTCTTCAATGTAATGGATTTGAGATTCCTTTAATCTAAAATTTTAAAATAAAATTCCACAAATCAAAATCTAAAGATGTTATTTGACACCGACAGAACCAGCAAAATTCAGTTGTGTATTTGTAGGGATTTTTTTCAGAATTTTCTTTAGGAAGAGGGAGGGGGGGGGTGTATTAAAAATGTACTTTTCCAGTTTAATCCCCTTGACATTTATTTCTTAAAGCCTGGCAGAATTCAGGGTTCAGAAAGTGATTTCTTGCCAAATAATATAAACAGCAATGAAAACAAACTTGAATATACTTCTGTGAGTTTTATTGCCATACATTTAAATTAAAAAATATGGTAATAATTTATTTACCATACCACTTAAAATCAGAATTAACATTAAAATTTAATAAATAATTGAATAAATGCAAATTAAAGCCTCTCCGCGGAATCGCCCATCAACTAATCAGAAATTTATAATACAAAATATTGTTTTAATTTAAAATTTTTAATATAAATGTAAGCTAATCTTATTTTTTATTCCTTAACATGCTATACAGTTTAAACTGAACTAAATCAATACCAGAACAGATTCTTTTCTACTGAAGCTGTATATATAACTGTGTATCTAAATTAGACAGTTTATCTTTCAGTGTCTGTTCTGATATTTAATTATGTCCCTCATAATCTACAGTTAAAAGTAAAAATTCAAACATAAAGCGTGTAAAAGGTATTTGTTTTCTTCTCCGGCTAAAAAAGTCATTGTCTCAGACAAAAATTCTTTATTTACAGAACAATACACAGTCAATAACAGTTGGAAATTTCATTTGCCCTTGTTTTGACTGAAAATATAAAAAAAATCCTGAACACTGATGTTTTCAAAATAAATATCAAGTAATATGAAATTATTGAAAATCTTGATATTTTGAAAATAAATATCGGATATATATCAAGATAATATCAAAATTCAAAACATATATCGACTGATATATATCAACGAACACTGTAGCCCATCTGAGAAGTAATCGGTACAATTTTATTTTCACATGTATTTCTTTTTTTAATTAGCCAAAGTATCCAATGATAAATGTGTCTCCCTTTGAGCTTGAAAAAGATTTAAACAAATATTATTCATTTTAGTCATGTTTAAAATTAGTGAAATTTCAAATATTTCGAAGCGGGTAATTATCCCTTTTACCCCCTTCCACTTAAAACTACCAATACCAAGAATGTGATAAATTGCAGATTGAAAAAAAAACAACAAAAAAATATATATATTCTTGAGGAACTTGTAATTACTTAAAATTTCTAAATTTTATTGTAATTTATGTAAAGGTGGTAACTGTGTTATTTCATTGTCAGAAAAGGGAAAATAATGAAGATTATATGATTGCTAATGTCATTTTTATCAAAATTTAAAAAGCATATTATTTTCCATTTAAATAGACGGTGAAAACAATAACTTTGACCAAATTACATTTTTCAAGAATTTTTTTAAGAAATAAAATAAATTTCAGATTTTAGTTTAGCATTAATTCCAAAAATTGTTTTGTCAACAACAACAAATTATCATCTAGAAATCATTACACCAGAATTTTTCAAATTTAATATCAACCAAGGGGAATGATTTCCTTGTATTAATGACTCCTTGTATTAAATCAGACAATTATAATAAACGGCAGAACTGGGAAATTTCATTAGTGGACACTGTTTTTTAATAATTAAAAATACTAAAAGATCAGTATTAGATGATACGTCAATCACAAAACATCTGATTTATTTATTTTTGAAATATCATGATCGTGACTGATATTTTTTTTACATTTTCCTATAATTTTAAACAAGTGTAAATGAATTTTTCAACAGTTATTGTAGTGTCATTTCAACAGTTATAATTTTTCTGTAGATAAAGAGAGCTTTTGAAATGGCAATTCCTTAAAAAAAAAAAAAAAAAAAAAATACTTGATACTAAATCATATAGTTTTTTTTCGTGTATATGTGTGCACAACACGACAGAGTGTAATACCTTTTCTATTATAGCTGACCCTCAATTTTGTTACATAAGTAAAAGAAAAAAAAAACTTTCAGAATATACTATATAATTTTTATTATGTTTTCATGTGTTTTAGTTTCTAATTTAAATTAAGTCTGAAAACATTTATAATAATCCTTAAGTTAACTATTTTTAAAAATCAGATAATAATACATATTGAATATTATAAAAACATCAAATTTTCTAATATAATTTCGAAAATACCACGATATGTACAAGCCTTGTAAATGTTAATTTTCTAATAATATTAATATTGACAAATGAAATAGTTCAGATAAGTATATTAATTTCAATATAAGACATTAAATAATTTTTATAAAAAGTAAACAAGTTTTAAATTTAGAATTTTATTTTTCTGAAAAAACAAAAGGAGGTTGGGGGGGGGGGGGTCCCAGTCCCTCGTTATTTAAAAACATTCCTAGTGGCATGCAAGAAAACTCTGTTCTAGCACGCAATGTCAGGAGAAGGTCAGTACAGGTCATAGTTACCAGTATAGGAATGTCCTTGGATGGAGACAGGAGGGGATTAGATTGCAAACCTTGTGTGAAATAGTATGGGCAGAGAGGGGTGCAGAATTATCCAGCCAAGGATATATTTTTTTTTCAATACACATAGCATTTAAAGATATTTTTACAAAGTCGTAAAGGTAGAATGACATACCAGCCTAATATTTTTTTTCGTACTACAATTCAGGAAGAAATAGCGTAAAATATAAATATTTAGCAAATGAAATTGAAACTTTCCAGAGTAACGCAAAAAATAGTCAACAAAACAATATGAAATAACGTTTTGAATCGAGCGGTTTTAAAAATATGAATCAAATATCAAAACAGGTGTGATCGATAGCAATTTTGTCGCGAAGTGTAAAGTCTGCGTTAGACTTTGAAAAGATAATAAATCTAAATTAGATATTTAAACACTTATAACAAAAAAAAATTACTACAAATAAAGCTAAATAACATAAAAGAACTTACTTTTCATGCAGATAACGCGGTTACTTCATACCTTCAAGCTGGATAGTAAACGCAGCGCTTCAGCTATAAACTAAACTAGCCCGCCATAACAAATTTCTGTTGTTTTGTTGCCATTCCAAACCGGAATCTAGATTCTTGAACGAGAAACGTTCTCATTGGTTAAAACAAAAAGTAACGTTCCGTAAAAATACTCTCGTCCTGCCGTATTCAGGAATCACTGCTAAACGGTAATTTTTTTATCATTGGTCGAACGAAATATTTGTAAATTAATGGCGTTTCTATAATTTTCTTGAAAAATGATAAAATGAATGTCAAATATACAATCAATGGATCAATATTTTACGGAAATTTTTAACAGTGTACGGTCTCCAGTCCGTATGATCCTCGAAATTAAAGTTTGGCGTCCTTTTACTGACCTTTAGCTTTAGTACATTATTTATTTTTTTAAGTTGTAGTAGTAGTTAGTTATATTTCATGTATTTGGGTGTTTAGATTAAATGATTATATACATACAAAGTAGCGGGAAAACGATAGAGGTAAAATTAAAATTGTTATATATAATCTCTTCAGTTCCGAAGCTAAAATAATGATACAAATGCTTATTCATTGGGTTTTTCCAAACAAAATGACATCGTAAATGACAGAAAAAATATCTTTTCTGAAATGGATCCTTTAGGCGCTTAGTAATTTAGGTTAAAAAATATGGATATAAAACTACAAACCCACTTAAAAACATCAATTAATAACCATTAACTTAAATTAACACAATCACAAATTTAAGAGCTTTAACCCCTTAATTCTCGCTCCCGTCATATTCACGGGCTGTGTCTTTTAGTCAAATTGTTTGATTCCCACCAGTTTTATAAAATAGTGAAATTGGCTTTATTTTATTATCGTTTTACCTGTCATTAAATAAGGTGAATATTTCTTTTTCATAAAAGTGGTGCCAATAAGCAATTTGAATTTTTAAACCGTAATTTAATTCGAGCGTTAAGGGGTTAAACAAGTAAATAATCTACAAATGCTCAACATTTTTTATTGAAAAAGATTTAAGTTAAATACTTATGAAAATTTCTCACTTTCTTGGTCATACAATCTTTTAGGCATTTTTAGGCATTTTGCAAACTCTGGTGAAAATTACATTTATTTTATGTGAGAATCAGCTTAGATGCTACCATTTATTCGTTTGCTTTGAACGCAAAGAACATTCACCCAATAAGATGTGATGCGAAAATGTAAAGAAATCGGACATTTTAGTTTTTATAAGGAAAAGAACAGAGGTCCTCGTATGGGGATCCAGGGACCGAAGAGGTTAAACTACTACAGTATTTGATGTAAATTATTTCATTTCAACAAAAGGAAATAGACTTAAAAATGTTTGTTATGTCAAACATTCGGCAAAATAGTGCATAGTTTTATTTTCAGGTTTTTTAATAACATTTATATAGCGAAACAGCTGGTAAAAAGGATAAGTACAGCATAGTATCATGGAAAATTAAAAAAAGTTACCATTATTTATAAAACAAATTATCATTTCTAAATCTCATTGAATCAGAGAGTCATTAAAGAGTAACTCTCAAAAATATTTCCAGGAAGTTTGATAGCAGATTTTATAGCTAATGTGATAAGTTTATATGTGATTATAATACTAAAACACACAAACATAAATACATTGAATTTATAAATTATAAAAATTTTATAATATGAATTACGAAATTAATATTCGAAAAAAATATAAACTCCAATCCACAACCTTTTTGATAGATTTATATTTATTATGTCCTGTTTATATGAATTCGCAATTTCAAATTTTTCTTCCAAGTAGTTTTCGAATTATGATTAAAAAACGTCAAAATGATCGTTTAAGGGGGCCGTCTATGATGTCCGGAAAAGTATAATTAAAAAAATATACATTTTACTTATTTTATTGAAACATTTGTGCTGGAAATAGTCGAAACATATTAAACGAATGAAATGGTTATAATGGCAAGAAATAATACATTAATAGAAGTGACATAGTCATTCTGTATCATTTCAACAATCGAATACCGAACTTCAATTTGGACACAGCGCCTAAAATATGCTCATTTTAAAATAATCAATTTCACGGAAGCTAATCGTACGAATTTCATGAAAATTTCTTTATAGACTAATTGAAGGGCGTAGAATTTATTTAAGGTGTCAAACTTGGGTACTGCCATTGAAAAAAACAAACCTTGGGAATATTTTGATATGTAGATGGCCTACTAAACAAATTGTATATACATCTTTTAAAAGTAGACTTTATTTCCAATCATTTGGTATCAGTAACTTTCTTCTACAATAATGTGTTGCAGAGTTAGTAGGGGGTGGTTACTTTTTTTCCCAGGACTGTACTTCTGAATAATATTATTCCACAGTTTTTCTACCTGAATGTATATATTTATTCTTTATTTTTATAAAGTTTCATTGTCGATTTCCCATACCCAGAGAAAACGGAAAGTTATTTCGTTTCTAGATTATTTATTTCTGCGCGTGAACCGAAACACAACAGTATGCCACCAAGAGCCTGGGTCAGGGCAACGGCGGAACGATCAGCTAGTAAATAACAAAATAAATTCTGGAGCACATCAAGATATTCTTGCAGGTAATTTATTATTAGAAGGTATTCTTATTACATTAGCCGAGTAAATTTATAGCAGGATATGATCCACCCCACGTGTAATCAAAATCAAGGGTTTAAACCAAATGGGGCCTCATTGCTGGAATTGCTATTATAGAGTCCCGACATACAGTGTGTCTACGTATAAACTGACCGACCTTTATTTTCGCAACCGTTCGTCCTAGAAGCATACTTCCAATTACAAAAGTGGTCAAAATTAGGTGCAGAGTTAAGAAAAAAAAAGTTTGAAGCGAAAAAACAATTTAGTGAAGAATGAGAGAATCTAAATTTTTATACGGTTCCCCGGTCCTATAAGTTATATTTGGTAAAATTTTCCTGTTACACTGACAAGTAAGACGAAAAAAGTCCCGTTATTCTACGATTAAAATTGACCGAGTAATAGCTGTTTAAAGTTGGAGCATATTTTTTGCCGCAAATTAGGGGTCATTCATAAATTTACTAGAAAAATAATTTCGTCAGAAATATTAAAGAAATGGTTGAGAGTGAAATTAGCATTGCAATATAAATTTGTAATCTTTAATCATTCTGACATATAATTGCAAAATATACAATTTGTACTGAACATATAAGAGTATAAAAATAACAGAATTTTTGTTAAATAAAAGGATGAAAAACAACAGCCTCAATTTTTTACAAAATATGCATATTTTATAATGCTGTTAGATTACACTGTCTTTCAAATTTTGGGCTGTGCCATATTTTTTAGCTTTTGAAAAATCATTCTTATGTATTTTTTAACGCTGAATCCGAAAATGACCTTCATTTTAATATCACGTCAGGACTTTTCTCAAATCGTAAATTTCAAAGTTAAAATTGATCCCCCCTCCCCTCCCAACCTCATTGGACCCCTGAGCTGCTTAGCTGTAAGAAACCCAGTATAAGCCAAAAAAAAAAAAAAATGAATAAATTACTGAATTAAATAAAATTAAACTGAATAAAATAGTCTTACATCTATTTTATAGTATCAGATTTTTCGCTATTTTTTAACCTTGAAATTTACGATTTGCGAAAAATCCTGACATGTTTAAAAGCGAAGGTAATTTTTTTATTCAGCGTTAAAAAGTACATAGAAAGTAATTATAAAAGTTAAAAACACAACCATCGCAGGTTTATGTTATCTAATCTAAAGCTCTTTCTTAAACTTGTTGACGGTAATCTATCCGAATTTTTTTGTGTTATCCTCTAATATAAGTATGCATAAGATGGTAAGTGTCGAAAATCATAATAATATTACATTGTCATCGGCTTTAAGTCAGTATGCAAAATTTAACTTCGATCGGACATTTGAACGTGGGAAACTGGAAAGACGATCGTTGCAAGTTAAATGAAACCCTATGAAAATAACATAATTTTTGTTAAAAGAAATCATAGCCTCAAATCCTTACAAAATAAAACACATGTTAAAATACAATTATTTTAACTATTCTGAAAGTTAACTCAATCGTAATAGTTGTACTATTCCTTTCAAAGCGCAGATACCTTGAAATAAGTTTAAGTACTTTATATACGACCCCTAAAAGCATGGCTGAAATCATGTGTTTTGATAGGCAAAAAAGTGGTATAAGTCATGCATTTCAAAGTTTCATAACTCGGTCAGTTTTAATGTTAGTTGAGTGGGACTTTTTTTGTCTTACTTGTTAGTGTCACAGTAAATTTTTACTAACTATCACTTAGAGGACCGTTGGACGTATAAAAATTTAAATTTGTAATTTTTTAATAAATGTTTTTATTGACCCAAATTGCTTTAAAAATAATTCTTTACCTTATTTAAACCATTTTTGTAATTGGAAGTATGCATCTAGGACCAACGGTTGCGAAAATAAAGGTCGGTCAGGTTATACGTGGACACACTGTATATAAAGTACCTTGTATGGGATATTAGAGATAATTAAAAAAAAAAAAAAAGAAAAAGAAAAGAACAAAAAAAAAAAAAAAAAAACAAGTAGTATGCCAATAAAGACGAACTAAAATAAGCTAGAACACTATCCTTGAATTTGTCCCCTTCAAAGCTACTCTTAAGTGGCTGTATGAAATTCAGAATGATAAAATTGATTACTATTAACAATATTTTAAATTACTAGCTTTATTTTGCCAGAAATCTACGCTGTCCTTATTTTTTGATCCAGCTTTCTTCCTGTAGAAATTTAATTAAAAATACATAAAAATAAAACTACGGCTACTCTTAAATGGCTGTATGAAATTCAGAATGATATAATTTATTACTATTAACAATATTTTAAATTACTAGCTTTATTTTGCCAGAAATCTATGCTGTCCTTATTTTTTGTTCAGGCTTTCTTCCTGTAGAAATTTAATTAAAAATACATAAAAATAAAACTACGAAATATTTTTCGGAAGATTTGACATAAGAAACTTAATATTTTTAAATGTATTTCCTTTTGTAGAAATAGAATAATTTACACCGAATTATGTATTACTTTAAATATAGCAATTTAAAATTTGCCCCTATCATTTATTTCATCACTGTATCTAATCAAAGTTTTAAATTTTTGAAAACGAAAGTTTTTCAAAAAAAAAAAAAAAAAATAAAATAAAACATTAAAATTCGAGTACACAGTTCTGTAACCAGAGTTGGTATTTTAAATTTGTCAAAATGTAATGATTTCTAAGATATAAAGTTTATATTCGTTTTATTTAAAAAAAATCTTTTTTCATTTTAAAACACGACGTATTGTAGTAAAAAATGACAATTTAGCCAAATAAATTATTTCTAAACTTTTGCAGCAAAATATTTTTAGAAAAATAAATGTTTTCTTATATTTTAAAGCATTCCAGAAACTCTTTCATCAAATAAAAGATTCTGCGTTTTTGGTATATGAGAATTCATCAAGAAAAGATTAAAAGTACATTTTCCATAAAATTGAAGTCAGTGAAGTATTCTGTTTATTTTCCCTTGAAATTAACTTTTATTTTACCATGATGTTCTATGTATTTAATGATAAATATGTGATTTATTTCACATAACTTAATATTAAAGATATTAAATAAATGCTTTTACTTCATATTTGTTTTTGTTTGTATATTTACAAAGAATATGAGCGTTTTTAAACATACATTAGAGATTAAGAACTACTAGGCTATGGCCATCTAAAAGCTTTGTTTTACATCATCTTATTTTATTAATTTAGGGTACCAAGTATGCCCAAATTTGTGGTTGCAAACTCCGCGAGCTTCTGAGATAAAATAAACGAAAACAAAACTGCTTACAAAAATAGCAACTACTGTAACTTTGCCCTGGGTGCTTTTTGCCGTATAAATCGTAAATAAATCACTATAACGAAGGCCCTGAGCGCTTTGCGTCCATAAACCGTTAATACGGTAATAACTATAACGACACATTCTGTATAAAAAAGCCCAGTGAGTTTCTTGCCCGTAAAAAGTTAATACTGCTATACCTAAACCGGAGGTCCTGATAATAACAGATACTATTTCGTGTCCATGTTAATATGGAAAAAAGGCCTTCTTTATAACGGGACCTGGTGCACATGGCTCTCAAAAATCGTTTATACAGCAATCCCAGCAATCTCTATAAAGGAGCACTGCGCGTTTCGCTCCATATAAATTGTTAAAACGACTATTACTATAATGTTGACTCTCGCTATAACAGGGTCCTATGGTCTTCACCCCTTAAACTCTTAATACGGTAATCACCACAAAGACGCTATAAAGTGAAGTGAGTGAGAAATTTAAAGTGTGAAAGGGGGATGTATAAGAGACGGATAGATGAGTAAATTTCGTAAATAGTTAGGGGGTACACTATTTTGCCAGAGGTGTAAGATCATCTAGCTACGGCCCAGCACATGAGCACACAATTTTAGACAATATACAGGATGTCCAAAAATGAAATATACAGCTTGAACTATTAAAGCACAAATATAAGAAATAAGAACTTACTTTTAATGTCGAAACAAAAACACATATAATTTTTTTTAAAAGACATTAGTAGATCTCGACATCTCGACATGTGCTCGTGTAGTTGCTCCTAGGATATCAAGACAATAGTCCAAATTAATCCACGTACGGTTCAAAATATCCGGTGTAACCAAAAGAAAGGCTTCGCTAATGCATTGTTTGAGCGCACGCACACATGTTACCTTTGTCTTATAAACGATATTCTTACTCAACACTCAAAGAAAAAAAATTGCAAGATGTGATTTCAGATGAGGGGAACGGAGTAGTCATTGGGTCCCCACGTCCAATCCGCCGTCCCAGAAAATGGTGTTCTAAAGATTCTCGTACATCCGAATCCGAAACCAATGCGGATGAGCCCCGTGCAGCTGGAAAATGATGCCTTTTCCAGTGGCGCTGCTTTTTCCTGTGGCACAGCCATTTCTGCTATACTTTCCGTACTTAATGATATTTGTCGTCGTAAAAGACACTCAGCACCATTTATCGTTACGATTACAAACTTTAACATTTTGTCCATGTCTTAATAAGTAAAATATGAAATTGTTTTAACTACATTAAGGGCAGTCGCAATCCCCATACCTGCCATGTTAAATTAATGTACCTTTTCTCATAAACTACTTAAGATATGGACTTGAATTTTTTTTTATGCATTAAATAAACATTTTTTAAATTTATAATTAAATAAAGCTTAGATATTCAAAAAATATATCTGAAACAGAAACCACATTCAAATTTTGAAAAACATGCAATATTTTCTAAGATAATGATAATAATAAAAAAAGTTCTTTTTATGAGATTAAACAACTCATCTCAGATTAAACAGGGATATGTATAGAATGTTCAAGCAAAATTTCAAAGCATAATGTATAATAGTTTTTTTTTTCAAAAAGGTACATCAAAGTTTAAAAAAAACAACATATTGAGAAAATAAAGTTTAAAGTAAATAAACGCACTAATAGTAAAGCAGATAAACAAACAGACTTACTAAAAATTTTCCAACTTCTGGTTGCCGTAGAAACAAAAGTAATATATCAGTAGAAAGAGGAAAAATGGTAGATTCAAAATATTAAAAAATCGAAAATTCGATATAGTTTAGGTTTCGATCTTCCAACTGTACTTAAAGGAATTTTGAAGTTGCATATTTCATTATAGGACACCCTGTATATCAAAACTTATTGAAAATTATTTTATGCATTAAAACTCAAATAAAATATGAAAAGGCACAGATTACCTGTATTAGTCACTGAATTACAGTTTCAATAAAATTTGTGAATCATGCTGACAGACAGAAAGAGAGACATCGGCCTTAATATAGTCAACTCGTATTCATTTAAAAAAACAAAACAACAAATATAACTGACAAAGTTTAAGGAACTTTACAATCTGTATTATTAATTAGTGGTTATAAGCTATGTGAGGATTAATTTGGAAATTGAGAGTAAATGGTTTTATAAAGTTTTAAAAATTGGCCAGGATTTCCAAATATTTATGAAAATAGAGTATTTTTTTATATTTTATGGTGATAGAATAAAAATAAAGCTATATTTGAGAATTACAACAAAAATATATTAGATTTTATTTTCATTCACAAGGCGGAATAAGTGTTATGCAGTAAATATTCGTATTGCATTAAATGTAATTTAATATAATGACAAATAATTCAATTCAGAAGGAAACGGAAAAGTGTAGCAATGCAGTTTTTAAAAAATAATGGCCACTGTTTTCATGCTGAATTTTTTTTTTTTTTTTGATGACGAAATGTTACAAAATGCATTTAAAATAGGGATTTTCAAAAAGTTTAATTTAAAATTTCTGGAAATGTAATTTATTGAATTCTAACATTCATGGGAAAAAAACTTCAAATAAATCTCTTGTTCTGAAATATCTCTGGAAAAAGTTCAAAGTAATATTTTCCATCAATTTTTTCTTTACTGAGATTTAGATTTTAAAAAAGATTTTTTTTTCACTGTGTGTGTAGGATTTAGAAAGAAATCGCTAGGCTTAATTCAAATCAAGCAAGAACATTATTTATATTTATATTATAAAGCATTATTTTGTACTAGCAGACCCACCCGGCGTTGCCCGGGCCCGTGATGAATGAACCTCAAATCTGTATGATTTTGTACCCTTAATTCCCTTTTGTCTGAATTTATATTTTTAAATAATGAAATCGCAAGAAAAATATTAAATTGAAGATACGTACTATTTCGCGTAAGTTGATTTTGGGAGTCTATACGTACCGAAAGCGAGCGGGACTGCGACAAAACTCTCAGGTTTTTACTGGTTTCGTGGACATTTTCAGACATTTTGTTTTGTAAAAAATATTTCTATCCCTCCGAACGTTTCAAAAATTTTATAGGATATGTAAATATGGTCTATTTAGATGCTTCGATAAACATTGTGTTAAAATAAGGACGTTGACTAAAATAATAAATTAAGAAATTTGCTTAATTTACTATTCGAAAATAGTGGGTAGTGCAACCTTCCACCGACAGGTAGCGCAATATGTTCTATACAAATATTACTCTACGAAACAATGGTCAAAGAGCTTTTATAACTTACGTGAAAATTTCAAGTCGATCGGTTAGTTCGTTTTCCAAATTTTAACGAATTCGCGTTCATTCTGTATTAAAAAAAGCGTTTCTTTTTCTTTTTAAAAGTCGATTTTTTTCCATTTCGAACAAAAAGTTCTGAATCAATTTTTTCTTTAATTAACATACTCTTAATTAGTCTACAAATATAGGCCGAGAAGCTAAAGTTTAAAATCTGTAAATGCTGTATTTTTAAATTTTTGGTTTAAATTTGAACTCCCATTAAAATTTTAACCTATGGTTTTTATCTACTCTCCAAAATAAAAGTAGGTGTTTTTCAAAGCAGAGATAATGTCTGTAACTTTTAATAAGTAGCATATATCACTCGACTCCCTCAAAAAACGGTATACAAAAAGTCAGAAATGCTAATTTTTTTTAAATTAATCTAGAGCCCCTCCCTCCCACCCTGGAATTTCACGCACCATTCTTTTCTACACTTTATCTTTTGTGCTATAAACGTTCTTAAAGTTTCAAACAGATCGCCTTGCTAGATTTCCTAATTTTAACAAAATCGCGTTATGTTAGTTCCACATTCCACCACCAGGGAGCGCACTCTATTCTTAACAAAAGCTCCTTTACACAACCTATCAGCAGATATGTTACTCGAGGAGGTGGCGGTCTTCAGCAAGAATTTAAGATATTTGCTGAAATTACTATTCGGAAATAGTGGTAACTTAACTTTTGTCACATTTATATGTACTAAGTAGCATGTATCTGAGGACTCCGTCAAAAAACCGCACCTGAAACGGTATGAAACGCAAAGGTAAATAAAAAGAAGTATTTCGCCCCTCCCATCCCCCCACCCACCTGCCCGAAATTTCACGCGCCTTTTTTTATAAACTTTTTCTAATGTGTTATAAACTATCTTAAAGTTTCAAGCAGATCGCTTTGTCAGATTTCCTACTTTAAATGAAATCGTGGCCTCTTAGTTCCACTTTCCACCACCAGGGACCGCACTGTATTTTTAACAAAACTGTATCTAAACGTAACTCCGTTACACAACCTATCCGTAGATATGTTACTCGAGGGTGTGGAGGTCTTAAGCAGGAAATTAAGATATTTTTGAAATTACTATTCGGAAATAGTGGTAACAAACTTTTGGCATTTTTATATTTAATAAGACTCATTATCTCAGGACTCCGTCAAAAAACCGCACCGGGAATGGTAAGAAACGCAAAAGTTAAAAAAAAAATCTATCGCCTCTCCTCCTCTCCCCACCTTCCCGAAATTTCACGCGCCATTCTTATATAAACTTTTTCTAATGTGTTACTATAAACTATCTTGAAGTTTCAAACAGATCGCCTTGTTAGATTCCCTACTTTAAATGAAATCGCGGTCTGTTAGTTCTACATTCCACCACCAGGGAGCGCACTCTACTCTTAGCAAAAGCGTATATGAACGAAACCTCTTCACGCAACCTACCCGTAGATACATGCATGGGGGAAGGGGGCGGTCTTAACCAAGAATTTAAGATATTTGCTGAAATTACTTTTCGAACATAGTGGTATCAAGACTTCTGAAATTTTTATCTCGAATAAGTAACATTTATGCTGTATTTTTACAAATCGCACGCCGTTCTGAAGAATACTACAATAAAATGTAACGTGACTACCGTTTAAAATAAGCATATAAAAGAAATAAACCAATTAGTGAAATTAGCGCCCCCCACTCATAAATTAAGGGTGCAAAAAGTTCTGTACGAACATCCGACATGAGTTTCCACTGCCTGCGGCCCTGTATAGTAGGCTGGCGATAAATTCAGAACATTTTTCTGTATTTAAAACATAAAAGAGAGCAATTAAAAAATGCGTTTAAAGATGTCTTTGAAAAGCACTTCTGAAAAAAAAAAAAATCATTATCAGTATGGAAAAAAAAATTAAATTCTATTAAAACTGTTGCTACCCGCTACAGCAGCAGAAAGCTTTAGAATGCAAGGACTTATTGTTGCCAATTTGTAATTTTTAGTAGTAAAAGAGCCAGTAAGGAGTATTCTAATCTTTTATTTAACGTTTAAAAAACACATTTCTTGCTATCTAAATAAATCAGCATCAAACAGGTGCCTCCAAATTTCAGTAAACCAACCAAAACCGCCGATTTTTTAGCAGATATTATCGCTAATAGTGCAGATAGTGTCGCAAACAAAAAGCCTGCCACTTTGTTAAGTTGGTTGCTACGTTGTGACGTCATTTGAAACTAATCCACAGCCATCTCAACACAGGCCAAATCGCTACCATAACTCCGGTGGGTCACGTGATCAGTCGAAGGCGGTTAGATTGAAGCGAAACAAAGTGACGGGCGCCATTTATTCTGTTATTGAAAATTCCATCGTTGATGAATTCAAGTCGCAGTTTTCGAATAAAGTTGTACATGGTTCATGATTTTCATCTGGATACTATCCATTTTGTTAAGATACTTAAGTTTTCTTTCGAGAAAGTGTTTCACGTATTTCTCTTGCGTTTCATGTGCCTTCCTACTAAGGTAGAGGATGATATATATGATCTCATGCGGTTTCTCTTTCTGAAAAGATATATCTCTCAAGGATTCGCAACGATAATTTTAATTTCATCTAAAAAGCTAGAATATGCATTAAATCTTCTAAAATGATATTCAGTGGATATACTCAAGGATTAACATACCTATTGAAGTAAGTTCTGATTTAACTTTTCAAATTTATTGTCTCAATAAAAAAAATTATACACAGACGCTTGGTTTGAATTTTAGCAATCTAGAATATAATATCAGGTTGACATGATTGTTAAAATGTATGATGATGCAGTCATCTGTCAGTAATTATTATAAATCTCACTAGAGCAGTTGACTGAAAATGAGAAAAGAATAATAAGTCAAAAGCTCTTTCATAATAAACAAAAATATTCATTTAAATATTTAGATAAGAAATGCAATTCATCAATAAATTTAGACGCATTTAAAGACCTTTAAATGATATATTAAACCCAGTTGATGAAAACATTGTGCCAATCCTACTTTTCATTGCAGGTTATGCTGCTTTATTAACTTGTTAAAACATCACTGTTGTAATTACCGTATAGATTTTAGTAATGGTGATTTTTCATATGAATTTTTGCTGAATTTGTTATTAAAAATTAGTTAACTTTAGGTTAAAAATGTAGTGAATTACATAAATGATCATTTATGTAAATATTGTCCTCACAGGGGTCTGTTAGGATTTTTGTTTCTGGGTCCTACTTTTGAAATTGTGAATAGTTCTTTCTTTTTCATTTATGAAAAATCTACTTTTAATTTTGGGAATGTGAATTATCATTATATTCAGGTTCTTGTGTATACATTTTCAACAAAGTGATTTGCATATCTATATCTTGATATTAGGTTCTTTGACGACTTCAGTTATTTTGTGACCCATTAGATTTTACTTTTAAGTAATTAAATTTGTGAAAAGCTCAGTTTTGAAATGCAAAAGTTTTGAATAAAGCTAATTGTTAAGTTGAAAAATTTTGTGAAGCATCCTGTTTTAAAATAAAAAAAAATTTGTGAAGGGTCCATTAAAGAACCCAATTTTTTTCTAAACAGATCCCTGGACTCATGACAGTTTTATTTATACTTAAAAATATGATCCAAGTTGTATATAAGATCTTACCAAATAATTACTCAATAATAGTTATTAAAAATTTTAATTAAGAAAAGGAATGCACGAGAAAAATTAAAAAAAAAAGCTGAAAAATAAATAAATCGGTATTTATTTTTAGCATTCAACCTTAGAATATATGAATTTAATTTCTTAACAATACGTGAATCATTTTTCATGTCATGAGTTTTTCATAATTTAAATATTAAAATTATCCTTTCATTTATTTTTAATTTGTGTAATTTAGCCAATATGATACGTTATTCTTTTCATAACTAAGGAGCTCCACATAAAACTTTGATCATGATGCTAAACAAAAATTTTAAACTTTCTTTACTTTTCTGACAGATATGTAATACATGAGAAATAATTTTGTTAATTTTTGATAAATATTTTTGAATGATGGCATACTAAATTTCTTGTGAAAAGAAATTTTTAGTAGCAAATTGTACATTCGGTGTATGACATATTCAAAATTTTTCACGAGTTATTTTGAATACAGAATATTGCTTTTTACACATTAGTATAATACTTTACTTTGATGATGAGTCAATAATAAATCTAGTTTTATATTTTGAAACAGATTTTTCAAATAACAACCATAAAAATCATAAATCCCTGTGAATTCTAAGGGTAATTTTTTTTACAAGCATATGATTTTTTTGTTACATAATGGTAATTTTATTTTCGATTCCTAATGTCATTTTAATGCTTTACTGCATAATTTCTTGTGGTCGCGAAATGCTTAAAGGATTGGAATGTTTTGTTAATGTTGTTAGAAAACAGAGAAAGGCGGAAAATTATGTTATTTGAGTATGAACCATAGTGTCAAAAATATTAATTGATTGATTGAGCTTAATGAAAAATCTTTCAGTAGAATAATATTACAAGAAAACCGGGACCTAACTTTTCGCCTGGTCTTATGGAGCAAAAATATAAGGGAGATTCACTAGGCGCTCAATCACGATCAAATTATATTAGGGGGAAAAAGTCCGCCTTCGGCGGCCGCCATTTTGAATGAGCACTCAGGCCTAGTGTTCAGAGGGCTGTGACTAATCCCTTCTCTTAAACGCTCATTATTATTAAATATGTTTTCAAAGCATGTGTTTCACCTTCATGCTAAAATTTAATGTTTAGTTGAAAAAACAGTCCCTCTTGAAACATTAAGCACTCAAATTGGTTTATTTAATTGTATCCCGGTTTACTTAATTATTTCTGCGTAAGCTTTATACAGCCAACCAACCGAAAGCAAGCGGAAACAAAGAAACGTATTTTTGATGAGCAATTCTTTATGAACCAACCAACCGAAAGTAATATGAGGAAAAAAAGGCGTACTTTTGATGAGAGTGATGTCCGAATATTAATTAATTACTCAGCTAATAATTAGAATATTAAAATTCTGAGGACATGGTGCATTAGAAGAGGCCTTGGGCTCTTTTCAAAAACATTTTGACCCTCGTACGTGCCGTAGATTTTGCTAGCCATCGCACACAGACACACAGACAGATACACAGACAGACAGACAGACAGAGCGATTTGTTCTTTTATTAGTATAGATTATAAAGAAAAACATATCCATGATTAACGGTGACGTCAAATTGTCCTGAATAATAACTTCCACTTTTGTAGCAACTTTTTTACCTTCTAAACATCGAAATATTTCAATTTTTACACCATCGAATTAGAAAAAACAATGTTCTTTAAAATGCAATTTGTTTGAAAACTGTATCTCGTTTTACGGATTATTTTTATGTTTTTTAAAATAATTTTTAATCTTGATTTTATTAAATAATCGGTGAAGTGCGAGTACTAATCGCGCACAGAGGTTTCCGTACAATAAATATATTAATTAGTAACTGTATTATTACAAAAAAAAATCGTTGCTAAAAGAATAATAAGATTTTGTAAAAAACTATACAACGTAGGGATAGGCTCAGCTGTATATACTAGAAAAGTATAAATGAATATACCATTAAAATTCAGAGAGTTGTGAAGCCTAAATAGTATCAAATATTGCTATTCTGTATAACTCATTTTTAATCTTATCCTAATCTGTGTATGATGCTGACAATAAAAGTAGTGCATATTTAAACTTCGTTTGGCGTGTTATAAACCCAAATTCAGCGTAGTAATAATCTTTTTTTTTTCTTTACAGTGTACCTAAATCGAAACTTTTATTCAGACTTTAAATTTGGCGTTGTGCTAAGCGAGCTTCGAAAGAAGGTCGCAAAGTTGCAACGCCGCCTTGTTCAGTGCCGCGTTTTTTCAGATAGGTTTTTCATTAACCTTTAAAAACACAGATAACGTATTGAGAGAGCCACTCAATGCAAACTAGCCGCGAATCCCATAGTAATTATGTAATTAATTCTAATCAAATTAGTATGTTTTCAACAGCTTGGCGTTTATTGCTTTTATACTACTACTGCGCATTATATTACACAACTATATCATTCAATGTCGTTATCCAGGCTTTATGGCGCGTAGAATACGCCGCCCATGTGTCTTTATGTATGTCCAAATTGTCCGTGTCTTTATGGGTTAATATCTCAGCTAATTACCGATACTTTTTTTCAAAATTCATTACCAACAATCCTTTTATACTCCTGTGATGATAGGTACCTCCAGCGCTCCTCAACTCCTTTACTGAACGCTCGCAAATCAAATTTTGTGTGCAACGGAAAAATGCGATTTTCTCAAAAACTATGTAACCTAGGGTAATCGCTATAGTTTTCCTGCAACGTCTAAATTAACTTCTACTACCCGTAAATTTTTCATAATTTTAGTTTCAGTAGATTAGGAATTATTAGTTTCAGTAGAATCGGAACATATTTTTGCATTGCATTTTCGAAGACAATATAATACCTACAATTTAAATAAATTTAAAAAATCAAAAAACCCGATTGCGCGAACTAATTAATTATTTCTTATCAATGTGAAACTAATTTTTATATTACTTACCTGTTTTTTTTTATTTACTTGTATCGATGACTTTTAAGTTGTGTTTAATTGTTAGTTCCTACCTATAAACACTGTTTTGATGAGACCTATAGCTGTCTATGATGGTTAGAGTTGCAGTATAGCTAGAGATTCTACCTACACAACTTTCAGATTGTATAATATTTAAACGGAGCTTCCGACTGTAAAATAGTCCATGAAACATCGTCTTCATTTTGAAAGACCTATCCAATGATATGCCCCTCGATATGGTGCGTAAAAATTTTTTTTCGCCTCTAACGCCATTTTGTATTTTACGGCCGCCATTTTGAATTCATAAAAACAAAACTTCGCCTATAACTATCGGACAGTTAAGACGAATCGATAGAGACCTCATTCATTAAAATCCATCCAGCCGTTGGGATGTTTCGATGGTATAAAGAAATCCACATAACCAGATACGCGTGAAACACATAACCCTTCTTGGCAGTAGGGTAATAAATGTATTTTTGAACTCGGCGTTACGAAAGCTTTTGCACAATACCCCAGATTATATACAAAGAAAATATTTGTTTTTTCAAGCAACGTAATTAGCCCTCTACAATTTTCCTAAATATATTTGTGAATGGTTAATAATCTATGAATATGTGGGTCAATAGCGTTTATTACTTCAGCCAAATTGAGCTTTACACTTTCCATAATTTAGGAGTAAAATGGCTGTGACACACGGACAGACAGACAGAGGAACAGAAGTGATCTTATAATGGTTCCGTTGTTACTTTTTAAGGGGAAAGTTTACCTTAAAATTGGTCGAAAATTGATTTTTCTTTTTAAATATTAAATGAAATCCTGTTTAATTGTGAATATTTTGACACCTTATTTTTACCCATACAGTAACTATGTCGCGAGATCTTGTAAAAGTTGTTAATACACTAAGCGCAATTACCCATACAAATTAAAACTTTAAATGGCTTTTTCTCCATGTTCATATTTTTTCCACTTTCATGTTTTAAAAATGCTAAGGCTTTTTAATTTTTTTCTGTGGTAGAGATTTGAACTTTCATGTTCTTTATTATATATGTGATAAATCTGTGCATGGAATTAGCCTTTAGTTTTTTATTATTTGAAAAAAATAAAAGCATATGAAGAGGTGTTAGATTTTGTCATTTTACACTATATATACCAGCAAAAAAGTTATATTAAATGTATCTAAAAATCCATGCGTAGTCTTGTGTAATACACATTTGAAAATCTTAAAAAAAATTGGGCAAAAATATAAATTTTTAAAATAGTAGTAGGGATTTAAAAAAATATATATATATAAACTTTTAAAAAAATTTAATTAAATATGCACTTTAATTTTTTTTTTTCAAAATATACTTTTAAATGAACATTAAAATGCAGCGAGTTCATCATTTGAACCCTATTTTTAAAAATAAACAAAGTTGTTGAAAGATAAACTGCCACCTTAAGTATGGAACTCTAAAAATGTATCTCTACCGCGTGTAGCTCGATTACGAAGATTAATCTGTTTACATTTAAAATAATATAACATTTGTTTCCGGCTAATATTCCATAACTTCATCAATAAATAAATAAAATAGTCTAAATAAAGCACTCATTTAACAGACATGTAATCGAACTACTCGCGTAAATTTATCATAATAAAAATGGCTGCTGTAAGTAGCAAAACCTTTGGCTATTTCCACGGCTACTAACTCCTGACATGCGGCTAAATACGAAAGTATAGCTTTTAATAAATTTCAAAATTTTATTTGAATACATTATTGATATTTTTCATGTAAAAATGCTTTTCGGTGTTGTTAGTGGGCAATCAATAAAACTATATTACATGTAAAAAATGTATTATAGTTTTCAAGATGAACATTACAGCATAGCAGCACTACTTTTTGGGTGACCGGCACCCAAATTTAGTCAGTACCTCGTTACGCCATAGCCCATTTAAATACGAAGTTTCGTGGAATTTGTTTTGAAATTATAGCTCCCATATTACACGTGTAACACGCGGATTAACCTTTATCAGATGCATGGATGTACCGAGGTGATCGAAAAGCCACAAAAGTAATAAAAATTCAATAATTCTAAAGTATAGGCAGTGACAAGATGCCGTTTTAACAGAAACGACAGTAAAGAATGGGATTTTTTTTTTTTTATAATGACGAAAACATTTATTCAAAGAATAGTTGACACCACTGCCAGGACATCACCGACGTAGCAATTCAGTTCTGTTGCTGTTCCATTGGCTTATGCTCGTATTCACCATCTACCTCCGCTATAAAAACATGGTTTGAACACTTAGATGATATTCCCGATTAACCTGATTGGACCAGATAGCAGCAGAACTCCAATCAGATTAATGATGAATAGAATTTTAGCGTTCGACCCAAAGATTCTAAGTTGAGGTAAATGGTGAATACGAGCATTAGTGATGCAGCAAAGTTTTCATTGTAACCAGGAAGGCAAATACTCGTCATTCATGATCTTGGCTGTCAGAATTGGAATGACTATGTGCGCAGTACAGTGTGGCGTTTTGATGATCTAGGTGGACAAAATCCATTTTTCCAATTATCTCGGAATTTGACGAAACCGCGAGTACTGGTAGCTGAATATCTGTATTTTTGAGATCCGTACTAGTTTTGGCGTAAAAAATCAGAGGTGTCGATTACTTGTGACCGTAAAGTAGCCATTTGCGCAGTTGGTTTGAGGGAGTTTCAAAAGTTACACTAGCTTCCTCTAAGTTTGAAAGCACGTCGTGACTATTCTGTTTTCTTTGAAAGCACGAGTTTGCCGATCTAATGTCACAGCTTTTTCAAGGTCAGATGTAACCCATTTTTGTTTGAAAATAAACGATATTAAACCCGCTTTACCGCTTTTTTCAAAGGCTGAAATTCTGGATGATCCTTGGTGTTGTTTAGAAATTTCATCTTGACTTTTAACAAATTATTCAGCATTATTCAGCAATAACCATTTTTTTTTAAAAATCAAAATGCCATTCCCAAAGTATTGAAAAATTAAACAAACTCCTGCAGATAGCTGCAGATCAGTAAGTTTTTATTAATGTACAAGCATCATATTAGCTTCCAGTGCAAGTATGTATGTTTAGTTCAAATCTTGCAATTCAGATTTAAATCAGTTTTAATTATCCTATTGTGCAAAAACATCGAATGCATGTGTCATTTGAAGCACAATACAATATTATTATGATTTAATGAACGTAGATGTTTGTTTAGAATACAGTTTCTACGGGGCTTCACAATCATTTAGTTTAAAACTTGCAAGTTAATTTTAAACCAATTTCAATAACCTGATTGAGTTGAAACTTTGATCAGGATATGTAATTGTGATGACAATGGAATGTTATTATAATTTATGGAACGCAGCAGTTACGCTTTTTTTTTTTTTACAGCGCCACATAAAAGACTAGTTCTAATTTTGCAAGACAATTTTAAACCATTTTCAATTATCTGATTCAGCTGAAACTTTGCCTACGTGTTTTTTCCGATGACAAATCTATTAAATTGTAATTTGACGAACGTAGAAATTATACATTTGTTACAGGGCCACACAAAAAATCGCGGAAAGATTGTTGCTAAAAAGCAGAAATTTTAATTAAATTTCTACAAAATTACTATAGGTTATTGAGATACACAATAGTATTTTTTAAATTGAAAACAAAGTGTGTAGCAGTTGTATTTCTTTTACAGGGACACATAAAAAATTCGAATACATTACCGTCTATATGCAGAAATTTTTTTTCAAATTGAATAAAATTTATATTTGTTATTTATTCACACAACAGCATTTTTTCAACCGCAAATAATTTTGGGCAGTATTTATATGTTTTACAGGGTACCACAAAACATTAAAGCTTTTTTTAAATATGATTTTATTTAAAAAAATATTTTTCAGGATGACTACACAAATTTCTCGAGAAATTCTGCGTAGACAAAAATACAAAACAGAAATGAATGTTAACTTACACGTGTGCATTAAATTGTTTTTTACTTAATTGTAAAATAAGTATGTTTAACACATTATTTGTAATGCATTATACATGGTGCCCACTAAAGTCCTTCCAAAGCTCTTAATTACCGAATGGTTGCAGATATACTCATAAAAGTGGTGCCTAGGTATATTAAAGTGCCTATGGTCTACCAGCTGACACCGCTTCCAGCGTCACCTGGTGCAAAACAGCTGTATTAGTATTCCTATCTCGAAAACGGGATTCATGCTCAGAACGAGATTCATTTAGCATTCATGTTCACAAGGTGTCCTTTCGAACTAAATCGATGATGCTCTACAAATTTGTCATTCATTTTTATCTCATATTTAGAACCGTTTTCGCGATAGGAACCTTAATGACGCCATTATGCACCAGATGTCGCTGTAAGTGTTCTTATCTAGTAGCGCATACCCTCTTTACTATACCTAGACACCACGTTTAATGAGTATAGATGCAGTCGTTCGGCAGTTAAGAGGGTGTGAACGGACTTTAGTGGGCACCATGTATTTTTATTTTAAGACATTATTGTTAAATAACCAAATATTTATCACTGTTTGAGTATTTTATTAGTGATGCATTAGAAAAAAACAGCAAAAACTAGTTAAACTTAAACGAAATAATTTTGTACACCTAGATCGTCAAAACGTCCCACTGTGCACAGAGTTGAAGACGGTTTCAGCTGTAATATCTCTTATTTGATGACAAATAACTACTTTTAGCATAGCGAATGACCTCGAACGACTTTACAACATTTGTGCATTAATATAGCTCCATAATCAAAAGTCATAAGGTATAAGGTCCCCTAGCGAGTCCCTGGCTACAAGGGGAGATTCCGGAGAAAACGTTTATGCTCTTGAGACTTGGTATTCATGATCTGAGAAGTCTTTTCTTGGGCATTCAAGGTGTAAGGTCTAGAGACAGCCGAATCTGACTTTGAGATTGATAACATTATTGATAACATTAAATTATGTAATATCTGACGAACATTCTTATGAATAATGGCCGTCACACAGATCATTTGTATTCCTGCATTGAACACCATGCTTCGTTTTTGAACGAACTTAACACAACGTAATAGCAATAGAACTGAAGCGTCACCTATCGGTGGTAAATTCAGCTTATCTTGGAATAATTTGTTTCGTTATTCTATAAACTTCATTCCATAGTTTTCTGTGTATTTCTGTGAATGCACTCCCTGCTAATTTCTGTACTTTTTGAATTATTTAATTTTTATTTCTCTTGTGACCTTTGGATCTACCGGTGTATATTTTCGCAAAATTTAGTTCTAGCATTTTGACTCAAATCTAAACTGATATCAAACGATTTTTCAGCAAAATAAAATATTCAGCCACTCGGATGCAATTAAAGCAAATTAATGACATTTTATTAATCAAAAAGTATTTATTCGACCGAATAGCGCCACTATTCAACAAAATTTCCACAACAACGAGCTGTACAGTATAATCTTTCCCTTATTTAATTGCAGATTCTCTGATAAAAAATGCAAAGAGTACTATTTTGAAATACTGATAACGCAATTCATATGTTACTACGCGTTCTAAATACGACCCCGAGTTTCATTACCTGCAAGGTATTTTTTCCTATTTCTTTTAAAAATAACCAAAAGGCATTTGTGAAACTTTAGATACCTGTTACGTTAGTTACAGGGTGGTGTTAAAATGAGATTTTTGTTTTTTAAAAATTCAGTACTACTTAAGCAAATATTTCAAGAATAACAGCATATATTTTAAAAGGATTTTATGTAGTTTTATGTTGATTGATTGATGAGATCGCCTAACACGATGTCATTCATTAGTTATCGCAGAATGTATGGTTCCTAAAATCAGCTTTAGAAGAAAATTGACATGACTCTTTATTAATATAAGGGATGTATGCAATTTAAGTTTATGTAAGAGCGACCGTTACGTCCTACTGACACGGAATTAACGGGCCCAATTAAATAAAGTACGAAGTCATTTAAACTGCACTCTACAATAACGTGTTATATCCCTCTTCAAATTCAAGCCGTTGAATGATCTTTTATTAATGATTAAAGTGTTTAAGAATGTTAAAAAATTATTATGCCCAATGACGTTTACGAAATAAAAGCATACGGAAAAAGTATTTTCATGAAATTGGGCGGGTAATACTGTCGATCCTTTCACTGATATGAACATTTCTTCCTCAGCTACTGTGAATGGTAAGCAGTATTAGAGATAAAATTTTGCTCAATATGGAATTTCAATTAATGAGTTCATAATCTCAATAATCGGTAAGTTTAACTACATTTCTGATTAATTAAAGACTTACTACAAAGAAGTTTAACAAAGATTTGTGGGTTTTTTAAATAAAATGATACGGTAGTTTTTAATTAATTTTCAGCAGTAAATTCGTGAGAAGTATTGTGTGATAATTGACGTATTTAATATTGATATGATAGTTTTCAAAAGCTATAACCTTATAACTTTTAAACTATTTTATAACGTTATAAACTTAACATATACCACATAGCAGATAATATTAAAAAGTTCCAAAAGATAAGGTTTCATTGGGAATGTTAGTTAATCACTCTGTAAATTGATCTAAGTCTAATATTAGAATTATCAAGCTAGCGACAAAGAAAAGTTTTGAATAACTTTTATTCTACGCCTACAACATATGCTGTTAAATAAACTTTACGAAAGAAGACATAAAATAAAAAGAAACATTAATTTAAACAAAACTCGTGAACAAATACAGAACTATAAATGATGTAAGTGACTCTAAAAAAAAATTAAAATAGTAACTAGAACACTAGCTGTTAAATAAAATAATAAGGCGACTTCAAGTAATATTTCTCATCTATGTCTTTCTATTAATTGTTCTAACCAGTGGCTGAGAGGTTCTGCTCCCAAAGCTAGTAGGCGGGAGGTGCTGGATTCGAACTCAATCGCGCTCGTTAGCCTAATCATTTGGACTTTTCCGTGGTTTTCTTCAAACCTTACGTAAATACGGGTTAGGATCCCTTAGAAAGACACTTCACGGGAACCTGTGGGGGTCTCGATGTCATCGCCCCTCGGGACTATATCCCTTGTGTTGATAATCGGCCATCAAAGACAACACCGACACCATTTTAATATTAGTTGTAGATAAAACTCATAACATTGTCTATTTTGACGTAGTTATTGTACGTTAGTTTGCGTATATTAGACAGCATATATTGTTTCGCACAACAGAGGGTTTTTTTGGCAATCGTTTATTTTAATAATATTCAATTTAATCTACCTTTTTGACAGTAAAGTACATTTATAACTAACATAGTGGGGAATTTTTACACTGGCCGCCTGCCCAGACTGGAAATTTTTGTCCAAACTATGGCAAACAACATTCCGGAACTCTATATGTGTTTGATTAGTTTAGCGAAACGAATCAACAAATAGTATCTTGACTATAATGTCAGGCTTACCAAATTTTTGTACAAAATCCCCCGACCAATCAAAGTTTATTGCTCGTATAACGCCATTATTTTATTCATAAAGGTACTCTTGCTGCCAGCATAGTTTACGTTTGACTGCCAGCATAGTTTACGTAGGCATTCATACATATATTTTTTATACGTATCCATGTGAAAAATCTATACACGATACGATGGCTATTTTAAAAGTTTCCCTGGTTAGTTTAGGCCCTAGAATTACTTTGTTAAAACTTACATTGAAATCCGATCAATGTTTGCTGAACAAATTTCGGACAACGACCAAAAACACAAGATCCCTTTTCTGAACTCGCTTAATAATAGAATTATAATTTCAGATTTTCAGAATTTTCTCCGTATTTCGCCACATTTAAAATGATACCAAACTTCACATTACATAAAATGTATTAATTTAATAATATTTATAAGCGCATATATATTTAATAATTTATTTGCATGCGAAAGTTCAAATATTTCGTTTGAATCCACTTAGTTTAACTGTAAACTAGAGGGAACTATACATTATTTCTTGAAACATAAACAGAGCTTTACAAATTATTCTGCATGCGAAAAAATTTAACTAAGCGAGTAAGTTTTATCAGTTATGAAGACTTAATTTTAAATAGTGTTTTAACCTAAATTACTTCTCTAACAAAGGTTGATTTTTCAAAACAGTTACAATTTTGGAATCAGGCTACGTAAGTTATTTAAATAGAGTGTTTTCGCTGAAACATTCTAATTCCATTTCAATTTTTTTTTGCAATAAAATAGAATAATGTAAGCATTTTTCAGAATTATTCCTTCGAAAGGTATTAACGAGATTTCTTTCAAAAATTAAATTAATTTTACAGAAATAAACTAATAAAGTTTGAGACGTGTAAACGGAAAAATTTTTAATGACTTTAAGGAAATTTTAACAGTTACATATATAACACTAATTAAGATCTAGAAAAATTTTCTCTTTTATTTTATATTATTGTATTATCTTTAATATCGTATTTAATGTTCTATATTTAGTTAAAATATTTCGTTCTGAAATTCATTTTTTTAATAATAAGAGACAATATTTTGGTGAATCTATTAAATTTGATGCCTACCTATTTAATTTGATGAATCTATTGAAATATGTTATAAGCAGAAATGATTTGTTTGATACTGATATTAAATTTATATTTACCAGACATACTGCTGTACTGCAAAATTTATTTTGAAATTAAAGCTTTTTTTAACATGTCAACGAAGCTTAATATATATATATATATATATATATATATATACTGCTCAAAACAATTATAGGATATTTGAAGTTTTATATAAAATAAAGATATAAACGAAATTTTTTTTGCCGAAAATAGAGGAAGAGAATCACAAATGCAAATTTTTCTGGTTTTCAAACTGTGGAGTATGCAAATTTTGAGTTCGACGTCAAAAACGTCGCTTCAGCGGCAGCGAATGAAATTTGACTTTCAACTGGATAAAAGAGAATGAAGACAAGGATGATCGGCATTCAGTGATTGCTTTGTTTCGATGAGTACGATGTCTCAGCGAAGTCATTTGACAGATTCAGAAGCTTTGAGAATTGTTGGTAGGTTAGAAGGGGGCCAAACTCAAGCCGAAGTAGCGCAAGCCATTGGAGTGTCACAAAGTGTCATTTCCAGGATCTGGAACCGTTTTTTGGAGAGTGGATGTGCAAGCCGAAGACCAGGGCAAGGTCGTAGACGGGCAACAACGCCCAATGAAGATCGGTATTTAGCGTTAACAGCTCGGAGACACCGAACCATGAACGCTACTCTTCTCCAACAACACCTTCGCTCGGCTACAGGCACCACGATTTCAACTCAGACTGTCCGAAACCGGCTCCATGCTGTAGGTCTGTATGCTCGCCGACCGATGGTATGTGTTAGATTAACATCAAGGCATCGTCGCGACCGCAGGGAGTGGGCAACCGAGCATGTCAACTGGAGGAGAAATGAATGGAGCAATATTCTGTTTTCTGACGAGTCCCGTTTTTCTGTGCATCCGGATAATAGGCGTATTTTCATCTGGAGGGACCGTGGCAGTAGGAATAATCCTGCGTTCGTGCACGAAAGTGTCAGATTTGGCGGTGGAGGAGTGTTGGTGTATGGTGGCATCTCCATTGACGGGTGCACTGACCTCTACATCATTCGAGATGGAGCTCTGACTGGTCGCCGATATAGGGATGGGATCCTCAGACCTATTGTAGTCCCTTACGCTGCAGCAATCGGAGATAACTTCATTTTAATGGACGATAACTGCAGGCCACATCGTGCAAACCTGGTGGAGGATTTCTTTTTCGAGGAAGGAATCGTTCGAATGGAATGGCCAGCGTGTTCTCCAGACATGAATCCAATCGAGCACGTTTGGGACGCTCTAGGAAGACGAGTTTCTGGCTGCCAACAACCCCCACACACTCTCCAAGAACTGGAAAGAGCTCTTCTGGAAGAGTGGGGCAGAATACCCCAACTCGTCATTAATAGCCTCATTGAGTCCATGCCTCAAAAGTGTGCAACGTTGCTGGCCGCCCGTGGAAACCATACCCCCTACTGAAAATGATTTTCTTTGAAGAAAACACCTTTTCTTATTCTTTTTTTCTCATATGCACAAATTGTGTTTTTTTCCTTTAGTACACAAATGCGCAATAAAATGCATTTTTTTCTGCCAAACATGTGTAATTTATTCTCATATAACCTACTATGTCTGTCGACCATGTATCAATCAGCTAAACAGTTTACCAGATAAAAAATCCACCTAAAACTGCAATATCCTTTAATTGTTTTGAGCAGTGTATATATATGAGAAAAAGTCAATAAAAAGGTTACAAACCGATATGAGAGGTCGAAAATTAGTAGAAAATTGTTTCCAAATATGCCAATAAGTGTCAGCACTATCCAACTGTAACCCTCTGGCAGAATGAGTGTATTAACCTACCAAGATCTACTTGAAGAAAACATGCTGCAGTTTGCTGAGGAAATTGGCGGACCTTTCTGGATGTTCAACAAATCAATCTTGGGAACGGTTTCTTGATAATGGTGTGCACGTAGCTCAATGGTCGTCTGTTTCTCCTGATTTAAATGTATCGAACCTACTGGTTAGAGCTGCTTACGCAAATGAAAACAGTATGCCACAATTTCAGAATTAAATACTGCTATCATCTTCCACTAGAATGAAATTGATCAAAATATATTAAAAAGCTTGGTCCACTCCATGCTCGATAGCGTTTTTACGATAATTAAAAGATCTGGTGCATACACTGGCTATTAATCTATATTTTTGGACAATGTGTCATTATGAAACAACTCAAAATGGAAAAAATGCGGTTTATTCTATGTATAAATCGCTGTTTCAATTATATTTTGTTATAAAATTAAACGATTTGTTCTATTTCTAACATTGATTAGACTTGAATTTGTTTTATAAAATTTCTTCGTTTTTATGCTTGAAAAACTGGGTGTTCATATTATTATGAAACGTAGTGTATAGATGGCTTTTTGATGAAAAGAAAAGCGTTGTTTAACCAATGTGTTTTCCCTGCCCTAACTTGTGGAGCTGAATCATGAACGCTAACAAAACGAATGGTACAAAGATTAGAAAGAACACAGCGATGTATCGAAAGGTGTATGCTGATCATAACAAGAAGAGACAGATAAAGAATAATTTGTGAAAGATGTCAGACGAAAGATTTTGCGCCATCAAGATGGTTAAACAGTTAAAATGGAAATGGGCTGGATATATTGCAATAAGGCAAGACAATAGATGGAGTGCAAATATCCTACAATTGTGTCCTAGAGATGGCAAACAACCGAGAAGACGACCGCTGGCAAGATGGAGTGACGGAATCAAAAAACTGACTGGAGTTAATTGAATGACCAAAGCACTATAAGTACTAGACAGGAAATCTAAAGGGTAGGGGTTACATCAATAAGTGGATTGAAACGGTCGATGTTGATGTTTAGGATATATATATATATACTTATACAGGGGTGTTATAATTAAACTTCCCCCCCATAAACAGCATCCTACAGCACAAACAGGTGAATGGAATGTAATGAAATTTGGTATATAGCCTATACACGAGATGCGCTCACGGAATTTCGAAAGAGAAAATTTAGTTCCAGAATGTCCACCAGAGGGCACCTTTTCCAGGAAAACATTAAATTTAACACAATAAACGGCCAAAACAGAATCCAGAAACAATATCAACATTTATTGACTACTTTCTGATCACCTTGTCATCGAACCACATTAAGTAAAGGTAAGAAAAAATAACAGTACGCTGTTTGAGGAAAAAAAAAGTTCAGTTTGCAGAAACAAGAACAGATTGGGACGAAATTGCACAAGACGAGCAGATGTTAATCGTGTCCAGGACGATGTAGGGAAGATGCTCCATGAGACCATCCTCATATACCTGCAAAATGTGAAGTCGATGGACAGTGTATTCAACAGCAGATTGTAACTGATCGGTTGTGATGCTTCGCATATGAAGCGTTATGGAGTTCTTTAAGTCATTCAACGTCGCAACAACTCCATTTTAAGTGGCCCCATAACCAGAAATCGCACGGATTTCGATCCGTCGAAGGTGGTGGTAATAGATTACGAAAGAAGCGACTAATAACACGTTCGACTGTGAAGTGTTGGAGAAATAGCGCCTTCACGGACTCATGGATTTGTAGAGATGCACCATCCTGTATGAAAATGGTCGGGCCAAACTTTTCTGTAGTTGCGGCCCAACAAACATCTGCAGCATGTCATGGTACTGACGGCCCGTAATGGAACATGTGACAGGACCGCTTGCAGTGATTTCTTCAAAGAAGAGCCCAAGGATGAATGTCGCCGTGAATCCTCACCAGACAGTCACCTTTGGAGAATGTAGGGGGATTTCAGTGTGCATCCGCGGATTTTTCTGAACCCAAATGCGGCAACTGTGTGTGTTGACTGTCCCAGTGAGATAGAAATGAGCCTCGTCGCTCGACAGAAGGTCCACAGAAGGCCATGACAGATCTACAGTCTTCTGTTGAGAAAACTGACTGCGAATGAGAGACGTTGTGGCTTGTCCCTATCCAATACCTCTTGGCTATGGTGGATCTTGTATGAGAAGTAGTGCATTATGTTTCTGAGCACTTTTAGGATGGTGCTGTAAGAATAGCCTGTCTGTCGAGAAACTGAAAGTGCGCCACTGCCCCCAAACTCTGATATCTGTGACTGCGTGGCAACAGCTGTACCGGTGTGACAGGTTTACGGCCTCTTCCAGATTGAACTCCTAATTTCCCCGTCTCTTCAAATCTCTTAGCCATGGCCCTGATACATTTAGTAGACATTCGTTCACGCCGTAGGTTCTTTATACGACGAAATTCACGAACTGCAGCAGAAGCATTCCCCTTGTTTTCGTGAATCAGCTTCACCAATAACGCACGTTCAACGAAAGGTACCGTCATCATTATAGCCGGAAACATCGATATAAAACATGAATACGAATGCAAACGTGTTATACCCTAATCTGTTTTGCATAGAGCTTCCTCTTCTTCGTAAGCATGGAAATCTCGACATTTGTTTCCTAGAACTGACAGCTTTCCGCGGTTTTACATTTTATTACTCAATAAAGTTTAATTATAACAACCTTGTATACATATATGTGTGTGTTTGTGTGCATGTATGTGATCTATATACAAAGGAAAAATCTCGAGGATGTTCTGGAAGAGGTCTGCAAACAGAAATGGATTGAAAACGGGTATAGGTTTATCAATTTTGCCAAACTAATTGTACTGCATTTATCATGATAAATATATAAATCTTGGTTATTTTACTCCCGTTTGTTATACGTTTCAATTTGAAGCATTAGTTATGACGATGTCTGGTTTTAAAGTATCAGTATAGTTTTTATTGATTATATTGACAGTCGTTTACTGTACTGTATCTAAAATCCTTTCAGTAACGTTCGAACTGAAATAAACTTTTTAAAATTGCGTTAACGTTTTGTAAATATATCCATGATACATATAATTAACAATTATCTAGTTTTTTTACTCTCTCTAGCAAAACAATATATAGAATCTGCATAACAAAAGATCAACATAACATTAAAAATATTCAGACTTAGTATCAGCTAGAATCCTCCAAATAAACTTACTATTCTAATTATGCTGATCGTTTATATTTAAATAATGTTTTAGCTTTCAAAAATTATTTTTTTAAATAAGTGTCTAATTTAATTTAGATAATTTACACAGTAAGGTGCTTTAATAAAGTGAAGTACTTTTGATTAAAAATTCGTTTTAAATCCTCTCATAACCGTATGCCAAAATGATTATTAAAACTAGTAATGTATCCAGCAAATATAATAAATTCGAAACTAAAATGTTATGGTCGTTTAATTTTTCAAAACTAATAATTAAGTTGTTTTTTACTATTTGCATATTCATCGCCATATTTTAAAATGTTACTTTAAATACAAATGTTTCTTGTTCTAAGTTATTATATTGCTAAGAATATGAAATAAAATGTAGCTTTCCATAAAGTTTAGACAAATAATATTATTCTTTGCTCATAAAAATGTGCTGTTAAAATAATTTATGAGTTAAAGTTTGTTTATGTAAGATTATTTTATATTTTATAAACACATTTTGTTTAATATAAAATGTAAACATTTCAATTGTTAAAAATATCATTATAGTTATTACGTTATGAATTTCTTTTGGAATAAATCTGAAAACAGGAGTAAAAGAAGGTGTTATGCCACATTTTTCAAATTTATTTTTATTTTATGGATTAAGATGTTATCAAGTGATTACTAATCATGTATTCATTATGTAATAAATATCTATTTATATATCAAAATCAATTACATGGCAAAGCTAAAATACTAAAATACTAAGATTCTAATTATTCATATGAGCAGGCCTATATTTAGGATGCATGGTGCCCCTGTGCAGTCATATATTATACGCCTCTCAAATAAACTTCATTATTACAATTCATTTTTAGCCTTTAAAAGCGAGTTGTGGAATTATTTACTTTTGTTTTAAAATATATGGACGTTTTTAAACTTAACACTTGGATACACATGGTAAACTGGAACTAAAAAAAATGTTATAAGGAAAGAGCTGTTCGAACAATAGCTAGTGCGTTACACTTTAATGTATCTTAAATTAAATAATCATTTTTCGAAACTAATGGGGCTTAGAGAAATTACCTCGTTCCCACTTTTACTTTTGCAAATGCATTTATTTACCCTTTTTTCAAAATCGAGACTGAATGTAATATTTGGTTCTGTGTAGAGCATTCCAATATTGGCATGTTAAGCCATATTAGAATCTTGACTGCACTATCCACAGATATTCTAATCCATTGTAAAACTGAAAATGTCCTGCTAAGGAGTTTGTTGCTGGTGTACAATTGTACACATTTGAGTTGATAATATCACTGATTTTCTTTGAAGCCAACGTTATGCAGGACAAAAGAAGATAGAAAAACTTGTCATATTGTCTATCTTTATACAAAATTCTTTCTTAAATAGAATTATTTTTTCTTCATATAGAAAGAGTTTTTAAAATGTGCACAACTTTCACAAAAATATCCCCATGTGTCGTTTATTTCAAAGTTTCTCTGCAGCATTATAAATTTGAACAGTTTCTAATTTATGTTTATTTCAGAAAAATGAAAATCTAACTCAGATGATTTAGCGAAATAACTGTTATGCATTAATTCTATCTCTGGAGAAGACTTAATTAAATCTGAACTCCTCACTTGATCAAGTTTCTTTTTAGTAGACACGGAAAATGTATATAAGGAAAAGGTCCCAAGCTCAGTTAAACGTTAAATACAATAAAAACTCCTTTTTACGTTTATACATTTAAACAGCACTGAAAACGTACACATCTTCAACTTGAGTTTTCCAATTACTTTGATTAACTCTTGCAGAATAAAACTTCAGACTAATATTACGAATGCTAATTCAATACTATTTAACTTTCTAAGAAAATCCTCAGTTTAACATTTAACTTTATCCTTTTCATTTTCTATTAATAGACGTACTGAATAAATTTTATGTAAAATTTTCTTTGGGAGACTTTAAATTTTCGTCACGACAAAAAGGGTAAAAATATATGTAAGAATTGTATAATAAAAATACACCAAAACCTCTGAATAGCGGACACATCGGGACCGCGGATTCAGAGGTAAAAATGTATAAGCATGTAGATGTTGGGGATTGTAGATGTAGAATGCGTTCGGAAAGTGTTGGGAAAAAAGTGTTGACTAAATAGATGTGTATGCATGTGTATATGTCTGCCATAGAAGCTTTACTGTATTATCTTTAGATAAATAATTTTTTTGTTTAAAACAAGTATTAAAGAATATATCACATATAAAACAAAGTTTTTAGGGAAAATTAAACAGTAAAAATACACATCATGAAAATGATCCAGTACCCTAAAATATGCCTTGCAAAAAAAAAAAAAAAAAAAAAAAAAAAAAAAAAAAAAAAAATCATCATTTGTATGCAATTAAAGAATAGAAAATTCAATAAACATTTAGAAACATCGTTTACAACAAATGAACCCTTACTTTTGTTTTAAAATTCATAGTTTATTTAAATTGTTAGGCTTTCACAGTTAATGGAGCAGAAAAAAGCCATTAACGCATTTTTAAGGCAAGGAAACGATTCTAATTTAATTTAAGTCTTTTTTCAACTCCATTACATTAATTGTTATACAACGAGAAAAAGAAGGCAGTTATCTGATGAAACTTTTGATATTTGAAAACTTCTTAAAAGAGTTAAATTACATCCGGTGATAAAACAGCCTTCTGAATACATAATGTATCGCATTCAGGTACGTACGAACTCCTATGTTTAAATAGTAACCTCATTTTTATTTAAAAAATAAATAGAAATAATTATGTTAGTTTCTTTCGAAATATTCCGTATGTGTATTTTAAATGAAAGAATATATAATGTGAATTAGGTTGTTTACATCTACTAATGTCGATTTTTTAAATTCTTGCAGATTGTGAAATAGCATGCATTAAATTACGAACTATACAGACGAGGTATGCTATATTTTCGTTGCATTTTGTTGCATTACAACCGTATATGCACAATGATTTTTTTACTAATTTTATAACCCCAGAAAGGAAAATTATGTAACTAAAGTTATTTATTTAACCGAACTTCATATTATATTTATGAATTTGTTCCCAGCTTTTTTGTTTTTAACATTAACAATTGTCTTATTCAACATCTAAAATAATTGTTTCAACCAAGTATTAAAAAATTTAATTTTAATAATTTATTTAATTGAGTTTAAGCTTTTTTTATATTTTTTTTTATCCTGATAGAAAATTTGAATACTTAAAATATCTATCCTAAACATAAAATAGTTACACTTAGATGTATTAATATAAAAAAAAAAAAAAAACCCATGAAGTCTTATTTCTTTTATGTTTGATTCCCTGTCTTTATTCAGGAAAAGGTCTTTATTTTGAAAATGTCCCATAAAACATATGATTATTGTAAGCGTCAATGATCTTTTAATTCTTTCTAAATGTAAAAAAGCCTTAAAATATTCAAGAGTGCAGTCAGCTGCAATTTTTTCGTTTATGCATATCAGCGCACATTTCAATGGCATTTTTTATATCTAGGTAGGACCTTCGAACCAAAAAAGTATGAAAAAGATCGGAGTGTATTACTTACCTAACTCCCCTTGTAAGTGAAAAAACTTTAACTTCACTTATTGACGCCGAATGTGTTCTAGAAGCCAAAGACGACAAAAATTTTCAGTTGAATTCGTTTTTAAGTACCCTGAGAGTACAATATTTTTGGAGTTCAAAATGAAGCAAACTGTAATTTTATTCATTTCCGAGGTAGAGTGCATGGCTTTAGCGACATTACTATACATCTAAGGTGTTCTCTAAAATAATTTTCTTCTCAAATCATGACGTTGCTCGACATAATATTGTAGGGCAAGAAATTTACCAAAAACCCGTTACTTGGTTAATAACCAGACAGAAAATATATCAATATTCGATATGGCTTCCTGTCTAAAGTATTTAATAATTGTGAAAAAGATGTTACTCCCAGCTGGACATGGTTCACTCAACATTACATCTCACCGAGGTCGATAAAATAAGTACCAAGTTAGCTTGGGAACTAAACACCGAGGGTCCCGCGTTAGGCTGACCACTTGAGTCGGACATTAGCTGCATAGTACCTCGGGGACTAGGGTCAAGAAAACAGGGATGGACACTGTAGCCCCTGATCCTTCATGAATCGTATAGATACAAGTTTAGTTTTAGTAGTTTTAAAAATAGATGTTAGATCTACAAAATCAAAAAAGGCTTTCGCTGACACTACAGAAAAGCGCTAAATACTTGTAGGAATAAAAATTGTCATGATTAAATGGTATTGAATGGTTACAATTTTTTAGAATTTTGAATCCATTATTTTAGTTGGTAAGTGTCGGTAAGTTGTATTATTATGTCAGTAAGGCGTTTTATTTGTAATTTGCATATTGCCTATAATTTTTAATACGCGAAATTGCTTTCGAAGTCAGAGGGGGGGGGGGTGGCACTACAGGCCTCACTGTCACTACAAAAATGGTGTTGAATGTAGAATACTTAACTCTTGACAAGGCATTGACCTCATAATTTTGAACCTTGCTATGAGGTGACGGAACCGTCACCCAACAAAGAAACTGAACATCTCAGTACGGCTTTGAACTCTCGACGGCTTTTGTATGCATCTAACTCCAACTGCGTAACTAGTGGGCTTTGGTCGAAACTGGAATTATATTATTCGATCCGGATTTTTCATTATTTTTAACAGGAGAAATATAGTGCGTCCCAAAAGTATATGGACATGCGATTTTTTGAAATAATAGTTCAAAAAATGAAGCCATAATCACGAAAAAAATAATAAGCATATGTAATCATAATACAAGTTTGTGACAACAAAGAAATACAGTATAGGTTTTTCAGAATTTTTGTAAAAAAATAAAAATCAAAATAGGCTGTCCCAAAAATATATGGACTTTTCGAGAATTTTGCATTGAAATTGAAATTTTCAATCCTTTCCTTTGAATTATCATGAAAACCTTATCAAGTATGGTCCAAAATAATGTTTGGAGAATTTGTGGCTGTAAAGAGACCCAATTCTGCTTTACTTGTTGCTTTAATTCCTGAATAGTAGAAAACTAATGACCATGAGCATACAAATCTCGCGCAAGTACTTCCCAAAGGTTTTCATATGGATTTAGGTCTGGGCTGTTGGCTGGTCAGTCTATAACAGCTACTTGATTCTGTGTAAACCAATCTGTTGTTGAGTGGCAGGTGTAAATCGACGAATTGTTCTCTTGGGATTTTCAGTTTTTCCTTCCTAAAATGTTTCCGAATGGAAGTAGATTGCTTTTAAGGACATTTTATTAATTCTCAGAGCACTGTCGACCATTAAGAAAAGCAATATTCATTGTTCCGTTGGAATAGAACACGCCCCGCACCATGATAAAATACCTTCCTTGTTGTCAACTCATGAACTCGCAAGATTCTCGTCGTAGATCATACCAATAGTTTGCCGAGCCACCAGAACCACCCAAATTGGGTTTTTTTTTCGTCACAGAAGAAAACATTTAACTATTCATCTTGCCAAGGCGTGTGTTTTTTAGTTTAAAGAACGCGTGCATTTCTATGGTGCACTTTCAGCATAGATTCCGCGCACTTTCTGCGATATTTATGGATTTTTCATACCTGTATGCAACGGTGAACAATAGATCTCGTAATAGGAAACGCTAAAGTCTTCGAAATTTCACGAACAAACTTCTTTTGGATTGAAACTGCTCGAAAAATCTCTCTGGCTTGTCATAGAGTTGCTTTTTTTGGTCGACCTGAACGTTGTTTTGCAATCGCATTGTCACTTTTTGATAAAATTTCATAAATTCCGTATCTGTTACACTTTATGTGTTTAGCAATATCAGAAATTTTAACATTTGAGTCTTTAAACGCCAAATTTTAGCTATATCGGCAGCAGAGAATTGAACGTTGCGAGGCATTTTCCCACTATTCTATAATTGAAGAATGAGCAGTGATTTTATATTTCGCAGTGGGTACTTCACATATACAGAACGCAGAAAATACAATTTCTTTTGATACGCTGGAAATAAAAGCAATTCTCTTTATTGTCCATATATTTTCGGGACAGCTTATTTTAAATTTTATTTTTTTTACAAAAATTCTGTAAAACCTATACTGTATTTCGTTGTTGTAACAAACATAAATTATGATTCCATATGCTTATTATTTTTTTCGCGATTATGGCTTCATATTTTGAGCTGTTATTTCAAAAAATCGCTTGTCCATATACTTATGAGACGCACTATAGCTTTTGTAGCTGAAAGACTGCCTTTCACATAACGAACGGTGTAGAACATTTAACACTAGATACGGTATTTGTCTCGTAATTTTGAACTTTCTATCAGGTGACGAGGTCTTAACAGAACAAGTAACGTAAACAGCTCAGTATTATTTTAGACTTACGAAAGATTTTAAATGAGACACAGGTTCCGCCTGTGTAACTGCTGATCTTTGGTTGAAACTGGAATACTATAACTGTATAAAGGTTATTATTTTTTTTAATAAGAAAATATCTTGGATAACGCACAGTGTGGAACAATTAACGTTAGACGCGGTATTGGGCTCGTAATTTTAAATTTTCTGTCAGATGACGAGACCTTAACCCAACAAGTCACACGAACAGCTCCGTATGACTTTAGATTCACGAAATATTTTATATATGACAGATTCCATTTGTGTAATTAGCAGACTTTGGCTATATCTGGAATCGAACCCACCGCCTTCGGGGTTAGAACCAAGTGCATCAACTGGCCACAGTTACCATAAGAGAAGCATGATGTAAATGTTTTTATGTAGAAAATGTGCATTGTGAAGAGGAAGTACTTAGAAAACAACTCTTATTTCCTCTTTGTTTATGTGCATTCAGTAAGCATGTATGTGCAGTCATTGAACTCGTGCTCCTTCGTGTGAGATGCAGATCTAATTCCGATGAAATGGTGTAAGTTGTATGTCGCGCCTTTATTGTCAACCAACATTTGGTTTACAATTAAATGTTGGTTGCTATAAAGTTTTGTTTTCTGCGTGCCCTTAAAACCTCAATATTACTTTTGACAACTAATATACTGAATGGCATTTATACAATATGTTAAAACTTTGTTGTGATTTTCGAATATAATAAATGTTAGCGAACTAAAAATAATCAGTTCTTTTAACTATATATTAAATATTACAGCATAAAAATTAACATGCAGATTAACATAAGTACAGACACAATTACATCATAATAAACTCATGTGGGTTCACCTGGATATATATTTTTGCAAAAGAATAAATAAAATAAATGCAATTAAGTAAGCGCTGCACTTTAGCACTGCACTTTGATGGATATATTTCTGTACTTAATATTTACAAACGTAAATGCTTTGTTAATTATAGCTATGAATTTTTCAAAAGCAAATCATACTAAATATAAATTAAAAAGAGTAATGCTTTACGAGACTTGAAATAATCTGAATATAAATAAACATTTTTTGCATTTATTATTAATAAAAAGCAGCGAAATAAATAATATTATTTACACTTTAATGTTTCATAGTTGAATTAATTGCAACGCTGTTTCACATACAGAACAATTACCATTTTTTTTTCACGTATCTATTCTAAATGTGGAAATATTTCTTCCCCATTCCAATAAATACGACATGTATTAAAGTAATATTCTCTTTCTAAATGGAACCTGGCAAAACCACCTTCCCGATCTATAAAAAACAAACCCGAACGTTTAGAATCTCTTTGTAGAACATGCAACCTGCAAAAAGAAATAGAAATTCGTAAAACCACAATTTGACAATTTAATTATTTTCATGGAAATTTTAGTTAACAAAAATGCCAATATTTGGAAAGAATTCGAAATTTATTTCAAAATTTAGTAGACGCTGAAGAAATATCGTAAATAACTTTCCTTCATGAAGTCACAAAATTAATTGTTAATTTAATAAAGAACTTTCCCACGTAAAATTGCAAGATTTAAAAAAAAAAATGATTAAGTGATTATTTTGATGTTCTAGAGAAAAATACAAAGTGTTAAAAAAAACATTGATTTATTGATGAATATTTAATTCATCTCACATACAGGGTGTCCCAAAAGTCCCTGATACATTTTAAAATTCAATATAAAATCAAGTAATTTTCATACAGAGTGCGACTTGGACTAAAGTGCTTCTCATGAAGAAAAGTTTTCTTCAAACGAATGTAAATAATTAGTTCCCAACTTTGATCGTAGATGGTGCGACTTGTCAAACAGGCGTTTTTTCCATTTTCAGATTAGTTTTGACGCTGCGACTCAGAAATGACGATTTCCATTCTTATTCCCTTTCTCAGTCGTCATTTTTGTGTCACATTGTTAAAAGTAATTTGAATATCAGAAAAAAATGCATGTTTGAAATCAAACATACGGAGAAATGGCGCCATTTATGATCAAAGTTTGGAACGAATTATTTTCATTCGCTTGAAAAAAACTTTTCATCGTGAGAAAAATTTTAGTCCAAACCGCACTCCTGTTCGACAAATACCTGATTTTATATTGAATTTTAAAATATGCCAGGGACTTTGGGACACCCTGTATATTTCTTTATGTCAATTCCTAGAGTATCTTTGTTTGGTATTCCTTAATAATCATTTGAAAAATGTCGCACATTACGAAATTAGAGATGGAACTTGAATATAACTGAACATTTTTCGCATTAATTATTAACCGGAGTCTATGAAATAATTAATATTATCTACATTTTAATGTTTCGTGGTCTAGTTAATTGCAAAGATCTTTTCAATGCAGAATAACTGCAATTTATTCCACACGTCTCTTTTCTAACTGTAACAATATTTCTTCAGCATTGTAATAAAATGACAGATATAGAAGTAGATAATATTCCATTTTTAAAATACAATACATCGGAATACTTTTTAAATATATATTTAAAATAAATTGAAGAACCCATCCGAATACTTTTTTATCATATATTTAAAAAAATTGAATGTTTTTAATCAATCTGCTAGCCGAGAATGCAACCTGCAAAAAGGAATAAGCGTTTATAAAATAAAAGGTTGTTGATTTAATTATTTTCATAGAATTTTAGATGGATAAGCAACAACATTGGAAAGAATTTGAAATTTTTATTATAAAAACTACAAATATTTTTTATTTCTCTCCTTTTTTAAGAAAAATGGTAAAATAATCAATATTTACTTTAACGTTGAATAGTTCCACGGATAACTGCACAAATTAAAAATTTTTGTAAGTTCTCAAACATATTAAAAAGCATTTAAATGAAGTTTAATTTATTCGTAAATATGTAATATATATCAGATATATCTTTATGAAGATGATCACTATTTATATTAGTAGATAATTGCTACAGGTTTAGTAATTTAATACAGTTATTTCTGAATGATAATTATTGTCTCTTTTAATTAAAAAAAAATCTGCCATTAAATAAATGAAATATTACTATTCAGCGGGAGTTAAAAGCGGAAGTTAAAAAATGCTTTTTTTAAAAGTAGAATTTAACATGTTTCGTATTCATGAAAGTTAAAATTATCGGAGAATGTCTCATATGTATTTTATTATAAGTCATTGTTTTTAAAACTTTTAAGTATTGCGATCCTCTAAGCATTAATAAAAAAGTAAATAGACTGTTTTTAACCATTTGGAAAAATGGTTATTGTCCTCGTCAGGGTAGGAAATCAAAAGCATATCTGATGGTTTTTATTGGTTTAATCTGCAATTTATTCATTTTCTGATTGGTCTATACAGTAATATGTATTTCCCTTTACTTTCAACAGAGATGGACAACAGAGTGCTGCCACTATGACAAAAAAGTAATAAAAACTACAAAAAAAATTAATAACTCAGAAACAAATTGAGATACAGCTTTCAAACAAATTGCATTTAAAAGTACATTTTTTTCTCTATACGACGATATAAAAAGTAATAATGTGGAATGTTTAGAAGTTTAAGAAATAAATTTCATTTAAAATTGGCCGTCTTGGAAATAATTTCTTGGAAATAATTAAAATTAATTATTTCCAATTAATTATTATTTTTTAAAAATAATTAAAATTATATATGTGTTCACCGATGCTGGGTTTGTTTGTGTCTCCATATTTCGCCGCAGGGTTGTGTGCTCATGAAGACTATTCCATCTTGTGCTGCGGTTGCAGCCTTGTCAACATTTGTGAGAAGTGCTAAGCTGGGCATCGTCTTCGTAGCTGAAATGATAGATCACGTGTAGCGTTATTCCAAGGGTTCCTGGTTCGATTCCAGGCTTAGACATTTTTCACATTGTTGGTTCTACGCTTCGTTAGCAATGTGGTAATTCACGTATTATACATTTAAATGATTTATATAGAATTAATTGCAAAACTCTTTTGAATACGGAACAATCACAATATATTTAATTTTTCTATTGTCATCTGGAAAAATACAGTCTTACCATAAAAAAGAATACGATAGGCATAAAAGCAGACAATATAAAACTAGACAAAACGGAATGCAAATCAATTCTAAAACTAGTCGGATATGGCAATCCCAAAACTTTCTTCTATCTCATACATATAATACTTCAAAATTTGCTATCACAGTCCAAAATTAACTGGCAATCTATGCCTATCATGAGGATTCTAAAGTTATGAAATTCCGTGCATTAGTTTTCGGGATACGACTGTCGCTAAAATCATGTAAATCCTACAATTTGCAGCATAACAGCGCCACTTATTGGTCTATTAACACTAAAACCTAGTAACAACCAAGCAAAAACCTGTGTCAACATCTAACTGAATTCTTAAGTTAGATGAAAACTCGTCAGTTCTTGAGATTAGCTCTTAAGATAGAGCTGTTACAGAAATTGTGATAAATGCAGCATAGCAGCGCCATCTGTTGGGCTATTTACACCAAAACATGATCAGCACCAATATTTATATAAAATTTGTGTCACATACATACAGATAGACGGAGTCACAGACTCACAGACAGACATTTTGTTAAAACATGTTTTTCGGTATCTTTGACTATAAAAACGTGTAAATCCGTCGAAAACCGGAAGTCGAAAATTTTCAGAAATCCAAGACTTTCTTCTTGTAAAGATAGAAAAAAGCAAAATAAAAAATAAAAAAGCGAACATTTATGCAATCTCTGGCCGAGAACACAACTTTCAAAATTAAACTTGGAAATATTAACGTTTTCAAAGGATTAGAAATTTATTTCAAAATATAGACTCCAGTTCATTTTGACTCAATAGCTCAGATGTAGTATCTCCAGCTTGTAAGCTGATAGTTCTAGGTTGGAACACAGTGCAAGATCTCTGACACACCATGTGTGATAAGTTTGAAGTCGTTAGTTGTGCTTTTTGATCAAGTTTTTCCTATGATTTGAGGAAAACAGTTAGAAAATCATCCCATCAACCATGCAGGAAATACTTTTCCACACATGCTCTGGTGTTATTATCATTTATTCATTGCATACGGGTATCAGAATGGAAATGATATTGGTATTTTAAGTTGCATGTTCAAAAATTTGAAAACAAAATTGGTAAGGATTTCATTATAGTACGCTTATTTAATCCTTTTTTAGTGTACGATATCTGGATAAATTAATTATTTGAATTATTATTCGACTTCACGCAGAAACGGAAAGTAAAGTTTTTTACCGTGGACAATGTATCATTCTTTAAGCTATGTTAAATTAAGAACAGGTTTATGGATTTTAATAAATGTGGTACCAAAGTTTTGCCTTTCGTCTTCAAGTGACATAGCCTATAGATATATAATTATAGACCTATATTTCCTTGAACAACCTGATATCTCCAAAATAATCATATAAATAAATAAATATCTTTAACATGTTTATAAATGACTGTTCTATTAAAAAAATATAATGTTGCGAAGACAGAAAGCATCCGTGGCTCGGCTGTAAGCGTGTACAGCTTCCGAGTGGACGGTATCGGGTTCGAATCTAGCCGGTTTCATTCTAACAGAAAAAGCTTGCATTTAACTCAGAGATATTGTGTTTGCTAATTCATTTATAAATTCATGATCTGAAACCTCCATTTCATTTAATCGTGATGGTAAGGTAAAGCTAAGTTGGTTGGTTGTGTTTATGACGGTCAATTATCAACACGAGGGATATAGGCCCACAGGGGGGGGGGGGGGGGGAAGGGGAGGTAAAGCTAGGAGAGTCTGCGCACAATTAAACAGAATAATAATAAAAAAATCTAAATATTAATTTTTTGCTTGACCACCCATGAATAATTTTGACTTCGTTTGTTTTTTATGCATTTCCATTGATATTTTGTTGTTATGCTGTAATTTAATAAAACAGCTGTACCCGTAAGGCATGGTGACGTTACGGCGACGTCGTTGTGAAGTCGCACTGTGATTTTGTGACCGTCGATGTGACGTCATAGTGACTAGAATGCGAGGTCGCTTGTGACGTCACATTGTGACCACTCTGTGAAGTCACGGTGTGACAAATTTGTGAAAAGTGTGTCATTTCTGACTACTTTGGCATTAATTTTGTGACGAACCTGTGACGAAAGCGACAATGCTTTGAAGTCACACTGTGACCAATTTGTGAAATATGTGTTATTTGTGACGAACTTGTCATAAACACTGAGATTTCAAATGAAAATCAAATTTCAAATTAATTGCTTAAAAGACGCAAATAGTGAAAAAGATTCCATGCTGGGACTCGAACCCGGGCCATCAGTACAGCGCTCTGACATCCTACCGACTAAATCACATGGAACGATACCCAGGCTGGAAAATTTCTCACTATTACATGTTGGCAAGGCTACAAACGCAGCACTAGATGTAATATTTAGCGTGAGCCACCAGCATGATGCAAACACGAAACTTAATTAAATCCAGCATCGATTGAAATTATATTAATACTTGGAAAATTTTCCAGAGAGAACCATTCGCCTTGCATACAATATTTCAAATGAAAATCAAATTTCAAATTAATTGCTTAAAAGGCAATTTTAATTTGAAATGTTGTTTGCAAGTATGAATTGCCTTGCCAACATGTAATAGTGAGAAATTTTACAGGCTGAGCGTCGTTTTATGTGGTTTAGTCGGTAGAATGTCAGTGTGCTATACTGATGGCCCAGGTTCGAGTCCCGGCATGGAATCTTTTTCACTACGTTGGCCTTTACGCCTTTTAAGCAATTAATTTGATATTTGATTTTCATTTGAAATATTGTATATAAGGCGAATGTTTCTCTCTGGAAAAATGTCTAAGTATTAATACAGCGATGAATTTTAAAATAAACTTTTGCTGTAAATATAAAATCTTATCTTTTTACCGTGCTTTTTAGCAAAATATCGCTATTTTGGAGTCCTATTCTTCTAAAACATTTAAAATTTTTCCACTTAAAAAACAATGCTTATCAACTGACATATTTTTTTATTAAGTTCTATGCTTGATATTGAGTTCAAGCTTGATATTTAGAATGTGTAAGTTTTTTAATTTGTTGTGATTTGTCATTGCTTTATTAAATATGAACATGGAGACTAACGGATATTAATACAACTATTATTTATAGAGCGGCATGATAAGCGATATTTATTTAAATTTTTTATTCCCGTGTATATTGCACACTGCAAATAGAAGCGTCTTAAATTTAGACACATATGTGACTGAAAAAGAATTTTAGACACTTAAGTGTCTTAATCTGAAAATTAAGACACTATAGATGTCTTAATTTAAGATACATAAGCGTCTTACTATGACCATGGTGTAAACGAACTGAGAATAATGTCTAAAATATCCGCAAACGTCTTATTTTAAGACACTTCATTGCTTTAAACGTGTCTTAATTTAAGACGTTTTGATTCTTCCGACGCAATAACCACCAGGGGGCACTAGCACTCCCAGTTGCGCATGCGTTTTAGATGTCTTCGTTCGAAGTGGTATACGTTGTAATTCAAACAAAGTTTGTTTTTATGTACGCGTGTATTTTAATTCGTTTTTTGCGAAATGCGAAGTACTGTGATTTTAATTCGTATTAACTTGGATTATTTATTTATTGAATACATACATCTGACGTGTGTGCTCGACATCAAATGTCTCTTAGAAGCTGTCGTCGATACAAGGGCGGGATAGACACAGAACAGAAGTAGACGACGGTTGAAGATTACACCCGGAAATTCTACAGAGCGTGTGCAATGGGCTTAGTGTTAACTCGTATCAATTTATATCAATAATATTGTGTTATTCATCTTCGTCCTGTCGAAACTGGCAAAAAAAAGAAACTTTTGTCTGGCGGGTCCTGTTTTTAGGATGAAACATCTCATTCTTTAAATATGGCTAGTCGGATGTATTATGGGATTACCTTTTAAACTGATGAAAGTCTTTCTCCCTCACTGTGGTTGTGGTAGTTTTTAAAATTTCAAATCGAGGAATATTTCTTACCTCTTGCAGCAACTCAAGTAAGTTTCTTTATAGTAGTAAAATTAGTGTATTTTATGATTTTATTTATTGTACTAAACAAAATCATGCATGAAATTTAATTAGTTTTGAATCTGTTCGCAAAAAACCCCACTAATTCTAGAAGTATATATTTTTAAACTTATGACGTTCTTTTTTATTACGAATTATATATTCAATGTCAGTTCTTAGTTTCAATGGATAAATTTTATCTCGCAGTAAATGACGGCCACAAGGAAGTAAAGAAAAAAAAAAAACTTTGAAAGATGACCTAATGCTTTCTTACTTCCTGGCATAAAACCGCAGATTAAAAAAAGATAAATAAAGTAAATGAGACTGGTCTATTATATGAAGCTGCCTGTAAAAATATACATATGTATTTGATTTGCAATCAACTCTAATACTGATTTTTTTATTATTTTTAATAAAAAAGTAATTTGAAATTTATAATGGGAAAAAGTAAAAACCTCTAACTAGATTTCGTATTTAAAATTGTGGTAACTTTATTTATATGCACTTATACGAAAAATACAAAAATGACAGATGTTACTGTATATATTTAAGACGAAAGAAGTTTGGAAATCATAAGTTATTTTTTCCTCATGTTTTTAATATAGAATATGTACTTATTTGTTTTTATTGATAGTTGAATAGCTTTTGTGAGTACCCTCTGATCTACATAAAAACTTGCCCATGTGGAAATATAAATTTTTTAAAAACATAATTTTTAAATAAGTATTTTCATTTTTTTTGGGGGGGGGGGAGGGGGGGATTTTGCATGAATTTTTGTAAAGCTGATATCTTAAATCTTGCACTGATTATAATGAAAGTTTTGAACTTTTAGAGTAGGACAAGTTTAAAAACGCAAATATATTTAACAAAATACCAAGGTCATTTTTTCCCCAATGTTATTAAAGTAGAATATTTATTTATTTATTTTCATTATTCATAGTTCAATGGCTGTTGTGATTATCAAGTGATGTATATGTAAAATTGCCTATGTGGCAATATATTTTTTTATATTTTCATTTTTTTATGTGGGTGGGGGGGTGGGGTGGGATTTTTGCAATTTTCGTACATCTGATATTTTAAATCTTTTTCCACATTCAACCAAGTATAATAAATATTTTGAACTTTTAGAGTAGGACAAGATTATAATATATATATATATATTTATCTATGTACCTTAAAAGCCCTTAATAGCGAACACTTCGGGACCGCGGAATTTGTCCGATAATTGGAGATGTCTACTTTTTTGAGGTAAAAATATACAAATATGTATGTCTGCTGATTAAAAAAGTATTCGTTAAATAGAGGTGTTCGCTATTCGAGAATGTCCATTAACCTCCACAACGGATACTCCCGAAAACCGGACATCTCAATTTAGACAACTATAATGCAGGGTTGCGTTTTTTGCAAAAGTACTTCTTGATTAAAGGAAGGGCAAACTGGGAAGTGCCCCGTCCCCCTATGACTGTAGTGCCCCCAAATTTGATGTGCAATATTTGTAAAGCTTATATTTTAAATCTGTTTCGAAATTGTACTGATTATAATCAATATTTTGAACTTTTAAAGTAAAATAAGGTTAAAAACAAAATAAATTTTAAAAAATCTAATATTTAGATAAATATATATATTTTTTTTAATCTTGTTCTACTCCTGAAGTTCAAGATATTGATTATAATCAGTACAATGTCGTAAAAGATTTAAATTATCAACGTAACGAAAATTGTATACCAAAACTGAGAGCACCAAAAAAAATCAGGCTGTATTGGGGGGGGGGGAGGGGCAGGACCACAGCCAAATATTTTTCCAGGATTCAACGTGGTCAAACATGGCTACATATGATGCTTACAAAAAAATGGATGCGATTCAGACGTTTGAAGTGTCTGAAATTCAGACGCAAAAAGTGTCTGAAAAAATTCAGACATTTTAAAATGTCTGAAAATTGAACACTCCATTTCAGACGCTTAAGTGTCTGAATTTCAGACATTTTAATTTAGAGTGCATTTTGTGAATATGAGCTAAATAGATTTGTTATGTTTTATAGAAAAAGACTGATCTGGGAAATAGAAAAAAAACGAGTAAGAAAAATCATGCGTTAAGCATAGATTATAAAATACTTTCCAACACTTTCTGAATGCTTTAACAAGACATCGTAATTTAGGGAAATGACGTAAATAAGATAACTAAGTAAACATTTTAGAAAACGCATAAAACATTTGAAAAACTGATTTCAGCAGTTACCGTCCATAGCCAAATATGTTTTCCAATTCTTTTGAACAGCCCTGTATTTGATCTGTAGGTTGATACACTGAAAAAAATGAAGTAATCAAGAATGAGTAAACCGACGTACTCATATCGAATTGAATATTTTTGGATCAAAAATGAACCTATGTTTTCTCTATTTTGAAACATCACATGTTATCAAACCCAAACAAATGAATAGTTTTGTACTCTGTAATGATTCATTTCATTTATAGCGGCATAAATGATGTTTATTAATGTAAATATTATGCTATGTAAAATGCACAGCATTTAAAAAATAATTTAAAAGTGCTTGGAAATAATGCTCTTGTCATAAAAATATTCGATTTGAGTATCTTGTTAAGAATTTTGCTATTTTTCTTAATAAATAATCAATTAAACATTTCTTGTTAAGAACTTTGAACGGGAAATAAATGTCAGTACATTTTTACTTTAAATTTTAGGGGGTTTTTTGTGGTGTGGGGGGGGGGGCAGTACATAACGATTCATATTTGATCACAACCATGGAATAAAAAATGAGTACATGTGTTGCTCAACTTTGAGTACATTTGGATCGGAGCTATTTTGAGTATGTGACGCATTTAAAATTGAGTACTTTTTACTCAATTTCGAGTACCCATTTTTTTAAGTGTATATATACTATATAATGGGAAAATTTAGTTTAGCTAGAAAACGCCTAACAGGTTGAAATTCTTTTTCAACAATTTATACTAATGTATGGAAATATACTTGAATACTTTTGTACAACCCTGTAGTTTGCCTAGAATCTTTATTACACGCCACTATTTAGTTAAAATTTAATTCAAAATAAGACACTCTTAAAACTGCTGAAATCACATTTCCAGAAATTATAATATATAGACGGCCATGTATCCAATTCTTTACATGATCCTGTATATCATTTTATCTATATTCTACGAACATTTCTTGGTAAATTAAATGCAGTTCAGCGAAAAAAAGCATAACTCATTTAAAAACCACCTTTAAGCAATTTGCGCCCATACCCAGTAATCCTTACGAATACTTTTGTGTAGCCCTGTATAGGAATTATAGCATTTATATACACCATATACTATGCATAAATATAGTGACTCATAAAAGCGCATATCATAATTAAAAATACATTTCCAGCAATCATCGCTAATGAACAGTACTTCGGATACAATATAGTGTCTGAAATATTTTGTGTGTCCCTGTAAATGCTATGTACGTATTATTCGTATTATACATGAAATAATTTATAGAATGTAAACCTCAGAGACATATATCAATTTCATTATATATGAAATAGATTAACATAATTAAAGTATGCCGCAAATAATTCCCTCCACCCCTGTATCATTATGTATTTGAATTACTTTTTTAGCCCTGTAAATGAACAATAACTATTCTTTGCATCGCATAGTCAAGAAAATGCATATTTTAGTGCACTTCATAAATGCATATAAATTTTATGTTTGAAAGCGTGCGTAAAATCATTAAAAATCATTTGAAACGATTTTTCCCATAGGCCGTAATGTAACGGAAAACTTTTGGCTGGCCCTGTAAATGAACAAAGCATGCTACAAACTTCATAACAAATAGGTACCGTGCTATGGTAAACGTCAATAACATCCCAAAATTTCAGGACAACCCGAGTATATTTTCGAGAGTTAGAGTGCGGACAGACTGCTAGACGGACAGACGGAGAGACAAACCTAAGTCATAAGCACTTTTCAACTTGTGTCCTATATTATGTATCCTGTATTATATGAGCAGTTTAATCTATAACTTCCTATCAGGCATGAAAAACACCTTATTTCAATGCTTAAATATCATATTTTACTTTTTAGTGCCGATAATTACACGTCTAAGAAACGTAGAAAATGAATTTACAATAGAAGAAAATTTAATAACCGATTCAGAATGTCTATTATTAAATGTTTGATTAAAATAACAAGCAGAAAAATGCTTACATACAATTTAAAAAAATAAATATACAAATTTGAAAAACACTAAAAATAATAATTAGTATTTATAATTGTACTATTAAACAACAGCAAACAACAATAGATAAATTAAATGCATTATTAGATTTAATATCTCAAAAATATTTCCATATGCTATAAAGAATTCCTATTATTTTATAATTTTGGCAAATGTTAAATCTGAAAACATTGGTTTGAAGATTTAGGATTTTAAAAGATAATTTAAAATATTATTAGCACTAAAAGAAAATTCTTCAAATGTTTCACTGCTGTAATATGTAAAAATACATTTTCCCAGTATAATGTTAATTTCTAATCTGAAACAGTTTCGTAATCTCATGATAATCGAACATCATATTTAACCCCAAAATAATAATAACTATAAGCGTTAGTAATCAAAAAATAGTAAGAAGCCTATACAATAATTCCAAATCATTGTCGTTCCATACATTTTCAATCTCAAGTAAGAGTAAATTAATGTTTATATTAATACCAGTATGAATTGGCATGAATCAGTCTCTGCGCAGATTTTTTTTTCAAGCGATGGCAGAGATATTTTTCTTTACAGTTATCGAATTGGAAAATATCGCTTCTGACAGTTAAAGATCAGTCTCTTACAAATATAACATAAAACTATTTAACTCATAATATACAAATCAGGAACAAAATATTTAAATTAAATAACACTTACATATACGTTCCATTAATATCCGTGTATCCTAAAATGGTCATTTCCTTATCTAAATGCGTTGTAGACGTGGTGATGTTCTAAAAACAGTGAACTATTTCCCGCGTCTTCTCATATTTATTTTTCTGTGGGCAGACGATTTTCAAGCAGATGGTCTGTTACAGATTATTTGTTTTTGTATACAAGAAATATAGAACTTGAATGCGCAGTAATTTTCTGAAAGTATCGTTAATTAAAATTTTGTATTTGAAGAAATGTCCAATGTATTTAACCTTTTCTTTTTATCCGTACCAAATAATTCAAGTTAAAATGTACTGTAAAGTTCCTTTTTTCTAAATAATTATAATAATAATATTCATAATTAGAGTTTATTAGATAAAACATTGTTTAAATTTTTAAAAGGTGCAAAAATAAATTTAATGGTAATAACGACCCCCCCCCCTTTTTTTTTCTTTTTTTTAAGTAAAGTTTGTTTTGCACAAATTTTGTATTTTTTTTTTTTTCGGAAAATGCTAATTTTATTTAAAATGTCTGAAAGAAGTAGAATTTATGACTTGAATACAAATTATAAAAATATTCTAAAGCAAGAAATGCATAGATGACTAAACTCTGAAGACTCTTTCTACGTGCTCATTAAAAGGTGCAGATTTAACTGTAGTAGAAAATTTTTAGTTTGAAACCACAGAAGTGTTTCGAATAATCCTGGTCGGTAAAAAAAGAAAGAAAGAAATTTCCTCCCAGCAAACTAAATATGTAAAGTGTATAAATTTAATATTCCTAATTCTAAATATATTATCCAAATGCTAGATAAAATTGAAATCATGAAAAAGTCACTGTCTTAGATATCAAATTGATAAAATATAGCCTGAAAATTTAATTTATTAATGCTTGTATCGTGCACTTTATTTATTATGCCCCCCCCCCCCTCCCCTTTAGTGACAGAATTTACCATTTGCTATCCACTAATATATTTTCATTCCTTATACCGCTGTAACTCGTGACTGTTTAAATTATTTCTCTTCATTTTCAAAGATTTTTGAAGTTCATATTTTTGTCACACTGTGACTTACAATATAGTGGTTTTTTTGTTACATATGTGACGTGACGTACGTTACATTGCAGTGACGTAACAGTGACGTCACAATTTTTTTAATTGCCAGAAAAATATAATTTTACAGTAAATAACATGTTTTAAAGAATTTTCATAATTTTTAAAAGTTTTCTAAGAAGTTCACATCTCAGTCACAATGGGACATCACTGAGTGGTGGCACTTTGGTCACAGATGTGACGTGACCACAGTGACTTACAGTGACGTCACAACGACGTCACCATGACCATGCATGCTATGAGGTAATAAAACCAAGAAAGCTATATTACGCAATCTGTCCTTACAGGGTTGGTGTGATTGCGCATATGGGTTGGAGAGATTGTCATTAATAATAAGTAAAATTAAATTCTAATAATTACACTTAAATAACATTGTTGTAAGGCTTTTGTGAATAAATATTATTGTATTAGGAGCGAATATTTCAACCCAGTGATTAAAGAATCGGAAAAAGGAAAGAATTTTAAGAACAATTAAAGAAAAAATAATGAATCAGAAAAAGCAAGCCCAGATAAGATTACAAAATAACATTAAGTTACTTGATAACACGTTTAATTTAAAATTAGTACATTTTCATTTCCACGGTTTCAATGTTTTCTTGTTTGCTGACCCAAGTTGTCGTTCTCCACAATCTATGAATTTATTGTTGTAAATAGCGCAGCTTTCATGCAACCACCTGCCATAAGTAATACATTGAATCCAGTCACTAGTCGAAGTTGTCTCCTGGTACAGTTCCAGACATTCAGTGCAAGCATTATCATCGTCCTTCGATTTCTTTCCTTCAGTTCTTTTGGATCTCACTTTTTCTGGGAGCATATTATCTTAAGCTGTTTGCTTTTTTTTGTAACTGATTCCTTCTTAAGTTTGTTTTCATGTATATTTGTGGATCAGTAACATTCGTTGCACTCTGTTTCCTTTTTGATTTCGATGGCATTTAGGTACTTGGAATGGGTGAAAACTTTTCCAAAACTTTCGTAGGTTTATTTCTGTGGGAAATATTAGACTTCCAAGAAGTTGATGGTTTACAAATGCATGTAGTTGCTGCAATGGGATGCGAGGATAGACCTAGAATAGGAGAAGTTTGGGTTTCAGTGGTTGTAACGAGTACTTGTTAAAACGGATTGGTGATGTGTGGATTCTAATGGTAACTCAACAATTTCAGGAACAGTTTGACTCAAGCCTTGGTCACAGTCTAGCAAATATGAGTATTCTGGAATAAATTCAATATTTAAAGGGTAAATTTCAGTTGCACGAAAGACAAAAGTGGCAAGCTGGACAATAAAACAGCGAGACCAGGTTGAATTTAAAAGACTACCAAAGTCCTCTCTCGATATTTTTCCAGTCCCACGGTGAGTTGTTACCATTTTTCCGCAAGCGTCTTTAAAATACGTTTTAAAGGGCTTGAATACTACGCGATCCAACGTCTGTAAATAATGTGTAGTATGGCTTGGTAGACACAAGATTGTAATACCATTATCAGAGGCAACTTTCAGCATGTTTGGTCAGTTCATATGTGATGCATGGCCATCTAGAATTAATAAATTTGTAGAAGCAGGATTTCGTGGAATAAAATACTCAGTAAGCCAGTCCATAAAGTGTAGGCTGTCTATATATCATCTTAACTACAGATTCTGGTAGTACATCTCTGGCACATTGAGGTTTAGCGTAGGTTCCTTTGAAAATGCAGAAAGGTGGCAGGAGCTGCTTTTCGGCGTTTCAGCAAGCCAGAATAGGCGTCATCTCACCCTTTTCGGCAATAGTGACAACGTGGACATCTTTACTTCCTTGTGTAGCAACCGCTTTACCCGGGTCATTGGTCATCTGAATCATCACAGTTACAAATACCGCTATGCTTCACTAAAAGATCATTCTATATAAATATTGATGTGTGCAGAGAGTAAGATTTGATTTCCTCACGGTTCATACCTTCTGCTCTAGCTTTTCTAATATCTTGAGCTTTCCTGATACTTAACTCAAGGTGTTTGGCATAAACGAGGAAGACCAAACTTTTTCTGCTAATTCCTTTTCTTTATTGAAAGTGCACTTTTCCCCTATTGCTACAGCGAAATTATGTGCTTACATTCTTAACTCGCTTTGTTTTGGTGCAAATCCAACTACCTGAAGTTTACGTATATGAACAGCTAATCTCTTCTCCGCTTCCGTATCTAGTTACGAATCTGAACACATCTTTCGTGTCTTAAAGTCATTTTCCTTCAGCCTATGTCTCAAGGTGGATTCCGGAATACTGAATTTCCTGCTTGTTCCACGCATTTTGAGTGAGCCATTTTGCACTGCTTCTGCGGTAGATTTTAGATTTTCTTCCGTCCATGATACTTTGTTCGATTTTTTTTCAGTAAATATTTGGCATTTTGACCTAAAACAATAGGGAAAATGTGTTTAAGAATTTCAACTAGCGTTACTTATCAGCAAAAAAAAAAAAAAAAATAATTATAATAATTTATTAGAAAATTTAGATTTAGTTAACAAAATTAATTTATTAGCAAAATAACTGTTTATAAATTAACAATATATATATATATATATATGAGTCATTCTCTGAAAAGTGGCAATTTTATGTCCCAGGGGTCTTGAAGACATATTTTTAAAATTACAAAAAGTAAAAGTGATTTAAACAATGAATATCTACATATAAACTGTAATTATTTGCTTATTGAAATTGAAATTCGATAAATTTAATGTATTTTTTAATGCAAATATCATTCCCTCACCATGTCCCCATTCACACATGTAGGAAAGAAAGTGCTATCTCTGCCATTCCTGCACGTATATTTATAATTATTTTTTTCTCAATCCATTAAACACACTGAAATAGAGGAAAAGATCCAAATACCGGCTACCACTTTTGTTTTCAATCTAGATCATACAATTTTCAAAATTAATAAAATAAAAAGTGACAGCAGGGTACCTTGACACGTCTTACACCTGTTTAGAGAAAAAAAAATCAGTTTAAAAGGCGTTTTCTGTTTATAAGAAGCAAAATTCCGAAAGTCTTCAAATTTTGAGTTTTTAAAATGGTGTCTAAATACCGGCTACCTAAGTTTTTTTCCAAAAGATCACACAAATAGAACTAATGACAATTATTAAGCAATAAGAATATTATTTTTATAAATTGTATTGATTAATAACATTTCTTATGCACAGAAAAAATACGCAATTTTTCATAAATAAGTATTTTTGTCAAATTTCTAAAATTCTTTACGACTATCTCTCACAGTCTTCTTCCCATTATGTTTCTAATTTTGTTTTTTAACATGTAAAACGAAAAAAAAGCTTGCTGATTGAAATGAGAATTATTTTATCCGAAAAAATCAAAAGCATATTATCACTCTCTGCGTCGGTATAGTCCCTATAAACCCACATATCGCATTCTTAGCATTGAACTCAGAATCCCCTCCCCCATTTTTGTCCACAGAGAAAGCACCCGTGCAGAAGAGAAAAATTTATCATCTTCCTCTGTTGGATATTTTCCTTTTTCACTTTTTTAGCCCTCTCGCTGCGTATTTGTTTTAACAAAATAGCTTCAAAAATTGCGTATTTAACCCCTTTCGCGACGAGCGTCTTTTAAGATTTTTTATTCTTTTGTCACCGGTTTTTCAAAACAAAAGTTTTTGTCTAATTTAATCGGGAAAATTCTCCGATTAAATAAGGCATAATTTATAATAAAAAAATAACTGGTGGGAATAATTAAGGAGGGCTAATTAGACGGAAAAAATGCATCCCCGAGGAAATCTCGGGTTGCGCAAATTTTGCTACTTTTACGATGCCCAAAGAAATATCGGGTTGCGCAGCGAAAGGGTTAAAATCAAATTTCTGCCTCTATCACCTGGTTTACTCCGTCATTTTTTTCTTTCTCTTCACATTTATTACAGGCAATTTTGTAGTGTCCAACAGCTCTTTTTTGGAAAGTGATCCGGTAACCAGTGTCGATCCTGAAGAATTACGGCCATGGTTGCTTTTTTCATATTGCGAAATGGGACGGGGACTATTTCTGAACCATTTAAATTAACTTATTAATTATGGACCTATTTAAATTAATTTATTTTCCTCCCCTTCAAGCAAAGCAACTGAGAGAGGTCCAAATACCGGCTAGCTGGTATTTAGACCACTCTAAGTAGCCGGTATTCGGACCACTGCTATGTTTAAGTTAAAACCGGTATTACTCATTCATATAATAAAATACCAATACTGTGCGCGTGGCAATTGAGAGCTAAATATGTCTAGAAAATAACTTAATCAACAATTCAAGCCAATATACGATCAGTATATTTAAAAAAAAAAATGAGAAACACACATCTGAAAAACTTTTAATGTACCAGATTACGTAGATTCGATACTTTTGCATTTACTATTTGTAAATGACACAGACTTCAGCGACGCACATTTCGTAACTTTCTTCTCTCAATTAAAGTTACAAACTCTGCCTATCACCGCTAGGCGGCGCTGCGCTCAGTTCTCAGAACACCTAGTAGCCGGTATTTGAACCTTCTCTTCTACATATTTAGGAATTTAATTATATTTATATTTTATATAATGAATGAATTAGGGCAATTTTTAATGATGTCCCTAGAATTTGTCGTCATTCCCTCACATAACTATAAATTTGCCATTATTTTCTTAGTAGAAAGCATAACATGCTTCATATATGTCTAGGACAGATTGTACATGTACAAGAGTAAAGTGAAGTATCCATCTTGTTGTTTGCTCAAAAACGTTCTTGAATAGTTAGTATATGGCTTTGAAGTACTAGATCAATGTTAAGTATTTTTATTACGCGTCATTCCCTCATCTATAAATTTAATAAAAACTAATGAAATGTCTTTTTATGTTGTTATATTATTAGAAATGTGTTTCAAAAGATATTTAGTAACTGAAAATATACCTAAGACTAATCACATTTGTATAACATGGTTTTCAGAAGTATTTCGTCATTACCTCACAATCATTTCCTCATAATTTTAATATGAGGGAATGATTTAAATTGTGAGGGAATGATCTGTGTCTACTTATATATGAACTAAACAGTAAAATAAGAAAAACTAATGCAATAAAATACACATTAAAAAACTCAAAGGCTTTTAATTACCGTAAATAACGATAATACATTTTCAATTTTTGTTATTTTACACGGAGAAGTTTAAAAAAATTAAATTTTTTTTTGTACTAATTCAAATAAACATTAACTCTACTAAATGTTAATGCTTTATCTTTATTTTTTCAATTGACATGCAGTAAAAAAATATAATTTATTGACAGTATGACTTCTAATTATAATTTCTTTTCTTTTTTAACCCTTTCAAGGGCGATGGTATGTTTATGAAACCACTTAATTTTAATTCCCAAGCGCAAATTGGCACCAGACTTTTTATGAACTTTTATCTATTTAACATGTATGTGAAATATAGAATGTTTCTTATTTACAAATAAATTTGTTCTTAAATTCCGGTGCCAATCATTTATTTGAACATTTTAGCAATAGAAGTGCTTTGAAATTAAAGTATCAGAAGAACTATGAGATACAGTTTGGTTCATATTATTTTTTGATAAATATAGCAATAATGTACTTGTAGGTTAAATTTTGAGATTTTCGAGGCAATTTTATTGGGCTGCAATTTTTATTTAAAAAACAGCCACTTTTCAGAGAATGACCCATATATATAATTCATTTATTAACAAGTGGATTACTAGCAAATATATTTATATAAAATTAATTTAATAACAATTGTATTATTAAATTAATAACAGAATATTTTTTCTGTAAAAGTATTTAGTGGCAAATTAATTTATTGCAAAATTTAGTTTCGATAATTATGCGTTTTTCAAAATTTTTTTCAAAATTGATTAATTCATACGTTTTACATGCAATTTGACATTAAATGCAAATTTACCAATCAGCTGCGTAATCACTTCTAGCATGGAAACTAATGGAAACAATGCGCCATCTCTCCTAAGTAGCAGATGCGCTATCTCTCCAATTTCGATAGAAGTGATTGTGCGGCCTTTTATTTAAGCATGGCCGCTTCTAAAACTATCTGCTGGTGTTCGCACCGTTATTCTAAATCAGTAGCTTGTGAGAAATCGTTTAAGTTTGAAATATTTTGAACTACTGACATTCTATAGAAATTCTGACGAATAGTTATGAAAATTCAAGCAATTACCTTGTGAAAACAAACCAAAATAGCAATAGTTTATCCTAGACGCTCGAAACAATCAACTCGCACAATCAACTAGACACTCCAACTACTGCTGTTGTACAACTACCTGGAGTCGCTGCGCGCACATCTCTATTCCTAATTCTCTATTTGTGAGTAATATCTTCAACAGCGCCATCTTACCTGGCTTTACCTTATATTGAAATTTTAAAAAGTTAACCGTTAGTCATCACTAATCATAATAAAATATTGAGAGATATATAAATTATCGAAAAATTTATAGATGAAGCGTGGAATCGTGTGGTTCTAAATATTGAAATCATTTCATTATCTGATGGAAAATAAAATATGTGTGATTTATTTCTTTTGTTTTCGTTCAATTTAGAGAAGTTGATGTAATGCCATTTGTCATTTTACGATGTTGGATTTGTTTTATACTACTGAATTCTTACTTTGTCTTTTGTTAATTTGTCCTTTTGCGAAAGCTTTATACATGAACTGCACAATGAGGTGAGTGACTTCTAGGATGAAAGCTACAGGTGGAGAAATACTTATTTATATGTTTCAGGTATGGCTTTATTTTTATTATATTAACCTACGTAAATATATGTTTTAATTAAGACCTATTATTTTGAGCCCTTGTTTTTACTTATCAGAAATTCTATAAGCGATTTTCATTTAATAAGTATATAAAAGAAATTCTGTTTATTAATATTTCACTCACAATGTGCCGCTGACAAATCAAAATATAGTTGGAACAAATCACATTGAAAACTCATATCTTTATACATATAAATGCAATATTACTGAAAGTTGCACGCTTATCACATGCTTTGAGTTGAGCGAGCAAAACTCTTTGCGCCTACCCAATGGTAAGTTTGTGACGCTTCGTCTACTAAACAGTTTGACCGATGAGAATATATTTTAACACAGGGATAACTCCATGGAGGAAAGAGATAGATGGAGATGCAGTAAGGTGACTGGGAGTGATGCCGAAAAAGTAACCCTAAAATCCGCTACAGTAGGGCCAAACGCAAGCACGTTCTTTCACGGAAAAAAAAGAAGAAAACTTTTAGTAATACATTTTTTTATTCATAATACAATGGAATGCTGCTTTAGAATGCTTAAAAATTAGCAGATCAGTTTCATTTAGAGAAAAAAAAATGCAGGGGTGATGTCAAAGAATTAGGTTCCTGTTTCAGGTACTTGTATTGTTTGGGCCTAGTGAGAGCATTTAAATTTGAGCGATAACGTGCATCATATTGCAAACCGTTTTTACGGCATACTGCACCTCCATCTATCTCTTTCCTCCATGGATAACTCTTATAGCCGGCTTGATTTGCGTAAAAAAAAATCTGGCACAAATCATGTACTTGAGGGAACAGTTTCTACAGATATAATATTAAAGCTTGTGTGGGCTTCAATTTAAACATTTTTCCATACTTAAAGAGTATAAACACTGTACATTTAACGTTAAAACGTAAGCATGTTTCAATTTAAGATTTTTTCACGCTTTCCGATTTATGTTTAACAGAAGAAGGTAGTTGAAAAAGTGTTGGACAGGAACAATTCCGTCTTACCTGCTGTTGGTCGTGCTCTTCCACAACCAAGAACTCTACCTGAGCTATTGCAGATATGCTGTTGCTACATTGAAAAAAAAAATCGGCTGGTGTTAATGGTAACTCGGCTGTAACATAGGAGTTGAAATTTTGAGAAACTCATAGCCAACTGATCACTTTTCAAGGATTAATCTGGATACATTATTTCATCGTTATTGCGTTGAAACTGAAAATAGGTGGTGCCAACGGCAGCATCTTGTGTCGCATAGCAGCCAAAGTATGCACGTAGAAAAAACATTAAGGGCCGCTTTATTAATAGAGTTTAAAACGTGCCAAAATCATTAAAGTTGCCTTAAATGCAAAAACATTTTTGAATGCAGACCAATCGCTATTTATTTCAAGTGTCTATTCTAACTGTAAAAATACTTTTGCATCATTCAAATAAACATGACAAGAATAAAAATAGGTAATATTCTGTTTCTAAGTATAGCCCTACAATACACTTTTCGAATCTATATTTTACAAAACGTAATAACGGACTTAAATAATCTGCTGAAGAAAAATGCGCCCTGCAAGAAGAAAAAAAAATGACAATTTAATTATTTTCACAAACGCTAAAAGAATTCGAAATTTAGTTCAAAATTTAGAATCCAGTATAGAAATATTTTGAAGCTCTCACCTTTTAATATATCAAAAAAGAAACATAATCAATATTTAATTTAACACTGAACTTTCTATGTAAATTTGAAAATTTATTTTTCAATTTTTGTTTAGATAAAATCACTTTGAAGTTCTAAAGAAAAAACACAAAACTTTGAAATTAACTTTATTCATAAAGATGTAATTTATATCAAATAATATCTAAAGGAAGTTTTCATGTACAGTCAATATAATTATTTTAGTCAGAGTAATTTTTATGTAAGCGAAGAGATGGAGGGAAGGAGGAACCAGAAAAATAAATTCTGTCAGTCTCTCCTATTTTTTTTTTTTTTTTTTGAAGGGGTGGGATGCTGTTTTAAATCAAGTAAAGAAAATCCTAGTTGCTTCTTTAGCACAAATATCTACATTTTATTCCATTTCCAATGCCACATTGCTCAGCGTTCAGTTAGAAATACATAAATAAATAAAATAATAATTATAAAAATAAATAAACGCGCCACTACAGGCTTTTGTTTGCATCGTCTGCTAAAGCATCAATACTTCTAAAAATTTTAAATGATTTTTGCTCAAAACAATTTTTTTGAACAGTTGTGTATCGAGTGAATGTTAGTAATTAAGCTATCGATTTCAAGTACAGAATGATGCTACATGTTACGTGCGTATTTGGTGAACTATTAAATTTGTATCTCAATTAAACGAATTGGTAAAGGTATGATGCGTATTGACATTTTTTCCAACTGAGTGTAAAAGTGTCAGGCCGGAGTCGAACCCAAGATCTTTGGCTTTATATGTCATTCGAAATTTAAACCAAAGATCTTGGGCTCGACTCTCGGCCTGGACAGTTTTTCACTTCGTTGGAAAAATGTCAATTCGCATGGTATATTTACCAGTCAGTTTGATTAAGATAAGAAAATAAAGTGTATTTAAGTTTATTCGTTTAGTGAAGTTCCATTACTTGCGGTATATTCCGCTGAGCTGTCTACATATGGCAGCTCAGTTGCTTTTGCCAAAATAGATTATTTGAGTGAAATATATCGCTAGGTTCACGGAGCAGTATCTCAATAGACAAACCGTTGCAAATTTAGGCAGAAGTTCTAGGGTTCGACTCAAAAATGTCAATTCACAATAAATTTCACTTTTTAATTTATCTATTTTGAGAAACGTGGCTTCTAAGAAAATATTTTGAACTTTTCCCAAAAAATATTGTACTTAAATATATAAATAAATAAATAATTCTTTTGGGAAAATGAATGGTTTTTCAGAACATCTGTTTACATTCATTAAATAAAATTAAACCTTTGTCTGCTTGTTTCAGAACCAATTACCTGTGCCCATTATTCAGGAGGACATTGCGGTGAATACTACGAATGATTTTCTTTTTCTGAGCTTCTTTATGATCAGAATAATTATATTTTTTATGGCATATGTTATTTAAAATTTGTCTAAACCAATGGTAGTTTCCACTTGAAATAAATTGTATTTTGTTTTTTCCCAAGAATCTACAAAGCTAATCTTAATTTAACGAGCATTACACCGGCATCAACCATTAATCTTAATTTATTCTTCTTTATTTTTTAAATACTAAGGCATGATTTTGAAAGAAAATAACTATTAAAGCTCTAGTCAGTTGAGAAAAACATTGTGAAATGATCAAAATGATTTAAAACTCAAGTATTTTATTGCATAAAAATATATGTTTGCTTGCCTTAGGTAAAATTAACTATAGTCTTCTATTTTGTAAATAACTTCACGGATTTTTGCATGCATTTATATGTTTTCAAACTACCTAGTTGAAAGGATATTTTTTTGAGACTCACTATTTACTTCAAACGAATAAGAAGATTTTCAATTTAAAATAAATATTATATTTTGAAACCTTTCGCTTACAAAACAGTCTCACATATTTGAATTTCTAAAACTCTATTTTTTGCTGACATTTATTAGTTTTTGAACGGCTTTACAAGAAAAAAAAATTCACCTATTTCTTTTTAAAATTGTACAGAATTAATTATTTTTAAGAAGAAAATTTTATTGTGCATATGGTTAGTTCCACGGCAGAAGAAGAATTTTTATGAAAAATTATTTTAAACGGAAATATAAGTGTGATACAGCAATTTAAAGCTAAACAGTTGCAGTATATGACTTTATAAGTTCTAATTTCATACGAATAAGTCTACACCGAAACTGGGCTGGAAACTACAGTATTAAAATTCATTTACAGTTGAGCATAAAAATCAACTTATTGAGTTGTATAGATTTTTTACTTCTGTTCATTAAATTAAATTATTATGGATGAAAATAACAAGATAATATGATATCTGTTAGATCTACATAGTTAAAAGGTTTCATCTAAGGTATTAAATGCAATTTTAACTTTATATATTAGTTGATAATTAAAAGTCACAAGAGTATCAGAAAACATCTTAATGTTTTAATTTTATAAAAACTACTTAAAAGTTTTACCCAAAACACCTAACTCTCTGATTTCGAGGTATAAGAAAAATTTTACATTAAATATTTTGTTTATGCTATGCATGGAATAGGCTCTGGGATGTTGTCACAAGAGTAACACACGTCTGCGTCTCAAGAGTAACACATAATACTTTTGTCCATAGTTTGACATAAAACTGCGTTACAACCAAAACAAACAGAATGCTTAAAGTTTAGTTGTTTTCTCCATTATAAGAACAGTTCTTGAAATAGTTTTAGTTAAAATTAAGGTTATTTTGTAAATTTTAAGGAAGATTAAGGAAAAATAAGAATGAAATTGAATATTTTGATTTGAGAAAGAAACAAAACAATGTATTATGATAAAATGAAGAAAAAAAGCAGCAAAAGCTTCAGCACGAGAATGAAAATATGAAGAAAAGGAAAAGTAGTGAACTAGCTAAACCCAGATTCTGTAACGAAAGAAAAAATCCAACTCCACAGCTTTGGAGAATTTTATGTTGATGAAGATTTAAGAAGAGTTTATTCTTCAGCTAAATCTGCATTAGTTAGGTGTGAAAAAGGTCACAAAATTTCATCAATACGAGAGGATATGTACTAAGAGAATAAGTTTTTTGTTTAAAGAAGCTTTCCTAAACTGAAAAATTGGAAATTCCTTTGCACCTTTAAAGAATAGTTTCATAAAACAATAGAAAATTATACATCAGAATATCTGCATTTGTGGTTGTCACGGAAATATACAAGCAATTCATAATGCAGTAACTGGTGTATTTGTTATTCAAAACGATGATAAACGTTTCGCTATTGACAAAACGTTTATCAACATTTTGTCAAAACTGTTACTTTCTCAAACCGTTTAAAAACGTTTTAAAAAAGAAACAGTTGAAGAAACCATTTCTGATTGTTTACAAAATTTTCGAAAGGAACTAAATCCATTTATGTGGCACATATTCCTTCAAACTTGTACAGGGATGACAGGGATAACCGCCCCGGGAACCCAGCATTCGCTTTAGAGTATAAGTGCAATCCCGGGGGGGGGGACTCAGATCCACTGCATATGGTAAGATACATTAACAATGACAATATTTTTAAAACAGTTAATAACATACAGAAAAATAAATTCAGTTTGCTGTTTTTGACTCTGAAACTTACAAGAAGCGTCATCAGTACATACATTGACAGCAATTGCACTATGTTGTATACATGCATAAACAATTACAAGACATGTTTTTTGAATATTAGAGCTTAAAAACTTTAAGTGAAATGCATATGCTGATAAATATAATAAAAATACTAAATAAACAAACCAAAGGAAATAAGACAAATATTTACATTATGTACAAAACAGGGGCTCCTGTCTGAAATGGGAGCTGAAAACAATGAGTTTGCTCAGCTAGCTCAGAAAGGGAGGGGATTGGTAAATATAAATTCGTTGTCTTCTAAAAATTTCATACAATCCGCTATACATTGCAGGAGAACTGGACGGTCGAGCAGGTAAGTTAGCCAGTCAGGCAGTGTCATCTGTAGTGGCTTTTTGATAATGCCAAAAGAGTAACCGTTTCCCAAAGAATCGTTATGCCAGTGGATTTTCTGAAAACTACATTTTTATGCCAAGACGAAATTTTGGTACGAAATGCTGCATACTGGTCAAATGTACAAGCAACAGTATTACAAATACAGCCATTATTTAGTATGATCCCAAAATAGTAAAATCTTATACTATTATTTCAGACAATGTAACTCATAATCAATTTTCTGTAAATGCTCTCCTATGTAAAATTTCAACATAGCATCTTTAAGGGAATGTATTTTCCTAAAATGTATCTGTTTTGTTTTTTTATATGATGGTTGTGCTTTCCAATTTGAACAGAAACATAACTATCCAAATATGCCTGCAATCAATCAGGCTTCTTTCACAATTAAGTTAATTGGGCATATTTGTTTTTCAAATATTTATGGTATACATGCTGTAGATTTATTTTGTGCCGTTGTATGATGATATATGTGGAATAGGGTGCGTGCTAAAAAAGTAAATTTAAGGAATATTGCTTATTTTGTCAAAATTGTCCATGAAAAAATATAAGTAAGCATACTCTATATATCCGATGAAGAAATAAAACAATAATGTTTCATTACTTTGCGAGAAAATACCAACAGCGAAGGGCATTCAACGAATACAACTTGTTAAACCCATAAAAAATGACACGATCTACCATTCACTAACATCATTCGTACAAAGAATTTGTGTTTCATTAAGTAAATAATGATGCATGGGAAGTTGCAAGTGATATTATTGATAATGAAGACAATTTTTTATTCTGTTTAGTAGCAGAAACTGAGAAGTTGCTATGTGGTTATACTGAGTGATTCTAAAATATGATGATTTAAAGATTCGTGATTTTACTATTGAAGTAGTAAACGAAAGCTATTTAAAGCATAAGGAATTCTCAAGTTTAAACCTGATAACCACAATATTTGGCAAAAGAGAATCAAATTGTGGCTGACATTAATGGTCTAGATTGATAAACTCTCGAGTATTTTACAAACTCAAATTTTTAGAATTTTTTTATGTTAATTTAGAATATAACCACCATTAAAAGTTTTTTCTATGGAAAAGTAATTTTTTAAAAACTTATTTTAATTATTTTGTTTAGTATTTAAACTGAATTTTTGAGAAAATTCCTTCATAGACAAAATGTCTCAAGAGTAACACTTAGCATTTTGCAAAATCAGATGTAACTAATTCATGTGTTATCCTATGAGTTCAATGATTAATAATACTTTTTAAAAAGATAATAATTACTCTGCTATATTCCGCTGCTATTATATTAAACTCTATATATAATACTCTGCTATTATATTAAATTTTATTTTTATAGTCTCGTATAATTCACAGAATTTCTGCGTAAACACAATTTTTGAAAATTGCATTTTTTGTTGTCAAAAGAGAAACAAAATTTTCATTCATTATCTAGGCAAGTAAAATGCTTTTGTTACAAATTGCATATGGATTATGAGAGTAGAACACATGTATTTTTAAGTGGTTGCATCAAGTTTATCATACATATATTTTGTAAAGAAATAATTGGAAATATTTATGGAAATTGGCTCTGACAGTCACAAGAGTAACAATGTATGTTCCCATATATTCCTCACAGCAAATAGTTTTACGATTGTATTTCAAAAAACATTCTATTAAACATAATTCAAATACTCTATTATATGTATACTGTAATTATTAGCATGGAAAATTCGCAAAAATAGCAAAAATGGAATAAATGTAATATGCAAATGCAGTTTAAAAAAAATGGAGGCTTTTAAATCCATATTTCCTTTAAAGTATTTCCAAATTTGCAAGGAACACAGAAGTAATCTTTCTAAATTTAAACATAAAATATTTGCAAAAATTTATCTTTTAAAATATGATTTACCAGCATTACTATCTAGATTTGGAATAAAGTTTACTTGCTTTGAAATCCGATTTTTAAATAAATAATTCTCATTCCATTAACAAGTTTGCTTTTGCTTATACAATGCTTAATTTCAAAACAATATCTTTCCCCGTATGCGAACTGACAAATGCATTTTTGCTTAAAAATTTAAAACATGTAACGAAACTTGAAAATAACATATGACGATTCAAATAACAGGAAAATATACATAAATTTATTTTAAACATACGAAATGGAAATTTAATCTATTTCTTGAATTTATTTCAGAATCCATTTTTTAATTATTTGCAGGTGTCTAGAATATATTTTAAAAGTGAATTTGAGACTGCTGATTACACTCAGAAATGTATTGTGGAACAGGGATGTTTAGTTTCAAGGAGTTTCACCTTATCATGTGCTTCTATTATTTTTTTAAGCATAGGTAAATGCGTTTTAACCCTTTATATAACAAATTACGGATTAAAAAAACTGTCTCTTTGAAACTTTTTCCCCTGGCCTTACTATGATACATTAGAAGATATATGTGCTAAATATAAAATATTTAATTATTTTTGATAATTACGGCTAATTACTTAAAATGGTACTTCAAAGTACCGTTGGGTCATAATGCTTGGGAAAAAATCGAAGCTTAGAAAAAAAAAACCCCAAAAAAAACAACCCATATCCCAATTTTTTCATATTATTTTAATGTGACTTATTATGTATATATCAACATGCATATATGATTATGATGTGCACTATATGGCCATTAATGATCGGACACTTTCAATTTTAGACATTTTGTTGAACATTTAAAGATATATTTGTCGGATTTTTCTGGAACTTCAGGATTATGAAGAATATGTTGTACTTCATATTCATCAACGGCGGTTTGATCAGTAGGACAATTAAGGGGCCAACAAAAGATCAAAGAAAAATAATGTTTGGATCACCCTGTAAAATAAAATGCACGAAATGATCTATCGCTATAGCTTACGATTGTATGGATATTGTACAATATATGTATTCATTTGTGGAAGAATGGAACGTATATTCATAGAGATAGATCGATTTTTTTAAGTTCAAAAATTTTTTGCACTTTTTTGTTTAATCATGCAGAGTTGTTTACCAAATTTAACACTAGTCTCATAAAATTTCACAAAATGTAGTAGAAATAATATCGTGTAATTGGAATGTAAATACATTAAATATTTGATGAAATATGAGCGGTTGAATGAAATATTTTTTATCTGGGCATGCGCGCACGCTAAAAAATATTTTTTGCCATGATTTGATAGTCAACTCTATGGAGCAACTGATAAAGAAAATCCAGTCAAATATCGTGAAAATTCAGAAAGATATCGGCAATAGATTGAGCTGAATTTTAGTTGTTCTCTAAAAAAAAGCTAAATGATAAGGGCTTTTCCATAAATTGTCGTTTTTTTTAACTTTTTTACTTTTTTAAATTTAAATTTTTTATTTATGCTTTAGTTCTTCTTGGAAAGTTACCAGAACGAGCTTATTCCAAGAAAAAAAAAAGAAGTATTAAAACCTAAGCATTTCTTTTAAATCTACTCGTTGACATTCATAAAGTACAAACTCCTTTGCTGAAAGCCAGATAATAAAAATGACAATTTGTGGAAAATCCCTTATCATTCAGCAGATTTTAGAGAGCAACTAAAAATTCGCTCACTATATTGCCAATATCTTTCTAAATTTTTATGATATTTCACTGACTTTCTTTATGAGCTGCTCCATGCAGTTGAGTATCAAATCTTGAAAATAAAAAAAAATTATCGTGCGCGCATACGCAGATAAAAAATATTTCATTCAACTGCTCATATTTCATCAAAGTGACATCAAAGTCAAGTTTAGTTACCGTCAAGGGAAGTATTTACTATTGTATTCTAAAAGTATCATTGGGAATGCATGTTCCAATTGGAATAAAAAAGTGTGGTACTTTAAAGTACCGTAGAGGCATAAAGGGTTAAATGATTATTGAAATATAGGCAAAAGCTTATAGTCGTGTGAAAACGGGTATCTCTGTTTAGACTTAGTTCGAGAAGTTGAAATACTTAGCTTTAGGAGCTTAATTGTAATACTTAGCGGAGGACATTACCATATCTCCATACTGGCATTTATGTAGTTTCTTTATTTAAAAATTTATTTTATCTTTTTTTTTTTTTTTTTTTTTTTTTTTTTTTTGCTTTATTTTTTTATAGTTTTCAGAATTTTTATATATGAACATACTTGAAATTATTGAAACTTTTTGTCCTAATATGTGTAGTATATTTATTATTTATACCAAAATGAAACTGTTACTAGCATTTAAAAAGGAAGTTTTATGGATTATTTTCCGATCCCCATTCTTTTGGAATAAAACCGGATATATTACATAGGATAAAAAAGGATAATATTAAACGATAATTAAAGAGCTCTAAACAATGTTACAGTAAAGTCAGTTCAAAATTTTTACATGGACAAGAGTGATTATGATTTTTATAATGCTGTTAAAGAGGTAAACTTCTTTTCTGCAATTTCTAAAGTTGTAATGAAGGTAATTACCCCTTTGTCTTTAAATAATAAATCATTATACTTATGCCTGAAATATTATTAGTTTAGTTCATTACACTGTAAAAATAAAATCTCAAAAGTTACTAAGAATTTTCGAGGAAACTGGGATGCCTATTACTTTTTTATGTAAAGGCAACAATAAAATTCGTATAACAAGCACTGTAACTTTTTCACTGTTAGTCAAAAAATCTGTAAGGTTACTAAAAATGTTTTAGTAAACTGGGATACCTAGAACTTTTTATGTAATTGCAACCCGGGATACAGATAAAATTTTAGTAAGATTACTGTAATTTTAATAGCTTCTTTTGTAAAGCTAGAGCTTTCTGTACCTTTACAAAAAATTTGATTTGTTGATTTACATCTTTTTTTGTACAGTGTACAGATAAAATTTTAGTAAGTATATAGATTTCTGTAACTTTACATCTGTAGAATTACATCTTATTTTTACAGTGTAGTTAATATTGCAATATAAAAGATTTTGTTCCTTTTTAAAGGGAAGTCTAAACTTTCTCATTTCCTGACTAACATATCCACGCAGTTTTATCCTACCAGTGGGTTAAAACCGGGTAAGTTCACTTTTATAAATAATCATTTATTAATAAAAATGCGATTAAAAATATTCAAGGGTCGCCCAAATGAAAGTGGCATTGCTATAATAACTCCGCCATTTGAAGAGAAAGATGACTGCGCAAGCTCCTATAGAAGGCGCAGAGTCCTGGGAATGCATGCGATATCATCAGATTCCACCAGATGCGTGTGTGATAGCGTGGGAGCACGTTAAAACGCATAATTCACATCATGGATGCCTCCAAACGGTCAACGCGCGGTCGTGTAATCTTTAACAGCTGGAAATGAGAGTGCTGGTGAAATCTATCGTCGAATACCAAATATGTATGGCACGGTGTATATGTCTCGCAGATCGGTATTCCGATGGTGTAGAGATTTTCGTACACTGTAAAAAAAAATCTGTGAAGTTACTAAAGTTTTTCTAGGAAACTGGGATTCCTAGAACTTTTCATGTAACGGCAACAACAAAATTTCATGTAACAGACACACTTTTGCGCCGAAAATCAAAAAATCTGTAAGGTTACTAAGAATTTTTTTGGAAACTGGGATTCCGAGAACTTTTCATGTAACTGCAGCCAGGGTTACAAATAAAAGTTTAGTAAGATTACTGAAATTTTAGCAGATTCATTTGTAAAGTTACAGATTTTTGTAGCTTTACAAAAACTAGTTTTGTAGATTTGCAGCTTTTTTCGTACAGTTACAGGTGAAAGTTTAGTAAGCATGTAACTTTACATCTGTAGAACTACAGATTTTTTTTTACAGTGTAGTGGAAGAAGAACACATGCGCTTGACCAAGTTCTTGACCTGTCGTCAGTACTGCTTCTTCCACTACAAAATCCCTACACCATTGGGGATACCGATCTGTGCGACATACACTCCGTGCCATATACATTTTGCATTCGACGATAGATTTCACAAGCCCTCACATTTTCCGCTGTTGAAAATTGCACGACCACGCGTTGACACCGTTTGGAGGCATTCATGATGCGAATTATGACTTTTAACGTGCTCCCACGCAATCACACACATCTGGCGGGATCTCAACAGCCGCTGCTGTTGCCACGACAGTGGAGCAGACGATGGATTCCATGTCGGCGGTTGCTGCAGATGGGGAGTACAGTGATCGAGAAGTTTTGAAGCAGACAGGAGTGTCGTACGGAAGAGTCTGGAGAGCACTGCGAATAACTTTGCAACGGTATCCCTACAAGTTGCAACATAACCAAGAACTGAAACCTCCCGACATGGACTCTCGTCGAGATTTTGCGAATTTGGTATTCAATAAAATGGAAGAGCAGCACGACTGGCTTCACACTGTGCTTTGGACAGATGAAACGCATTTCACACTCTCTGGCGCGTTTAAAACCCACAATTGTCGAGTGCGGACCACAGGAAATCCACATGCATTTGTTGAGGTACCCTTGCAACAGCCTAAACTGACAGTCTGGTGTGTCTTCACTGCTGATTTCATAATTGGTCCATTTTTTTCAAGGAGTTCACACAGACGGGTTTCAAAACAGTTTCTTTCACTGGTCAGCGATATGTAGCACTGTTACGGAACAACATTATTCCTGAAGTGCAAGCGCGACAGGCACTCCAAACAGTAACCTTTATGCAAGATAGAGCACCACCTCTTGTTGCTCTGCCTGTGCAACGCCTGCTACACTCAACATTTGGGGAGGATCGCATTATCAGTCGCTACTTTAATCTCGCATGGCCTCCGAGATCTCGCGATCTGACACCCTGTGACTTTTGGCTGTGGGTATACTTGAATTCAAAAGTATCGCAACCAACCGGCATCACTAGCAGCACTGAAAGATACCATCCGCCAAAATGTGTTTGCCATAAAGCAAGAAATGCTACTAAATGCTGTGAACGGTGTGGTGCCTCGTCTCACAGCTGTACGTCTGAATGATGGACAGCACATTGAACATTTACTGTAGTAATATTTAACTGTAATTAAGCTGACTTGTAAGTTGTCAACATCTTTTCATTTGTAAATCATATTTTGGTGCAATAAAAGACTATAGCGTCATCTGTTGGTCGCCATCAGAACTATTTTTTTTGTTGCCACATAAAACCCGTTTTTTTTTCCATCCGTTTGGTGCAAACCGTATCTCTGTATCTTGATTCATTTTCGAATAATTTCATTTTTAAAGTTCGTCCTGACTTTTGGTTCACCCGGTATTACAGTACTACAAGAAGGTTTGATGCTTGCTGTAAACTCAATCTAAGTCGTATGAATATTCCTAATAATTTTTCAAGAGATTGTACTTTTGTACTATTTCTGCTATAACGTACACACAAACATTTTTGTAATGCATTTTACTAGTGATTCAAAGTACAGCAAGACTTTGATTTCTTTATTTTTATTCTATTTGTTTTCTCGAAATTCATATCGCCATGCCTTCAAAACTGTGAAATGTGAAATCTGGACTCATTCTTTTTATTTGTTTCAGTTGCTATATTTACCTCTGCAAAGATTAAAAAAAAAATAATAGTCACAATAAAGAGAAATTTCAGTTACAAGAAAATTATTTAAAAAGTACAAGATAATGCCAATTAGCTAATACAGATACTATTTCCTAAGAAGCAGAGTTTTCAGCTACAACAAATTATTGACCGAACTCGTGATAAAGCTAATATAAACATAATTGTTCCAATAATGAGAGATTTCAGTTACAACAAAATTATTGAAAGAGTACAGGTTCACTGCAAATAGCTAATGCAGTCCTAATAATATTTTCCTAATAATGATAGATTTCAGCTACAAAAAATTATTGAAAGAATACAAGATAAAGCCAGTATAAATAATATTGTTCAAATAATGAAAACAAAATTATTAAAATAATGCTGAATACAGCCAATAAAAAGAATCTTTTCCCAATAATGAGAGATTTCAAGTACTACAAAATTATTGAAAGAGTACAGAAGATAAACAAGGTACAGTCAATACAAATAGTAGTGGTCTAATAATGAGACATTTCAGCTACAACAAAATTATTGAAAGAGTACAGGTTCATTGCAAATAGCTAATGCAGTCCTAATAATGAGAAATTTCAACTAAAACAAATTGTTGAAAAAATACAAGATAAAGCCAGTATAAATAATACTGTACAAATAATAAAAACAAAGTTAATTACTGCAAAATTATTAAAATAATACAGGATATAGCCAATAAAAACAATTTTCTCCTACTAATAAGAGATTTCAAGTACTACAAAATTACTGAAAGAGTACAGAAGATAAACTAAGTATAGTCACTACAAATAATAGTGTTCTAATAATGAGAGATTTCAGCTACAACAAAGTTATTGAAAGAGTACAAGTTCATTGCAAATAGCTAATGAATTCCTAATACAGTAGCGCTCAAAAGTATTTTGACAACCTTATATTCTCTCTTTTTTTATTTAATATAAAAATGTAAAAGAAAATATATTCCCTATAGTTTAGAACACTATGACTGCAGTTATTCAAATGTATCAAGTTTCAACTTCTTTGTTTACATTCGGCGCCACCGAAGAAATATGACTCCTCCTTAGCTCAAAAGTATTTTGACAATTGGTTTGCATTTAATTGTTGAAGGTAACAGTGGCGCAATCGCTTCGATTAGTGTTTATATTGACTTATTGTGATTATCTTTAAATGCCGAAAAGTAAAAAAAATATTGAAGTGATTCTAGGAAAGCCGCTGTAAATGCACTTAAGAAAGGTAGGCTGCAAGCAGAATTAGCTCGTTCTTTTAACGTGTCTCGGCAACTTGTTATTACATGGAATAAAGTTTTTAATAAACAGAAATACATCGAAAATAAGCCTCAAAGTGGATATCCGAAAAAAACAACTTGCAATGTTGACTGTATTATAAAAAATGATATCTACAAGTGATTGTCGTAAGTCCGCTGTAACAATAAAAAAGAATTGAAAGAAAATTACGGCATATACATACACGTTTCATCAGTCAAACGACTCATAAACCTCTATGGTTTACATTGCAGAAGACCAGCAAAAACACATTTGTTAATTACTAAGAATAAGAAGGCTAGAGTTGCATTTGTAAAACGGCATAACCCTTTCAGGGGCAAAGCAATTCCATTGCGAAAGTGTTGAAATTAATGATTGACACCAGAATTTGAAAACAAATTTATTAGTAAATATGAAAAAGCTATATGTCACACACATAATAAAGCGAATTTTTTAAACCAAAATTCTTCGAGACTTATTTTCGATGTATATATCTTTATTAAAAACTTTATTCCACATAATAACAAGTTGCCGAGACACGTTAAAAGAACGAGCTAATTCTGCTTGCAGTCTACCTTTCTTAAGTGCATTTACAGTGGCTTTTCTAGAATCACGTCAGTATTTTTTACATTTCGGCATTTAAAAATAATCACAATAAGTCAATATAAATACTAATCGAAGCTATAGCGCCACAGACACCTTCAACAATTAAATGCAAACTAATTGACAAAATACTTTTGAGCTAAGGAGGAGTCATATTTCTTCGGTGGCGCCGAATGTAAACAAACAAGTTGAAACTTGATACATTTGAATAACTGCAGTCATAGTGTTCTCAGTTATAGGGAATATATTTTCTTTTACATTTTTACATTAAATAGAATAAGAGAGAATATAATGTTGTCAAAATACTTTTGAGCGCTACTGTAATATTGTTCTAATAAGGAGAGATTTCAGCTAAAACAAACTTTTCAAAAAATACAAGATGTAAAATAAACAAAAAAAGATATAAATAAACAAAAAATACAGTAGAAATAATATTGTCCAAATAATGAAAGCAAAATTAATTACAGCAAAATTATTAAAATAATACAGGGTACAGCCAATAAAAACAATTACCTCCCAATGAGAGATTTCAAGTAATCACAAAATTATTGAAAGAGTACACAATATAAACAAGATGTAGTCAATACAAATAATAGTGTTGTAAAATGAGAGATTTCAGCTGCAACACAATTATTGAAAGAGTACAGGCCATGTAGTAGATGTATTGATGTAGCCAATACAGATAATATTGTCCCAACGGTGAGCAATTTCAGTTACAAAGATATTAATGAAAGAGTGCAAGATACAGCCAAGATATAGCTAACACAAAAAATATTTTTGCTACTAGAAATATACAATGTGTATGCCGTACTGGATGTCACTATTAATGTTTAAAACGTCTTAAAGCTCGAAATGAAAAAATATTAATAACTAAAGTTTAATCCGTAAGTAAAAATAGTTTTTTTTCCATGGTGACAAATATTAATTTATAAAATTTAACAAATTATTAACTTTCATCTCTTAAATTTATGGGTGATAACAAGTAAAAATTAAATTTTAAAGTCAATAAACCCGACTGCGTAAAAAGCGAACTAATTAATTATTTCTCATCAATGCAAAACTAGTTTTTATATTATTTACCTATTTTTTTATTTACTTGATGACTTTTAAGTTGTGTTTAATTGTCAGTTCCTATCTATAAATACTGTTTTGATGAGGCCTATAGATGTCTAAGAAGGTTAGAGTTGCAGTAAAGCTAGAGATCCTACCCACACAACTTCCAGGTTGTGTAATATTTAAACGGAGCTTCTGGCAATAAAATGGTCAATGAAACATCGTCTTCATTTTGAAAGACCTATCCAATCCAATAATATGCCCCTCAATAGGGTGCGTAAAAATTTATTTTTGTCTCTATCGCCATTTTGTATTTTACGGCTGCCATTTTGAATTTATAAAAACAAAATCTAGCCTATCACCATTGGACGGTTAAGACGAATCGATAGATACCTCATTCATTAAAATCCATCCAGCCATTGGGATGTTTCGAGGGCATAAAGAAATCCACACACCCAGATACGCGTGAAACACATAACCTTTCTTGGCAGTCGGGTAAAAAGAAAAGTCAAGCAGTTGCTATCGAACAAGTGGTTGCTTTTATTAAAGTCGTTTCTTTCGACTTATTTAACAAAATTTGTTGTTTCGGCATTGATAATCTGAATAGGAGATAATGGACTCTTTCAAAATCAGCTCGAACCAAGTTATTAGGTAAGATTTCATAACACTATTATTTTCTACGGAAGTGGATCAAGATTTCCAAAATGATCTTTCAGAAAATTACATAATGCATTATTTAATTTATTGTGTTGCTTTTGGGTGATTTATAATCCATTAACTAAAAGGAAGTGTTATAGCAAACTCTTTCATAACCGTTGTGGTATAAATATGATAGAAGAAAATACATTTATGAAAATTTGTGAAAGAATTATGAAAATAAAGACATCATTCTCGTGCGCAACAGACTATTAATTTTGAAAATAAATTTGTGAGTCAGAAAATAAAAAAGATTATAATAGCAGCTAATTTCCTTCTAATGGATTTAGTTGTTGGTTTTGAAAGAATTGTATTAACATTTTTTGTTTATTCTTGATGATTCACGAATAGGGTTTTAAACGTTTTTGAAATTCTTATTCAGATTTTGACCTAAAGATATATTTAATGTAAGCAATAAAATAAACCCATCTCCTATGTATTCCATGATAAAATTGGACAATATTCAATATACATTTTGTAAAATCAAACAGAACCAGATAGATGATTTTTTTACCATAGTATCCTGAAACACATATAATTTCTTTTAGCAGCTATTTCGTCTTTCTCATTTCATTTACCCTTACAATAAAAGGAAAAAAATGATCTGCTAAAACTTTCTTTGAAAAAGCAAACATTTAAAAATTTAATGTTTTAAATGTGTTAGTGTAAGTATAGCGATAAGCTCTCGTGAACTTATACTTTTATGTGCTAATATTAGCTGATACAAATTTCAATCAATTATGTACAATAGATTTTACGAAAAGATACATTTTGAGATGAAAAATGTACTTCTGAGAAATGTAACTCTATGGAAAAGAGTGCATTTCGATGAATTAGTGTCCTCAAAGCCGCTTCGATTGTTGATGTATTAAATTCGCCGGACATCTCAAACTCACACTTTAATTTCTTTTTAGGGTTTCGTTCATCTGACGAAACCCTATTCGTCTCGCTCCTCTGTCTGTCTGCTTGTCCGTCCGTCCGTTCGTCCGCCTGACTGTCCGGCACAAAGCCCGTTCTCAGAAACTATACATGTTGGAGACTTGAAATTTTGCATACTTATAGCTGAACACCACACATCAAACGACAAATCATAAAATTTTGAAAAAGTCGTACATTTAACCCTTTGGGCTCCCACATGTGTATTTTAACCAATTCTTTTTAAGTGAGCCCCAAATTAGGTTGAAGGCGTGAAATTTTGCGTGCTTATAGCTGGACACCTCAGACCAAACCACAAATCATAAAATTTTGAAAAAGTCGTACATTTAACCCTTTGGGCTCCCACATGTGTATTTTAAACAATTCTTTCTAAGTGAGCCCCTAATTATGCTGGAGGCGTGAAATTTTGCATACTTATAGCTGGACACCACACATCAAACAACAAGTGATAAAATTTTGGAAAAAGTCGTACATTTAACCCTTTGGGCTCCCAAATGTGTATTTTAAACAATTCTTTCTAATTGAGACCCTAATTATGTTGGAGATATGAAATTTTGGGTACTTATAGCTGAACACCTCACATCATACGACAAATCATAAAATTTTGAAAAAATCGTACATTTAACCCTTTGGGCTCTAACTTGTGTATTTTAAGCATTTTTTTTTAACTCAGCCCCTAATTCAGTGGAAGACTAGAAATTTTGGATTCTTATAGCTGGACACCTCTCATCAAACAACAAGTGATAAAATTTTGAAAAAGTCGTACATTTAACCCTTTGGGGTCCCGCATGTTTATTTTAAACAATTCTTTCTAAATGAGCTTCTAAGTAGTTTGGAGGTGTGAAATTCTGCTTACTTATAGCTGAACACCACACATCATACGACAAATGATAAAATTTTGAAAAAGTCGTACATTTAACCCTTTGGGCTCCTGCATGTGTATTTTAAACAATTATTTCTAAGTGAGCCTCTAATTAGGTTGGAGACTTGAAATTTTGCATACTTATAGCTGAACACCTGACATCAAACGACAAATCATAAAATTTTGAAAAAAAAATGTAAATTTAACCTTTTGGGGTCTCACATGTGTATTTTAAACAATCCTTTCTAAGTGAGCCCCTAATTAGGTTGGAGGAGTGAAATTTTGCATACTTATAGCTGAACACCTCACATCAAACTACGAATCATAAAATTTAGAAAAAGTCGTACATTTAACCCTTTGGGCTCCCACATGTGTATTTTAAACAATTCTTTCTAAGTGACCCCTAATTAGATTGGAGGCGTGAAATTTTGCATACTTATAGCTGAACACCTCACTTCAAACGACAAATCATGAAAATTTTAAAAAAGTTTTACATTTAACCCTTTGGGCTCCACCATGTGTATTTTAAACAATTCTTTCAAAGTGAGCCCCTAATTAGGTAGGAGGCGTGAAATTTTGCATACTTATAGCTGAACACCCCACATCAAACGACAAATAATAAAATTTTCAAAAAGTCGTTCATTTAACTCTTTGGGCTCCCACATGCGTATTTTAAGCAATTCTTTCTAACTGAGCCCCTTATTAAACTGGAGATTTGAAATTTTGCATACTTATAGCAGAACACCTGAAGCCAGGCGACAAATCATAAAATCTTGAAAAAGTCTTACGTTTAACCCTTTGAGCTCCCACATATGTATTTTAAGCAATTCTTTCTAAGAGAGCCCCTAATTAAGTTGGAGATATGAATTTTTGCATACGTATAGCTGAATACATCAGACTACACGACAAATCATAAAATTTTCAAAAAGTCTTATATTATTTACTCCTAAGGCTCTAACTTGTGTATTTTAAGCAATTTTTCTAACCTCCGCCCTTTTCAACCGGGGAGCACTTTTCCAACTTTTGCCGACACAACTTTGACCATTCTTTCATATTATGCACCATAGCCTTACATATTTTAGTTCCACTTTTTACCACCAGGGGCACCTACTTATCACGGGTGCTATGGGCCCAATCCCTAGAGGTCTGCACGGGCCGACATTTCCAGTCCCAGGTCCAGGTCCGGCCCGACTCATAGAGAAAAAAATTCGGCCGGCCCGATCCGGTACAAAAATTAAAAGTTCGGCCCGGGCCCGGCCCGGCCCGATAAAAAAATTAAAAGTTCGGCCCGAGCCCGGCCCAGTTCGGAAAAAGTTAAAATCTCGGCCCGAGCCCGGCCCGGCGCGAGTGAATTCCTACAAAACATTGATTTTTACGTCCAATTGGTTAAAAATTTGTTTCGTACGAGGAGTTCTGACCAAAGATATTTATCTTAACTTTTTTTTTGATGTTTATAATCTTTTTCTTTATAGAAGTGCAGCAGTCTGCAATATTTATTTTTTTAGTGAATCTCTATTTCATGTATGTAAATGTTTCAGTTATCATTAATATTGTTAATCCATATTCCATGTATAGAAGTTTTAAAATCTGAAAAAAATGTTATACAGTAAAATCTTCTAAGACGGAATTGCATAGGAAAAAAACAATGCGTTATAGACAAGTTCCCTTCTTAGTAAGTGTAAATGTATTATATATTCTTTTCTTACTTATTAGTATATTAATTTTGCATGGATCAACACGTTTTTTAGTTTAAAACAGGGATCCGTCATAGGCAAGTTCCTTTTCATACATTTTAATATATTTTAATTTAGCTATATTTTAATATGCGTAGAAATCTGCTATTCTTTAAAAATAATATTTTTTAATGTTTAAGTGTACAATAATGTCGATTGAAAAACGTATGCATTTTTTGCAAAAATTTTTGGGCCAGTCCTAATTTAACTGACCTTTAAATGCACCAGGCCACGCTGAAACAATGATTTTAATACGGGCTGGCTCAAAACTAGGACTGAAAATTTTGGGCCATGAAGACTAGGAATGAAACCAGGCTCGGCTCTGTACAGAAAAATTAAGTTAGGCCCGACCCGGCCCGAACAGAGTAGAGAGCAGGTCCGGCCCGAGTGCCGTGAATGAAAATCGGCCCAAGCCCGGCCCGCGGGCCGGTCTCGGGCTTCGGGCCACGGGCCGGCCCGTGCAGATCTCTACCAATCCCCTCGACTAATATATCTACGGATAGTATGTAAAACGGAGTTTAGTTCGGATAGAGGTTTGTTTAGAATACAGTGCGCCCCTGGTTGCGAAATTTGGAACTAACAGATTTTTCAAAAGGATAAAGTGTTTTGAAAGGAATATTAAACGAAGCCCTCTGTGCGATCTGTGATCACACTTACCCACTTGTTCTTATTGATTTTTGCTTCAAAGTTGTCTGGTGGACCCTTCCGCACTCCTGTTTAAAAACCGGCGGTGTATATATACGCCAGTGCTGGCAAATGATAAACAAAAGTTATACAGCATTTAAAAAGTAAATAATTTTATTTATTTTATCACCTCTCCATCCCCCCCCCCCTTCCCAAAAAAACATTTTTCAGATTTTTTTTCCCCTTGCAAATCTTAAAGAAATTGACATAATGCGAATGAGTAACTAATTTTGAGCAGAAACAGGTAATAAATGACTGAGTATACCAGGTACGGGTCATGGGAACCGAATTTACATAGAGAATTCTCCAAATGTGTAGATAAAGTTATGGAAAACTTTAGTAAAGTTACATTATTTACACGATTTTATGTTGTATTACAGAAAGATGCAAGTACTAGATCATTCACATGTTACAACAAAAGACCTGTTATGACATTTTCGAAATCTTGGATTCATAAAATTATAAGAAAGTTTGTTAAAATACTTAGAAAAGAAAGAGAAACAGTTTTTTCAATAATTACTTTGTTTGCTTCGGGCCTTATAAAATTTTGTGTACATACGTCAGTCTTCTATGTCTTCTAAGTATGAATGTTCTTCAGACTTTTTTGAAGAATATGTTAAATAATGTAAATTTTAAATAAGCTGTACAAAACAATGCAATCTTGTTTGTGGCATTAAAAATGTAGAATTATGATTACGTCATATAAGAGCTTATATAAAAAATTACACGCATAAAAATCACTTTACCTTACTACCTAATATATGTATGGAGAGAGGGTCCTGTAACAAGTTTCGAGACTGTAAAAGGAATAGTCGAGCGCAATGCATAAAGAAAATTATTTTTATTATGTATGTCAGTATATATAAGATTAGTCGGGTTATAATAGTTGATTTGTTTAAAGTGCTGTGTTTCATTACCTTCCAACACGTATAGAACAAACCGATTACAGCCCTAATCATATCTGTCGTGGGTTCACTGAAATGTATTAATGTCTTGTTAAGTTAGAAGAGTTTTTAGTAGTTTGAGTGGTATCCGTAAATTATATTGACAAATGTAGAATACCATGTGAATTTTATGAACAAATAAAAAATCAACGGTTTGCAAAATATTGCTGTGGCAACACAAGTATTCAAATTGAGAATTGATTTGACGATAATGTATTAAGATTTTGATAACTAAAAAAAAAAAAAAAAAAAAAAAAAAAAAAAAAAAAAAAAAAAACTGTGGTAGGAAATCCTGAACTCAAATTCAGGGAACTCGTCGAACAGATTAATCTATCAATATCAACTATTTCTGAACTGCTGGAAACATTTAAGAACTTTGAATCAATGATACTACGTGATGTAATACAACAGCAGAAGCAATTTCGATTTGAGATCTGCAATGTTTTACTGCTGCAGTAGTCTTTCTGTGAAGCCACTCAGTATGTTTATATACCAAAAAAACTCGGGAAAGAGGCAGCAGAAACTCTTTCAAAGGGTACATGTGACATCTCAATTGGTAAAACGAAACAATTTAAAACGACCAATATGTATTCCATAAGTAATATATACAGATTATGTATTTTAAAAAATCTGTAAACTTTTAACATTTGCTTTTTAAAGTATATAAAGTCAAAGCACTTTATAACAAAAAAAAAAAAAAAAAAAAAAAAATCCCTGCCGGCCCGGCCTACAGGCTGAGGTAGATTTCGAAGTTAAGTATACTAATATCACCAACAAAAACTAAATCATGATTAGAGATTTATCCACTTTAACAATTTTATCTGGTCGCTTTTGACGAGTTTTTATTTCATTTTTATATAATAGCTGGTTTTATCAGAATCATGTTAAGGAGGTATTCAAAAAAGTACTTTTCCATTCTCAACAACTCGAAATTTTCTGGTACATTTTCAGAATTATTTTTAATAGAAAACATATGAAACTTGCTGACGTGATTTTTGAAGAGCGATTTTTATAAGCGACCTGTGCTTTTATTTTTCGTTCAATTAATTAGAACTTGATTTATGAACAATTATTTTCTCAGTAGGACAATATTTTTCGTTTCTAACACAATCGCTTCGGGAAATTCTGTTCAAAATGCCCACTTTGACATCATTATTTGAAATATATTCAGCCTCTATCAAAAGATCGATCATTACGGTGCATTATATAACTTCTGAATAAGAGAATCTACCAATTGGATGCGTTTAAGAGCAAAAATTAATTTAAAAATGAGTAAGAAAATAAGCAGTTTGGATTTGAATACACCCTTAATAAGATGATTTTTTCTTCAACCTCTAAGAATTTTTAATTTGTTTTTGCTGTAAGAATTGATCCTATCAAAAACTTGTCTATATAAATGTTGTTGACAATATTAACCCGTAAGGCATGGTGATGTCACGGCGACGTCGTCGTGAAGTCACACTGTGATTTCAGGGATATGTTTAGGAAAATTTTAGGTCCTTTAAAGGACCCTTCACAAAATTATTTATCCCCAAACAGGACCCATCAAAAAACATTTTATCCCAAAACAGGACCCTTAAAATTATTTGTCTCTTAAATAGATCTTTCACAGAATTTTTTCACTTTCAAATTGAATTTTTCACAAATTTAGTCATTTAAAAATAAAATCTGGCCTGTAAGTAAGCAGTTGAACTCACCAAAGAGCATATTATTTAGCTTTTTATACATGGAGGATAGGACATGAAGGCATCGATAATTTAAAATTCACAAAATTATGACTAGAATTTTCACAAAAATAAGAAAAACTTCACAATTTCACAAAAACAGGATCCTGTGAGAAAAGTCTGGATAGACGCCTGGATTTTGTGACTGTCGATGTGACGTCACGTGACGTCGATGTGACGTCATAGTGATTAGAATGCGAAGTCGTTATGGCCGTTTTAGAGGTCGTTTGTGACGTTACATTGTGACCGCTCTGTGAAGTCACGGTGTGACAAATTTGTGAAAAGTGTGTCATTTGTGACTATTTTGGCATTAATTTTGTGTCGAACATATGACGAAAGCGACAATGCTTTAAAGTCACAGTGCGACCAGTTTGTGAAATATGGGGTCATTTGTGACGAACTTGTCATAAACACTGATATGATTTCAAATTAATTTCTTAAAAGGCGCAAAGGACAACGTAGTGAAAAATATTCCATGCCGAAACTCGAACCCGGGGCATCAGTATAGCGCACTGACATTCTACCGACGAAATCACATGGAACGATACCCGGTTTGGACAATTTCTCACTATTACAAGGCGACAAACACAGCACAAGATGGAATATTTATCGTGAGCCACCGGCATGGGGCAAACACGAAACTTAATTCAATCCAACATCGATTGAAACTATATTAATACTTGGAAAATTTTCCAGAGAGAAACATTCACCTTGCACACAATATTTCAAATGAAAATCAAATTTCAAATTAAATCAAATTTCAAATTAATTGCTTAAAAGGCAATTTTAATTGGAAATTTGATATTCATTTGAAAAATTGTATGTAAGACGAATGTTTCTCTCTGGAAGTTTTTCTAAGTATTAATATAGTTTCAACCGATGCTGGATTTAATTAAATTTCGTGTTTTCCCCATGTCGGTGGCTCACGATAAATATTCCATCTTGTGCTGCGTTTGTAGCGTCCTTGCCAACATGTAACAGGGAGAAATTTTCCAGGCTGGGTATCGTTCCATGTGGTTTAGTCGTTAGAATGTCAGTGCACTATACTGATGGCCCGAGCTCGAGTACCGGCATGGAATCTTTTCCACGAGTTTGGCCTCTGCGCCTTTTAAGCAATTAATTTGAAATTTGATTTTCATTAGAAATATTGTATGCAAGGCGGATGTTTCTCTCTAGAAAAATTTCCAAATATTAATACTGTGATGATTCTTGTCATAAACATTGTGATGAATTTTAAAATAAAGTTTTTTTTATAAAATCTTATCTTTTTACCGTATTTTTTAGCAAAATATCGCTAGTTTGGAGTCCTATTCTTCTAAAATATTTTTAATTTTTCTACTTAAAAAACAATGCTTATCAACTGACATATTTTTTATTAAGTTCTAAGCTTGATCTTAAATCCAAGCTTGATATTAACAATGTGTAAGTTTTCTAATGTGTTGTGATGTGTCATGTAAATGACCCATATGGATTTATCTACTGAGATATTAATATTACGCCGAATTTCAAAACCATAATAAGTTTATATTCTCATAATTTCGGCATCAATCAAACGGCCACGCTCTGAAAATTCTTTTATTGCCAGAAAGTTTTGAACATTGAATATCACCTCATTACTTGATTACCCATTACAACCATCTTGTTTCCATTCTAGTTTGAACATAAGCAATTTATTTCAATATTTGCATTTTTTTTTTGGTATTGTAAATGTTTTTTTTTCATGAACCTTGTTGTATCATCTTCAGTCTCCATCTCCTAAACATTTGACGTACTTTACGCCCCTCGATGTTTCAGAGCATTGAAAGATTTTCGAAACGCCTTCAAGTTCCACCCCCCCCCCCCATACACATAAAAACATTTTATGCAAGCTTGGCTTAATAATTGTTTGATTTTGAAATATTACAAACCGTTTTAAGACACTCAAAATCATTCCCTTTGCCATTTGGCAGAGGTATATTACATAACACACCATTTAATGAGACGTGTCCACGCTTCTGCCCAGTTCTATCAAATGTTGCACATGTTTCACTACAGCCATGATTATATTCACTGGCTTCTTCTTAAGGGGGCTCAGGGCTTGATCGATACCGAAAAACATGTAAACAGAGCTCTCGCTTCGAGTCCATATAAAAACAGAAGTATTCAATGTAACTAATTAAACTTTCTGATATTTTTAAGGTATGTTTATAGTCTTGTAAAATTATAAAATGAAGTACTTCAATATAATAAAATAAAAAATATAGCAAAATTTATATAACACAATTAAAAAAAAAAAAAATTAGGTGTTATATCACCATCCGTAAGATCTCTTAACGTTTAATTGATATATGAACCTAATTTTTGATTTAAAATGATCAGGAAACTTTACTCTATAGAATGAATTAAGGATATATCTATCACTAAAAAGAAACCTTATTAAAAAAAACTTTAAAATTTAAAAATTAAAACAACCCTAAAAATATCTTTTTTTCATTAAAAATACTCAAAATATTAAACTATCTGAAATATATTAATTCATTCTGTAGATAATGATGTTACATGCATGCAAAAAAAAATTAAGCCATTCCATCAAATAGTTTTTTTTAATCTTACGGATAGTTGTCAAAATATCAAGTTTTGAGAAAAAGCGATTTAAAGTTGCAATTAAATGGATGCGGCTTTGAAAGCGGTTGTTACATAAATGCTTGTAACTCCATTAAAAATGCAAATATTTTTATGCGGTTTTCTGCACTGTGTTCAGAATTAATTGAGTAATCAAAATAGATACTAAAAAAATCGATTTTTTGAAAGTTTGCACGCCCTGAGCCCCCTTATAGCCAGAAGCACGGAAGTTTCCAACTTCCTTCAATAGAGATAATAATAATCATATTTCTGGAAGTTACTTGAAGGAGGAGACAAATGATTCGATGAAAGTTATCTTTTTCCAACAATATATGTGCAAATATTGATATAGCAGGTTTTATTTGATAGATTTGAAGTTGTGGTACTCACAGAATGCCCACAAGAAGTGCAATAATCTATAAGATTCAGAGCAAGTCCTTTCTGAGAATTATTTTTTGTTCCATTACAGCAAAATAATCTTATCCACAATTTTTGTATGTTGCGAAAATATTTAGCAAAGACTATAATGTTTCTAAATAAGTTATAATGTTTTTAAATCATTTGACTAAAAACACCCATCTTTACTATCGTCTTCATTACTTAAATCAATTTGTACGTTTAACTCTATACGCGTTTATACGGTTACTTGAAATTCAATATTATTATTTTCGACCATTTATATTTCCCTTATTTTTTTCGATTAAGTAAAGCGAAAGATAATGATATTCAAAAGATAATAATGGTATTCAAATTAAGAAATCATACAAACGCTAAAAGATATCCCTATGACATCCACCATTGTTTGTCAGCGCATTTTGGAAGGGCTGTAAATCTAGACAAAATTATATTATACTAGCAGACCCGCCTGGCGTTTCCCGGGTTTGTAAATAATAACTTCAAACGAAACTTAAGTTTATATGATTTTATATCTTTGTCAATTCTTTTAAATGAACCTAATTTCGGAGGCCCCATTGCCTTCCATAGCATCTAGTATGTGTTACAATCAAACGTCTTTCCGAACAAACCTTTAATCCAGATCCCCACTACCTATGGTAGCATTTACCGGAAGTGCCCGCACGTGCCAGAGACAATCGAAAATTAAGTTGAGTGAGCCAAACCTCGTAGGAATCAAGCCCAAAGAATGATAAAAAAAATGCACCATTAATGTTAGACAATGTTGGTAACTAAAGTCTAAGAAAAATTTCATAATACAGAAAGTAGAGGAATTATAATCTAAGTTGAAGGAAGCAAATCCCGTTGAAATTGGGCCATTAAACAGGAGGAAATAACGCGCCACCAAATGGTGGATGATGCCTCCTCACCTTGTAACTTTCATGAATTACAGTTAGCATTAACACGATATTTAATAAACGGGTGACATCCCTTATCTAAAGTTACCTTTAAAGTAACACGATTTTTAATTTACGGCTGTAGTGAGTAGACGTAAGATGATGCTGAAAAAGGAGATTAATGTTCGAAAAAGATGGTAGCTGAGTTATAAAGAAAAACCGGGCCCTGGGGGCCAGGTCTTAACTGGAATGTAGTTGTGTATAAGAAAATTTTTTAGGGGTTTTAAAGTAGCTAGAATACGCTAAAACTATGTTAAAGAAAATAGCAATAGAATAGGATAGTTTTTAAAGAAGCTGCAACAAAGACCCCCAAGAAGACGATTAATATTCAAAATTGGTGGTAGGTGAAGTTTGCAATTTTTTTTTGTCGTTCATGTAGTAGCTGGAGAACCTAAAAAGTTGTTAGAAAAAAAAGTTCGTGAATCGGAATATTTTTAAGGGGGCTATAACAGGGGGCCCGAGAGGGCCCAATTGATAGTTGATAGCAGGGTCCTAACATGAAAACATGTTTAAATGTTTTAGATCTTAAATTAGTCAAAATTAATCATAGGTTATTAAATAATCGTTAGAATAATATTTTAAAGAAATGCGCAAAAATGGGGTAAATGCTTAAAAAGGGGCCCTAGAACCCAATAAAAATATGAGTGTGTTGGTCTAGCGCAATAATCCAAGACTCAATTTTAAAATCATGCAATGAGAAGGTGAGAAAATTAGGGTGTAAAAAATTCATAGAAACTGGAGAATAACTAAATAGAAAAATGGTTCCAAAAATGAAGTTCGGATTAAGAGGTGCAATTTATTAATAATTTATTGTGCAAAAGCTTCAAGGGGCCTTGAACCGGGTCCAACGGGGGGAGGGACTTAAGTGGCATGTAGTTTGGTATAAGTACACTTTTTAGTAGTTTTTAATGTAATCTGAGGACGCTACAACTATGTTAAAGAAAATTGGAAGGAAATCGGATCTTTTTAAAGATGCAACAAGGGCCACAAGAAGACGATTTATGTTCAAAATTGGTGGTAAATCTGAAATATTTTTTTGTCATTCATGTAATAACTGGAGAACCTAAGATGTTGTTAGTAAAAAATACTAGTGAATCGGACTATTTTTAAGGGAGTTATAATAGGGGGGCCGAAAAGGGCCAACTGATAGTTGCGAACAGGGCTCTAACATGAAAACGTGTTACAACGTTTTAGTACTTAGCGTTTTAGATCTTCGATTTGTCAAGATTAAGCTTAGTGTATGAATTAATCATTAGAATGTAATTTGAAAGAAATATGCAAAATATTCGGGAAATGCATAAAAAAGGGCTCTAGGGCCCCAATAAAAATATGTGAGTGTTGGTCTAAGAAGAAGAGTTCAAGACTCAACTTTAAAATTACGCACTGCGAAAGTGAGAAAATTATGGTTTGTAAAACTCATAGCACACAAAAAATATAAGGGGCCCGGGACCGGGCCCATGGTCTTAACTGGAATGTAGAAACGGGAGGATAACTAAATGGAGAAAGTATCCCAAAAATGAAGATCGGATAAAATCGAAGCTATTTATTAACAATTTGTGCACTAACACTTCAAGGGGCCCTGTACCGGGGCCCTTGCAAGGGTGCCAGGGTCTTAACTGAAATGTAGAAATGGGGTAGAAACTGGAAGGAGAATTTACCCGAAAAACGAAGGAGATAGGATAGAAAAGAGGTACGTTATTAACAATTTAGTGCACTAAAAGTACAAGGGGTCCTGTTCCGGGCCCATTGGAAGGTTGCCAGGGTCTTAACTGATATGCAGAAATGGGGCAGAAACTGAAAGGAGAATTCACCCCAAAACGCTGAAGATCAGATAGAAAAGATGCATATTATTAACAATTTAGTAAACTTCAAAGGGCCCTGTACTGAGCCCCTTGAAAGGGTGCCAAGGTCTTAACTGAAATGTACAAAAGTGGCAGAAACTGAAAGGAGAATTCACTCCAGAAACGAAGAAGATCGGATAGAAAAGAGGCATGTTATAATTAATTTAGAGCACTAAAACTTCAAGGGGCCTTGTACCGGGACCCTTGCAAGGATGCCAGGGTCTTAACTGAAATGTAGAAATGGGGTAGAAACGGAAAGGAGAATTCAACCAAAAAACGAAGACGACCGGATAGAAAAGAGGCATGATATTAACAATTTAATGCATAAAAAATTAAAGGGGCCCAGGGGCTCCGGCCCTTAAAATTTTAAAAATCTGAGCCACATGTGCCGCAGGACTTTTCTTGGGCTATTTACATCTAAATTTTCAGACTCCTACATGCAGTAGTTTTTGCTAGCCATCGCACACACACAGACACCACACACAGACACACACACAGAGCGATTTCTTGTTTCATTAGTATAGATAAATTCTGGTGGGAAATCGAATTATCTGAGGTGCGGCGGATCGAGCGAAATTACGGTACTAAAAAAATAATATTTAGTGTAAAAGTAAAAGGAATACATAAATTATAATTTATCCAACATGAGTAATTCAAAATGAAATGGAAGAAACCATTGTTGCAGTTATTGCAGTATGAACAACTGTAACCAAAGTACATATATTTGTTTATATGCATTTCCTTAACACCAAAAAAATTTTAATAAATGGAATGCCTAATCTTTACTATAATTTTCGAGCATTTTAGTATAAAAGCAATATTGAACGGTACATTTTCTCTTTTATTTCATTACTAGCAGACCCGACCGGCGTTGCCCGGGCCAGTGATGAATGAACCTCAAATTTGTATGATTTTATACCTTTAATTCCCTTTTGTATAAATTTATATTTTTAAGTATAAAAAAGCACAAGAAAAATATTAAATTGAAGGTACGTGCTATTTTGGGTAAGTTGATTTTTGGAGTCTATGCGTACCGAAAGCGAGTGGAGCTGCGACAAACACTCAGGTTTTTGTTGGTTTCGTGGACATTTTCAGACATTTTATATTGTAACAAATGTTTCTACCTGTCAAAATGTTTCAAAAATGTTGTAGGAAGTGTAAATCTGGTCTATTTACATACTTCGATAAACATTGTGTTAAAATAAAGACATTGACTAAAATAAGAAATTAAGAAATTTGCTTAAATTACTATTCTAAAATAGTGGTTAGTTCAACCTTCCCCGACAGGGAGAGCAATATGTTGAATACAAATATTACCCTACGAAACAGTGGTCAAAGGGCTGTTATAACTTACGTGAAGATTTCAAGTTGATAGGTTAGTTCGTTTTCCAAATTTTAACAAATTCGCGTTCATTCTCTATTAAAAAATAGTATCTTTTTCTTTTTAAATTCGAATTTTTTTCAATTTCGAACAATCCTCGACAATTTGTTCCTAAAAGTATGCGACAATCAGTTTTTTCTACTTTACATTATTTCTCTCATGTAGGTATCTGAGCTTCATTAGATTTAATTTCCAAACGATTCGTATGGCATGGCATGCGTAAGGACATAAAATGTATGGTTCGCAGCTGTACGAAATGTCGAAAAGCTAATATTTTTCAACACACCAAATCACCAATTGACACATTCTCTGAACCTGTGCTCGTTTTGCCCACATTCACGTTGATTTTATCGGATCTTTACCATCATCAGATGGAAATGAGTACTGCATGACCATCATTGATAGGTTCACGAGATGGCCCGAAGTTATATCCACATCTGATATGACTGCAGAAATAACTACTCGTTCATTGATACATGGTTGGATCTCCAGATTTGGATCCCTGTTACAATAACTACTGATCAGGGTAGAAATTTCGAGTCTACTCTTTTCAAAGAGCTTACCAATAGATTAGGCTGCAGACGCATCAGAACTGCAGCATACCATCTGCAGTCTAACGGTTTTATAGAAAGAGTCCATCGCCATCTTAAGAATTCTCTTAAAGCACACAATCAAACTCAGTGGACTGAAATCCTCCCCATTGTCTTACTTGGTTTACGCACTGCTCTTAAAAATGATATCCAAGCGACGTGTGCTCAACTTGTTTATGGCACAAATATCAGACTGATCTCATTAGACTGATCTCAGTTAAATCCTATTGCCACTGCAATGCACAGCAATTCTAAAGTCTCTGTCAATCCCTCATTACAAACCTGTTCACACGTATTTCTTAGATCAGATAAAGTTAATCCTCCCTTATCATCTCCTTATACAGGAGCCCATCGAGTGACTGACAGGTCTAGGAAAATGCTTGACTTGGAAATAAACGGGAAACGCTGTACTGTATCTATTGACCGCATTAAACCTGCATATCAGTTAGGAGATTATATTTCACCTCCCCAACCTCAAATACAAAATGAGCCCATAAATTTTCCAACAACTCCTATCGAATAGCCTACCACCAAATCTGGTCGTAAAGTTCGTTTTCCAAAACATCTCGTTACGGACTATATTGTTTAAAACATTTGATGTATATAGTATGCATAATATTATCTTCTCAAAAATGTTGTTTTTCATGTCATGCATAATATATTTTCTATTGTTTTTTGCATCATATGTACTTTAATTTTACTCAAGACCTTTCTTATGTATCTATGTTAATTGCTACTCTTTTTGTAACTACGTCACTGGGGGCATACTCTGTAGCAGTCTGCTATTTCTCTCTCTCGAGGAGGGTTTTATTTCAGCCAATAGCATGGAGGCGCATTTCGTGTTTCTTCGGAGCGCTTTTGGAGTCACGTGACACAGTAAAAGTTCGAACTATATTAATACATGGAAATTATTCCAGAGGGAAACATTCGCCTTGGACACAATATTTCAAATATCCACAATATCCATGTATTAATATAGATTCTATCGATGCTGGATTTAATTATATTCCGTGTTTGCCCCAGGTTGGTGGCTCACGGTAAATATTCCATCTTGTGCTGCGTTTGTAGCCTTGCCAACATATAATAGTGAGAAATTTTCCTTGCTGGGTATCGTTCCAAGTGGTTTAGTCGGTAGAACGTCAGTGCGCTATACTGATGGCCCGGGTTCGAGTCCCGGCTTGGAATCTTTTTCACTATGTTGGCCTTTGCGCCTTTTAAGCAATTACTTTGAAATTTGATTTTCATTTGAAATAAATTTCGAACTCTCCAGAAACCGCAGTTTATTCTCTCAGTGACATTATGCGAAATATTTGAGTATGTGTTGTTCAGTTTAATAAATTTTATTTTTCTACAAATAAATTCTGATCATACGAGTCACCGAGATATTTTATGATCTCTTAAGTATGTCTCTAAAACTGACTAAGGATAGGGAATATTGGCATGAGAATGGCAACAGACGACAAAAAAATTACTGATTGGTAGATCCAATTTGGACATTTTTTTAACATATATCTGACCTGTGTGTTTGGCGTAAAGTGCCCGCTTATAAGTCATCGTCAATATATACAGGGACGAGATAGCACACACAAGGAAATTTACAACACAGAGAAATACTGCAGGGTGCCCCACAAAACGTGTGAAACGGAGCCAGTAGGATTCGAACCCGCACCCACCTGCACTCGCAAGCCAGTTTGATAGATTCTGGGCAAAAGCTATCCCCATGAATTTTGACGAACTTTCTATTATTGTCAATCTAATGCTTGTTAAATTGTCCGCCACTCGTATAATCAAACTTGTTCAAGCGAGTATCACCAAGTCCTGGAATAGAAAATGCCTAGTTTTGCCATAGTTTAAGAAAAAACATTGATAAAAGTAGCAATAGCTGTCATACAGCAGTCGCAAAAACCTGTTCGTGATGTTCGTGACGTTACCTTGCACATCTCCGAGGCTAACGAAAGAGATAGGCTACCGCGGTGCATCCCAAGTGTCTTTTTTACAAACCGCTCGAGTACAGCGTCTAGAATACATAGTGTGGAAATATGCTATCCAAACAATGCTAAAAATTTGCATCCCTTAAATGGGCGACGATACTGCTAAAATACAAAGAGTCGATCGCAGCGACATCTGCGGGATTTTCGTATTTATTTATTGCCTAAGTGGGACAGAATCACCAGATCTCAAGGTCCGATGTAGACTCTATTTGCCCCACCCGGAGTGCTCCCCGACACGCGGGGATTCGTTAACAAAAAAAAAAAAATAATAATAATAATAATATGTACAATACAAGCTCCTCCCGCCGGAGCACAGGCTGCTCCCTCGCGACAAGGGGCGGGTGAGCAGAATGGGTGAGCGTGGAGTGTGCTGGATCACACAAAAAGTCCAGTTAATTGTGGAGGAGTAGCCACAAGGTTGTGGGTAAGTTGCAGCACCATGCAGGTCTATGAGGTGAGGTTTGTTAGTTCCATTTGAAATTTATAAATTCTATTTAATTTGCCTATAAGAAGGGGTCTTGTTAGAATATTGGAAAGCCAATTTTTGGGAAGGATGCGGGGGCGTTTAATATGCCAGGCTTGGGTAAGTGTGCAGTGATAGTAGCTATGTTCTGGAGAGCCGACCTCGCCACACTCGCAGAAGGGGGTGGCTGCCCGATAGAAACGTTTCAAGTATTCTTTGAATGGTCCATGGCCAGAGAGGAATGCTGTAGTTGCTGGTGAGAGAAAGTACATTTCTCTTGACACTATACGTATGAGATCGTATGTGTATCTACCTTTGGTAGACGCATCCCAATAAATTTGCCACTCTGAGATGATTTTTTGATTCAACCTTCTGAGAATGTGTGAGGGGGGAAGGGGAAGGGTAAAATCTATTGATGTTCTAGCCGTTGCTTCTTTAGCCAACCTGTCAGCCCGCTCATTGCCCTCAATGCCAATGTGGGCCGACACGTGACCCAGGGCGACTTTGTGTATGAGAGAGAGTAACTTAATTTTTATGTCACATTCTATAGACTAACAATATCTTGCAGTTTTAGAAAATATCCTGCAGATGTCGCTGCGATCTGTATATTGCAGCAGCATCATTGCACATTTAAGGGATACAATATTTTAAAGCTTTTTTAAGTATTACAGAGATAAGAGAGGAAATCGCGGTAGCCGATTTCCACACTATGTATTCTAGTCGCTATAGCTCGAAGCTAACGAAAAAGACAGGCTACCGTGGTCCTTTTCACGTTTTTTTTTTTTTTTTTTTACAGACCGCGTGAGTCCCGTCATCCTCGAATGCACCAATCCAGGTGTACGAAAAGAGCATCACGCCCAAAGACATTTAAGATACATAGACCGGCAATTCCCATTCAAAAGCATGCGAAATCATGGCAGACATCTGAAATAAATTGAAACCACTGAACCGCGAGTTTTGTACGTCAGCTGTGGCTATTTACCATTAAGTGTTATGGCTAGAATGAGTTGAAAAATTAATTTTTATCAATATATATGAAGTGTATGGCATATTGTTTTACATGAAGCTAATTTTTATAGCTAAATATGCGTTATAAATATTCAATTTTCAGAAATAAAGTTGAATAAGGCGATTTATTAATAATTTTATTGATGGTATGTTTGAAAATGAGTACCTAATTTTAACATGCCTTATAAAACTAAATAAAAACGAAATTTATATGAAAACAGATTGTTAAACATTATAATCTCACCTTTTTTTAAGTTTGACTTATAAAAGTAACTGATAGGGAAGTTTAGATTAAAGGTAGTAGCTCTAACATAATATAGTAATTTACAAAATTTAAAATTACTTGTAAAGAAATCTACGTTTTCTAAATCTACGTCTTTTATGCAAAAAGGTAATTTAAAAAATGCATATTAACGAACGCAACACTATAGTTTTATCCTTGTAGGATGTTTATTGAAATTCTTACTTGCTATACGAAAAAAAAAATTGATGAATAATAAGGTATTTTTTTTAATAAGGCCTAAATGAAATAGGGTAGACTAATACTTAATGATCCGCAATGACAAAATATGCTGATAAAATCATTTTCTTAGGTAAATTAAAATATAAAACATATATACTGCCGTACAACAGCGGTGCTCAGTTAAATTGACAGTTTGCAGGTCTATGTATCTTCAAAGTCTTTGATCACGCCACTGTAGCGGTCTGTAAAAAAAGGTACGTATACTATTAAAAATACCTCTGTTTCTAAAGGCTATCTATTTTCTGACCAATGAAAATGCTCCATAGGTGTTTATGCAGCGTTCTCATTGGTCAGAAAATAGATAGCCTTTAAAAACAGAGGTAATTTTTCACATTTTTTTAACATTGTAGGATGCACTGCGGTAGCATCACTTTTTCGTTAGCCTCGCAGACCGCTAGGGCGACATCATGCTCTTTTCGTACACCTGCATTAGGGTTCCTATAATACAGGCTGAATCGTCAAACATTTTGTTTCCCACTTAGACCAATGAGCGATTGTTGCCCGGGCAGCGTGGCCAATCGTTCTTCTCCTACCGGCAATGGAGGACGTTCCAAATATGGGTTCGAGGCTGAAAAAAAGTCACGTGATATCGGTAATTTACCCAAGGAACTTCTAACTGATAGGAAGGGAAGATACTAGTGCTTTGCCTCTTGAACGGTTTCATTGGCTAGCGGGGATTTACATTACGCGTCTACGGAGCCTTCCCTTCTTTACACTAGAAGTTTTTACCTTAACCACGTGATCAAAACGGAGATGGAATATCCTCAATTAAATGGCGGCGTGAGTCTGCCCGGATTATAGGAGCCTTAACCTGCATTGATGCATTCGAGCATCACGTTACTCCAGCGGTCTGTAAAAAAAGATACATGGAATGCACCGCGGTAGCCTGTCTTTTTCGTTAGCCTTGGAACATCTCTATTACTGGGTCAATCCATTTCAAGTGGTCCAGAAAAATGTCATATTCGACGCTCGACCATTTTTAAAAAATCTGAAATTTTTTGTACAACAACCCTAACATGATGGAAGTTCAAAATGACTATTATTTTAATTTTATTAATTTTTGTTTGTGCATGGCGGCCATCTTTGTTTCATCGTCTGCAGCAATTTTCTCACAAGAAGGGTTTACGGAATTGTAAATAATTCATCATTTATTTATCCAAATCAAGTGCGGATCAAAGCAATTTGTACAGAATACATTGGGCTAAAAATATGGTAATGGAGTAGTTTCCGAAATTAACTGCTTATTGGTAAAATTTAAGCATAAAATTTTAGTTTTCTTCCAAAATTTGTCCGTTTATAAGAGGAAATTTTTCTAGCAAGGAAAACTGTCAACATGACATAATTTGTTTTACAAATAGGCCGGAAGTACTTGTACACACACGCCGAGTTCCAGATCTAGGACTTGCTTTCTCTTCGTTAAAAAAAAAATCCCAAATTTTTCAAAAATGTCAAAAATCGCACTTTTCAGGCTTTGATACCTCTGGTGGGGCACGAGATAAAAATCTGAATTTTTTTTTATAGGAGTATTGTATGGTAGTGTTATGCACAAGAAATTTAGGATGGAGATTTGACTACAAGCTGAGATATGGCAAGGGCAACATGTCAAAACAATACTGCCAAACTATTGTTTTGTTGTAGTCACAGCTAAGTATTTATCTCAGAGTATCATTTAAATTTATTTTTTAGATTATCTTTAAATAAAATAACAGAAAATAAATCTTTTGCAATTAATTTAAAAAATAATTATGCCTAAGGCTACATTTTGTATGGTTTCAGTAATTTTTGTTGTAATTTTAGTAACTAAAAGAAACCTCAGCACTTTTACACACACACACACACACACATATATATATATGTATATATACAAGACCTGAGACAAAAACAGAATCGGGAAAGAGAAAAGCTGTTAATGTTGGCATACTTGTTGAGACATGATCAAACTTGTCAAAACACATTCCTGCTTGTTGGTTTAAAAACCACAATTTTAATGCTGCTTGCCAGTCCCTGAAACTTGTTTCTACCATAAGTATGTTCCTGTAAATGAAACATTATGCGATGTTACCATGCATCAACCTCAAGTAATTTCCAGAAAGTAAAGATACCCAAAGCCTTTTCAAAATTTATACTGCAGAAAAATCACATTTTTTCATAAGATGTAAGATAGGAATTATTAATGAATTTAGACTTGCACATAGTGATTTCAAAGTATATTTCTATGAGCCAGAAGGGGCCAAGATCTTCAATCAAGTTATCAAGAGATGACAAGACTTGCTTCCTACAAATAAAATTTTGAGAAAGGTCAAAATTGTGGTTTTTGAACCAACAAGCAAGAATGTGTTTTGACACGTTTGATCACGTCTCAACAACTGTGACAACATTAACAGCTTTTCTTTTTCTCTGTGTTGTTTTTGTCTCAGGTCTTGTATAAAAATATTTTTTTTTCTTTATGTAAAAGTGCTGAGGTTTCTTTTAGTTACTAAAATTACTTACAACAAAAATTACTGAAACCATACAAAATGTATGGCATTAGCCATAGTTATTTTTGTATTAATTGCTGAGCTTTACAAAGGGCTTTATTTTCTGTTACTATTATTTAAAGATAATCAAAAACATAAATTTAAATGACACTCTGAGATAAATACTTAGCTGTGACTACAACAAAACAATAGTTTGGCAGTATTGTTTTGACATGTTGCCCTTGCCATATCTCAGCTTGTAGTCAAATCTCCATCTTGAAATCTCTTGTGCATAACACTACCATACAATACTCTTTTTTAAAAAAAATTCAGATTTTTATCTCGTGCCCCACCAGAGATATCAAAGCCTGAAAAGTGCGATTTTTGTCATTTTTGAAAAATTTGGGATTTTTTTTAACGAAGAGAAAGCAAGTCCTAGATCTGGAACTCGGCGTGTGAGTACAAGTACTTTCGGCCTAATTGTAAAAAAAAATTATGCCATGTTGACAGTTTTCCTTGCTAGAAAAATTTCCTCTTGTAAACGGATAAATTTTGGAAAAAAAACTAAAACTTTATGCTTAAATTATACCAATAAGCAGTTAATTTCGGAAACTACTCCATTACCATATTTTTAGCCCAATGTATTCTGTACAAATTGCTTTGATCCGCAGTTGAATTGGATAAATAAACGATGAATTATTTACAATTCCGTAAACCCTTCTTGTGAGAAAATTGCTGCAGAGTATGAAACAAAGATGGCCACCATGCACAAACAAAAATTAATAAAATTAAAATAATAGTCATTTTGAACTTCCATCATGTTAGGGTTGTTGTACAAAAAATTTCAGATTTTTTAAAAATGGTCGAGCAACCAGTGCTGCACCACTTGAAATGGATTGACCCTACTACATAATCTGCATTTTGCTTCTTGACATCGGAGTCTACAAAAAATAATTCTTGAATGTAGACTGTTGCGAATACGATGTACTACTTGAAAAAAAAAAATTGAGAATTCGCATAAAGCAGGACATAATAAATATAAATCTATCAAAAAAAAAATTGTAGGTTGCAATTCATATTTTTTTCGAATATTAATTTCACAGTTCATAATTCATGTTATAATTTTTTTTTTAATTTTTCAAATTTAATGTATATATGTTTGGGATTTTAAGTATTATAACCACATGAAAAATTATCACATTAGGATTATAATTTCAGGAGATATTAATAGAAATATGAAAATATAATTTAACATTAGAAGCTCAGAATTTTGAATGTCTATAATTCAAAATGGTATCATCCAAATCATTTGAAATATTATTTCCAGGCATAGTTTGAACCAAAGATTTGAAATATATTAATAAAATTGGGTGTTGCTATTGAAAAAACAATGTTTGGTCAGGTTTTGATTTGTAGATGGCCCCCTAAGCAAATTTTATATACATCAGTACTCTCTTCTATTATAATTAGTTGCGGAGTTAGTAGGGGGTGTTTACATTTTTTCCCCTACGACTCTACAGTACATGCCATCTCCTGACACCCAAAAGAATAATTGCATCCAGAATAATGGTCGACAAACGATAAAGATGCAAATGGTTTCCTCCGCTTTTTCGGTTTGAAAATTGTTTCGTAATTGTTTAGGATGAATTCTTTTTTAATTAAATTAAATATTTTTTAATATTCCAGATTATTTTCCCAAAGTTATAAAGTAATTCACTTTTTCAGTACAGTTTCAATAAAATTTACTTCATAGAAAATTGCATTTTAATGTTTTTATGTTTAATAACAAGTCTTTTTATTATGGTCACATAATATATACAGGGTTATACAATAATATATAATATATTTATGTTAAAGTTATTATTAAAACAACTATAATGTAGTATTATTAAAACAACTATAATGTAAACAAATATAATGTAGATGTAATTTTGAATAGTATTTTGTTATTAAAGCCAGTAATGTATACGCTTTAATAGTTAAACGACAGTTAATACAGTAATAACAGTAAACAGCATGTAACAATTCAAAATATTAGTCGCTTCCACATTAACTGACAAAGAAAAAAATGGCTTGCCAATATTGTAAATTATTATCAGATTAAAAATTATTGTCCGATCTTTCTTAAATCCATTTCTACTTTAATTTTCTTTCTGATGAATTTTTATTTAATTGCATTAAACAAACCTCAATATACAAAAAGTAGTTTCCAAAAATTTGAAATGATTCATTTTGTTTAATTAGAAGTAAAAAATCTAATTTCTTTCAGGGTTGAAATAGTTTAAAAATTTTAATATTAAAAGTTGATTTCTAATAACTTCCATTTATTCTAACAGGGAATATTCCAGAACATTGAGAATGTAGATTAATTTAATTAAATGATTGACGAAACAAAGCATCTTTCTTGTTAAATGATTCGTTTTTTTCTAACGATATTGTAGCTACTTTTATTTTACTTTCTGAAACGAAAAAAAAAATGCTATTCACTTAAACTTCTTTTTTTTAGACATTATCTTTTGTTTCAGTGCTAATGTTTCCAAAGAACGTGCCATCTAATAACATTTAAATCGATTAATTGCTTCCAAAATAATAGTCTTAGATAGTGATGGGCGATTCTCGAAAATTTACCAATCGAAAAAAATCGTCATCGTAAAAAACACAATCGATACAGTCATCGATTACTTTCGAGAATCTACAAGGGATGCTTTACAATCGATTATTAAAATCATTGTTTTTACATATTTATGAGGCAGATTTTATTAAATATATGGTAACTGAAAACAGATGGAATAAAAAAACAACAAACCAAATGGGGGCAATAAAGTAGCCACAAGACTGGAAAAGGTATGTGACGGCGCCCCATGGTTGAAGAAAGTTGAAAAAAACTTGAGTAGGTATGAAGCGGTAAGGGGAGTTGAAGTATCAAAAATTAGAATTTTTCGGCAATTAGCACCAAAATGGCCAAAGAAATAAGAATCAAAACCACCTTCTAGTGGCAAAGACATGAACTAAAAGGATGGTAAATGGGATCAATATTTTTATTGATTTTTTTACGTCATTTGAGATCAGATCTATAATTTCCCTATTATTAGAAAACATTCTACTTGAATACGTTAAACAAACCACAGCGGAGAGAAAAGTGGGGGGGGGGGGGCAAGAAAAGCGCATAATATCAATAAGTGGTCTGAGAATTTTCCAACGAAATATGACATGAGGGGTGTCGGCTAAATTTAGAAAAGTGCCGCGGGGGATATATAAAATGAAATAGTAGTCACAGAGCTTTCCAATAATATATCACATGAGGGGTGTCGGCAAAAGATAGAAAAGTGTCCCAACCCCCAGGATTCCAACTATTGTGTCCCACGGAATACATCCTGCCCATTCCTCTGTTTGAAATTTTCATATATTATAAATTATTTATCGGAGGGCTTCGGAAAAAAAATCCAATCTAAAAACGCTACGATTTCAAAAAAAAAAAATTCGAAAAGTGCCTCGCCCGAGGCGCTAAACTAGGTTGGGGAGAACAAAGGTTCATAGTATGAAAGAGTGGTCCGAAAACTTTCCGATGATATATCACATGAGGGGTGTCGGCAAAAGATAGAAAAGTGTCCCAACCCCCAGGATTCCAACTATTGTGTCCCACGGAATACATCCTGCCCATTCCTCTGTTTGAAATTTTCATATATTATAAATTATTTATCGGAGGGCTTCGGAAAAAAAATCCAATCTAAAAACGCTACGATTTCAAAAAAAAAAAAATTCGAAAAGTGCCTCGCCCGAGGCGCTAAACTAGGTTGGGGAGAACAAAGGTTCATAGTATGAAAGAGTGGTCCGAAAACTTTCCGATGATATATCACATGACGGGTCCAAAAAAAGTTTGAAATCTACCCCTCCCACGTGGGTTCATTCTTTCTTCCCAGAATATACCCGGAAATCACGCAGCCCCCACTTTTAAATTTTTATATTTAATAAATAATATTTACTGGAGGGCTCCATGAAAAAACCACATCTAAAATTATATTTACCGTAGAAATAGCTACAATTAAAAAATTCACCCCCCTCACCGCTTCCTCTCCCGCCCTCTCCTGGTATTCAACTCCGGGAGAAGAAAGGTTCATAATATGAAAGAGTGATCAAAGGACTTTCCTATTGTATGTCACAGGAGAGGTTCGGTAAAAGTGTGAAAATTAATCCCCCCCCCATCCCCTTGGTTCATTCTTGCACCCCTCCGGAATTCACTCACCTTCCTCTTTGAAATTTTTATATTTAATAAATAATATTTATCAGAGGTCTCCAGGTATGGGGTAGCTTGGCAGAGCTAAAATAAGAGAAGCATTGAAAATTCGGGGCAAAATTATACTAAATTCAACAGTAAACATTGAAACTAGGACTCTACAGAACTGAATACATAAATCATTATGCCTCCTAATCCATGTCGATTAATAACAAAAAGAAATTGGATAAGCAGATGGACTCCTTTGAGAAATTATGACTTAAACCAGAAATGTGGTAATTTGACTCTGAAAGCTTCAGAAGGCGCCGGGTATTGGGCAGCTTGGCAGAGCTAAAATAAGAGAAGTATGGAAAATTTGGGGCAAAATGATACTAAATTCAACAGTAAACATTGAAACTAGGACTATACAGAACTGAATACATAAATCCTTATGCCTCCTAATCCATATCGGTTAATAACAAAAAGAGATTGGATAAGCAGATGGACTCCTTTGAGAAATTATGACTTAACCTTTAACTGATGTCACAGAAATTGTCACATAATTAGTGTGAAGTGGTCTGTGAGACCGTTCAATCGAAAGATGAATAAAAGGCACGATTAACTCATATGATGGTGTTTTTGTACTAAACTTTTTGTACAGGACTGTGATAATTAAAATTCACCTATTCAAGATTCTCTGGTGATAGTACTAAAGTTCAAACGGAACAAAATTTCGAAAGTGTTTGTAGTTAAACTGATAATTGCAAGTTAAACTATAAAAAATGAAAAAAGCCGCGATCTGAGAGACCGGTAACATCAGTTAAAGGTTAAACCAGAAATGTGGTAAGTTTGACTCTGAAAGCTTCATTTCTATCTCACATTTCGGCAAATCTCATCTCAGCGATTTTTCTGGCATCTCGACACTTCCCGATGAGAAGATTCTCCATGCTTTCTCTCGCGCTTTTCAACATTTCCCGATGAGAAGCTTCTCGATGATTTCTCTCGCGCTTTTCAACATTTCATATGTTGGCCGAGAATGAGAAATCAATTTTCTTCGCTTCTCGGTATTTTGTTCTCGATAATTTTCTTTTCTCATGTTGGCCGAGAACGAGAAACCAATTTCTCGTCCTCGGCAGAGAAGAGAGGTGAGGAGATTTATCGAGAAGTACCAAGGGACGAAATAGAGAAAGTGGCAATGAGCTGTGAAATGAAGTCCTAATTTTCAAAGTTTCTCTTACTTTAACCCTACAAAGATGTCACATACCTGGAGCCCTCCAATAAAAATTATATATTAAATATAAAAATTTCAAATAGAAATGTGGGTCTGGTGAATTCGGGGGACGTTAGAGTGGACCCCTGTGGAGTGCAATTTTAAAACTTTTACCGAAGACTTCCTGAGGCATGTAATCGAAAAGCCCTTTGACCACTCTTTCGTATTATGGACCTTTCTTCCCCCGCAATTGAATTTTGGGGTGAGTAGGGGCGAACAAATTTTTAAAACCGTAGCGATTTCTATAATAAACATCATTTTAGATCTGAATTTTTTTTTATGGAGACTTCTGGTAAATATTATCTATTAAACATAAAAATTTTGAAAGTGGGGGCTGCGTGAATTTCAAGGTCGAAAGAGCGGACCCATGGGGGGGAGGGGGGTTCGGGGGAGCAATTTTCAATTTTTTTTTGAACCCGTCATGTGATATATCATCATAAATCTCTCGTATAACTCTTTCATATTATGAGACTTTCGTCCCCCTCCGCAATATTACCCCCACTGTGAGGAATAGTTTTCAAACTATTTGCATTTTCATCATTTTAGATCGGATTTTTTTGCGGAGAGATCCGGTAAATATTATTTATAATATATGAAATTTCAAAAAGTGGGGTAATATTCCGGGGGTAGCGGTAGTTGGCCCCCTGGGAGGAGCAGTTTCCTAACTTTTACTGACATCCTAATGTGATATATCATTAGAAAATCATGTGACCACTTATTCATATTAAGCATCTACCGTGCCCCTTTCCTCACTTTGCCACCGGGGCATTTTTCTAAATTTTGGTGACACCCCTCATGATACAGATTGTTGGAAAGGCCTGTGAACACTTATTCATGTTATGCACCCCCCCCCCCCCCCGCACTTTGCCCCAAAGACCACACTTTTCTAAGTTTAGCCAATACCCCTCATTGACATATCGTTAGAAAGGTCTGTGACTACTTATTGATATTATGCACCTCCGGGGTCCGCCCCCTCCCACTTTGCCCCCATGGGGGTACTTTTGTAAATTTAGCCACGACCCCTCATGTGACATATCATTGGAAAGGTCTGAGACTACTTACTGATGTTATGCACCTCCGTTGTCCACCCTCCCTCACTTTTCCCCCATGGGGGTACTTTTCTAAATTTAGCCAAGACCCCTCATGTGACATATCGTTGAAAAGGTCTGTGACTATTTATTGATGTTATGCACCTCCAGTTTCCGAGCCCCCCCCCCCCTCACTTTGCTCTCACGGCGGCACTTTTCTAAATTTAGTCGAGACCCCTCATGTGGCATATTGTTAGAAAGGCCTGTGACCACTTACTCATGTTATACACCTCGCACGGTCCTCCCCCTAACATTGTCCCCACGGGAGGCATTTTTATACATTTAGCTGAGACCTTTTATGTGGCATATCGGCATTTATATAAATTTACCAGAGACATTTCATGTGACATATCGTTGGAAAGGCCTGTGACCACTTGTATATGTTATAAACATCCGATGTCCCCCAACTTTTCACCCACGGGGGCACTTTTCTAAATTTATCCGAGACCCTTCATGTTACATGTTGTCGGAAAGGCCTGAGACCACTTACTCACGTTATGCACCTCCCATGCCCCTCCTCCCCACTTTGCCCGCACGGAGAGGGCATTTTTATAAATTAAGATCAAGACCCCTCATGTGACATATGGATGGAAAGGTCTAAAGCCCTGTGACGACTTATTCATATTATACATCTGCGCTGCTCCTCCCCTCACTTTGGCCCTTCCCCCCAGGGATCCGGTCATAGGTTCGTTCAGTTCGAGATTTTTTTTTTTTTTACAAGATTTTGTAGTGCTTGCACACCACGCCTGCTATACGGTGCCTTATATAGCGGGGAGCCAGTTCGCGATTTAATATTACAAGATTACGTATAAATTAGAGGCCCCGGTTAAAGGAATGGCCTGATTGTGGGCGAATCCCCTTAGTCCTTATTAACGCCGACTCATTCCAGTTCACCCGCAGGCGATTCTTGATAAATGTACGACATATAAAAGCAATTGGCAAACTGGAGTCATCGAGAAAAAATTTACACAATCAAAAAATATCGAGATGTCCATACAATCGAGAAAATCGATAAAAACGTCTCGCTATCGCCCATCACTAGTCTGATTAATCATTAAAAAACGTTATTTCCATACACTTATATAAAACTTGGGTTTACGAAACAATTTATCAAAGCATAACTGGTAGAAGGAAATTTTTTTCAGATACCATTGTGGCTATGTCTCTGGTTTATCGAAGGCAAAATTAAAAGATGCTGTATTTGTAGGACCAGATATGAGGAGACGGAGGAAAGATGAAAATCCTTATAATAGAATGTACACAAATGAAAGGAAAGCCTGCAAACTTGCTCTCTCTAGTTTTCTTGTCAAAAAGAGGTACCGAAGTTTCAAATGTACTGTGATAAACATGATAAAACACTTTTATGATTTTAGCAAGTAATATTAGCTTAAAAGTTTTTTTTTCACCGTTGTCTCCTGAACTAGTATTCTCAAAATTACGTGTTAGTTAACGAAGATGAAGTGGAAAGATTTGAACAGGGCATGGCACAAAAGAAATAGTGCGGTGATATCCAGGAAAATGATAGAGCATGATAGGCGACTACTGTTGGATGTTTAATATATACCTCTATGTTCACATGAAGAAAAGTGGTTAAAAAATCGAAAGGAAGAAAGGAAAAAACGTTATTATAAAGGCTTGTAATTATTTCTATGTACATTTTTATTTAATAATTATTTGAACTAGGGTATAAATGTAATTGTATGGATTTATAAATTACTAAAATTAAAATTATAGTTCAATATATTATGATTTCAGTTAGTTCCTTCAAAACATGTTATACCTTTTGTAGGAAAACCCTTACGCGATAGGAAAAGTGGATCTAATTTTTGAAATTTAGTGAAAATAACATAAAAATCAGTCATAAAAATTAATACAGTTTTCGAAAGCGTTTTTAGCAGATATGTGTACTAACAGTCATTTTTATATAATTTATTTAAGTTACTTTTAAGTTATTATTAAAGAAAATAATATGATAATATCGTAATTCACAATATTATTTTTCATTAAAGCCACTCTTTTACATAATTTGATAATCAAACAGCAGTAAATATAGTTTTACCAGTAAGCAATTGTTAACTCTCAGTAGGATTAGTCACATCTAAAATAATGGACAGCGAAATACCTAAACGTAAATATTTTCCTCCGACATTTCGCATGGACATTTCTGCTTTAATTTTCTTTTGGGAGAGTTCATATTTAATTAAATTAAAAAAAATCTCTTAGTATATCAGACTGTTTTTCTGAAATTTTAAAATTGATCGCTTTTTCATTAAAGCTTCAGTTGAAGTTACTTTGTTGGCTACAGATATTTTAAAGTTTTATAATTAATAATGAAAAATTATTTTATATTTATCTTATATTTAATAATTAAAAATTTTATTTAACATTTTAAAAACTGTAATTAGAGCATCTGTTATGATAAAAAGGTATATCTTAATCTGTTACATTTCATTAAAGTCATTATATTAGATACTTGATACTTTGATAATCAAACACTGGTTAATGGAGCAATAACAGTAAACAATAGTTAATTCTTAAGATGATTAATCTCCTAAAACATAAGTGTAAATATTATCCTCCGCTTCTTCACAAGAAAATTTTTAAGAGAAGAAAGATTTATTTTCTTTCGGTTTAATTAAATAACAACGTAATATATCAGATTTTTTTCCGAAATATTTTGAGTAATTCAACTTTATATTATAGCTTCAAATCTAGTTACCTTGATGAGTAAAATAATTTGAAAAATATGAATTATTAGTTAAAAGTTATACGTAGTTTTCTATTATGAATCCATGAAAATCCATTTCGCCAAAACGCAAAAACCGTAGATTAATGGCACCATTAATTCACTGAATGAGTAAATAAAACTTCTTGAAAAATGATTCCCTTAAAAATCCCTAAAGTGAGTTTTTAACTGTGTTATGCGTTTTTCAGCTGAATTATATTTTAGTGTAATGATCATGCTTGTAAAATATATATATAGAATTAAATACATTACTACGCAAATTAAATTGGATACATTGCCAACAATGAATGTTAATTGCTGCACTGTTAAAATTTGCACACCAACTGCCCAGTCATTCGATCGTTTTCATTGAAAAGGGTTACATAATCTCAATTTATCTTTATTCTGACTATAATATAGTCAATAATATGTTCAGATACGTTTCATAATATGGTCAAGTAACCGTTAACTTTAAAAGCGGTCGAATGACTGAACAGTTTGCCGTACATTTTTAACTGTGTGGAAGTTTGTTTTTATTTGTGTAACGCATTTTCTAGTTGAGTTAAATTTTACTATATTATATGGTATGTATGTTTCTTTAAAAACAGGTTTACCTAAAAGAATTCAGAATTACGTCTATAAACGGGATTTCCTTAAAGAGCACATTTAACTGTTTTACACGCTTTTCAGCTCAATGAATTTGTACTATATTATGAGGAGTTATTATATTACATAAATAAATTCATATACATTGTTGAACAAAAGAATATTAATATATTGTTATCTATGTATGATAATTCTCTGAAAGCACTTTTAGTTCCTTTATGCGTTTTCCAGCCGATTTAAATTTTATCTTTACTATGCGGCACATATAAACATCCATAGAATATATATAAGGATGCACAAAAGTGTTCGCATGCACTACCGGCTATGGACAGCAATTGCTGAAAATTGATTTTTAACTCCGTTAGATGTCTTTTCAATTCAATATTTAGATACATCATTAATTTGTATCAAAAAATGAAATTCGTTAAACAGATTCTCATAGTGTTGAAAAGTTGTTCATAATCTTTAAATGATGAATGATTTTTCTCTCTTGTTTAAACTTTGTTTTAGCTATTTTCGTCTGACTTCCTGATAAGAGGAAAAATTATATTTACTAATTACTTTCGTTTATTCATCTTTTGCTTCTGTGCTTATGTTCAAATGTATATGCCATCTTGACATATTTAAACGGATTACATGCTTGTAAAGTTACAGAGAAAGGCAAAACAGTAAAGGTTTTCCTACGCTTCTTTGTAAGGAAATTTCTACCTTAACTACTTTCTGGATGAATTATTATTTAATTAAATTAAAAGAACCTTAGTAATAAAAGAGTTATTCCTAAATTTTGCAGGAACTTATTAGATTATTTTTCAAAAATTTAAAAATAATTCTCATTTCTATCAGAGCTTTAGATTTATTTTCTTTCATGATTAAAATTATTTTAACTTTTTGAGACTAGCATTTAAAAGTTATAAGTACTTTCCCATAACTTTCAGTTTATTTCAACAATGAATAAATATGCCACAAGGGAGAGAATGTAGATACATTCAATGAATGAATAAACAAAGCTTCTTTTTAAAAGATCTATTTCTAACGTTATTTTAGCTACTTTTATCTGACTTCCTTATGTGAAAAAATTGGTATTCTTATCTTAAACTTCTTTTTTAGGGTTTCGTTCATCTGCAGAAACCCTATTCGTCTCACTCCTCTGTCTGTCTGTTCGTCTGTCACGGAGCCCATTCTGAGAAACTATATATGTTGCAGATTTGAAATTTTGCATACTTATAGCTGAAGACCTTAGATCCAACGAAAAATCATAAAATTTTAAAAAAGTCGTAATTGACGAAGTTATTAATTAAAAAAATCCCTGCCGGCCCGGCCTACAGGCGGAGGTAGATTTCGAACTTAAGTATACTAATTTCACACAAAAAAAAAAAACAAATCATGATTAGAGATAAACCCACTTTAACAATTTTATCTGGCCGCTTTTGACGAGTTTTTATTTCATTTTTATATTAACTGGTTTTATCAGAATCCTGTTAGGGCGGTATTAAAAAAAAATACTTGTCCATGGTCAACAACTCGAAATTTTCTGGCATAACTCCAGATTCATTTTTAATAGGAAAAATATGAAAATTGTTGATGTGATTTTTGAAGAGATTTATAAGCAACTTGTGTTTTTAATTTTCGTTCAATTAATTAAAATTTGATATATAAACAATTATTTTCTCAGTAAGACAATATTTTTCGTTTCTAACACAATCGCTTCGGGAAATTCCGTTCAAAATGCCCATTTTGACATCATTTTTTGAAATATATTCTGCCCCTGACAAAAAATCGATCATTACGGTACATTATATAGTTTCTGAATAAGCGAATCTACCAATTGGATGCGTTTGAGAGCAAAAAATGAATTTAAAAATGAGTCAGAAAATAAGCAGTTTGGATTTGAAAACTCCCTTAATACGATAATTTTTCCAACACAATCCGCTTCGGGAAATTTGGTTCAAAAGGCCCACTTTGACAGCATGTTTTAAAATATATTGTGCCTCTATCAAAAATTTGACCATTACGGTACATTATATAGTTTCTGAGTAAGAAAAGGTATCAATTGGAAGCCTTTGAGAGCAGAAATGAATTGTAAAATGAGTCAGAAAATAAGCAGTTTGCATTTGAATACACCCTTACTAAGATGATTTTTTTCTTCAACCGCTATGTATTTTTAATTTGTTTTTGCTGCAAGAATTGGTCCTATCGAAAACTTGTCGATATAGATGTTGTAGACAATATTAAAAAAAATATATGATAAATTCATGGGGATTTTGTATCTTTTGAATTGAGGGAGTTATGGATTTTTTTCTTCTTCAAACGCCCTTTTTGTTTTCGTTTTTGATTTTTTCTGCGGTACGAATTGGTCCTATCAAAAACTTGTGAATATAAAAGTTGTAGATAATGTTAAGGTGATTCATGATAAAATTAATTGGATTTGATATCTTGAGAATTTACGAAGTTATGAATTTTTTTCTTCCAAAACCCTATTTTTGCGCCCCTTGAGCCCATTTTTAACTTTATCAAAAATCTGTGATACATAAATTTTTGGCCCTATTTTTAGAAGTAATAAAAACTTTAAACTGATTTGATATGTACAAAAATTAAGAAGTTATGGGGAGTTTTCTGTTTTCACAAACCCCTCCCTATTTCCATCCCCTTGGTCCGATTTTGCCCATTAACGAACTTGACCGAGATTTTATGCCCTTTGATTTTATGTATCAGTTTGGAAGAGATTGGTGCAGAATTGTGGAAGTTATCGTGTCCAGAAGAAAGTGATATATATACATAGATAGATAGATAGATAGATAGATAGATAGATAGATAAAGTTTTTTACTGAGTGTGGTTTTGGGCTCTAGGGTTCATCTTTGGTGTAGATCTGCAAAAATGTCTCAGAAATTCCAGCATAGGAAGGACGCCAATAGGTAGTATTTCATACGAAATCTACCTAAAAACCCAATTACAAGATCGGAAAGGCATTCATAATTCAATAAAAGCATGGAAGTTTTATCAAATTACAAAACCGATCTCTTCCACCGATTAAAAACAGGTGTCATTTTAACGGCAGATAAGGACTGGCGATTTCTTTAAGGCGCGATTACTTTTTTTCTACTCATCACAGAAATTCGAAATTGGTACCAGAAGACGGGGTAAAACCTGATTTCAGAAATTCTAAAAATTATCTCGATCGTACCATTAAAACTCGAAAAATCGTTAAAAATCGAGAAAAAAATCTTTTATTTACCTTCATTTATGAAGGGGACAGATGTTTGATGACATTGAATTTTTGGCGATAACGAGAGAATATAAAGCAGGTGCGTCTTGCGGTCAGAAACGGATTCAGAATTTTTATACACGACTAAAATTGTTTTTAATATAAATTTTAGAGCTACGATTATTACGCCACGTAACATTTCATTCTCTTTCAAAATGTGTCGTTATTTTATAATTTTGACAATCGGAAGTGAAAACTTTTTGCTAATTAATTCCAGAATTGCATTTTTTGCACGGCAGGCCACGTGACACTGAGATAAAAAGAAATACGTTTGTATACTAGAGTTTGATAATCGCCGTACAAATTTTTTTAACTATTGAATTTATATATTTGGTTCTTTCGCACCTGGATACTATTTCGTACGCTGATTCATAAAATCTAAATTAAAAAAAAATCGGAGCACAACTTTCCGATTTATGAAAAAATCAATTTTTAAACTTATAATATATATGCTTTTTGCACAGACAATTGAAGGGAATTTGTTAAAATTGGGAAAACTAAAGAACCGATCGCTTTTAAATTTTGACATAGTTTATAACACATAATAAGAATTTTAAATGTTTTGTAAGAGATATTAAACGTAACCCTCTGTGCGATTTGCGATCGCACTTATCCACTTGTTGCTACATTTTCTTTGATTCCCGTGCATATGTTCCAAAATACGCGCCATCTTTTAAACTATCATACGGATTAACTGTTTCTAAAAGTAAAGATAGGGAAAGGGAAGAACGCAAATGTTTCAACTGCTTCTTCGGAAGGAATTTCTTGCGCACTCATGTCTTTCCCTGTCCATTATTTTTTGGAAGGAATTAATCCATTTTAAAAAATAACAATAATAAAAACTCACAGAGTAAGACCGTATTAGTTTCCTCCATGCGCATATATATATATATATATATATATATATATATATATATATATATATATATATAACCAATAATTAAACATAACCTACCACGATCAAAAACCGTAATATTATGAATTAAAGCTGTAATATAAAAAAAAAATTAAATTAATTATAAGAATTATTATGGAAGAAAAATAAGAAAGTGGACACCGACAAATAATGGAAATGCTTATATATTGAATTACGTTTTCAAGGGCACAGAATTCAATGATATAAGCAAAATGGTTGTTTTCTGTGGGAAAAATAAGCTAAAGCTAAAAGTTATTTTCCCCTGTGCCCAAACAACCACTAAAATCAAGTGAATTGATTAAAAATGAAAACAGAATAGAAACAAATAATATGAAATGGAAAAATCAATAAAACCTATTTAAATATTTATAGGATATAAAATGAAATAATAAACACCATACCGATTAATATTTTAGAATAAATCTTCGCGCACATGGCACCCATAATATCGTAAAGCTTAAGATGAATAAAACAGTTAAGAAATCACATTAATTGATACCATAGGATGCAGTTAATACATATTGAAATAAATATTAAATAACTTTTAATATAATATAAAATAATATAAATAGAAAGTAATTACATAATTAAAATGCACTATTAAATTAATTAAAAACCGTTAAACAATATCGTCAAAATTTAGCTAAAAATTCCCCCTGGTGTAGTAAATTATAACTGAAATGTAGCTGGAAAAAGTAAATTTAGAACTTAACGAAAAAAAAAAAACACAAATTGTGGTGCTGCCATCTAGTAGTACTTTCATGATTTAATTGTCAAAAGACAAACATTTGTAAGCAATTGAATGTAACAATTGTTTTATTAACAGCAAAACCAAACATATCCTTATATTAGATAATTATAAACGGATTATAAACCATAAAATGTATTTTTAAAAAAACTATTGTTAATAAAATTTAAAAAGCATACAAAATATTCTATTAGCTAAATTATTAAAACTACACTAAGAATTTAAATAATCTTAGAACATCGATAATATATAGCATATAGCTATATGCTATAAAACAAAATAAATTCATTAATAATTAATATAAATAATTATTAAAAATATAAAAATCTTTAATAAAAACTATTATATATAAGATAATTATAAAATGAACAGGAAATAAAAAACATATGGTAGTATAAGGAAGGTGAACAGAAACTTAAATTCCGATTACCTTAAAAGCACAAATATAGTGTGTGGATTATTTTATACGTCCATAAAAATCCTAACATTATGAATGTGGGACATTCAAAAACATTAAACCGATAATAAATTTTATAACACTAAGTGAAAAATAAATAAATATTAAAATATTAATAAGAATAGAGGAATAATAATAAAAATAATTACCCAATTTTAATGCATACAGTATAACTTTATTTATATTAAATATACTTATATGTATATTAATCACTATAAAAATGGCATACTATTAGTAATTAATATGATATTGTCCTTATTAAATTAAAATTTATAACAAATGATTGTAAATAAGATTAAACAAAAATTAAGCTAATTATTAATGAAATTGACCAATTACATATAAAATATCAAATCAACATCCTTATAAAATACGTATCAAAAATATAGTAATACTACAAAAGCCCCCATTTTTTTATTTTTTTTTAAAATAAATTAACCATTGCGTATTATCCAGACAACACCACCCTCCTCCGTACTCTAACATCTACCCACCCATCCAACCTACAATAATTTTTTTTAATGTTATTTTACAATTTTTATTTTTTATAGAGTTTTTTTTTTTTATAATTTTTTTGTAATTTTGTTTACGCATGTGTTAATTTGTTTTAAAAGATCATGTAAGAAAAATACTAATTGTATATTAATGAATATATGAATTTTTTTGGAAAACCATGATTTAATGCATCATAAATTAGTTTTTTAATATTATTGTTAATTAGAGGAGAAGAACATAAACATTTTATTCTATATAAATGATTAAGTATTATATTTCGAAATACAGAATGATGTAGACAAGATTTAAAATTTGTAAATGTATTAACTTTGAATTTAAATTCTTTACGTGTGTCATATAAATCTGTGATTGTTTTGTTGTCTTTTATTGTAATTTTAAGATCTAAGAAGTTAATTGTATTGTTAGATAAAAGGTTTTCCTTTAATTCCAAATTAGTGGGATAATCTACTGGAAATTGAGTAATTTCAGAATGATCAGTATCAATTAAAATTATGTCATCAATATAACGATATAAATGTAGATTATTATTAGTAAAATTACGTTCATAATGATATAAGTATAAGTCTGAGAGTAAACTGGATGTACAACCGCCTTGTGGTATACCGACATGCTGTAAATATAAAGTGTTATCTTGCAAGATATAATTATTGTATATAATGAAGTTAGTTAAAGATTTAAAATATGCAATATCAATATTAGATGGTAATTCCAGTTTTTTATAATACTTTTTAAATAATGCATTTATAATTTTATGTAAATCTAATAGGTCTATATTATTAAAAAGATCTTTGAAGTCATATGTCGTTATATTATATACACAATGAAGATTTTTTAAAATATTGACAAGTTGATAGCTATTTTTTATACAATGTGTATTATCATTGTTTGTAGTAAGTACATATAATTGATTAAGAATTTTTAAGAGAAGTTTATTGGCTTTATTATTATATGTATTGCAACCAATAGTTAAAGTCCTAAATTTAATTGGAGTTTTATGAAATTTGGGAATAAGAACTAAATATGGATAATTAAAGTTAGTAGATAAAATATTTAATAGTTTATAATAACTTCGAATTTTACGATTATTTACAATTACATTTTCATTAGTTTTTTGAAATGACTTATTAGAAGAAATACAATTTGTAAGAAGTTGGTGATAATAAGATATATACATATATATATATATATATATACATGTATGTCAAGAGTCAAAGTAATACTGCAAATACTCATTCATTGATTTTTCACAAACAAACTGACTCCATTAGCTGACAGAAAAAAGTATGTTTCTGAAATTGATACTTCAGGGTAATTTGGGTTTACGAAGATGAATTTAAAATTACTACCCCCCTCCCCAAATATCAATTATAAATAACCTTTTAATTTAATTATAAATAACCTAAATTCACACAATAAAAATATTAAGGTATCTAAATAAGTAAATAATCAACAAAACCTCAACTTTTTTTTAAACATTGTAAAGTGTTTAACTTTTTCAGGAAAGATTTTTTTATGGTGAGACAAAAAAAAAAGACACATTTTTTTGCGATTTATTCATTTTATATTAATAGGAATTCAAAAAGGAAAAAAAAAAGGAAAATAATAAAAATTCACAAACAAAATAACGTCCACATTTGTGGCCGCTGAGCGTTAATGGTAATTTATGAGCGAGCTGATTTCTTATAAACTAGAGAACAAACAGTAAATTTCTTTCTTATAATTCTACAAATTATTAAAACTTAATACCTTTAATATATATGATATTGTTTTGATCAAATATTAACGATTTTAAATAATCCAACAACACTGACTGCCGAAAAGTACTTCACGCCTTTTTCATATCACGAACTCTAAATCGGAAATAACACTATCAGTGCAGCCAAACCATAATTTTTTTTACTTCTCTTGTTGAGCGATTCTGTTGTGAATGAGTTATTATCAAATTTTTATTATTTTTATTATTGACAGTAATTATAATTATAAAAAACTAAATGTTCACATATGTGGCCAAGGGTCTGAAGGCTGTTCTCAAATCCAAAGGGTCAACTTTCTCATAAGTTTTAGTTCATTTTTGTTCGGAAACACATGAAACTAGAAGGTGTTGTTATTCAGAAACTATGTCATTGAACTGTTTTTTCCGTTTTCTTGTAAATGCAATAGATCTTTCGGAAAATACTGCCAAATTTGGCATTTTGAACTGAACTTCCGAACGAAAGAAGAAAATCCAGTCAATAAGGGGAGAAAATGTCGTGTCACGTAATCAAAATCGCTCATAACTCAATAGGTAATTTATTGATCTAAAAATGGAAAAATCTGTTCGATTAATAAGAGGGGGAGAGGATTGTACTTTGTGTCAATATATTAAAAAGAGAGAAACAACGTTTAAAGAACACAAATGTAAGTAATTAAAAAAAGCATATACCTATTTCGAAGCCTCTAAGGCCCCATCATCAGTGCTTATAAATTAAAGATAAAAATAAAACTATGGAATAAAAGAGGGGGGAGGCAGAGCCAGAAGGCGCACCTCACATCCATACCGTCAACAGCGAAATGTGTTGACGGTCGGGATGTGAGGTGCGCCTTTTGGCCCTGCCTCCCCCCTCTTTTATTCCATATTTTTATTTTTAATTTATAAGCTCTGATGATGGGGCCTTAGAGGCTTCGAAATAGCTATATGCTTTTTTAAATTACTTACATTTGTGTTCTTTAAACATTGTTTCTCTCTTTTTAAAGCAGTTCGATTCCAAATCACTTCCATGGTCAGGCTTTCCAATTTCATATCTTTCCGTTAAAAAATGAATTTGTAAATGTGTCAAAACGTTTTGCGCTTGTTGAGCAGAGCAGTTGAGAACAGCCTTAAGTTAAATAATTATGAAAATTATCTACTTTCTTGTTTGCACTGTCTTGAAAGCATTTTGAAAATTCTGACGAAAACAACATATATTTTATAAGGAAATAAGCATGGATGCTGTCATTTATTGGTTTCGTTTTAAAGTAAAAACATTCAGCTATATAGAAGTAAGGTAAAAATGTAAAACAGTTTTTTGGGTACTCAGGACTAAAAAAGATATATTCTTCCGCTTCTTCGGAAGTTCTTTTTGTTTTGATTTTCATCTAAATAAGTTCATATTTAATTTTTTAAAAAATGTTTGGATATCAGATTGCGTTTCCGAAGTATTAAAATATTTCTCTTTTCCATTAGAAAATTAGATCGAGTTACTTAATAAGTAACTAAAAGGCTGAAATAATTTAAAATAAACAAAGAGAAGTTTAAAATTATAACTTGCTAGGCAATATCAGTACGCTGAATATTCCAGAACTTGGAGAATGTAGATTAATGAGATCTTTCAATTACTGAATGAATAAACAAAGCTTCTTGTTAAAAGATCCATTTTCCTAACGATATCTTAACTACTTTTATATGATTTCTTGATATGAGGAAAATTGATGTTCCCTTAAAGTTATCTTTTTAGTCATTTTCTTTTCTTCTAGTGTTTATGTTCAAAGTACGTGCGATCTCCTAACACTCAAAAGAATTAATTGCTTCCAATATAATAGACGGGGAAATACTTGAGCGTAAGTGTTTTCTCAACTTCTTCCCAACGAAAGAGAATTTCGGCCTTAATATTTTTATCAATGATTTCTTATTTAATTATATTAAAAACTCTTAGCATACTAGATTATTTTTCGAAATAGAAAACGGTTGATTTTCTCATTTGAGCTTCAGTTGTAGTTATTTAAGGGAAAATGAGATTTTAAGATTTTTTAGTCAACAATTAAAATTTATTTCTTAGTTTATTTATTAAAATCAAATTTATGTTAGCTAAAATTTTGATTATAACAATGATATGATGTAAACGTAACTTGAAATTATTTTTTCTTTAAAATTTACTTTAGATGTTTTAAAAGTCAAACAACGGGTAATACCTTAAGGACAATAAACAATAGTTAATACTCAAAAGGATTAAACACTTCGAAATGTATTTAAAATATACTTTTTTTTACTACTTGCCAAGGAATGTTCTTCCAAAATTCTATTTCAGACGAATAAATATTTAGTTTTAATAGAAAATTCTTAATATACAAGATTGTTCTAATTTTTCAAAAGGATTCATATTTTCGTTAGAGTTTTAGATTTAGTTATTTCCATACATGACTACATTTAAAAAAATTTAAATTATAAATTTAATGTTAGAAGTTGTTTTGTAATATCTCCAGTTAATTTTATCAGTGAATATTCCAGAACACGATGAATTGTTGATCAATAGCTCTGTTCATTCTGTGACTGGATAAACAAAGATTTTTGTTAAATGATCTATTTTCTAAAGTTAATTTTAGCAACTTTTATTGGTAGTAACTTAAACCTTTTTTCAACCATTTTCCTTTATTCCACTAGTTGTCCAAATTACGCGTCACCTCCTAACGCTAAAAATGATTAATTACTTGCTAAATTAAAGATAGAGAAAGACAAGAGCTCAAATGTTTTTCCAGCTTCTTTTTAAGAACATAGCTGCCTTAATTTGCTTGATTAATTATTACTTAATTAAGGGGACGGGTGGACATTTAAAAAAATTTCATTTAATTTTCATAACAGAGATTTGAAATTTTGTGCAAATGTACATTTCATTATAAGTATGTAGATCACCTTAAAAAAAAATACTTTCTTATTATAATTTTAAGATTCTTTAAAAAATTTAAATTTTAACATGAAATTTTAAAATGCTCCTTGCGTCTTAATTGTTTAGATATTTCCTCAATTTTGCATTTTAATCACTTAAAAAACTATTACGAATAAATCTGTATATCGAATTTTTAATCCCTTTAATGGTTAATTTTTTAGAGATGGTTTTCTCCTCTAAATTGGTTCAAGAACCACTTTTCACGACAAGTAGGGGAGACTAGGGGGGTTGACCCACTTTTTACAAAATGATTTTTTATTTTTTAAATATTGAACGTAGAATAAAGTTTCATGTATAATTTTATTCGTTATACAATCAGTTATAAAAATAACATTGCTACATAAGTGTAACATATAAGAAATTTGAAAAATGATTGATTTTATTCATGAAAAAATAATGGGTCAAGGCTCCCCACATATGGGAGGGTTGATCCACTATATGGGAGGCTTGATCCACTATATGGGAGGCTTGATCCACTATATGGGAGGCTTGATCCACTTTGTTTTATATTGCAATATTTGTGAAGAAAAATAAAATCAGTTTAAAAAAAACAAAATAACGTTATGCTACATGCTTTAATGATTATAAAAAAATATTTTTAAAAATATGATGCTTAAACAAACCTGTTGAGACGCAATTGCAAGTCAGAGGAGAAAAATTTTGTTTTAAACTGGATTTTGTCTGAGCAATTATAATTGTACAGCAGAGAAAATGAAATTTTAACATTTACGGCAGCATTCTGTTAGAGACAGGTTCCGTTTTTATAGTGTTTCATGTTATTATATCCGGATTTAGCAGCCACTGACCCGCTTTTATTTGTCTCCTTGTCCTATTTTCGTGACACTCGACATAACAATGTCAAGTATGTGACAACTCTAGTTGTCACATAGTTTGGCTTCATTTCACTGTAGTCACCCTGGTGAAATTTGTCTACATAGATTCCTAAAGTTTTTCGATCGGTGTTATGTTCTTTTGCAGCCGCATGAACACTTAACTTATCATTAACATGATTTAAACTTTTAAGGGGCAAAGTATTTTCGGTACTAAAATGTTGAAATAAATGACTAGCACCGGGATTTACGAACAAATTTATTTGGAAATAAGAAAAAGGCTATATTTCACACACATATTAAATGGAAAAGATCTTAGCAAAATTCTAGTGCCATTGTGACGTATCGGAATTAACATTAAGTGGTTTTATAAACATACCACTGCCCCTGAAAGTGTTAAGACTGCTGCTTTCATCCTCCCTAGTCTTTACCACTGTTTCTATTTACCTATTGTAAGTAATATTTAAATGGAAAAAGTTTCTACCAACTTTCCCATTTTCTAGCATTTTTTCACATCTTTCTTTAATCAGTTTTAAACATTTTCTTTTCCATGACACCATTTTACTGTAGCTTTACCGAATAAATTTACATTATTTTATATATATAGCCATTAACTTTTCATTATGCACAGTGTATAATAAAAAGATTTCCAAAACCATTTGATTAAGGGAGCCTTCAGCTTCTGGACAATCCTCCTTAACATTGACTGGGTCAAACCTCCCTAAACAGACCTTTTCTAAAGAATAGCACATTGTTATGTTAAGCCTAACTTACTGTAAAATCTATGTTCCTGGAATGAAAGCTCGATATTTCTGCATTACTTTAAACCTACTTACGTAAATTTCTATGATATAATTTATTTGAAAAAAGCTTTCAAAAAATTTCTAAAAAGCGCAGCTTTTAGGTTGAAAACGCCTCACAATTGATTTTTTCCACATCTATTTCGATTATCTCTATGAAACGAACACTGTTGTATGAGCATTCCAGTAGCTTTGGTTGACACCTATTGATAAAACTCTGAAATCCCTTTAAAATATGAGAATTGATGGGTGGGTCAAGCCTCCCGTATGGTCAACCGTCCCTAGTTTCCCCCACCCACCACCGATTAGGCATCTAAAATCCAGATTTCCCTACTCCCCAAGCTGGATATGTGTGTGTAATGTGCAGGAGCCAAATCAACAAAGTCAATTAGTTAAGCAAGCGGTACAACAGAGAAACCAGCAAATTACAGGCTCTACAATTAGGCCGGCCGGGGCATTGGTCTACTGGATGGCCGCCATGCGGCGACCAAGCAGACAACCGTCCTGATTCCAGACAGGTATACTCGTTCGGCTAGGGAAATCTTGCAGCAAGGGGTCTGGTCATCGGTTTGGAGTCAGACGATGTCCGCCATGTACTCTAATGGCGCCTGGTGCATGTAAAATCCGTCGTGGGTGCAAAGTCCTCCAAGTTACCTGTGAGTTATACCTCTGGAGGTGCATTGCCAGCAGAAGGTCTCGTCACCTGATCAAGGTTCTAAATTACGAGGCCAACTTGAGTAGCAAAGCACAGGTACAAAACAACAAGATCAAAATGTTAAGTAACCGATTTAACTAAGTTCACAGCTAAGCAGTAGGCACAGTCGATAGGATGAAATTCTAGGCCCTCGCTAGATTTATTCTCACTACGCGGCGATTAGGCGATCACCTCCCCGATACCAGGTATCAAACCCGTTTAGCTGGGGAGACCCGTCAAGTACGGGCCTGGTCATCGGTTAGATAGATGGATAGAGATCTTTTTCTAAAATATCAATTTTCATCAAAATTCTGCCTTATAGTTAGATAAAAATCAAATTCAATTGTCTTAATGAAGTTGAATTTTAAGATGCATACACAGTTCTTTGTAAGCAATATCCGGATTCTTCCTTATCGGTTTCATGAATTTTGATCAAAAATTAAGTAGCAAGGAGCATTTCAAAAATTTAAAAAAAAGCTGAAACATCAATATTGAGAAAAACAGATTTAAGTACATTAAAAGGTCAAAAACTTGTCTGTGAACAAAATTAAAACACCTGTAACTTTGCCTAAAATAATCGCCTCTGCATGCGGTTTTTCACGATTGATGTAGTACAAATTGGAGAATATACACACAAAAAAAAAATATCGATTTTTTCTCAAATAAGGGTCCACAGTCCCCTTAAAGGGCCAAGAAATTGTTTGAATACAAAATTCAAATGTCTGTAACTTTGTGAAAAATAATCGCATCTGCATGCGGTTTTTCGCAAGTGACTCAGAACAAACTGGAGAATAATAATATGCACAAAAATAATTTTCAGTTTTTGGGCCCATTTCTGCTCAAATAAAGGTCCATGGTCCCCTTAAATAAAAATACCCTTTGTATACTACACTGCTGTTCAGAAATTTTAAAGTGACTCAATTTTCGATTAGGACTTTACATTTAGTTACTTTGCTGATTAAAATCATTCACAAATTTTGAAATTAGTATTTAAAAGTTTTACGGGCTTTCCTGCTACTTTTAGTTTATTTGAACAGGTTATATTCCATAACGTGGAGAATATCTATTAATGCCACCGTTCATTCAAAAATTAATTAACTAAACATCTTCTTAATGATCCGGTTTTTTTTAAAGTTTTATCACGTGTTATCAGAATTCTTGTTAAGATGACAATTCACATTAACTTTAATTTATTTTTTTTTACTATATATTTTTTTTCAAAGCACGCGCCGTCTCTTAATACTTAAAATGTTTAAATACTTCCAAAATCAAACTTAGTAAATGACATGAACATAAATCCCCCCACCCCAGGATTTTAAAGAAAAGCCTTCCTTAATTTAAGGAGAGGAATTCTTATTTTAAAAAAAAAAGTATAGAAGGTTGTTTTTTTAATTCTTAAAGTAATTCCCTTCTAAGCAGAGCTTCAGTTGTAATTATTAAAAGGCTAACGTTATTATAAAGTTTTGTGTTTAAAAAATATTTTTCCAATGTTAGTTTATTAAAATTACTTTTACCTTAGTTAACGTTGTTGCTAATTTTCGAAATTTTTCAACATTACTCATTGACTTGAGCTGTATCGGCTGAAATGAGACATTCTTTATTTATTGCTATGAACTTAATTGTTTATAATTATCAGTTCTGACTGACTCAAGACGTGTGTGCAAATTATAAAGCAAGTAATAATAAATGTGTGACTAAAATTTGAAGACGCTTTTTACGTGCTCATTAAAAGCTGCAGACTTCACAGTAATAGAAAATTATTAGTTTTAAACCGCAAAAGTGTTTAATACTCTTTGAGAAAGTTCTAGTATAACAGATAGTCATTTACAAAAATCATTACAAAAGATAAATCGAGGTATGTATACTTAAAACATATCTTAATTAGATGAAATTCGTATAATTAGAAAATCATTCTATGTCGTTGATGAATTAATTACATTTTATTTGATATGAAAATAAAAATATTTGGTCAGAGGTACAGAGAATCAACTTGGGCACACGCATAATTAACTAATAATTATGTGTATTTATCATCATCATCATCATCATGGGTTAGGCTAAATCAGCCTGTTCCGGCTCCATTGATCAATCCATCGGAGAGTAGGTCTATCTCGGTCACGGTAACCTCTGGGTCTGTAATTCAGAAGCTTTTTTGGCAATCGGACATTACTCATACGCTCTACGTGATTCTTCCATTTATTCTGATAATCTACTACTTTGTGGTTTAAGTTGTATATTTTTAAGTCTGAGCGTATGGAATCATTAGTAAGCCTGTCCATTCTTGTGCATCCCTTTGCAGATCTTAAAACTTCATTTCTGAAGCCTGTATTCTGGATCGTTCTTTGGTATTAATAGCCCATGTCTCCGAACCATACAGAAGTGCTGGGGTTGTCATTACTTTAGAAAATTTTAGCTATAGCTTCTGTACGTGTTTTATTTTTTAGAATTCTGATCAATGATCCGCAAATATATTGGAATTTATGCAATTTACTTTCCAGGTCTTTATTTTTGTTATATGTAGGCAATATATGTTACATCCCAAGTACTTGAAGTCTGAGGCTTGTTCTATTATCTAATTATCCAAGATAATTTTAGTTCTTTTGGGCTCTTTTCTTCTGTGTATTTATGTATGTATAAATTATTTAAAAAAATTTTTGGACATTTTCGTTTTCGTTTTCGGCCGAAAATAGGAAGATTACCGAAATTTTGTTTCGTTTCGGTTTCAGTCTTAAAAACCTGTGTCGGCCGTTCCTTAGTGATAATAGTAAACAATAATAACACTAAAAAAATTAATCACTTCGAAATAATGCAGTTAGAAAGAAATAAGCGTATACGTTTACTTTTTCGCTTTTGGAAAAAAATTTCTGACTTAATTTTTTTTTTCAACTGAGTTACTGCTGTTAGTATGCCCTTAATATACAAGATTTTTTTCCCGAAATTTTAAAGTGATTAAATTTTTTATTACAGCTCTATATTAAGTTACTTTGATGGCTGAAGTGGCAATATTTTAGAATTAGAAGTTGAAATTTATAGAAGATTTCCAATATCTTAGTTCTTTCTAACGGTGAATATTTCAGAACGCGGAGATTGTAAATTAAAGGCACTGCTCTTTCACAGAATGAATAAACGAATTTCTTGTGAAATGATAAATTTTTCTAACGTTATTTTATCTACTTTTATGTGACCTTGTGACACACAGAAAATTGATCATAATTTAAATTGTTTTTTTATTCGTTTTCTTTTGTTTCCGTACTTATGTTCAAAAGTACGTGCAATCTCCTAACACTCAAAAGGCATAATTGCTTGCAAAAATAGAGACAGTGAAAGAAAATGTTTTCTTCCGCTTCGCCGGAAGTAATTTTCTGCTTTAATTTTCTTTTGGATTAATTTTATTTAATAATAATAATAATAATAAAAATACCCTTTATAATCTAATATGCTTTTCTGAAATTTTTAAAGCAATTTAATACTCTAATTTAGATATAGATTTAGTTACTTTAATGACAAAAATTAAAAACAAAATTTGAAATTAGTAGTTAAAGTGATGTGTAGTTTACTATTTTTTTTTCAGATTTTCCAACGGTGAATATCCAGCAACGTGAGAACGTATAGTGGCTTCCAAAAAGTGTTCGTACACTTTAAAAATTTATAGTAAAAAAGTATTTACCTGGAATTGAATTTGAATATGAAGGCCAATATTTTTCCACATCTACTTTATTCTATTCTAAATAATGCTCAACATTTCTTTTTATTATTGACTGATTTTCTCTTTATATAAAAAAGAAAAAGGAAGGAGGCAGAGAAAGAATACACCATAAAAGTCTTCGTACACTGAATCATTTTCGGATAAATTCATAATTAAAATTATCGTCTGTCGTATTATTTTTATTTTTGCATTGTGGGTGCATTTAGGAAATCGTTTGATTTTAATTTTTGCTTACTTTCTCTGTAATATTCTATTTATTATTTAAATATGGCTCTTAGTAGTAAGAAACTACTAACAGCATTCAAAAATTGATTATTGTTCATCATAGTAGGGGTAAATCAGTTCGGAATATTGCTAAATTAATCAATTTAACCCATTATATGGTGCAGTATGTGGTAAAATGCTTTAAAGAAGAAAATTTGATCGAAAACAAGACAAGAAAAGGTCGTCCATCAAAGTTAACACAACGTGATCAGAGATTTATAATTAGAAAAATTGTAAAAAATCCACGTTTAAGTGCTGTAAAAGTTGCTACAGAATTTATTGAAAAATGTTCTACTTCAATTTCACCTGAAACTATTCGACGAGTGCTGATATCAGCTGGATTAAATGGGCGTTCTGCTCGTTAGAATTTTTTTGTTTAATGAGAAAAACAGAAAGCTTAGGTTTTCCTCCGCAAAATAAAAGATAAATAAACCTGAATCGTATTGAAATAATGACTTATTTGCAGATAAAAGTAAATTTAATATTTTTGGTTCCGATGGGCATATAATTGTATGGAGTAGAAAAAATGAACTTAACCCGAAGAACTTAGTTGGAACGTTTAAGCATGACGGTGGAGGTGTCCTTGTGTGGGGGTGCATGGGAGCATCAGGACTAGGTAATTTGGTATTTATTGATGACATAATGAAACACGAACTTTATTTAAATGTTTTAAAATACAATTTAAAATTATCAGCTCAAAATTTGGGTATTGGAAACAACTTTATTTATTTATTTATTTATTTATTTTTATCAAGGTAACGTTTCTAAGCACACAGCTCTTAACGTTCGCCTTTGGTATCTAAATAATGGTCCATAAATTCTGAAAGCACCTACTCAATAGGGTGGAGCGAAAAAAATGAATTTTTTAAAATAAAAAACGGGTAGTTGCCAAAAGTTGCCTTTATACAAGTACAACATCTGCGTGCAATATTACCGCTGAAAAAAAAAATGGGTTGAGTCTGCGCTTTTGGTTCAAAAGTCGAAATTTTGGGTAAAATTTGACATTTTTTCAAAAAAATTAAAAAATTCCTATAGAGCTGGCTATTATTTAAAAGTGTTACTTAAACCTTTATTATTAATAACTTAACATATTTAAACGATAAAACGATATCTTTATTCTGTATAACGGGAGCAAAACTGACAACTTTTGGTAAAAAAAGGCGTTTCCACTCTGTTGTGTCATACAACTAACTGTTGTTTGGAATACGTAGTTGCTTTCAAATCTACCCAGGAGGTATCACGTGGAGGTGGCTGCATTTCATAACACAACAGTGCATAGCTCGACCATCCTTCCATCTGAGCACAATGTTTATTTATATATAGAATTGTGATTTTTTATCAAAGACTGGCATAAGTTTTCTATGTATTAACCTAGTCCATCTCTTCTCTGTATCCACAGACGTTGGGTGATGCTGCTGTGACACTTCTTCACGCATATTTCTACTGCTTGTGTATGATAAGGTAAGCATAATAATACAGTGTAATTAATAGAATCTATTCAGCCCTCTAGTATCTTCACCAAAATTGCATCCAGTTACTGTATAGTGATTGAGAGTTCTGTTCCGACAACATTTTACAGCATTAAGGTATTTCATCTTTGAGTATGCCATCATTTGCTCTACCTCTTGCATTTTTTTATATGCTGATAAGCTTGTTGTTTAATGTGATGGCGATCGTCATCAAAATTGCAATAAGAATTTGCTTTCGACGTAAAAAGCTACCATTGTCCTAAATAAATAATTTTAGTATTTGTTTTTTTGCCGTTTTCTGTGATGTTTAGTAGCTGAGTAATTTCCCATAAGTTTTTAGATCATTTTTTTAGATGTGGATTATATTTGGTGTTAACTATCCTGCGGTATAAACTCGGATTACATACTTTGTGAGTGAACCAGACTGTGATGATCAATCAGTGCTTATATGAAGGCGAATAATTTTATGTGCCTTTGTGAGCCACCTTGCATAGGACAAGTTTCTTGGGTTCCTATTCGCTAGTTCTTCTGAGCAATATCTTGATGAAATAGCTTTGCAAATGTCTAGCAGGTATCCTATTCAGGTATTTCTGGTATGTGCTGAGTACACTTTTCTCGAATTCAGGAAATAATGTTTGAAAATTACTGTCTATGGCTTCAAAAATTGAAGTAAGAAGGGAATAAGCACGTGGACAAAGATTTTCCTATTGGTCCGGCGAATCCCTGTGGGTTAGAATTTAATTTTTGCCAACGATCTTGTCTAATAAATGATGCAGAGAAATTCACTGTACTTGGAGGTGGCATATGATCAACTGTAATGGTTCATTTTAAACATGTCCCTCGCAGAATGGATGAAACGACTAACAGATTTATCCACCTTCGATGGGCACTCACCGCCCATCAGAGTCTCTACGTTCACTCAAAAAGTACTGGTTATCCAAATTTGGCCCCAGGATAGTTTACAATCAAATGTAATCCACAGCTAAAGAAAGGATCTAAAAACTCTTCTGAAATTACTCGGCTACTACATAACACGCAAAACTGAATAAAACAAATATTAAAAAAAGGTTATTTAGAACAATGGTCGCTTTGCATACGCAGAGGAAATTCTTATTTCAATGCTCTCTGACAATTGCCATCATATTAAACAGCTAGCTGCTCAGCACATAATAGTTGAAAAATGAGAGTAAATGATGGCATACGCAAATCTGAAATATCGACAATCAACTTTGAAGCGGATAATTATATAAATTTAATTCATTGGAAAAGTTTTGTGGTAACAGAACCTCTAATCAATATGCATTTATCGGGTGCAATCTTGGTGAAGATAATAAAAGGCTGAATAGATTACATTAATATCATCCGCAGTGCATTACACTGTTTGTCTTCTCTTACACAAACAGTAGAAAAATACTTAAAGGAGATCACAGCAGCATCGCCCAACGTCTGTGGATACAAAGTATGGACTAGATTGATACATAGAAAATTTATGCCAGTCTTTGATAAAAAAATCACAATTCAATGTATAAATAAAACATTGTGTTCAGATGGTAGGGTTGCACTATTGTGATATGAAATGCAGTCACCTCCACGTGGTACCTCCTGGGTATTTTTGAAAGCAACTAGGTAAAAGCTGTATTCTAAACAACTATTAGTTGTATGACACAACAGAGTGGCAACGCCTTTTTTTCACCAAAAGTTGTCAGTTTTGTTCCAGTTATACAGAAAAAAAGATATCGTTTTATCGTTTAAATATGTTAAGTCATTAATAATAAAGGTTTAAATAACACTTTTAACTAATAATCATCTCTATAGAATGTTTTTTTTTTTTTAATTTTTTGAAAAAATATCAAATTTTACCCAAAATTTCGACATTTGGACCAAAAGCGCAAACTCAAGCCATTTTTTTTTCAGCGGTAATATTGCACGCACGTGATGTACTAGTATAAAGACAACTTTTGGAACCTACCCGTTTCTGATTTAAAAAAAATAATTTTTTTCGCTCCACCCTACTACTCAATCGTCGGATCTAAACCCAATGAAGCATATTTGGAAAGAAATGGGGGTTAGAGTAAGACACGACATTAAAATGAAAACCGAACTAAAAACAGTAATGATCGATGAATGGATGAACATTGATGCAGAAATTACAAAAAAAGCTAGTGAAATCTATTCCTAGACGTTTAAAAACTGTTGTTTATACTAAAGGATATCATATTAGGTACTAATTTAACGAAATATTATAGTTTTTTCTAATATGTAAAGATTTTTTTAAAGTGTACGAAGACTTTTGTGAGATAACATTTTTATTACTTTTTGATTATTGATTTTTTAAAAATAACGCTTTACTATGTTTTTAAGATATTTTACGTAGTTTTGTTAAGAATAAGTTTCAGTTCTTATTATTAAATAAGGTTTCCGAAATATTAATTTTAATTAATGGATAGAACACAATTTCATTGAAATTCGTAAGTGTACGAACACTTATGGGAGCCACTGTAGATTAAAAGGCACCGTCCATTCAATGAACGAATAAACAAAACCTCTTATTAAAGAATCCATATTTCTAACGTTATTTTAGCTACTTTTATCTGACAGAAAATTGATGTTATCGTAAACTTTTTTTTCTGATTTACTTTTGTACTGCTGCTCAAATTCTGTATGTGCTCATTCTTTTTATATTCAAACAGATTAATTACTGCAAAAATAATAGAGATAGAGAAGAACGCAAAATTTTTCCATCTCTTCTTCAAAACTGTCTGCATTAATATTTTTGTTATGGATTTCTTTTTTAATTATGTTAAAAACTCTCAGTGTATGAAAATGTTTTTCCAAAATTGCCACGTAATTCCTTTTTTCACTGGAACTACAAGTGTAGTTATTTTATGTCAAAAGAGATTTTAAAGTTTTCTGGCCAATAATTAATAGCTATTTATTAGTTAGTTTTTTTAAAATCATGTATTTATTAGCTAAAATTATAATTTTAACAACCAACGTAAATTAAAAGTATTTTTTATCTATAGAAACACATTTCGTATCAGGGTTCGTACGGGTACCGTTATTTTCAAGAACCAATTTCAGAATTTTTTTATAGAAAAATAAATCTACTTTAAACGAACGAAATTTCTTCTAATTTCAAGAGAGATTTTCCATGAGGAAATACTGGTACCGAAGAATTTCTTAGTCATGAAATTCAAGCAACCGTACGAACCCTGTCGTATATTTTGATAGTCACCAACAGTCAATGCATTAATGACAATAATAAACAGTTGATACTCAAAAGATTATTAGCTTCCAAAATTATTGAGCATATAACTTTTCAGCTGAAGTTAAGATTAACTATTTTAGAGTTTCATATTTAATAAATGGGTACTTCTTAGTTATTCCGTCGACCAATTTCGCCAAATTATATAAATCGCCAAAACCACTCACCGAATTATACACATTGACATAATTTTTATTTTAAATAACGAAAGAACAAATAAATTATTAAAAAATTAATAAAAATACGAATAAAATGTCGAATTAATGGTTTTATTGGCCATTATTGGCATTTAATGTTATAATTAATTAATTAATGGCAACCATTATTGGCATTTAATCTTACAATTTGGCGACAGTAATTTGGTCGACGGGATAACTAAGAAGTACCAATAAATGTGTTTTTTTAGTTAGTTTATTATGATCATATTTACCATAAAATTGCTACTAAAGCAAGTTACATGATGAAAATGAAACTATCAATAATTCTTTTTCTCCCATTAGTCTTACAAGGGGACCACCAAACGTGGTGCACAATGATTTTTGATTACTTTAAATCATGTTATAGGGTTTATACCCCTAACTATGCTGGGGAAGGGTTCTATTGAAATAAGCGTTAGCTTTTGAAAGTTTCGAGGTTAAATTTAGGCATAAGTTTAAAATACCCATAAGTTTACATTTTTCAATGAGGTCTTCGTGGCATAGAGGTATGAGTAACAATCTCGCTTAGGAACTAAACATTGGGGCTTTACTTCTTATGTTAGTATTTATAGTGCTTTATTTTTATGTAATATTATATTAGGTTGACAACCTGAACAGAACATATATGCTTTATACACTATGTAGCAAAAGGTGACCGGTCACTTGCGATTTTAGACGTTTTGTTAAATATCTAGAAAAATACATGAGGAATTAACCTGAAACTGCAGGTGTGTAAACAGTACAGTATAGGTCATATATTTCCGCGAAGATTTTTTCCCAAAACCCCATAGGGGACCGTCAACAAATTGAAAAAGAAAGAATATCTTTTGGATAACCCTGAAAAAATTAATGTAGCAAAAGCGTTCAAATACTTGATTATTAATAAGTGGCTTATTGTAATATACTGTGTTCATTTGTAGGAGGATAGCATGTATACTCGTAGAGAAATTAAGGTTTTTATAAAAACAGTCCCAAATTTCGCCAAGTTTTTTGCTTATAATTTGCAGAGTTCTTAATATAAAAAGAGTTATTTTCAGAAAATATGAAAAGCAACATTGTACATAATGCTCTGCAATCAGAATTAAAAAAATAATAAAAATTGGATGAAAAATGAGCAAGTTTACTAAAAAATGTTTCACTGCGCATGCGCGAAAGCAATCAAAATATAACATACATAATGTATTAGCTAAGTATATAGAGCAACTTTTGTGAAAGTCTCAAAATCATAGCTTGAAAATTCTGAAAATTATCGTTGATAGAATAAGCTCAAAATCCATTATTCCCAAAAGGAATAAAAAAGATGAGGGGTTGTATCCAAATACAGTAGTGCGTGCAACATGTGTGTGCTATATTGGCACTAATCAATGGATATTTGATACAACCCCTCATATTTTTGCTTCTTTTGGGGAACAACGGATATCGAGCTTATTCTATCGACGATAATTTTCATGTTTTTCAAGCTGTGATTTTTAGACTTTCACAAGAGTTGCTCTACATACTTAGCTAATACATTATGCATGTTATATTTTGATTGCATTCGCGCATGCGCAGTGAAACATTTTTTAGTAAATCTGCTCATTTTTCATCCATTTTTTATTATTTTTTAATTCTGTTTGCAGAGTATGGTGTAGAATCTTGTCTGTCATGTTTTCTGAAAAGAACGTTGTTTTATAATAAGAACTCTGCAAATTATAAGCAAAAAACGTGGCGAAATTTGGGACTGTATCTATAAAAACCTTAATTTCTCTACGAGTATACATGCTATCCTCATAAAAATGAACACAGTATATTACGTTAAGCTACTTATTAATAATCTCTTGCTGAACGCATTTGCTATATTAGTTTTTACAGGGTTATCCAAAAGATATTAGTTCTGCTTCAATTTGCTGACGGTCCCCTATGGGGTTTAGGGAAAAAAATCTTCGCGGAAATATGTGACCTATACTATACTGTTTACACACCGCAGTTTCAGGTTAATTCGGCATCTGTTTTTCTAGTTATTTAACGAAACGTCTAAAATCGCATGTGACCGGCCACCTTTGGCCATATATTGTAGCACCCCAGAGCCTATAGTCAAGAAAACAGAGTTCGGCACAGTAATCGAAGATTGTTAGGGATTGTAGCGCGACAGAATTTAGTTTCGTTAATTCCCGTAGTATAATTTCAAAAGAGATATACAATATTAAAGCAGCAACGCTTATATGTAAAAATTTCCCAGTTTTATAACTTTTTAATGACTTATGCAGTCATTTCTCTGTGACGTTCAAAGGTAGGATCATTTTCTCTTTGTACAAATAAAAATTTGACAGATTATATTTCAAAATATTTTTTCATTCTAACAAATAAAAACAATGTAACGTCATACTTAAAAAAAAAAAAAAAAATTAGTCAACTGGAAAAGTGAAAATGTTCTGCAGATATGAATGAAATATATTTTTAATAAATCACCTGTTGAACTTTAATCATTAATATGAAATTAAATGATATTTTATTTTATTGATAACATTTAGCATCTTTTCTACACAGTTACCAAATTTGAAGTTATGTTATACCAGAGTAAATTTTCCGTATGGAGGTTGACAAAAAGGCAACCAAATTGTAAGAATGTGAGGGACCAGCAGTAATATGAAAAATTTTAGTTTGGAGGAGAAACGAAAAAGTGATATAACAAGTGTTCTATTATATTACGTGATATTCTCTCAAATGGATGATGCCTTTACAAGTTCGCCACCTATTTATATTTCTTGTACTTATATTTCTAGGGTTGGAGAATTCCACAGCACAATTTTAGAGATATTGGACCATTGGCAAATTATTCCGACAACTTTAAAATAATGAATGGAAAAGATGAGTTTAAATTGAAAATCAAATATTTTAATTTTAATTATCATTTTTATAATATTCGCGATTTCAAGAAGATGGTGAATATTTTGTGTATGAAGAATTTACACATAAACCGCGTGATTATATCCCATTATGGTACCACAAAATTGCAGTTAACTTAGCTGAATTCCATCCTAGATGGAGTTTAGCAAGCAAATGGAGCACATCGATTTAAACAAAACCTTCACTTACATAGATGAAAAGATGATGTAATTCGTGTAGGAAATCATTTTGATAAATGTAAGAACACGGAATATGAAACTTATGAGAAATTTGTTGAAGCTCCAAAAATATAGACAAGGTAAGAAAATGCGAAATTTTTCAATTACTGATATAACTGAAATAAAATTTCAAAACCATAATATTAATTGTGTGAACTCTATATTTTCTAATACTTAGGCGACGACATGGACTTTAAAATACTGGGCAAAGATTACAGCTGCCCTTTTCCAGTCAGACGAACTTTATTTTGTTGCAAGTCAATCTGGGTAGCAAGATTGAAATAAAACCAGATTGCGTAAAATGAAAGAGGTTTGTTAGTCACAATGAGTTTTCTATGGATTGTGGAGATAATACCAGAATCTGAAAAAAAAAAAAAAAAAACGTTCGCAAGAAAAAAAAAAAAAAAGAAAGCTGATAAGCAAATTTGACCTGGATTATCAGGGCTCGCACCGTTCTTAAAATTTTCGCACTTTGCTACCAGTATTTTAATTAAAAATTCTTTGCGATAGATTCCAGTAACATCTTAATAGAATTATACAACAAAAAGTATCGTTTTAATTTAGTGGTAGCAAAGTGCGAAAATTTTAGGAACGATGCGAGCCCTGGATTATGCAATTAATACTAACCAACTTGGTTGTCATTACCAAACAACTTACAACAAGTCACTTGCTGAGCGGGGGGTTATAAATATTTTCGTGAAAAATTGAATCAAGTAACTCATTCTCGTACAGCCCAGTTATAGCATTTGGAAATGTTTTACCATCCATCTTCATATGCTTGCGTGAACAGTCTAGCACATTTGCCCATTTGTTATAAAAAAGGTAAATTAGTTAAGCGTCACGGAGTTGTTACGTTTTCAAAATCAGGTAAGTAAACAAAACAAATTTATGGAGACTATTTAAAATCTTGCCTATTTCCTTGCATTTAAAAGTATGATTTTCTTTTGATTTGTTGTTTAAAAGGGTGGGGGTGGGCAGACCGTTCGTACAATATACGATTGGGTTTTCGAAAATTAAAATACGAAGATTGCGTGCATAAAAAAACAATTCCACTAAAATATTTGACAGTCGAGTGATTTGTGTTTTATTTCGTCAATTGAAACATTTCAACAAAAAAGGTTGTAAAATTCAACTAGTTTGCTAGAAAGACAGAGGAAAATAGTTTCAAGGTCAAATGTTATCAAAATACATTCAATAATCTTACAATAATTTAGATCCCCTCACTTTCGGCCTATGATAACATACGCATAGTCTGCATCAAAATTAATAGGTAGTAGAGAGGTTTTCATAAATCTAAATGATTTATGTTGTCCGACAGCACTTTTAAAGAAGTCATGCCCGCGTATAAAAGTTCATTTTATAACCTATGCTGTTTCTGATGTCATTTTTCGCTTTGAATGTTTTTACCGTAAGTATCACCATATTAATGTGTACTTAATGGCACCGATCATGAAGCAATTTTGTTTTTCATTGTTAACGTATATTTTATCATATTTATAACAAATCAAATATTATAAAGCTATACATCATGTTCACTTACACTTTCCTCCAACATCGTTAAAAATATTCATGAGCAGAGAAAAATTGCTTTTCATAAATTGTGATGTTTGTAATGTCATTTTATTTATTGAATATTTTTACAACAAGCCTTCCCGATTCAATGTGTACTTACTTGCACTTATGATGATTAAGCATTTTAGTTTTTCAACATTTAGAGTATATATTTTATTATATTTATCGCAAATCAAGTATTAAAAATAAATACATTATGTTTATTTATGCATTCTTCCAATATTGATAAAAAATTCGTGATCATGCAAAAAATATCGTTTTATAGTGATTTTTCTAATGTCATTTTATCTTTTGAAAAATTTTACGATATGCATCACCCCATTAATTGCATATTTACTAAACTAATAGGTATTTGAAACGTATCTGAACTTTTGTCTCCAATTTCTTAAAAGCTAATACCTATTTGAAGAAAACCTTTCACCAGCATAGACTCAACAACATACTTTAAGATCATCAAAATCGGTGTGAAACATTTTTGTTGTTCCCATTGTCAGATACTTTGATGGCAGAAGTAATTTCAGTTAAAAGTTTTCAGTAGCTTATTCATATTTACAGTTTATGGTAACAAGAGATAATCTAGAACACGAAGAATGCATATTAATGTCTCCGTTCATTCATTGAATGAATAAACAAAGCTTCTTTTTAAAAGACCCACTTTTCTAGCGATGTTTTAACTACTTTTATCTGACTTACTGATACGGAAAAAAATTATGTTAACTTTAGCTTCTTTTGTTAACTCGTTTTCTTTTATTCTGGTGCTTATGTTCCAAAGTACGTGCTATCTCCTAACACTCAAAAGAATTAATTGCTTCCAAAATAGTAGACAGGGAAATACTCGAGCGTAAATGTTTTCCACGGTTTCTTTGTAAGTAAAGTTTTGCACTGATATTTTTTGGAGCAAATAATTATACAATTATATTAAAATCCTTAGTGTAACAGAATGTTTTACGGAAATTATAATTAATTTTTTTCATTGGAGTTTCAATTACAGTTATTTCATGACAAGAGACATTTTAAAGTTTTCTAGTGAATAATTAGAAGTTATTTCTAAGTTAATTTGTTAAAATCACATTTACCTTCACTAAATGTTTATTTATAACTGATAGGATAAAAATGTAATTTGCAATATTTTTTCTTCAAAATCATATGTTAGATATTGTGATAGTCAAACAACAGTTAATACATTAATGACAATAATCAATACCTAAAACTGAACTCAAAGATTATTCGCTTCTAAAATTATGAAGCTTGAAGTTTTCCTCGACTTCTTCGCAATGAATTTCCTGCCGTATCTTTCTTTCAGATGAATTTTTATTTAATTGTATTTGAAATAGTTTTTTATACAAGATGGTTTTTTAAAGTTTTAAAATGATTCATATATTTATTAGAGCTTTAGACTTAGTTATTTTGATGCATGACACCATAAAAAAATTTAAATTGGAAGTAAAAAATTATAATTAGTTTTCTAATATATTCAGTTTATTCTAGCAGTAAATATTCCAAAACACGAAGAATGCAGATTAATGACTTCGTTCATTCAATAAATGTTACTTTCAAATTCTTGTTAAATGAGCTATTATTTAATGTTATTTTAAGTACTTTTATCTGAGTTCCTGATACGAAGAAAATTTATATTAACTTAAACTTTTTTAGTTATTTTCTTTTGTTCCGGTAGTTATCTTCTAACGCTAAAAAGGAATTGCTTCCAAAATAATTAACAGGGAAAGACATGAGCGTAAATATTTTTCTCCGCTTCTATGGAAGGAAATATCTGCCTTATTTTTCTTTTGGATGAATTCTTATTTAATTAAATAAAAATATCCTTGTATATCAGATTGCTTTCCTAAAATTTCGAAATAATTTAATTTTCATTAGAGTTTTAGTTGTAGTCACTTTGACAATAAAATACATTTAGTTAATAATTTAAACGTTATTTTCAGTTTATTATGAAAATGTAGTATACTAAGTAACTTTTTAAATTTTATTTTAGATAAAATAAAACTATTTTTAAATTTCAGAATTTTTAAATTAAAATGTACCCTTAATACATATTAAAAACAATAAAATAGACGTTTCGGACGTAAATTCATCCCTCATTAGTACTATACAAGGTAAAATCACGAAAGGTGACATAAACAACTTAGAAACTCAAAACATGAATCCTAACAGTTAATTCAAATGCTAAAGTTAAATCAAAACAGAATATTCAGCTGGGATTTTGACTGCTTCATTAATTGGATTATTTCCTAAAATCGTACACCATTACACAAAATATTAGCTTTTGTAGCTACTGAAATTAAGTCTAATGATCCTAGTATTCGAAAAATCAAGGGCGTGATCAGTTATCACAGTATGGGCAACTATTTTTGAATTAAGATACTTTGTTTTAAAAGTGTGTCTATGCTCATAAAGTCTGATTTCTAGGGTACGACTTGTTTTCAGAGTATTTCCAGGGTGTTACTAAACTAAGTCCTTTAAATGCCCACTGGGATATTTATACATAAATTTACAAACAAAACTTCGCAATTATATAAATTTAAAAGCAACGTTAGAAACGCCAGAATAAGCAAACATTCAGCCGACTAGTTTCGGTAGCGTTTAGCGTACCGTCCTCAGTGCAAAGAATAACGGAAACATGCTCATTTATATACAGGAGAAACGGATTCAACTGAAAAGAACTCCGTTTCTCCTGTATATAAATGAGCAAGTTTCCGTTATTCTTTGCACTGAGGACGGTACGCTAAACGCTATCGAAACTAGTCTGCTGAATGTTTGCTTATTCTGGCGTTTCTAACGTTGCTTTTAAATTTATATCATTCTGTGCCAAGTAGCATCTTAATAATTATAAAACTTCGCAATTGTTTCGGTGCAACAAAAGCTGTTTTTTATTTTAAATGTCTTAAGGTGTATTGAGAATTTCACAGAAAAGTTCTTGTAGTATGGAACAGATAGAAAAGAATTCTCGACGTCATGCTGAAAGGAAGGAGGGGTACCTGGCACAGCATTTAGAATTTCAGAAAAAGTCCTCTTGCATCAACGGCGGAGTAAACATTTTTTTTTTCCAGATCGACAAAAATCTTCATCTTTTCGACATTAAATAAATCTTCACTTCTGAAATATTCGAATACTTTAGTCATAAGGATTTTAAAGGCCGCAATTGTGTGTTAGGGAGAAACTCTGATTGAAAATTTAAGTATTGGCCAGAGACGGCGGGTTTACGATAAACAGAAGTACTAACACCAAGGGTTCGTACGCTTCAAGGACTTTCAAGCCATTGTATCAGAATTTTTGTAAAGTAATATTTGCCTTATTTAACGAAAAAAAATTCTAGACTTCAGATATAGCTAGCAGAACTTTACGAAATTTCTGGTACTAAAACACCTAGAAACCCTTGAATCCCTTGATACGTACGAAATCTGTAATACTCTGGATTGTAGCATCTTTTTCCCTTTCAATGTATATGTATCAGAGAGGTAACCGGCAATTTGATTGATATTCGATAGTAAACTGTATTGATGGATAAATTGAGTTGACCATGTCTAGTATTGTCTTCTCCATAATTTTAGCGTATGGCCTAGATTGTGCATAATCATATTTTCGATATACACTGTTAATAAACGGTCAAGTGGGAGTATTACTCGCGCACAGAGGGTTTCGAAAAATATGAATTAGTAAGTGCATTAATAAAAAATACCGTTGCTAAAAGAATACTAAGACTTTGTAAAAACTATACAACGTAGGGTTGGGTATAGCTGTATAGTAGACAGCGTGCAAAGGAAAGTCTCTTTAACCTGAAAATACTTGCGAACGGAGAGAGCTACCGCTATACAAGTGAGGTAACGGTACAGTAAAGCGACTACGCCCGACCTAATGCAAACGAAGGCAGCACCCCTAGTGGCGAAATTTGGAAGATAGCCATTGCAAATCGAAAACGAAAAGAGGTAGAGCAAATTTTCCAATTAGAAAGTTTTAGAGCATCAATAAATTAGTACGAAACGACATTTGGTTCACACGGATAAGATAAATCGTCGCCTGCATACCCAAAAATGTCCGAAATCGATGAGCGACGATTCTGCCTTGCCTATTCACATTCCGGAAATGTAGCAGTGCACAATAGCAGATTGTGACGTTTTACTGTGCTGTAATGTCTGTAAAGATTTAATTTCCAATGCATTTAAAATTTTAGAATAACCCTTTCAGGACCAGAAGAATTCTGTTCGTAAACTGATGAAGTAATTGACTGACACCAGAATATTCAAACGAATTTCTGAGAAAATAAAAACCCGCTAATTTGCACTTTCATTACAAAAGCAAAATTTCATTAAAATATTGTTGGTGCCATATGTCAGTTTTAGAATTAAAATTAGGTGGTTGGACCGTCTAGCCACCGCCCTTGAAAGGGTTACATCTATGTCGTCGTATTGAAGGGGCTTGCAATAGACTTTTTACGCTGAGAAATGTGCATGCAGAATTACTCTCACGAATACAAACGTGTATCGTGAGCAAAGGCGAACTTTTCGAACATACTGAATATTAACTTTTTACCATTGTGAGACAGTTTGTCTTTTTTTGTGTGTGTGATGTTAGAAAAATCTATTGAGATAAGTACGTATTTATAGCATAAATTGTGCGTATTTTTTCATACTTCTGACTATTCCATTCAAAAGTTTCCACAAAATGGAGTGCATCGATTTCGGACATTTTTGGGTAAAAAGACTAAGATTTATCTTATCCATGTAGGCCAAATGTCGTATTCTATTAATTGGTGCTCTAAAACCTAATAACTGGAAATTTTGCTCTATCTCTTTTCGTTTTCGATTTGCAGTGGCTATCTTCCAAATTTCACCACTAGGGGGCGCTGCTGTAGTTTTCATTAAATCCGGCGTAGTCACTTTACTATACCGTTACCTCACTTCCTTAGCGGTAGCTCTCTCCGTTCACAAGTATTTTGAGGTTAAAGGGACTGTCCTTTGCACCCTGTATACTAGAAAAGTATATACCATGAAAGTTCAAAGATATATGGAACCTAAATAATAGCAAATATAGCTGTTCTGTATATTTTTTATTCCATATAGGTTTTTAGTTAAACTTTAAAGACATAGTGGATGTATTAAGAGAGCCACTCAATGGAAACCAGTCTCGAATCCCATAGTATTTATGTGATTCATTCTGATTAAATTAGTCTGTTTTTAACAATTTGAAGTTTATTGCTTTTATACTGCTGCTGGGAATTGCATTACATAAACATATCCTTAAAATTTGTTATCTAGGCTTTAAAAGCCGATGGAGCATACAGTACGCCGTCCCTGTTATTATGTATATCCAAACCGTCCGTGTCTTTAAGGGTTAATATTTCAGCTAATTACCGACGATTTTTTCCAAAATTCATGATCAACAATGCTTTTATACTTCTGCTACGATAGGTACCTCCAGCTCTGATCAACTTTCGCTGAAGCTCATAAATCGAAATTTGAATGTAACTGAAACATGCGATTTTCTCAAAAACTGTGTGACGTAGGGTAATCGCTATAATTTTCCAGCAAGGATTAAATGAATGTCTACTACCTCTAATTTTTTCAGAATTTTAGTTTCAATAGATTCGGAATTAGATAGGGGGGAACATATTTTTGCACTACATTTTCCACCATAACTTTGAAAATATAATACTTAAAATTAAATGAAATATATTTTTGATTTCAGCGTTACAAAATCTTTCACATGATACCCCACACGATATACAAAGAAAAGATTTTTTTTTCAAGTAACTTAATTAGCCTCTCTACATTTTTCCTAAATATATTTATGAATATTTATTAATCTGCAAATATGTGGGTCAATAGTCTTTATTACTTCCCCCAATTTGAACTTTCTACGTCGCATAGTTTACGAGTGAACGGGCTGTGACAGACAGACAGACAGACACGGGAGTGATCATATAATGGTTCCGTTTTTACTTTTTAAGTACGGAACCCTAAAACTCTGCAACTTTTGCTGCATAGTCGCTCTTTTTTATAGAATATCTCTATTCTGGCTAATGAGAATGTTCCATAATATAGTCAAGTAATCGTTTTCTATAAAAGTGGTGGAGTGACTATGCAGCAAAAGTTGCAGATTTTTAACAGGGTACTTCATTACTATCTCGGTTATCGTAACTGACAATGGTGAGCCTATCGCTGGACTATTGACTTGTTTAAAAAAGTACCGTTCAAAATAAAGCAATTTAAAGACATTCCGAAACGAATCAACCGTATGGTAGTTACTTTATCCAATTCTGTGGTAGACTCAGTAATCGACCAGATGTCATCAAAAACGGCACAAGTGAACTGAAAAAGTACTGAGATGAAAAGCGAAGTGACACCTAGATAGACCATAATATGATCAGGTGGAAATATGAAAGATTAAATATAACCCAGGTAAAAAAGTCAGCAAAAAACCTTTAAAAAAACATTCAGGAAAACTGAAGGTATTTCGGACAAAAAAATCTGCGGGTTTCCTTTAGGCAAAAAACCTGAATTAACCCCCCACTTTTTTTGTCCGAAATACCTTCAGCTTTCCTTTAGGTAAACAAACCTGTGCATTCCCTTACAGTGTTGTCCGAAATACCAGAAGTTTTCCTTTAAGTAAAAAACCTGTGTCTTCTCTTTACATAAAATCATGTAGTATCACTGTACGGCCTGCTTTAGTCTTAAATATCAGTGGTTTTCCTGAAAGATAAGCCAGTGAAGTGGTAGAAGGAACACTGGAAGTGCATAAAATAAATAAGTGATCACAGGCCGTTCCAACAATGTCACAAGGTGTGCCGGCAAAATTGATAAAAGTGCCTCCTCAGGGGGGGGGGGGTGATGCAAAGAGGGGTCAGGGACATCAGATGTGTATAACATGAACAATTAGTTATAGGCCATTCCAACACTATGTCATATGAGGGGTTTCGGCAAAATTTAGAAAACAGCCCCCTCAGGGTGGAGCAAAGTGGGCGGAGGGGCATCAGATGTGCATAACATGAATAAGTGCTCACAGGCCTTTCCTACAATATGTCACATGAGGGGTGTCAGCAAAATTTAGAAAAGAGCCCCCTCGGGGGGAGCAAAGTGGGGGCAGGGACATCGGATGTGTATAACATGAATAAGTAGTCACAGGTCGTTCCGACAATATGTCACATGAGGGGTTTCGGCAAAATTTAGAAAACTGCCCCCTGAGGGGGGAGCAAAGTAGGCGGAGGGGCAACAGATGTGCATAACATGAATAAGTAGTCCCAGGCCTTTCCGACAGTATGTCACATGAGGGGTTTCGGCAAAATTTAGAAAACTGCCCCCTGAGGGGGGAGCAAAGTGGGCGGGGGGGGGCGCATCAGATGTGATTAACATGAATAAGTGGTCACAGGCCTTTCCTACAATATGTCACATGATGGGAGTTAGCAAAATTTAGAAAAGTGCCCCCTCAGGGGGGGAGCAAAGTAGGCGGAGGGGCAACAGATGTGCATAACATGAATAAGTAGTCCCAGGCCTTTCCGACAATATGTCACATGAGGGGTTTCGGCAAAATTTAGAAAACTGCCCCCTGAGGGGGGAGCAAAGTGGGCGGGGGGGGGCATCAGATGTGCATAACATGAATAAAAGGTCACAGGCCTTTTCTACAATATGTCATATGAGGGGTGCTAGCAAAATTTAGAAAAGTGCCCCCTCAGGGGGAGCAAAGTGGGGGCAGGGACATCGGATGTGTATAGCATGAATAAGTAGTCACAGGCCGTTCCGACAATGTGTCACATGAGGGGTTTCGGCAAAATTCAGAAAACTGCCCCCTCAGGGGGGAGCAAAGTAGGCGGAGGGGCAACAGATGTGCACAACATGAATAAGTAGCCCCAGGCCTTTCTGACAATATGTCACATGAGGGGTTTCGGCAAAATTTAGAAAACTGCCCCCTGAGGGGGGAGAAAAGTGGGCGGGGGGGCATCAGATGTGCATAACATGAATAAGTGGTCACAGGCCTTTCCTACAATATGTCACATGAGGGGGTGTTAGCAAAATTTAGAAAAGTGCCCCCTTAGGGGGAGCAAAGTGGGGGCAGGGACATTGGATGTGTATAACATGAATAAGTAGTCACAGGCCGTTCCGACAATGTGTCACATGAGGGGTTTCGGCAAAATTTAGAAAACTGCCCCCTCAGGGGGGGAGCAAAGTAGGCGGAGGGGCAACAGATGTGCATAACATGAATAAGTAGCCCCAGGCCTTTCTGACAATATGTCACATGAGGGGTTTCGGCAAAATTTAGAAAACTGCCCCCTGAGGGGGGAGCAAAGTGGGCGGGGGGGCATCAGATGTGTATAACATGAATAAGTGGTCACAGGCCTTTCCTACAATATGTCACATGAGGGGTGTTAGCAAAATTTAGAAAAGTGCCCCTTTAGGGGGAGCAAAGTGGGGGCAGGGACATCGGATGTGTATAACATGAATAAGTAGTCACAGTCCATTTCGACAATATGTCACATGAGGGGTTTCGGCAAAATTTAGAAAACTGCCCCCTCAGGGGAGCAAAGTAGGCAGAGGGGCATCAGATGCGCATAACATGAATAAGAGGTCACACGTCTTTCCAACAGTATGTTATATGACAGGTGTCGGTAAAAGTTAGAAAAGTGCCCCTCTTTAGGACTGGTATTGTGCCCCCCCCCCCCCTTGAAATTTTTATATATTACAAATAATATTTATCGGAAGGCTCCGTAAAAAAATTCAATCTAAAATGATGAAAATACTGCAATAAAAAAAAAAAAAAATCTGAAAAGTAAGACATAATAAAATTCCCCAAATCAGAATATGATTATAAATGCGCCATACATTGACTTCACTGCAGAACATTTCAAATTTTCATTTTCACGAAAATCCACTATTCAATTGTAGGAAAAATCGCGAAATTTGTCATTCAATGGCAAGGAAAAAAAACCGGCAAGCTTTTTAATCGTTCATTTAAAAAGATTGCGAAATTCATCAATCGGTCGCAAGAAAACTCGTTCAATTCGTCAGTCATGGAGAACAATTCATGAAATCCTTTAGCTTGCTGTGGAAAAACATACAAAATTCGACGAACAGTTGCGAGAAAAAAATCCACGATTTCGCCAATCGGTTGCAGGTAAAAAAACGCAAAATTTGTCAGTGCACCTCTAGAAGAAACAGCGGAAAAAAAACTACGATCTTCTCTAATCGTTCGCAAGAAAAAGCCTCAAAATTTGCTATGTTAAAAGGAGAAATTCGTGAAAATTGCAAATCGGTTGCGGTTAAAAAAAAATCGTGAAGATTGTCAGAAGAATCTGCGAAATTCGTAGATCAGTAGCGGAAAAAAACTCACGATTTTCTCCAATCTGTGTCAAGACTTGCTTACTGGTTCAAGAGAAATATCGCAAAATTTTAAAATCGGTCAGAGGAAAAAAAAAAAAAAGTGAAATTCGTCTGTGTATTATCGAAAAAAAATAGAATTAGTCGATCAGTCGTGCAAAAAAAAAAACCATGAAGATTTGGCCAATCAGTCGCAGAAAAGCGACAAAGTTCACCAGTCGACCATGAGAAGATAATCACGATATTCACCGATCTGTCGCAGTAGAATGCGAAATTCGTCGATCGGTTGCAGAAAAAAAGGGTTTTTTACCAATCGTTTACACGAAAAAGAGAAAAAATTTGCTAATCAGTAAAAAGAAAATATAATGTAATTCGCTTATCAGTCGCATGTAAAAAAAACTCTGAAGTTGTCAGAAAATTCACGAAATTCTTTGATCAGTCGTGGAAAAAACCAACGATTGTTTCCAATCTGTCGCAAGAAAAAATTGGAACATTTGCCAATCAGTCTTCGGTAAAAAAACATGAAATTCATGGATTGGTCGTGTGAAAAATAACTACGATTTTCGCCAAAAAGTTAATGAAAAATATCACAAAATTCACCCACCTGTCGTGGTTAAAAAATTCGAAATTCGTCAATGAATTGTGGAAAATATATCAAAATTCTTCACCCAATCGCAGGAGAAAAATTGTGAAATTCATCAATTTGGCCAGAGAAAAAAAGGCCAAATTCGCCCGTTGACAGAGGGAAAAATCTGAAATAATTCGAAAATCATCAATCGATTGTTGGAAAAAAACCCCGCTAAATTATCATTCGATTAGGGGTGGTAGAAATCACAAAATTCACCAATAATTTCATTCGCGTGAGTATGTTAGGGTTTTATGAAATGTCTTTTGCATTTCTATAAAAGATGCAATTGCACTTCTTCATATAAAGAAAATTTTCCTGTGACTTTTTTTTTTTTTAAATTCACACAGAACATTTGATTAGCTGAAGTACATTGCAGAACATTGCAAAGTATTCAGCTTTGGGAATGAAATTCTTTGATCAGCCGCAGAGAAAATCTGTGAAATTCAGTCAGCGACCATATGAAAAAAAAAATTCAACAACTGTTTATGGGAAAAAATGAAGTTTGTTGATTAGCTAAGAAGAAAATCGGCAAAATTCATAAACCAGATATGTGAAAAAAATCACACGAGTTTTGCCAATCAGCCGCAAAGAAAAATGCAATATACGCCAATTGGTATGGTTTAGATGTATTATAATCCCGCATTTGCCATCTTTGATTTTTTTCTTGCATGAAAACTCCTTTTTCGCCAAGTAGTAAATGTCGCCAATGGTTAAATATTGTTGATAGATTAATATAACATTGAAAAAACTGGAATATAATCATTATAACTATTAATTAAAAAACATTTTTAATTCACGCCAAGAAAATAATCCAAGATGGCGGATGTGGGATTACAAAACATTTGTTCTGAAATAAAATATCACAAAATTTATCAGTTGGTTGCGGGGAAAAAATTGCAAAAATTCTCATTCAATCACCTGAAAAAAAAACTGAGAAATTCAACCGTCGATTAATGGGAAAAAAAAATCTAGAAACCCTTCAGTCGATTGCTTTAAAATATTGTGAAATTCGTCAATTGGTCACAGGAAAACAACATGAAATTCAGCAGGCAATCATGAGAAACAATCGTGAAATTTTACAGTTGGCTGCAGAAAAAAATGTGAAATTCGTTAAACAGTTACAGGAGAAAAACATAATTCGTCAGTCAACAGGGAGAAAAATCAAGAAATTTCATCAGTTGCAGGAAAATATCACAAAATTAAAAAGGTCAAAATAAAAAAGGACTAAATGCAAAATATTTTCAGTGAACAAGGTTCTTGAGTGTTTTTTTTTTTTTTAAGTGTCCAGCTGGCAGTAATTTGTTTCTAGAGTCCACACTGTTGAAGGCATTTTTAATATAATTGTAGAATAAAATGAAATAAGTGATTACCACTCTATTGTTATTCATACTGCTTAATATGTTTCTGAATAATTAATTTGTTAAGACAGTGTTATTGTAATTTTTTTTTTTTTTTTTTTAAATTTACATTTGCTTGTGGATATTTCTTTTAAAGAAGATTTCAATATAAAAAAGAATGCAGGTGTGCATTTTTATTATCTGCCTCTTAAATAGGAAAAAAAAAAAAAAAAGAAAGAAATATTGTTTTTCACCCTTTTATGATATGAATCCATGTATATTAGCATTGAGTCTAAGCCACTTTAGCAGGGCGCAGCGCCGGCAGCCTTTTTTTTTCTTTTTTGTGCATGGCAAAGCTCTTTAAAACCCTTCTGCTCTTTTTAACACTTCCTATGCTCCCTGTGGCAATTCAACTGATCGCGGTAAAATATCGCAAACTCTAGAGACTCTAAACAAACCAGTTCAAAATATTTTTGTGAATAATGTACAAGTGTGCCCTTTTTTAGAAAAGTGTTTCCTTTTGTAATGTAATATTAATGTTAAAAAAAGGAAGGAGGCACGTAATAAAAATGCACACATGCATACTTTTTACACGATTAAATCAAGTTGACAAAAAGATCTAAAAACAAATATAAAAAACACCAACTGACCAGTAGTAGAATTGACATAAAAAAGCCACTGGTCCCAAGGAACAGTAAGCATGAGAATTTATTTGTCCGCATTCATCACTGGTCTGCTACATAAAATTCTATTTCATCCCTTTAACCCTTTGAGTGACAATTAATTTCTTCATCTGACTAAGATTTAATCGAATTTTCTTTGTTTTTTTAAATAAAATAAAGTTATGTGATATGTGTTTAATTGCAGTTTTTGCAGGGAGAGGAAAGTTTACGTTTACCTGTCAGAGAGAGGGGGGGGGGAGTTGCTGGTCCTGCAGATAAAATTTTTCAAATTAGTGGTCCAATTGAATTTCTGGTGGTACAGAACAGTCCCAGCGGACCCCCAAGGAAATCGAATGCTGAACTGACAGTGAATAATATGACTTTTTAAATATTTACTACTCAAAAACATATTAAGCAATATGAACTGAACAAGCACAGAATGAAATCAGTTATTTCTTTTAAGCCTGTAAATGATAAAAGTAACAATGCAAACAAGAAAAAATTACACAAATAAAATTTACATACACAATAAAACATGCGAATCTGCTCAAAACATGGAAGATTCTCACCCATTACAGAACAGTCCTTTTTAATAATTGTTTTGTACACACAGGAGGTAAACGCAGGGATCGATCCAGGCAAAATTTGAGGGTTTTTTTAGGGCCCTTTCACAAAAGTCTATTTAATAAAATAGGCCCCATCACAAAAATAAATATTATAAAATGAGCCCCTTCACAAAAATAAATTTAATAAAATGGGCTCCTTCACAAAAATAAATTTAATAAAATGGGCCGCTTCACAAAAATAAATTTAATAAAATGGGCCCATCCTCAAAATTCCTTTTAATAAAATAGGCCCACTTCATAACATCTTTTGCATAAAAACTATTTTAAATATGTAATTAGTAAATAAAACCAGGTAATGCGAAACAAAAACTTTAACTGAAATTTAAAGAAGTTTCTGTTAATAAATTCTTGATCCGAATTTGAGTAACTGGATTTCAACTATAGTTACAAAATATTACCTTTCACAAAAATAACTTTTAATTTTCACAAAATGGAACCCAAGAATAAAAACCTGCATCGACCCCTGTTTGTTAAAGGCCCCAAGAATCTATATATAATTTTTAATGATGTTATGCACTATAGAACAATATTATTGCTCTAAATTTGTCTTTAAATGTTTTTTTTGTGAAAAAATTACTTTATTTAAAATAATTATACACATGTAAAGAATTTTAAAATTATTTTTCCCATATTTCGTATTCTGTATTATAAATTATTCTACAATATATAATTTTTTTAAAATTAATTTTATGAGTCGAATATTGCAGCTAGAGACATTAAACCCCGCTAAAAGATTTGCCAGAGATATTACACCTCCACTGAGTATTAATCAAGCATCTATGTTCCTAAAAATATTATAGCTGCTTGATTTTTAAAGAAACCAAATTACTTACTCATAAAATGATATTCCAATACAGTGATCTGCTTACAAAGAACTTAGGTCCTTTAAAGGACCCTTCACAAACTTTTCCCCCTCAAAACAAGGGCCTTTCACAAAACGTTTCCACCTCCAAACTGAGCTTTTTACAAGTTTAATTATCAAGAAGTAATTTAATCCTTCTATCACTTTTATGCATAATGGAAATATATGCATATATCTCCTTAAAAGTATAAACAAGAAACTGCACATAACGATTCTTTGAAATTCAGAAAATTATGACTAGATTTTTTCCAAAAATAAAAAGACGTATTAATGAAAATATCAAAAAATAAAATAGTTCTCTTTGGATGTATTTGAAAAGTGAAGTGTCACGCCGTTTTTAAAACTGAGAGATTTTTATCGCTATTATTTTAAAAAATAGTAAAAATTCATCTTTAGTCATACACGAAGATTTCTTGTAAAACATTATTTCCATACCACAGTATTTCTATACCGAAAGTGGTAGGTTTACCGAAAGTGGTTAGTATCGCATGAATGGCTGAATACAAAGTACCAAGCTATAATATTAAAATAAGTATAATACAAGGCTCACTTATACCCCTCTTACGGCTATATATATATCCATTTAAAAATTAATTAAAATGTGACTAATATACAGATAAAAAGAGCCCTGCAAAAAGGAAAAATAGAATAACAAAACGACAGCGTAACGACTGCTCCCGCTTATTTTCCGAGTGGCGGAAAAGTAAACATGCTTTCTGTGTGTTGAGTTGATAACTTCCTTCTCATTCTCCCACGACATGGAGTCAGAAATACAGCTACATGAAGGCTGCTGTCATCTCGAGGGCCCTGGTTCGAGTCCCTGGGTAAGACATGGATGTAATTGTGTATGTCCCATTGTAGTTATATAATATATGTAATGAAAAATAAAAATTGTTGTGACTTGTTGTTGTTTCTATGTAAAATAAGGATCATTCGAGGCGACAGCCATTGTAGCTATAGGCCCCAAAGCATTCTCCACCTCCGTGGACTTCAAATGTCAAATTACAGCTACATGATCAAAAATCAAATGTTGCACCGAAAACTTTGTTTTTGAAGAAGTAACTTTTATAAAAACTGGAATTCACGCCTGATAGAGGATAAGGGCAAATTATGCATGTAATAACCCCACCTATATTTTTCAGCTTTAATCGTGGACGCTACCAAAATGAGGAAAGGGGGGGGGAGGGACCCTGCCCCTCCCTAGATTTTAAAATTTAAGTAACTAGATATTTCTTTTTGTTATGTTTTCAAAAACAATATAAAATGTATTATTTTCGAGTAACTAAATTAAAAGAGCCTCTTTTCTTTAATGTCAGTATGTGCAAAATTCTTAGTTTCTTTTTTAAAGAGGTGCTGTTTGTGTTGTTTTATGATGGCCAATTGTCTACACTTGGGATATTGGGCCGAAGGGGGGTTGCCTGGGGTCTTTCAAAGGGAAGCTAATCCGTATTTAAGCAAAGAAATCCAAGGTTCGAAGAAAACCACGAAAAAAACTCCGAACGACTAGGCCGACGGGCGCGATTGGGTTCGAACCCAGCATCTCCCGTCTACCAGCTTTGAGAACAGAACCTCTCGGCCACTGGTGGGGTGGTTTTGAAGAGGAACTAAAGATTTTGAGCTAGGACGACAGGAGTGGCATGGTGGAAGTGGGGGGGGGGGGGAGCGGAGTGCATTGTATCCCTTCCTGCATTTTGAAATTTAATTAACTAAAATTTCTTTCTTTTTTTTGTCTGATTTAGAAGAGCACAGTAAAATATATTCTTTTCGAAAAACTTAAAATGAAAAACTAAATAAGACATTTTTAGAAAAGGGAGAAGGGAAATTGAGGGCCCTCGTTAGATTTTGAAATTTAACTAAAAATATTTTTTGTGCGTGTTTGAATACGATTTTGAATATTAATGAAAGGGACTTTGAAATAATTTGGAGATTTTTTTTTTTTTTTTTTTTTTTTTTAGGGTGCAATTTTTGTACGTGTTAGACTTCGAAGGGTTATATTTTTACTGGTGGTAATTTAAGAGAAATTTATGACAAATTTTAGGATAAAAAGGGGACTTTGAAATACTTTCGTGATTATTTTTTTTCGTTTTAGGGGGAATATTTTGAGATTGAAATTTTTTAGCTTGTTAGAGTTAGAGGTGAAATTGTTACTGGTTATAATATTAGAAAAAATTGTGGCAAATTTAAGGTCAAAAAGGGCTTCGAAAAAATTTCGTGATTTGTTTTTCTTTTTAGGGGGAATTTTCGGAGATTGAAATTTTTGAGCGTGTTAGAGGTGAAATTGTTGCTCGTAATAACTTCATAAATGGGGTAATTAAAAATTTTAACTAGTAGACTCTTCAAAATAATTTCGAGATTTTTCTTTCTTTTTGAAGGGATTTGTAGGGAATTAAAAAATAGTATTTTAAATGGTAATTAAAAATCTCAACGAGGGGGACTTTTATTTCTAGAATGGGATTTTTATATCGCTATTTAAAATGGTAATTTTAAATATTAATTAGAAATTTTAACGAGGGGGAGTTAAGAATTTTTGACTGAACCGGTGGAAGACGTTAGATTTCCGGGAATTATCTAATATATTAATTTCGAAATAAATTTAAAATATTAATGAGGAAATGCGGGCATATCAAAATCTTAGATACCATAATGTGCAATAATAAAACCTTTAAGTAAAACCTTCATGTTACCTGTTAAAGAAACAATTTTCATTTTCCTTCAACATACCTCATGTGATTTCACGAAAATCTTCTAAGTCATTGAAGGTAATTTGGAGGTTATAAATTACAGAAATAAAGCTGTATGAAATCTTTTAAAAAGAGGTACACTTCTCTTAAGATAACCTTTAGTTTTCATTTGCCTTAAAGATACCCCTTGAAACCTTCAAAATGGCTGCAAAATCTCAAAATTTTTAAAGGTTTTTCTCTGATTTTTTTACCTGGGAATCTAAAAATCCGTATGCTTAATTTAAACTGTAAGGAGAAGTAGAGATTAGATGTTTTAAGAGTCCTGCCAAACATTTAGATAATTTATAAAGTACTGTCCGGGTGAAGTCAGTAATTTACCTCAGAGGAAAACCAGGTTCGGGAATCTTAGGAAAGCTTTAATGTCGTGTAATAAAGCCTGTATAGAACTTTAGTCTCTCAGCTAGAGGTGTTGAAGTAGTTTGCCCGTAGGCGTTATTCAAGGATGTTGCATTATTCTTTAAAATGATTTTCTTCATTCATGCTTATACTAAAAATGAATTCATTTAATGACGGTAATGGTTCTTTTCGATATGTTTATGTGCACAGCAAACGGATTATATAAATACACATAATAAGTATGTTTTTCAAAAAAATTTAATATTCATTGTGTAACAGTACGCCGTTAAATGTAGTTATTCATAACCAAAAAGTGTAATTTAGTGCGACATCCGCAAAATTTTTTTAACTCTTCATCGTGAATAACTTAAGTAAATTAAAATATATTGATAACCATCTTAGAACCAGGTCTTAAAATTTGATGGGCGATCTTAGTTTTTATGATTTGAACCAAAAATTTATTTCTAGTAAGTGTAGATTCTTCCTTCTAGGTGTTTTTGTTTATTAAGTTTAAATTTATATTATCCAAATTATCGAAACATGAAATCTTAAAGCAATCTAAAAATGATCCCGGTAGCTATAAGAGGATTAATTAGTATAGTAAATTAGAAAATATGCTTAAAACCCATTCATATAGATTGTAAACTGTTTCGGAATTCATTAATCAGCACCAGTCTTTCTGTTATCAAAATAGATTTACTGGATCTTAAAGTGGACATTGTACAGGGACTGTTCACACGTTTTTGTAACGATTTTAGCTTGCTCTATGACTTAAATTTAAATGGAAAAAATAATAAAACCTATGGCATCAATTCGGAATAGGGTTTAATTGCCGTCTGCATCATTAACCCTCTCTCTGCGTAATTGTGTTATCAAAATACCTTAAAAAATTGCGCATTTAATTCCTTTGCGACGAGCGTTTTTATGAATTTTTATTCTTTTGTCACCGGTTTTTCAAAACAAAGAATTTCGTCTGATTTAATCGGGAAAGTACTCCGATTAGATAAGGCAAAATTTACAATACAAAGTAACTGGTGGGAATGATCAAGGATGGTTAATTAGACGGAAAAATGCATCCCCGATGAAATCTCGGGTTCCGCAAATTTTGCTACTTTTACGTTGCCCGAGAAACTCTCGGATTGCGCAGCGAGAGGTTTAAAAATATTTTTTGCCTTAAAATGGCGTTGGAAAATAAACGATGGATTGAAGCTATGTATTTATGCTTTCCTAAGATAAATTATCTTATTTGATTATTAAAAAAAGGTGTGAAAAGCATGCTTTTAATATGTCTTCACGTAAATTAAGTAACATAATTAACAAAAACGGAAAGAAACGCCAAAGTTTGGATTTTACTTCGAAAAAAGGAGAATGGGTGTCAAAAATACAAAACTAGAATCAACCTTGATATTTTAAGAAAAGCTCTTTTATCTTGAAAATCAAGATGTAATATGATAGTTCAATAAAAGGGCTATCAAACTGAACACATTAGAAAATAAAATTCTTATCTTTCTTTATATATTCCTTTTCCTAAAATCGTTACAAAAATGACACCTGAACACACACTGTTTTTTTTTTTTTTTTTAAGAAGATAGTTTTTATAAAAAGAAGTAATAAGGACATTTAAAATGAAACTGGAAGTATGAATTTATTTCAATAGAAACTTTTATCTTTTGTAAATTAATAAATTATATTACGAGAAAAAAAATGTTTAATTTAATTTTTTTCGCAATGATAATTTTAATATGATTTTAAATTATTACTTCTTTTAGGATTTTGGTTTATCGCAAAAGTAAAGTTTTATTAAATTAAATCCTTAACATAAATAAGAAATTCGTTCTAAAATAAATAAATAAAGGTGGATACTAAAAATTAACTTTGATGTTTAAAGGTGCATGGTTAAAACTTTTAATTATCAAAAGTTAAATGATTTTCAGATAAAAGTAATGTCAATGTTATCAGAACGAATAAAATATTTTTGTCTTGATTCTTTTTTAGTCTAGGATTTTTTGTTTCGGATTTATGTTACCAAAAATAGTTAAAGTAACTTGAGATATTTTTTAATCTAGAGTAATTAAGTTCAGTTCGGCAAGTACTTTTTGAAAAATGTCTGTTTTAAGTATGCAATAAATTACGGTTATATCTAATTATTTTTAGCACGCGTCTTTTTTTATCTTGTTGAATATTTTTATTACGGTGAGTTATAACTGTACTGTACTAAACGTACCAACTGTATGGTTCTAATTATAATATCGGATAATTAAATGAAAGATAATTAAAAAAAGACGATAACTAGCAGAAATTAAAAAATGTTATATAAAAGCAGCACATTGACACAAAAATCTTAAAATCGTATCAACTTCTGTTTGCCCTAAAAAATCTTGAGTTTTTCTTCAGATTGAAACATATGTTAAAAGAAAAATCGTTTTCTAAAGGAATTTGAAAATATATAACTTAAATGAGAGAAAAGGATTATAATGATCACATTCAGGGTGTTCCCAATCCCAATAATATAATAATAATAATAATAATAATAAACGCTAGTGAAATTTCTAAAATTACAAAGAAATTCCCAAATCATATTTATTTCTTCTAAACAATAATAGAAAATTAAATTTTCCTCTAATGTTGCCGGTGTCTCGCGTAAATCGGGGATCTAAATTCTCTAGACACCAGTATTTTAAAGTAATTTTCTTCTCCTTATCTAATAATGGCAGCATTATCTGCGACGAAAGTGGCGAAATAAACTGCAAGAAATTTGTGGTGACCAAAGCATTTGAAGCTCTGATTTACGCGGGAAACCTTGCAACACTATTCCCCTCCTACATCGTCTAATCCTGCATGTGCATGCTTAATCATGTTAAAGATGACTGATATGGGTATTTCAGGTTGTGGGCCATTCCATGTCACGTGTCGGACAGCTGTACTACATATTACTCCTGTTTTAACAATGCTGTTGTATACTCAAATTAAAAGCATATGCTAATATGAAAATCTAGGGTTTCTTGTTATTTTTAATGTTTAGTTTATATTGTAACAACTTATAAGTTAGTAGATATAGGTATTTATGCAAGTGTCACGCGCAGAAAATTTTGGCCGTTTTTATGGAATTGCCCTTCTTGTGTAATTAATTCGAAATCGCTGAATTATTCCGTTTAATGTTGAGTCGTATTGCGTACACTGTTAACAAGACTTCTCACGAAACAGTCATCTCAGTTTATAATGAAAAAAAAAAAAAAAAAAAAAAAAAAAAAAAAACATAGACAATATAACAACACATTTCAGGAAAAACCCCATGTACACGCGGGCGAGTTTTTCGAGATTATTCTGAATTCCATTCCGTACGCTTCTATACAGGGTGTATCTGAAATGCTTCAACAAACTTAGAGGTATGATGGTACTCATCAAGACTAACAAAAAATGCAATGGAACATTGGGTCGCAAACCACTTATTGAGTCACAAATACAGGGTATTTCACCGTAACTGAAGTCGGCTTGTCAGTAATAATTTTGCGAAAAATTAAAATACTGCAATAAAAATCTAACGATAAGTACCTAATTTTGTATGAAATGTGATAACATCACAAAAAAATGTGGTAGAAGTTACCATTATACGCGGCAGCAGTATGCATTGGACGCTCCCATTTTGGACTGTGACTATCAGTTCATACGGTATCATCGATTGTGTGAGTACCCTGTTTTTCCAGAACTTTTTGTGATGCTACCACATTTCATACAAAATAAGGTACATATCGTTACATTTTTATTGCAATATTTTAATTTTTCGCAAAATTATTACCGACAAGCCGACTTCAGTTAGGGTGAAACACCCTGTATTTTTGATTCAATAAGTGGTTTGCGACCCCAGGTTCCATTGCATTTTTTGTTCGTCTTGATGAGTACTATCATCCCCCTACAGACATCAGTGTTGTTGTTTGATGAGTTTCAAACGTTTCTAGAGCTTGTCTTACTGAAGTATGGGTTATTTAAATTCCCAGTAGCGCTTTTTTAGACACCTTGTGCTAGTAAAGGTCTATCTTAGTTTCTGGGCCTGGAATTTCCTTTGCGTAATATTTTAATTGAACCACTCACCCACGCTTGTAACTTTAAAGTTTTTTACTCCGAAGGTGTGCTTCTTTACACGATACAGGGTGTCTAAAATTTAACTGACACATTTTGAACTTCAATGTAAATTTAAATAATTGACGTACTACTGTGCGGTTTTTACTAAACTGATAACAGTTTTGTATAAGGAAATATAAAAAAAAAAATCTAATTTGTACTTAGTATTGTGGATGGATGCGACTATACGAAGGAAAACAAGTAAAAATTAAATTTAGAAACCCAAAAAACACGACTGCGTAAAAACTAATTAATTATTTCTCATCAATGTGAAACTATTTTTTATATTACTTACTCATTTTTTTTTTTTACTTTCTTGTACTGATGGCTTTTAAGTTTTGTTTAATTGTTAGTTCCTATCTATAAACACTGTTTTGATGAGGCCTATAGATGTCTATGAAGGTTAGAGTTGCAGTAAAGCTAGAGATCCTACCTACACAACTTCCAGGTTGTGTAATATTTAAACAGAGCTTCTGACTGTAAAATAGTCAATGAAACATTGCCTTCATTTTGAAAGACCTATCCAATGATACGCCACTCAATAAGGCGTAAAAATGTTTTTCGCCTCTACCGCCATTTTAAATTTATAAACACAAGACCTAGCCTATAACAATCGGACGGTTAAGACGAATCGATGGAGACCTCATTCATTAAAATCCATTCAGCCGTTGGGATGTTTCGAGGGAATAAAATATCCACATACCCAGATACGCGTGAAACACACAATCCTTCTTGGCAGTCGGGTAATAACAATACACTCGTACACATCACACTCGTGCGTTGATTATACAATGAAATTTAAAATGGTTCCGTTGATTTTTGGATACCTTGCATTTTACCAGAATAAACCAATTTTGTCTCAGCCACTATACTCCTGGATAACAAAATTGTTACTTAAGATATGGGATAGTTTAATCAACATTTAGGGATCATTAATAATCATATGTACTTTGATTCCTAGAACATTCGATATTTTTTTCTGCATTTAAGAAATATGGCGTTTTCCTTTTCTTACTGCAATATTGTTCCTTTTTTAATTGATTATAAAAAGATAACTAATTTTTGAAAATTGCATTTATAGAGTAGGTGACGTCCTTCTATTACTGGAAACTGACATGTTTAAAAATACAATGTTTTGCACTATTGAAAAAAGTAGAATGATTAATTCTGTGATATTGCTGAAAATATTTCTCTCAAAGCACAAAAACCACTCTTCATGATATCGATGCGTAAAGAACTTTCTGTTGATAAAATTTCGAATTGAGTGGGGTTTTTTTAAGCAAACAAAATCCTCTTTCATTAAAACAACTTTCTTGCAAACTACTCTTAAGGGGATCCGGGACACATTTTAAAATAATTTTTATTTATTGAGTTAAAATTTTGAATTTTTTTGTGATGGTTAACCATATTGTTTATAAATAAGATCACATGATAAAACTTCTCGCATTTTTTTTTAATTTAAAGTTTAAAATTTATTAAAAAAATGGGGTAATTTAAAATCGTTATAATTCGAAATATTATTTGTAGAATTTCATTTTTTCATTTAAATAAACAGAAATATATAAGTTTCAATTTTGATTTAGCATTTTTTAAAATATTAATTTAAATAAAAATTTAAAATATTTAAAGTAAAAATTAAAAAAAAAAGATATAACTTTTTTTAAAAAAATCACATTTTCAAAAGTAATTTTTTTTCAAATTTGCTGAATCAAAATTAAAGTAAAACAGTTTAAAAAGACATGTACAAGTTTGAGCTGTTTATCTTTAACGGTTCTCGACATTTATAGCAATTTAAATACGAGAAATTGTGAAAAAGCCCATCATGAGGAAAAACGCATTTTCACAAGAAGTCGTTTCCACGACAACCATTTCTTGAAAGCTAGATTTTGAAAACAAAACAAAACGAAAAAATTAATATTTCCTATTCCAATTAAGATAGAACATGATTCAAACGTCATTTTAAGAATAAGAAAATAGAGAACCTTTTAATGCAATAAAAGTTTTTTTTAGAAAATTTGAAGATTTTTGTGTCCCGGATCCTTTTAAATGCACCAATTGATTGAATATTTATGAATTTTCAAAATAGAAATTTGAGGTACCTTGCATTTGATTTTTTTAATTTTTCAAAAAATATACGATATTTATGTATTAAGTATAAACCTATCACAAAAGAATAATACTATGTAAACATACAAATATGTTAAAGATGCCTATTATAAAAAACACATAGTGTTTAACTGAAAATTCGATACAATAGAAAACTATTTTGTTTCGAACGTTTCAAAAGAGTCTTTCTTCATCATGTGCAAAAAATATATGTTATCACTTTTAAAGGAAAGGCAAGGCTCTAAGAAAACAGCAGAGAAAGAAAGGGTGATGTACACGAGGGTGACGATAGCCAATAGTATGACAGGAGACAACTCTAAATCAGAAGTAAACACGACAAGACAAAAGGAGAAGTACTAATCAAAAGAAACAAAAGGGGAAAAAAAGGTAAGGAAAATGTAAATGAAAAATCAAACTCGACTTTTGACAAACAGAGGTTTTGTGGAACTGCCTAATTGTTACTTATATTAACCCTTTGCACTCATATGTCCAGTCTGACTAGATATCATGTTTTTTTGCAAACTTTGTTTTTGGCACCAGTAATAAAGGAAAATAAAATTTGCCTTATTTAATTAGATCATTTTTGAAACTGTGTACTTGAAGGAAACTTCTTTTAATAAAGTGCTATCAACCGAATAAAATTTGTGTAAGAGACGCTCGAGTCGAAAGGGTTAATAATACAATATTCTTAAAAACAATTAACAGCAAAAATATTTTAAGAAAAATAAAACAAGAAAGTTGCAGTTTGTGACTTTTGGAAAAGATTATTGGGTCGTTCGGAATGTCGTGTCCGTTTGGGAAAATCAATTCGTACCGAAAAATTCTATCATTTAATTATTAGACATTGATTCCGATATCTAATATTTAATAATTACTTGGAAGAATTTTCCGGTTCGAATTGATTTTCCCAAACGGACACGACTTTCCGAACGACCCAATAAAACTAACTTCTAATTTACCAATTTTAACTTGCTTGAAAAGTCATGTTCTTTTGTCCAATTGTTGTGTCTTACCACAACAAAATCAATCCACAATTCAAATTGAGAAAGCAAAATTGTAAGAAGGAGTAATGTTGTGATAAAAGACAACACAAAAAATAATAATTAAATTTTTTACTCTTTTATTCTGACCTGAAACATAATTCATTAACTTCCTAAACCCACCATTTAACAATTAACTTATCCCATGAAAAAACACAATCCCTTATAAAACATTTATTCCATTAACCATTAATCCCAATTAAATCATAACTATTACTTTCTTAATTAAAATTCCCTTATTAAAAAAAATAATAATTTAAATTTAATAAATAGCAAAATTTTGCTGTTGATTGGAGTTGTGAACAATCAACTTTAAATATGAGAAACCCGCAATAACTAGATCCTAGTCTAGAGAACATTATAAATTAATTTAGTTAAATTTTCCCGAGCCATGCACTTCGCTTAACTCCTTAAAGACTAAAAAAATTATACCCAAATCATGTACTACACATGACTTCTTAAAAGGACAAATACACTTCAAATAATTCCAAGTACTCAGGAGAAACAATTAAATTCAAGAAAACAATGAAAACTAAAAACTTATTGAATTCTCTAAACTCCTCACAAAAATTAATAACAACAAATTCCAAAAATCACAATACTTAAACCTATCCTTAACCTCCAAAAACAAACTTAACTAACATCAAGAATGAAATTATTTCTGCCAAGTTATTCCTGAAAAAACCCCACCCTAATGTGAGCAAATTCACTTACATTACCTGAAAAATAGAACTTACAATTTAAAGATGTACACTGCAGTAATAACAAGCAAAATTAGGGATGACAAAATTTAAGTTTAATTCATCTCTTATTCTTTTACAAAATAAGTTCAATTACTAACAAGATCACACATTGAAAATTTCAGATTCTGTACAGACTTAATACAATGTCCATTCCATAACAATCAATTTACAAATTATATTCATTCTTCAATTACTAAAAACCATTGTTATCTTAAATATTGTTACACATTATAATATACTATTGCTTAATTCAATTATGATTATTAAGTTTAACATCCCTAAAATAATTTATTATGTAAGGAGCTACTGGCAATAACAATAAAAAAAATGTGGAAGACTTACATTCCACGATTAGATTGGCCAGTTAAAATAAAATAAAATAAAACTCCCGTATATTAACATGCAATAAAGTTAGCAGAATAATTAGAAAGAAAAGAAGACTTAACCGGGGCCCCACGCCATCTTCTACAACCTCAAGGCAACGTCTACTTAAAGCACCTCCTCAGATCCAGTTTCTTCTCCAACTGCCAAAAAAACTTCATGCTTCCGCCAACAACTTTTACTCCCTTTTCTGCCACATATGCGCGCAGGGTAATTAGTGCAAAACAAAATGACACTTGAACTGTAAATTTATTTAATTTACTTAATTACTTGCATCAAAAATGCGAGAAACCAGCTACAAAAGCTTTGAGAATTCTTGAGAAAAAATGGTGATTATGAAGATTTGTTGTTATAAAATTTAAACTTGAATATCCCTACGTGCCATCTGATCACATGATGACGCTGGTTGCCTTCCTCTGACGTCACATCAGGCGAGAAAACGTACCCAGCGCAGTATCATTCATCGTGTTGCAGTTACAGTTAAAAAAATGAAAGAATGTGAAAATTAAGATTGCTAGAACAGAAAAATAAAAGAAAATAAACCATTAATTTGAATTACTCTTAAACTTTAAAAATATTAAAATAAATACCAGCAGCTCAAAAATAAAATAACCTCGTTTCCAGTAGCTCCATGGTTGATATTTTAAACATTGATTCCAAAATATTGAAAAATTAATATTATTACAAAATACACATTTGATGGTTGATAAACAATTTAATTAGTCGGAAATACATATTCCAGGATTTAAACACTGATGTGGAGAAGTTGCGCAACCTTCAACTCATCAATTGCCAATCAATAAAAGTATTACTTCCACCAACCAATCTGCCTTCCCAGCCAAACAAACATATCAAAATATTTAATTTAAAATGAGCTTTGTGGACAGTGTGAATTCATAAATTCTGTGCCAATACTTTAAAAATAATATATTATAACACTTAATTATTTACTTTTAACTGACTTTAATTTACCCAAAAGAAAGATCGTTACTTTGTAAACAAACCGACCGCGATTGACCTCAAAACAAAATTTAAGTGAAAACATCGTTGAAATAAATTAAAATATAACAATTAAATAATTCAAAAATGATTAATATGGTAATTTTACACTTTTAAATATCATTCTGAGTTATGACATAACACAATATTCTAGCTTAAGTGACGTTATAAGTCAAGGTAATTTGACCAGAAAAGTTTTTATCACTTATACTTTAAACTAAAAAAAATCTCGTTTAATGGAAACCTTGTCACTTTAAAGAATTCTTTATTGAAGTAAATCAAAAACTTTTTACGCTTACCGAAAGACAGGCATGTAGTAGAGTGTATACGCAGGTATACATTCTATACCTTCTGGATTTTTTTAAGAATCTCCGCATACTCTCTGTTTCTCAAATATAGCTTTAGCGTATACTCTGACTATGAATGTTCATGACTCTAGCGTATACTCTCTGCCTATAGCGACCCTGTGATTTTTTACCTCTACAACACTGCCAAAAGAGATACATTACTCTCACTTTACGATATCGTTTACAGCTACGCTAAATAACTGACCCGTTTTAACGTAGACGATATTGCACTGGCCGTGTTTAAGTATCGAAGTATCCAGTAAGTTCGTATTTAAAACTCACTCAATCAGTGAAAGCTTCGAATTCATAAAAAAGAACCACGTGGAAAAACTAATCATCATAAATTCACAAGCTGCAAATGAACACTTCAATTTCGCCGAGTCCACTCATACGAAGGAGAGATAAAATGGCAAAAAGACATTATTCGCTCAGTTACGCATATTCATTACTTAAATACTAAAGGCAACGAATGCTCCTGTTATAAAACAAAAGGAAATCTTGATATGAACTTGAAAGCATACACCTGTTAAGTTTCTAATCAGGTATTTCCGAAGTCATCCATTACTAATTATTCTTGGGATTTTGACCATAGTTTTAATATCTGAATAGCCAAAAATATCTTTAATGCCAATTTCGTTTCTAAATTAGATTTCCTGGAAACTTTAGCTATATATCTTCTTTGCGATGTTATTGTTAATGAAAAACCTGATTCAACTATTCTTTCTGTTGTTTGAAAAAAAAACTTTTCAGTTTAACTGAGCTTTAATTTTTTATTTTCATTTACATCATTTTGCATTTTTATATAGTTATTTAATTTCTTCATTTTTTTTTTTTTTTTTTTTTTTTTTTTTTTTTACTTATTTCATACTTTATTTTTCTCCTTTGATTTTCTTTTTGTCTTTTTGTTGAATTTTATTTATACTTTTTCTACTGCCTTGTGCTTATGTTTGCGAGAAAAATACTAAAATTTTATTTTAAATACCACTATTTTCATTGAGAAATAAACATCTTATTTAATTACAAAAATTTTGCAATTAAATCAGACGAATAATAAAATAGTGGTGTTCAAAACAAAATTTTAGTGTTTTCCTAGCAAGCGCTGCTTGCCCTATTTACTTGAAATTGGTTGTTTTCTACTCGGCTTTTTTTTTTAAATTTTATAATAAAAGACCTTGTTCTTCAGAAATGTATTGCACTTTTTAGATTTTATAGTGTTTTAAAAAAGTTATTTTCTTTGTGTTATTTGTTTGTTCTAAAATTTCTACATTCTTAAATTTTTAAGATAATATTGAATGAAAATTAATAAAAAAATTATATTTTGCAGAATTTTACAAAAATATTTATATATAAATTAATAAGCTGTTAATAATAGTGTTCTATAAAATATTTTTTTCAGGTTTTAATTTTTTATATTGCGTCAATTACTTTTTCCTAAGGGAATATTCCGTAATTTTAAAGTTCATTAAACAGAATTTTTAAACTTTCGATACAGAAGCCGTTGGTCTGAATACTTTGGAGGCTTTAGGGGTTTGAAGCAAAATACTCAGGATACAATAAAAAGGTAATGTGAATGAATTTATTTATCAGCTTTTATGTTTTTAAAACATTTATTTTTTACGAAACATATTTATAAAGAAATTAAAAAATAAGATAAATGTAATCATTCAAAAACTTATTTTTATCGTAAGAGATTTCAGGGTTTGTTTTGTTTGACTTGATTTACCTCAAAGGAATTTTTTATTTCAATTTGTTTAAAAGGACTATTTATGCTTCTCAAACAGGACTAATCAGTTACAGAACTAATCACTTTATCGTTAATTTTCAGTTAAAAAAATTGTTGTGAATGAATACTGTTTGTTTGTGTTTATTATGGATTTTTTTTCTCTATATAAAAAATGTAAGTTTCTTGTAAGATTTTAATAAAAGCCTTTTGATTTCAAAAACATGAAATACAGAGTGTTTATAAAGTATCTATATATTTTTGTTAATTAATTCAATTTTTTTGAAGGTAATATAATATAATGTTTTTAATAAAAGAAATAATAGACATTGTTTTTGCTTGTCAGCGTGGATTAATGTAAAAATATTTGTAGGATGTCTTTTTTTCCAATTCAGAAAATTAGCCCCTATCTATGTATCTATTATAAATCTGTTAAAGAAAATTAAGTGAGTTGTTAACGATAAAAATGAAGATATTTCAGAAAAACCGCCAATAAAAGCAGATGTTGTGCAATAAGTACAAGAAGATGTTACGTGTAGATGCACGCCAGCCACATGTCGATTCAGCCCAGACATTACTATCTCGTATTCTATTTTTTTGAAAACTATCATTTTAAAACATACGCACTACATTTAAACTGCGCAGAAGAATAAGTTTGATACCTATGCTGCTTGAAAAGTTATGTTTTTCGAATTTTTGGAAGCTGTAGAGAATGAGACTTTAATGGGAGTAAAACGCTAGTATGCACCTGTTCATACCTTAAAACTATGAAGACTGGCATTAAGAATGGATTTTGTTGAAAGCATTCTATGAGATTAGTAGCCAAGAAATTAGATTTAGAGCATTTTTTCAAAACTTATTGAGAGTTTTAAACACACAGCTCGTTTTTATTAAAATTGTCCATCATAATTGTAAAGTGTTCATGATTTCGGTTTGACTGACTGCCTGAGATTAGGCCATGTAATTAGTATATGTTATTGAAATTTACTATAGCATGTTCTGTGTGGAAAATGAAGTATGTAGTATGTATTTATAGTGTAGTTTACAGAGATGCTCAAACCAATTTCGTTACATTATGGTAAAAGGGGAACAAGCGTTTGTAGTGTATTTGAGTGATATTACACTATTTTGAACATATTAAAATTGATATAGGGTAACTCTAGGATAGATGGCCATAGAGGAGAGATGAACAGTCTAAATATTTCCAAAACTAGATCATAGATTGCATCATAAACTTTGTTCGTAAGAAATTAATTCAATAAGTTCATTAATTGCGATGTACCACTGTGTTTTTTGATTATAAAAAGTAAGTCTAATTTTAATGCTCATTTAATTTAGTGGTTGTATATTTTTGTGGAGTTAGGTATCTAAATGTTTTGCAGTACGTGCATATATATATATATATATATTTTTTTTTTTTACTATACTGACTTTTAAGGCACGTGTATAATCCAATCTTTACTTCTAAACCTAAAACAAAGACGTACGATGACGTAGTGACACTTTAAACTGGGTTGTCATCTGTCCTTTGATTTTAGGATAGATGGTCGCATCAAATCTTGAAGAGATGACTACCTTTAATCAGTGTTTCAAAATTATAAGGAGTGAGGATTTGAGCTCAGTATAATTATATTTAAAATAATTATATAACTCTTGTGTTTATAATTATATTAATTGATATAATTGCTTTAATTTTAACTCATATAAATATTTTAATGATAATAATATAATAGGGCCTAACGATGCATTTTTTCCCCAGAAAAATATTGAAAAACGTCGGAAACTTTCATCCCAGAAGCAGATAAAGTTGATAAATAGACTTAATCCCGTGGAAAAATTCAAAATAAATCCGAGAAGAAAACAAAATAACTTCATTTCAAGCAGTGAAGAAGATGAAATACATTTGAAATTATTAGATCCTATATGTTCCGAGGGAATTGTATGAGGATCATTGTGTTGGTTGTGGTGAAGAATATAATACCACAACTAATAAGGATGACCTGATACAATGGAGAAGGTACCTGAAGTGGTTCCATGAAACGTGTACAAACTATGAAAACATTTGCCAAAAATGCAGAAAAAAATTACGAAAAATAAAGAATTGAAATTATACTTCACATTTTGCTTATTCGAACCCATTTTCCGCGATATAATTGCACCTTTACAAATTGCTATATGTTTTTCATGATTAACTATAAGAAATGTGTTATTTTTTTGCTATTTTAACTTCACTTTTTAGCTCAAAGTTTATCAAAGCCTGAGAGCTTATGTGCCCGCCCATTCTGTATGTATGTACGTACGTACGTATGTATGTACGTAACGCGATAACTCTTGATAGAAACATCCGATTTGCTTCAAAAATTTTTTCTAGGTTCATTGTGATAAGGCGCTTCCCTGATTAGTTTTGGGAGTTTATTGGTTAAGGATAAAGGGGGAAAAACGGGGTTAGTCCAACCCCTTAATTCAGATAAATGGGTTTTTCATGCAGAATCATTCGATTTGCTCCGAATTTGATATACCGGTTTATTGTGTTAAGGAACTTCCCTGATTAGTTTTGGGGGTTCATTGGTTAAGGATAGAGGGGGAAAAACGGGGTTAGTCCAACCCCCTTAATTCAGATAAATGGGTTTATCATGCAGAATCATTCGATTTGCTCCGAATTTGGTATACCGGTTTATTATGTTAAGGAACTTCCCTGATTAGTTTTGGAGGTTCATTGGTTAAGGATAAAGGGAGAAAAGGGGGGTTAGTCCACCCCCTTAATTCAGATAAATGGGTTTTTCATGCAGAATCATTCGATTTGCCCCGAATTTGGTATACCGGTTTATTATGTTAAGGAACTTTCCTGATTAGTTTTGGGAGTTCATTGGTTAAGGAAAAAGGGGGAAAACGGGGTTAGTCCACCCCCCTCAATTCAGATAAATGGGTTTTTCATGCAGAATCATTCGATTTGCTCCGTATTTGGTATACCGGTTTATTATGTTGAGGAACTTCCCTGATTAGTTTTGGGGGTTCATTGATTAAGGATAAAGGGGGGAAAAGAATGGTTAGTCCACCCCGTTAATTCAGATAAATGGGTTTTTCATGCAGAATTATTCGATTTGCTCCGAATTTGGTATGCCGGTTTTTTATGTTAAGGAACTTCCCTGATTAGTTTTGGAGGTTCATTGGTTAAGGATAAAGGGGGAAAAGGGGGGTTAGTCCACTCGCTTAATTCAGATAAATGGGTTTTTCATGCAGAATAATTCGATTTGCCCCGAATTTGGTATACCGGTTTATTATGTTAAGGAACTTACCTCATTAGTTTTGGGAGTTCATTGGTTAAGGAAAAAGGGGGAAAAACGGGGTTAGTCCACCCTCCTTAATTCAGATAAATGGGTTTTTCATGCAGAATCATTCGATTTGCTCCGTATTTGGTATACCGGTTTATTATGTTAAGGAACTTCCCTGATTAATTTTGGGGGTTCATTGGTTAAGGATAAAGGGGGGAAAAGGGTGGTTAGTCCAACCCCTTAATTCAGATAAATGGGTTTTTCATACAGAATCATTCGATTTGCTCCGAATTTGATATACCGTTTTATTATGTTAAGGAACTTACCTCATTAGTTTTGAGGGTTCATTGGTTAAGGATAAAGGGGGAAAAGGGGTTTAGTCCACCCCTTTTAATTCAGATAAATGGGTTTTTCATGCAGAATGATTAGATTTGCTCCGAATTTGGTATACCGGTATATTATGTTAAGGAGCTTCCCTGATTCGTTTTGAGGATTCATTGGTTAAGGATAAAGGGGGAAGGGGGGGGGGGGCTAGTCCACCCCTTAATTTAGATAAATGGTTTTTTTTCCAGGATTATTCGATTTGCTCCAAATTTGGTATACCGGTTTATTATGATAAGGAGCTTCCCTGATTAGATTTGGAGGTTCACTGGTTAAGTATAAAGGGGGAAACGGGGACTAATTCCCCTTCACTTATTTTTTTGAGGGGCATTATTCTTTAAAATAAGAGTATGATATACAATTAGTGTGAATAGCCTGTGAGCTCAATGCCATCAGTTTAGCTGGGCACTTTTCTTTTTTATTCTTTCTTGTATTGGATGGCCATCTCTCCTCGGCTTGAAGGAGAAATGGCCATCTGCCATTTTAATTTCAATTTTATTTCCCACTTTTTGTTCTCAATATTTAATTTTTTTTGCCCAAAATATGATGAGTATATGTATCAGAATTTTAAACATGCATAACTATTTCTTGTATTTGCATTCTAAGAATTTTTATTTCAATCTTTAAAAACTATGGCCATCTATCCTAGACCTACCCTACATTGCTGTGGTGTACAGCTAGATGCTTTCTGTAGAACATGACGAGTTATCGTTCATTTATCGTTCATTTAGAGAAAAAAAAATATAATTCGGTTAAAATATTGTCTATAGATGCATTTTCAGTTGTGATATGCGTTTCTAAGTTGAAGTAAATTTTTGAAAATTGCGTAGTGTGTATAAAGTTTACTGATAATTTACACGACGGCGCAAAAGAATTCATAATCATTATTGTCTATGGGCATGATATGCTTAAGTGGGCTGGTCACTCAGCTTCCGGTTTCCCCTCACTAATGTAAAGTCTATGGGCATGTGATGCCTTCGTATATTTAAACTATCTCCTCGGGAAATTAATATTTTTAAGTTCCATCTTTTGTGTACACTTCCTAAAAAATGTCTCTTTTTTTCTTAGTTCTTAAAATATTTCTAAAGGATAGACTTAATTTTATATTAAGTGTTAAAATCTTACTCACAGTTTGTGTTTTTTAACACATAAAATATTAAATTCATCATAGATTTTAGAAATATTTTAAAAACTAAAAAAAAAAAAAAAAAAAAACGACATCCTTTAAGAAGAGTGCACAGAAAAATATGTTAAAAATATGAATTTCCTGAGAAGGTATTTTAAACATGCGAATGCATCAAAAGTCCATAGACTTAACATTACGGAGGAAAATTCCGAAGCCGAGTGAACAGCATCCTCAAGAGTGGTTTTAATTCTTTTTCCACATGAACTATATTTAGTATATTAAGATATATTTGCTGAACATAAATACATTTATATACAGGGTTACGCAAAGAACTGGGTACATTGGCAGCTGTTGATGGTAATTAGTGGAAGTTCATTTTGAGTTGTTATATACGTATTTTTGGTGAATTAAATTTCAGCTTAATAGGTGATGTGTATAAAAACCTGCAGATAATATTCAGGGCTGTAAAAAAGAATTCGAGTACATTTCCGTTTATTGACGGAAACTGTTGAAGTGAATTTTCAGTTGTGTTATAAGTTTTCGACTGATACTGAACTAAATTTCCTTATACTAGTTTGGTATCTATATACAAATATATACATAATATAAAGGACTGCACAAAATAATTAAGATATCTTCCCATTATAGATGGTAATTGCTGAATTTTGGTTTTTAAACGTGTTATGTGTTATCTGAATTTATTGTTGACTTATATACTATCTTTCATCTTATTATTCAAAGAAGTTTCATTAAAGTATTCTGAATCTCTTGGAAATTGTTTCATAATCTATGTTTGGTGCATAATGTTTCTTTTATGTTATTTTTTTACTGAGAATAATCTATTATCCTTAGTTGATTGATGTTCATTTTTGATTAATATTGTTTTATTCATACACATTTATTGATTATCATTGATTATTTTATTGTTCATTCTTAGTTAATTAAAAAACTTTGATTGGAAAGATATATTTGATTACTTGTATATTTATTTGAGGAATTTCTATGTATATGAAAAATGTGACTTTCATGTAAAACTTTTATGAAAACATTTTCGTTTGATAAAAATGACCAGTTTTTATTATTTTACTAAGAATAATTGATCATCCTTAAATGATTGGTATTTATTGGTTGACTTATATTGATTGATAATGATTCAGTCATAATTAATGATCATCATTGGTCATTTTAGATTCAGTCATAATTAATGATCATTATTGGTCATTTTATTACTGATCATTTTATTATTTAGTCTCAATTAAGAAAAAAAAAATTTGAATAAATTTGTTTGCTTTCATTTACTGTTTGCGAAATTTCATATTTACCGTACTTTCCCGCGTATATGCCGCAGCCCAGATAATTCGATTTTCTACCAGAATTTGTTTTAAATAAAATGTGACTTGCTTTTGCTTAGCATTTATTTGACTTCCTTTTCTAAATAAAATTTCCGGTATAAAAAAGACTTAACTAAGCGAGTAAGTATACGCGAGAAATTGCGATATATGGAAAATTTGATTTAACCCTTTCCGACGCGGTGTCCTTAAAAAAGGACACATAATTTTAATTTAAAAACTGACAAACGGCACAAAGAATATTTAACTAAAATTTTCCTATTATGATGTACATGAAAATAAGCAAGTTCTTATTTTCTAATAAATTCGTTTATAAATTGCGGTGTCAGTCCGCAATTTATAGTTACATCAGTTTATAAACAGAATTACTCCGCGCCGGTAAGGGTTAAATGTAAGATTTTAGTAAAAAAATATGGAATTGATAAATATGAAATATATATCACTTTTCACTTTTTTACTAGGAATCATTCATTATCCTTAAGTGATTGATATTCATTGGTTGTTTGATTAATTTTTACTTTTGATCATTTTATTATTTATTTCAACTGAGAAAAAAAAAAAAATGTTGTGATTGAATTTGTTTGCTTGTATTTATCTGTGGAATTTTAAATTTACATAAAAAATGTGATTCCCAGCTGAGGTTTTAATAAAAAATTTTGATTTGACAAACATGAAATATATGTCTGTTATTATTATTTTACTAATAAAAATCATTGATTATCCTTAACTGAATGATATTTACTGATTATCGTTTATGATTTCATTATCGATAATCCTATTGTTCATCCTCAGTTAAGTCAAAACCTTTGTTGTGACTAAATCTATTTTTTGCTTGTATTTGGGGCATTCTCACAATCTTTTGACTTTCGGGAATAAAAATCTGGTGAAATTAAACTTGCTAAAATATAACATTTTAATCTTGTAGACGAATGCCTTAATGATTCAAAATAAAGAAAAAATGGTCAGCAGCGAAATTTTTTTTATTTAACTGAGGTTTATTTTAAACTTGTAAGTTTAATTTTCCATACCATTTTACCCCTAAAACCTTTTATTTTCTTTAAGATTTTTGCTTATAATGAATTTGCATAGTACCCACAGGACATTCAAATAAGAAATAATAACAATATAGTATTTTTAGTACAAAATTTTGGTATAACGTTGTCTTAAAGGGGTGTTGAAGAAGGGACGGTAAGGTAAACAAGTAAGAAAAATCATGCGTACAGCAAAGATTATGAAACACTTTCCAACACTCCCTGAAAGCTTTAACGAAACTTCTGTACTTAGGGAAATAAGGTAAATAACATAACTAAGTAAACATTTAAAAATTCTATTTCAGTAGTTACCGCCCATAGCCAAATATGTATTCCAATTCTTTTGAACAGCTCTGTATTCGGTCTGTACGTTTATATATATACTATATAATTGGAAAATTTAGTTTAGCAAGAAAATGCATAACAGGTTGAAATTCATCTTTCAGCAATTTATACTAATAGGTGGAAACATACTTGAATACTTTTATACAGCCCTGTAGTTTACCTAGTACCTTTATTACACACCAAATTTAATTCAAACTAAAACACGCTTAAAACTACTGAAATTACATTTCCAGAAATTATCACCCATAGACGGCCATGTATCCAACTCTTTGCGTGGCCCCGTATATCATTTTATCTATATTCTAAAAAATTTTCTTAGTACACTAAATCCAGTTCAGCGTAAAAATGCATAACTCCTTTAAAACCCACCTTTAAGCAATTTATGCTCATACTCAGTAACCTTTACGAATTCATTTCTGTAGCTCTGTATATGAACTATAGCATTTATACGCACTTTATAATATGCATAAATATAGTGAACAAGTAGGTAAGTGTAATGATCATAGATCGCACAGAGGGTTTCGTTTAATATTCCTTTCAAAACACTTTATCCTTTTGAAAAATCTCTTAACTCCACATTTCGTAACCAGGAACGCACTCTATTCTAAACAAACCTCTATCCGAAAGAAACTCCGTTTTATGTACTATCCGTAGATATATTAGTCGAGGGGATTGGGCCGATAACACCCGAGATAAGTAGGTTCCCCTGGCGGTAAAAAGTGGAACTAAAATATGTAAGGCTATGGTGCATAATATGAAAAAATTGTCAAAGGGTGTCGGCAAAAGTTGAAAAAGTGCTCCCCGGGTGAAAAAGGCGGAGATTAGAAAATCGCTTAAAATACACAACTTAGAGCCCGGAGGAGTAAATAATATAAGACTTTTTCAAAATTTCATGATTTGCCGTGTGGTCTGAGGTATTCATCTATACGTATGCAAAAATGCATGTCTCCAACTTAATTAGGGGATCTCTTAGAAAGAATTGCTCAAAATACATATGTGGTAACTCAAAGGGTTAAACGTAAGTCTTTTTCAAGATTTTATGATTTGTCACCTGGCCTCAGGTGTTCTGCTATAAGTATGCAAAATTTCAAATCTCCAATTTAATAAGGGGCTCAGAGAGAAAGAATTGCTTAAAATACGCATGTGCGAGCCCAAAGGGTTAAACGTAAGATTTTTTCAAAATTATATGATTTGTCGTATGATATGTGGTGTTCAGCTATATGTATGCCAAATTTCTCGCCTCCAACATAATTAGGGACTCACTTAGAAATAATTGTTTAAAATACACATGTGGGAGCCCAAAGGGTTAAATGTAAGACTTTTTCAAAATTTTATGATTTGTCCTTTGATGTGAGGTGTTCAGCTATAAGTATATAAAATTTCACGCCTCCAACCTTATTAGGGGCTCACATAGAAAGACTTGTTTTAAATACACATGTGGTAGCCCAAAGAGTACGACTTTATGTACGACTTTTTCAAACTTTTATGATTTGTGTTATGATGTGTGGTGTTCAGCTATAAGTATGCAAAATTTCAAGTCTCCAACATGTATAGTTTCTGAGAACGGGCACTGTGATAGACGGACAGACAGACAGACAGACAGAGGAACGAGACGAATATGGTTTCGTCAGATGAACGAAACCCTAAAAAAGCGCATATCATAATTAAAAATGCATTTCGAGCAATCATTACTAATATACAGTAATTCGGATACAGTATAGTATCTGAAATCTTTTCAAATACCCCGCAAACTATTTCCCCTATACCATTATGAAAGGAATTCTTTTGTGTGGCCCTGTAAATGAACAATAACTATTCTTTGCACCGCATATTCAACAGAATGCATATTTTAGTGGGCTTCATAAATGAATATCAATTTTACTATGTTTGAAAGAGTGTAACAAAATTAAAAATCATTTGAAACGATTTTTTCCCATTGGCCATAATGTAACGCAAAACTTTTGACTGTCCCTGTAAATGATCTAAACATGCTACTAACTTCATTTGCAATAGGGATCGTGCTATGGTAGAGGTCCCTAACCTCCAAAATTTTCAGAACGATCCGAGTATATTTATGAGAGTTAGAGCGCGGACAGACGGCCAGACGGACTGACGGACAGACAAACCGAAGTCATAAACACTTTTCAACTTTGTTGGAAGGTATTAAAAAGGGGGACGGTATAGGAAAAAAGGGATGGTAAGGAAAATTACCACCCATTTTAGGCAAATCATGTTAAGACTAAGGGCGCTTTTCCACTTACCGACACGACAACGACTAAACCGGACGATAAATTAGTACGATATCGTGTCGTCTAGTAAACTGCTTTTCCATTTAACCGATATCGTTTCCGACAACCTGAATTTGCATCGTCATTTCATTCCAAGATAGCGGTACGATCGCACGCATTTTGCTATGACTCCTCAGTATAATAGTGGGCGTGGCACACATACTTGTTTTGGCAATTTCTTCACCAGCGCTGATGCCGAAGAGGGCTTACCTTGGCAATTATTTCAAATTTAAAAAGAACTTTTATTCTTATACAATTATGATTATGTCTCTGCTATTAGAAATTACATTATTTTTTAATATTTTATTTGAACTTAAAGCAAAACGTGAATGATTTAAAAGCTTGTTTTATAAACATTACACTGTACAATATTATAGTGAAGTTGCACTCTAAAAATAATAGTATAATAATTAACTGTACACATACCTGCCAGGTTCCCATATTTTGAGTATTCCCCAACTATTCACTTTATCTAATAAAAATTCTAATAAAAAGAATATTGCCCAGTTAAACTCATGGCATTGAGCTCACAGGCTATTCACACTAATTGTATATTATACTCTTATTTAAAAAAATAATGCCCCTCGAAAAATAAATGAAGAGATTAGCCACCGTTTCCCCCCTTTATACTTAACCAATGAACCTCCAAATCTAATCAGGGAAGCTCTTTAACATAATAAACTGGCATACCAAATTTAAAGCAAATCAGATAATTCTGCATGAAAAAAACATTTCGCTAAATTAGGCGGGGTATTAGCTCCCCCATTTCTCCCTATGCTGAACCAATGAACCTTCAAATCTAATCAGAAAAGCTCCTTATCAGAATGAACCCAGAAAAAAATTAAACTAAATTAGATAATTCTGCATGAAAACCCGTTTATCCAAATTAAGGGGATGGCAGGGATGAAAGTGCACTAAAGTTATTTTGTAGCAGTAAAATCTATTTTTGTAGCAGCAAAAATCAGATTTTGTAGCAGTAAAACCCATTTTTGTAGAAGCAAAAATTAATTTTATAGCAATAAAAGCTGTTTTTGTAGCAGATTGAAATTCTAATGCTAATAAATAAGAAATTTGCGTATTTTTCGCGACCTTTTGACGAAATTTGCGTATTTTTCTCGATTTTTTGACACAGTTCGCGTATTTTTCGCGATCTTTTGTTGAAATTAGCGGGTTTTTTTTCAATCTTTTAACGAAATTCGCGTTTTTTTCACAATCTTTTGACACCGTTTTGTTCATTTTTTGAAGAAATTGGTGATCTTTTGACAAAATTCACTTTTTTTTCGCTATCCTTTGACAAAACTCGCATGTTTTTCGCGATCTTTTGGCGAAATTCACGCGTATTTCTCTCGATCTTTTGGTGAAATTTTCGTATTTCTCGCAATCTTTTGAGTTAATTTGCGTATTTCTCGCGATCTTTTGACAAAATTCACGATCCTTTGTTGAAATGGCGTTACAAGAAACGAAATTAGCGTGTTTTTCGAAATCTTTTGATGAAATTTGCAGTTTTTTGCGACCTTTTCATGAAATTTGAGGTTTTGGGATCTGTTGATGAAATTTGCGGTTTTTTCGTGATCTTTTAAAGAAATTCGCGTTTTTTCATAATCTTTTGACCCCGTTTTGTTCGTTTTTTGAAGAAATTAGCAACCTTTTGACAAAATTCACGTTTTTTCCGCAATCCTTTGACAAAATTCGCGTGTTTTTCGCGATCTTCTGACGAAATTCGCGTGTTTTTCGCGATCTTCTGACGAAATTCGCGTGTTCTTCGCGATCTTTTGACGAAATTAGCGTGTTCTTCGCGATATTTTGACGAAATTCGCGTGTTCTTCGCGATCTTTTGACGAAATTCGCGTGTTCTTCGCGATCTTTTGACGAAATCTGTGGGGTTTTTCGACCTTTTGACGAAATTTGCGTTTTTTCTCGTCATCTTTTAACAAAATTATCGTTTTTTCACGCCCTCTTTTATCAAAATTATCGTTTTTTCACCATCTTTTGCCAGTGCTTTGTTCGTTTTTTGACGAAATTAGCGATCCTTTGACGAAAGTCGCGTGTTTTTGGCGATCTATTGACGAAATGCTCGTGTTTTTCGTGATCTTTTGGCAAAATTCGCGAGTTTTTCGCGATCTTTCGACAAAATTTGCCTGTTTTTCGCGATCTTTCAACAAAATTTGCGTGTTTTTCGCGATCTTTCAACAAAATTTGCGTGTTTTTCGCGATCTTTCGACAAAATTTGCGTTTTATTCGCTATCTTTTAACGGAATCGCGTTTTTTCACGATCTTATGACCGCGTTTTGTTCGTTTTTTGACGCGATTAGCGATCCTTCGAAATTACCTTTTATCTTTTGAATTAATTGTATTCGCGTTTTTTTTCGCGACCATACATCGCGTATTTTTATAAATATTTTGTCCGCGGTTTTTTTGCTTTTTAGACGAAATTAGCGGCTTAGATTTTTTTCTTTTGTTGTTGTTTCTTGTATCGACGAAATCGAGCTAAATTTCATTTTGGCACCAAATACGTTTTGGCGCAAAATGGAAAGAAATAGCTGTTTTGTAGCAGCTTGGCGCAGGTTTTGCATCCCTGGGAGGGGACACTTGCCTCCCTTTCATACTTAACCAATGAACATCCAAATCAAATGAAGAAAGCCATATCGGAATAAACTGGTATATCAAATTTGAAGCAAATCGAATAATTCTGCATGAAAAACCCATTTATCTAAATTAAAGGGGGGACTAGCCACCATCCCCCCCTGTACACTTAACCTCCAAATCTAATCAAGGGAGCTCCTTAACATAATAAAATAGTATACGAAATTTGGAGCAAATCGAATAATTCTACATGAAAAACCCATTTATCTAAATTAAAGGGGGGGCAGTCCCCCTTTGTACTTAACTAATGAACCTCCAAATCTGATCAGGGAAGCTCCTTAACATAATAAACTGGTATACGAAATTTGGAGTAAATCGAATATTTCTGCATGAAAAACCCATTTATCTAAATTAAGGGGGGGGGGGGGTAGCTCCCCTTTCGTCCTTTTATACTTAACTAATGAACCTCCAAATCTAATCAAGGCAGCTTCTTAACATAATAAACCGGTACACCAAATTTGGAGCAAATCGAATAATTCTACATGAAAAACCCATTTACATAATTAAGTTGGGGGGGGGGTAGCCCCTCTTTTCTCCCTTTATTTGTAACTAATGAACCTCCAAATTTACTCAAGGCAGCTCCTTAACATAAACTGGTATACCAAATTTGGAGGAAATCTAATAATTCTACATAAAAAACCCATTTATATAAATTAAAGGGGAAGGGGGGGGGGGCTGGGCCCTTTTTCTCCCTTTATACATAAGTAATGGACTTCTAAATCCAGTCAAGGAAGCTCCTTAACATAAAAAACCGGTATACCGAATCAGATAGTTCTGCATGAAAAACCCATTTAACTGAATTAAGGGGAGGGGGGGCATTAGTAATCTTTTTATGACAACCATATAATAAATCGATGACCATGAACCACATAATTACATTGTCATTTCTAACCATTTTTGTGATTTCTGCCATTACCAGTATTATTTTCCTGTACCCCCAGCAGGTCAGCCACGTTCCCTCAGGGATACGCATACCCCAGGTTGGGAACCGCTGCTCTAAAATATCATTTTTATGCAATTTATATATATTCTTAAAAAAAAAAAAAAGAAACAGAAACAGAAATAATAGATGACTATCTAAAAGTCTATAAACTGTTATGCATAATTAAAAAAAATATCTGTTGAGTGTTTTAAATTTTTTTATTATTATTCATATTTCTGATGCTTTCTTCATTTAAACTATAACAGTTTGGAAATGACAAAACTATAAAATTAAATTATTTATCCCTTATTAGTTGTTAGCATTTTAAAATATTTATTTGTTAGTGTGTTAGTAATTTTATATTTTAATTGAAAAAAAATTAAATTTCTTGTGTTAAATTAAATCTTAAATTTAAATGTGTTTTATTTCTTATGTATGTTGCGTAATTTATTTAAATAATGGCTTTAAAGTTTCATGTGAGTGTGAAACAAGGCCATTTTTTTTTTTTTGGTACTTTTCGGTTAGCCGGGCGCCAGTGTTATACATATAGCGTATATATACAATATGTGTATATGTATATATAACACTGGCGCCCGGCTAACCAAAAAGTACCCTTTTTTATATAAAAGAGGCTTAATTTCCATGGGGGGGAAAAACAGGTAAATAAATATTTTATGAAACTCATTATTAAACTATTATTAAAAAGTATTAAGTCACTTCTTTTCAAACCAATGCTATTGCTAAAATTTGGTAAACGAATTATTTAATTAACCAAGTTTAATAAGTGCTTGTAAACTCTAAAATCATCAAACTATATTAGGATTTTTATAATCGTTTTAGATGTCCTGAATAACCTTTTATAATATAAACATGGATTTTCAAAATTATTAATGAAATAATAGGATGCATGAAACATGTTAAAGCTGCAGTCATTAATTAATGCAGTATATATGAGTGCTATGCACACGTGAAATCAATGGATGCAGCAAACTTGTGCAATGATCTCTAAAATGCACAAAATTTGTTCAAGCCACAGTCACATGTATGAGCACTGCACGCACATGAAAACAAACAGCAACAAAAATTCATGGATGCGTAGATTCCCAAAAGTTGGAAGAAATCGGTGGCTCCTAAACCCAAAAAATCCTGTGATAACATTAATGCAACACAATGCATTAAAATAATAGCGTTTATATCAGAAAAAAGAAAGAAACCTAAAACTCTCAATCTCTAAAATGAAACTCATTAAAACCGTCGTGATGAATGCATGTATGAGCACTGTGTGCACATGAAAACAAAGTAAAAACAAAACATCATAGCTTGCAGCAAACTCGCTGCGCAGCAATTCCGAAAATGCACAAAATTCGTTAAAGTTGCAGTCACTAATGCATGTTATATAAACACTGTACATACATGAAAGCAAAAACACTGAATGCAACAAACTCACTTTGCAATCTCTGAAATCTTTCAAGCCACGGTCACTAATACTAATGCATGTATCCCCCCCCCCCCCCTTTCCAAAAAAAAAAATCATTCAATAAACTTGTGTAAATTGTAAATATATAAAAACATTTAACAGAAACAACTTTATCAAACTGTCATAGGTATCGCCCTTGACAATAAATGAAAAAAAAAAAAAAATACTTTCACAAAAAAACTGCACTCAATGATTTTTTCCACATAACCGTTTCAAGAAACCAAATGAAATGATCCAAGAAAAAAAAAAAAAAAATCCTCAAACACACCATGATAGACGTTATCAAAAATATTGAACAAAGTAATATTGCAAGTGGAAGCAATTTATTGTTGCCAAGTGTTTCGCTTGTTCTAGGATTCAACTCAAAACAACCTTATACATTCCTTTTTATAGGAACCAAGTGTGAGGATATATACAACACCCCTGATAAGGGCCTTGGCATGATATCAAATGTACAGTGAGATTGAATTTAGCGATAAAAACAAAATTTTCAACCGCACTGACTAGCAAATCTTAATTTACATTTTGAAACCTCAAATTACTAGTATGTTCCTTATTCTTTATGAAATAATCAATGTATCAAACACACAAACAATTTCTGCAATATGGGATACTATTTAAAACATATTTGTGAAGGAATTTATTTGTAACATAAGTCATATAATACAAATGTGTCACTTAGAGGGATAAATGCACATCATATAAAAATAGGGTACTTTTCGGTTAGCCGGGCGCTAGAGTTATATATACATACTTATATACATACATATATGTAAATATACATATTATACATATAAGCATATTGTATATATACACACATATACATATACGTATATATATAAAACACTGGCGCCCGACTAACCAAAAAGTACCAAAAATAGAATTATTTTCTTTAGTTGATATTTTATTTTCACAAAAATTTATGTTTAACAACAACAAAATTTCTGAAGAATGGGTTATGCCAAAGCCCCCATAAAAAAGTATACCAAGAAAACCGAGAATGCAAAAATGCACAAAAATATTTTTGCTATAGGTATAGTGTAGCATCTGTTGTGTATTTCTATAAAAATCAGACAAAAGTTATCAACTGCCAGCTAAGTTTATTTATATTATATAAATTGAGGAGAAAAAAAAATGGATTTTATAAAAGGACAAACTTATTTCATTACTTTCTTTTAAATTATCAAAATACTGGTGTGATTGCTTAATAAATACTAGGTTGTTTACGATTCCCAATAATTGCACTTGTTTATATTGCTTAAATCCTGGACTTAAAGCTTAACTAAAATAGGCGTAGTTTCAAAATGAAAATAATAGTGACAAAAATGCATGGGGAAAAGTAATATATGCATTTTTGAAAAACATCTTTTAAGCAATTTTAACCCAAAAATTAACACACTGAGTTATTAACTATATAGAAATATCAATAAATGAAATATAAAAGCACAATTTTTACAGTACAATGTTTACAAGCACTTGTTAAACTATATTGGTTTATTAAATAATAATTTGTTTACGAAATTTTAGCAATAGCGTTGGTTTGAAAACAAGGTGAACATAGCTAACTAACGTACAACACTTAATACTTTTTAATAATACTTTAATAATGAGTTTCAAAAAATATTTATTTACCTTTCTTTTTCCCCCACAGACTTTCAGCTCTATGTTCATCGTCTGAAAATTGGAATATTTCTTTCCAACATCTTTCATGAATCATTTTGTTTGGATAACTGTATATTTTATCCTGAAAACAGGGCCTTGCTTCTACAAATGAACACATTTTTAAGCCATGATTTAAACATACACAACACACACACGAGAAAAACAAAAAAGCACGTTAATTAGTAAACAAAACATTGCAAGAAATATGTCGTAGCTTTGTATCGGACGATTTGAAAGGAAGGTTGGCTGTTCCACGACAGAATTTATCGGCGGCCGATATCGTGTAATCGATGACGACAAAAACGTCATCGTATCGTCCAGTGGAAAAGCGGATAGCTGAAATGAATGCATTTTGCGTGCAGCGGTGTCGGATAACGACAATCGTGGACGATTTATCGGTGTCGTGTCGTTAAGTGGAAAAGCGCTGTAAGTGGTAGCCATAATGTTCATTGATTTTTAGAAACAGTTATTTACTTTGGATTAAAAAAAAAAATAATAATTTACCTCGAAAAGTGCTGGAATAAACCTTAGGGACGGTAAGACTACCAATAAAGCCACAATGTTTAAAATTGATTTTTAAATGCTGATTTAAATTCTGCAGTAAATTTCCTGTCAAAGAATTTTAGACATTCTTTCTCTAGCATACTTCTTCTTTTCTGCATGAGAAAAAACTTGAAAAAAATTATGTGGCTGCATCTGACGTGATTTTCTGTATAAGTTTAGCAAGAGGGATGGCAAGGAATCTAAAACTCAGGGATAGAGTTAAAAAAATAATCACAACCCTAAAAATGTGTGCAGGTTAATTTTTTGGTACATATTTATATAAAAATTTAGTTCCAGTTTCGGAAAAAAATTACATCGAATTTTTTTTTTTATTGAAACAATTTTATACAGACCAAAAACACGAGAACATATACTAAAATAAAAATTATTATTCAGGGACATAAAAGTCAAAAGATTGTGAGAATGCCCATTTATGTAAATTTATATTTTTACGAAAAATCCCTCTTTCCATTCAAGAATTTAATAAAAATGTTTTGATTTGATAAACATAAATTTGGTCTGTTTTTACTAAGAATGGAGGATGGATTGGTGCTTTTAATTACCAGCCAGTTTTGGCCATATTACATACAAAACTATATGTATCTGCCATACATACATACAGGCAGATACATTCATTGAGGACTTTTGAAAGAAAAGTGACCCGAATTATCGGACTTGTGAAAGGAAAATGTGGTACTGTAAAAATATCATGTGATTAACGTAACACTCTCACTTTTATTGAGATATTTCTAATTTGTTATATTGCGAATAGATCACGTTAGCGTGTGGTTGACGTTGATTTGCTGTTTCATTACTACTTAGCCTCTGTACAAAACATTTCCAATTATCGCAAACTCATTTCACATCGCAGGTTAAAGTACGATCAAGAAAGGAAAATTTTATTGTTTCAGAGCCAAAGATTCGAACTTCAAATCTAAATTGCTTCTGGTGTTCGGTTAATTCATATAGTATCCAAGCAGGGTTCCTAGGGTTACACCACAATTGAATTTTGAATACCACTGTTTTTGTATTGCAGTATTCGCCTTATAATATCACGAAATTTCAATAATTAAATAAGGCAAATATTATTATTAGGAAGAAGTGGTTTTCAAAATTCAATTGTGATACTTCCCTGGGAAATATGTATTCTCATGTGTCTAGCTTCTTAACCTTTTATAACTGGCAAAATTGTTCGAAAATGATTGATTTCGATACAGCAAACTATTCGGCGAGTTACCTGAGTGTGATTGGAAGGTTTTCCTGCACAGTTTTCTTTTTCAGTTTGCAGTTACAAATAGTGGAATATCGTTTTCGACCATCCTCATCTTGGAGACTTGTGTTAAGGGAATAACATTTTCCAAACTATCGATTTACCGTACCTTGTCATAGTACCTCCTCGGCCCCCTGAATCGAATAGGTTACCGTAATTTTGGGCCAAATTTTAACCCAATTTGCATCCGCGTAGCTATATCACACGGAATTCTTCGTTTCTCAATATAAATTTAAAATGTCTTTAAAATGATTCGGAACTACAGTTAAAAGAAAAAAAAAACATATATAAACTTAAAATAAAATATGCTATGTATTAAACACATTGAAGGAACCTGATGCATCAAGGTGCGGCGAGCCCATGTTTTAGAAAGTCAATTGTCAGCTCTCTCCGTGAATAGTTTTCTTCGCCTTATTTAATCTCAAAATTTCTTTAATTAAACTTTAGGCCGTTGGGTTTCGTCTTCGTTGAGTTTTCGCCGTTGGGTTTTCATTTGGAAACGCGTTTTCGAGGAAGGTTCGAAAACATAAATTCAATATAGCTAAGTTGTTATTCTGTGTAGTTACTTAGCGACATAGTTGGTGCAGCGGCTGAGATGTTTTCTGGAATAGAAAATAATTTTGTCCCTTGTCTTGCATTATTTAAATAAACTAATGCATCATCATTCTCTGAATTTACAGTAGAAAATGACGCATCGCTCAAAGCATCATCACTTTTCTCATCAAATAAATCTGAATAATCTCTTTCGAAATCACTTCAAAGGTCGATTCGAATTTCCTTGAGCTTTCGAAGATAAAAAAACTGATGCCATTTTATACTGTATGTCTTCTCAAAACAATTACCTAAAATTCTACTTCTTAACGGGAGAAATTGTATTCCAATAAAGTTCAGCGCTACCAACAATCGATAAAAAAAAAAAAAAAAAAAAAAAAAAAACCGTCAGATTAGAACGCAATAAACGCGTTCGTGATGTTCAAATCATAAAAAAAAAATTCTGATATACGCGTGCAGCTCGTCCGTAACGTTGGAGGGTAGACTTAGGCTAATGTCAGACAAACGTCTTTTTGCACGCTTTTTTCCTTACGTATTACCCCTACACAATGCTAGCGGCATTGTGTAGGAATAATACGTAAGGAAAAAAGCGTGTAAAAAGACATCCGTCTAACATTAGCCTTAGATGGACGCGCTGAGAGCATTTGTAACCGCGTGTTTTAAGAGTTAAAGAAAGAAAAGTATAAACAAAACAAATTATATATTTTTAGGGTTTCGTTCATCTGACGAAACCCTATTCGTCTCGCTCCTCTGTCTGTCTGTCTGTCTGTCCGTCCGTCTGTCTGTCCGTCACAGAGCCCGTTCTCAGAAAATATGCATGTTGGAGACTTGAAATTTTGCATACTTATAGATGAACACCACACATCATTACGACAAATCATAACATTTTGAAAAAAGTCGTACATTTAACCCTTTGGCCTCCGATATGTGTATTTTAAACAATTCTTTCTAAGTGAGTCCCTAATTAGGTTGCAGGCGTGAAATTTTGCGTACTTATAGATGGACACTTCAGATCAAACAACAAATCATAAATTTTTGAAAAAGTCGTACATTTAAACCTTTGGGCTCCAACAAGTTTATTTTAAACAATTCTATCTATGTGAGCCTCTAATTAGGTTGGAGGCGTGAAATTTTGCATACTTATAGCTGAATACCTCACATCAAACGACAAATCATAAAATTTTGAAAAATTCGTAGATTTAAACCTTTGAGCTGCCACATGTATATTTTAAACAGTTCTATCTATGTGAGCCTCTAATTAGGTTGGAGGCGTGAAATTTTGCATACATATAGCTGAATACCTCACATCAAACGACAAATCATAAATTTTTGAAAAAGTCGTACATTTATTCCTTTGGGCTCCCACATGTGTATTTTAAACAATTCTTTCTAACTGAGCCCCTAATTAGGTTGGAGGAGTGAAATTTTGCATACTTATAGATGAACACCACACATCATTACGGCAAATCATAACATTTTGAAAAAAGTCATACATTTAACCCTTTGGGCTCCGACATGTGTAGTTTTAACAATTCTTTCTAAGTTAGTCCCTAATTAAGTTGCAGGCGTGAAATTTTGCGTACTTATAGATGGACACCTCAGATCAAACGACAAATCATAAAATTTTGAAAAAGTCGTACATTTAACCCTTTGGTCTCCCACATGTGTATGTTAAACAATTCTTTTCTATGTGAGCCCCTAATTAGGTTGGAGGAGTGAAATTTTGCATACTTACAGCTGAATATATCACATCGAAAAACAAATCATAAAATTTTGAAAAAAGTACATTTAACCCTTTGGGCTCCCACATGTGTATTTTAAACAATTCTTTCTAAGTGAACCCTAATTAGGTTGGAGGCGTGAAATTTTGCATACTTATAGCTGAACACCTCACATCAAATGACAAACCATAAAATTTTGAAAAAGTCGTACATTTAACCCTTTGGGCTCCCACATTTTTATTTTAAACAATTCTTTCTAAGTGACACCCTATTTACGTTGGAGGTATGAAATTTTGCATACTTATAGCTGAACACCTCAGATCAAACTACAAATCATAAAATTTAAAAAAAGTCGTACATTTAACCCTTTGGGCTCCCACATGTGTATCTTAAACAATTTTTTCTATGTGAGCCTCTAATTAGGTTGGAGCCGTGAAATTTTGCATGCTTATAGCTGAATACCTCACATAAAACGACAAACAATAAAATTTTGAACAAGTCGTACATTTAACCCTTTGGGCTCCCACATGTGTATTTTAGACAATTCTTTCTAAGTGAGCCCCTAACTAGGTTGGAGGAGTGAAATTTTGCGTACTTATAGCTGAATACATCTTATCAAACGACAAATCATAAAATTTTGAAAAAGTACATTTAACCTTTTGGGCTCCCACATGTGTATTTTAAACAATTCTTTCTAAGTGAACCCTAATTGAGTTGGAGGCGTGAAATGTTGCATACTTATAGCTGAACACCTCACATCAAATGGCAAACCATAAAATTTTGAAAAAGTAGTACATTTAACCCTTTGGGCTCCTACATGTGTATTTTAAACAATTCTTTCTAAGTGACACCCTATTTAGGTAGGAGGCGTGAAATTTTGCATACTTATAGCTGAACACCATCATGCGACAAATAATAAAAATTTGAAAAAGTCATACATTTAACCCTTTGGGCTCCCACATGCGTATTTTAAGCAATTCTTTCTAACTGAGCCCCTTATTAATTTGGAGATTTGAAATTTTGCATACTTATAGCAGAACACCTGAGGCCAGGCGACAAATAATAAAATCTTGAAAAAGTCTTACGTTTAGCCCTTTGAGCTACCACATATGTCTTTTAAGCAATTCTTTCTAAGAGAGTCCCTAATTAAGTTGGAGACATGAATTTTTGCATACGTATAGCTGAATACCTCAGACCACACGACAAATCATAAAATTTTCAAAAAGTCTTATATTATTTACTCCTCCGTGCTCTAACTTGTATATTTTAAGTAATTTTTCTAACCTTCACCCTTTTCACCCGGGGAGCAATTTTCTAACTTTTGCCGACACCACTTTGACCATTCTTTCATATTATGCACCATAGCCTAACATATTTTAGTTCCACTTTTTACCGCCAGAGGCGCCTATTGATCTCGGATGCTATGGGTCCAATCCCCTCGACCAATAATGGGTGTTTATAAAGTCCCGGACCCATTTTGATGTTTAATAACTCATTAAATAATAATGATAGGTTAAAATTAATAACATAAATGGTTAGATAGACTCAAAAAAGTTTCATGACCCTTGTCAATGAACTTCCACGTGTGCCCCCTTCGTCGTACGGAGAATATGAAGTCGATAGTCAATTTCACGCCAGGTAGCGGGAAGCATGCCGACATCCACAGAGGCTATTGCGGTTGTAATTCTGGATTTTAATTCATCAATTAGACATGTTGGAAAACTTCATATTTCGACAACTAGAAGAGCTTCAGCCACTTGTCATTTTGCAACAAGATGGTGCACCACCTCATTGGGGTACCATCGTTCATACTCCTTTGAATGACCATTTTCCAGGAAGATGGATTGGGCGAGAGGTCCAATTCCTTGACCACCCAGATCACCTGATATAACGCCTCTGGACTTTTTCCTTTGGGGATTTGTAAAGGACAATGGTTACAGGAGAGAGTGTCGAACATTGATGACTTAAAAGCCAGAATTACAACCGCAATAGCCTCTGTGGATGCCGACATGCTTGCCGCTACCTGGCGTGATATTGACTATCGACTTGATATTCTCCGTGCGACGAAGGGGACACACGTGGAAGTTCATTGACAAGGATCATGAAACTTTTTGAGTCTATCTAATCATTTATGTTATTAATTTTAATATATATTTATTATTTTATGAGTTATTAAACATCAAAATGGATCCGGGACTTTATAAACACCCTGTATGTCTATGGATAGTATGTAAAACGGGATTTCGTTCGGATAGAGGTTTGTTTAGAATAGAGTGCGCCCCTTATTGCGAAATGTGGAAGTAACAGATTTATCAAAAGGATAAAGTGTTTTGAAAGGAGTATTAAACGAAACCCTCTGTGCGATCTGTGATCACACTTACCCACTTGTTTGATTTCCTGGCACGAAGTTTTAAAAATATAAATGCAATTTCTGATGACTTATAACGATGCATTTCAGCAGCCACAGATCCCAGACCTTAAAGTATTTAATCCTGACGTTCTTTCTGTTATAAAAATAATTTTCAACATAGGACAGATATTTTCTTTTACAAAACTATTTGGTAAATTTTATTACGATTCAAAAATTTCTACTATAATAAGACATGGGAATTTCAGTTTATTGAAATAAATTACAGTTTTCCTGATTGTTTGAATGCGCTAATGATATACTTAATTTCTTTACCTCTTAACTAAAAAGATTACTTTGCTACAATTTCGAACTCAGAAATTAAAAATGTCTACTCGATCATTTAGTCTACCGTAACGCTATATTGAAATGTCACTGATCCAGGACAAACAAACAAATCATAAATATTTCTAATGGCATGCAGATAAATAAACAGAAGAAACATACATATTATACTTTATGTAAAAGTTTCAAAATGGGGCATTAGCTAAAAGGAATATCAAGAATGCATATATACACAAAGTACTTAAGAAAGAAAAGTATAGTTTATGTGATTATAAAAGTGAAAGACCAATAGACAAATTAAAGTTCCCGACATTTTAAAATTATACTGGAAAATTTTAACGACACAGTAAAATTTCGTTCCAGTTGAAAAAGTATATATATCGTGATAAAATATCATGACTTAAAACGTAGCACTATTTATCTCGCGCTATTTTGCGAAAAATTACCCTTATTATTTATTCTACTTCGACATTATTATACAAATGACGATTAATTAGACCACTCTATTTGCTTTTAGTTTAAAATAATAAGTAATAATAATGACTTATTTAGCAGTAGTTTTAAGAATCATTTTTAATTAACAGTAAACTCGTGCTATATTTAAAGATAAATTAATGAATGAACTAAAACGTTTATTATTTAATTGATATTCCGAAAATATGCTCTGTAAGAACAAAAATTTTTTAGAATAAATTTGATCAATATAGCAAATGTACTCTCTCTCTTCCGAAATTAAATTTCATCAAAAATTTTGATGCATAAGTAATTTGCCGTTTATTGAACAATTTAATAATCTGTTAAAATAACTTCATTTAAAATTAACAAAGAAAAAAAAAAAAAAAACATGTTTCTCTGAAATATAAACAAAGAAATCTATGTTTCCTCTCATCTGATTTAAGTACAAATTTTAATTGTCAAAATCTGAAATTATATACATTCTGCTACATTGTAAGTAACGATTATAATAAAAATATCGGAACTGAAAATTATTCCATATATTTCAAAGATATTTAATGCCATAGCATTAAAAGCTCTCCAGTAATTGATCTGCTTAAACAACACTATTTTATACCATTTCTTACAGCATGAAAAATTCTAAAAATACTATTTTTATATGTTATTGGAAATACTTGCGGAAGAAAAAACAACTATTACATTACTAATTTCTAAATTAATTCATTTCCTTTCCAGAGCAAGAAACTTGTATAGCTCAAATAATGGCATATGCTTATAACGCTACGTGATTAAATTTAACATATCTTAAATAGTTATTTAGTGCCTTTTACATTTGGTTAAATAAAGAAAATACACTCTGTTACAAAAAAATGTATGTACCCAGAAAAAACTCAGCTACAACCATGAAATTTGGTATGTAAATAGTGTAGTTTGCTTAGATGAACAAATGATTATAAATTCAGAACAAAAAAAGTTTTATTGACTAATAGCAGCAAAAGAATATCGATTTCAGAAGGTTGTAAACTCATATTTCGCAGCTACAAAAGCAGATACTCGGTGCGGCATGGAGTCTGTTAAGTTACCGATGTCCCTCTGCAGTAGATTCTGTCATAAGTATACCAACTGATAAACTAGTTCAGTAGTATTCCGAGACGGCTGAAGTCACCTTTCCAACATGTCCCAAACATTCTCCATTAGAGCAGAATGTGGTGACCTGGAAGGTCATGGAAGTACATTATATCATTGTAGATATTGTCGCGAGAGTCGTGCATTATGTGGCTGAGCATTATCTTGCTGATAAATGGCCGCTAAGTGACTTGATAGCATAGACCGTAACACAGACTGCAAAATGTCATCTACGTACCTGCGAGCCATTAGAGTACCTTACAGTACGAGTAAAAGTGATCAGCTGGCTCAGAAGATTGCTCCCCAGGATGTCACTCATAGCAGTGTGTTGCTGGAATAAATGCAGGAGTGGAACGCTGAACTCTCTTCCTCCACACACGTACGATAGTCACCAGCACTGAGAGAAAAGAGGGTTTCGTCACTGTATACCGCATTTGTCCAATCAAAGACCTCCCAGCGTGCTAGAAATCGACACCAATCCAGACGACGCTGCTTATGTTGAAGGGTTAGAAGCAACTGCTTAAATGGACGTCGAGAGCAGAGCCCAGAGTCGGCTTGTCATCTACGGATGGTATGTATTGACACTACTGTATCTATATCAACTGAAAATGGCGTCGAAAACATGATAGTGACATTGTTGGTGTAGATGTGGCTGATCTTCTAATCGCTCTATCGTGTCCTGCATTTGTAACCCGGGACCGTTCTGAGCAACTGCAGTGGCTACCCGTGTATTCTCTGATCCAATAATGCCAACACAGCGGAACTAAAATATCGCTTCGACCAAAATACTGTCTGATATGTCTGTTGGAGCAATCTGCTTTTCTGAGGCCTATGGTTCGACCGCTTGCGAAATCAGACCACTGTTCGTAGTGCCTCCGAGTATGTTTTCAAGGTATATTTTTTTCAAATCCCATGTATCAACAATGACAGTCCAGTTGTAATAACCCGAGAATTTGAGTCAGGCTCTTTTAAATGCTGACTGTTGCGCAGTTTAAATGCGCATTGCACAAGGGTCATTGGTCATTGGTGCTGAAATGTTAATCATTTACATAACTCATCAAATCACATCTACACGCCAAATTTCGTAGCTTTTGTTCAATTCTTTCTGGGTGCATATATATATATTTTTGCAACAAAGTGTACATAAAACTAGTTTATGTCTCTTAATGTTTTATTCAGGTATATATGAACTGTTTAATTATCATGAGAGCAACCGTACTTTGTTGTGGTTATAATTATTTGCCAGAAAACTTTCCACATTTAAAATTTACTTTGACAGTAGTACGTAGAAAATAACAATAGTCGACAAACACGATCAACACTCGTGACAAGGTTAATAAATTTAAATTCAAAGCACTAACGCATTACAGATTCACTTATTATTTATATCAACGTAGTGTGTTTAAATGGCAGTTAATTAAGGGGAAAATGCAATTAATAAAATAAAACAGTTTAAGTAACATATTTAAAAAAAAATTAAGTTTTAATACAATTCTCCATTTAGAACCCTATACCATTCTGAAATATAGAATTTATGTTTAAATTGCATTTAATGATGTAAAATAATCAGTCAAGTAAAAGAAAAAAAAAAAAAAAAAGAAAGAAACCTAAAATTAAAAGAAATGTATAAAACGCAGAATAATTTAAAATATTTTCAGTTAAACACCTTAAATATATTTATTTTTTATTTTTTACACCATTAATATGTGCTTAAAAGGCCGTAATTTAAATTTTATTACAATAGATTTTATTGAAAAACGTATGTATGTTACGTAAATAAAAATTGTTCACAGTTCAACACATTTAGAATTTCTACGACAACTTTCATTACTTTAATGCAACAACATACTTTTAAGACCATTTATAATGCCAGCATAAAATTTAGTTTGAAAGTAATGCTAATTAAAAATAGTTTATCAAAATTGACATTAAATGACCCATCATTATGCTTTGAAAGTTAAAGTATGCGAAGTTGCATAATTAATGAATATATCGTCTGAGTAATTATCCGTAAAATGGTGTGGTAGAATGTGTGTTCTCTTCATTTAAAGATTTCTTTCATTTGTGCTCGTCAATATATATATATATATATATATACATATATATGTATATAGATAGATTGATAGAGCATAGTTGTCAACCTCACGATTTTTTTAATACCAATATTTTCATGCAGAAATACTTGTTTTAAACAATCGCACAATTTCTACAATTATATAAAGCGAAAATATTTGTAAGAATTTACTGGTATTCAAAAAATCGGGAGGTTAGAAACTATGATACAGGTATATGAGTGTATATTATATATCTATATATATAGGTTCTCCTCTCTTTTCTTTTTCCAATAGATAATTGCAAAACCGTTAACTTTAAAGGTAAAGTTATCTTTAGAAATGAAATAGTTACTTTTCTAAAGTTACGAAATTTAACTTTTTATACGGTCATGAGCCCTAAAATTTGTAATTGGAAAAATGGGCTTCATACTCTAATTAGTGAAACAGGTTCGTTTTTAAAAATTTAAGAGGAGGTTACCATTCATCAGTCCAAGAAGTAGGTTAGCTACGGGATTTAATTTCATAGAAAGAATAAAGAAACACAAAACGGAATATATCCATAATCATTAATAATTTTCGCTATAAAAATATATTTTTTATAATAATTATTAACACTGATGCATGTGCTCATGCTGTGCTTGCATCACACTGCGCCGTATAGTGAGTAGCATGTCAAAGTGATTTGAAATAAACAACATCAATGTTTCAGAAAACTTTTAATATAAGGGGGTCGTAAATCTATTTTTAGTGAAATTGGACGAAATTTGTGTAAATGGTAGTAGTTTGAAATAAGTAATTTTTTTCAGCATTTGTTTCTCTAAAATTTGGCTTAAAAATATTATTACTTTTTTTGCATATGGAGTCAGAATAGAGATTTGTATTACTGAATAACGTAGAGTCCCTATTTTATTAAACAAAGTATCACAAGTATCCTCCAATGTATCTTTATAAATCCTATTTCATAATCGAAACAATGCCGTATTTATAGAGTAAAATTATTGAATAATAAAACCGCAGTTTTTCCTCAAATAGAACAATTAACAGTTAAAATCAATCATCTTTTAAAGGTAGTATTATAAACTGGACTTAATTCGACTGTATACGGTTCATTTCCAGAATTATTCCTAAATGATATGTAAGAAAATGGGAAATTACAAGAGTAACACCGTAGAAAGACAAGAGAAGTTGTAAAGTCCCATGTAAAAAATATATATATATATATATATATATATATATATCATTGATCTACCGTAAACAGAGTTTACTTTGACGCTGATGTGCTACTTAGACCTAAATCAAACTAGTCGGATGCGCCAATCTCAAAACTTTCTTCTATCTCATACATGTTAATACTTGAAAATTTGCCATCACAGTACCAAAATTAAATGACAATTTATGCCCATCATGAGGATTTAAAAGGTATAGGTAATTATGTGCAATTAAAAAGAAGATACAATCACCGCATCTTTCAAACAAATCGTTGAATTTCGGCACCCATCTTTTAGATGCCTGCAACCAAAATTCCCAACACAAACAGAATATAAACGACAGCTGTCCGGTTGTATATACCCTATCCTAATAAGGATCTATTTATGTGAAAGTGTAACATAATATGAAGCTAGATGAAATTCCGTGCATTGGTTTTTGAGATCCAGCTATCGCGAAAATCGTAAAAAATGCAGCATAGCAGCGCCACGTGTTCGGCGATTAACAACAAAACCTAATAAGTAACAACGTATGTCTATACGTCTAAGTGAATCTGAAGTTTGTTGAAAAGCCGTGCATTAGTTTTTGAGATCCAGCTATCGCAAAAATCGTAAAAAATGCAGCATAGCAGCGCCACGTGTTCGGCGATTAACAACAAAACCTAATAAGTAACAACTTATGTCTATACGTCTAAGTGAATCTGAAGTTTGTTGAAAATCCGTGCATTAGTTTTTGAGATAGAACTATTGCGTAATCATGGGGAACGCTGCATAGCAGCTACTCATATCAAGGTATACCTGAATCTCAAGTTTGATGAAAATCCGTGCAATAGTTCTTGAGATATAGCTATTGCGGAAATTGTGAAAAATGTAACATAGCAGCGCCACCGCTGGGTGATTTGCACTAAAAACTTATCAACATCAGTTTATATCAAGGTCTAGGTGAATCTAAAGTTTTGTGAAATACCGTGCATTAGTTCTTGAGATAGACCGCCGACAATAGTTTAGTCGCACACAGGCTCACAGACTCACAGGCAGACTCGCAGTGTGACTTACAGACTCACAGACAGACATTTTCTATAAAACCATCAAATCGTGTTCAGGACCTTCTAAAACGTATAAATCCATCGAAAAACGGAAGTCAAAAATTTTCCCGAATCCAATACTTACTTCTTGTAAAGATAGAAGAAAGTAAAAATGTGTATCAAAACAGTCCTGGATATAATGTGTTGAGGATTTTCGTTATTTACCTGTACCCTAGAAGTAACACAGTGCACCCAGGACCGAAATCGACAGTGTCTTCGTAACCCCCCCCCCCCCAAAAAAAAAAAAAAAAAAAAAAAAAGAAACTGCAACCTAAATCAGATAGTTACTGCTGGCAAGATCGAGGCTTACTCAAAAATTATGGTTACTAGACCCCAGAAAATATCTCACCAAACACATAGGTAGGACCGGAATTGTCAACCATAATACTGGGCGCTAAACTACGCCGTAAGAATCATATCTTCAGGAAAGCAATAAAAGTTTGCACAGTAAATAATCTCACCATTAGGCCCTATGAGAACACTTAAAATGAATTATTAAAAATATTAATTATTAGAATAGGTAAATAAAAATTAATACATCATATATGTTTAACAGAGGAGTATTGTTTGACATTAATTTATATTTTTATCATTTGTCATTCCTGAGATATTTGCGTGAAAATCTGGTTTACAGGGCTTTCTTACAAAACTGAAAGTCCGTTTTATGGTAAATAAAAGATGTTGAATTTATTCCCAGCATCTACAAAGATACCCGCTTGAACATCAACATCAAATATCTTATGTAAAAGAGATGCAAGATGAAATTTCTTTGAATACTTTTGCTTTTCTTTACATTGGTTTTTAAAAGTCATGAAACTATCATTGCATAAAGGGATCTTATGCACGTCGTATCACTCTTTAATTTCTCTGAAAATGTTTTAATTCCTAAATCCCTTACCGTATTGCAAAGCCACAAGCCAGTATATATATCTAGTGTAATATTTTTTCATCCATACAGGCAAAATATATGATTTTATAGCATGTGTGATATACCTACATCCACGACCGTTTGAGGCATTTTAAGGACTTGCACTTGATTGCTTTTTTGGAAATCCAAATGTATTTCTAAATAGTATATATTTTTCTTAAATGTATTCAATTATTCTTAAATGTATGTCAAAGATATTTCATCATGGGAAAGTTGCCGTTTGAGATGTAAGGTATTATTGATTTATACAGCAACATTGTCAGTAGAAAAGCAATTTTGAGGTCCTTCAAAACTACACAAAAGGCATCGACCACAATCTTCAGCGAAAAATAAATGGAGAGTGAGAAAACAGTGGTAATAACAAGCAGGAAGCAGGAATTCTGATTTTCAGAATTTAGTGTCTCCCCCGAATAGGAAAAGAAAAAAATATTGTTATTATTACGCGCTAAAGAAAATGTTTTCGAAGGAATTGTTTCATTAATTTATAATAAACCTACACAATTAGTTACAATAAAAAATACATTTGATATTCATTAGTCTAAGTCTCAAACAAATATTATTTTAACTTAAAGGATACTGCTCTTCTATAAGGACACGCTAAATTTTTGCAAAACTTTGCGTTTTATCAGTGTGTAATTTCAATTGCGTTATTTTCAAAAGTAAAGCATTTCCACCAGTGAAAAATTTCAAAGTCGCTGGAGTGAAAATGATGCATTTCCACAAAACCTATTTCAGTTTTAAGACTTAAAATACGCGGTTTTATTTTATATAAATTGAAGTCATTTGCATCCGCTGAAGAATTCAACATCTACGATCTAGTCTTAAACAACATCTATAGAAAAGTATGCATATGACGTCACTTTCGCGAATTAATACACAATACTAGAAAAAACGATGTCGTAAACTCGACAAAAAATGGTCTATCTAATGATTCACATGCCTTCATTTGTTTGTAAAATTAATACGGATACTTAAAATTGACTATATTTTATAATAGCTCTATGTTTTATCAGAAATCATTTATTTATATTTTTTCAAAATAGCATGTATTTTAATTAAAAAAAAAATTCAGTTATGAGAAAATGGCAACAAAAAGATATCGTAATCTACTATTTTCCTTTTAATTTCTACAGAAATGGAGTACTTCAATTGCCACCGCTACAGAAATGGGACTAAAAACTACAGAGAAATTAATATCCCCAAAATAAATTGAAATGCAGTTTTCAAACAAATTGTAGTTAAAAGTACCTTTTTTCCCCTATACGAAGGTATAAAAATTAAAAATGTGCGATGCTTAAACATTTGCAAAATGGCAGTAGAGATTATCAGTATTTAACTGTACTGCACCGTAACGGTACAGTACTTTTTACAATACATCTACTTCGTTTTACGGCTGGCTTATGTAACGGAACGTTATTTTTTAGGGTCGACATTTTAATTTTTACCCGAAAGAAATTGCATATCGGGAGCTAGTAGTATACATTTTTTTTGCTGATAGCATTCCTAACTCATTCTGTCATTGCATTTGTCTGAAGAAGGAGATCCTATTATGAAGTTTTGAAATAAATAAAAGATAAAATTGCGCTATATATTTGTTTTTTTCGTTGCCTTGATTTTCACACTTCATTTAGGTATCTTAGCACGAAGAGCTTTTATATGCATTTTATCATATTTAAGTACTCTGTATAGGGATTTTAAACTCCTAATATTGATTACATTTGATCTGAATATGAAAACAAACAATTAATAAGGCGTAAAATACATAAAAGAAGAGATAAGCATGGAATAATTGTACACCGTTTCAGTACAACTAATGCCGATTTTGCAGTTATAATATGGTAGGAAATCAAACTGAAACCTTGCATAAAACTTCTACAGAAAGATTGTTCTAGAATTCTACAAAAACTGTTCCAATAATGACATCATCTAGCGTTACCTTTACTCGTGAATCTGCCGTGGCTCGCGGATCTTTTTACTACATCAATTTCATATGTTGTCTCGTTTTTCTCGCATATATATTAAAACGTTTTACAATTAATATAAATATTAAATCTCAAATATAAACGACACAATAAAAAATAATCAATAATAAGAATACCGTAAAAAAAATTTACCTAGTGTTGTTAAATACACTTATTTTTAAAAAATGGAGTCGAAAAAAATCCAAAGACAGATTTTTATACGTATTACAAAAATGGAAAAGGAAACATATATTTTGAAACACGTTAAATGAAAAATCTTCTCTTACCAATACAACTTAAAATATGCTGATTGCACGAAAGATTTTTATAAGCACATGGAATAGTTATATGTTATCAGTTAAAAACTGCAGTTAATTTAACAAAATTATGAAACAACCAAAATGATAAGTAATTAAACTGTAGATAAATATTAATATATATAGGGTGTATCAGTACAACGTTCCAAAACTTTGAGGAGGGGTAGGGTACCCTACCCCTCCTCAAAGTTCTGAAACGTTGCACTGAGACAACCTTATTAAATGATTAATAATTTGTAAAGCTGTTGGAAGAATTTTTTTCTTTTTTGTAGAAATAGCGTTCACTAGTGTAAACCTTCCATTTGCGGAGAGGCTGTCAGAACTTTGTTTGCGTTTGACGGAAATTTGTAATAGGCAGTAAATTAAAAAGGGCCAGTTGATACTCTCATGAGGGGGGAAAAAAGAAAGAAAGAAAAAAGACACAGAATTAATCATTAAATTCGCTATATTTTCATAAACTTTTAAAGTGTTTCTTCATCCTTATTTTGCATAACATGATAAAGGCGTATATATATATATATATGATATGAATTCACAAATATGATAGAAACATATCGGTCTTAAGCAGCAGCCAATACACTCGTTATCTAACTCCAACCGAGAAATCAAAGTTTTGCAGCCTTGAAATTATGGTCAAAGTGGAAGATCAGGTATACATCCCTTGGTAGTTTCCCCGAAAATAACAACTGAAGCCGATAGATGCATCAATTATTTATTAGAGGGTCATAAAATGCACCAACTCCACTAGTAATGCTACCCATAATCGGGTCGTTGCTACGCCGTAAATGTAAACCGCTAGATATTAAATATTAGAACAACTTGACGAAAATACTGGAAACAAAGCTCTCCAGGTGACAGCGGGTTTTGAAGCAAAGCAATAATCGTAAAATTCTGTATCTCCCAGCCAATTCAACAGCTTACATACTTGCGAAAAACACACGCGTAAGTATACCGATCCAAAAAAAGGTCAATCCAGCTAACTGGAAGAGGGGAGGAGAGGGAGGTTATGTCAGCGATTGGACAACTCCGGAGCAGAGGGTGAAAAAAGCGTGACGTGGATGAGCTAAATATTTACTCTCAGCGGTAGATTTATAACGTACTCAGAATGTTGGTGGGAGCTGGCAAGGAATTATGGGATTTGGAATATCAACAGAACAAAATATTAAATACATTCGAAAAAAGAATTATCTCAGATTAAAATGAAAGAAAGTAATTTAGTGGGTTATATAAGAAGTAAGCTACTAATGGATTAAGGTTTTTAGAATAATAAAAGACGCTATATTTAAAGCATGGGGAAAAGATAAAAGATATTTAAGATATTATTAAAGCTAGGTAAAAAAAAAAGGTAGCTATTATAATAAATAAAAATAAGAACGGCCAATCAGTGTATACACTGATTAGCCATTCTTATTTTTATTTATTGTAACACAGTGTAATGAGTTTTTTAAGTAATAATAGATATTATAATAATTTGGAATAATTTAACTAAGATAAAAGGGCCAATTTTTTTATTATTACATATATATGTGAGCTTGTTGCTCAATACTCAGAAAAACTAACGAATAAATAATACTTTTTTATCATATTTCCTCTGCTCTCCGACTTAATAAGGAAAAAAGGAAAAATATAAATAAATGAAAAACCTCTAAAATAATATGCTTTATTTTCTCAAAGACATATTGCTCTCATTTTATACTTACTAAAGTAACTGTTAGAGATTATTCAGTAAATTATTATCTAGTTCCATAAACAAGCTGGAAAATAATACCAAGAAATTAAAAGTGGAAGGTAAAGTTTTTGAAAAGTCCGTTTATCATCATCTTAATAAAAAAAATAAAGATAATTTGGTGCCATGTTTTATGAAACAACTTGTCTTTTGGGGAAAGGTAATTTATATGCCAATATATTAAACAAATAAACTCTCATTGACATTGATGATGACGACAATGAGCCACAGGAAATCTGTTAAACAGTTAAGAAAAGTAATTATTTAGATGATATATAATTCAGCAGTCTAATAAGCATCAAACAAATCAGAATAAAAAATTATTAAACGTTTACTCTAAAAAGTTATAATTTATTATATAATATGAGTAAAAAAAGTAAAATATGCTTAACAAATTGGTGCAATTATAAGTTTAATTGAAAAATAAAATTAAATAGTAAGTTAAGTGAAGTTAACTTTTATAAAATTTTATTTTATTTTATAAAAGCTATTGTATAAAAAAATGCTTTTAGATTATGTTCTAAAATGTAAAATGTAAACACTCAACCTGAAATGACTGTTGTAAATGAGATTAAATATGTTAGATGCTTTAACCCTCTCGCTGCGCATCCCGCGGGCAACGTATAAATAGCAATCTTTGCGCAACCCATAACTTCTCCGATCTTTTTTTTGTGATTTAATTCTATAGTAAAAATAGAACTCTTTTACAAAGGAATTTCACACATTTTAACTCAAAAATATATATCGATTTGAAATATGTAACAAAATAAATGCGCAATTTTTGAACCTATTTTGATTAAAAAAAAAAAAAAAAAAAAAAATGCAGCGAGAAGGTTAACTTTTGTAAGCTTTATACATTCATAAAACATTGCACAATTTTACATGGTGCAAAAAATAAAATAAATAAATAAAAAATAAATAAAAATAAAACAAACAGAAACAAAAAAGAAAAATAATTCTGATATTTTTATATGAATTCAAAAGTATAATTTTAAATATTACTAGGGGGGCTCTGCCTAAATCCTATCTAAATTCTCTATATTCATGGTTTTCGCCAAGCACAATTCCCGCTAAGAAAAGACAGATCAATCAGATGATGATCTCTGATCATCTCTGATCAATCAGATGATGATCTCTGATCATCTCTGATCAATCAGATGATGATCTCTGATCATCTCTGATCAATCAGATGCGTTTCGCGGTATCTACGCAGATTTTCATTGGTCCATTTCCAAATCGTTATTTTTTTTTATATATATAGAAGGATTTTTCAAAATGCTATTTCTGAATGCAATGAGTATATGAAAATGAAAATAATTGTGTACAGTAGAAGTTTTAATATATTTTATGAAACATATAATATTTACAATTCTTTTTGATAAACAGTAAAAAAAGACAAATGTTTCTAAATCTAGTAAAATATAATATAAGCCCGAACGAAAATACACAATAATGTCTTCCATGATTCCGAAAAGTGTTCTTTATCTGTGGAAAACTCAGAATCCTGTATATGGTCATTGTGCCTAAATGAGACGCGATTCCCATAGTTTTGTCGCGTTTAGGGTATATTTGGCATTTTATTATATAAATACATATTTTATTAAGCAGCAAATTACGGAATACTGTGCCTATAATTCAAAACTAACTTGTTTTGTATAAATTTAATAATTAAACTGTAGTATAAAACCACAATATACGATTGTCGCATTTAGGTAATTTTTGTCGCATTTACGGCAGCTAAAGCCTAAATGAGATGTCCATAGTCCTAAATGTGATAATGCCTTTTACACATGACAATTCATCTGAAAAAGTTGATTTAACCCTTAACTGCTGTCGCAGAAAATTGCCACATAACAATTTTGAGTGGTCTGCGAAACCATTCGATTGAAAGATGAATACAAGTCGCGATGCTATTTTTGCACTAAACTACTTCTACAGTATAAAGAACTACGTTGTCTCTTTCAGTGACCAGTTAATCTTAAGAAAAGATGGCCCGTTTTCGGATTAGAATTTAAAACTATATTACTTATATTAACTTTGTTCTCTGCAGGTACTTAATAGCGACATACCGATTGCTGTAAATGCTTAGAGACATTTAGGTGATTAACAAGGTAAGTTTGTATGGTATTTTTCATATATTCTATTAAAATGATGTTTAAAGCAAATGTTTTGTTTAATTATGCTGTGTTGATTCAGCATAGTCCTCCATTAATGTTTTTCTTTAACCAGGTACTTAAATATGTATATTAAGATGATCAAAATAGAAAAATACATTTATTTAAAAATTTTAACTTAAGAAAAGGTATAAGAAACGCGATGTATATTCCAGTAACATAATATAGACACACGATTACGGAATTTGCAATAATTTTATATGATGTAAATTCTGGGAGATCTTGTGTAAATTGAAAACTCTTAAATAATGTTGATTTTAATGCGGTTAAGAAAGTTAATTTTACCAACATTACACCATCCGGTATCTTAAATGTTATCTCTGATTAAAACAGGATCGAATTGAGTTATACCCTGGTTTAGGAGTCCATAATTTTTCTCAGCACATTTTTAAAATCTGATATCTTAATTCTGCTTTCACTTTTTACTCATTATTAATCGATATTTTCAAATTAAATTAGAAAACGAAAAAAAAAAAAACCTATGGTTATCTAAATGAGTATTTGTTTCCATATGCGCATTTTTAAGTACAGAAAATGTTCAATATTTTTTAAAGTGCAAGAAAAATGAAGAGGGGGTTGGGGGGAGGGCAACAGTATGTCAGGCACAGGGCTTCTCTTTGGCTTAATCAGAATTATTAGAAGTATTGTACGATTTTATCTATTTATAAGGGTGATATATTTATCATGTGATATTTTACAATAAATAAAGTTATATGTAATAAATATTCTTGTTAACAATATTATAAATATCTTGTAAATACTCTTTTAGCCCATAAACTTCACACTAAAGCGAATTCGTACCGACCGAAATGTCGCTGTTATTTAAAACATTCTTTAATTAATTTGTATTTTTCTTTAAAAAAAAATAAGACTTTTGATAAAATCCAATATCTGATTTCAATTTCTTATTAAATTTCGTGCATGAATCATGTAGTTATATTTCATTATCACTAGATTGTGAGAAAATTTATGCGGAGATGAAGTTACGGAAACCCCAATCGTACTAGTGTAGAAATTATGGGTTAATATTCACGCGCGATTTCCGCGAATTTTAAACGAAGTTTTCCGCGACAGTCATTTAATAGTAGTTATGGCCATAGCTGTGGGGGAAAGAGGGATTGGAGTTAGTTTTTTTAGGAACAGAAGCATTACACACAGCATTCAAATAATAATACGGATCTTTTGTGTATTTGCAGTGGAAAATTGGCAAACAGAACGGTGGTGTGCCGCCTGTGATGAACAATTAAAACTTGATGGATCTGTTGTAAAGTATGAATATAGTAGTGTATTTTAACTCTTTATTAACCCTTAACTGCTCTTAGTGGTCTCGCAGACCACTACATGTTTCAAATTTCGCAGCTAAACTTGTAATTTCCAGTTAATAAATGAATACTAGGGAAATCTCGTTTCATTTGGAGCCCTAGAACTATTGCTAGAGATTCTAAAAATGTGAAGTTTAATTATAATAGTCCTGTACTAGTTTAGTACAGAAACAGTACCCTGTGAGTTAATAGAGCCTTTCATTCGCCTTTTAATCAAGCTGTATCCGAGACCACTCACAGAAGTTAATGCGACAATTCCTGTCACTGCAGTTAAGATTTAAATAATTCAAAAAATAATGGCAATTAACCTTTAACTACTGTTATTGCTGTTTTTTTTTTTTTTTTTTTTTTTTTTTTTTTTTTTTTTTTCACAGTTTAACTTCTGATTTCTAGTTTAAATATCGATACAGTGAAATTTTGATTTGGAGTCCAAGTATAATTGTTTGAAATGTTTGAAAAAGCAAAATTTTATTAGAAATATTATATTTAGATAAAAATTAATTTGTATTTCACTTTAAGTCATTGCTTATTTTTATAGGACCGACTGGAATGAGAACTGAAAATAAATATGGATTCGAACATGGCTTTATTGTCGATTAATACATTGCAACCAAAAATAAACCAGAAAAAAATAATAACTTTATTACTAGACTAAATTTTTTAACAGAAAAAAAAAAATTAAATCTTTGAAGTGCAGCCCAGTTTTTCAAATCATATTTGGTACTTGTAATAATAAGTAGCATTATAATATGCCCTTCTTTTTAATATAAGAAAAACTCTCCTTATTGATCTTTGTGTAAAAAATATTATTAGCATAGAAAAAAGTAAAGAAAACATAAAAAAAATTATCCAGCCGCTGTCGTATTTCCTTAATCTTTACGAGTTTTATTTTTTGTGACCTATAACATGCATAATAAAACATAGTAGTGATATAATGTACATTTAGCCCTTAAATGCCTGATTTTTCACAAATCATTTTAAAAATGTTTTTCGGCTTTCATTTTTTATATAAATAATGGTAAAAATACTTAAAAAAATCATATTTTGTTTTAAGTGTGGTATACGGCTAAAAAACTGTTTGTTACTAATCGGCAATACTGGTCATTAATTGAAAAAATAATTTTCCTTGATAAAATTTTATAATATTAAACACACAAGAAATTTAAGAACTATGATAAGAAATAAATTTTATTTGCTCACTGCAGAATAAAATAGGGTATTTCGCAAGTTTCCAAACAAAACAAAAAGAACATGTAGCACAAATTGAAATAACAAATCTATCTTTATTCTTAAACAGCACAAGTGTTGCCATCTACATGTTGAAAATCGATTTAATTATATTTTCATGATGTATTTTATTGGCAACATTAGGCGCTATAGCTTCAATATTATTCTCATAGTATTTTATAAGCCTTAATTGGGTATGTTGCCGAAAGGCAAAACACGGCATTTAAGGGTTAAAATCTCACTAACAACCGGTATGATCATCTCTAATCATAATCATTTTTACGGCGTATCTGAGTAACTTGAATGCGTCTAAATATCTCCTCTATAATAAAAATTTACACGAAACGAGAGATAGAGAATGTTAAAAAGCGGTATCAAAGAAGAATTGCAGTGTTGCTAATTTATTGGGGTTTTATTTCATTGAAATATCTACTACTATTTCCGGTTGCTAATTTTTATCTTACTTAATCTGTTATTAAATAAAGTAAATAATACTATACGGAAACAGGTTTTTTTTAAACTGAATAAACAAAATTCCGCTAAATAGCAACACTCGAGAAGAGAAAAGAAATTCGCATCTTGATCAGTGAATTCGCGTCTTAAGCGAGATTTTTTCCCTCAAAGGAACGAAAACTTATCGCGTATTAAGCGGAATCGCGTAATAACCGTTCACGTATTAAACGTGATAGTTTTGCATTAGCATTATGGCTGATGATTCAGGGATCGGAAAAATCCGCGTATTAATATCGTACCGATCGCGTATTAACCGTGAGCAAATAACAGGGGTTCGACTTTATTTTCAACATTTAAAGAAGCATTTATAAAATAAAAGTTTTTTTTTTGTTGCCTCTGATTTTCAGAAAAGTTTCCGAATAGTTTTTATAGTTTATTTCTCAGTTTTTTAATGGGAATATGGGTTTTTAGGATGATATCCATTTTCAATTAAACACTTTGAAATGCGTAATTGAATTTATAGATACAAGAATAACAAAATAATATTCATTTTAATGTTAAGAATTATGCTGTTAATTTATCCTGTTTGTCTGCAAAACAAGTTTTTTTTTTTTTTTTAACTTGAAAATGTTTACTTGGGAACTGATCGCATTCAAAAAACCTATATTATGATAAAGAAAACTGATAAATATACTATAAAAACTACTCGAAAACGTTTCCGAAAATAAGTGGCAGCAAATAAACGTCGTTTGTATAAATGCTTCTTTTAATTTCAAGATTTTTTTTTTTGTGTGTGTGTGTGGGGGGGGGGGGTGTTTCTAAAGATAAAGAACGTTATTCTGAGTAGTAAGTAAACGGAAAAGGTTATTATATATTTTCGTTCGTAGTTATGATACATTTTCCTGTATTATGAAACATTTGTCTTTGTCTTTTTTTACAGTGTACCATTAAACAGAATATAATCTTCTAAGAGGAGTTTTATTTTCCAGAATCGAAAATTAGAATGTGAAAGTAAAATAACTTTCTTCAAATAAAATAAGTTATGCTGTTGAAGTGAAATTATGTTTCCTAACGTACATTGAAAGTATTGACACATTATAAAAGCTAAATCTTACTTTCTGCGTACAATTCTATATTTTCATAAATGTTACTCCATATTGTACAGCACAGGTGGTTTTATTCATAAAGTAAGATCAAAGTGTTTATCATAAAAGTGCGAAATGCAAGTTTCCAAAAGTACCTTTGATTTCAAATAAGTACCTAACACATCAAACATTTCATTTCCCAATAAGTGATTTTATGTCACAGCACATTCTTAAACAGTAAATATAGCAGAGAACATATAAACTGTAAATATTTTATGGTGTGAAAATTTAGTTGCAGTGAAAATTCAGATCTTTGAGAACATTTATGTATAAAGAGCCTGTTCACAAAATTTTTATTTCTATTATTTTATCGAAAACACAATCTTAAATCAAAGTGTACTTTTTATTTTTTTTCTGCAATAATTGGTTGTAATATAAAAAGGAAGTATCCTTTTAGCACTTTGCAACGTAGTTGAAAAGTGTTTAGGTCTTTGGTTCGTCTATATGTCTTTATATCCGCGCTCTAACTTGCTTAAATTTACTTAGATTGCATCGAATTCATAAATTTTACTCATGTTCACTACATGACATTCCTTTTATTGTTTTCATGGGGTACGCAAAATAATTTGGATACATTACAGTCTTTAGCAGTAATTTTTTGAAGTACAATTTAATATCATTATGCTTTTACAGATTTAAAGAAATTTATATACTACACTGTAAAAAAAAAAATCTGTAAAGTTACTAAAGCTTTTCTAGGAAAGTGGGATTCCTAGAACTTTTTTATGTAACGGCAACAACAAAAATTACTGTAACAGACGTTGTTGTAGGAATTTTTGTTGTTGGCGTTTCATAAAAAGTTCTAGGAATCCCAGTATCCTAGAAAAACTTTAGTAACTTTACTGATTTTTTTTATTTTTTTTATTTTTTTTTTTTTTATTTTTTTTTTTTTTTACAGTGTAGATGTTTCAAAACATTTTCTCAAAAGAAAATGATTAGCGTAACATTTCTCATTCGTTTAAAGGAATATGAATACATTACTGTTTATTGTCTGAAATTGTGGGAAGCGCTTTTGAGAGATTTAATTTTATTATAAACATAATTAAATTACTATCTTTTACTGACTGGGATTTACTTTAATATGGTACTTATGGAGAACGATGTTTAAAATATTTATACTTCATGTAACAAAGCCATTATAAAATATTCAGATGAATTCCCTTTTTTTTTTTTTTTTTTTTTTTTTTTTTCTTTTTTTGCAGAAATTGTTTGAAATTGGCTGTGTTGTGGTTTAGCAGCTGCAAAACAAAACATAAAAAATAATAATGTACTATTTTGTGCGTGTAAACTATTATTAAGGACACTCAAAATTATTCTAAGACATAAGAAGGGGTGAAAAGTTTTGCTTGAAATTACTACAAGTGATGTTATACGTATTTTAATTAAAGAAAACTTTATTTTTAATATAAAATGGTAAGCTGGATTTTTTACAATGTTTAATTGTTCCTCTAAAAGTCGCTTTCTAAGTAGATGAGTATAAGGAGTATAATATACTGTCACTATAGAAATTAACCTTGGTGATAAACGGGTGATTTTATTTTAACATAACAACTTTCGCAATAGAACTTAGTGCGAAAAATTTAATTGGAATAGTAGAGAATTCAAGCTTCTGAGATTCATATGAGTCGAATTTTCGAGAATGGTGCCTGTTATCTGTGATGGAATTACGGGATTATAAATAAGCATAAATAAAAATTATACATATTGAAAGATGAAGTAAAATGTTATCTCGTTGCTTACAATAGTACAGAAATTAGCGACACTTGGTATTATTATTCATAGAGTTATAGTTTTGGTAGAAAATAGGCTGGAACTGAAGTTTTTGTAAGAATCATTTTACATTTTGTTCATATTCTATAGATAATGCATGATTTTTATTTCTTATTTTTTTTTTCCTACAGCCGTAATTTACAATAAATTTAAAAGATCAAAGAAAGATTAACAGTACTTTATTTCCGTTCATAAGTTATTTTTCATATTTTAATTTTTAGAATTTAAGCATTGTTCGTAAACCACAAACAAAAAAACAAAAAACAAAAACAAACAAACAACAGCAAAAAAAAAAAAAAAAAAAAAAATCAGAAACACTGCAAATAAAGGCGTCTTAAATTCAGACATTTATGTGTCTGAAAAAGTTATTCAGACACTTAAGTGTCTGAATGTGAAATTTCAGACATTATAGATGGCCGAATTTAAGACACATAAGTGTCTTACTGTGATCATGCTACAAATGAGCTTGAAAAATGTCTGAATACTGATGATACATCTGAAATTAAGACATTTAAAAATTCAGACACTTAAGTGTCTAATTTTGATACCAGCACCGCCAGAGAACGTTTATTAATAGATAAAAGGTGCTTAAAATATACTTTTCCATACACTAAACAATATTACTTTGCAGAAGAAGTAATTTTATTAGACCATAAGATGTTTGTCAAAACTGTACAAGTCTGCTTAGCAAGATTTGAAACCAATTTTATTTTTTGGTTACTTATTTTTTTATTATTGTTATTTTAATTTAAACTAATTAAAGAATTGTTTTACACAAAACTATAAAGTTCTGAAAAAATTATTCGCACTTATCGGCGTACACATGGGAGTACAGGAATACCCCCCTCCCCCTAAATATTTTAAAATAGTAAGATACATGAGCGCCCACAAAAAGAAATTTAGGGAGGGGGCTTGACAGAGGCCCCGGTTTTCAAACAAGTGCCACAAGCTAATCAACTTTTTTTTAAGGCTGTTCTTAACTGCTCTGCTCAACAAGCGCAAAACGTTTTGACACATTTACAAATTCATTTTTTACCGGAAAAGTACAAAATTGGAAAGCCTGGCCATGGAAGCGATTTGGAATTGAACTGTTTTTTCCATTTTTTGATCAATCAATTACCTATTGAGTTACAAACCATTTTGATCACGTGACAAACAAGAGTTTCGCCCGCTCTTGACTGCTCTTTCTTCCTTCGTGCTTAAATTCGGTTCAAAACGCCCACTTTGATGCTATTTTCTGAAAGATCTACTGCGTTTGCAAAAAAATGGAAAAAACAGTTCAATTACATAGTTTCTGAACAACAACACCAGCTAGTTTCATACATTTTCGAACAAAAATAAATTAAAACTTATGTCAGAAAGTTGCCCTTTTCGATTTGAGAACAGCCTTAATGCAGATTGTAAATATGGATTATTATGGAGCAAAACAATATTTAAACATATTAACTTAAGCAATAAAAAATTTACAATTAAAAAAATAATAAATATAAAAAAAGAAACAAAGAACAAGAATTTTTAGTATTATTATTATTCAGGGGATTCTGCCCACCTTAAACCCTCGTTTAAGGTAAATTTTAAACACATGAACATAAAACAGAGAGAACAAAAAAGAATTATAAATGTTTACTACAAGGGATTCAGAGGTGTGTGTGTGGAGGGGTGGGGGGGGTGGAAGGGGCCCCCTGAATTAATTATTCTAAGTCACTTGGAAGATTTTCTTCTAAATATAATCAGACATAAGGAAAATTTAATCAATTAAATTTCAAAATGCAGGAAGGGGTCATGGGGCCTATTGACTCACATCCTCTGCCGACGATTACGCTAAAATAAGGTATAAACAAGAGCACCCCCCCCCCTTCCTAATAGGCAACAATTTTCTGGCGCCCCCAAATTTTTTTTCACCCGGACAATCACCCATCTGCACCCATCTGCACCATCACCCATCTGCTCGCATAAACACACACTCGCACGTTACTTTTTACAATTAAATAAGAAAAATACGGAATAAAAAACATGGTATGAAAAGTATGATATGAAATGTACGAATTTTTGGGGTATTATATACATTTATACATCTTCTTTTATTAGATAAGATTTAAACGCAAAACTAATTATAAAACGTATCATGAAACTATTATTACGTCTCAGCCAATCAGAATCTGCAATTTTGGCGGGCAACGGTTTTTTTTTTTTTTTTTTTTTTTTTTTTTTTTTTACCGGCTCGATGAAGGAGACTGTTTCAGTTAAAGTATAATATGAAAGTAACTTCTGTTTTGTTTCTAGAACATTTCGTTTCCCGCTGACAACAACTTTTAGTAACTTGAAGTTTTATGTTTTAAAATGAAGCTGAGTCACTAAATGATTACGAGTACATGGGTAATGAAAAAAAAAAAAAGAGCTGACATACTGTATTTTTTTGTGGGAAGAGGTATGATTTCATCTATTGACTCATTAAGCGTTTACAGCAATACTGATTGTTTGGCGTAAAATAGTGTGACTATCTTCTGTGTTTGTGCCTCTACAGATGCTAGTAGATTGAATGTTTTCATTATAATTTGGAAAAATAATTATTTGGATTATCGCTAACATTTTAGAAGCTTGGAGCGTGCTTATATAATAAAAAATTGTGAGATTTTGCAATATATAAATTTATATTCGTTATAAATCAGACTATTTACAGGAATGTTTAAAAAATATAGGGCGAAGAAAATTGTGAATATTTTAATTAAATTGGATTTGACTACAAATTTTTGGATAACCTCCCCTCGAAGGTAAGCTTGTGTAGAACGATACAATATTATTCAATTTCGAACAGGACATCGAAAGTTCTTACTTATTTTATAGTGAAATTACTTATTTATATTATTTTATCAGAATAATTTGCATTTTCATACTTCTTTCGTGTATTCAATAAATATTTTTTGTTTTAAAAGACTTGTGTGTTCATTTTTGACGATTTTCGATGAATGCATGTCAACATTTTTTCATTATAATTTTGAAAAATAAAGTTGCAGTATTATATATATTTTTTATGTGAGTATAAACTATTAATTTGTCTGTAAAAATGTCTGGCAATATTATATAAAAAATTGCTTAGTTTATAATCTATATAAAAAATGAAGCAAATTGGAAAAAATATGTTGAATCATTTGCTGAAAAATAAATACTCAACTTCGGTTTAGTAGCCTTTTATTTTCACTTTGGTTTGTTAACAAATTTAATTAATATGTAAAATAATTCCACCAATTTAATCAATGGATTCTATCAATATAATAAATTCCTTATAACATTTTATTTCGCGGCTAAAACTATATGTTACTTACCTGAATTTTTATTAAATTGTCTCTTCTCTGTGTAGAACAGGTAATTCACTCGATATTTAATATTATATGAAAATTGTAAAATAATCACTCATTGTGATTCATTTTTTGAATTTTAGAATAAGATATATGCACTTTTGGGGGGGGGCGGAGGATTATTAAATTAAAAACTTGTCAAAACTGATTTTTGTGAAATAAGTTTTTGAAACTGAAATAACTTATGTAGTAAAGCATTTTTTTCCTTAATTCGGAAATGCCAACTTAAAAAAATCTTAGAAAAAAAAATCCACATAATATTATTTGTTTTGAAAGCAAATTTTAATTGTTTTGTATTATCTTATTTATGTCTTCTAAACTATATACAAGATAGATAATTTAAACAAATTATTGTGGCTATGATTATTAGTAATAAAATTCAAATGTTCCATTTTTTAATAGTTAATGTTATTAAAAATATTTTTCCATAAAAGCTATATAATGATTTACTATATAATAAGTAAGGAAATAAATATTTTACTCTTTTAATTGCTTAAAATTATATTTAAGTTTTGTACAACTTCAGATATTGAAAGATTTATTAATATTCATTTACTGATTGTTGAAAAATGATTACAGACTTAGAACGGAAATTAGAAAAGACAGTGTTTTTATATTAACTTGCATAACTGCATTTTTAACATAGAATTGCTGGTGATTTTTTTCAAAGTTTGTGCATTTTCATTAAAGATGCAGAAATAACAATAAGATATGTCTTTTTAAGACAAAATAAGTTTTGAAATTAGAAGTTATTTCTCTTGCATGCTATTAAAAATATATATATTTAACTTTTTAAAGATAGCTTAGTAGCTCTGGTGATTACCATATGGTGTACATAAAAGAAATTGCCCACATGTCAAAATATAATTGAAAAGATCAAGCTATTAAATGATATTGTTATTAATAAATAATAAATCCTTCCGTTGTAATTTCCTGTTAGAACTATTATTGGCATGATTTCGCATATGAATTTTTATTTTTAATGACAGACCATTTAATTCTTTTACAGATTACATTTTCGAAATTAGTGTTTTCATGTAACAAAATTAAATTTGTGTATAGGAAATTATTTGGACATTTTTGCTTCAGATGGTGGACATAAATCTGGAAAAATAATTATAAAAGCATCAGAATTGAAGTTATCGTGAAACTTTTAATGTTTTATGAATGCATTTTAAATTGTTCCTATGTGAAGTAACGCTTTATTAAGAAGTTCGAAATTTCAACAGTATTTAATTGCACGATGAAAGAATTTTTCTTAGACTATGAAAACTTGTTCAAAATATGAAAACTACATTTATATGTATTTCCTGTGTTTCATCCGTATAACTTATTTAAATTTTCAGACACAGAAATTTTCTGACAACTTTCGGCGTCAAAATTTTTCTGATTTTTTACAGGATTATTTTTTATTGTCATCTGAGAATGTATCCATTTTCGCAAAACAATTTATTGTACTGATTATAGTATATCATATTGCATGCTTTTCGAGTAGGATGAAGGCAAAGGATATATTTATCCAAACATATATTTACATGTTCATATATACATCAAGTCATCAATGTGTTTAATTTTTTGTGAATGTATATGTAGTAGGACGAAGGGGGTGCTAATGAATGTAAACTGCTGGTACTGGAACTTATTAGATCCAACCACATTTCCTATATTGTCAAAAAACACAAAAACATTTTCTAACTTTTTTTTAAGAATATATTTATAACTGGATATATATAATAAAACCTCTAAATAGCAGGCACCCTAGGACCGCAGAATTTGCCCGCTATTTAGATATTTTATTTTCATATGTAAAAACAAACAGAGTATACAAATATACAGTAGTATACAGAGTACAAAGTATACAAAATATGCTTCAATCCACAAATGTTGTGGATTGAAAAAAGTAATCGCTAAACAGGTGTCTGCTATTCGAGAATGTCCGTTATTACTGAAGCATACACTAAAACTGCCATAACCGGTCACTCCCGAATAGCGGTCAGCTCTATTTAGAAAAATGTAAAGCGGGGTTGTGTTTCTTCTCAAAGCAGGACCTGATTAAAGAATGGAAACTGATTCGCGGCCCCGCCCCCTCCCCTTCCCATCGATTTTTGGGCCCCCAAATTTTGTATGCAATTTTACAAATTCAATGTATTTATATTTGGGTTTTTTAGTATTATAACCACATATAAAATTATCACATTAGGATTATAATTTCAGGAGATATTAATAAGAATACGAAAATGTAATTTAACATTAGAATCTCTAAATTTTGAACGTTTATAATTCAAAAACTTATCATTCAAATGACTAGAAATTTCGTTTCTAGGCATAGTTGGAAGCGAAGATTTAAAATATAGTGTCAAAATTGGTTGTTGTCATTGAAAAAAACAAAATTTGGTCTGGTTTTGATTTGTAGCTGGCCCCTAAGCAAATTTTACATACATCATTTAAAAGTAGACTTCATTTCCAATTGATTGGCACCAGTAACTTTCTTTTATAATTAGTTGCAGAGTTAGTAGGAGGTGTTTATTTTTTTTTCGACGACTGTACCAATCATGTGGATAAGAAATGGCTTTTGCGACTGCCAACTTGCTTGTGTGATCACAAACACCGTGGGGAGCAGGAAGGATATTCATAATGAAGGATTTCTATTTCCAGTGATATTTACTATATTATTTATTGTTTGAAAAGCATCAAATAGACATGCTGTCCCTCCAGAATACTGTAACTACTGTTTGGCTCAGCCGGCGAAGTGCGGTTGTCAAATGTTTCAGTATTTTTTGTAATGATAAATAGTATAATAATAAAATCGAAGGGAGATGAAAAAAAAAGGAAGAGTTTCATCCTCAATTTTTTTTAGTGTTGGGAACTCATATACTGTAAATTTTGTGGAATCTAATGTTAGATTTTATTTAACACAGAAATAAAAATGTAAAAAAATACTTAAAACTAATTAACTGGGAATATCTAACTTAAACAGCAAAGAAATTATACAACAAAGCAGGGATGGGTTTCTTTCTGAAGGAGTGAATTATTTTATATAAATGGGAATAATTTGTTACAATAAAGCAGAGCTGATTGCAGCATGGACAAACTGAGCGGTTTCTATGGGCCTTTTGCTTTACGGCCCCGAAATTTGGTATGAAATTTTCCATAAAGCTGATATTTTTAATTTATTTTGATCTTATACTTATTGTAATAAATATTTTGTACTTTTAGAACATAATTAGGTTAAAAAAAAGGATATATTTATCCAAATATGTATTTGATGGCATCGAATAGGCTGATTTTTTTTTCTTTTTTGGTAACAGTAGGCGGTGGGGGGAGGAAGATGGATACCAGGTCTGCCTAGAACTAATTTGAAGTTGTCACTAAAAGTAATAAACATTTTTGATGCCGTAGGGCATATATGATATACAAATGCATATTTAGGTGTATATATATATACTATCCTATTCTAAAACTACAAAATACTGATTATAATCATCACAAGGTTAAAACAAATTTAAAATATCAGCATTATGAAAATTTCATACCCAATTTAGGAAACCCTAAAATTAGGGGGCAGAGAAATATACCAGTTTTCCCGCGCTGCAATTAGTTCTGCTTTATGGTAACAAATCATTCCCATTTATAAAAATGTTTTAATGTCGTTAAACATGGCTGAGTATAAGGCTTAGAATGAAAAGTGGTCAAAGATGTTTCATATTGGCGAAAAATAACGGGTCAAAGACGGCCGCAATTAAGACATTTGAAATGTCTGAAATTCAAACGCAAGAAGTGTCTAAGAAATTTAAGACATTTTAAAACGTCTGAAAATCGAACACTACTGTTTCAGACACTTAAGTGTCTGAAATTCAGACGCAAGAAGTGTCTGAAAATTTTCAGACATTTTAAAACGTCTGAAAATTGAACACTACGTTTCAGACACTTAAGTGTCTGAATTTCAGACATTTCAATTTACAGTGAACAAAGATCCTAACTGTCCCATTACTCTAACACTAAAAGTCTGACAATGAATCTGTTTTCACGAGAGTAATTTGTTTATTATTTTCTACGATGAGGATTCGTCTACATACAAAAATGGAGGATATTCCATCTACGTTTTGATCACGCGGTCAAGGTAAAAACTTCTAGGGTAAAGAAGGGAAGGCTCCGTAGACGTGTAATATGAATACCCGCTAGCCAATGAAACAGTTCATGAGGCAAAGCAGTAGTATCTTCCCTTCTTACCAGTTAGAAGTTCCTTGGGTAAATTACCGGTATCACGTGACCTTTTTCAGCCTCGAACCCAGATTTGGAATATCCTCCATTGCATCAAACTTTAATATTTTAGTACGATCCTAATTTTGACATCCTATCTGGATTATCCGGTACATTTTACTTTCTGTTCCATGTAGCGAGACATGCCGCGCCACCTATAATTAAAATTACAGTGACTATAATTTGAAGTGAACTGAACGAAGCTTTGAGTATTGTGTTGAGATATGAGTGTCGGAGAAAGCGGCGGTGCGCTGCTTCTGTGTGTTAAATAAATTATTATATCAAGTAACCAGCGACTTTGAATAATTTGTGTTATGGTGTGAGTTTTCTTCATGGTCCGTCGACCCAATGGATGAGTATAAGTAAAATAATTAGTGTGCTTTCGATAATAAGAACAAATTCGAACTAAATGTGAGGTAGTTTTGATTTGTGTGTAAAGATGTTTAGTTCACCTTTGTTGTGAGAGTGTCGTGATAATTTGTGCCTAATAAGAGAAGTTGGTGACTAAGAAGAATTCAGTGTTGAGATATTAATGTTTCAAATGTGCCCTGGATTTAATACATAAATAGCTACTTCGTGCTTTCGTGATTGTCGCAGCGGTTTGAGTTGAGGTAAGAGCAATTTTCCTAGTTTTGATTTAGTTAAATTATGCCTGTTATTGATAATTTAAATAAAATCGAGCTTAAGCTTGTTGTAGAGGAATTAGGTTTAACTGCTCCTGAAAGCAGTAAAATTATAGAGTTGAGAGATATTATAGAGAAAAGTGAGCATTACTCAAATGAGCAATTAATGAAGGACGTAGTCAATTCGGTTGTTGAGGAGTATAAGTCGCGAAAAGAAATTGAGAAATCTAAACTAGAATTAGAGAAAATTAAATTAGCGCAATTAGAAAAAGAGTTAGAAATAGCAAATATTCGCAAAGAACCTTCCCAAAATTCTGAATATGAAAAAATTAAATTAGCTCAGTTAGAAAAAGAATTAGAATTGGCCAAAGTGCGTAGAGGTTCCCGCGAAAATTTGACGTCCTTAACAGAAAAATCGGAAACTGAAATACTGAGCAATAACCTAGAAAGTTTTATTAAAAGTGTTAAAACATTAACTATCTGTGTACCGACGAGAGCTGAGTCATTTAACCTTTTCTTTCAATCACTTGAAAAGGCGTTCAAAACTAAAAATGTACCCGAAGAGTTTAAGGCAGAAATTCTTCTAAACATTCTCGGGGAAAAAGCGAGTAATTTAATGATTTATTTGTCAGAGGAGGAGCTGATTAGTTATGATAAATTGAAAACTATAGTCTTAAGGGAATTTCAACCTACAGCGCAAGAGTGTTTAAATAATTTCCGGAAAACGCAAAAATTACCGTCAGAAAATTACGTTCAATTTGCATCTAGGTTGAAATCAATTTTTCTATATTACTGTAGTCTGCGTGAAGTAAATGATTTTAAGTCATTATGCGATCTGATTGTTTCAGACAGAATTTTCAATTCGTTAGATCGCGAATTAATGAGTCATATCGCAATTAAGCAAGCTGAATCATATTTTAAACCACAGCAACTTGGCAGAGAATGCGATATTTTCTTATCGGTTAAAAATAAAAACAGAAATGAATCAAATTCGTATTCCAGAAATTTTGCAAGTGAAAATAAACAAATAGCGGGAAATAAATTGCGAAATGCACGCCCTGAAAGGGGGGTCTCAAATGTTTTCCTTTCGGAAACAAAAAATAATAAATGTGTTTTGTGTAAACCGATTGCGTATCATGCATTACATTCTTGTCCGCAATTCAAAAAACTTTCGATAAAAGAAAGAGTTGAAGTTGTGAAATTAAATAAAGCATGTTTCAAATGTTTAAATTATAATTGTTGCGTACAGAAATGTAATTATAAAAACTGTCATTGTGGACTACCCCATAATACACTCATTCATTTTCCGAGGGAAGAAAATGATTTGAGTAATAATCAAAATAAATTTCGAGGTCATGTGTTTAAAGCAGGTGCAGAAATAAAAAGTTCAACAAGCGAAGAACAATTTTCTGTCCCTCCGAGCCAGACTGTCGCCTCTAGCTTCGAAAGAAATAAAACAAAAACTGTGTTATTGAGTACAGCTCGCCTGTTCATTAAGGATAAATTTTCGGAATGGCAGGAAATTAGATGTTTATTGGATGTCGGCTCGCAATCGTGTTTGATAACTTCGCAGTGTGCTAATCGGCTGCAACTTAAAATTAATAAAACAAACACTTTAATTTCGTGTTTAGATGATTCATCTATCACAGTAAAGGGTTGCGTAAAGACAAAAATCGGGAATAGAGATAAAAGTTTTGTAAGGGAATTGAATATGTTAGTAGTAAAAAGAATTACAGATTTAATTCCGCAAAGAGTGATTAATGTAAATGTTGAGGTCCCAGATTTGACTATGTTAGCAGATTACCGATTTAATTTTCCTGATAAAATTGATCTGTTGATAGGTGCGGAAATATATTATGAATTATTAAGACCAGGACAAATATATTCTCAGAGTTCGAAATTACTTTTTCAAAATACTGTATTTGGATACGTGGCTAGTGGAAGCATAGAACAGGGAGATGAGGTTAAAGTTCATTGTGGGCTAATTCAGGAAGAGGATTTAAACAAAACATTAAAAAAGTTTTGGGAAGTCGAAAACATTGAGGTAGAGTTACCAAAAAGTAAAGAATTTGAGATATGCGAGAAACATTTTGCGCGTACGCATTCGAGAAATGCAGAAGGTAGATACGTAGTGAAAATGCCTTTAAAGGAAAATCCTTCGTGTTTAGGCCAATCTAGGGATCTTGCTCTCAAAAAACTCGGATCGCTGTGGACTCGCTTATCAAGGGATGAGCAATATTTTAATCTGTATAAAGAATTCTTAAAGGAATACGAAAATTTAGGGCATATGAAACAGGTGAAAGAAGCAAAAGAACCTGATATTGCGTACTATGCTCCGCATCATGGTATATTTCGTCCAGAAAAATCAACTACCAAACTCAGAGTTGTTTTTAATTGTTCTGCCGCGACAACAAATGGGACATCCCTAAATTCATTACAATATAATGGCGGAGTCATCCAAAACGACTTATTTACAATTATGATTAGCTTCCGAGAACATGTTTATGCTTTAACTGCAGATGTCAAAATGATGTATAGAATGATTAACATTGACCCTAGTCAGCATTCGTTGCAGAGAATTTTATGGAACGATAATGTTGAGGAAGAACCAAAAATTTTCGAATTACAAACGGTAACTTATGGAACGGTCAGCGCGCCATATTTAGCTATGAAAACGCTCAATCAGTTGTCAATTGATGAAGGAAATAATTTTCCATTGGCAGCCCCAGTTCTTCGTGAAAACATGTATATGGATGACATTTTGTGTGGTGCACCTACGCGTGAGGAAGCCAAAGAGTTGCAGTGGCAACTCATAGCGATTATGCAGAAGGCAGGTATGCAACTTCATAAATGGTGCACAAGTGATAAAAATCTGTCGCTGACACCTGGAGAAGGGTATAAATTTGAGAACAACAGTGAGACTAAAACATTAGGGGTTTCGTGGAACCCAAGGGATGACTGTTTCCTATTTAGAGTTAAAGTAGAATTGAGCGATTCCTATACCAAGCGACAAGTATTGTCGACAATTGCTAGAATTTTTGATCCGCTAGGACTTCTTGGCCCAGTTATAGCGAAAGCCAAAATATTTATGCAGAGATTGTGGAGACTTAATATTGACTGGAATGACGAGCTCCCTGAGTCAGAATATGACGAGTGGCATCAATTTCTTATATCGCTTAAAAGTCTTAATAATATACAAATAAGTCGACGTATTATAATTGAAAACCCAGAAATTGTTGAAATACATGGCTTTGCAGATGCCTCAGAACGTTGTTATGGAGCAGCAGTTTATTGTAAATCTTGCGATTCTCTAGGAAATGTGATGGTGAACTTAATAGCTAGTAAATCACGTGTTACACCAGTAAAGAGTCTAACTATTCCCAGACTTGAACTATGCGCCGCAGTTTTGCTAACCAAGCTGGTAAAAAGAGTCTTATCATCCATGAAAGTAATAATTACTAATGTTTTCCTGTGGTCTGATTCAACTATAGTGTTAGCGTGGATTCAAAAGGAACCTATTGATCTCAAACAATTTGTGCAAAATAGAGTGGCCAAAATTCAGGAAAACTCTAGTCCTGAACAGTGGTGTCATATCTGCTCTGAACATAATCCAGCTGATAAACTTTCACGAGGTATGGATCCAGATAAACTTGGTGATTGTGACTTGTGGTGGCGTGGACCCATTTTTCTTAATAACACTGACTATCACCAAAATTCAGTAATAATACCAGAAGCTAATGAAGAGTTCAAAAAAGAGCTCAAAACAAATTCAAATCCTTTTAATGAAGTTAGTGTAATGAACTGTAATGTTACAGATAACTGTTTTGTTAATGACTTAATTAATCTTAGTAATAATTATATAACTATTTTACGCATTCTTAGT